>OX422208.1:316032469-317282469 GCA_949130495.1 Sambucus nigra | reverse complement strand
TCGGAGTTATTTTGGGATTCAAGTCCTTTGTTAATTACCATTTGAACATTTTGAAGTCTTGTTTGCAGGCCTAGTTAGAGAATGAACATTTTGAAGTCTTGTTTCGTGGAAGGAGACAATCATTGCATTAGATTTTGATTAGTATACTACAATGTTATTATCTTATTCACGCAAGCATACGTTGTATTATTATTTATGTTGAACAGTTTGATGGCTTTAGTTAGTTAATTTGTGTTGTAATATTATTTTTCATTTGTGGATGGCGTAGTGGCTAAACATTTATTTTTGTAAATATCAACAGGTATAAAAAATGTACAGGTTTTTTTGGGATGCAAAATTTTATTTTTTATTTTTTTAATCTGATCAGGGTTTTAGACCGTGACCACAACTATGACAAATTAAAAAAATTAAAATTTGGTCACAACTAAGAACCGTGACCAAATTTTAATTTTTAAATTTTAACACAGTAGTGGTCATGGTCCAAAATGTGACCCATGTTGTGACCATTTAAATTTATAAAATATATAGTCAAGGTTCTAGACCGTGAATATGTGTTTCATAAATTTAAATGGTCATAGTAGGGGTCACGATTTTGGATCGTGACTCAAACTAATGTCCCTTTAAATAGTCATATTAGGGGTCACTGTCTATACCCATGACCACTGGGTCACGGTCCAAAATTGTGACCTGCCACTCAACATTGATGTCACTCACAAGTCCATGACTGCAATATGGGGTCACGGTTTTGGACCGCGACCCATTACTTTTTTACCCTCAATATGATCACGGTCCAAAATTGTGACTTATAGACCTTGGTCACAGTCCAAAATTGTGACCATCTGCCAGTTTTGGTGTAGTGCCTTATGTTACAATAAAATAGGTGAGAAGCCACAAATTAATATCTAAATTCCTAGGATCTGATATTGCTAATGGTTAATGGAAGTTTTAGAGTGCTTAGCTAATAAAAAATAAACTCATAAGTATTTTTTAGATATCAATTGAAAATCCCATTCTTTTTGTGCTGGCTCAATTTTGAGATAAACATTTTTATATGCTCCTGCATTTTTTTTTGTTAAAATCTATTTTATTATCTCTAAATCATAATTTCTTACTTTTTTTAAATATATTAACTATTTTTGATAAAATATGTTTTGTATGTATTTTTAACTTAAATATTTTTTATATTATCATGTCTGGGTTTTAGTCTATTTTTGGAATTTTATAAACTTTATTTGGTATTTAAATAACTTTTTTGGAAATTTTTAATGGGTTAATTTATCTGATTAAACATTAAAATTTTGTTTAATTAATCCTTTTAACCCAAAAATTCAAACGGTAGGGTTCACGTTTTTGTGGTGTCGTTTTTGTTTGTTGAGGGTACTGTGACAACCCGCTCAAAATAATAACGGGTAGCCAGCCCTATACTACATTAAATCAGGTATCTCAGATGGCACAGTCTCAACATCAACTGACAATACTGATAATATAAGGCTAACTACCCGAAACTATTAAAAGTGAATTGTCAAAAATTTTAAAACTTTTTATTTAACAACAACAAAAAAACCAATAATGCACCTAACCAACAATGTACATCTAAATATGATGAGTGAAATGTGCAAACACCAATAATAATAAAGAGTACAATACAATGTACAACAAATCTGAACAATGAAATACCCGAATATGCTATCGGGTAACAGACAATACAATAATCTGAGAAATGAAATATGAAAGTGCTAATCTACAACACTTGAATACTAACTCAATATACAAACTGAATCCTAATCTAGATATACAAAGATAGGAATCGGCTAAAACAATGTGCCTCGACAGTCCGCAATGCCACAGCTCCACGAATACATGAAGGATGAGCATCAAATGCGTCCTTGCGGGGGAACACCTAAAGTAATACAATATATACATGGAGGAGAAAATATAAACGGGTCAGAGCCCGAGTTGAAAAAAACATTTTATAGCAAGTGTATTAAAATGCATAATAATTATAAATTCATTATTACATGATTAAGGTGGAATCTAACTCTCCATAGTAATTAAACTCACCTCTCAACTAAAGCGCTCACTAAACGTATGCACGTTATCTCCAAATGGATTCCCAATTCTATTTAGGTAAGAGGATTCTAACTTAAACCCAATTGATGTATTTAAGTGAAACCGTATAACCTATCTCCCAATCTACATTTGTTTCTATAATCTATAAATTATGTACATTAACTTTAATGTAATAGTAATAGTTATCTTTATAATGTTCATTTGTTGAACATATAAAGTTGCATAATTCATCTCAATCACATCAACACAATACATCAACATTCTCATTTACTAGAATTTCATATATTCTAGTTATGCCCTCATTTGGCATATAAATAGTATATAATTATATATATATATATATATATATATATATATGAGTTATTAGCATCAAGAGTTAAGGACAAAACTCCTCTCGATTCCCAACACGGTACTGCGTTTCGTGCGTGGGACGTCTCGCCGAGGGGAAATACAAACAAGGAACCCCCCGTTACACTACTCCTGGTCGTATTAATCCTCGAGGCTCATTATGCCCTCAATGCAAGATGCATGTAACCCAAATTATGATCCAAATTTTAATTAATTAATATTCCCAATTCTCAACAGTACACGGCGTTTCATGCGTGAGACGTCTCGCCGAGGCGAAATCCAAACAAGGAACCCCCCCCCCCCCCCCGTTACACTACTCCTGGCACTGTCGATTGTCGGGATAGGTAATATATATATAAGTATGAGCATTAAGGACTAACTTATCCCCAAGTTCCAACATTACACTGCGGTTCGTGCGTGGGACGTCTCGCCGAGGCGAAATCCAAACAAGGACCCCCCCCCCCCCCCCCGATACACTAATCCTGGCAATGTAAGTCATTGAGGTCCATTATTCCCTTGATACCCAAGTACAAGAACAATCAATAATAACCATCCAACCGAGCTATAAATCGAAGGACGCAGGCTCACATGCTATCATCTTCCAGCAACCCATATACGTAGCAAACTAGGGCCACCTGGTGGGGTTCAAAGACACCCACCTCGTGATCAACTCACGCACACGACGTCCTGGGAAGCGATCATAGCTCCTAACCGGCAAGTGAGAGCGACACATACCCACGACCTCTCACCCCCAAAATAAATAAATGTATATGACATAATAATCACATGGACGACTATGACCTGGGGAATATCCACACCTTGCTCTTTGAGCCAGGATACTCACCCTCTACGCACATAACTTCCCAGTGATAGCAAGGAGAGGTATGCCTAACTATGCATATATACCACCATATAGGGTATACATACATCCCACATAATAAAGATATACCATCATATAAGGTATACCTGCCACATCATTTTCATTTACATTACACGCTCTTAGGCGCAATAGATTTAATATCATTGTTTAGTATATCTCTCTCTTAATACACTAATCGTCAATTCTCACACATCTTCCCCACTTAGTATACACTATACTATTTCTCGCTTGAAGCTCATATGTCGCTTGTAATTGTGAATTGTCTCTCAATTCTATTTAAGTTAAGGATATTCTTTATCCTTATACACCTCAATTAGCATTTCTCATTCTCCATTCCTAATAGGGTTCAATTCATTTTATGAACCTTTAAAGTTATCCCATTTGGGATTGGGTCCTAAGATCTGGTATCTCTAAATTATTCCCATTAATATCATAACTATCTCCAAATAGAATTCTCAAAACAAGGTGGGCTTCCCCACTTAGAACATACCAAAATATCTAATCGCTATTCCTCAAATTTAATTAATATGACTCCATTTATTTCTTATAAGAGAAACTCTCTAAAGTCTCCAAAACATACTCCAAACAACTCCTATAGAGGTCCCCAATCAATAACCTCGAACAAAACGGGATGAAATTCTTCTTAGAAAAACAAACCCACAAAAGCCCTTCTTCCGAATCGATTCAGGCCAATTCCGAATCGATTCGGCCCAGCGAATCGATTCGGCCAGGAAGGCGAATCGATTCGGGTCATCAGACCTGGGACACTGTCTCGGGCCGAATCGATTCGGTTGGGATCCGAATCAATTCGGTCACTCCGACCTGGGCACCTGCATATTTTCGAATCAATTCGGTAGGAGGCCGAATCGATTCGGCTCTTCAGTAACCTCGAAAATGGCTACTTTTTGTAAGCCTAAAATACCCAAAATTCATTTTAATAATTTTCTCTCCATTTCTCTTCAACCCAATCGCATATATATCACTAATATTCATCCTAGAATACATTTAAACTAATTTCTATCATCAAATCCAAGATCTACATGACAAGTCTAAGATTTACCCAAAAGTTAGGTTTTTATAAAACTAAACCTAAAACCCAAAGATTCAAACCACAGATCATGCAATAAATGGTACACAACAATTATTTAGCAAGTTTAATCACTTGCCTCGGGTTCGTAGGGTCTGAATCCGCCTTGAGATCGCGTATTTGCCGAAAATCTCCACTTTCTCTCTCTTTTCTCCTTCTTTCTCTTCTTATTTCTTTCTCTCTTTGGAGAAATATCTCCCGTGGGCTTAATAAGCCCTAAATCCCAATATACACATCTTTAAATGATAATACACACTTTAAATGACTTGGTGACTTTAATTCGAGTCAAACGGTCCTAATTTATTTTGGAACCTAAATTGACTCCAAGTACAGTCATTTTGACTTTCTCGACCCTTTCGGACACTATTGTACCCTCAGAATCGCCATTTGACACACTTTCTAACGACTCCCAATTTTGACCTCAAATGCCAATTTGATTAATCTCCAATTAAAATAATATTTATTTCTCCCAAAATAAATAAATAAATCTTCGTCTCCAAGAGCTCGGGTTGTTACAAGTACACTTCTTTGTCCATTTTCTTAGTCATATTTGACACGCTATATTGTCTGCAGAAGTCTGAGATTATGGTTGTTGTGTTCCCCATGTTTGACGGAATTGCCCCTACAGTTTACTTGCTTATTTACGAATCTACCCTTGTTTTGTATCATCCTTTTCTATCCTTAAATGTTGCTCGTAGATTGTGATTTTTCCCATTGGCTTTGAAATATTAGGATTCAACCAGGGGACATTGTTCTCTACCTATAAATAATAGCTTTGGGGTCTTTGGAAAAACTAGAGATTTTATTTTCAAACACAAGCCAAACTCTGTCGATATTCATTCTCTCTTTTCTCTCTCTTTGTATTAGTATTTTGAGTGATCCCATTTCGAGAGATATTTGTGTACTGCTTGGAGTTTTTGTTTACGGGACAAATTTTTTAGGGTTATTTAATGATTATTAGCAATTGTTTTTAAGTCCTGATCTGAGACGGTTTGGAGGTGTTCTTGATGACGTGTTTTTTTTAAAAAAATTTGAAGTCTCAAGGTTTGGCGGTTGTTAGAGCTGAGACTTGTTTTATTTGTTTGGGTGAACTCTCAGGTTGTTGGAGTTGAGTTTTGTTTGGGCGAACTCAAGGTGTTGGAGCTGAAAATTTCTTTTCTCTTCGTTTCTGGAGTTCTTTTGGATGAACTCACTGGGTAACCATCTATTAACCTTACTCTAACTATTGTTATATATATATATATATATATATATATATATATAATGCTCCCGTGCGGACTGGACATGTGTCGCCTAAAGGTGCGCCTAGAAATTACTGCCTAAATTATAGGCACACTCTCCCTCTTTTCTGAGATCACGTGACACATCTCGGGTCCGCATTCTTAAAATGCGGACTACTCCGAACAAGAGCAGGAGTGTATATATATATATATATATTCTGTTTAGACCGTGCATGATAAAAGTTTGTGTGTTGTTAAAATCAGATTTGTGTTACTTGTTTGTGATCTCAGCTTTAAAACACTAGGGACTCATTGCATGCTATACTTGCCCCAAATTAAAGCTTAAATTCTAAACTATTTTTTTTTATTGCGGTCGTGTATATTTCCCCTGCCCTGTGTCAATTTACATATTTTTTTCTATTTTTACCTTAACTAAAAGTTGTTGGATCATATATTACGGTATAAGAATTTATTTTATCCAAAGTTGGCCTTTGTACGTTGTGTCAACACTAGTTTGACCAAATTTAGATTTTGAACTTCTAAAGTTTAAACTTGTTATATATTTAGTTCACATCTAGTTGTAGTGTCTCTCTTGATTAGTTTCCATATACCGATTTCCTATCTAAAATTATAACTGATATATTGAACTTTAATCTTTATGTTTGTGTATTTTTAACTGGCCTTAACATTTTATTTAAAAACTAAACTTAAGTTTTTTTTGTGTCACGTAATTTTCTTTTGATTAAATATCAGTTATTTAAAATTTGGTTTAAGGTTCATTTTATTCAGATATTTAAAAAATTTTAGATTAAAATATTTTAGACTTAATGTGTAGGTTGTAATTTTAACAGATTTTTTGTGTTTAAATCAGTACTGTGATAATTCTTAAAACAAAACCTTGTATGTGTTTCATCTTTTGATAATTAGAAATATTTTTATGTTCTAATTAAAATCAAAATCTTATTAAAATCTTGTTTGTGCAATTTTGCATTTCCTTTGTGTATTTACTGATTTAGTTTAGAGACTTAAAATTAGTTGGTTTAATTTCTTTTACCTAGTGCCTAATTTCTTGAGCCAAGTGCTACACTTTTTATCTCACTCTCAGTTGACTTGGACGGATCTTTTGACTCCTGCCTATTCAAATGCTCCTAGTCGAACATTTTTTTGTTGTGTTCATTTTATTTAGTTGGATTTAATGTGTGTATGAGTTTCTAATCCAAACCTTGTTATATTGATGTTTTGAACTAAAACCTGCCTTCAATCTTTGTGATTAATATTTGTGTTACTAATTCTACTTTTGGACTTGACTCAATATTAGTAACTGTCTTTTGTTGATTTTAAACCAGTCCCAATTTATATGAGCTAAGTTTTACACGTTTCATCTTTTGCTCAGTTTACTTGGACTCGATATTTTTAACATAAAACTTGTTTAAATTTATTCGTATTCTAACTGGTTTTAGGTTATTTTTATTTCAGTTGTGTGACACAATTGTTGGAATTTTATTTCCTATTTTGTTTGTGATCATTTACGCAAAACTAATTTGTTTTGGGGAATTAATCTTTACTCTTGAATATTAATTATTAAGGAAGACCTTGCATATGTTGCGTGATTTAATAGTTAATCATTCTGTTTGTGTACTGATTAATCCAATCTCATCTTATTATATTTCTTATGTTGTGTAAAACTTCACTGGTACTCTAGTGTTGAGTATGTAGTAGTGTGTGCGTTCCAAGTTGTCACTGACCTTGGTTATTTAGTTAGATTCAGCTTATTGTGGGGATGTTTAGTTTGTGCCTCGTTGTACTTGTTTGTATTGGCCAGACTATTTCATTTATACTTATATTGTAATAATCAATACTTAAACATTGGTATTAGTTTACTTGAGCGTGTGAGTTGTCCTGGGACTAAAGGATACGGGGTTTTCCACTTGATGGTTTCCTCGAGAACAAATGTGTACGTGAGTGTTTTCAATTTATAAACTTCAATAGGTTTTATATCAAAGAGTCAAAAGAGTTTTTATAACATGGACACGTTAGTGTGCCGTTTGGCCTTTTCATCAATAATATTTAAAGACTCTTAAAAATAATTTTTTTTAATTTTTATTCAAGTTGTGAGAGGAAGTAATCAAACTTCGAATAACTTTAAAGTAGAATAATAACAATGGATATCTCAAAAATAAAAATAAGGTTTTTACTCTTAAGAAAATATGATTTCTTTAACTGGATAAAATAATTAAAATCTTTTTAACCTTATTTTCTTATGAAGAAGAATATGAATAAAATAGGTGTTTTCAAACTTGTGGGCACAAGATCTTAAAGATTCTAAGTCATTATTTTCCACATATAAACAGATTTCTTCTTGAACACAATAAAAGATAAGCCTTCAAAAAAGAATATTCAAGTTTTACAATGCAATCTTTCAGAAACATTACCCTTTTGCGCGAGATCTGAAGTTGTCGTTGAAGCTTCGCTGCAATGAGGAAATTCATCATTTTTACGAACCTGCGGAGATGTTAGGTCACATAAGAAGACAAATATTTTGAACTTGGGCAAAAGTACTAAAGAGTAAATTTTGTTGTAGCGAAGACATTCTTCGCTGCAACAACCCTGTGGCAAGGCAAGTCGCGACTTTGTTCAAAGATTTTGAACCAATATTTGCCGTCAAAAAGTTTGAAAAAGTTTTGGTAAACACTATAAGTATGTTTATTCACTACCCAGAACACTCATACTTAAAATAAACATATAAGAATGTAAATTTTATGAACATAGTTTTTCTATAAGAAAAGTATATTGCATAGTGTATTTGTTCAAATTGTCCAAACCAACTCACATACAAATTTTAACACATTTTTCAATTTAAGAAAATCCTATTTAAGTTTTTTTTAAAAAAAAAGGGTGGTCAAACTAAGTCATTCTAAGTCCTTTACCTTAATCCTAATGCGATAATCGCATTGGTCATGTCACGAAGAACTTTTTGAATGAAGACTAAGAAGTCCGGTCTTGTAGTCTTGAACATAAAGTTTTATGGGACAACGTAAACTATGACTTAATGTCTTTTCGAATGGGATTAGACAATTTACTCATATGGATATTTTGATCATACTTGTGCTCTTACAATCTCCCCTTTGTCAGTTCTTTAACAAAACACATAAATAAAAGATTATAAATAAATGAATAAAATTTATCACCTACGACATGATTTCCCCAGCTAAAGGCATATAAGGATAGACATGACACAACCATTTGTAACTCTTATAACTCGTTGTCCTGTCAAGCACTAGGAAATACATGAAGATACTAATGCATAAATAATTGGCAAGAGAACAAGAGTAATAAGATGAATACAAGATATAATCAATGTACGCATGATTCATCTAATTAAAAAGGAACATATACCAACTTTAGCTAATATCTCAATAAGATGTAATATATACACTATATTCCATAAGTTATTTTCAATATAAACTTCGTTTCAATATAAACCATGTCATAATATCGCATAATGATACTTTCTCTTAATAATCCTATCTCTCCCTTTGGGAATTTTCTCCCCCTCAAGCAAATCTCTCTCCAAAGAAATTATTTCCAGAAG
Source organism: Sambucus nigra (assembly GCA_949130495.1). NCBI lineage: Eukaryota > Viridiplantae > Streptophyta > Magnoliopsida > Dipsacales > Adoxaceae > Sambucus > Sambucus nigra. The sequence continues at coordinate 317,273,272 of OX422208.1, read as the reverse complement.
ATATTCATGAGAGGAAGAAAACGTATTATCAACATTCCTTTCATAGGAAGGAGAATCATTATCCCTCTTTTTGTCATGTAGTGGATAAAGGAAAGGACGATATAATCAAGAATTGTTGTCATTAAGAACAAAATGAATAAGTCTTTATAGAAGTGAATTAATTCAAGGTAATCAAGCGATTTAAACTAGTATATCGTTTTATGGAATTGAGATGGAAGATAAGAAAGGATATGATCATATGATAACAATATATATAAGGCATTAAAGATAACTCATTCAAAAGCATGGATCAATAAATATGTCATTAAAATCCCAATAATCTATTTATCACATACTACACACTTCTTAATATAGTAACATTATCTAAATTGTGAATCTTCTCTCTTCCTTTCTTATAGCTAACTTTCTTTTGTCATAAATTCATTATTCCTTAGGCAAATATTCTATCCTGTGATGAAATTTTCTCTTTGATAAAAAAGATTATGTGACCAAGAAATAAAATAAAATGGACATAAGGAACATAACTATATCAGATGATTAGAGAAAATAAGTTTTAAGATGTAATGGACATGCTAAGTGTGCATAATAAACGCATGGAGTAATATGAGATATGAATAAAATGTAACAAGATATAAAGGCGTAAGAGATCAATGATGACATAGCAAGCCAAGCATATAGAAACTATCATCAAGATTTTAAGATGGAATACTCACAATGTGCTCAACATAAGGTAAATCACAAATTAGTTATAATCATAGGATATACAAGATATTGGTAGAAACGGATTTGTATACTAATCCTAAAACTCAAAGCATGTAAACAAAATTTCTAGACACCTAAGTATGTGACAAGGTAAGTATCTAATAAACATGTCCACAAAATCCAATGGTGAAGCATGGGTAACATCATGAATAAAAACAACCAAGGATATAGGATATACTAAGAGATAAACCATTTAAATCTAACATTCTATCAAATAAGATTAACAAAAGTGAAGATCAAACACATTTGGATAGTGTAGAATTTTTTTCCTAATGCAAGAAATAATATATCAACATATACGAAAATTTTGTATCAACATCAAAGTCCATAGAAACACAACATACAAAAACAAAATGAATAAGCAACATTAAGTTTAAAGTCAATTAAGACTATGCAAGAGTAAGTATTTACCTAAAACATTTATCACTCAACAAAGGTAATATCCCCAATCTTGCATTTCTAAATAAGTCTTTTTAAGAAACTTGTAAGGTATATTACATGGAAAAAAAGACACAAGTAGAGCTTCTAGAAACTTATCTCAAATAAAGGGGTTTACGTGGTAGAATCGATATTTATGTAATAAGAGAACAATATCAAGACCCATTTTGACAAGTAAAAATATAGGCAATAGTATCACACTTGTTCGAGTATTGTTTACAATCTTAATAATTAAGAAAATATTATGCATAAAAGGATAATAACATGATGAGAGTTTTGTCTCAATTGTGCAAAATAAAAAATAAAATGAACTGGTGATAAAGGTAAAAGTTCAAGTTCAATTAAGATAATGAATCATATAACAAAATGTAAAGATTTAACTTAGGTGATATCTCCAATACCCTATTTAGAATCATTTTATACTATCACTTTCCACCCCCCACCACCAATTAGAAATTAGTTAAAACCTTTTATCCCATATCTTTGGTGTTACCCAATTTTAGATAGACGAAAATCTTTGAGACATTGCTATGTTCAAATTGTGCTGCTTGTGGCGGCTTTCACTAAACATAAATATGGGACACTATTTCCAATTTTTAAAGGTAGCATCATCCAATCAAAGTTGTAGCACTAACCACATATTCACTCATGATGTTTTTAGAAAGCATAAGCTTTATCAACATTCTTTAAATCATGAACGAAAATCCTCACATATATGTATATGAGTTATACACACTTTCACAAATCTAATGAAGATTTGAACGCTTTGTAAAAAATCTAAAATCTTTGGCATTCCTCATACTGTGGGATCAACTCAAAGTGTAGTGTGGTGTAAAGTGAAACAAGATATAACAATGTATTCTCAAGGTATAAATATTCTCAAAGTTAATATAACTTGAAGAAAATTGAATTCAACTCACGAGTCAACTTTCATATTCCCAAATAAATAGAAAAAAGATCAAATAATCCATTTTGGTATACAAAAATATGTCATGGAGTATATTATCTAAAAAGGCAAAAATGTGACTATACCCAAAAAATATTTTTAATTTTTTAATAAAAGATATGTATAATCAAAAAAGAAGGATTTAGGATAAAAAAATATATACACTAAGAACCTCTTAAACTTGTTCAAATAATCTCAAATTAGCAAGAAAATAACCAATGAAATCCTAAGATAATCATTCTAGAGAAACGCAAGGTTAAGTTTAAGAGAGCATGTAAAACCAAAGTACAAGACTATCCAAGGACAATAATCATAAGAAAAGAGTGTGTGTGTGTGTGTGTGTGTGTGTGTGTGTGTGTGTCCAAGGTAAGATGAAAATACTTTTAATATGCATAATAATATTATATACATGGATCAACAAAAGATCAACTATATGTGACAATCCTAAACTACTCTGGGAAACTAAAGCAAAGTTTTCTTATAAACAAAATCTTTTTGAATTATTTAAAGTATGAAGCAAGAACAAATCAAGAAAATATATAATTCACATGTGAGTTATCAAAGATGATATAAATAAAATATATAAACTCACATATGAATAAAAAGTACATAGCCTAGCATAAGATATATGAAATGACATGCTAACAAAATCCTCATAATCCGACCAAAAGATGAGACGATGACATCTTACAGTTAAAACTTTACTTTCTCAAATTTCCTAGCATCTACCCAGAAGACATAACACTTCAGAGAATTTGCTATAAGCTGCAACCGTGATCAAATTATTGGGGTCAATTGTTATACTATAAATGTAGGATGACTCATGGACTAATTAGAAGAAAATACCTGGATTTGTATTTCAACAACAAGGAGGTCGGCCTCAGCTAAAAACCTGATCAACCCTAGAATGAGGTCGGCTCGCTCAAGCTTGACGGCTCATTTAACCCTCTTACATAGCAGTCATCTAACACAATTAATTATGTTAAAACAAGCATGTACTATGAGAGTGGATGACGTCGGCAGTGCACACATATGGGGGAGATATGCAAATATTCTCCTTGTGTACTAATAACTAACTTTATGATTATTCTCTTACCTCACATATAAGGCATGCACTTGCCTAACCTATAAAGTTAAGCCATATGGCACTCTCTTTTCTCTCTCTTCTAACAATCTATGAATATCACACACAAACACACTTTTGGGGGATCTAAGATATTTTTCCTTATTGTTATATTGTATAATTCTAGAGAGAAATTGAGAGATTTTCTTTTGTACTTAACTATGGCTTTTTCCCAGTAATTCAATACAACAAACACTGCAGCTGTGCATGTAGGGACCTTTTTGGGTCGAACAATGTAGCCCAATCCTTATTCTCTTTCTCTCAAATCCCTATTATTTAATATACTTTTAGTATTACAGTAATTAAGATCTCTTATTTGTTATCTGCTTACAATTAGTATATTCAAGTTAAGATAATCAGTATACTAGTTTTACAGAATAAAAGATTAACACTATTTTGGGGAATGGCTTTGCCATTATCAATTTACATCATTTTTATTTCCAAAACATGAGGATACCCATTTCTGGTAAATTAGTGAATCGCACTCTAATTCGTCTGCGTTTCAACGGATTATAGTTTCTTTTAATTAACTTCAGTTTGATTGCCACTAATTCCTTAAATCTATTAATAAATATATGTATTCATGTGTATAATTTGTATTTCTTGCAATAAATTTTGTTATTTATACAACATTATGTTTTGTTGCCACAATACTCTATTTTTGCGAATTATCTGTTAACAATGGTTAAGAACCCAAAAAATAGTCATATTAGAGACGGGATTTTGTACTCTACACCTATAGGTATAGGATATTTGTAGGGGATCTTATAAAGACTGGCTAGGAGCTAGGAGACTGAAGGAAAACATGAAATAGTTAATTCAAAGTATTTTGGTCGGACATAACAAATCGAAGACATGCTTGATCACCCCGCGGTTAGGGAAAATTTAAAGAGAGGCATGAAATGTCACCTCTGGCCCCATATAAGGATAGGAGGTAGGTGCACCATGATAGGGTAGCAGAGAACCCAAAGAGGTTGTGTTTAGGCTCACATGGAGAGGGGGTAGATCTAAATTCTCAGGATCTGGGAAAGATGATAGATCCTACATGCTAGGAGCAATATACACTGTCTTATCAATGGGGTATGATGATTATCAAACCTATTTAGTAAAACTCCCAAGTGTTTTTGAGAGGATGAGCAGAGCCTCTATTTTGATCGATTGGGCCCAAGAGTTGTACTAGCATACCAGTGTAGGAAACCAAGACAGCCTAGGGAGCGCCGAGAAGAATTTTGAAGACCTAGGACCAAGAGGATTGAATGTTCAGCAAAGTTGAGACAAAGTGTGCGAAGGTCATCCAGAGCCAAGAACACATCAAGGAATATAGAAGGATCGACTGAGATTCATGGCCCAAGAAGACTATAAAACTTGGGCTGGAAGACCACCCTTGAAAAGGATCAATTCAAACGTTAAAAGATTGAATGAGAGATACGATTAAGACTAAATATCACTTGTAGAGGGGGTATGTTCAAGGCTCTCCATTCACTACTATTGTAGTGAGCTACCCAATACTGAAAAAGCTCAAATCTCTTGTTATCACTCCAAGATATGATGAAAAATAGCATCTGATGCTGTATGTATGGAAATATCAAGTTGCCATTTTTATTTATTCAATCCCCAATGAGATGCAGTGCGGAGCTTTCTCTATTACTCTTATATGGTCGGCTCAAATATGTTATAACAGGATCCATAGGGGGGAATTTTATCTTTCAAGCAATTAGCCGCCATGTTCATGAATTTTTTTTTTTGGTACTAAGCTCAGGCAAAGGGTGGCTCACTTGTTCAGTGTCCTCCAACAAGTAGTTAAAATGACTAGGTAGTACATTACCTGGTTCTACATAGAGAAGTTAGAGGTGGTACATCATGAAAATAATATTTCCATTACTGCCATCATAAGCGATATGTTACCTGGAAAACTTTACAAGGCATTAGAAAAAACATTAAACACAATGGCTGAGCTCCTAGCTAAGGTAGGGAAGATTGTGAATATAGAGGAGGCAATGACAAAAAGAATGTACTCAAGGTGGTAAGAGCTCAAGCAAGAAGAAAAAGTATAAGGAATCCAAGAGGTTAGCATCAAAGAAGTTGAAGATATTGGATTAGTACACACCGCTCACTATGGGCATTCACTACATCCTCGACGAGATTCGAGGAAGTGAACCTCAAGTGGTTGAGAAAGTTGAAATCACCTCCTAGAAGAAGATATAAAAAAACAAAAATTAGGAGAATCATAAAGATCAAAGCCACACTATTGATAAGTTCTTGGCCTCGAAGAATGAGATTTAGGACTTGATCTGATAAGGCAAGCTACCAAAGTACATTTACAAGTTAAACTATGCAGATTAACCCAAGGGCGAGTAAAAGCCTAAGAGATTATCTAAGTCTTTTTGCAAGGGTAGTAACGATAAGAAACGTGGACGACATGAGGATTATAATAATGAAACTAATCTAGGTCTGCCTTAAAAGCCCAAAAAACCTATGTATAATGTTGGCATGATTTCCTTGGGATATCATTTCATTGCAAGAGGAATAGCTGGGGAAAAATGAACTCACATAACAAAAGGCATATCTAAATGAGGCAAAATATTATGATCATGTGAAAGAAGTGAGCATGGCTAAGGTTGTATAGATACATCCTCATAAGGTAAATAAAAATTGCTTAACAGTTAGTTTTCTCAAGGATGATTTATCTGGTTTATTGTATCCACATGAAGACCCTTTGGTTTCATCATGATTGTTTATGAGAGGAAAGTATCAAGGATGTACGTATACAATGGTAGTTTGGCAGATGTATGATTTTATGAATGTTTCAAGAGACTAAGGTTAGCAAAAAGACAATTGCAAGCATACCATATGTCACTTACTAGGTTTTCAGGGGATAAGGTATACCCCTTAGAGAAATTGAACTAGAAGTCGTTATGGGGACATAGTCGACCTGCTAAATCGAGATGATTCGTCTCTTTGTCCCTTATAAGAACATAGCATTGGCTTATAATATTATCTTTGGCATGGTTGGATTGAAGAAGTTTGAAGTTGTTGACTCCATCATCCATCAATGTTTGAAGTTCCTAATAATCTATGGTATGGGAGTAGTCAAAGAAAACCAAGTGAAAGCACGAGAATGCTATTACACATCTACAGAACATGAGTAACAAAAGAATATATATACTACTTATCAAATCGAGACATTAAATCCTCGAGATGAATATAAACTGGTCAATAGTGAAGTGGTAGAGAAGATTGAGACAGTAAAACTAGATGATGAGTATCCACAAAGGGCCGACCAGTTTGGCTTGTCGCTAGATCAAGATCTGAAGAAGGAATTCGTAGATCTTATAATGTAAAAGAAGAATGTATTCACCTGGATCCATGAGGACATGCCCAAAACAGATTTAGATATCATCTGCCACTAATTTAATAGTTTGAAAGATGTGAAACCCATCAAGCAAAAATGTCATGTGTTTTATCAAGAGAATAAAATGGCTATTTAAGAAGAACTGGTCAAGTTGAAAAAACCAAAATTTATCAAAGATGTGAAATATCCAAAGTGGCTTTCTAACTTTGTGATGGTCCTAAAGAAGAATGATAAATGGCGCATATGCGTCGATTTCACTGACCTCAACAGAGCTTATCTAAAAGATCATTATTCTTTACCATGAATTGACCAACTGGTCGATGCTACCACTGGGCATGACCTATTCATTTACATGGATGCATATTTGGGGAATAGTAAAATAAGGATAAAACCTAAAGATCGGGAGAAGACCTCGTTTATCACCATATGAGGTACATTTTACTACAACATTATGCCTTTTCAGACAAAAACACTCTTGAGCAACATATCAAAGGTTGGTCAATAAAGTATTTGAAGAGAGTATTGGTAAAACCAAGGAGGTTTATGGAGATGAAATGATAACGAAGAGCAGAAAGGCATTTGATCATATTCGTGACCTCGACAAAACAGTTGATCTAATGATGTTGATTCCGATGAAATGTGTTGTTGGATTAAGAGAAAGAAAGTTCCTCAGCTTGATTTTCATTCATAGGTTCATAAAGGACAAACCTAAAAAGATCTAAATGTCAATCAATATGCGACCTCCCAAAAGTAATAAAGAGATTCAAAGGCTGATTAGACAAGAAGCTGCTCTAAATAGGTTTGTCTCAAAGGCAACTGATCTAAATCTACCATTATTCAAGGTGATAAAAAAGACCTTCGAGTGGAATGATGAGTGCAATAAATCATTTTTGGACTTGAAAAAATACTTCAAATCTTCACCTTTGTTGTCAAGGTCAATCCTTGGTGAGAAGCTATATTTATACAAGGCGGTATCTAAGTCTACAGTGATCTCGACACTAATATGATGATAAGATGTTATTTGAAGCTAGTGTATTATACCATCAAAGCATACTAAGGAGATGAACTCGGATATCCCAGGTTGGAAATACTTTTGTTGTCTCCGATCGAGGCTTCTAGATGTATGAAGCCATACTTCCAGACCCATACAATTATGGTGTACATAGACCTACCTCTTCAATAAGCCATCCATAAGACTAAAAATCTAGTACTCTAATGGCTTGGAAAGTGGATTTGGGAGAGTATGATATTATGTATAAATCGAGAATAGTAAACAAGTGTCAAGCTGTAGCCGATTTTATAGATGAGTTTACCTATGATGAGTAGAAACCAACTGAGCTGGTAGCAAAAAATCTAGCCGATTAAAATAGTGATAGACCAGAGTCATCGTCCCAATGAGAAGAAAAAGCTCGAGACTTAGAGAAGATGAAAAATTTATTCAAAAATGGCTTTAGGATAGAAGTAGTATCGAAAAGGGACCACTTATTTGGTAGCTATTTGTGGAAAGCTCATCGTGTGCAAATTTCACTGATCATTACAAAACCTAACGAGGCAGATATGTAGTACACCTTTAGGTAAATCCTCAAACATTGAAGGAAAGTATAATGATATGTTGGTAGGATTGGGGATAGATTTGTCATTGGAAGCCAAGTAGTTGTCAACACATAGTGATTCTCAATTAATTATAAACTAAGTTCTCAGAGTCTATGAAGTGAAAAAGGAGACTATATCTAAATATCGAGAAAAAGTGAAAGTGTTATTACCAAGATTCACAGTCGTGAAGATGGTGAGAATGCTAAGAATTTAAAATGCACGAACAAAAGCATTAGCTTGTCTAGAGTCAACAACGATTGCCAAACCTTGGAGAACTATTTTGGTGGAGATTTTATTATAACACAATATTAAAAAGGAGTGTGTGCTTGTAATTATAGCACAGTATTGAAAAGGAGTGTGCGCTTATGATGGAATTAAATATGGGCCTATTTTAAATAGTCCCACTAGATAATATTTAGAGATAGCTGCATCATCGAAAGACCCTAAGGAAATACGGGGACTTCATTATAAAGAAGCAAGGTATGTGATTGATGGTGAAGTTTTATTCCAGAGAGGATTTTTTTTTGTCCATATTTAGTTGTTTTCATCCAAGTGGGGTTACCGAACTGATCAAAGAGGTTCACGAGGGGAATCGTGCAGATGACATTCAGTAGGTAGGTCACTGGTAAAAAGGGTCCATACTCAGGTGTACTTTTGGCCAATTATGAAGTAGGATTGTGCAGATTATGCTAAGAAATGAGACAAATTCCAATAATATGTAGTTATCCACAAAATAAATAGTCCATTTCTGGCACCTATCTCATCTATATGAACTTTTTCCATACGGGCTATTGATCTGATCTACCTATTATCGAAGATGAGGGACATATCTAAGTACTTAGTCATTGTAGTAGACTACTTTATGAAGTGGGTGAAAGTTGATCCTTTTGTAGAAATACCTTGAGAGAAGGTATTTTATTTTATATGGAAGAACATTATATGTCGTTATATGCCATACGCATTCATTATCGACCATGACATATAGTTTGATAATGACCAATTTTAAGACTACTGTATCCAAACAAAGATTAAGAAGCTATATTTTGCACTTGCCCATCCCCTGTGTAACAGGTAGATTGAGATTACTAACAAGACCCTGCTCAATATAATAAAGAGAAGTTTAAATGATGATAAAAGTACTTGGATCAACGAGCTTCAGATTGTGCTATGGGCTTATAGAACTACCTCGAGGACATCGATAGCATTTGGCACTGAGGCAGGGGTGCCCACAAAGATCGGCCTACCAAGCCATGGGGTGCTAAACTTTAACTCACCATTTGGTTGAAGAGGTCAGGTAACATGCAACTCTATGGGTGGAAGCATACTAGTAAAGGATATCATGATTTTACAATAAACGAATAAAGTCGAGTATATTGAAGAAGGGGATTACATCTTAAAGAAGGTGGTCCAAAAAGGAAATAAGCTAGAATAAAATTGGCTCGAACCCTATAGGGTTTTAGTGGTTATAATGCTAATGACTTATTGAATCGAGAATCTAAAAGGTTAGCAGTACAAAAACCCTTGGAAGTCTGATCACTTAAGAAAGTACTACCCGTAGAGACAAACATATTGAAGTTTGAGAGAAAAATGTTTATGTAAAAATGTTTCAATGAAAAATCAGCAATTGCATCTCCATTATATTGTTGTTTCAAGAACTTTGTTTATCTACTTCAAAATTCATTAGTGTAAGAGGTATGCAAGAATCTTAGACAAAAGAAATCTCAGAGTTACTATGATCAGACCACACTACTTTGAGGACCTCTACTTAGACAAGTCGTGTTTAAAAAGTTGGCTGAACTGGGAGAATAACGATGTCACATGGTCAGGACGACAAGATTCATCCACACGATTAGTAATCTCGCTAAAGCAATGGAAAATCCCCACATCATTTGATAAGGGAACTTTAAGTTTTCACTTATAATAACCCTGTAAGGAAAACTTAGGCTCGTCAAAATGGTAGATAGGAAGTCACGTCAGGTCAACAAGATCTGACCACAGGAACATAAGAGTAATAATATTAAGACGAATATTTTAAAAAGCTAGTCAGTCAGTTCGACAAGATCTGACCACACGACCATAAGACTAATAATCCTGGAAAGTCAACAAGATTATACCATTTTTACTTTATGAAAAAATATTTTTCACGATAAAAAATACTTAAGTATAAGTGGGGGTAGTAGCTTAGCTGAGCAAATTAACTAGAAAAAAAATAAACAAAATGAACAACACATGCGCGAAGACAAGCAGATAAGAATGGAAAGCATTTGTAGTTAAAACAAAGAATTCATGTTAACGATGAAAAATAATTTGTTTGGAAGATACAGGCATACAGGTCAAAAAATGGTCAAGAATAAGTACAAAGTAGAGCTTCACAAGAATATAAGTCAAGAAGTTCAAGCAGCGGGAGTCACTTTATTAGCCAGAGAAATCTTTGGAGAAGTGGCGTCAGAAGCCTCAACCATGGGAGTATATTATGGATCTAGTTAAACCTCATGGGTAATAGAAGTAATGGTCTCATTACCAACAGCCTGCTTAGCCTGACTTGCAGCCTGATCCTCAACAGTTGTCTCTTCAATTTCCATTTCAGCCTCTTTCGGATCCAGTACTCTAGCATCATCATCGAAGCCTCATCATCGTAGCCTTCCCATTGGCCGACCTTTTCAAGAATTCCAAGGAAATGTTTTATAAACCTCTTCTTTAGTTCATTTTATCCATATGAGAAGCATATTATCCTCTCAATGGTGAAGTTAGTGGAGTCTTTGTATTCTTTGTTGGAATCCTCCTTGTGTTTTTCCAATGCATCCTTTAAACTTTGGATATTTATGGCATTAGTGCTAGACTTCTCTTTCCGCTTACGGTTATATTATTTAGATAACACTACACCAAAATGGCCAAATTGTCACCTTTCAGCCGGCCACCCTTGTCACGGTCATTGACCGTGACAACAAACATGTGTTTGGTGTCACGATCATTGATCGTGACAAGACCGTGACAATTCTTAAAATGATTGTCACGGTCAAAGACCTTGACATGACCGTGACAAATTGCTCAGCAAAAAACCCTTTGCCCTTCTTTTTTCCCCCGCCGTTTCCCTCCTTTTTTCACTCACTCTCTCTCTCTCTCCCCCATTTATATATATGTTTGTGTTTATATATATATATGTGTGTGTGTGTGTGCATATGTGCATGTGTGTGTGTATGTGTGTGTGTGCGTGCGTGTGTGGGGTGGTGCAGGGTGGGGGGCTGTTGTGTGTGTGTGTGGTGGGTGGGGGTGGGGAAGGGGGGCAGGGTGGGGGTAGGGGTGGGGCAAGAGGGGTTGTTATGTGTGTGTGTGTATATGTGTGGTTGGTGGTGGATAGGAAGGGGGTGGGGCAGGGTGGGGGACTGTTGTGTGTGTGTGTGGTGGGTGGGGGTGGGGGTGGGGAGGGGGCAGGGTGGGGGTAGGGGTGGGGCAGGGGGGCTGTTGTGTGCACATGTGTGGTGGGTGGGGAGGCGGGGTGAGGCAAGTTCCCATTGTAATTCCCTTAATATCGTGTTTTGATGATTCCATGAGATAATATATATTGTTTCAAAGTTAACTCATTGTAGATAAAAACATTCACATAGTAAGATTAAATACAATCCATCCATAGATTCTATAATTACATCCACTAAAATATAATTAATAAATGAAACATACTTGATTTGCATAAATGAAATTAATGCTTTTAATTGATTTGCACTTTATCATTTTCACTATAATTTTAATTGTATAGTTTTAGATTAAAGTAAATTAATAAGTAGTGCCCATTTTATATGAAAGTGGGATTGCCCCTCATTGTAAATTAGTAAATTAATAATTGTATATGTTAATTGTTAGTTTAATTGATGAAATGAATTAATTGAGTAGATGAATTAGAAGGAGTACGGGATACACATTTGTTGTTGACATTGCTGTTGGATTATTTTGTTTAGTAAATGTTTGGTTGGTTAGTTTTAAAAGTGGCATGACCACTGGATTATTGTCCATATGGGGGTGGTATTTTTCAACTTTTTTTGAAAATTACTTTGTATGTCGAACAATATATATATATATATATATATATATATATATATATATATATATAGTATGATAATTAAATGAAACATACTTGAAATTAAATATAGTGCGCATAGATACTAGCCTTATAGTTCTTATGCGTACGTATTCAATAGCCCTTAGACCCATTCGAGAGTCATTACCCCTGTAATGAGATCTCTCGAATTGTCCTGTTTGGATAGTTTGAGACTGTATAATATTCTTAGTGGCTTAAAGTTGTTACTTTTGGAGGAAGTTCTGCAGTCGTATCTTAATGTTCTCCGGGTACATACTAGATTGGCAAGTGTGACTGTTATTTCAATTGATCAATTAAAATAACACTCACACCTGCCAATCTACGTCGTGTACTTGGAGAACTATGGGGATATGCTGTCGAATTTTTTTCAAATCGTAACAATGTGCATGAGGTGTTAAGTATATTACTGAAAAATGCGGTCTTGAATGGGATAGGACCACTCACGCTTTAGAGGAGATGGAGGAAATATAAATTAAATGATGGGATAATTAAATGAAACATACTATAAATCTAAGTTTTGTTTACCTTTAATAGGTGTTTAGTTGTGGTAGCTGTGATGGGATATCCGAAATACAAAGAGTGGATGGGTGAGACAAATATAATGGGGGATGTGTTTCGCAGAGGTGCTAACGAATTTGTGAAATATGCAAAGAGATGTTATAATGATGAAGAGTTTCCATGTCCGTGTGCTAGGTTTAAGAATGGTAAGGTGTTTGAGTGGAAAACAGTTGAACTACATTTGTTAAGATCGGGTATGCAAGATAGTTATTGATTTTGGAGTTTTCACGGTGAATTGAAAGTTCCCTTTGTCCCTGACCAACCTTCACAACAACTATCAACAAGTAGAATAGATATAGAAGGGGGCGACGTAGATCATAATATGTTAGAGGATTTAGTTGATGATGCATACGGAGTTTATGAAGCAGAGGAGAATGAGGTTACTGATGATGTAGAAGATTCAAGTGCTCGTGAAGATAACACAATAAAACTTGACGATGACTACCAAAGTTTAAAATTTAAGGCGACCCAACCGTTATACTCTGACTGTGAGAAAGATCAAACAAGTTTACATGCTATGGTTGGTTTGCAAAGTTTGAAGACGCAGTACGATTTGCCTGGCAATATCATGACGGGAATTCTGAAATGGGTGAAGGGCTTATTACCCAAGGTGAATACACTTCCAAATAGCTATCCTGTTATGAAGAACAGTTTGAAAGGTTTGGGCATGAAGTATAAATATATTCATACTTGTGTGTATGACTGCATACTATATCGAAAGGAGTATGAAAATCTCGATCATTGTCCGGTATGCGATGAACCTAAATATGTCCAATCTACTAGTAAGGAAGGCACAAGCTCAAAAGTGCCTCAAAAAGTATTGAAATATTTTCCCGTTGGGCCTAGATTAAAATGATTTTTCATAGTACCATGGATTGCAGAGGCAATGACTTGGCATGCTAGGGAATAAGTAGGGGTAATATCATGCGTCATCCTATTGATTCTACTGCCTGGAGGAGGATGAATTTTGAGTGTCCCGATTTTTCTTGAGAACAACGCAACATTCGTTTGGCTATATCAACAGATGGTTTTAATCCATTTGGAAATCTAAGCACCAATCAGAGTGTATGGCCAGTGATCCTAGCCCCACTCAACCTCCCTTCTTATAGTGTATGAGACCTGAATTTTTTATGATGTTTTTGTTGATACCTGGGCCAAAGGCACCAAGTGATGACATTGACGTCTACTTGGCTCCTTTAGTAGAAGAATTAAATGAGTTGTGGGAAGAGGGTGTGCAATCATTTTACTCTTTTAGAAAAGAAGAGTTTACGCTGAAAGCTAGTTGATGTGGGAAATTCATGATTTTCCAGCTTATGGGACATTATCCGGTTGTGTAGTACATGGTTATTTGGGGTGTCCTATTTGTGGAGAGGAGACTGAATCTCTTCGTCTATCCTCTAACTTACAAAATGTATACCATCACCACTGGAGGTTTTTACCCCCAGCTCATAGTTTTAGATCTGAGAAAGGTTCCAATTTTTTATTGAGCGGGGTTGAACATAGGCTACCATCGAGACAACTTTCGGGTTCAGAAATTGAAAGTAAATCTTCTGAATGTGGCCCTAATATGCCAGGTAAGAATCCCAAATTTAATAACGTCAAGCATAAGAAAACCCCAACTGGGAATGAAACTGAGGCAAGAAAGGCATGGTCTCGGAGGTCAATTTTATTTGACTTGCCTTATTGGAAGAATAACTCGGTGCGCCATGTATTGGATGTGATGCACGCAGAGAAGAAATTCTCTGAACATATTGTGGGTACTTGCCTTGGGGGGAGTCATTCGAAGGATGAAGAAAATGCACGAAAAGACCTTAAATCGTTAAAACTTAAGCCACAACTTTGGTTGAAAGAAGATAGTAGGGGAAGGACAATAATTCCCCCTGGTGCGTTTACTTTGACGAGTGGGTAAAGGAAGGTGCTTCTAGACACAATATATAATTTGAAGGGCCCATCTACTTTTTCGTCCAACTTGCAAAGGATTGTGAATTATGCTACTCATGATTTACATAAGTGTAAGTCCCACGATTGGCATGTGATCATGTAATTGGTTCCTCTATTGTTTAAGCAATGTTTCTCCAAGCATAAGGATTTGTGTAGGGCTATTATGCAAATTAGTATTACCTTCTCCCTCTTGTGTGAGAAGGTAGTCAGTCGAGAACACATAGTGGCCGTAAAATTGGCGGTGATCAAAGCGATTTGTGTATTGGAGAAGTACTTTCCCCCAACATTCTTTGACATAAGTGTTCACTTGTTGGTACACCTATGTGATGAGGCACTTCTTTGTGGTCCAGTTAGATATCAGTGGATGTATCCGTTTGAAAGATTGATGAAATTTTTTAAAGATTACGTCAAGAATACATGATACATTGTAGGATCAATTGCAGAGGAATACATCTCAATGGAGTCATCAATGTATACTCGAGAATATATGCCTGACTCGACCAGCATTGATGACACTGATGAGTTCGTCGATGATGGTGGTCATGTGATGGGAAAACGAGTGAAATTAATGAGTTTGCAACATGAACAAGTAGCTTGTTATCTATTTGACACACATGAAGATGTCGAATAATGGAAAAAGTAAGTTTCGATTATTATAATGTTTCAAATTATTTTAGATTATTTTATACATGATTAATTTTGTAATATGCAGAAAGTATGAACCCTGTGAGAACAATAAAAGATAAAAAATAATGGTACAATCAGACAGCGAATTTAGGTTGTGGTTGACACAAGAGGTAATTATAATGAAAATAGTGGTTATATAACGTTACATTACACTCAAATTTTACCACTAATATAATTAATTTATCTATATTCTCAGCTCCTAAAGACGGGTGATGCGACATCAAGGATTGCTCGTCTAGCCACTGGACCCTTGTTCGTGGCAAGGGTACATAAAGTATCGATTGAACGGTTACATTTTCGGCTCTAAAGTGTACGAGGAAAGTACAAATGTATAGAACTCGAGAATTTCATACAAGGCTCTTACTTTCTTTCGAGCGAGCGCAAAAGATAAAAACCTCGTTGAAGCTGAAATGACTTACTATGGTGTAATCCAAAATATATTTGAATTGGATTATATAAGCTTCAAAGAGGTTGAATTTTACAGTGACTGGGTAAGAGTTGAGGATAAAAATGCTTGTAAAGTTCATCCTGTCACCAATTTGATCATGGTTGACTTGTCCAAGTTGAAGAGCAACGACCACGTGAGCGATGAACCGTTTGTTTGTGCATTTCAAAAAGTCAAGGATTTTACTCGGAGTATATCAACAACGAGTCGTGGTCAATTGTCTAACACACGCCAAGGCGTCTAAATAGTAGTGTGGATGACTTGGCTGCTCCTACCGAATATTAATCCATTTTTTATGATAACCCGAATTTGAAACAATTTTTCAATTTGTAATAAATATTCCAATTTGTACCGAAACATCCATTTTTAATACTTTTAATTGATTTGCACTTTATCATTTTCACTCTTGTGTAGTGTGCGTGTTTAGAGAGGAGATTAATACATAAATATTCCAACTACATCTAAGTTTTGTTTATACTAATCCATGAATATACGCTTCTTACCTTTAATAGGTGATTAGTACATAGTTATTTGGGGTGTCCTATTTGTTGAGAGGAGACTGAATCTCTTCGTCTATCTGAACACTAAGAAATTCCATAATCCTATGGAGTGATGTTCTGCAAATTCCTCCCAACCGATGTGTAGCCAAACATCACTAGTTGAAGTTGTCAATTCCACTTTCCATACCCCACCACTTGGAACCTCTAGCAAAACATGGGAGACCATTGGAAGGTTGAATTGACAACTTCAACTGGTAATTTTTGGCTACACAACGGTTGGAAGGAATTTGCAGAGCATAAATCCATAGGATTATGGCATTTCTTAGTGTTCAGATATGAAGGGAATTATATTTGACACGATTGCCCAGGGTACATTAGTTGGAAGGAGGTGCCATATGAGCTCAAGTTAGCTGTTTGGATGGCACTACAAGTAATGCATTTATATTTATATTTATATTTATATGTCAATTTCAATTTTAATTTCGATTTCGATTTCGATTTCGATTTCGATTTCGATTTATATTTATATTTATATTTATATTTATATTTATCTATATTTGCAGGGCGAATACTGATTTTACTTTATTTCATTTCAGGGGACGTGGAGTGGCCCTGGTGGTAGGCCACATAGGCTCGATACTTATGTGGCTCTTCGGACGAGAAGGGAAGGATAAGGAGGTGATCCTGAGCTTCGCAGTACAAAATCTCTTTTCCAGCTAAATAGTTTGTAGATTTGAGATAATTGATGGTGATGTTGTTTCTTCTTAAATAGTTTCTATTTTGAATGTATATTTGCATTATCTCTAGTTTATTTGGATATATGATGTTTGAACAGGTACAACGTTGCTATAACAGGTACAAATATACTGCTGGGCAGTGGCAGTGGCCATACTGCCCGACAGATTTTTTTTAGTTTCTGCCTAGAATTGTCATGGTCATTGACCGTGATAATTTTTTTAAAAAGGGTCAAGGCTTTGTCACGGTTATTAATCATGACTAACTTGTCATGGTCATGGCCCGTGACACAATCGTGACAATTGTAACGAACTTGTCACGGTCAATGACCGTGACATGTCCGTGACAAAAAAAGTTATCTCTCCCCGAATTGTCATGGTCATTGACCTTGACAAGTTGAACTTGTCAAGGTCAATGACCGTGAAAATTCAACAGATTTAGTGTAGTGTGAACTCAGAGCCACTGTCATCTCAAGAAGTTATTTATCCTTCTCGGTGAGCTTCTCACATATCAATTTATGACATATCAATTTTTATTCTTCCACCAAGGAGTAGAGAGTGCACGACCTAGCTTCCTTACATAACCTATTAGTATGGTAAGGAAGTGAGGCCTTATCAGCCTCGGCTCCTCTATCCTTTGATTTTTAGGATCACCTTGGGAAGTGGAGCCCTCTAATGACCTATTATTTCTAGTTGTCGGGATATTATTAGTAAAAATAACTTTTCCCTTTTCCTTGGCCTTCGCAGCAACATTTTTCATGGCCTCAGCATTGGCTCTTTGTTTAGATTCGCCCTCAGTTCAGGATTTCTTCTATACCTTATCATCAGCCTTTTTTATGGCCTCTTATGAAGCTTTCATCTTACAAGACAAGCCAAGGTAATCTCAATCGGTTTTCTTTGGGGACATCCCAATTAAAGGTTCAACATGAAATCTCGAAGCTGATAGAGTAGAAATTGTACAAAAATTCAATATTTAGCAAATCTATAATGGAAATCCAAAGATGAACTAACACTTATAAAAAAAATCTTACCTTTATCGACCTCCTTATCAGCCTCAACTTTGGCTTCGACTATAATTGGTACTTGGGCTAATTTTTTTTATCTTGATCACCTCTTGTAGGTGTGTAATATCCAAGTTTAGTAAATTTGATTAAGGTGAAGACACTCTCGAAGGTAATGAGGTCATCCACACAGATTATCTCCACCAATCATTTCAATATATGGGGCAACTTAAGATCCTTTTTTACTAAAAAAAGATCAGACAAAAGTTTTATCACCAAGTCAATCAAAGGAAATTAAAAAGTAGGTAGAGGAAGGATATATACCAATATAGTTTGTCCCACACCATTCACAAAGAATACTACCACGTCAATCCCTATCATTTGGGCCTAATTCCCAATTGTTTTTCAAGAAAAAACTTGTTCTTCTAGCTGCGATTGCTTGTCTGGGCAACCTTCACTAAATTCAGGTTTGATTTTCCCGGGGAGAAGTAGTAATACCCTTAGGCTTTAGCATTGTCCTTTATTCTATAACAAATTTAAAGATATTTCTATTGATATCAATCCCACTGTGCTGTTTCTAATACAACATTGACCCTAATATATCCCTATAAGTATTTGGGGCAAGTTGGAATGGAGCAACCCCGTAATCTCTTAAGATCAACCTTATAATGGGTGGAGAGGTAGACGAAATCTGACCTATAGATCCTACAGCAGGAAGAAAATTTCAGCGATATTATGCCGATCATAAACCCTCTCATCACAATCAATCAATATTAATGTGATGCCAATGGGGATAGCATACATATATCAAAACTCATCCATCTTGTCTTCAATAACATCACAGGCATGGTACCGAACGTTAGTATTATCAACATTATATGAACTTCTAGAGGGAATCTCCTCTTCGCTAGGTATGATGATGGGTAATGTAAAAGGCTTAAATGGATCTTTAGACAAGGGATCCTCGGTTGAGGTCCCAAGTTTGATTATGGTCACTTTCAAGTTCGTATCTATGAAGTTTCTACCACAAAATTGATAATTTGCACCGTCAGAGCTGGTAGATCCTACAAACTCTGACCTACTGTATTCTACAATTGGGGGATGAGAAGCTGACCCAATAGATGATGGAATGTTTGGGTAAATTTTGGGTGAGATGGATCATCCTCAGGTCGAACAACCTGAAGAGAAGCTGTTAACCTCTCTTTAAGAACACCAGAAAAAACCTCATATAAATCTCTAATATAAGCTAACCAAATATCAATCTAAGAAGGTTCACTCATAAAGGGTCAGCTTTAGCTTTGGGGTTGCTTAAGGTTAAAAGATATGGATTCAGGTGAAGAAAATTAGAGAAATTGAAAGAAAACCCTAAATCTAAAAAAACCCTATGTCAACCAACTCAATGGCCACCTAAAATGTGTGATTCTCCAACCAAATGTCAATCAACAACAAAACCAGCAACAATATAAAAAAAATAGCAATAACAAATGAATAAATTGGCATAATAACTCGAAAAGAACTATAGAATTGGCGTAAGGCGTACCTAAAAGCCCTAAATAGCAAAAATCCGACTTAGAAATGTCTAGTATAGGGACAACGGGCGGTAAGGAAAGAAAACTATTGTCCGTGGGAAGAGTTTTAAGAGGAAATACAATTAAAAAGTTGAGGAATTCAGCGAAAAAGGTTACCGAAAAAGAAGTAATTTAAGGCGGGAAAGTTTTCTCTCTCTAAAAAGACTTGCGTGTGAAAATGTGAAATGCGAAAAGTTGCATGGGTTAAACAAGATATTTATACTTATTAGGTTATAATGATTACATTTTTTGAAAATAGGAGTGACATCACCCTCGAAAAGATAGCTGACGTTTAGTAACTGCAAGCACTGCCCTAGTAACATACGTAATAATTAAACCTACTACAACTAATAGTGTGTGACATATGGAAAACTCAATCCTAGGAATTTTTTTGTCAAAAATCTCATAAGTTAATATGCTTGAACCCAGATGAGTTGAGGATATCCCGAGCCGATAAGATGCTTATAATTCAACCAGAACACGAGTCGCTGACATCTTATGGTTAAAACTTCACCCACTCAATTTACCTAGCATTTACCGAGAAGACATAACACTTAAGAGAATCTTCCACAAGCTGTAATTATAAGCAAAGTCTTGGGGATATTTTCATACCATAAATATGGGATGCCTCATTAACCAATCAGAAGAAGACACTTGGACTTGTACATTAGCAGCAAGGAGGTAGGCCCCAGCTAACAACTTGGTCTGCCCTAGAATGAAGTCAGCTCGGTCAGGCCTAACGACTAATATAACCTTTTAGTTAGGAGTCAGCTAACACTGTTAATTGATTATGTTATAACAAGCATGTAATATGTAAGTGGAGGACGTCAATAGTGCACGCACGTGGAAGAGATATGCAAATATTCCACCATGTGCTAATAACTACTTACCTGACATGTAAGGCATGTCCTTACCTAACCTATTATGACCATGGCTCTCTTTTTTTTTTCTCTTCTAATATCCTATAAATAGCACACACAGAGACTTTTGAGAGATCCGAAATATTTTTCTACTGTTATGTTGCCCAATTCTAGAGAGAACTTGATAGATTCATTATTGTACTCAACTACGGCTTTTTCCCAGTAATTTAATATAATAAACAGTGCACCCGTGGACGTAGGAACCTCTTTGGGTCGAACCACGTAGATACGATTCTTATTCTCTTTATCTCATCTCCCTACTATTTTCTTTAGTTTGGTATTTTAGCAATTAAGATCTCTTATCATTTATCTACTTATAATTATTATATTCAATCTAAGATAGTTAGTATATTATTTGTAGGCAATAACAATGACCAAACCCAAAAAAACTCAAGAGAGGTGAAGGGGACCAATTTCGAAATCTTTTTATTCTCAATTTTAATTTCTTTCGAAATGTCTTTCCTAACCCATACACAATTCACAGAAGGTCTTTGAGAATAGGTGATATTTGAGGTACATTTTTCTTCGCTTTGCCTTTCTTTCTATGGTCCTTTATCTCAAAAATATTTTGATTTTTTCTTAACCCATATTTTTCCTTTAAAAAGTTTAGAAGCAAATTTTATAGAATCAAAAGCCTTTTTGTCTTCGTATTCCTCACAAAAAAATTAACACTCTTATCATGGTGCTAAGGTTAGTATAAGTAAAAAACAAAACTCCCTCAAATGACCAAGTTTGTGAAAATGGTCACATTAAAAGTGTTTGTATCTAGTCATTTGGATTTTTGATTTCTGAACAACCCTTTCAAAATGTTGAAAATTATTCAACTCTTAACAAAAATCTATAAGGTGACCTTTCTTATAACAATGAGAACATACAAAGTCCTTCGTAGGTCTCTTGTGATTAAGCATGTGATTTTCATTAGCACAAATATGAGAAACAATACTCTTCCACTCCAAAGAGGCATTGTCTTGTTTAATGACGATGTTTTGACAAAAATCATCTCTCCTCTAGGAATATCTAGTTTTCTAAAATTCAAGTCTTTTTGAAATTTATCAATTTTCTTGAAAACTCGTTTCTTCACAAATTTAATATAAGGGAAAACGACGGAAAGCAAAGTTATGTTATACATGAAATAAAACGCCAAATGGTATTTCAGCACTACCAAATCCAGTTGCTCCTAAAAGCACACTCCAAACCTGAAATGTTAGCCCATGATAATGATGGGTCAGACCCACTATAAGAATACCTACTATATGAACCCAGATAGAAGTAATAATTAAAGTAAACATCAAAGTAAAATCATTTAATAGTATTAAACATTTAATCATTGAACATTAACAAATTTCCACTTTGTAACTTGATAAGTGCACAATTTTGAATAGTTTATACCAAAATATAGACCTTGTTATGCTCTTTTTAACATAATCAATGAGTTTTTAGAGTCATTTTAGCAATTAAGAAAGAAAAAGCATGTTTGAAAGATATTCGAGTTAGAAATACAATTTTAGCAACATTAGGAGTAAATCATAATTTTATAAATTTTGTGGGCCTCAGTGTAATTTTAAATAATTTATCTTGATAAAATAAAGAACTCGATAAAATTTTGTTTAATTTTAAATTGAACCGGTTGAAATATGAAATGTGGGGACTAAAATACAATAAGGGTAAATTGGAAATTTTTAAATTTATGAACCTAAATATTAATTAATTATCTTTTATTTTTGCATTTTACAAGTGTCCTAAAAATATGGTGAAGATTAGCGGCCAAATAAAGAAATTAAAGAGTTTTGGGGATTAAATTTAAAAAAAGAAAGATGGTTAAAGAAGTGTGGTTATAAATTAAAAGAGGCAAAATTTAACCTTTAGTGGTTAGGACAAAAGGAGTCCAAGTTAAAAGTTCTTGGTTTCTATTCCCAGGACTCACATTAATATTTTAGGCAAGGAACAACGCATAGCGCCACGTGGTAGTGTCCAAACAAGCCACAAGCTGCCTCAATCAAAGACCAAGCTCAGCCACCCAATAACAAGCTGGACATGTGTCTAATTCATATGAACTATCCAACTCGGGCAATTCAGTTCCAAGTGTCCAATTAAATCTCAGCAGCCAAGGCACCATCCAAAGATAGCACATGTCAGAATCCAGCCAATCAGATAATAACGTCAGAATCAACGGGAAAAACAAGGCTTACACAATCTAATTTTATTTGTGGAGTCCAAGAAATCCTTTAAGATAATCTCAAGTAAATATAACTCACGCAAGTAAATATAAATCTTCCCATGACATTAAATAAGGGGATTTGACCCTATGTTGTCACTTTCAGAGGTCAAGTCGTATAAAATTATACTCTATAATAAAAAGTTTTAATCAAATCTCTTCGTCCATTGGTATAAAGTTGTCAATAGAATAGTTTTGGAATGAATTGGGTTTCATCCCCAATTCAATTCTTGGTACTATCAAAATAATGCTTGACCAGCGAAAATCACGAATCACAAATATGGATTAGTCGAATTGCTCGTAAGCTGGTACGAACACCTCATGATATGCTACAAAAAAAAAAATCCCTCATATGTCAAACACACATTCGACTCTAGACCAAAATAATTATTTTAGATAACAACCAACTAAATTTTGTCCAATCAAAAAAGTGGCCAAATCAGATGAAAATTTCTCAAAAGAAAAGGCAATTTTGAGTTCAACAAAATATTATTCAACTTTTAAAGCACCAAAATTATGTAATTTTATTTTGAGCGTCTTATAAGGCAAAGTGAGTACAAAATTAGGGATAGTTTTATGTATGCAAATTCAAATATTAAAATACTGATTTGTTAGTTGCATTTGTTAATGAAAAATAATTCTTTTTCTTGCAATTTAGTTGTTTTAGTCATGTTTCCGGCGTAAATATATTGCTGGGATTATGTGAAGTTTACCAATATTTTATTAATGCATGTTTAATTAGTTTGATTCATATAAATTCCCTATATGTTTTAAATGCCTTAAAAATTCATTATTCACTAAAATGTTACGAGAGTAATATTTTAACCTTGTAAATAAATTCTTTATATTTATATTCTTCAATTATATTTTTTTAATTTTTTATGGGTTATACTTGTGTTAAATTATTTGATGCTCCGTGCTTAAATATGACTTATAATGCTTAGCATTGATATTTTCAAGGGGATAGGGATTTTCCCTTCTAAAAAGTTGTTTCCAAATCAAATTTAAATGTTTTATCTTTTGAAGTTTATGCAAAGGGATTTGGTGAATTTTGAGTTATAAAAGGGAAATTTTAAGTTTAACTAGTTTCTCATAATCTAATAAAAATGATAAATGGATTCGACAACCTAGTAATCTCTCCCATAATGTTTATAAACTTTTTGTTTTAGTATGTTATTAGTACTTATTTTACTTCTCTATTATATCTTGCTTTGAAATCAACATTTGGCTAGTTGGAAAACTTAAAGTATAAAAATTGAACGAATCCTCGTGGGTTCCTGTACTTGCATTAGCTATATTATAATAGCCCGTGCACTTGATATATTTATAAATTTGACAACATAACTCATTAATAACAACTTTCTCTCAATTACACCATTATAGTTAATCGTCCTCCTATACGACCCCACCACATATCAGCACACAAATATAAATAACCACATCACTCTAGTCAGTCGGCCTACTATACGAACCTGTACATACCATCATGTATCACAACATACACACACACACACACATATATATATATATATATATATATATATATATATATCATTCATGTAACATACATCACTATATCTAGTTGACCTATACCTTGCTCTACATATACCATGATGTTCCCAAAACGTTTTTCCCGTCACTATAACATGACAATATAGGTTTTGAAAATGCATACTCACCATAGCCAGCCAATATTAGACCCACACATATAGCCGCACACATATAAATTCCCGTTACTATATCTTCACAACCTAAGTCATATACATATAAACTCCATGTAGCCCGACAACACTACATCTGGACATATATTAATGCCCACACAAATACCTATTACTATAACCTGACAACCTAGGTTCCACACATACAGGCTCCTTATAGCTAAAGAACTCTAGGCATGCATATATAACAACGCATGTACAAAATTCCCATAAAAGTAGGTGGACAGTATAGGTACCGCGCATACACTGATGCCCTCGTGACCACCAAACTACATAGCCTGCCATCTTCTAGGTATGAATCTCAAAACACCACAATATCGTATATAATCATTAATATTCATTTATTATCTTTCCCCTTAAGCTCAAACTATAACACATAAACCACCTCTACTCCCATACCTAGGTGTCACAAAACAACACGTATTCCAAATTCTCATACCTAAAGGCCACAAAACAACATGTATTCCTCAGTCCCATACCTAGAAAATACTCCACTCAATAATAATATCAAATTATCTCCCAACCATCACTAGACTCCATGCTTAAGAAATCTTATAAATAAAATTCAAACAAGAAACTCTCCTAATGCAATTTTTTTAGATCAGCTAGTCGTCAAGAGCTAATGGTTTCTAGACCTATAGCTTATACAAATACTACATATTATTACTCAATACTTTCATATTTTTATGTATCTCGGGCTAACGATATTACTTCTTTATTAGTTTATTACCATGTTATTTCACATTAATTTTCACGTTGATTATATAAGTCCCAACAACAACATACATTATCTACTCACAAGCAACATAAGTCCCAACAACAACATGCATGAATTATGTGAGGTGTGTGTACATGAGTCCTACACAAACAATACGATGAGTAATTTCACATTTATAAATGCGTTTACACATACCCCAAGCAATAAATTCTTTCGAATTTATTTTACTTGTACATATTTGTTTTCGTTTATAGTTTATTATGATCAAAATGTGTGTAAGTGTCTATGTGCATATGCATTTTTTTCATATATATATATATATATATATATATATATATATATAGAGAGAGAGAGAGAGAGAGAGAGAGAGAGAGAGGAATTCTTGGCATCAGACTAGAAAAAACGAACCATAAAATAGACAACATTTGTCATGACTTTTGTCAAAAGTCATGACAAATCGAGTCCCTCCCAAAATTCATTTCCACATTCAGCGCCTAAGAATTTATGTGTGTATATATATTTAAACTAGGGTAAAGTAAAGACTTGTTAAAGATCTATTTTTTAAAATAGGAACAAAAATATTTTGAGTCGGGGGTGCATTTAAACATTTCAATGAACACCCCATGAAGAAAAAAATCAACTCAAAATGATTTTTTTGCTATTTGAAAATAATTGCTCAATACATAACTAATTTAAACTACTTTAAAACGGTTATATTTTGATCAATTTTTTTAAAATAGCAAAAAAAGTCAATGTGAATTGATTTTTTTATTTTTAGGGGGAAGGGGGTCGTTGAAATGTTTAAATACATCACAAAATAATCAAGTCAAAATATCATTTTAAAGATTGGTACTTAACAAGTCCTTAAGCATATATATATATATATATAGGCTCTCCATCGTGCCTCCTAACAACATACCTATGAACATACTTATTTTTAAAAATAGTAAAAAATCTATTTTCAACCAAATTTGGTATATAAGATCTCCATAATGAGAAGATAATCTACAAAAATATTCATCTAACAATACAACTTGGAAGAGGGTGAGATGATGATCACAAATTTCAACGATTAAAAATGCATATATTCATCCATTTTTCAAATCACCCACTTTCAAGTTGTATTTTTGGATGAAATTTTTTGTAGTTGATCTACTCATTATGGAGATCATGTTTACCAAATGGGTATATTCATACACATGTGTGTATGCAACTATTTTTAGGTACGAATTTTAAATAATTGTAAGGACATGTTTTATAAATGTCCGGGGTAGAATCTAGAAAATTTCCAAGTGTCCTAGATCACAATTAAGTATGTCTAATACCGCTACATTCGGCACGTCTCAATGATCATCCACGACGGCCTTGACCCTAATTCTTGCATCCATCATCTTCATACGTGCATCATTTGTCAAGCAAAGTACACTTCAAAAGTTCCCACTGTAATACCCCATATTTTTATGGCATTTAATTATGGGATTAATTAAATTAAATTGGGATAAATTAATTTAATTTTAATCCGGATTTTGAAATAAATATTTAGTAGCATTACGAGAGTTAGTAATTATATGTTGAATATTACTGGATGAGTAAAGTAATATATGAGATTGAAGTTATTAAAAATTGTCTCCAGTGAATAATACGACAATCATAGAAATTAAGTCGGGACGCGCATGTGTCATGTCGGGACTAATTTAATGGAATAAAAAGTAATTTTATTATAAGTCGTCCGTATGGTCATTTTGAGTGCGACAATGTGTCCGGAAGGGTTGAGATAGTCAGAAAATTGTATTCGGGGGTTTAGTTTAGGTCTCGGGACGTTTTTAGCCTAACCGGTAACCCGGGGGCATTTTGGTAATTCTCCATTTTAGCTTTAATTAATGAAGAAAATAAAGAGTTTATATCTATAGGAAGATAGAGTCCTCAAGGGTTAGAAACTTTGGAGTTGGAGAGAGTCTAAGGAAGAGAGAAAAGAAAAGGCTTCCAAGGGAGAGAACCACCTACCCAACACTATCTTCACCAATTTCACCACCAACGTGTAGATCGGGGAACGAGGAACAAAACCATACCCATCATCATCAACGATTCAGACTTCCATCTCTATGGCAAGTATCTAACTTGTTGTTCTTTAGTTGATAATACACACATACTAGTGTAGGAATTAATTCTCTTATGTCTTCATGAAAATAAAATGTTGTTTGGGAGATTTTTATTGCAAATTTGGAGTAGAAACCATGTTAGGATGGATATCTGTCATGAAATTGATGCCCAGTAGAGATAGAAATTTGGAAATTAAATGAAATCTTGAGAAAATTATATGAACTATCTTTAAATGATAATTTCTTGAATTAATCCCCTTTGATGAAGATTCTTGATGAATTTATGAATGTTTTACATTAGAAATCTTTTATATTGGTTTATATAAAGTTCATGATGTTTGGTTGGGATTTTGGGATGTGTTAATAGAAGTTTGAGGTTTATATTGGATGAAACTCGCAGGTTAGAATTGTAGAAACTGGGCCAACACCTGCTTGATCGATTGATTGACTGGATCGATCGATCGACCCCTTTTCATCGATCGATCGACTCCTCAAGGAAACTGAAACTTCTTCCCCTTTTTATGTTAATCCAATTCCAAATGCGTAAGGACCTTTGGACATAATTTAAATATCATAATGGGACATGAGAAGGACCAGTAGGGTATAAGTAGGGTCCGAGTAAGACGAGTTTATATGAGATTTAACCGTTGGGTCTCGGGGATATAAATTGAGTGAGAAATCGTGCGTATGTTAAATTAGGTCTTGTAAGAATTTAGAAAGACATATACCAGTATGGTAGTGAGGGTACACCTACCGATTTTAAATTTATTGAGAGGATACACTTTAAGAGCCGAGAAGTACTTATGAATTTACAGTAATTGAGAGAATAAACAGAATAATTTAATTATACATAGAACCCGGGCGTTATATGCCACGTATGGTTCGAATATGTGATGGATCATGGGAGTACCTAGCTAATTAATTTGAATATATATATGTTTGCATGTATATATATAATATTGTATATTTGTGTGTAATCATACCCGCGCTACTTGCTATCACGGAGGTTTCACACCGGGACAGTCTTATCTTGATTGGACCTTTATAGGGGATATTGACTTGTACCCTAGAACATAGCATCCTTGGTACAGGATATTCGAGAATGATAGTCAGACGGTCCTAAGAGACATGAGGGCATGTGCTGACCTCTTAGTGACTTGGAACTATGCTTCGCCTCCATTATGTGTGTTTTGTGTTAATACAGTTCGAGAGTCATTCTGAACTAGTACTTCCCTTTTGTACGAGAGATACGAGGATTTGATAGCAGAGTATGCCAGCACTATAGACATATGTGGGGTGCCTCTACTAGAATATATATTAGGGGTGATAAATATATGTACCTATGATTAATCTATTATGAATGTATGTATATAAGAATTGTGTAATTAATATTAAAGGAGTTAAATGGTTGAGAACTTAAGTCAAAATTGAGATGAATATTACTAGCTTGCTAAATTCATAAGAAAAGGTTATCATACATAAACTATAGTTGTGCGATTACTTGGATTTGGCTTGGTGAATGGAAATTGGATTAGACTAGTTAACTGGGTTAGACTTAACTAGGTTAATTCGGTAGTACGTTAGGCGTGCACACTAGTTAAGAGGTGAAGATTCTTACGTGAGTGTCGAGGTACTAACATGTATGTAATATCAACTGGTAATCATTTGAAATACTTGCTAAACTATTTTTAAAGTTGTTTTACACTCGGGCTCTGAGTCGTATCCTGTTATCTTTTCTCCCTCTTGTATATATATATCAGGTGCCCAGCCATAAGGGCGTCAGGCCTAGATCTTTAGACCATTAACGTGCTGCAGCTAGTGTGAAAGTTGCAGGTCCTTGTAGTAAACAACTTCATCATTGTCTTATTATCCTCATATTTATTCATTTTTAGTTAGGGCATGTGTCACCCTTTTCCATATTTCTTTTAGTTCAGAGAGAGACTTGTACTCTTTATTATTTTAGTATTCAGTTATTGTTGGGATTGTTTTACTTATTACATGCTCTTGAGATTTGGGATTTACTATTTGGATTGGTTTATCTAGGTTGGTCATTTCATTCAGATGGTTGGGTTTTAATATTATCATTGGTATCCATGAAAAATGGTTTCATAGTAAATAATAACAATCGGACTAAATTCATAAAATTAAATGTTTTGTCACTTAGCTTAATTATTTATTAGGTGATTAATAAAGAAAATTTTTCACGACAGTGATGCTAAGAATGAACCAACCCGGCACTTTGAATTAATTTAATAAAGGACTGATCACCCGGTATTTAATTAGGCGGGGTGTCACACCCACTACTCCACGTACTTATGGTAAAAATAATTTTAATTGGAGTGTTTATTTATTTGCATAAATAGTTGGAAATATGTTTTAAATAAATTTTCAAAGTCTAGAAGATGATAAACACACTAAATCCTTTTAAGGAGGTTTTCTGAGACATGTCACTGATGTCGTTCGAACAACATTGTATCTCGTTCGAACGAGATGCCATCTCTCTCTAATGATGCACCGCCTCAACTTGCCTATTTAAATAGTGTTCGTGTTGCACGTTTTCCCATGTCTATGTACCTCCATTTTTTTAAAACAGTACCTGTTTCCAGACTTCATATTTTTAAGGTTTTAATACCTTTTTGATTCACAAATAATTCCCAATTCTTTATGTGAATCCTCTAAGCCCCAAGGAAGATTATACTACTCATATAGAGTACACTTATAGAGAAGACGAAGCTTTTCCATTGCTAACCTTCTGGAGCTCTTGCGGGAACTCTAGCCGACGACATCGAAACCGACGCCTAAGGGTATTTCGTATGTCACTACTTGTATTTTCATTGTAATTCGTGTAAACAGTTCTTTACAAATTAGAGTGAAAATAAGATGGTTTTTTCCCTGTGGGGGATTTTTCCTCAACTGTGATTGTCTTGCATGCATAGATTATTTCATTATTAAATCACTTTTGTTAAGACTTGTTGGGACTAAAATTGGAATTTAATTAAATAAATTTGACATTGATTGTTGGCACACTTTCAAATTGGTATCAGAGCCATTTACACAAATTTACCGTGTAATTTTTCCGAATTTTTTTTCTGGATATCAATTTTGTTTTAAAAAAAAATTATTTTGAAAAAGGGAAATTTCAATGGATAACTTATATAATAGAGTCCCAATTTTTTACGGGTCAAATTATGCCTATTGGGAAGCACGCATGAAATCTCACCAAAAGGCTATTGATGAACGTGTCGGGGTTGTGTGTGAAAGAGGGTGGACGCCTCCCACTATCACTGTAGATAACGTAACTAGTCTAAAATTTATGGCTGCATGGACTGAGGATGAATTTAAATAGAGTACATATAACTCACGTAGCCTTATTTCCATTTTCGAAAACATCCCCCCTGACGAATTTCGACGCATCATGACGTATACCATGTCTAAAGAGGCATGGGATGTTCTGCAACGTACCCATGAAGGCACAAATGCAGTGAAAGAATGAATCTAAATTGAAAAACTTAACTATACAGTTTGAAACTATCTCCATGCATGAAAATGGGTGTTTAGATGAATTTTATGCACGCTTATCTGATATCGTGAACACTAGTTTTAATTTAGGAGAACACATTACTGATGCTAGGGTAGTTAAGAAAATTTTGAGATCACTTCCTAAGAGCTTTATCCCCAAAGTCACTGTGTTAAATTCATTGGGTAATTTAAATACGCTGAAATTAGAGGAGTTAGTTGGAGACCTACAGACCTATGAAATTGACATGTTCCCAAACAAGATAAAATCAAAAGATAAAGGGGTAGCACTTAAAGCCCATGCCAGAAAGAGTGAGGGGTCAAAGAGAGGCGAGTCGTCTAAGAAAAGAGAGGAGTGATGTTTGATTCTGATTTTGATTTTGACTTAGATAATTTGGTCTTTTTTGCTAAAAATTTCAAGAAATTTCTCAAATTAAAGAAAAATGGAAATTTTAAAGAAAAAAAGAATTTTGAGAAAAATAAATCTAAAAAGAAATTTGAGAAAAATAAAAAGGAAAATTCTATGAAAGAAAGTGAGAGATGTTTTGAGTACGGCGATAGAGGTCATAGGGAGTTTGAGTGTGCAACTAGGTTGAAACGTCAAGAACAATCCAAATTTGTGTTAAATGCCACCCTTAGTGATGATAGCGAGGTCGAGTCGATGGAATCTGGAGACGAGTCATCATATGAATGTAACTTCACCGCATTCATATCTAGTCATGTGAGTACTGATAGTGCTCCTCGTGATGATGAGGATGCAAGCTCACAAGGACACCTCTACAGTGATAACAGTGTGAGCAAGGGGGAGGAAGAAGCAAGTGAGAGAGAGAGTGATCTTCAACGCATGTACGCTGATTTATATGCTGATACTTTCAAAATCAAAAAGCATAACAAAGCATTAGCTCTTAGGATAGCAGATCTAGAGAAGGAATTAGGAGGGATGAGTGAGAGAGAGAGAGAGAGAGAGAGAGACCTCCATGTCCACTGCGTTGAGAGAGAGAGAGAGAGAGAGAGAGTTCGTCTGTGTTAAAAGAGAAAGTTTTGGGAGAGAGAGAAAGTGTTTTTATGAAAGAAAAATGGGACTTGACTAACCAAGTGGCTGATCTGATGCGTTAGATCCATTCATCCCTAGACACTCGAAAGAAACTGGAAGCCCTTGTAGCCCAACTCACTCAGGACCTTGAGAGAACCCGGGAAGTCAAGGTAAGAATTGAGGACCGATCTGGTAAGATGGGAAAGATGCTACTCGCCCCTGCTTTGGGTTTAGGTGAGAGGTTAGGAATAGGTTTTTATGGCACTTCCACGTCCCATACAATATTAGGACTGGTTCTCGAGTTTATTATAAATCCTTATAGGCACCCACCTAGAAACCAGAAAAGAGTTCGGCTAAGAAAAACAAATCGAAGTTTGCCTAAGTCTACATATTTCTGTACTTACTACAAAAGAAAGGGCCATCTTTGTGAGTATTGCTATATTTTGGGTCAGACACAATGTACTTTTGATCCGCCACATGCCACTACTATTTTTGGTAGTCTTAGAGAGCGAGTTGAGTTTCTAGTCGCCACATCTCAGAGTATAGTGGAAGCGTTCCAACGGATTTCCATGCCGTCAGTGGAATCTTATAAAATGCTGACTAGAGTCAACAGTGACAATGGCAAACATGAGGTTACCAAAGCTTGGGTGCCTAAACACAACGCAAAAGCCCTTGTTGTTCATTTTGATCTTAAAGCACATAATTCTCTACAATGGTACTTCGATAGTGGGTGCTCTAAGAACATGACTGTGACGTATCTCTGTTTACCTCCCTTGAGGATCATAAGGAAGGTAAAGTCAATTTTAGAGACGGGAGAAATTCTAGCATAGTAAGACGATGTACAATAGAGTTAACTGGATTTCATAAGCTAGAGGATGTGTTGTACGTCAAGGGATTGAAAGAAAATTTACTGAGCATTAACTAGCGGTGCGATGCTGACTTTGTAGTAAAGTTTGACCAGAATAAATACCACGTCTATGATCAAACTGGTAAAATTCTATTACAAGGGATGAGGAATAAAGACAATTGTTATAAATCTTGTCTGAGTCTTCATTTGTCTGCAACAGCGCCACGATCACTACTATGGATCTGTGGCACCAGCGTCTAGGTCATGTGAACTTTTGAGATTCAGAAAAGTTAGTCAAAAAGGACCTAGTATGTGGCTTACCATTGTTTGGAAAGCCAACTTCTGCAATTTATGGACCCTGCTAGTTGGGAAAGCAAACTCGTAGCCCCCATCGAAAGTTGAATTCTATTACCACCTCTCGCATCCTTTGAGTTGATACATACGGGTCTTATGGGTCATACTCGTACTGAGAGTTTAGGTGGTAAGAGGTACATTCTCGTGATGGTGGATGATTTCTCATGCTACTCGATTATAGGCTTCTATGAGAGAAATTTGATGTTGTGGATTTTCTTACGACCAAGTGTCGTGTTCTGCAAAATCAACACGGTGTCACTATCAATAGAGTACGTAGTGACAATGGCACTAAGTTTAAAGAATAAAAAGTTGATATTTTCTATAATATCCTTGGAATCAAACACGGATTTTTGTCCATTAGGATTCCTCAGCAAAATGGGATTGTTGAGAAGAAGAATTGGACGATTCAGGAGATGGCTAGATCTATGCTTTTGGGTCGTAAAGTTAGAAGAATATTTTTGGCAGAGGCAGAGTATACTGCATGCCATACGGTGAATAAGGTATATCTTCGTCCACACACACTTATGACGCCCTACAAATTGCGGACTGGAAAGAATCCCAACCTTTCATATTTCTATGTCTTTGGGAGCAAATGATACATCCTACAGGATATAGAGAAATTAGGAAAGTTCGACTCTCGAAGCGACGAGGGGATATTATTAGGTTATTCATCGTCTAGTAGAGCTTATCGGGTGTATAACGTGAATAGCTCTAAGGTTATGGAGTCCATAAACGTCACTGTGCAAGATGACAAACCACAGACGTTTATTGATTCTAACCTTTTGGGTGAGGATGATGCACTTACTGATGATCCCGTTGTGCCTCCCATACCCAGTGTGGATCCCATTCCTGATTTGGGAGACACTCCTACTTGTGTTCGCAAGAGTCATGATCCTTTTACTATATTAGGAGTTCCCTCCCTTGGGTTCAAGACTCGTACTCAGCTAGAGAACGTTTTTAGCCATGTTCACTACATGTCCAAAGTCGAACCCAAGAACTACCAGGAAGCACTCAAAGATGAACACTGGATATGTGCTATACAGGATGAGTTGCTTCAGTTTAGAAAGAATGATGTCTGGGAACTATTCCCCCGACTTAGTGAGGCAAATGTGATAGGTACCAAGTGGATCTTCAAGAATAAGGTGGATGAGACTGGTACCGCTATCTGAAATAAGGCTAGGTTGGTCACTCAAGGCTACACAAAGATTGAGGGTGTAGACTTTGACGAGACATTCGCTCCTATTGTGAGGCTTGATTCCGTTTGCTTACTATTCTCCATCGCGTGCCATCTGTGCTTCAAGTTATATTAGATGGATGTCAAGAGTTCCTTTCTTAATGGAATTCTACATGAGGAGATTTACGTGGAACAACAAAAGGGTTTGAAGACCCTAAGCACCCTGGTCACATCTACTATCTGAGGAAAGCCTTATATGGTACGAGAGGCTTACTTCCTATATCTTATCCTGTGGCTTTAAGAGATGGGGAGTTGATATGACGTTGTTCGTCAGAAGAGATGATGGTGTTATTTTGGTTGCATAGGTCTATGTGGACGACATAGTCTTTGGATCCATATGCTCCCAGCATGCCCAACACTTTGAGAAGGAGATGAAGAGTGAGCTTGAGATAAGCATGGTTGGTGATCTTACTTTCTTCCTTGGTCTCTAGGTTTGTCAGTTAGAGGATAGGATGTTCATTTATGAGTGTGTGAGTGGCACGATATATGTGTTTTCAATAAAAACCAATTTTTCTTCGAAAAAGATCTAACTTTTAATTATGAACCAAACCAAGTTGCGAAATTCCAATTCTCACTTTAAACTAATTTTATCTTGATTAATCCTAAACATGCATCTAGTGATTAAAGCAAGTAAAGTAAAGTAAAGAATACTCACAACGCCGGATGTACGAAGAAAAAACCCAAAAACGGGAAAACAACCTCGGACGGCCCAAGCCAGACAATCACTATGAACAATGGTTTTACAAAGACAGATTAGCCTTACACTAAGACTCGATCCCCACGGGCCTTGACGCTCCTTCTGATCTTCAACCGTTCTTCAATAGTGCCCACGCAGAAATTCCGTCTTCCACGATCTCTGTCCACAACACACGCGTCCACGTATGTCTTGGTGTCCACCGATATGGCTTTGATACGTCTACGATGTCGAACACGATGTCCATCGCTTCTTCACCACAAAACCCTTTGTGTTCAATGTGTAGAACAAATAACTTTGGTGCAACAAGATCACTTAAACATATAAGAATGATAATTCGGATCTTTTCAAACTCTAAGGATGTGTTTAAGACTTTTAAACCTTAGGAAACAAGTGCAAACAAGGTTCTGGTTTGTAAAACAATTTTCCAGAAAGCACAATCCGGAAATTATGATGCAAACACTGTTTAAATAGGATTTAAATGCCGCCTCAAAAAATGTGTCGTTCGAACGACTTAAGCATGCCGTTCGCATGGCATTGTATCTCGTTCGAATGAGATCCAGTGTCGCTCGAGCGACCTTTCGAAAGTTTGACTTTCAGAAAAAAAAAACGTCTCTTAACAAAGAGATTCAAATTAGTCAGACTCTATTTCGAGCTTATCATCATAAAACGAAGTTTAAACCATTAAAACACTTTTAAAACATTTAAAATAATTTTTTATATAAAAATTACATCCTTATCTTTTATAAAATAATTCCGAGCACCATTAATGATGCGACTGAAAATGTGTCTCAAAAATGCGTTCACTCTAGGCTCAAGTGTAAGCCTGTCGCTCAAGTAACAATCCCAATAAGTTGGGTATCGATCCTCAGGGAAAAAGGACAACAGAGTTGTGACGACGGGAAGAGACGGAGAGACCCTAACTTTGACTCGAAAAAGAAAAGGAAAAAATTGATTTGGTTTTGAGCTTAATTACAGCTAAATGCGATAATGAAATTATGAAGAAATGCAACTATACTAATATACCTAAATTAAGAATGAACGATGATTTGAAACTTTTTGTTTAAATGATGAGAAAAATAGGACGGGAATACAATCCCCCAACCCTAGTGTAGTGCAGTTATAATATTAATCATAAATTTATCTGATTGATCTGACCCGGAATTTAGTACTCCCAAGCATTATGTATACGAGGTTCAAGCCCGCGTCATACCTAATCTGAGGATGAGTAAATCAGTATCGCGATAGTGACACTCAAATTGCACTCTAAATCATCACGAGTACCCAAAGTCAAACGAGATATAAAGATCTACAATTATTGTGTAAGTACGCAATACGATCATAATCAATCACTAAATTCATCGGATTAATTTTATACACACACACTAACACATCAGGCTGGGTTCATATACCCCGGCCTTTGAAAATCTAGCCTAACATGTTGAATTTAATGAAAACAATAATTGATATACAGGAATTCATAATTAATCTAAGGAAAATGATAATTAGATGTAGAAAGGAATTAGAAATAAGAAATACTTACTAAAATTACCCAAGCAATAAGTGTAACAATGAATGAAACTGATACTCACAAAAATCACTGAATAAATCTTCAATCTTTGAATTAAAACTGAAATTGTTAGCTAAACTAGGGTTTCTGGAAAAGAAGAGGAAAAATCCTACTAATTCTCCGTACCAATAACAATAATAAATCGGGTTTTTATACCCTACAACAATTTCGGAGTTCAGCTGCACTAGGAGTCATTTTAGGAAGAGATATGATTTGTAAATCTCGAAGCCCGGACCGGTCCGAGCCTTAGGCGGACCGGTCTGCCTCCAAGGCGGATCGGTTCTTTTTATTTTAGTGAGAACCGGTCCGGGGGCGGACCGGTTCCTTTTATTTTTGCCTTCTTCGGTTTGATTGTGGTCCGGGGTCTTCTGGAGTTTGGCAAAGCGGACCGGTCTGGGGTAGGGGCGGACCGGTCCGACTATTTGGCTTTTTGGCTCAACTTTGACTGCTCATAATTTTTGTTCCGGGATTCCGATTGAGGTGTCGTTTCTTCCTATGTACTCATGAATGAGATGTCTTCAACTTCTCTTTAGGTACCTCATCTGAATTTCGGGTGGAAATTCCACTTTTGCCCTTTTGACTTTTCCTTCTTTCTTTCTTGATTCTTCTGATTTCTTTCTTCCGTTTCTTGACATCAAATACCAGTCAAATCACTACAAAATACCAGAAACTCGGTGTACTCATTAGGATCAGTCAGTAGCACGATTATGAGATAAAGCCAACTCAATTACGTTGTTCGAGGTGCTAAAAGTAACAAAATCAAGGGATAAATTAGGAAGAATTTATGCTTAATCAAATCCCCCCTAACTTAGAACTTTGCGCATCCCGAGTAATATAAAAGAATCCTAGCAAGGCTCAACTCTTGAAAATCATTTTATTGGGATAAAATACGTTTTTCGCGGGCAAGCGATTGCATTTAGCGTATGCAACAAGCCTTTAAACCCCTAGGTTACCCTAGTA
Source organism: Sambucus nigra (assembly GCA_949130495.1). Taxonomy (NCBI): domain Eukaryota; kingdom Viridiplantae; phylum Streptophyta; class Magnoliopsida; order Dipsacales; family Adoxaceae; genus Sambucus; species Sambucus nigra. Next base: position 317,235,653 of record OX422208.1, on the reverse strand, counting down.
GGACGAGTGTTGTCTCGTGAGGGTTTGCAGAGAATATACTCAGAAAATTCGACTCAAAGAGAATTCAAAATACGCAAAAATTGTGCAATTCAAACTTTTCCAGAAAATAGTCATCATCAAGCCATATTTACAAGTCTCAAACAGTAGTGTGTGTGTGCGAAGCCGAAAATATAACCGCCAATTTACACTGATTGACCCTTATGTTACTTATCCGAAATTTCATTTTGATTTCAAGTTCTCATGGGGTGCTCTCACAAATGAATCTCTCGGATTATGGCTATTCTCTCGGTATGCCTGATATAAAGAGTAAATGTTGATGGAAGCAAAATCACGCATACAATTAGAAAGACGGAACTTTTATGGTGAAAGGATCTCATTAAAGGGTTACGGTTTTAAAAACGGGAACATTGCCTCTATTTCCCGCATTTAATCTCTTTTATTATCTTTTGGTGTCTTAGCTCTCCGTGCGGTAATCAATTTTTGCAATTTGGACTCGGTTAGGACTTTTTCGGGTGTTAAGGTGAATTGGGTAAAATGAAGGAGGTAGGGAAGGGGTTTGGAATTGGAAAAGTCATTAATAATGTCCATTTGTGCTTTTTCCGGGCTATTGCTCATTTTTTTTCTTCTTTTTCTATTTTTTCTATTTTTCACTACTTTTCTTTTCTTGCTATTTTTGTTGAGCATAACTATTTTTTTTCTTACACCTTTATATGCACTTTTTGGACTAAATTCTGAATTTTTTCATTTTTCACAATTTCGGGCTATTTGGGTTTTTCGGGTTGTCAAACGAAAGGAAAAATTATTCGGCTCAAATTTGGGTTACAAAAGGGATGATTTTTTCACAACTTTTTATGGCCAATATTTTTGGGTAACAAACGATGGCCTACCTCATTGTCCAAAATGCCAATTGCGTTACCATATGCGTTTCGAGATGAATTTAAGTTTAGAGATCAATTTGGCACGTTTTTCAAAGCAATATTACATACATTTTTCAAAACCGGTCAAAATGAAAGACTTGAGATCTTCGACAACTTTTTAGGCGCTGAAAAGAACTTTGAGTTAACAATTAACTCGGATTGATTTAAAAACTCGCAAAAAGTGATAGGCTCGAATCTCACCGGGTTTGTTAATCTCCACTAATTCGTTAAGTCGTCAATTTTCGCACAATTTCCATCTTTGGTCAATTTCGGCTTTGTGTATGTTGAATGTTTACAACTTGAGACATTAAACCGACTTTTAATGATATTTTTGAAAATTTTGAATTCCAATTTTTATTTATTTTGAACTACAATAATTTTGGATTTTTCCAAATTTTATGATTTTTTGGAAATTTCTGGGCATTTTTGAAAATTTGTGAAGTTTTAGAGATACGTACTTGTGACCCCCCCTTAACTTAGACTTTTGCATTTTCCTCAAGAAAAAAGGACTAAAATCTAAATAAGGCAAAATAATAAGTGTGATAAATAAAAAAGCAAATGGAGAAAATGAAGTTTTTATTACAACAGGATTGTGTTACATGTGCAGGGAAAAACATACAACTGTGAACAGGGAAGAACAAATAAAAAGCTGCCAACACCATATAAAGCTTCACCGGGGTGGGGAATGGGAGGAACCGGGCGCGTTGGGGTCATATGGGTTATGGTAGTAAGAAGGCAGTGGCTCATTAGGATCCCCTATGCGGCGATAGATGTCCGCTTGGAAGCGGAGAACGATGCTCATGTCGCGCTCGTAGTTGGTCTGAAAGGTGTTGAAGTTGGTTTCAAGTGCCGACATACGCGCGGATAGGTACGTTCCCGCCCACTCGAAATCTGGGTCGTCCTCCTCATCCGTCGACTCCTCGTCCGCGCCGAGATCTACCATCTCGACATCCTCACCGGCTGGCCCTGCTTCTTCCTCACTCTCGCTCGAGGCAGCCTCTTCTTCACCATCATCACCCTGCCTAGCCCGGAGGACAGCTAGCTGTTTGGCGCTTTTGGTATGGGTCCCTTGTCCAAAAGGACCGAGGATGCGAGTGTGGTCGATCGGGGGTGCTATGCCAGCATCCTTAAGGATGGAAGTGATCAAACGGGCATAGGGAAGTAGGGTGGTGCCCTTCTCATCCAAGGACGCGTTAATGATATCCGCGTGCAAAGTGCAGCCCAAATGGATGGAAGTTTGGGGGTCGAAGAGATGATATGTCAAAGTAGCTTGCTGAGGCCGCATTATGGAATCGTTGGACGTTTACAATATGTTGGCGCACACAATCTGAAATGTGAGGCGTACCTTCTCGTTTAGGTGTCCAACGGCGACGGTTTTCCCCGTCCAAGCTACATTCGGTGCAATTCGGGCCATGATTATATCCTTGTCGACCAGGGGGACATTTCGGGGATATATAAATTTGGGAACGTCCGGGACGTCATACTCGGCCAACTTGGCCGTGAGACGGACCAAGGAAAATGGGATGACATTCCCATCCACAAAAGCTTCGACCTCAAATTGGGCCGTCCGAACTAGAGTGCCATAGAATGAGCGGACCTCGGTGGTCCAAACTGCCTCATAGGGTTGGTTGAGAAACCGGCACCAGCTCCGAGCCATGAATAGGGCGGTAACAGAGTTGGGCAGCTATTCCCATTGGACAGCTCGCTCCATATGGAGTTTGAGACCCAAATCGAAGAATTGATTGCACCATCGCTCCTCTTGGCGGGAGGGAAACTCGCCGTGACCGGAGGGTTGGATCTCGGTGGAGTCATATTTGGTGGGGGCAACACGGGGAGCCATTAAAACAGAAGGTATTTTTTCTAGGAAAGCTAGAGAGGGAGAAGAGATAATTTGGGTTGAAGGTGTGAGGAGAAAGGGAGGGGTGGGGTTGTATTTATAGTGGAAAGGGTGAGGGGAGGGGTTGGTTTTGGAGGGAAGGGGTTTGTAGGGAAAAGGGGATGGATTTGGGAGGGAAAGGTTGGGGTTGGGAAGAGGGAAAACGGATTGGAGGGAATGAATGGGATTGGGGGGAAAGGGGGGTGAATCTTGGGAAGGGGATAAGACAGATCTGCAGAAGGGGGACCGGTCCGAGCCTTTAACATTTCAACACTCGCCAGGCAGACCGGTTCCTTTAAAAATTAAAGGAACCGATCCGGGGGCGGATCGGTCCGGCCTTAAAAAGGAACCGATTCGGGGGAGGACCGGTCCGGCCTTAAAAAGGAACCGGTCCGGCCCTAGGGCATTTGGGCTGGAATTCTCCGAACTTGGTTTTGAGCTATCTTCTCCGAAATTTTTTCACTTTCACGACTTACTCTCTATCAATCTGGACTAAAACTCTGTCGATTTCACTAGTCAACACCCTTTGACTCAAAATTCCCGAAACACACGGATGCTTTTCCCGATTGAACCTAGTCCTAATGACTCTCAACACACACGACTCTCAACATACACGACTTTCACCCCATACGCGTCGAGGGTGCGACGACCTTACTGCAACAGCTCACTCAATCCCGTAGACGGGGTTCGACAACCAGACAGTGTCGACTTCTTCTGCACACGCCTCTAGATATGGATTTAGGTGTTGTCCCTTCACTTTGAATGTATTTCCCCCTTTTAAATCGTCCAATTCAACAGCTCCATGGGGGAAAACATTCTTCACAATGAACGGGCCAGACCATCGTGACCGCAACTTACTCGGAAAGAGGTGAAGCCGAGAGTTGTAGAGGAGAACTTTTTTCTCAAGGAGAAACTCTTTTCGTCGAATGATTCTATCATGAGCGAGTTTCATCCTCTCTTACGAAATTTTGGCATTTTCATACGCATCATTGTGTAATTCTTCTAACTCATTCAATTGAAGCTTGCGGGCTTCACCGGCCTTGTCCGTGGCATAATTCAATTGCTTAATCACCCAATACGCTTTGTGTTCGAGCTCAACGGGAAGATGGAAAGGTTTACCATATACAAAGCGGAAAGGGGACATGCCGAGTTGATTCTTAAATGCGGTACGATAAGCCCATAGCGAATCATTCAATCTAAGTGACTAATCTTTTCGGGTAGGATTGACGGCCTTTTCGAGAATGTTCTTGATTTCTCGATTCGCTAGTTCAACCTGCCCATTCGTTTGTGGGTGATAAGTCATTCCCACCTTGTGAACGACACCATACTTTCTCATGAGCTTCGCGAATGGCCTATTGCAAAAGTGCTTGCCATTATCGCTAATTATTGCTTTCGGTGCACCGAAGCGGGAAAGTATGTGTTCCTGCAGGAACTTTATCACCACTTTTTTGTCATTAGTCTTGGTAGCTATAACTTCCACCCATTTAGAAACGTAGTCTACCGCGACAAGGATGTATAGGAAACCAAAGGATAAGGGGAAGGGTCCCATGAAGTTAATACCCCAACAGTCGAATATCTCAATGATGAGTATGGGGGTAAGAGGCATCATGTTTTGTCGAGTAATGGCTCCCATTCGTTGGAACCTATTGCACGATTTGCAAGCATTGTTTACATCCCGGAAGATTATGGGCCAATAGAGGCCGCATTGCAGAATTTTAGTGGTCATCTTTTTTGTCGAAAAGTGGCCTCCACAAGCTTTCGCATGACAAAACTGGATGACTTTCGGGATCTCGTCATCCGGTACACATCGTCAAATGATTTGGTTGGCGCAATATTTAAAAAGGAAGGGATCATCGTAGAAAAACATGCGCAACCAAGTAATAGACCTCTTCTTATATTGCGGTGTCCAGTCGGGAGGGACGGCTCCCGTGACAAGATAGTTCACTATATCTACAAACCAGGGATACGAAGAGGTAGAAAAAAGTTGCTCATCCAGAAAGTATTCGTCTATGGGTATGGGATCACTAGGTACATCAGACGAAAGCCGAGATAAATGGTCGGCAACGATGTTTTCTACTCCTTTCTTATCTTTGATGGAGAGACTGAACTCTTGTAGGAGTAGGATCCACCTTATGAGGTGCGGCTTGGCATATTTCTTTGCAAGTAGGTATTTCAAGGCCGCGTGGTCGGTGAAGACAGTAATAGGAGAACCAATGAGATATGACCGGAATTTATCAAGGGCAAAGACTACCGCTAGCAACTCCTTCTCCGTGGTAGAGTATTTGAGTTGTGGTCCGATAAGGGTCCGGATAGCGTAGTAGATGACATGATCTTGCTTATCTTTTCATTGGCCCAAAATAGCCCCGATCGCATAATCGCTTGCATATCACATAATTTCGAATGGTAAGGACCAATCCGGAACTTGCATGATGGGAGCGGACACAAGCATGTTTTTCAATTTTTCAAAAAAGCTTTGGCATGCTTCCGTCCACTCGAATGAGGTGTCCTTCATGAGTAGATTGCTTAAGGTCCTAGCGATGGCGCTAAAGTCCTTAATGAACCTTCGATAAAACCATGTGTGACCCAAGAATGAGCGCACGTCCTTCAACGATTTTAGTGGGGGAAGATCAGCTATGACATCTATCTTTGCCCTATCAACCTATATTCCTTTGGATGATATTATGTGGCCAAGAACTATTCCCTCGGTGACCATGAAATGGCACTTATCCCAATTCAGCACTAAGTTCTTTTCCACACATCGGGTAAGTACTTTTTCCAGCTTTTCTAAACAATGATCGAAAGAGGTGCCAAAAACGCTGAAGTCGTCCATGAACACTTCGAGTCCTCTCTCGACCATGTCGCTAAATAAGCTCAAGATGCACCTTTGAAAGGTCGCGGGTGCATTATACAAGCCAAATGGCATACGTTTGTTGGCAAACGTACCAAAAGGGCAAGTGAAGGTCGTCTTCTCCTGGTCAAGTACATCTACCTCAATTTGGTTATATCCGAAATAACCATCAAGGAAGCAATAGTAAGGGTGGATCGCCACTCTTTCAAGCATTTGATCAATAAATGGCAAGGGGAAATGGTCTTTTCTAGTTCCCGCATTAAGTTTTCGGTAATCAATGCAAGCGCGCCACCCGGTGGTGGTACGTTGGGGGACTAGCTCTCCCTTGGCATTCTCAATCATAGTCATACCTGACTTCTTCGGGATGACTTGAATAGGGCTTACCCACTTGCTATCCAAGATTGGGTAGATGATCCCGGCATCCAATAATTTGATAATTTCGATTCTCATAACTTCTTTTATGTTGGGATTCAGTCTTCTTTGCATTTCTCTAGAGGGTTTGACATCCTCTTTGATATGGATCTTATGAGTGCAAATCAAAGGACTTATCCCCTTCAAATCAGCAATGCACCAACCAAAATAACTTTGGTGCTTCCTCAGAATTTTCGATAATTTACCCTCCTGCCCTTCATCTAGGCTAGAGGAGATAACAATAGGAAATGTCTCATCCTCTCTAAGGTATGCATATTTAATATGGGAGGTAAGTTTCTTTAATTCGAGGGTTGGAAATTTTTCACTGGAGGGAACCATGTGTGTATCCCTAGGAGGTAATTCTTTGAATCCAGAAACCCAATTAACCTCTCTCACGTCCTTGTCCGACGCACTCTCATCGAGTAGCTCTCTCAACTCCCCAACCTCCCTCTCGAAGTCGGTGTACGTCCCCCCACTCTCGTATCTCGCCGCTAAATAGGACTCTAAAGCGTCGCCATAATAATTCTCCTCAAAGTACTCCTCTACTATCTCATCTATGAGGCTCATCGCGTGAAGATCATCTTCCTCCCCTGCATTTTGGGCTATGTGGAAGATGTTGGTTTCCAAGGTCATGTTCCCAAAGGTGAGTTGCATTCGCCCATTCCTAGTATTGATGATTGCGTTAGCCATATCTAGGAAAGGGCGCCCAAGGATGATGGGAACATGATTGCTCGAGTGGAAGGAGGGGTCCGTGTCCCAAATGACAAAATCTACCGGAAAGTAGAAAGTGTCAACTTAGACGATCATGTCCTCAACTATGCCTCGTGGGATCTTCACTGTTCGATCCGCTAATTGGAGAGTGACCTTTGTGGGCTTGAGGTCGCCCAAGTCAAGTTGCCTATAGATGGAGTAAGGGAGGATATTTACGCTTTCTCCCAAGTCAAGTAAGGCTTTTTTAATTTTATTCTCTCCAATGATGCAGGATATGGTGGGTGCACCGGGATCTTTGAATTTAGGCGGGAGATCATTTAGTAGAATGGAGATCACGTTCTGGGCTAGAAAGACGTTCTTCTTTACCTTCATCTTCCTCTTTGTTGTCAATAAATCTTTGATGACTTTTCCATAAGATGGAATTTGCTTAATGGAATCAAGAAAAGGTAAATTCAGCTTGACCTTCTTTAGCACTTCTAGCACGTCATCACGTGGATTTCCTCTATGGGAGGGAATCAACTTATGAGGAAACGGTGCCGCGGAGGGTGGTTTCACTACTACCTCTGACTCACTAGTGTCTTTTTGGTCACTCTCATTCAAGGGAACATCTTCGGCCTCTTTCATGCCGGGCGAAATCTCCTTGTCTTTTGTTGTGTCGTATGGGGGAGGTGATAAATCAACGACTCTCCCACTACGAAGAGTGGTCACAACTTGACATTGCTCCTAATGTTCAGTGGAGGTGGAGCGAACACTAGTTTGACCTTGGGGAGGTCTTTGGCCTTGGGCAAGAAACTTGCCCTTCTCTTGAACACTCAATGAGGATTATATTTTTGACAAATTCGCATTTATGTCGCCAATCAGATGATTATATTTGGCATTTGTTGTAATCTGGCTTGCGATGAATTGATTCATGGTATCCTTAAGAGTTCTCCGTTGTGGCGGGATATAATTTCCTTGAGGTGGTGGTGCTTGCACATGTCCTTGCATGTGTGGAGCTTGTTAAAAATGTTGTGGTGGAGGAGGGGCAACATGCGAAGGAGGGTTCATTGCGGCATGTTGTTGCCCATAGCTAAAACCGGGATGATTTTTCCATGAAGGGTTGTAGGAATTCCCGTGCGGGGCACTAAAATTACCCTTAAATCCTCCTATACCACTAACTTGCTCCTGAAGCATTACTTTGTAGGCGGGTATCGTCGAACATTCCTCAGTTGAATGGCCCGCCTCACAAATAGCACACACCTTCTCGACGGGGTTCGGTATGGATCTAGTTAATCCTCTCCCACATATCCCTCATAGGTCTCGCATCTTTTTCTCAAATATATCAATCCGACTATCTGCTATAGAATTCTTTTCTACATGATATAGGCCGGACGCTGACAGAGTGGTGGTCATTTGACGATTTCGATTTTGAGCATTAGGGTCAGAGGTATCCCAGGATTGGGTAGTCTCAGCAACATACCTCAAATGAAGCTCTGCATCTTGGGCGTCTAAATCGACAAAGGGACCACTTCCCATGGTTTCAACAAGTTGCTTGGAGTTGAGATTCAGCCCATTATAGAGAAAAGAGATGATTTCGCTGCATTAAATCCATGATGGGGGAATGAAGTAACTAACTCATTGAAATGCTCATGACATCGATGAAATGGCTCATTTTCAGGTTGTCTAAATGCTTGAATTTGAGCCTTTATGGAAATTGTTCGATGTGGCAGGAAGAATTTCTTGAGAAATCTTGATTATAACTCGTTCCACGATGGAATCGAGCTCGGAGGTAAAGACCAAAGCCAGGTCTTAGCTTTATCTTTGAGCGATAAAGGGAAGAGTTTGAGGCGGATCACCTCTTGAGTGCAGGTTTGATCATTGAGCGTATCGCACACATCCTCAAATTTCCTAATATGGAGGTATGGCTTTTCAGAATCCATACCGTGGTAATGTGGTAGCACTTGGATCATTCCATTTTTGAAACGGAATTGCCCGAAAATATACGGGAGTATAATGCATCCTAGAGTGACAGTGCGCTCGGGATATAAGAATTCTCTCAGCGGGCGTTATGGGGACTCTTCCTCACCGGCAGCTGCACTATCGTGTTGCGACATCTCCCTCTCTCTTAAGGACTGGGTTCTCTCACTTGGTGTGTTCGAGGTGTACTCGGGAGTGTGTCCTAAGAAGGAAAACAGAGTGTTATTTGAGATTGAGTGTGATGGTGTGGGAGGCGGGATCCAGAACTGTGGGGCGTTTGGGGTGTGGGGACTATCTGGGTTATACTCAACTATTGGATTTTCGTGAATGCTGGTTGGAGTATTATGGGGAGTGGGATTTTGCATTAAAAGCTTGTGAGAGATGGTGGTGAATCTTTTTGTGCTTTTTTTAAAAAATTTTATGTTTTTGAAATATTTTGAGATTTTTGGTCAAAGCTTTGGATTGACTCGATCTAATCCTAAGTCTACCTAGTTCCCTGGAAACGGCGCCAAAAACTTGACGCGATTGAAAATGTGTCTCATAAATGCGTTCACTCTAGGCTCAAGTGTAAGCCTGTCGCTCAAGTAATAATCCCAATAAGTCGGGTATCGATCCTCAGGGAAAAAGGGCAACAGAGTTGTGATGACGGGAAGAGACGGAGAGACCCTAACTTTGACTCTAAAAAGAAAAGGAAAAAATTGATTTGGTTTTGAGCTTGATTACAGCAAAATGCAATAATGAAATTATGAAGAAATGTAACTATACTAATCTACCTAAATTAAGAATGAATGATGATTTGATACTTTTTGTTTAAATGATGAGAAAAATAGGACGGGAATACAATCCCCCCAACCCTAGTGTAGTGCAGTTATAATATTAATCATAAATTTATCAGATTGATCTGACCTGGAATTTAGTACTCCCAAGCATTATGTATACGAGGTTCAAGCCCGCGTCATACCTAATCTGAGAATGAGTAAATCAGTATCGCGATAATGACACTCAAATTGCACTCTAAATCATCACGAGTACCCAAAGGCAAACGAGATATAAAGATCTACAATCATTGTGTAACTACGCAATACGATCATAATCAATCACTAAATTCATCGAATTAATTTTATGCACACACACTAACACATCAGGCTGGGTTCATGTACCCCGGCCTTTGAAAATCTAGCCTAACATGTTGAATTTAATGAAAACAATGATTGATATGCAGGAATTCATAATTAATCTAAGGAAAATGGTAATTAGATGTAGAAAGGAATTGGAAATAAGAAATACTTACTAAAATTACCCAAGCAATAAGTGTAACAATGAATGAAACTGATACTCACAAAAATCACTGAATAAATCTTCAATCTTTGAATTAAAACTGAAATTGTTAGCTAAACTAGGGTTTCTGGAAAAGGAGAGGAAAAATTCTACTAATTCTCCGTACCAATAACAATAATAAATCGGGTTTTTATACCCTACAACAATTTCGGAGTTCAGCTGCACTAGGAGTCTTTTTAGGAAGAGATATGATTTGCAAATCTCGAAGCCCGGACCGGTCCGGGCCTTAGGCGGACCGGTCTTCCTCCAAGGCAGATCGGTTCTTTTTATTTTGGGGTGAACCGGTCCGGGGGCAGACCGGTTCCTTTTATTTTTGCATTCTTCAATTTCTTCAATACGTCATAGACCAAGTGGGATCATGACAAAATAAAATTCTCCCTATGACATATTACAAACACATTTTTGTTCATGGAATTAAGTCAAAACAATACATGGACTCAATTGGAAATTTATATTCTGACAAATCTCCCCCTTTGACTATTCCGATACAAAACTAAACCAGTGAAATGCCTAACCGGGCCGTTAAGCCGTATGACGCTTAAATCCCATCCCATAAACCCAAAATCAATAATATAGGATACGGACTAGAATATGTAGCACCGGTAAGCATGGACTGTCTGAATGTGATGTAGACATTGAAATATCGAATCGTTGAAGCATACCTACACACATGAAACAAACAAACAAATACCAAGTGAAGTATGGAGGAACAAATGAAACCAATTTATATATTCAATACGAACATATCATTTGAAACATGTGAGAAATTATTTGATACCAATTTGAAACAAATATCATAAAGAAACGCTCAACAAATCTCCCCCTACATCACATACCAAATCTCTCCCCCTTTTTGTCTCGAATAGACAATCTGGTGAAAAGATAAACCAATATGAAATATATAGCATGAGAATATGATACCCAATTGAATGAAGTTGATACCAATTTTTAAACAAATGAAAACCACTAGATAAACATGAGACAACCAGCTAAATAATATCATGTAATGACAAAATAGTAGCTAGTAAACCAATGAATCACACAAAGAGTATACTAGTCAAATCAAGTGTGATAAACAGACATATATGCAAAATACCAATTTGGAACATAAAAGAACTTACATATAAACCAGATAGTTCAGAAATGCTTCCCGCAGTACCAAAGAAATATAACAAAATAACCAGAGGACTGCAACATGTCGCTCGAACGAGCCAGAGACTTCGCTCAAACGAGATGAGGAAGTCGCTCGAACGAAGTACATAAGTCGTTCGCCCAAGATGTAATGTCATTAGAACGACTTCGTGCGACCTGCCACAATTTTCCAGTTTCCCAGAAATATTATAAAGTATTGCCCAGTGAAAAAATTTCCACAAAAAAATCCCAGGAAGGGACTGACAGAAGAAAAACAGTAGGCTTTTTGCACAAAATGCAAAAACTCATTAAAACTAAAAATGCGAGTTACATGCAAACATAGTACCGATGTGCTCAAACATGGACATGGAATGAATGAGCATGAAACTACAACAAATGAGTCACAATTCTAACACATCGAAACGATCAAGAAGCTCTAATTGATAGGGATAAATCATCAAACTTTATCATAGCCAAATGACAATTAAAGTGTGATCTTAATGAACTAAACATACTACATGCACACAGATCCAGAATTTTGACGATTCTACAAACAATAGCATCAAATTGCAATGTTTCAACATTAGGATTAGTTGTGCAAACCCGTTTAAATTTTCTCCAACCAAACACCCTCATATAAACATACTTTTTCAAGTTCTTTTGAGGTTACTAGCATTCTCAACTTAGATAAAATCTTATTGGCCCATTTCTTAGCATCTTGCCTTTTCTTTTGGGACTCTTTTTAAACGGTGGCTTTCACGACGAGTTAATTTTGAACTCTCGCAGCCCTTTCTCGTGAATCACTCATCATTTTTTTAAATATAAAATCCTCACGGTAAACGGTTATTATATGCACACTTATCCTTAAGTTTACTTACGCATAGATGACAAGATTGGGATAAGAATGCCTCACCAAATTCAAATATGCAAGAGAAGTCAAACATCCATATAAACTCGTGCACGTGTGCAATGTTGGCATATATAAAAAGCCGAATCAAGATGCATGTCAACTTCGAAACAACCCCATATAAACAATGGTTAATATCATTCTAAGTATCAATAATAATGACCAAATGTCCTAGCCACATGGATAATGAAACGATGGGGGGGGGGGGGGGGGTCCAAGCACACCAATATGCCACATCAAACATGTAAACTCAAAAACAAAAACTGAAAATCTTTGTGGCTTTTCAAACATATTTTGACTCAAGGAAAACCAATTTTTTTTGGATTTACAAAAGTTTTCTCAAAAATAAAATCTTTTTGTATTTTTCAAATAAGACTCAAACAAATGAAAATTATAATACAAAATGATACATATGTCATAATACTAGCAATGAATATATAATGAAGAAAACTAGCATATGACAAACATGGCAACACTATCATCCTTTAGATTTAGCATGGGAAGAATCAAGTGCACCCAAACGAGAATCATGAAGTTTAATTCCTAAAGCCACTAAATCTGATTTCCTAACCCAAGTAGGTGTAAAATGACGCATGTGGGTGTGGGGAACCGGGGAAACTTTATTCCTAAACTTCCTAGGAGTTTGTCTAAGGTCGTAACAATAACGCCTAAGGTGACCTTTCCTACCACAAAATGTGAAAGTGTAGCGGTGGTGGGAATGATTACCTTTATGTGGACCTTTTCTAACCATTCTAGTGTTTCTCACACGTGCGGGGGGAATGGGACCAACTCTCTCACTAAAACCTATACCTCCCCTATCTCCCTTAAATTGGACGGTGCCTAAGATCTTATCAAACTTCTCCAACCTAGCCTCCAAATCAAACTTCACTCTAGACGAGTCTTTCAACCTTTCCTCCAACTCAATAATCCTAGACTCGAGTGAACGCCTAGTCTCCTCAAACTCTAAAATCTCCTTTTTCAAGGACTCCATCAAACCACGGAGATTATCTCTCTCTTTTTCAACAAACTCTAATTTATCCCTAAACTTCTTCTCTCAGCCCTAAGATCCTCATTCAAACTATCAATTTTTTTTATGGCACGCCCATTCAACTTAGATTGCAATTTTGAGTTAGCCTTTTTCACCTTCACCGTTTCGGCATACAACTCATTAAACGCATTTATCAATTCTTTCACATCCATCTCCTCCTCGTCACTCTCTTCACCTTCACTAACATGAGATACACTCAAAACCTCCTCGAAAGTGTCATTCACATGAGTATTGTCGTCGTCGCTCACATGACATGCCATAAATGTAACAAAGTTACGCTCAATGGGGGAACTCTCTCCCTCATTGGGTTCACTATCACTTAAGGTTGCACTATAGACAATGGGTTGCTTGCCCTCTTTCTTAAGTCTAGTGGGACACTCCTTAACTTTGTGACCGTACCCCTCACACCCAACACACTTATCCGACTCATCTCTCTTAGGCTTCTCAAACTTATCCTTAGAGATGGGATCTACTTTGTTGTTCTTGAATTTTTCAAATTTCTTGGCATCTTTCGATTGCTTTTGAAACTTAATAAATTTTTTAAATTTCTTTGCCAACAAAGCAACATCCTCAAAATCGGAATCGAAATCCGAAACTTTAATTTCCTCCTTCCGGGTTTTCAAAGCAATACCCTTTTCTTTCTTAGGCACTTGCTTGTAGGTAATCATGTCGATTTCATAGGTTTGTAAGTCACCTACAATCTCTTCTAGTTTCGTTCATTCTAACCTACCCAAGGAGTTTAAAATGGTCACTTTCGCATCAAACCTACTAGGCAACGACCTAAGGATTTTCTTAGTGACACGGTTGTCGAGAATTTTCTCACCTAGGTTAAATGATGAGTTGACAATGTTGGACAACCTAGCATAAAACTCATCAAAGGTCTCACTCTCTAACATTCTAATGGTCTCAAACTGTGTAGTGAGATTTTGAAGTTTTGACGCCCTAACCATGCTAGTGCCCTCGTGAGTGAGTGCCAAAATATCCCAAGCCTCTTTTGATGTTTCAGAAGTCGTAATTCTGTTATATTCTTCGTGTGTGACATGTGAAGCAATAACATGCATACCCTTAGAATTATATTGTACAAATCTTTGTTCAGTTTCGGTCCAAGACTCAACAGGCTTTAAGCTAGTGGATTCACCTACAATAGTGATAGGGGGTGTCCAACCTTTCTCAATTGCAAGCCAAACACGCTCATCAATAGATTTTAAAGCACATCTCATCTCATCTTCCAATAAGTGCAATTAGTGCCATAAAAAATAGGGGTTTGAGAAAATTCATTATATCCAGAATTCATCTTTGAAAACACACGGGATCACAAAACAAATAAAAAAAATTCTAGCTATGATACCAATTTGTGTAGTGTGTGAGTGGCCCGATATGCGTGTTTTCAACAAAACCAATTTTTCTTCGAAAAAAATCCAACTTTTAATTATGCACCAAAACAAGTTGTGAAATCCCAATTCTCACTTTAAACCAATTTTATCTTGATTAATCGTAAACATGCATCTAGTGATTAAAGCAAGTAAAGTAAAGTAAAGAATACTCACAACGCCGGATGTACGAGGAAAAAACCCAAAAACGGGAAAACAACCTCGGACGGCCTAAGCCAGACAATCACTATGAACAATGGTTTTACAAAGACAGATTAGCCTTACACTAAGACTCGATCCCCACGGGTCTGGACGCTCCTTCTGATCTTCAACTGTTCTTCAATTGTACCCACGTAGAAATTCCATCTTTCACGATCTCTGTCCACAACACACGCGTCCACGTATGTCTCGGTGTCCACCGATATGGCTTCGATACGTCTACGATGTCGAACACGATGTCCGTCGCTTCTTCACCGCAAAACCCTTTGTGTTCAATGTGTAGAACAAATAACTTTGGTGCAGCAAGATCACTTAAACATATAAGAATGATAACTCGGATCTTTTCAAACTCTAAGGATGTGTTTAAGACTTCTAAACCTTAGAAAACATGTGCCAACAAGGTTCTGGTTTGTAAAACTGTTTTCCAGAAAGCACACTCCCGAAATTATGATGCAAACACTGTTTAAATAGGATTTAAATGTCGCCTCGAAAAATGTGTCATTCGAACGACTTAAGCATGTTGTTCGCGTGACATTGTATCTTGTTCGAACGAGATCCAGTGTCGCTCGAGCGACCTTCCGAAAGTTTGACTTTCTTTGACTTTCAGAAAAAAAGCGTCTCTTAACAAAGAGATTCAAATTAGTCAGACTCTATTTCGAGCTTATCATCATAAAACGAAGTTTAAACCATTAAAACACTTTTAAAACATTTAAAATCATTTTTTTATATAAAAATTACATCCTTATCTTTTATAAAATAATTCCGAGCACCATTAATTATACGCATTCATACATGAGTGATCTCGGAATGAAATTAACTTTGAAGACGAGTAAACTTGCACCAAATAAACATCGGCATGATTATTTCTTTGAAGCTTTGCCGCAACGTCTTCAAAATCTTCAATACGTCATAGACCAAGTGGGATCGTGACAAAATAAAATTATCCCTATGACTTATTACAAACACAGTTTTGTTCACGAAATTAAGTCAAAACAATACATGGACTCAATTGGAAATTTATGTCCTTACATCATCTCCCATTACAAGTATGCTAGAGACCTTGTGAAGAAATTTGGTCTAGGCTCCTCTAAGCATGCACGTACACCAATGAGCACCTAAACTAAGCTTAACAAGGACACTTCAGGCAAGGATGTAGAGCAAACCTTGTATCGGAGTATGATAGGTAGTCTTCTTTACTTGACTACCAATCGTCCCGATAAAGCCTTTAGTGTTGGAGTATGTGCGTAATATCAGGCGTCCCCAAAAGAGTCACACTTACTCACTCTTAAATGTATTATCAAATATGTGAGTGGGACTCTCTCACTTGACATTTGGTATTCCTTTGATACCAGTGACCATTTATCGCTTATTTGGATGTCGATTGGGTCGGGGATAAAGATGGATATAGGATCACTTCTGGTGGGTGTTTCTTCTTTGGTTTTTCTCTTGTCTCTTGGTTGAGAAAGAAGAAAAACTCCATATCTTTGTCCACTGTGGAGGCTGAGTACATAGCCGCCGGGAGTTGTTGCACACAACTTCTGTGGATGAAGTAGATGTTGGAGGATTATGGGATATCACTGACACCATGACTACTTCATGTGATAACACGAGCGCGATACACATATTCCGTAATCCAGTCTAGCATTCGCGCACAAAACACATTAGGATACACGAGCACTTTATTCATGAGCTTGTAGAGGAAAAGGTGGTATCCTTGAGTTTTGTATCTACTGACCTCCTGTTAGCCGATATCTTCACGAAGCCCTAAGATGCCCTTAGATTTGACAGTCTTAGGATGTTGGAGCGTGAGGGCCCCTAATTTTAAATTTCTTATTACTGCAAAAAGAGTAATTTACTTTTATGAGATGCGGAAGCGTAAGATGGTTCAATTAAACAACAAATTAACAAATTTTAATTTACTTCTCAAATTAAAATTAAACAAAGTGAAATAAGATTTAATCCAAACAAATTTTAATTTCACTTAAAACACAATTAATTCAATCCAAGTCCTAGAAATTTTGCCTAAGTCATATTTTCAATATTACCCAATTAGGCCAAACCTATTTTAACAAACTAAACAACGACTTGAATTAAATTAACATTTATCCAAATTAATTATGTAGCACCAAGTTAAACATAATTAGTGATTAAACCATATTTTATCTTTTTACCTAAGCATGCGTTCTAGGTGAGTTTTGCGAAAGATAAAATAAACAATAAATCACTACGCCGCGATGTACGAGGAAAAACTCACAACGGGAAAAAAAATCTCGGACGACCCTAGCCTTAAGTCCACTAAGTATGGTTTTACAATTACAAGACAGATGACTTACTTCCTCGACACGACCTATTTCAATCCTTGATGCATCTTCTTGTAAACACCTTCGCCTAGTTGACAACCCCGGAGCTCCACCGGAATCTTGGAATCACTAATGAGACATAGGTACACCGTTAACCACACATGGTGCCTTTCACCATATGAGAATGTTGCAGCAAAACAAACTTCTTCTTTGTGGGATGTAGACGCAAACCCAAACTTTTCTTGAATGTGGTAGAGAAAAACCCGGTGCCAAACACTCCAAGAAAGGATATATAAATTGAAACTTGGAATAAACAATATGGGTGTGAAAACCTTGATTTTGTTCTAAGGATTAAAACATTTTAACAAAAATTCAAGGGAACTTTTTCTTGGTAAGAATTAACTCTCAAAACACTCTTGGTGAAGAAAAGGTTATGAAAAAGTCTTAACAAAAATGTTGTTCCCGCACTAGTTAAATCTGTCAAAAAGTTAGTGGAGAAAGAAAGTGAGAAAGTGGGAAAAACTGCTTAAAACTGCCCAAAAAACTGTTCCCAACAAGTCTCGTTCGAACGAGATTTTCGTTCGCACGAAGTCTCGTTCGAACGATACTTCTAAAAAAGTTCCTGTGGCAGGTCATTGCAAACGTCGTTCGAATGACATTCTTGTTCGAACGACAATAACGAACGAAAAAATAGAAAGTTAAAAAATTCTATTTTTAGCCCATAAACTTTATTTTAAAGTTTTAGTGAAACTTTCTAAAATACAACAACAGTTTAAACAAAACTTACACCCATATAAATATGGTTCCAAGCTCCTATATATATATATATATATATATATATATATATAATGCATTCATACCTTAGGAGCAATGGAACCAACGTTGTTGACGTAGAAATGAGGCACATTAGACTCGGCATTTGATGAAGCTTTAATATCTTGGCCGCTACGTCTTCAACTTTATCATGTCATAGACTTGAAGGATGGACAATAACTCTATCCTATGACTCAAATGTTTTTGTCCGAAATTGAGCCAAAACTACAAAGGACTCAATTGGAAATTTGTATCCTTACAAATCTCCCCCTTTGGCTATTCCGGGACAAAAACCAACAAAAATCCTAAAGGGCCGTCAAGCTCTACTAGACTAATTAAAAATGTTTCACCCAAAATAAAATTACAATGCTTGACTCAAACAACCTAAGGATCAATATCTTTGCCCGATGATAAACGTTGCCATTTAGAAGAATTCCTGCACACTTAAGCAAACTATCAAATGCATAGGGAATATCAAAATATTAAATGCAATTAAAATAATTACTCCCCTTTATCAACTATGATCTACCTAAGAAGGTCGCGACTCCCCCAAGTTAAATCTCCCAAACTAAGATACGATTATAATAGGATTAGATACCATTTCTCCCCCTATCATTCTCCCCCTTTTTGTTTAGGAATAGACAAAGGCTAAAGAATCAAAACATTAACTTATCTTTCCCAATTAAAGCAAATACACCCCTTAAACTAAACAAGGGATAAATAGAATGGGATAACAAGCTAAACATGCATTAGTGCATAAAGTGATGAGAACATTAAAGCACATAGGCAACAAAATCATAACTAATCCATACAAATGAATACCAACTATGATGCGAATACAAATAATACCAAATTGACAAATAAGATTCTAAGCATGTGATATCAAACAAACTACGCAATAAACAAGGTACCAATTATGAATTGAAGAATAAATGGACAAGTTAAACATGGAAAAGACTTAAAAAAAATATCATATATATGTATACACAATAGATACAAGCTAAGCATAAGTACACACATATAGATATAAACACCAAAATGACACAAAACTAAATAACATAAGATTTTCCACACATTTATAGCATAAATATGTCATATGGAAATGAACGTGTTGGGGTGTGAACGAGATACCAATTAATTAAAACCAAATCACTTAAACGTGTTCACGTAGTTCGCATTTGATTGCAAAACTTTATCAACTAGAATTTAGCCTTTATGTGACAGGATAAAGTGAACTAATGAACAAACAAACACAATGCATACAAGCCTAGCATGTTGATGATTTTACACACCAATAGAGTCATGACATTGAAAATGCAACTAGGATAAACGGACATTGTGCAAAATCGTTGATATACCATCCAAATTTCCTCAATAAGCATATATATTATTCTTTTGAATGAATATATCAATTAAGCATAGGCCTTGGCAATTATTTTTCTTTTTAATGCCATATTTTCTTGTAGGACTTTGGACCACGTATTTATTTTATGTCCAAACAAACGGTGGTTTACTTTTCGTAAAGGATAATAAATCCTTCCGGAGCCCTTCCCCGTGCACAATTATAGATATCAATTTTTTATATCACACAAATCTCACGTGCAATGGATTTTGACATGCACTACTCCTCCTAGGTCACAAATATATAGATGACAAGATTGGCAGGAGAACACCTCACAAAGCTCAAATATAACATGTGACGTTAAGATTTAAAAAAGCTCGTACATGTGTGTAAAGGCATATAAAAGTGAATCCATTAAGCAAGTAAAACTTAAGCTACTCCATGTAAGCATGATAAAGAACATTTTAAGGATTAAAATTCTAACCAAAAGTACTAGTCACATGGAAGCGAAATGAGGATTCAAACTCAAACGTATGCCAAAAATATGTGTAAAACCAAAATACACACAAAATAAAATCAATATATACTTAAAAGACAAACAAAAATCATTTGAATTTTTCATTAAGCTTAAATTACTAAGAGATAAAACCCAAATGATAAACAAAAATCTTTTTGTATTTTTCATTTAATGCAAATCAAAAGAAATATAATACAAAAGATAAACAAGTCATGATTTTTAGCATGAGATATGAAATAAAGCAATGACTAGAAAATGACTAAACATGCATACACCTAACAATTGATATATAATATGAAGCACAAAAAGCTAGAGTATGAAAACAAAACTAACACATCCAACCTTTAAATTTAGCAAGGCGGGTTTCATGTGAAAGAAAATGAGAATCAACAAATCTAATATCTAGCGCGTCTAAAAATGATTTCCGAACCCATATAGATGTATATTTAAAATTATGGGATTTGGAAACAAATGAAATGCTAGACATAGACTTCCTAGGACTTCTTTTAAGATCAAAACAAAATGACCTAAGGTGACCTTTCCTACCACAATGAAAGCAAGTGAAAACACGAGGAATGATACCTACGGTGTGACCTTTTTTAAAGTCCTTGGATAAAGTCGACCCTCTAAAACAAACAATGGTCTTGTCTTTAGCAACGGAAGTATTTGAATTAGATGAGATAGAACCATTATCACAACTACTCGAGTCTTGTAAATCATTTTTCATTTTTAAAATTTTGGACTCAAGTAATAAATTAGACTCCTCAATTTTACGGGACTCCTTCTTTAAACTTTCTATAACTCCTAGAAGGTTATCACGCTCTCCCTCAATGTGAGCAAACTTGTCCCTAAGAGTCTTTTCTCCACAATCACTCTCTTTCTTGAACTTTTATAAAATATTAAAGTTGTGATTTATGTCCATGAGCTTTTCACGAAAAATATCTTTTTGAGTTAGGGAGATTTGCAAAAACTCAACTTTAGTTTTAAAACAAGTATTTTCATTTTTAAGAAATTTAATTCTTTTTGCAAAACTCAAATTTAACTCTCTTAATTTTTCATTACACTTATTAAGCTCGTCAAATTCCTCTCGAATAGCAAAAACTTCATTATCATTAGAAATGGACAAATGATCATTAAGACGTCCCATCGAGAGATACAAAAATTGAGAGTGAGTAAAAAAAATGAGCAACCTAAAAATACAAGGAGCACAAAAAATTGTAAAAGCCGAAAAACGGATCTTTGACGCGATAAATTAGCGCTCCGGCTCTGATACCACTTGTTGGAGTGTGAGGGCCCCCAATTTTAAATTTCTAATTACTACAAAAAGAGTAATTTCCTTTTATGAGATGCAGAAGCATAGGATGGTTCAATTAAACAACGAATTAACAAATTTTAATTTACTTCTCAAATTAAAATTAAACAAAGTGAAATAAGATTAAATCCAAACAAATTTTAATTTCACTTAAAAACACAATTAATTCAATCCAAGTCCTAGAAATTTTGCCTAAGTCATATTTTCAATATTACCCAATTAGGCCAAACCAATTTTAACAAATTAAAAAACTACTTGAATTAAATTAACATTTACCCAAATTAATTATGTAGCACCAAATTAAACATAAGTACTAATTAAACCAAATTTTATCTTTTTACCTAAGCATGCGTTCTAGGTGAGTTTTGCGAAAGATAAAATAAATAATAAATCACTACGCCGCGATGTACGAGGAAAAACCCACAACGGAAAAAAAAAACCTCGGACGGCCCTAGCCTTAAGTCCACTAAGTATGATTTTGCAATTACAAGACAGATGACTTACTTTCTCGACTCGACCCCTTTCAAGCCTTGACCCGTCTTCTTATAAATACCTCCGCCTAATTGACAGCCCCGGAGCTCCAACAGAATCTTGGAATCACCAATGAGACATAGGTACACCGTCAACCACACATGATGCCTTTCACCATGTGAGAATGCCGCAGCAAAACTAACTTCTTCTTTGTGGGATATAGAAGCAAACCCAAACTTCTCTTCAATGTGGTAGAGAAAAACCCGGTACCAAACACTCCAAGCAAGGATATATAAATTAAAACTTGGAATAAAATATATGGGTGTGAAAACCGTGATTTTGTTTAAGGATTAATGCATTTTAACAAAAATTCAAGGGGACATTTTCTTGGGAAGAATTAACTCTCAAAACACTCTTGGTGAAGAAAAGGTTATGAAAAAATCTTAACAAAAATTTTGTTCCCGAACTAGTTAAATCTGTCAAAAAGTTAGTTGGGAAAGAAAGTGAAAAAATGGGAAAAACTGCTCAAAACTGCCCAAAAAATTATTCCCGCCAAATCTCATTCGAACGAGATTTTCGTTTGAAATGAAGTCTAGTTCGAACGATACTTCTAACAAAGTTCCAGTGGCAGGTCATTGCAAACCTCGTTCGAAAGACATTCTCGTTCAAACGATAAACTCGTTCGAACGACAATATCGAACGAAAAACCAGAAAGCTAAAAAATTCTATTTTTAACCCAGAAACTTTATTTTAAAGTTTTAATGAAACTTTCTGAAATACAACAACAATTTAAACAAACCATACACCCATATAAATATTGTTCCAAGCTCCTATATATATATATATATATATATATATATATATATATATATATATATATATATATATATTAAAATGCATCCATACCTTAGGAGCAATGGAACCATCGTTGTTGACGTAGAAACGAGGCACATTAAACTCGGCATTTGATGAAGCTTTAATATCTTGGTCGCTACGTCTTCAACTTTAGGATGTCGTAGGCTTGAAGGATGGAAAATAACTCTATCCTATGACTCAAACGTTTTTGTCCGGAATTGAGCCAAAACTATAAAGGACTCAATTGAAAATTTGTGACCTTACAAAGGAAGTCTTTAGGAATTTACACACTTGACTGAAGGGTGGACACTAGGTCGAGAGTAGAATACATTTTTTCTTGATCATATCATTTGATTCTTATCTCTAGATTGTATCATTTGTATATTTCTTTGTTTGATTTTTATTTTTTTTGAAATTGAAAATTCCAAAAAGATTTTATTTTTTATAAAAATTCAAAAAGATTTTCATTTAATAAAAAATTTTAAAAAACACAAAAATAGTTTTGTATTTTGTTTACATCGTTTATGGTTTAACATTTAAGATAACCATAGTGTGACAACCCGCTCACCAAAATATGGGGTGGCCAGCCCGATACTCCAATATTATAGGAATCATGGATGGAATCATTCTCAGCATCACAACAAAATAAAAAGTATACAGGATAACCACTAAATATTTCAGAAAAACAGGTTGCCAAAAATTTTGGTTTTAAAGTTAAGGAAAGAATTTAAACAACTCAATTTAAAAAGAAAGTGGAAACCGCGAAGAAATCATATTACCTACACATCAAATATACAATAAGGGACCGAATATATTGTCGGTCAACAGGATCTTACAACAATGATATTAAACAAGTTCAGTAAAGTAAAGTACATAATACATTACATTAGATAATTACAAAAGCATAGGCCTCACGCCCGAGTAAAAGACCTGATCATAACTAGAGTACAAGGATGACGGCATCTATGACAATATATCCCGTAATACCCGCAAAGCATCACGGTTCCCAAAAATACCAGAGAAGGAAAGTTTGAACAGGCGTCCTTGCGACTAAGCACCTGAGCGGATACAAGATCCATGCACAACAAGAAATGTGAACGGGTCAGGGCCCGATTTTATATGATCACCAGATGAATAAATAGTATGACAGTTATGAATAGTAAATCAAGACTAACAGAATAAAAAAATCTACCTACACAAGTTAATGCATAAACTAAGACATTTTAAATAGTCCTAAGTTTAATTTAGTTATGCAGGAGAATAAGAATAATTAACAACAATTAAAAAAAATTCATCATGTACTCTGATTCATTTTATAGTTCCATTCCTTATCAGGAAACATAATCACAATTATATGCTCTTTATGGCATTCCATTCCTTACTAGGAATATAATCATTCTCATATGCTCTTTGTGGCATGTCATTATGCTCTTTATGGCATTTCTTATACATCAAGTCCCACTTGATTAAGAATTGTTATATTCACATGCATATAACGATTCTAAGACCGCCCCTTCAGGTTTCTCCACTGGACGCGCCCCTAAATGACTATTATCTTCCAGGGCCTATCATACAAGACAACCTGGGATCATACCGAAACGTCGGGAAGCGGCCATATGCCTGCGGGAGAGTCATGACCACACCCGGAATCACCTCACTAGAGCAGAAACATACAATAATCGCTCATATGGCCTAGGACTATATCCACCCTGCATTCATTAGCCAGGGGGCATCACCTCACACGTGAACTTCCCTTATGATAGCATTTAGAGAGGTGTGTTTAAGTAAATTATCATTTACCATATTCATGATTAAGTAAATTATCATATACCGTAATCGTTACCATTTCCATTTCATTTTCATTTACCCTTTTTCATATGTATGTTTCATTTTATCCGATACCATAGTCATTTACATTTTTGTAAATACCTCATATTTTACCCGGAGCCATACTTAATACATATTATCATTGTAACCTCAATGAATGAATAAACTTTCAATTTATTCTCCCAAGATTCGTTTGTGGTGTTATTATAAACCATCAAGACTAACGTAGCTCAATTGAGGTTCTAAAGTCTCCCAATATGATACTACAACTCCTAGTCTCATAATAATCAACTAAAAAAAAGAATGCCCTAACATCAATTGGCATACCCCCGGAACAACCCCATATAATTCATTTCTATTCTAGGGTGGTTACCCCCACTCATCTAGGACTCTAGAACTCTAAGTTTACTTCATGCAAGAAGGTTCCTAGGTCCTAAGCCTAAAGAAAAAGAATAAAAATTGAGTTAGAAAAACAACTCAAAAATAGCCTGTTTCTGAATCGATTCGTCCCAGGTCGCGAATCGATTCGGATGACAAATCCCACATTCTGCAATTAGCCGAATCGATTTGGCCTTAACCTGAATCGATTCGGATTTACATACCTGTAGGTTGACCCCTTAGCGAATCGATTCGCCCCTGCGAATTTGCCAAGAATAGGTTATGGGTTATAAACCCTAGTTTTTTTACCAAAACTCAAATCTCTTCCATTTTTACACACATCCAACATTATTAAACTACCTCAAATCAACCTACATGATTATTAACTACTATAACCCACAATTTCATCATCATAAACTAAGATTAGGGTTAAAACACCATAAAATCTATAAAACCCATATTTGTTCATTTGATTCCATTACACAACTACCAATACAATTTATGCATCTTAAATCATATATTAGCAATTAGAAAACTTGCCTTGAGGTATAAATCTCAGATTTTCTCTTGGTAGAAGCAATCCCGATCTTCAATCTCCAAATCTCTCTTCTTTCTCCTCTTTTCTCTTCCTATCTCTTTCTCTCTATGCTTAAGACATATAATAGGGAAATTAGGGAATTTAGAAGACTAAAAAATTGGGGCTTAACACAAGTCTCTAACTTAAAAATGCTAATGCTCCATAAGATGACTCGTAACTACACATTTAAGTCAAAATCAGTCAAAAGTGCTTGAAACGTAAAAATACATTATGACACTTATTTTGACTGTCTCGCACATTTCGGGACTAACTACGCCCTCTAAAATGGCATCCGAAAATTTTATAAATTATTTCGAGTTCCGATTTCATTTAAACCATAATGTCATTTAAAACACATGACATTATGAAACATGCAACACGATGATATTTACTTACACATACGGTAAATATGAAACATTTTAGTAAATATTAACTTTCATCTCACTCAATTAATATTTACTCCATTTCCCACATTTTATGTAATTACCTTATGCAGTAAATTAATATAAAATGAGCCTCCTAAAAGCGAGGGTTGTTACATACTCCCCCCCTTATAAGGGAATTTTGCCCTCAAAATTTGGGCATACCCTAATCACATAAAGGGTATACTATTCTAGACTATCATTCAATCACCCTTAACAGACCCCTCGTTATTGTGGTGTCCCAAATGGACTCGGACTAAGGTCGTCACTATCGATCTCAGTCTACATTCTGTGTGCTCTAACATAGCACCAAATCGTTCATCACGAACTATCGATCCTACCTTCCTACGGCGGAAGACGATACTCACATGACTCGGCGCAAATTGCCTTACTTCCTAAATCACGTTACATCCCTCCTCGGGGATACCTACACCCATGCTAAAAGGTTTAACCCCAACACTACTCAACTTCTCTTCGTATAGGCGTAGCCCTCCAAAGCATATGGCTCAAAAATCCCAATTCTTAAAGAAATGTTCCGAAACCACTCCAAGTCCAAGGAACATATTTCCCACTGGTTCCATCCAACGAGTATGCGAATTACTCAACCGGCTACACCAGGCCACTCACGGTGCCATACCTTAGAAAATGATCCAAATTCTTATACGGTAAATTCCGTCCATACTATGCTACTGCTCTCATCCATCCCTTTAGCTTAAGGCGCACATTCAAGGTATGCCTTTCGGCATTAGGTTAACTTTCTCCATTCATTCATCCACTTTAGGGTGGTAAGATATACGCCATTTCCATACGGTTCCCATTACTTCCTAGAAACTTTATCAAACCTTCGACACGAATATTTAGTCTCGGTCCACAACTATTTTGATAGGCACTTCATACGGTTCTACATTTCCTCCATAAAGAGAGGGGCGTACACCTCTACATATAATCCGCCTATAATGGCCGAGAAAGCAACGATTTGGTAGAACGATCAACAATTTCCTCAAATAGGATCATGACCATTTTGGTGTTGACAATTCAATAAAGACGTCTATGAATATACCCTTCTTCGTTCCACCACTACTCTGTTCATACGAGTGGGTGAAATGGTCAGTCACAGACATGAATTCTCTTGCTCCAAAGTCTTCCTAGTTGTGCTCGTTCTACTTGGCTTTCCATGCCATCACTAATTTTTCGACGGGTTTTCTACTTGACGCATTTACTACCCTAATCGCATTCCCTTAGCGAAAGGGACTGTCTAATTGATAGTCCTTTATAAACTCCATACACCAACTCTATTCCTCCCACAACATATTGCAACAACATGTTGGTCGCGAGAAAGGCCAAATTTCCTGCCCAGGAAGTAGTGCCTCCATTTCTTTAAGGCGATTAATACTTCAATGAATTCTAAATCATGCGTGGGATAACACTTCCCTCAAGGTTTAAGTTTGCGAGACACATAAACAATGTGCCCATGCTCCAGTATTATTACTTCCCGTTCCTGGCAGAGACTTGTTCGTTAAACCCACTCTCGAGCTTAACAACATAGGCGCAGGAGTAAAATTTAACTCATCCTTTTAACTCCCTAAACGTTACGTTACCGACGTAACACTCTATCTAAGAGAGGCCTCATCTCCTTTGGCCTAACCTTCCGAATCACTTGAGATTCCATACATCTTGTTTCTAGGGACCTAATCCCTCGTAGATTTAACCCACAACCTATTCGTGGCCAACTCCCTACAGCCTTCCCAAATCAACGTCACATGCCCTAAAGGCCTTACGTCCTAATAATCCTAAAGTCGATATATATGTATTTTATCTAAGTCGTATACATATTATACCAAATATATCCCTAGTGCCCAAGACATTTCTCAAATTTTGACATTCGCTCGGTTTCATGCGTAGGATGTCTCGCCAAAGCGAAATCCAGACAAGGAACCCTCCCATTACACTACTACCCCGCATTTTCGGTCATCAAGATATAACGGTCTAAGACACATGATCGGGACCGGGAAAATTCCAACTCTCAACCCTACTAATAAGATTCTACTTCTATGTCTTACCATTCAAATAATTGAGGATTTCAACAAATCGGACGTTTACTTTCTGTAAAGTTTCACAAATATTTATCCCACTATATACACAACTTTTTTTAAATAGCCTTCGCATCAAGTCATAACCGTAAGTCTCAAGTCGACTTCATATCTTCGTCTCCCTCACATCGATCAGAGAAGAGAACTATATTCAGTGCTTCTATCTCGCACTTTAGTAGCCCTTTAATCACTCAATCACGTGATTCTCGGCTAACCCTTCCAACCCAACTCTCAATCAACAAAATAAAATAAAATTAAATAAAATAAAATAAAAGAAGAAAAAGAACAACATCTCCCCACTTCCAACGTCGTTAAGGTTCATGCGTGGAGCGTCTCGCTAAAGAGAAATCCAAACAAGGAACCGCTCCTATGCATTACTACTTAACCTTGTTGGTCGTGGAGATAAGGCATAACAAACACAAACAAAGCAAACAAACAATCAAGCACTCAAATAAGACAACACAACAAGTAATTGAGATCTCCTACCTACTTCAAACCACCCCTATAAAGTCTCAACCTGTATCCAGGAGAGATATTATAGGACAACTAGCTCCATCCTGAAACTAGAAGTAGGATAGCCTCATAATTTATTCGCTTGCTATCACCCCAATCAAACCAAAATATCTTTACTCGCATAATACACATCATACAAGTAGCACATAACACACATAATACTTTTTAAAATATCATCACTCGCCTTATAACGAGTGAAGGAAAATATAAAACTTCCATACCACGGAAGTCATATAATTATCCTATTTATAATAGCTTCAATACTACCACAAGCTCGATATGCACACCCGATTCTAGAGTAAATACAATACTACCCTATCTTATCGTGAGGAATGCACCACCCACTACTAAGGTGGAATTCCCACCAACATTCTTGCCAATAACCCCGGGTCAATCATAATGGTTCTCAGACACCGTACTCGAGTCTTATCTGAACCAAGTTACTTCCATCACGCCCCAACTAGGCACCTTATCCTTGCCCTTGATCTCCAATCATCATAATCAAAATGAGTGGTTCTACATTCCACATCATAACCATTGATCCATACCTAGATGCCAAATAATTTCCCACTCAGTCCCTTTTTACTTTCTCAACAGAAGAGAACACGCTACCGGCCTCCCCTTCCTTAGTTTAATGAATCCTCCCCGAGCGGATATCCCCCAACGGGGTTTCATGAACACTGTTTCTTCAGAAGTGTTAGCGACACTTATTCTGAAGCCTATCACTCCATTGAAGGGCTCTTTCTTCCTTATTTTGGTGTACGTCCTCCCTAACCGTACAACTCTTTATTCACTGTCGGCCTCTGACCGAACCTCGTCTGAATGTTTGAGAATCCACCTTCTCATCATTCCAGTTATCCCAGAGAAACTCGCTGTTGAAAATGCCCACCGGGTTTCTCCATGGGCAAAAATTTCTGCACCCACAAATATGGTGACTACGTATCCACTGTTTTAACACTACTTCTATGGTTGAAAGATTTTCATCCATCCTTTTCCTCTGGGAACTTCTATACCCTTCTCTAGGCCAAAGCTCCTGGACTTTATACTTCTATCGAACGAGGATGCATTTCCTCCCTCTTAATTCAACATGTGGCCCTTATCATGGGCTCTTCTCAACTTCAATCTAACGTCGCTTGGAATCCCAAGCTTAGTAACAGTCTCTACTTCTAGTGGTACTTGGAAAACTATATCCACTGTAATTAGTAGTCGCAGTAGCAAGACATGAAAATGCTACAAAAGGGAGCGACCTACAAAGTGGTCCTCATCCCCGACCACAACTTACAGTTACTAGTAATCCCATCTCATGACGCCTTCACAACGACCTTCTCTAGAGCCCTTCTTCAATCGACCTACTAATCTCACACGAACGCGCAACAGACTCTATGGGTTCTTCCTCATGGCAGGAGAATGAAATCACACAAGAAAAATCAACGATCTTAATCCTAAGGCTCTTTGTCCAATCAAAAGCAACCCTGAAAGTGTAAAGCATTGACACAGATTCCTAAGGACTCTAAAACCTGATGCTCTGATACCATCTGTGATAACCCGCTCACCAAAATATGGGGTGGCCAGCCCGATACTCCAATATAACAGGAATCATGGATGGAATCATTCTCAGCATCGTAACAAAATAAAAAGTATACAGAATAACCACTCAATATTTCAGAAAAAGGGGTTGCCAAAAATTTTGGTTTTAAAATTAAGGAAAGAATTTAAACAACCCAATTTAAAAAGAAAGTTTAAACCCCGAAGAAATCATATTACATACACATCAAATATACAATAAGGGACCGAATATGTTGTCGGTCAACAGGCTCTTACAACAATGATATTAAACAAGTTCAGTAAAGTAAAGTACATAATACATTACATTAGACAATTACAAAAGCTTGGGCCTCATGCCCGAGTGAAAGACCCAATCATAACTAGAGTACAAGGATGACGGCGTCTATGATAATATATCCCGTAATACCCGCAAAGCATCACGGCTCCCAAAAACACCGGAGTAGGAAAGTTAGAACAGGCGTCCTTGCGGCGAAGCACGTGAGCAGATACAAGATCCATGCACAACAAGAAATGTGAACGGGTCAGGGCCCAATTTTATATGATCACTAGATGAATAAGTATGACAATTATAAATAGTAAATCAAGAATAACAAAATAAAAAAAATCTACCTACACAATTTAATGCATAAACTAAGACATTTTAAATAGTCATAAGTTTAATTTAGTTATGCAGGAGAATAAGAATAATTAACAACAATTAAAAAACTTTCATCATGTACTCTGATTCATTTTATAGTTCCGTTCCTTATCAGGAAACATAAACACAATTATATGCTCTTTGTGGCATTCCATTCTTTACCAGGAATATAATCATTCTCATATGCTCTTTGTGGCATGTCATTATGCTCTTTATGGCATTTCTCATACATCAAGTCCTACTTGATTAAGAATTGTTATATTCATATACATATAACGATTCTAAGACCGCCCCTCCGGGTTTCCCCACTGGACGCTCCCCTAAATGACTATTATCTTCCAGGGCCTATCATACA
Organism: Sambucus nigra; assembly: GCA_949130495.1. Lineage (NCBI taxonomy): Eukaryota > Viridiplantae > Streptophyta > Magnoliopsida > Dipsacales > Adoxaceae > Sambucus > Sambucus nigra. Next base: position 317,204,946 of record OX422208.1, on the reverse strand, counting down.
AGACAACCTGGGATCATACCGAAACGTCGAGAAGCGGCCATATGCCTGCGGGAGAGTCATGACCACACCCAGAATCACCTCACTAGCGCATAAACATACAATAATCGCTCATATGGCCTAGGACTATATCTACCCTGCATTCATTAGCCAGGGGGCATCACCTCACGCGCGAACTTCCCTTATGATATCATTTAGAGAGGTGTGTTTAAGTAAATTATCATTTACCATATTCATGATTAAGTAAATTATCATTTACCGTAATCGTTACCATTTCCATTTCATTTTCATTTACCCTTTTTCATATGCATGTTTCATTTTATTCGATACCATAGTCATTTACATTTTTGTAAATACCTCATATTTTACCCGAAGCCATACTTAATACATCTTATCATTGTAACCTCAATGAATGAATAAACATTCAATATTTTCTCCTAAGATTCGTTTGTGGTGTTATTGTAAGCCATCAAGACTAACGTAGCTTAATTGAGGTTCTAAAGTCTCCCAATATGATACTACAACTCCTAGTCTCATAATAATCAACTAAAAGAAAAGAATGCCCTAAAATCAATTGTCATACCCCCGGAACAACCCCATATAATTCATTACTATTATAGGGTGGTTACCCCACTCATCTAGGACTCTAGAACTCTAAGTTTACTTCATGAATGAAGGTTCCTAGGTCCTAATCCTAAAGAAAAAGAATTAAAATTGAGTTAGAAAAATAACTCAAAAACAGCCTGATTCCGAATCGATTCGCCCAATGGCCAAATCGATTCGCTAAGGGGTCAACCTACAGGTCTACAAATCCGAATTAATTAATTAATTAAATGGAATTACTTTTAATTATGGGATTTATTAAATTAATTTGAGGTAATTAATTAGAAAATTAATTCGGATTTAAGTGCTAGCGGGACGAGAGTTAGTATTTGGTTATTATTATGTTGTTGAATATTACTGAGTGATTATGGTAATATGTGATCATTGATTTTATTAAAATTGTCGTGAGTTAAAAATATGACTGTTTCGGTAATTTAGTTGGGACGCGCGTGTCAGTCGTGTCAGGACCCAATTTAATGGATTTAAAAGTAAATTATAATTTTATCAATCGGATGGTCATTTTGAGTGCGCCAACGTGTCTAGAAGGTTCAAAATAGTCAGAAAACACTAGTCGGGGGTTTAGTTTGGGTCCCGGGGGCATTTTTAGGCCAAACCGACAACCCAGAAGGATATTTTGGTAATTTTAAAAATTGAGGAGTTAAGACCGACGAATTTTGATGGTTATTTATTAATAATTAGTGAGTCCACCAAGGCCATTATCAGCCAAAAATAATAGAAGTGAGCTACGGTAGTTAGACAGAAGTTACTATAGGGTTCCAAACCAAAACCACCACCCACCACCATCATTTTGGAAGGAATTATGACCGGAAAGAAGGGAGAATCAACCTTGATCATCAACAACGAATCAGAACATTAGATTTAAGACAAGTGATTTGGTTTCATTAATTTTAATGAATATTTCCTTCATGATTAGTGTAGAAACTAATATATGTCTCAAAAGTTTTGATGAAAACCCAATGGGATTGTGGTAGAACTCATAATTTTGGTTAGGGATTGCATGTAGAATGGTTATGGATGAATTCAGTACTCAAAACATAACTTTTGGTGATTTGAAAACGGATTAATAAGGAGTTTTTATATTAAATTAAATTATGGGTTCATGTTCATAGGGTTTGGGGCAAAATTGGGGATTTATGGTTATTACATGTTGATTAGAAATGATTTGACCCCAAAACTAGGTTAAGAAGTGATCTAGGGTGGCTTAGAGTAGTTTAGAAACCTTAAAATCTTAATAATATGAATCTGGGATAATTTTGGAGAGGAGAAAAGTTGAGAAAAACGAAATGGGTGAAATATGGGCACTTTCAGAAATTTCGTTAGAAGACCAACCCAGGTCGTTTGAATGACCTCGTTCGAACGAGCTTCTAACGATATTCAAGTAGCCCTTCTAACGAGTTCGTTCGAATCCCTTCGTTTGAACGACACTCGTTCGAACTACCTCGTTCGAACGAGATTTCTAACGAGTAGACAGAATGACCTTGTTCAGCCAATTTTGTTTCGAACTTCACATAGACTTATTTATGGGTATTATTTTTGGTTGATCTTCAATAATTTTGACCCTAGAGAATTGATGTTGGGAAATTTGTGAACACTTTGACTCGAGGAAGACTAGTAGGTATATTTGTGAGGCCGGAGTATAATTAGGGATTTCATTTTGGAGAAATACATATAAGACTTGGTAACCTTTATGAGTTAAGTTTTAAGTAATTGAGATTTATGACGTCAGATGTGTCGGTGGTCTATATTGTATATTATCCAAATACTTATAAATGTGCAAACTTGAATGACGGTATAAGGGAGTGGAATATACCTCTATTAATATTATAGATATCTAAGATGTCTGAATGCTTAGTATATGGATTATATGTGTATAACATGCCTACCATACTTTCTATCACGGGAGGTCGGCTTTCGAAATGGGCCATCTAATCTTTGTGTGCCTACAGGGGAATTTTGATTTGGTACCTTAAGGACATAGGGCTGTGAATGACTTATTCGTGAGAAATAAGTCAGCTGACCATGGGAGCGTAGGTATGTGTGTGACCCATGGGTATGTGAACTATGTTCACCTCCATTATATGTTATTATTACTTATTGAAACGGTTCCTGAGAGATTCGAAATACGTGGTCCTCATGTACGTGATGTACCAGGATTCGATAGCAGAGTATGTGTGCACCACAGCTTAACCTAGGGGTGCCCTTATTGTATATTTATGATGAGATTAATATGTTGGTAATTGAAATGGACTTTTAGTAAAGTATGAATGTGAATACTTGTAACACTGTTAGTAGAGTTAAAAATGAGTGAATCGCATAGTACTATTATAGGTAAGTCAGAGAAATAAAACGGGGGACTCACAGTTTAGTTGGAAATGTTTGGTATTAACCCTTATATTATAAAGTAAGGTCAGGTTGCGGATTGGGCTAGTTAGATAGTGGTATAACTAGAATGGGTACGAGTACGTTAGGAGTGCACAAATAGATGAGGGGTGAGGAACTCATGTGAGTGCACGCACTATTATGTATTTTATATTCATTGTTTAATGTTATTAAACACTTGCTATATTTTAAACTGTTTTCACAATCGGGCTCTGACCCATTTGCTTTCAAATCTATTTTCTTGTAAAAACCTTTTAGGTGCCTAGCCACAGGGACGCCAAGCTTAGGAGTTCCATTCCAGTGACGTGCTGTAGCTGCTGTGAAAGTTACAGGACCTCGATAGTAGACGCCTCCACTTTATACTTTGACTCCATTTCAGATTTATTCATCTATAGGGCATATCACCCCTTTTTTCTTAGAGACAGCTTATTCACTCAGTTCTATTTCAATTTTGGATTTAATTAATTAGTGATTCAGACTTTGTATTTGGTTTTATTCAATATTCGGATTATTCATAGGAGTGTTCCTCCAGATTCATTTTATTCCGTTATTATCCTATTGTGAGTGTGATGTGATTGTGGTATCATTATTTCATACTTTAACTTGTTGCATGTTAATCTAATGTAATTAAAATTGATAACTCACTTTTTAAATGTTAGGTGGCTAGTAATTTTTTAACAAATGTTTTCGATAGTGATGCTATGAACTGAACCAACTTGACATTTTGTATTAATTTGAATAAAGGAGTAGATACCCGGTATTTAATTAGACGGGGTGTCATAGGTGGTATCAGAGCATCGAGTTTTAGTGTCCTTTAGGATCTGTGCGGCTTATTATGCTTCCAAGCATAGCTTTCTTTGATATAGAGCCCTATGTTTAGGATTGTTAATTTCTTTGGTGAGATTTCGTTCTCCTGCTATGATATATTCGATAGTGAATCTTATTTTCATTTGGGTATGTTCGGGTTCCGAACAATGCAGTACATCAGGCGAAGACTGTTGGGCGGACAACAGGAGGCAAAGATTAGTTGAGGTTATTTAAACTTATTAAAGAAGGATGATTGTAGTTGAAGTCACCCATATTATGGCACGGAAGTCCAGGATGGTAAAGACGGATAAGGCGCGATTTGCAACTTCTAGGTAAAACTATAGCAGGAGTGGGGTCAAATGAGACTCACCCAACAAGGTAGGAATGGGAGAGAAAGAGTTAGGTGAAACAAGGAAGAGTACCCGCAGTGGAAATACTCGAAATGCAGAGGTGGCAGGAGCTAACCAAACTAATAATATATTCAAAGGCTTGGACATATGTCGGGTTATGACCAATCGGGAGTGAAAATTTAGGATAAATTTTTTTCTTGGCTAGTAAGAACGGTATTTCAATGGTGAGAGGCAATCACCACACTAAGAAGCGGAATGTGACGTCAAGAGAAGGCGAACACATATGGTTTAACCATAAGTTCCTTCACCAGATGTTCAAGGTGATAGGCAAATTTTATTCCGAACTCACACAAGAGGGCCGGACAAAGGTCACTTTGTGAGAAGAAATTGAATTATTTAGCGAACCTTACACCGGGTGAAGTAGGTGAAAAGGAGAAGAGGATATTAAGGGAGAATTACATACAAAAAGAATTGTTAACTCTTCTGGGAAATTCTGCTTGGATGGACAATGCAGATGGTAATAATGTCGTGTAGTGTTAATTTGGAGGTAAAAGTTTCTTTGGGTGGGGGAGATGCAATAATCGAGGATCTTTATAGAGTAAGACTGGGAAAAATGGTGTTGGAGAAGCACCACAAGGAGAAGACTCAATGGAGAACCCGTTAAAATGATTCGAATACCTGAATTATTACCGAGAGATGGTGATTTCAGTAAGAGATGTGGAAACTAGTAGCGTGTTCCTTAGGTTTGTTAAGCTAAGGGAACAATGGAGGTAGTCAACAGAGTCGAGACTACCAACGTCCGAGAGAAGGACCACCTTAACATGGTCAGTGTGACCGAAGATAAGTGGAGTATGTGTAGAGGTAATTTGTGGGAAGTGAAACCCGAGCATTATAAATGCTTTCCAATGCAAGTGTAAGGATAAAGGTATTGTGCCTGGGAAGGGCATCAGTTATTGAAATATTCGTTTTGGTACGGACTTGTGTGTTAAGTCTAGGAACCATTTGAGCAGTCAGGATGATTGTCAGGATAGAAGTATGAGTTATATCCTCAAAAGATGTTGCATGTTGATTATGTCATGAACGAGTTGTTACATTTATTATTATGATTATTTTTTCTTGAGAGTCGAGTTTAGTGAGTATCGACAAAATTTTTATTATTTATGTGAATATTTTCCCAGATAGTGTGGGGTTATCTTTATTGTCATCACGGAGGATGAATGGGTATATTGATAGTGGTATATACTATATTGGAACTACTCATTTTAGTGTTGCGATATACAAGTATGATATTATCTTAATTATGGTTTTATAATATGCTTGTACCGATACTGTGATGGTATTGCATGTTTATCGGGGTTACTACCTTGGGGTAGAATGTTTTGATCTGGCGAGGTCCCATCTGTGAGAAGGTCGGGCTCGTAATTGTGTGTGTATATATATATATATATATATATATATATATATATATATATATATATGTGTGTGTGTGTGTGTGTGTGTGTTGTTGTGATTTCAAAAAGTATAATGGTCTTGGATATTAAATCCCAGTCTGCGTAGGGTTTTACTTGGTATGATTCGTATGTAATTGGTTTACTAGTCAGCGAAAAGATTTAGCTGGTTATTATAATTAACGCTCATGATGTAGTAATAAGAAGAGTGCATTGTTTTATCACCCTTTAGAGAGTTGGGAGTTTATGCTCATAGATGTTGTTGATATCGAAATTAATCTGCTGACATGGACCAATCATATGAAAACACGTGGCTATCTACATGGCAACAACAAACACTTCCGAGGAACCCACTCGCTCCGAGGAACAAGACTACAACGAGGAAGAATAGTTCCTCGATGAACTCACAAGCTCCGAGGAACAATGCCTCTCCGAGGAACTCTTGAATACCGAGAAGCTTAGGCGGTCCGAGCAACTCATGGCGGTTCGAGTTGCACCTCGAAGCAAGATACCAATAGTTTAACTGCTCATCAAATGATTATCATTTGGACGCACAAGCAAAGAGGGCATTAAATGTATTACCCTTTAATATGTATATCATTTAATGTATTACCCTTTCACATTACAGCCTCGGGGCTATAAATACATTGTACAATCCTCATTGTAGGGGGACCCCCAGACCGGAATTTCTTGAGATAACTTGTAATCGAGAATTCCCATACAAACAGCAATATCAAAAGAGTGGACGTAGGCCATTTTTATAAGGCTGAACCACTTTAAAATTCTTTGTCTCATTTATTTATCTGTGATTAAATTAATAGAGTGATCTAATTTTTTACATCAATAAATTGGCGCTGTCTGTGGGAAACGACTGATAATATCATTTTTCATAAAAAATAATCCATTACCAATGGCGGATATTCCTGAATCCAGCAATCGAAAAGCTGGAACCCCTCCAAATCCATCTGCTCCACTAATAATTCCAGATCTGACTAGAATAATGGCAAATCTGGCTCAGGGCCAGACCGTCATGCAAGAAACAATGCGACAACTCATCCAAACCCTCCATGGCGGTGCATCAGCCCATTCCGGACCACGAAGCATTCAAAGAAATACCCGTGCACCTTCTTCACGTACTAGGCATACTAACTCACATCGTAATGAGGGATCTGATGATTTCTCTTATCAACCTAGGCGAACTTCGTCGGTGCGAGCCACGGATACTGAACAATGTGTCACCCTCTCCCCAGAAAGGACCAGCGCATTGGAAAGATTAAGTAGAGTTTCTCCTTTCGACCGATTAGGCCCTAGGAGGAACAAAAGCCCTCTTAATGCAGCGTCAAGGAGCTTTCGACGACCATCAGATTTTAGGGAAGGATATGCTCAGTCGCGACCAGTTGCTCGTCAAGATAGATCCTATGACCGACCAACTGCTTGTCAAGATAAATCCCAGGAAGCCACTTCAACGCGATCAGTTGCTCGAACCAACAGGCCCGGGGAAGGAAATGATGCATGGAAAGGATCTATTCAGAGGTTGGAGGATAGATTAGGGGAAATGGCTAAGGCCAAGAATCCTCTACAACGAACCTTTGTTCGAGGAACACCTTTTGTCCAGGACATTGTTGATTTTCCAACACCATCAAAGTTTAAAGCACCTGTTGTAACTCCCAAGTATGATGGAAAGACTGACCCTGTCCTTCATATAGAGCAATACCAAGCTGCAGCCGACATCTATGCTGCCCCAGATGAGATGAGATGTAGAGCATTCTCGGGAACACTTACCGGATCTGCTCAAATATGGTATAATAGTCTTACCCGGGGTAAGATTTTAGCTTTTCTTTAACTGGCCGAGCTATTCATTGGGAATTTCTGCTTTGGAGCAAAGCCAGTGAAACGAGTAGCTCATTTATTAAGTGTTAGACAAAAAGCTGGTGAGAGTACCAGAGATTATATAACTCGTTTTAATAACGAGAAACTCGAAGTTGTTGATTATGAGGAGAAGACAGCGATTACCGCTTTGATGAGTGGACTATTGACAAACAAGTTGTACTACACTTTGGCCAAAGATCCACCTAGAACCATGTCGGAGCTAATGGGAAAAGCGTCCAAGATTATGAATGCCGAGGAGGCCATGTCTGCGAAGAAGAATATGGACGCCAAGGAAACCTAGGTGGAAGGTGATAAAGCCAAGAAGAAAGAACATAAGAACAGTGGTGGTGACAAACAATCCAAAAATCGGTCGTCATGGGAGGTATTGCGGAAATTTGATAATTACACACCTTTGAAGGTAAATATCAACCACGTCCTGGAAGAAATTAAAAACAGCGAGGAGTTAAACTGGCCAAAGAAAATGAAGGCAGACCCTGACACGAGGAATAGGGAAAAATATTGCGAATTCCACAAGGATCATGGCCATATGACCAAAAATTGCATAGCTCTTCAGAATGAAATTGAAACACTCATCCGATGAGGAAAGCTAGCAAAGTATGTTGATCGGGGAGGCGAAAGAAAAAACAACGACCGAACTAGAGAGTGATCTAGATCTCCTCGTCGAGCAGAGGAGAACAAGAAGAGAAACCATGAAGTTGATCCAGAGGATGACCCCGATCTTCTAAAGAAACCAAGGCAACCGGAACGAGAGGTATTTTCAATATGCTTTGGATCATTTGATTGTAATGTTATGACAGGAGGAGATGCAGGAGGAGGAGACCTTACTGCAGAAAGAAAATCTTACCTCGGTGAGGCTCGAGCTTGCTCGTACATTTAGCGAATAAATCTAGCTGAGGAAGATCTCCCGAGAAAGGTGAACAAGGAGAAATTGGTTATCGGTTTTTCAAAAAATGACCTTGCAGGTGTTTTATATCCTCATGATGACCCGTTGTTGATCAAAATGAGAATGAAGGAGGTAATGATTTCAAGAGTGCTGGTCGACAATGGTAGCTCGGCAGACATCATGTTCTACTCGTGCTTCGATAGTTTAAATCTAAAACTATCTCAACTGGAGCCTTACCACAGACCCCTCATTGGTTTTGCTGGCGAGAAAGTATTTCCACTGGGGACGATCAAGTTGGATATATTCATTGGTACGTGGTCTGCTTGTCGGACAGAAAGAATATGTTTCTTCGTGATGGATAAGAATGTCCAGTCATCGTACAATATCATCATGGGAAGAGTATGGTTGAAGAAGTTCGAGGTTGTACCATCTATAGTGCATCAATGCCTAAAATTTCCAACAAACTTTGGAGTAGGAGTTGTGAAAGGTGATCAGAAAGTAGCTCGGGAATGCTATTATTCATCCGCCGAGCAAGAAGAACTGGAAGAATCAAAGAAAAAGACTACTACCTATCAAGTGGATGAAGGTGCAGAAATTGAAACATTAAATCCTCGAGATGAGTCGCAACTCGTGAAGGGTCAAGTGGTGGAAGCTACTGAAAATATCATTCTAGACGACGAGCACCTTGAGCGAATTACTCAAATAGGTTCATCGTTGGAAGCCTCATTAAAACAGGAATTGATAACTTTCCTTAGAAGTAGAAGACAAACTTTTGCGTGGAGTCATGAAGATATGCCTGGGATAGACCCAAACTTCTTATGTCACGAGCTCAATGTGAATAAGGAGATCAAGCCTGTGAAGTAGAGAAGAAGAGTATTCAGTCCCGAGAAGAATCAAGCTATACAGGAGGAAGTCGAGAAGCTCCAGAAAGCTTGTTTCATTGAAGATGTTAAATATCCAGATTGGTTAGCTAATGTGGTGATGGTAAAGAAGAAGAACAACAAGTGGAGGATGTGTGTAGATTTCATCGACCTCAACAAAGCATGCCCAAAGGATCACTTTCCACTGCCCCGAATTGATCAACTGGTGGATGCTACCTCGGGACACGAGTTGCTGAGCTTCATGGATGATTATTCTGGCTACAATCAAATTAAAATGAAACCTGAAGACAGGGAGAGTACTTCTTTCATTACCCCTAGGGGAACTTATTGTTATAATGTTATGCCTTTTGGTTTGAAAAATGCAGGTGCGACATATCAGAGGCTGATGAATAAGGTCTTTGCTGAACAAATCAGTGACAATATGGAAGTCTATGTTGACGATATGCTGATGAAAAGCAAGAAAGCTGTTGATTATCTAGTTGACATAAGTCAGACTTTTGATCAACTAGATAAATATCAAATGAAGCTGAACCCGACGAAGTGCATCTTTGGAGTACGAGAAGGAATGTTTCTCGAGTACATTGTCAATCAACGAGGCATTGAAGCAAATCCTGAAAAGATCAAAGCTCTATTAGGGCTGCGATCTCCAATGACGAAGAAGGAAGTATAGAGTCTCACACGACGAGTAGCAGCACTCAATAGATTTGTGTCACGAGCAACTGATAGATGTCTCCCATTCTTCAAGACACTCAGAAAGACTTTTGAGTGGAATGATGAATGCGAGAAGGCTTTTCAAGACCTGAAGAGATACTTGGGAACACCTCCACTGTTGTCCAGGCCAGTGATGGGAGAAAAATTATACTTGTATCTTTGCAGTATCAGAGAATGCAGTTAGCTCGGCGTTGATCAGAATGGAGAATGGAGTACAAAAGCCAATTTACTACACAAGTAAGGCCTTCCGAGGAGCGGAGATCAGATATCCAAGGCTGGAAAAGTTAGCACTGGCGCTTATTGAGGCAAGTAGGAGAATGAGGCCATACTTCCAGGCTCATACCATAGTAGTATATACTGATATGCCATTGAGGCAAGCCCTCCATAAGCCAGAAAAATCAGGAAGATTGATGTACTAGGCAATAGAGCTCGGTGAATATGGTATAGTCTATGAACCCATATCATCGCTTAAAGGGCAGGCTGTAGCAGATTTTATAGCGGAGTATATCCGAGGAACAAAAGTTGCTCGCTGATCAACCTGTGGATGTTACAGGATCAACAAACATAGGCTTAGACCAATTCCGATTGGTAAAAGGGCGTGTGGATGTTACAGGATGTGACGCAGAGATAGTTGTGATGACTCCGAACAAGAAATAAGAGTTGCTCACTGATCAACCTGTGGATGTTACAGGATCAACAAACACTAGCTCAGACCAACTTCGGTTGGTAAAAGGGCAGGTGGATGTTACAAGATCATTGACTTCGGGCTCAGACCAACTCCGGTTCGTAAAAGGGAAAGAATAAATGATCGACGAAGAGCAAGAAGAATCTAAGGAGGAAAAGAAGCAACAAATATTTCACCGAGGAACTCTAACTGATCAAAAATTCAAAGACGAGTTACCTATATGGAGACTATATGTAGATGGCTCATCTTGCACTGTAGGATGCGATGCGGGGATAGTTTTGAGCACTCCGGATGAGTTCGATATGGAATACGCCTTGCGTTTCCAATTCAAAGCTTCCAACAATGAGGCTGAGTAAGAGGATATGATTGCAGGACTTGGTTTGGCAAAAATTATGGAGGCGCAACAGATCATTATTTTCAGTGATTCTCAATTGATCGTAAACCAAATGATGGGAGTATATGCAGTTAGAGGAGAATTAATGATCAGATATCATGCAAAGGCAAAGGAGCTGGTGTCAGAATTTTCCGCTATTCAGCTGGTCAGAATATCAAAAATGGAGAATGCAAGAGAAGACGCCCTAGCTCGACTAGCATCAGCTACTCGCACCGAGCTACGACGAACAATCCTAATTGAAGTGTTAGCTGGTCGGAGCATAGATGAAAATCTGACGATGAACTTTATCACCCTTGATTTAGGACCATCTTGGATGGATTCCATCAGGGCATATATCGAGGAGGGAGAATTGCCAATTGACAAGCTCGCTGCCAAAAAATTGAAGTTTAAAGCTGCTCGGTATGTATTAACTAATGGTGTTTTATATAGACGAGGAATCATGGCAGGTTTGCAGAGATGTGTACATCCCTCCGAGGTGAAAGAATTAATTGAAGAGATCCACGAAGGGTCTTGTGGAGCACATGTAGCAGGTCGGACGCTTTTACAAAGGGTGATGACGCAAGGATATTACTGGCCGACGATGAGGGCTGATTGCATAGCCTACGCCAAGAAGTGTGATAAGTGCCAGCGTTTTTCATCCATCCGAAGAACTTCACAAGCATTGTTGACACCCATAACTTCCCCTTGGACATTTTCCATGTGGGGAATTGACTTGGTTAGGCCACTGCCAACGACCCGAGGAAGGTTCAAGTACCTCGTCGTCGCAGTGGATTATTTTACTAAATGGGTAGAAGCTGAGCCACTCATTGACATGGCGTACGAGAAGGTGTACCAATTTTTTTGGAAGAACATCATTTATCGATATGGTCTACCTCATGCCTTCATCACAGACCATGGAACACAATTTGATAACGAGGAGTTTGCCGCCTATTGTCATCAATCAAATATTTTGAAGATCCACTCAGCACCAGGCCATCCTCAAAGCAATGGACAAACTGAAGTGACAAACAGAACGCTGCTAAATGGCTAGAAGAAAAGATTGGATGATGAAAAAGCAAACTGGATCAACGAGTTACAATCAGTACTTTGGGCTTACCGAACTACTCCCCGAGTAGCAACTGGAAAAACACCATATATGCTGGCGTTTGGAACTGAAGCCGTTATACCTGCCGAGTTGGGCCTCCCAACACACAGGGTACTAAATTTTAATTCCCCTGTCAGCGACTTAATGAGAAGATTGGATTTATACATGCTCGAGGAAGTTAGAGAAGAAGCAGCCATCAGAAATGCTGCTTACCAGCAGCGAACAGCTTTGTTTTACAACAAAAGGGTGAAGAAGTGCGACCTGAAAGAAGGAGACTATGTGCTGAAAAAAGTAATTCAAAAGCATAATTAAGCTGGAAGCAAACTGGCATGGACAATACCGAGTTACAGAAGTTGTTCGACCAGGAACTTATCGAATATCAACTTTAGAAGGAGAGGAGTTTAAGAATGCATGGAACGCAGAGCACCTACGCAAGTATTATCAGTGATGTATATGTAACACAGTTCCATCAGTATGAATAAAATGAAGATATTCTGCTAAAGTCTCTCCTTTTATTGAGAATTTTTGGGGAATACTAGTGTTACACACTACTCAGCAAAACTCGACAAAGCCCAGACTTCTCAGCAGTAAAATATTCCTAAAAATGCCAACTTCGGTTGGTTAGGAAACAAAATATTCCTACAAATGCCAACCTTGGTTGGTTAGGAAACAAAATATTCCTAAAAATGCCAACCTGTTTGGCTAGGAAACGAAATATTCCGAAAAATGCCAACCTGTTTGGCTAGGAAACGAAATATTCCTAAAAATGCCAACCTGTTTGGCTAGGAAACAAAATATTCTCGCAAATGCCAACTTATATTGGTCGGGAGGTAAGATCATTCCAAAAAGTGCAAAAATTGCTAACTATGGCTGGTCGGGGATAAAAACCCACCAACTGTAGTTGGTCGACAAAGAAAATTTACCGACCTTGGTTGGTCGGAAACATTTAAAAGAAAAGTTGCTAACTATAGCTGGTCGGGGATAAAAACCCACCATCTGTAGATAGTCGACAAGAAAATTTTACCGATCTTGGTTGGTCGGAAACATTTTATGGGTAAAATTATTTCAAAAAGACTAACTATAGCTGGTCGGGGATAAAAACCCACTAACTGTAGTTGGTCGACATGGAGAATCTAACAACCTTGGTTGGTTGGAAACATTTTAAACAACATTTTTATACTCATTACTTTATTATTAAGTGATCGAGCAACAGTATTGATATCTGTAACTTTTTAATTGTTACTGAGTTGGACGACAAACAACACAATATTGTTTTCTTTTTAACAGATATGCATAAATATAAATTGTTTGATAACTACAAGACAATAGCAATCCAGATTTGCAAACAAAAATGAAAGTCTTTCATTAAATTCAAAATAAATTACATTGATAATGAAGTTACAGTTACATTGACATGTATACTAACTATTACATCAAAAATTCCTATTCAACTAGTCTCTTCCCCTTTGCTTTTGACACAGGTTCCTCGCCAGCAGGCGGATCATTTAAAGACAGAGGAGAATTGATGAAGTTGAGATCATTCAACATCCTGACATTCATCACAGACGGTCGGTCTAGGAGATGCTCGGGACGAGATACTTCGATTTGAGAATGCAAATTATAGTCACCGAGATACTTTGAAATTAAGCTCCGAGGAATGGCCCGAGCAGGGATCCAATCCATGTCTAAATTGTATGGTGGCACAGGCAAGTCGAGTAACCCGGGATCATGGTAGTCCCACAGATAATGACCTTGTTCGAGTTTCAGCACACCTAAGGCATTCAGCCAGCCTTGCTTGTATCCCTCATTGTTGGCATTCTGGATACGATCATCCAAGTGGAATAATGCTTCGTTGTATCCAGCCATCCAAAACTCCCTGGGCTGTTTGTGGAATTGATATGTTAGCCTTTCTAGCTGCTCGTGGAGATTCTTGATGAAAAGCTCTTTATTCTCCATGACTGATTTATGCGCAGAGACCTATTTTTCCAGGTCCCTAATCTTCTTTGACATATCAGATAACGCCTAGTTCTTTGCCATTAGTTGGAAAACCTGGTTCTCTAGGGAAGACTGAGTCCTCTGTTCCTCGACAAGAACCCCAGCTGCTCTTGCTCACCCCCGAGGAGCTCTTCCTCGACCACGAGAAGATGAAGAGGTGCCAAATCTCCTCAAAGTCTCCAACTCTTCCCTCAACTTTGCGTTCTTAACCTCTAAGAACGAATATCCCTCGTCGGTCACTGGGATTAAGGCACTAGAAGTGGAAGCTGCAGACTTCAATTATGACAGCTCCTTCTGCAGGTTGTTGTTTTCCTTTTCCAATAACTCCGCAATCTGTCTACATTCTTCAACCTCACCCCTCAAGGTTCTCTCCCTTACATCGTACCCAGCAAAAAGCTTCTCGTAGCCCTTGTCGGCAATGATCTGCTGGAACTTCTTCTCGTACCCCTTATGCAACAAAGCAGTGGATTCTTTGTATTAAAGCTGAAGGTCCTCGAGGGTGCTTTAAAGATCCTCGATCATCTCATAATAAGCAACGTTATTGGCTACAGCACGATCGAGCAGACACTTCAGATATTGATATGCTTCCACTGCCTGTTCTGAAGCATTATGACCAAGTATGTCGACAACTTATGCAACACTCAGGTCTGTGTGACCAGCCTTAAAGTACTCATTACATTGTCGCAGTAATTTTGTATCATGGGCAGAGAGAAGTTCCAACCTGGCCAGAAACTAACAGAGAAAGAAGAGCAATCATCAATAATAAGAATAAGCAGAGTATGAATGAAAGATAGACAACAATATGCAAAAAAGTTCAAATTTTATTAGATCGTAATTCAGAGTTACATCTTTTGAGTTACATTTGAAAAAGAAAAACAAAATAAAGAGAAACCCGAACAACACTAAACCTTTTCCTTATCTCCCAAAACCTTCTCGGGAGGCTGGGACGAAGAGGTAGGTTGCTCGGAGGGAAGAGATAGCTGCTCGGGGAGAATAGGCAGTTGCTCGGAGGAAGAAATGATTTGTTAATTTTCCTCATCAGTAGGCTGGATGGCTAGGGCATGATCTCCCATCACCATCAAAGATTCTTCAGAGGTAGCTTCATCCTCTTCTAACTCTTCTGGAGTTGGAGGGGGACCAGGGATATGTCTCTGGAAGAGCTCGGAAGACTCGTCGACCTTCATCTCTTGAAGGGAGGCAACCCATCCATCCCTAAAATATTTAAGATCGCCATAGTCTACTTGCGACACCATGGCGGCCAACCCCTTGTTCCAACCCTTGTCCCAGCCAGAGATGAAGGACTTCTTCACAGCAGCTTTCCTCTTCAGCTTCTCCGAGAAAAGTTTCTCAGACAGCAGGTTCTCAACAGCCTTCAATTTATTTTCTGCATCCTCCTTTTGCCGACCTACTTCTTGAAGCTGGCCCAACCTTTCCTCAGCAACCCTGAGCTTTTCTTCAAGCTCTCCAGCAATTTTGAGCTTCTCTGCGAGCTCTTTATTTTCCTTCTCCAAGGCATTATTTTTCTTCTCCAACTCTTTGGAGGCTTCAACAGCTCGAGCTTTATCCTGCTCGGTGGAGGCAAGCTTCTTCTCCCAGACAGCTTTGTCATCAGCATATTTCTAGCGAGAATCTGCCAGAGACTTGGTAGCTTCTTCCAGAGCTCCCTCCATACTGGACGAGGAGCAAGAAGCCTTAATCGCTTCATCCTTCTTCAGGATTATATTGAAGCAGCTCGTCAACTATGAAAAGAAAAAGAAAGCAAGATAGAAACATAAATGATAAAGGAAATATGAAAAATTGAAAGTAAGAGACTTACAGAAGCAAGATGAAGAGCAACTAGTGAGGTGACCATGTCCCGAGTAAGGTTCTCTTCAGCACCTTGTACCTCGGGAATGATCGAGGACTTTACCGAGCTCATAGCAGAGCTCGGGGGAACGAAAGTTGGAACCCCAGTTCCAGTAACTGGGGGCTGAGCAATGGTATCAGCCAAATGGACCGAGGAGATCTTCTTCAGCCTCCTCGGGGGAACATGTACCGATTCAACCAAGGAAAAAGCCTTGGTCGGTGATATCACGATCACCTTTCCAAGAGCAACAGACCTGCTCGGAGCCACAGCGGGCTTCTCGGCAACTTTAACAGGAGCAGCTGGAGGAGCTGCATCAGTCTTTTTTGTCCCCTCCTTTGGGACATCAATCCTACTCCTTTTTACCTCCCCAGAACCGGAGGAAGTCTTCTC
The DNA here is from genome assembly GCA_949130495.1 of Sambucus nigra. Lineage (NCBI taxonomy): Eukaryota > Viridiplantae > Streptophyta > Magnoliopsida > Dipsacales > Adoxaceae > Sambucus > Sambucus nigra. Next base: position 317,188,582 of record OX422208.1, on the reverse strand, counting down.
AAACAGGGCAGGAGGTCTTCTCTTCTTCATCCTTGCACTTAAAGGAATATGGGATTTAGGCGATGAGCATGTGGAAGCTGGAACTGGCTCTGATTCACTTATCACTGGACGAGCAGTGAAGGAAGTGGTGTAGCTCTTGTACTGGAGCAAATACGAGGCCGACCTGATGTGCTCATCGGTAACACTCTGATGCAGACTCCAGATAAGTTTCAGATGTCTTACATTAACATCTGCTTCCTTTGGGCACTTTCTTTTGTTATCAACTGCAAATAGATAAACATTGTTATCAGTGGCACATTTTATCAAATAAAAAAGAAACATTATTTCAAAATAAATAAAATAAAATAAAAATAACCTATCCCATTGCCATAAGGAGGGCATCTGGGACCCTAGTAAACCTCATATCCAACTAATGGAGGGCGTTGCCAGTTTTTATGACAACCCCGTGTTCAAAATAATCCCTATTGGCATCAGGGAGATTGACTACTAAGGCTCTATTTAAAAACCTAGTTTTTAAATAAAAAATATTATCATTAACTGCCCATCTATAGCAGTACATGATTTCTGGAATTTCTATGCGAGTTCCATGGACCTGATTTAATTTATGCATCCTATTAACTATTCTCCATGTGTTGGGGGCTATTGTCGCAGGAACGACGTCAAAATAATGACAGAAATCCAGACACAAGGGATTTGGTGGAAAAGAAAATCCACACTCAGCAATAAAAATATTGGGGAACCAATGTCCCTCAGCCAAATTGAAATAATCAGAAGGCTTAGAAAGCTCTTCCAAGACAACCCAAGAGGGAATGGAAAAATCAAAGAGAAAATTTTCAAGAGACTCAATAGAGTAAACCATGATGATGAATAAAAGAAATGAAGAAGAAAGAATAAGATCTTACAGAAAAAGAGTAGAGATGTTGACAACGAACAACGGAAAAGATGAACGCATAAAAGAGTAGGAAGAGACGACGAACTCGAAGATAAAAAATTGAAAGGTAGAAGACGATGGGAGCGTCTGTGAAGTTTCAATACCTTGCCTTGGGAAATGGCGAAGTAATGATTATAAAAAAGGATGATTACGTTATCGGCGGCTAAAAAGATGAAAAGTAGTGCGGGAATCAAAGCGGACAATAGCGGCTAAAAAGAGGAAAAGTGGCGTGGGAAACAAAGCGGACAACAAGACGAAAAGTGACACGGGAATCGAAGCACGCAAAAAAGTCCAAAAAAGCATGATTCTACGAATTGGGAAGGAGAAATAAATACAAGGGAAACGCTCCTAAAAATCAGGAAGAGTATTTAAAGCTACCATATTCCGAGAAAGAATGTTCCATACTCCTCAAATTTTGAAGTATGAAACATTGGGGGCTTCTGTTGATACCGAAATTAATCTGCTGATATGGACCAATCATATGAAAACACGTGGCTATCTACATGGTAACAGCAAACACTTCCGAGGAACCCACTCGCTTCGAGGAACAAGACTACAACGAGGAAGAATAGTTCCCCGAGGAACTCATAAGCTCCTAGGAACAATGCCTCTCCGAGGAACTCTTGAATACCGAGAAGCTTAGGCGGTCCGAGCAACTCATGGCGGTCCGACCTGCACCTCGAAGCAAGATACCAACAGTTTAACTGCTCATTAAATGCTTATCATTTGGACGCACACGCAAAGAGGGCATTAAATGTATTACCCTTTCATATGTATATAATTTAATGTCTTACCCTTTCACATTACAGCCTCAGTGCTATAAATACATTGTACAATCCTCATTGTAGGGGGACCCCCGATCGGAATTTCTTGAGATAACTTGTAATCGAGAATTCTCATACAAACAGCAATATCAAAACAGTGGACGTAGGCCATTCTTATAAGGCTGAACCACTTTAAAATTCTTTGCCTTATTTATTTATTTATCTGTGATTGAATTATTAGAGTGATCTAATTTTTTACATCAACAGCTGTGTGTTTGGGGACGGAATTTTTGGGAGCCCCGATTATGTTTGCATGTTGTATATGGAATGTGATTACCATCAATGTCAAGAGAAAATTTCTTTCGGAAAGAGTTACTTGTTTTAGTATAATTGAGGAAGGAGATGTAACTTTGTTGTTAAGAAACGGGAACATAAGGTTACATGTTATGGACTAAGGGCTTAACGGAACCCGATGACCGATAATGTTAGGTAGTAGTGTATCAGGGGGGTTCCTTATTTAGATTTCGCTTTGCGAGACATCCCATGGATGAAACTTAGCGTAAGGTTGGTAGTAGGGAGATGTTTGACCATTCGTCCATAAATTGGATACCTCCATCGTTATGTAGGTAAGTAGTTATAACGGGAAGTTAACAAGGTAAATTACGATGTAAGACCAGTAGAGCCAGTTGTTAGTAAAGAAGTGCTGATAATGTTGATTTTGTTATGACGGGTTGAAGGATGCATTGAGGTTAAGGAGAATTTAGGATTTCAAATTCAGCGGTGATTGGTAACGCCCAAGTGGTATAGCCACATTGAAAATTCAACGGTTATAAAGAGTTTGGAATACGTATGAAGCATAGATAATGTTTAAAACCGTATGAGTGGGTTATAATGGGTGTAGACATCTTGGTTTGCTAATGTAGTAATCGTCGAAAGAAGGGATATAGATGGGATTAAACGTCACAAGTGAAGGTGTTAATGAATATCATGTGCAACCAGTATAGCAAGTCCGAATTTTGTGAATTTGGGATAGGAAAGCCATTTAATAAGGGGTATCTCTTGAGAAGGCAAATATTTAATTATTATGGATAATTTGGAGTAGAGTTCCGATCGATAGAATTTTGAGGGTGACTCAAGAGTAAATTAATAGAATGAGGATGATAATAGGGTATAAAGGGTCCAGATGTGCACAACGTGGTGAAAAATTGCAAAGGTCAAAACTTTTTGTATACGTTGAGAGGAGAACATTAAGTATCACTTAAAGGTAAGTATTATACGTGAAAGTCGGCATTGAAAGGGGTATAGTAAGTAGTAAATCGGTTGGGGTAAGATGATCAACCAGATAATTTTGTATCAAGTCGACGAATCCAGCGATGGAAGAGTCAAGTTGGTAAATTTCCTTAAGGGGTTGCCAACTTATAGATAAGTATCGAGTTCCTTCGAATATGTGGGACATTTTGTCCAGAAGGAGAGAAATTGTTATATATTTGGGTGATTTACACTATGAGATAGTGGACGCGCCGGTAAGTGGTCCTTCGCAGTATTATTCAATACTAAGAGGAGATCCCCATAATCCACCTTCAATGTGGGGTAACAAGAAGTTGTGGGATTACGTTTCGTTCGGAGAAGGTTGTACCACTTATAGCCCGAGGTGTAGGCGCATGGTGATTGACGACTGGAGGATTGTATGAAAGAAATTTTGGATTCATTGCGATCTTTTCATTTCCAAATCAGGTATAATTAGTAAGTGAGGTATATTGTGGTAATGGGGAGAAGATATTAACTAATGGTAGAGTTGGGGGAAAAGCACACTTATCTATTTATAGTGGACTAGGTGCTTACAAATGTTTTGTGTAACACTAACAGGCTGAAGTGGTTTTCCCTTGTGTAAAGGTCACAACGCCGAGACAGAGATTTAACAAAAGGGCAAAAGTAGTCAGATGTTTTATTGATTTCTTCCAGAGTAGGAGCTTGGTGTTTTGATAAATGCGGGAGTTAATGCGTAGTGAGGTGCGGACTCACAATAATATTGAGATAATTCGGCCATTGATGTATAGGCTATATTTTTATGATTCGAATGTTGTTTAGTAAGAGCACAACGTGAAGTCCATTAATTGAAGTGTAACCCTATAACTGATAACGTATCAAGTCTGTTAAACAAGCTTGTGGTGAAGCGAGGGCTTTAGTGATTGGGCCTTTCTTTATATTTTTGTTTTGATTACTGGAGGATACCTAAAAAAATTCTAGGTATGCCTTACTTTTTGAATTTCTGGACGAAATTCCGTTATTAGGGGGGAAGAATGTAATACCCCGCATTTTTATGGATTTTAATTATGAGGTTAATTAAATGAAATTACTTTTAATTATGGGATTTATTAAATTAATTTGAGATAATTAATTAGAAAATTAATTCGGATTTAAATGCTAGTGGGATGAGAGTTAGTATTTGGTTATTATTATGTTGTTGAATATTACTGAGTGATTATGGTAATATGTGATCATTGATTTTATTAAAATTGTCGTGAGTTGAAAATACGACAGTTTCGATAATTTAGTTGGGACGCGCGTGTCAGTCGTGTTATGACTTAGTTTAATGGATTTAAAAGTAAATTATAATTTTATCAACCGGGTGGTCATTTTGAGTGCGCCAACGTGTCCGGAAGGGTCAAAATAGTCAGAAAACACTAGCCGGGGGTTTAGTTTGGGTTCCGAGACATTTTTAGGCCAAACCGACAACCCAGAAAGGTATTTTGGTAATTTTAAAAATTGAGGAGTTAAGACCGACGAATTTTGATGGTTATTTATTAATAATTAGTGAGGCCAGTAAGGCCATTATCATCCAAAAACAATAGAAGTGGGCTACGGGAGTTAGACAGAAGTTACTATAGGGTTCCAAACCAAAACCATCACCCACCACCATCATTTTGGAAGGAATTGTGACTGGAAAGAAGGGAGAATCAACCTTAATCATCAACAACGAATCAGAACATTAGATTTAAGGCAAGTGATTTGGTTTCATTAATTTCAATGAATATTTCCTCCATGATTAGTGTAGAAACTAATATATGTCTTAAAAGTTTTTATGAAAACCCAATGGGATTGTGGTAGAACTCATAATTTTGGTTAGGGATTGCATGTAGAATGGTTATGGATGAATTCAGTACTCAAAACATAACTTTTGGTGATTTGAAAATGGATTAATAAGGAGTTTTTATATTCAATTAAATTATGGGTTCATGTTCATAGGGTTTAGGGCAAAATTGGGGATTTATGGTTATTACATGTTGATCAGAAATGATTTGACCCCAAAATTAGGTTAAGAAGTGATCTAGGGTGGCTTAGAGTAGTTTATAAACCTTAAAATCTTAATAATATGAATTTGGGATAATTTTGTAGAGGAGAAAAGTTGAGAAAAACGAAATGGGTGAAATCTGGGTAGTTTCAGAAATTTCATTAGAAGACCAACCCAGGTCGTTCGAACGACCTCGTTCGAATGAGCTTCTAACGAGATTCCAGTAGCCTTTCTAATGAGTTCGTTCGAAGCCCTTCGTTCGAACGACACTCGTTCGAACGAGATTTCTAACTAGTTGACAAAATGACCTTGTTCGGCCGATTTTTGTTTCGAACTTCACATAGACTTATTTATGGGTATTATTTTTGGTTGATCTTCAATAATTTTGACCCAAGAGAATTTATGTTGGGAACTTTGTGAACACTTAGACTCGAGGAAGACTAGTAGGTATATTTGTGAGGCCGGAGTATAATTTAGGATTTAATTTTAAAGAAATGCATATAAGACTTGGTAACCTTTATGAGTTAGGTTTTAAGTAATTGAGATTTACGACGTGAGATGTGTCGGCGGTATATATTGTATATTATCCAAATACTTATAAATGTGCAAACTTGAATGACGGTATAAGGGGGTGGAATATACCTCTATTAATATTATAGATATCTAAGATGTGTGAATGCTTAGTATATGGATTATATGTGTATAACATACCTACCATACTTGATATCACGGGAGGTCGGCTTTTGAAATGGGCCATCTAATCTTTGTGTGCCTACAGGGGGATTTAGATTTGGTACCTTAAGGACATAGGGCTATGAATGACTTATTCGTGAGAAATAAGTCAGCTAAGCATGGGAGCGTAGGTATGTGTGTGACCCATGGGTATGTGAACTATGTTCACCTCCATTATGTGTTATTATTGCTTATTGAAACTGTTCGTGAGAGATTCGGAATACGTGGTCCTCATGTACGTGATGTATCAGGATTCGATAGCAGAGTATGTGTGCACCGCAACTTAGCCTAGGGGTGCCCTTATTGTATATTTATGATGAGATTAATTTGCTGGTAATTGAAATGGACTTTTAGTAAAGTATGAATGTGAATACTTGTAACATTGTTAGTACAGTTAAAAATGGGTGAATCGCGTAATACTATTATAGGTAAGTCTGAGAAATAAAACGGGAGACTCACAGTTTAGTTGGAAATGTTTGGTATTAACCCTTATATTATAAAGTAAGGTCAGGTTGTGGATTGGGCTAGTTAGATAGTGGTATAACTAGAACGGGTACGGGTACGTTAGGAGTGCACAAATAGATGAGGGATGAGGAACTCATGTGAATGCACGCCCTATCATGTATTTTATATTCACTGTTTAATGTTATTAAACACTTGCTATATTTTAAACTGTTTTCACAATCGGGATCTGACCCGTTTGCTTTAAAATCTATTTTCTTGTAAAAATCTTTTAGGTGCCCAGCCACAGGGACGCCAAGCTTAGGAGTTCCATTCCAGTGACGTGCTATAGCTGTTGTGGAAGTTATAGGACCTCGATAGTAGACGCCTCCACTTTCTACTTTGACTCCATTTCAGATTTATTCATCTGTAGGTCATATCGCCCCTTTTTTCTTAGAGACAGCTTATTCACTCAGTTCTATTTCAGTTTTGGATTTAATTAATTAGTGATTCAGACTTTGTATTTGGTTTTATTCAGTATTCGGATTATTCAGAGGAATATTCCTCCAGATTCATTTGATTCCATTATTATCCTATTATGATTGGTATGTGATCGTGGTATCATTATTTCATACTTTAACTTGTTGCATGTTAATCTAATGTAATTAAAATTTACAACTCACTTTTTAAATGTTAGGTGACTAGTAATTTTTTAACAAATGTTTTCGACAAAGATGCTATGAACTTAACCAACTTGACATTTTGTATTAATTTGAATAAAGGAGTAGCTACCCGGTATTTAATTAGATGGGGTGTCACAGGTTTCTTATGCATTAATGAATAATTATCGTAACCTTCTATTGCAGTATAATCCTAGGTAGCATTGCATCCTTGACATGGAATATGAGAGTAAAAAATTCTAGAGAATATTTGTAATGTTTAGAGGATGTATTTATGGATTTCAATACTGCAGACCTATTTTATTTCTTGATGGTGCCTTTTTGAAGAGCCGTTATCGTGGAACAATATTGTCAGCAACTGCAAGGAATGGGAACAATGGTAAATTAATTCTAAATATTTTATTTTGTTTATTACATTGAAATTTTGTTTGTTCCATTCCAGATCATCAAAATACAAGCATGAAAATATAAAGTACCTTTGAATGTCTTTGTTTTAGTTTACGTGTACTTTTCATTTTTTTCGTGTATTTTGATGATATCTCTTATTATGTGTAATACTAACTAAAGTAAACACATAGTACATATCCAGTACATGTGAATGTTTTTGTTAAAATCACGTGTACTTTTGATTTTTATGCATGTACTTTGATGATGTTATGTTGAATACAAACTAAAGTACACGCATAGTATATGTTAAGTACACGTGAATGATTCTGTTAATTTGGCGTGCACTTTTCATTTTTATGCATGTACTTTGATGATGTTGTTATGTTGAATTCAAACTAAAGTACACGCATAGTACATGTGTAAGTATACGTGAATGTTTCTATTGATTTCATGTGTACTATTTTTATGCGTGTTCTTTGTTGATATGTGTTGTTATTTAGAAATAATAAAGCCAAGTACAGGTTAAAAATGTAAAGTACCTTTGAATGTCTTTGTTTAGTTCACCTGTACTTTACATTTTTATGCGTGTATGTTGATATTAGTGTTGTTATTTAAAACTAATTCAAAGTACAAGCAATATCTTGGAAAGTAAATGTGCACGTCCTTTTATCTTTATCACGGGTACTGTACATTTTTATGTTTTGTCTTGTTATTTAAAAACAATTTAAGTTAAACACATAATATATTTCCCATGTGTTTTAAGTTCTGCGCCAGTAGAAGGAATTTACGATGTGTTCTACGTGGATATGTTATTTATTTTCATTTTGATATATTTTTATATTTCAGGCCTTTTTCCTGTTGCATATGTTGTTGTTGATTCTGAAATCGAAGATAACTGGATGTGGTTACTTGTCAATTTACATAGTGCAATAGTTGAGCAATATCGAAACATAACATTTATATCAGATCGAAACAATGGATTACTTGAAGCTGTTTCGAGGTCTTTCCATTGTCTGCACATTCCAACTGTATACATCATTAACAAGGAAATATAAAAAAGAAAATTCGTGGAAATTGTGGTGGATTTTGAAAGAAAATTATAAAAGATTTTTTGTCTTGTGCATATGCTGTCTCAACAGATGAATTTAATAAGAATATTGAAGCATTGAAGAAGGAAGGAGGAGAAGCTATTGCTGATTTCATTAATAGTTTGCCTCTTCAGAACTGGTCATGTGCATATTTCCCTGGTAAACGGTATGGTGACATGGCATCTAGTGTTGCGGATTCATTCAATTCATGGATATTGGAGGAAAGGCATTTACCAGTAATGAATATGATTGATAAATTGAGAGTGAAGATTATGAATTTCAATCCAAACAAACTGGTTGAGTCTGACACTTGGACAAATAAGCTATGTCCTTTTTTTCAAAAGTTATTGAATGAAAATTGGAATAAAAGCCGACATTGGACTATTAGTCGCTCTCAAGTCCAAATGTATTTGAAGTTTATTCATAAGTGCGAGTAACAGTTGACTTAGGATAAATGACTTGTTCTTCTAAGAGTTGGAAGATTAGATGTTTTCTATGTTCTCGTCATGTTTGTGTTGTACGGAGGAAAGGTACCAGTGTTTATGATTATATTGAGGAGTACTATAATGTATCTTTCTACAGAAAATCATACTCGATACCTATAGTTCCTCTTCCTGATTTAATTTCCTTAAATATTCCTATACTTGAAAATCCATCTGTCCTTCCACCAATGACTAAGAGATCGACGACCAGGCCAAGAAATAAGAGAATAAAGTCTTCTGGTGAGATCACAGTAAGGGAAGTTACTTGCTCGAGGTGTAGTAAAATGGGTCATTATAGGTCTACTTATAAGGAACCCATTTGATTACGTTTAAAATTGTTGAATTCATTCATTTTAACCATTTGATTGAATAAATTAATTAATAAACCATTTGTTTCACATAAATGAATGTAATTTTAGTTTTTCGTCTCATTTTTTAGTTTGTTTTTTGTGTTGTTGTACATGTATTTTTCATAAAATACACGTGATCATTTTTCCTGATGTTCACATGTACTTTACATTTGTATACGCATGTTATGTACAGTACGTGTGCATTGTGATTACCGAAGCCATTATATCAATGCATGTACTTGATGAAATATGCGTGTACTTTATGAAGTACATGCGGAATATATAAAGTACACGCATTTAAAAATGGATTTGGTCAGTTCAATCTGCGTGTACTATATAAAAGCATGCGTGAACTTTATTTATTACATTTAATTTAGATTTACTTGATGAAATATGCATGTACTTTATGATGTACGCGCATGAAGTACATGCATAATATAAATATAATATGCGTGTACTTTATGAAGTACACGCATAATATATAACGTACACGTATTTAAACAAACGTGTACATGCAAATTAGTATAAAGTACACACATATTGATATGACCAAAATCTAATTCAATATACGTGTACTTTATGTATTTAGCATGTAATTTTATAAAGTAGACGTATATAAATGCATAACTATTTGGAAAATGATTTTGGAGATTATTACGATGTACTTCTACTTTATAAAAGACACTTAGGTCACTCATATTCTTAAATTCCTAAGCGTATTATGATCCGCGCTAGCGGCATTATTGTACAAGTATTTAAATAAGCGTGTACTTTATAGACTATGCGTGTACTTTATAAAGTACACGTGTAATATATAAAGTACACACATTTATATAATGGTTTGGGACAATACCTTGTGTGTGTGCTTTATAAAAACTTGTGTGTATTATAATACTTGTATAATAGATAGAATCGTATTTTGACATATTTTGACATACCAATTTTTTTACAATAAATGATATTAATCTTTACATTTTTTACAATACACGTGATCATTTTTATAAAGGTTCACATGTACTTTACTATATTTGGTGTATGATACAAGTGAGAATATATACATGAAAGAAATAATTTTTTTATTAAAACAGAAAAATAAAGTATAATTTTTTCACATAACAAAAGTTGAAAAAACTAAAGAAGGCTTCTATTAGGGAAATTTGTTAAAGGCATCTATGGTGTGAGGAAGAGAGTCAATTAAATTCGACCATACTCGAATTTCTTCTTCTATGACCGCTACAAGGCCTTCATGGTGCGCCTTCTTCTCCTTCAGCTTGGAGATTTTCAAGGAAACTTTTTGTCTATAGAAAGACATGAGGTCTTCATGTATTTGAGGAGGGTCCTCATCCACATCAAATAAATCTATGAGATTGGGTAGAAGTCCATAGTATCATTCCATCACATATGTTTGAAACTGCTCAAAGGCAGTTTCATATGAGGAAAGATTTTCCTCAATTTGCCTTATTTTTTTTATTCTTTCATCTCTCTCAAGAGTATCTCACAACTTTTCTGCTAGAATAGTCATTATGTAATCTTTACCCTAGATGTAATGGTTAATAAAGGAACAAATATTACTCTTTTAAACGAAAAGTTAAAGCTATTTATTTCTTTGACCAAAAGTAGTTGGGAAGTGAGTAGTTGAGATTAATAAGTTTATTTTGGTTATTGTGTCCTTCTGAATAAATATATAAAGTAGTTTTCAATTAAAAATAAAAAATAATTACATTAACCAGTGCGTGTAGAATATTTATATTGCGTGTACATTGTTTATATTGCGTGTACTTTGAAGAATTCATGTGTGTACTTAGTAATTATCACTTGTAGTTTTGGTAAAATGCGTGTACATTATTTCATAACACTCTGGTGCATTGTTTGTCTATACCTTACGTGGGTGTAATAAATATTATAAACAATAGCCAATATAACACAAAATAAATTACAAAGATGGTGTGCATTTGAATAAATTTATAGAAGTTTTTTCTCCTTTCGGGGGAAGAAATATTTTGATAGAATAATTTCCCTTAGTACATATGCTCTGTGTTTTAGCATGTCAGGGTCTTGAAACAATTTTTGCATTTCCTTATTTCTGATAATTTGTTCAATGTAGTAGATGCAGAACACCCCACAGTCAGCCCTGAAATTAAAATAAAACAAGTATACATATTAGTATGATGTGAATGAAATTTTTTGAAAATATACAAATTAGTAATTTTTATAAATGAAGTATTTTTCTTACGCATTATATTGCTTAGGGCATTCATGATCTCTTATTAGGTCAAATTTTGGATCACTTTCCAACAAGAAATCTACTGTCCTTTTTTCTTGCTCTGTCAATAGATAATCATCCAATTTAAACTCATTTGATGTACCTTCATCAAACTTTCTCTGAGTTTTGAAACCATTGTTTTTCATTGTTTCTGCTTCAGTCTTCAATAGGTACAGTGTTTTTTGGAAGATAGAAAACTGTTAAGAAGATAAATATTTAATGTATACAAATAAAAGAGTATATGAAGATTAAAGAGTGAAAAGTACACGCATAATATCAAAGTACACGTGTATTTTATTTGTCCATTTCACGTGTATTTTAAAATATGATGCGTGTACTTTGCCTAAAGAGTGAAAAGTACAAGTATAATATTAAAGTACACGTAATTTGTATTAGTTCATTTCACGTGTATTTTAAAATATGATGTGTGTACTTTGATAATCTCGGTGATTATGTGCAACTAATATAAAGTACACGCATTATATGATAAAGTACACATGTATAATATAAGTATAGGTAACATTACTAATGAAGTTTAGTCACTAACCATTTTTTTCGCATCATCGAAGTATATTGTGTTTGTTTCCTTGTCGTCCGGTCGAAGGGAATCCATGTGGATGACTTTCTTTTCTTTTTTGTATATCGCAAGTAATGTGAAATGTAATATGTTATGTCTTAGTAAAATGAACAAATTATTACAAGTGCCTAAGTATTCAAATACATATGTGTATAACTCCCCCTTCTTATTGATTTCATTTTTGCTATATGCTTTTATCTCAATAAAAAATATAGACATTCTGTTATTAAAAAAAACTGAAATTTTGTTTCACAAAGCTTTGCTTTAATTGTACTTACCCAACAATAATCAGAAAAAAGTGTGTGATTGGGAGAGCCCTTCCTTTGACAAATTTAACCTCAATACATCACTAAAGGCAAGTATCATCTGTTTCACACAATATAAAATGGTGAGGAAATAATAATGTTAAAATTTAATAAATGTCTAATATTTGGACTACATACTTGACTTGAAATTTCTTGATTCTTGAGGACTTCAACAAAATCTTCCCATGGGACATACAAAACCAGCCCTTTGAAAATAAATTCCCTGTATTTTATATAAGCAATAAGAATCGTATAATAATAATAACCTTATTCTTTTGCACAAAAAAAAATATAAATTAGCGAAGTGATAAATCATAAAAATATACACTTTACCCTGGCTCAGCCTTTTGAATAAACTCTTAAATTTTTTTCTGCGCAGCTTCATCGAGATATTTGTATGCTTTGACTACTTCAAGCATGAAGTGAGTTTCTTTCATTTGTTGAGATATTGTTAGAGGGCCTTTTCTCAGCTTTGTCTCTTTTTGTTTTTTAATTGGTTCATGCTTCTCGATTTCTCTATCATCTTTTTTTTCTTCTGTCCTCTAGTAATAGGCCCTTTTATTTTGGGTATTTCGGGGGTTCCCTGAACTGTCTTTGATGCTTCTTTAATCTTCAAGCTCGAAATTTTGTCCATGAGTTGTTTATTAGTGTTTTCCTGATATATTTAAACAAGGAATGTTGGATTGTAAGCATTTTTTGAAACAATGATTTAAGTTCTCTTGCGTGTATTTTGATAAAATTTATATTTTTCATCCAAATTTGTGTGTATATTATAAAGTACACGTGTGTATTTTATAAAGTACACGCGTGTATTTTATAAAATACATGCGTGTACTTTATAAAATTTATAAAATCCGTGTACTTTATAAAATTTATAAAATGCACGTGTAGTTTCATCATAATTTGCATTTACTTTAGAAAGTACAAGATTTTACTTTATATCTATTATACTTTATAGATACCTGATCAGTTTTTTTCACTGCTGATTCATTAAGCATTTTCTTCAACTCCGAAATTTCGTCATTAAGGATTTTATGATTGCTTTCCTGTTATATAAAAAGAATGTTAGATTATAAGAAATACTTGAATAAAACTGCATTATTTCTAATCAAATAATGCGTGTACTCTGCATTATTTCTAATATCAAATAAAACTGCAATAAAAATACTATCAAATAAAACTGCGTGTACTTCAAAAAAATTGCGTGTACTTTAGGAAAAATACATGTACTTTAGGAAAACTGAGTATACTCTGCAATATTTATAATCAAAATTACCTGTTGAGTTCTTTTCAATTATGACTCCTCAAGATTTTGCCTCAATGTCATCTTTTCTATATCAACATCTCTCCATTTTTGTAATGTATCATCATACTGTTTTTTAGATCTTCATTACTCAGAGACAGGTATCCATTTTTTTGTTCCAAAATTTGTGATGATTCTACCTGTTTTTCAATGATTCATCCAATTCTTTAATTCTATCTGAGTTACTCATTGTGACTTGATCAAGATTTTCTTTTAAAGAATTGTTTAACTCAACTAGTTGGGCATTTTCCACCTCCAACTTATTTAGTAAACCTTTTTCCTTCAAAATGTTGGAATTCTCCACCTTTAACTTCTTCATTTCCTCTTCGGCTTCCAAAAGTGAATCACGATCTACCTGCAACTATACATTCAAAATGGCACTCTCCACCTCCAAAGAGGTCACCTTCTCTAGTGCACCATTAAGGTCTTCAGCTACTTTAGATAGTTGGTTATTTTTTTTTCCAACAATTCCCTTTTCAAAACAGCAATTTGTTCCTCCAAAATAACCTTTGGTTGATCATTTCCCTTCTTTTTCTTTGGAGTCCCAATGTTTTTAAGGGGAATATTCCAACCATATGAAAACTCATTGTCATTAATATCTTCAGTAACTTTTTCTGATGATGAATCAACATGTATTGGACTTTCTATAGAAATGTTCAAAGAGTAACTTGGCCCTTCAAACTGAGATTCCTTTTGTACAAAACTGTCCTTACAAGCTGGTTTATTTTTAGCCTGCTTCAAAGTTGCTGTTGCGATGTCATTCTTCACAAACCATTGTCTAAAAGAAGACAATTTCCACCTCAGGAATTTCGGCATCTTATATTTAAATTCTTCAACAGGAGAAATAATTTCAAATTTCTCACATGTTTAATATTGTGATCATACAAAAAATAAAATGATATTAATAATTGTATTACCTAGGCATTCATAATGGAAAGTACAAGTGATTTTTTCAAAATACACGCGAAATTAAACGTGTACATTGTAAATTTTACAAGTGTATTTTGAAAGTACACATGATTTTAACAAAGTAAACGTGTACTTTGTCCATATAAGTTCACGTGTACTTTCTAAAGTACACTTATTATATTAACAAAAAATATAACAAGTGCATTTTGAAAGTACACTAGTTATATTTACAAAACATAGTACACGTGTACTTTGTAAAAGTACAAGTGTACTTTCAAAATACACGTGATATAAGATATGTACTTTCAAAATACACGTGATATAAGACGTGTACTTTGAAAATACACGTGATATAAGACGTGTGTGTTTCAAAATACACGTGATTATTACGAAGTACACGTGAGTATTGGTATGTAAATTTTAAAATATCAGGATTGTTTTTGCCCACCAACAGTGAAATGACACATCCAATAACTATGCTAGGTTTTGAACTTGCTGATTTATCAAGTGAATGTATGAGAAACTCATGCACATCACATGCTCAATCATACTTATTCATTTCCTCAATATTGTGGATGTATTTCAACCAAAATTCTGCAAGGGTGAAGTTTGAGTTGGAGAAAAACTAAATGTTCAAGAAGTGGAGACACACAATTTTTACAAAATCGGTAATGCCTTCATTTGTCTCCAATTCGACTGATTTCTTCAAACCATTCAATATTTCTGACTTTCCTATTCTTTTTGCGAAGTATCGTGCATGTAATCCAGGTTTTGGAGCAGTATGTTGCCCCTTATTCAGTTCTATTGATTTTAACTCCTCAACCAGTGGTATGCCAAATATTTTACCTATATCTATTGTCATTATTTCAATCCTACTCTTCATACGAAAATGTTTGGCTTCCGTATTTTACAGCTGGATAATTGATAAAATATTTTTATCTGTCTTCTTGTAGTCCACTTCTACTACTTTCTCACTGTAGTAGGCATTGAAAAGATCCCAAAATGGTGTCTTCTTAACAAGTTCAATATGCCTATTGTTTATTTTCTCTTTAATCTGATGCAAATCATGAAGAAATCTAACAATATTTGATCGATATTGGTCATTCTTCTTTGCAGGACGTTTAGATTTCAATGCCACACTAGAACTGGAACTGGATGAAGAACTATCATCAGAACTGCTCTTTTTTTATTTCTTTCCTCTTTTTGCCTTCATCTTCATCCCCATTCTATTGATTTATATACAAAATTTAAATTACTAACCTATAATGATATGTACAAAAAATAAAATACATGCGAATTAGAATAAAACATAGACTAAAATAATAAAATACAAGCGTATTTAACAAAAGTACATGCAATGTTCTCACAAGCAATTCATACAATTCTCAACAAAATACATGCTAAAGGGGGTAATATATATCGTCCGTTTCATGGTAAAACCTAACAGACGTTGTTCGACAAGTCAAAAACCAAGATTCTCTATTCCTAACATATTCAGTAAAGAAGTGATACAATAATTGCATGCTAAAAGCTCCAACATTATCAAAACCCCTTAAGCAATACTGCTCAATTGGTTTAGCTAAATCCTTCACTTTCGATTCAGTTACTTGAAGTTGTTGCACATGAAAAGTGCAGTAAATGTCTTCATATTAGTAGTAGAAACCAAGTAACACTCATAATACACATTAGTACACGCATATTGGATTGAACAAATTGAATTTCAATGTGCGTGTACTTTATGAATTTTGCATGTGCTTTCAACAAAGTACACACAAACATGAAGAAGTACACGCAATAATACTGGTTACAAACTAATAAAATATCATTCAAATGCCACTGGCGCGGACCAAAATAACTTCTAAATATTAACACACTAATAATACTTTTTATAAACTCATGGAATATCATTCAAATGCCGCTGTCGCAGACCAAAATAACATAGGATTGATCAAATATGGATTTGAAATATATATTTTATAGAGTAAACATATGAAACATAAAAGTACATGCATATTGGATTGAGAAATTCAATTTCAATGTCCGTGTACTCTGTGTATTTTGCATGTACTTTTTGAAAGTACACGCAAAATACATAGAGTATACGCAATAAAACAGGGCTTGTACATGTACATATTCCAATCATGTATATATTCCTAGTCCTCAATAAATCCTCGATAAATGATGTATACAGGAGGAAAAGTACAATGGATAATACATATATCTAACATGAAAAAAGTGTGTTTTGCAATTAAAATGAGGGAAACAAATATATTGTTTCATATCATGAAGAAGAAGAATGTGATTTCATCAGTCCATGTGTATACAAATTTATACATACGAGAACACAAAATACACAAGGACAAACAGGTGATAAGAGAATGTATACATGCTTGTTAGTGGTGTTTGATCGAAGAGAGTTAGGGTTTTGATCGAAGAGAGTTTTTAACGCTTCGATCAGGAGTATTTATATGTTGTTGTTGACCAGAATTTGATTAAGAATGAGATTCATTTTGGGGTTTTGATCGAAGAGATGGCACGATTAAGGTTTTGATTCAAGAGAGAAAACAGTGTTTTTGGCAGTTCAATTTCTAAAAAATGTGTGCTTTTTTTTAATTTCGGGGTATTTATCTATTGGACCTAATCATTTAAAATTTGTTGGGCCTAATTATTTTGTCCAAAATTATTAGTCCAAGGAGTAGATCGTAAAAGTCCCTTTATATTAATAGGGAAACAAATGGGGCAAGATGGGTGAATGATATGGTGAAAATAGGCCTTACTATAAGGGCCATGAATCATGATAACTCAGGTTAGTTGTGGAACAATGACACTTGAATCCATGTGAAAAAGTTATAGCTTATGACCCACTTGAGATTGCAAAACACACACCTATTCTATTATTTGGCTAATTCATGCCACTCCTTCCGTGGGCACACAATATGACAATTATAGGAACTGATATGTGGTAAAATAATCAAATATTCATCGTTTCGTTATTTTGTCAAATTCTATCACAATAATCCCGTTGTCGAAAACCCATCTCATTAATTATATTTTTTACGAAGACTTAATCATTTCGGGCAATTTTCACGCATCTTACACCATTTTCTAAATAATCCAAGTTTATGTTGACAGGGAGAATCAATTTCATGACTTTCAAGACAAATCTTTAGTCAAAAGTGTTCACTCACTCAATCAATCCTTTGGTTTCAATTCATCGTTTTTTCTCTCTCCCCCTTTCCACTACATTAATTCTCTCTCCCTCCTCTAAATTTACTTTTAGCCTCTATCAAGTTTGCTTTTCTAATTTATAATTTTAAAATTAGAGTCAAGCTCAAGTGGTATAAGTATGCGGGACTCCCATGCATTTTTTTAAATCTAAAAAGTGTTTTTTTGTGTATTTAAATACTTCAGGGGATCATAAAAAAATAAAAAATGATTTTTTTTTCTATTTTAAAAAAATTAGTCAATATTTGACAAAAAAATATTTTAAAAACTCTTAAATATTGAATCATTTTTTAAAATAGTAAAAAAATCATTTTGAACTCATTTTTTTATGGATCCCCTAAAATGTTTAAACACACCACAAATAAAATAAAGTAAATAATTTTTTTTGGGATTTTTTAAAAACCATCCCGCATACTCCTCCCTCAACCTTAATCCTGCCCCAAAGCCTATCTCTTAAATATAAATTGTGTTGATCAATTATTGAGCAAGCACATTACCATTTTCGAGCATCAAACTCTCCACACTTTGAAAGGCTATATTAGTATGTCAAAGACTTGATTTCTCGTTATTCAAACTTTTTTTTTCTTTTTTTCATTAAAGTTTTGATTTTGGGTAATTGTCAATTTCATCTACTTATAGTATGGGAAATACCATACGGTTTTTATCCGAAAAAAATTGATTTTGATTTAAAAAATTTTACTACCAAGAATTGAAATTTCCAAGATCAAATTTAGTGAAACCTTAATGGTTGATTTTTGTTTACACATGTAAAGAACCCATTAACCGAACTTGTCGTACCAAAACAACATACCGAAACTACCATCCCAAATGCCTAACATATCAATTCTATTAGATACATAAATTTATATAATTATTTGGGCTTATTTATACAATTGTTAATATTAAAAATGACAAAAAACATTAATGTTATCTCACATAAAAAGCTCTTAGTTTACTTTTTCCAATTTTCAGTATAACAAAATATATGTAGTGGTTTTTTTAAATTAAACATACATACCTATTCGATTTTTTATGTTCAATATGAACTCTTTTTCAGTTATGGTGTGAGGGAATTGTGTATAATCACAAGTTAATTGATCATTTATGTGCATGGCATGTAAACAAACATGTTGTTTTGTTTTAAAAAAAAATTATGTTTTAGCTTAGAATGCATTTGGGAATTGAAATACCAATACACTGAACAAAAAATTTTAGAAAATTGAAATTAAAAATATAGAAAAATCTGAAATTACAAAAAGAAAAAGTTACCTAAAAAACATAACAAAAAAACTATGTATCACATGGTTTGGTATTATTAAGTATTTTGTAAAAGCCAAAACCGAAACCGAACATATCAAAAAATTTGGTATGATATTGGTAATTGCTAAATACCGACCGATAAGTTCCCCTAACAAAAACCAACTTAAAACATGCAGCGATGTAAAATAAAATGATACTAACTCATCTCATTTTAGGAGTGCCTAAAAATATATGAGACTACAATGTTTTCCAACCTAACATTACCCAAAAGAGAGCAATGATCCAAAGTCATAGTTATTAGGATAAATTTAAAAGTAACTCATAATTCAAAATAATGGGAGTAAATTCATGGTTATCCCATCGCACAATTTAAAAAACCCTCAAACTAACATGTTGTATGCTACTGCATTTGTACAAAAACTAAAATTCAACTCCGATTTTTTTTTTACTTGGCTAAAGTAGGTGTGGTTAGTTTGGTATTTTACCGTACCATTTTGGTCCAAAAAATATGATTTTGATTTACTACTTTTCGTTACCACAAATTGAAATTAATGAAACTTGGTGGTTAGATTATCTAAAATTACCACATCAAAATTAAATACTAAACTTCCATCCAAAATATTGATATAATATGTCCTAAATACAAATTTTATATTATTTTTTTAAATTTATATCATTAGTTGGACTAATTTATTACAAAAGCTAATATCAAAAGATGGTGTTATTTTTACTTTTTGAAAGTATATAAAATTTTCAAATTAAGAATACTTGCTTATTCATTCGTTTTGTCTCCGAGACCATGGACGGAGCCATTGAGGGATGAGTGGAGGTTGTAGTCCCCATAGTTTTTTCTAAGAAAAAAATAGATATTTATACTCATATAAAGATTTGGGTGTAAACTTAAAATTGAAACAAAGGCTCGGCATAATTGGTATTATAAAAATTTGCTTAACGTAATAACTAATACACCACAGACACACACGAATCTCAATTTCTCAAACAACCCATGCTCACATCTCTGCTAGACTGCCACTGCTACTACCCTGCTCCCCTCCCATTGCTACTCCCCCCCACCAGTTCCAAACCTCTCCGACAGTGCTGCCCCCCCTCCACGAGTTGCTCACCTATCTAGCATCATTGCTACTAGCCTCCTTCCTCCCGTCCTCCTGCCCATAATAGGTACGCAACATGCAAATTAGTTTTATTTTTTTCCTATAGAATAGTAACTGATTTACTTTTATTCTTTGTTTTGTTTATAAAAGTAAATGATTTAGTTAATCAGTGTCTATTTGTATTAATTTTTAGTGAGTGTCAATTTGTATTAGTCTAACTTAGACTGTAGACTAAATTTGGGGTTTAAAATAAATTTAAGATTTGCATTAGTCAATTTGTAGATATAAACTTATAGTTAGTGTTAATTTGTATTAGTTTGATAGTTAGACTAAATGATTCTATAATGTTTAATTTGTGTCCGTTTGCTAAATTGTTAATTTGGGTTAATTTGTATCAGTTTGTTAGTTAGCTTTTAGTTAAATTAAATTAATGTTAGTATTATAGTTAAATTAAAATATTAATGTTAATTGGTTAATTCATTGATTTAAATATCAATTGATTTATGTTTGGTGTTGTAGATATAAATTTGGGGTAGAAATTGATAGTTTAAATTTGATGTTATAGGACTAAATTTGGGATTTATTGTAAGGTTATAATATTAATGTTTGTAAGAACTTTCTTTGGCGTTGTTGTCTTTTATATTAAGGTTAATTTTAGGGGATAATTAAGGATATTGTTGGTTTATATTTGGGGCCAAAATGTTAGTTTAAATATTTCTTTTTCTTTCCATTAGATTTAATAAATTACGTTATTTTGTCAAAATAGTAAAAAACAACCTCAAAAAATTCGGCTCGGGGGCTCTCGTCCCCGAACCCCTGGAAATCACCGCCTATTTAGCCCCCACTAATGAGAATTCTGGCTCCATCCTTGTCTGAGATGACCTCTTCTTTAGTTCTTAAATGAGTAATTCGAGTCTAGACCAAGGTTCTTAAATATTTTATGTGTATCAATTATAATATATATTTAGTTTATGTATTAGTTTATATATATTGCATTTGAAAATTGAAAACACTTGAAAAATAATAAATAAATAAATGAGCAAAAATCTAAGAAACCCAAAACTAAAAATACCAAAAAAATCCATAATTAACAAAAGATATATTTCCCGAAAAAATTGTATACCAAACGATTTGGTATTGGTAAGGGTTTTGGAAATATTGAAAACCCAAACTACCGACACCAAATATACCAAAAAATTTGGTATGATAGCGGTATAAGCCAAATATCAACCAAATCGACATATATCCACTCCTAGTTTAAAGATTATGAGGGGAATTTTTTTTTCCTGAGAAATTGATCTTAATAGTTGGCTTATTTATTGAGCAAATTGGAACTACTATTATTTTTAAACATTTTAAGTAAAGTTGTCATATAACTTATCCACCTTTGTTTGTTTGTTTCTTCTCAAAAGATTCTCCAAAATGATACATATTTGTTTAAATATGTATGTTTCGAATTGTACAATATATTAACTCACATCTAACAAACTGCACCAGTGGTCTCGTGGTAGAATAGTTCCATGCCACAGTACAAACCCGAGTTTGACTCTCGGCTGGTGCACACCCTTTTATTTTGTGCTGTGTTGTCTCGCACCAGCTGAAGCATATTTGTTTTTTCGTTTGGTAGTAATTATCACTTTGATAAAATGGACTGTAAACTAGTCAAAATAATATTTAACCTCCTCTCTAATAAGGCATTTATGAGTAAAACAATGAAGGAACCAACGTGAAATATAAAGACATAAAACACTACAATAAATTGTGAATTTGCTCAAACTTTAAGTAGTTTTAGATACATCTACCAATGCTGTTCCAGGAGGCTGTCGAATCTCTATATACTATAAAATGCTATACAAGAGTTAACGACTAGCTCTCAGTTAAGGTGTCCATGTGGCACCTCATATCCACGTCGCATCCTCTCTTTTCTCCCTCATTTGCAGATTTATTCTCTCTCCTCTTTCCATTAATTTTCTTGGCAACAACACTCCTACATCTTTCGTCTTTTGAACATTTAATACCTTTTATTTTTTCTATTGCCTTTTGGATTACCAAAGGCATATGACATTCTATCTGTTGTATAAACTTGAATGATAAATTTGAAAGGGAATGGCTCTCCTTCTCTTATAATATGTCATTCGTCATATACCCACTCCTTCATCGCCAAGAGAGGTTGAAACAAAGTAATTTTATAGGGAAAAGCATGGCAGTGAGAGAAGAGCAGAAGATTGAACCTCTTTTATCGGGAAATAAGCGTCAAATTGGTGAACTCAACTCTAATGGTAACTCAAAGTCTGAAACTCAAAGCTATGAACTTGAATATGTGGGTAAATGCGATCTGTTTGTGTCGGATTCTCTACATATCTCATGAAGTGGGTCTAAATGAGATTTTTGAGTGGCATATCTCCCAAGCTCCAGGCGGTGAGAGAGGAGAAGTGGTACTGAATATATTTTGTATACTTGATGTTTGATAAAATGTCTGATTGCCGGAATAATTTTTTTACAGTTTTATTGAAAATCCCACCATTTGTTGGCTTTATTTTTGCGTAAACTTTAAAATGTTTATTTATTTATTTTTAGTTGATTTTTCTAACCTACGTATTGATTCGACGTTTCTCCGTTACCATCTCCATCACCAGTCTTAATTGAGAATTAACACTCTGATTCGGTATATATTTGTGTTTTCATAATTCCCACTTTTTAAATTTTATTAATCGATGATGATTGTGATTTTTTTATTTATCTATGTGTTGCTTGTAATGTATATAAGGTCTTTTGCAAAATTAGGGTTTGCTATTTTTCGGTGTGCCATCCAGATTATTAGGAAATCACTTGAGAAAAAATCACTTTGATAGTTTGAATATAATGTATTATATCATTTACTTAATCGAAATTATAAACTTGAAGTTGACTAGTTAGAATAAATTATGTACAAGGTATACCTTCATATGATTGTTACAATGTGGAAGTTTGTGAAAAATTAGAAGAAAAGAAATATGATTATGATTGATGTGTTATTAGTTGGTGTCTTTAATCTTCATTATGGTTTATACTTTTACACTTGGTTGAAGTTTAGCTTTTCCAATATGGCTGGGTGAGTAATTTGTGTATCTTAACATTAGTTTTGGGGATGCTATATTTCATCCTGTATTAGCGTCTCTACAAATTATATGGTCATGGCTTTTTGTTGCAATTTCTTTTTTATTTTTGTTTGCAACTTGATTACTTGAATGTTGTTTTTACTAATGATCATGATATGTAGTATAAAGCTTCAATGTTTATCTAATAAATTCATTGGCATGGTGAACGACAAGTTGGTGTTTAAATAGTTATATAATTTTAAAGTCTCAATATTGAAACGAGTTTCTTTTATTGATTTTATGTTTGGGTGAGATTGTAAATTTTTAGTGAAAGTATTTGTTCATATATTTATTTTTATAATAGCGATATACATATTTTTTTTTCTTTTATGTATCTTGGGCTTTGTTATGTATCGTTATTTTTTTCGATTATAATCCATGGTGTTGTGTAAAGTGTTTTGAAAGCACAAGTTATAACTAAACAAACACAAAAGGATATCTAAACCAAGTCCTCTTTCTTAACTTCATATTATTCATGCATTGTTGAATAAATGTCTCAAAGATGGTGGTAAAAAATATCTAATTGATCTAAAAATTTTATCCGTATTTTTTCTTATTACTTATGTTTCGCACGTTGCGTCTCGTCCGGGCATCGCGCGGATTTTCAATTAGTTCCTTTAATTTTTCCATTCCTCAACACCCCCAATCGTTAGCAAGCCAATTGTTTTACTTTAAGACTAAATTTTAAGTTAAAATTTTTAGAAAAGTCAAACTTAATTGAACGTCATGGAATTTGGTTCATCAATTTGAAAAAAGAGTCTTAACTTGTGACCTATTAAAATGGAAATTAAGACTTAGATATCAACAAGTCTTAATAATCCCATAAAGACTCCCATTGTCCAAAATCAAGATACAATAGAGAATTGTAGTCTCCATGTTTTATCTTCAGACTTGAAATTTTCACTAATGCAGTTTAATTCAATATTTTATTGTTGGTTCCGATTTATTTGATCGCTGGAGCAGTTTTAAATGATCTAACTTCATTTCCATTGCACCCCCAAAAAATATGATTTAACTGATTCAGATTAATTCTTGCTTGTAAAAATCTGCCTATAAGGGTAATCCAGTCAAAGTGAGAAATAAAATAAGAAAAAGAATGGGGCGCCTATGACACATAGAATTCTATGGAATCATCCTATATTTTATCTAGCGATTCGAATTTTATAGTATAATTCTTGGCCGAAATTAATTTTTTTACACAATTTGAATGGCATGCGACGTGTGATATGTTAAAAATGTATTGACATCAAGGACCCACTAGCACATTAACGTGTGAATTTATGACACATCACTGTTTAAGTGAAATTGCGTCAAATATTATCAGTCTAGAATTAATCAATTTTTATTACGTCAAAATAGCAACATGGAATTATTCAATCCAGTTGAAAAAACTTATAAGTACATATAAAAATTTCCCTCATCTATTGACTTACTAATACAGAAGAAAATTGTTAGAACAGACCGCCAGATATAATGGCAGTATGAACCTTGGATATATAGACACAATATGCATGATCGAAGGTAAAGCAGCAAAAAAACGCTCTCACCTCTCTCTAAAAAACAAAAAAATCCCAGCCGACCCTAAATTTTACACCCTTTACTCCGGCCATCCCTCCCCCTCTCACTTCCGGTGAGAGTGGGGGAGAACCAAATAGGTCCCTCAAATCCAAAAGGTATATTATCTGCGATAAAAAAAATTCAAGCCCGTCTCGTGGGTCTTCCCCGGTTTGGTCAGTCGTAGTGGTGTCTCGAGTCTTTCGGGCTACTCGGCTGTGAAAGATCCGCTCAAGGAACAGATCAAAAAATTTGCGATAAGAAATACCATTCTGGTGGTAGATCGCCCTTGTGATTTTGAAGATATGTTGTTTGACTATGTTTTTGGTTTTTGTTGTTATCTGAAGTCTCCGTTTGGAGTCTTTTTTCTCGTCTCCTTTGTGAGCGATCTATCTCTTTTTAATATGTCTGTCATGTTTTGGGGGTTTTGGTTCAATTGTTCTAGTGGGTGTTCCTTTCGGGTTTGGACCCAAATGGACTTTGATCTTTTTTGGGTTTCTCCCACTTTTACTAAGGTGTATCTATTCTTAGGTCCCTTGGTGGAGCCTTGCTCTTTGGCGCTGGTGCATTTAACATGTTTGTCTTGCATTATTCCACCGTCTTTTTGCCTTGTGCACAGATTTTGTTATGGGCGGCTCACCCTCTGGTGTCTCCGACATCTATCTGTTGTTCTCTTTACTGGAATGTGTTGTGACCGAAACTCCAAACCTGTCAGGCGTGTTAAAAATTTATCTCTAGGCTTTTGTTCTAGTTTTCTTTCTTTTTATTTTATGTTTTCTCTCTTCTCGCCCCCTAGCTTAATCTGAGCCTGTTTGGATTAAGTGTTTCTTGGTTTGTTGTAATCGCTGTTTACTTAATGAAATCCTTTGGGATGTTTAAAAAAAAGACTGAGACGTAAAATTTTCACAATTTAATAGGCTATTTGAAAAGAACATAAAAATACTACCTGATAAATGGACATGTTTTTGGTGTATCATTTTTTAGTACCATATGCTTCTAGTGATGTGTACAAAGCCTCAACATCTTTCACCATTTCCTCTACTGACGGGAGTGAAATTCGGCCAGAATTCAACCCCTTGCTATCCACTAACCGTGGACTTCCATTAGGGGACAAAGAAAACTTGCCACCAATCATTTGGAACGTAATTTATTTTAGTAATTTCCAGATCAAAATTGGTAAATTGAACACATACCATTAATGAATCTTGTAGAATCTATTATATTTATCTCTATATACTATAAAATGTTAAAAACACATTTAATGACAGCTTCTTCTAAGGCTATCCACGTGGCATATCTATCTCTATTCTCTATATACTATAAAATGCTAAACAAGCCTTTAATGATAGCTTCTTCTAAGACTATCCACGTGGCACATTCGTATTTGCAAGGCTATCCACGTGGCATCTCTATCTCTATATTTATATACTATAAAATGTTAAATAAGCATTTCATGACAGCTTCTTCTAAGGCTATCCATGTGGCACATTCGTATTTGCATCGTAACTTCGTCTCTCTCAAACCAATGTTAAGTTATTTTTTTTTACTTCCCTTAATATCTTACAGCTTTTTCCTATTCATCTCCTATCAGCGTCCATGTCTCTTTCTTTTCCCAAAACAAATAAATATAATACAGACCTGCCTCTATCCATTCATCTTTTGTATATCCTTCTCTCTCCCTATATTCATAAGTTAGATGATAATTAGTCTACATAACCAGCGAACACAAACAAAATCCCAGCCATTGATAAAACCTTTCCTTTGTTGAACCTCTGCACACACAGTCCTCACTTCAGTCATGGATGAAACCCAATTCACACCGATTTATTCTTCTTCGCCTATCGCGACTTGATATCTGGGTGATCAGAGAGCGACTTCAGATCTGGGTGTTCTGAGAACCAGCTGAAGAGCGGGGTCCACCAGTTGTTGGGCGGCGGGATGGAACGGGTTTGGAATAACAGGTGATTGTGGTGGGATGGAAAGAGGTAAATTAGGTTGCCATTACCATTGATGGAGTTGGAGATATAGAAAGATGGAAAGGATTTGGGGCTAAAAAGGGTGGATGGTCAACGAGAAAACGTGAAAGTGGATAAGATCATACGCGTGCGTGACACTTTCTTCAAAAAATTTTAATAATGTTTTTTCGCTTTCGCTTTAATTTGACGATGGCAATTTGAGATACTTGTATGCAGCGATGAGCCATGGTCTCCAAATTCGTGGGGAGATAATCTTATTACAGAAGCGTGGAAAACAAAAGGACAAGACGGAAATCTTGGTAGGTTAATGGCTCCGAAAGATATTATAAGTAACGGGCACCAGGTCTGAAAAAAATGGAGTAATACTAGTTTAAACCTTCTTTTCTGACAAAAGTCGCGTAGGCTTGCATTAAAATGTTTAAAACAATGATTAAACAATTAACGATGGGTACTATTATATAAAAATAGAGATTTAAAGCCTTGATTTTGTATGTATATATTTAATTTGGTTTAAATATGTGTTGATTCTATGGATCTTCATTTGTTGTATTGAAAATTCCCCCACCTTTTAAGATAAGAGGGTTTTTTTTGGGTAACAATTTTAGATAAAAACAGTGGAGATTCTAAACAATCCCCATAGACGTGTTCAAGAGGGAGTGTCCAAAGTTTGGACAATTGGAGATGTTTTGTACATGATTTTAAATAAAATTAAATTTTAGTGTTTATATTTTAATGATTCCTTTTGTGTTAATTTGCATTATATAAGTGAATACACGGAACACATTGGGATTTGGGAGGGTTGTAATTTCATATTTTTTTCGAGAAACCAAGGGTGGAGAAGACTATATATGGTGGAAGTGTTTGGAATATAACTCCCTTCACACTGTTTCATGTGAAGCGCGTGTTTTTGGCATAATAATATAATAATATTAAACCTCACAATTTGTACTTCCATTTTCTCTTCCTTTTTTTAAGAATTGATACATGATATTTAGTACGGTATTCTCACTATTTCAAATAATAACAAATTTATATGATTGATATATATACAATCTACACATCATGTATAAACACACACGATCCAATATTTGTTTTGAAAGTGCAATTTCTAATAGGTATTTTCACAATTGATGAGATATTAGAAAGCAATCAATGTAAAATCAGATTATTATATATGTGTATGAGTGTGATTTTAGGGTTATCGCAATATCGACCAAACAAGATCACAAAAGGGTTATCAAAAATCGCCTGACTCGCGCATCGCGCGGGTTTACACCTAGTACTACTATAAAATGCCATACAAGGCATTTATATCTCATTTTCAACTAAGGCATCCACGCATGACTGTAATGTTCTTTCTCTCTCCTCTCATTTCTTATTTTTAAACGCATTACTTGGCTAACAAATAAAAGATGGAATCCCAAGCGTCTCTCAATCTTTTCATCTTCTTTGGCCCATTGGATATTAATCATTTCAAATGTTACAACCGACTTCTCTACCCTCTTATCTCTTCCGCCTCTTTTTTCTTATAACTTTTTTCTTTCTCTCTCAGATAAAGCCCTAGAGTTGTACATTGTTGGGAATTTGCAGAGCAACAAAGTAAAACCTCTCGACTGGTGTACCAAATCTTGCCAAGGTGGAGATTGTAGACGATGAGAAGATTGCAAATCATACTTCATTCAACTGAAACCCATTACACTCCTCAATATCTTAACTCAACTGGTAAGGGTTTAGGGAGTCGACTCAAGGTCGACAAAAGCAACTGGTGGGATTTTTTACAAGGGCAAAACAAGGGTTGTGTTTATTGCTCTCAATTTGTTGGTGAACCTGAAATTTCTGATTTGGGTTTGGGGCATTGGTATACTTCTAAAGTGCTAGAGGTGGCAACAAATGGGTTTTTGTATGAGAACACCAAAAAGTGATTTTTTTTCATTCGATTTTTTTTGTATTTTTTATTTTCTATTATATGTTTGTTTGTTTTTTGTGTGCTGCTATTATAGTCTTTTGTTAAGGGATAGAGGGAGAAGACATGCGTATATCCTCTATGAGTGGAAATCATTGTAAGGCTTTTCTTTGCAAGTCCATTGACATTTGGAAACAGATAAGGAATGTACAAAGAGAAAATTAGCTTTTTTAAGAAATTTGAAATATTTTGGAAAAGATTAATTTGTAATAAACAAATAATTTGTAAGAACTTAAATAGGAAATTTAGCCCATATATATAGTAACACAATAATTTGAAGTTCTAATTATCTATATTTTATTTTGGCAGGTATTAAAACTGGTGGTTCTGTTAGATGATTATGTTTTGTGATTTAAACCCAAATATTCATTTCACTTGGCTATGGTGTATTAGCTGTAAAGCTTACTTTTTGAATTTTGGTCAACGATGACAAGAAAGATTCTTTAATTCGATCCGTTTACGAGAAAAATTCCAAGAAAGTTTTCCTTTAGATTCCCTTTGGTTTCTATGCAGTGTCTACAACTATACATTGCATGTTGCCTGTTGCCTGTTACCTATTTGAGCTAATTATAGCAAAGCCTAATATAAGCCACTGAACAATAATTTTTCTAAAATAACCTGAAATATCTAAAAAAATTGTAAAATGTTCATATGCATCAACAAAGTTTCCAGTGTCATTTATAATCATTCATAGATACTAAATTGATAATTGAAAGACTTAATTGCAACAATATTAGTCCATAAGGCACTTTTCCCTCTCTATGAGATAATTTATAAAACATTTACTCTACATTGGATCTAAAAAATGAAATTATGGTATTTTTTGGATTCATGTGTGTTTTTAGTTGTAAGTTAACAGATGGTGTTGAAAAATAACGTTTTTTGGTTTTTAGTTGGGTAGGTAATTTGATTTGTATTTTCGCTTGAGTGGTTGATGATGATTAATCCTTATCCCAAATTATTATTCTCGAATAAATTTGATATTTTCAATTCTAATTTGGGTTTTACGTATTGAATTTTAACTCTTTTGGTCTTTGCTTTGTTTTGAGTATATAACCTATCTTGATAATTTTAGGTTATATACTAATTTGGCATATGGTTTGAGTAATGGATTACATGATTATTTCAATTTTAGTATATATTATTTTATTATTTTTTTCACTTGGTAGAATTGTTTAAGGACTTTATAATGATGGAGTTTCTGAATAAATAATTTACTTGCGAAATTACGATCACAATTGATTAACTCGAGCATCGCGTGGATTTACAACTACTCTATAATATATAACTAAAACTATAGGCCCAATTTCTGTGAACGTGGCACTAATAAATGCTTAGAAGTTATAATGGTAACAGAGATACACATGGCACACCCTTCCTCCTTTTATCTGGCTCTTCAATCTACGTATCGATTCTATGTATCTATCCTTTCAACTTCCCAAGGAAGACAAACTGCCTTCCATTTCTCTCTCTCGATTTATGAGTTTTTTCAGCTTCCTATACACAAGATCTCTGATATTCTGCAAAGGTTGAAAATAGACGAGAGAAAGACAAGAGAGAGAAAGAGAATGAGACCAAGTGTGAATTTGCAAGTCGCGTGTTTGGTTTAAATAGGCATTTGGAAAAAGCTACACAGAGTTGAATGGAACATGAATACGATTATTAACAACTAGTTCGAGACATTTGGGTTTTGTGTGTTGGTTAGAGGGATTTTATTCCTGTTTTGGCCAAGAAATGGTTCTCCGGAATGGGATTTGGATTATCCATTTTGGGTTTGGGGTTTAACTCTTCGGCTTCAGCGAATGGTTTCATGGGAAGTAACACGTGGATTGGCTATTACATTGCCAGGAGTTTCTTTGGGTTTTTCGATTGGGATAGCTATCTTATGGTGGTGAAGAACTGAAATGGAATAAAGTGAAATATTGTAAATATATTAAGATATCGGTACAGTTAATAGAAAAACTTCCAAGACTGTGTATGAGGAAGATGTAGACAGGATTCGAGAGTTTGATCCATTGTTGTACAAGAGAACTTGAAGCCTAAAAAAAAGGGATATTATGAGATTTTTCAGCAATAGTGTTGAGAAGGTTTGTCTTTTTCACATATTTGATTATTGTGATGTTATTGGTATTGTCATTTTAGGCCCTCATGAGTATACTTGGATTTTATCAATTTATTTTGCCTAAAGTATCTCCATTCCATATATTTTTTTAACATACACACGTTAAACCTCAACTCTTAAGATCCTTTGATGAAAAGAGGGCCATTGAAATGTTCATTTGTTAGGTAATTAGCATGTGAGAAAATCTTATGTTTTTAAAAAAAAAGGGCCATTGAAAAACATTATTTTCATTTTTTTTTGTTTATTTCTATATTTGTTATGTTTTTTTGTTTATTTCTTTTTAAAAATATATTTTTTTGGGTTTTTGAAAAATGCGTTTATATATTTTTATCTGAGTTAATTCGATTCCTATCACTGACTATAAGATTTTGTTTTAAGAAGCATTTTTAATATACTTAGGTACCTACGGAATAGACTCAATTGGATTTCGATGTATTTTAAAAAAAAACGGAATTTTTTAAAAAACAGTATCTTTTTATATAAGTGTATTTTTTAAAGCTGAATTTAAAAAGAAATGCCACTTGAAAATTTTTATTTTAATAAAAACATTTTCTAAAAAATACTGTTTATAAAGAAATACAATTTAAAAAAATACATTTTTTTGTCATTTTTCCGTTTTTTTGTATATTTTTTCTTCATTTTTTTTAAAATACTTTTTTAAAACAAAATACGGTTTATAAACAGTTTTATAAAAATATAGTTTTTATAAAAAAAATGGTGTTTTTCAATTTTTTTTAATTCTTCTGTTTTTTTCTTTATTTCCTTTTTAAAATATTGTTTTTTAATAAAAACACATTTATAATAAAATTTTTTTAATAAATAACACATTTTTTTTAAAATAAATTTTTATCAGATGTAATTATATTTTCATCACTAACTATGAGTTCTTGTTTTAAGAAGCATTTTTTTTATCTACTTAGGTACCTACATAATAGGCTCAATTGGATTTTGATGTATTTTTTTTTTAGAAAAAACTGATTACGCTGATCCACAATTTCCAACTCATCTAACTGTTCACATTTATGTACTTACAAATATGCTTACATTCATGTACTTACAAATATACATCTAATGCATCTCCCCCCACATCTATTAGATTCCCTTCCTGATGGTTAAAATAAAAATTTGGAAGTTGATGTCAAACCTCTACAGTAGAACAAAGGACAGTTGACCTAATAAAATAAAAGACAGTACTTTATTCTCTTTATTTTCTTTCTCCAACTCATATCTTTATTTTCCATTTCTTCTATTTTGAATTGGTTGTATTGGAGCAGGTGGTATCTTGGAAGACTGTCATCATTTTAGAGGTAATATAATCCAACACTTTCTCTTCTCTTTTATTTATGTTCTCTTTTAGTCACCATGTTTCAGATAATTTTAACCACTAACGAAAACTGCTAATGTAAAATTGCTATATATTATTAAATTGTAGATTTTTATTATTAATAACTTCAAATAACAAGCAAAGAGACATCAGACGAAGTTCGTGTGGTCCTAGCCCATCAAAACATAGAACCCGTCAAAACATATTCATCTAATTTTGTGTTTGATGATTTTAAATTATATCATGTTTTTTGGAAGGAAGTGGAATGGAAGCAATTCATCGAGTTTCAAAACCTATAATTCTATATTTAGGTGAGGGTATTAAAATTTATGAATTTGAAAGCTTTAATATATACAGTTGATATACATTTACTCATTTTTTGGGTGACAAAATGGGAGATTTTGTTGTTAGAAGCTATTGCATCAAATAGTGTGAAATAGCATCTAATAATAATCTATTTTTTACTTTCATACTTTAGAAATGTTGTTGTTGTTTTTTTATATTGTTCTCTAGAGTTTCGATGTGCATTTCATTTTATTTTGTTTTTTTGGAAGTAGGTTGTTAGCGTTGATTTTTTTTCCTAATGATTTTGACTGTTGAATGTTGTTTGCACTTTTGTGTCAATAAATCTGAAATTTGATTTCATTTTTTTCCATACGTTAGATCCCAATGACTCATACCTTTTCATATGATTTTAGGATTTTTTTATTGTAAATCATGGTTTAAGAAATGAGTTTTTCATAATTTATTATGTATACAGTTTATGTTGCTAGTTCCAGTTTATGTTGCCTCGATTCACTCTTTTTTTAGAAATGAAAAGACTCCATGTATTAATTGGGTGTATACATCTGTATAATCACGTTCGTCGGTTTTAACAAAGGGCGGTCTCCAAGCAACATTAAATTTTATTTTAACTAGCTACAATCGTTAAAGTACAAATGACCTTTTGTTTTTAAACGATGGACAAGTGAACTATTTTACGTGCATAGAAGTGCATGCAATTGAGTTCGTTTCCTTTCCACGATACCATTGTTAAAAAATGGGTGTAAGTTCATGCTTGATTGATTGTTTTCTTTTTTGTTTTACACCAATTATGCTTTGTATATATATTGGTGTGCAAACAGGTTTGCAGATGATGGTCAAGGCGCATGGGGATGCTGAGGCAGCCAAGGATGCTCTTGACTTCCCTCAATTTTTGGAGCTTTCACTTTGAAGGTAACATATAATTTTTTCAGTCATTAGATAAATAAATTTACTTCTTTTAAATGATTATAATCATATATAAATTATTCTCCACGCATCGCATGGCCTACATGCTATATTAATTTAAAATTCTATCTCATTTCATTCATGAAATATATTATGTGAAAAAAGACACAATAACAAAAGAATAAAGATTTCCTAAATTCGGCCACGCATAGCGTGGCCTTCATGCTAGTATCTATACTTAAAAATGGTGTCTCTTACTAAAATTATAACACGTGGCTATAATTAATTAGAAGAAGTTACTCCACCTAGCTCAACTTAAGAGACGTACCGGTTAAACAAAAGGCCCTTTCTCTTCATCGTTTGTTCATACCCATATTAAAATCCAAGTATTTGTCCATACTAAGACGAAGGATTCGATAGCAAGATGAAGGAATTCGATATTAAAGAGTCATATATAACTGTTGATGTAAAAAATTAGATTACTCTAATTATTCAATCACAGATAAATAAATGAGACAAAGAATTTTAAAGTGGTTCAGCCTTATAAGAATGGCCTACGTCCACTGTTGCTTTATTGCTAAGTGTTTGGGAATTCTCGATTTGTGGTTCTATCAAGAAATTCCACTCTGGATTCAAGGTCCCCATCCAATGAGGATTATACAATGTATTTATAGCCCTGAGATTGTAATGTGAAAGGGTAACACATTAAATGATATACATATGAAAGGGTAATACATTTAATGCCCTTTTTGCGTGTGCGTCTGAATGATAAGTATTTAATGAGCAGTTAAACTGTTGGTATCCTGCTTCGAGGTGCAGCTCGTACCGCCTGAGTTGCTCGGACTGCTTGAGCTTCTCGGTGCTAAAGAGTTCCTCGGAGAGGTCTGTTCCTCGGAGCGTATGAGTTCCTCGGAGTAACATGGTTCCTCGGAGCGTGTGATCATCTCGGAAGTGCTTGTTGTTGTCATGTAGATAGCCACGTGTCTTCATATGATTGGTCCATGTCAGCAGATTAAATTTGGTATCAACAGAAGCCCCCAATGTTTCATAGTTCGAAATTTGAGGAGCATGGAACATTCTTTCTCGGAATATGGTAGCTTTAAATAGTCTTCCTGATTTTTAGGAGCGTTTCCCTTGTATTTATTTCTCCTTCCTAATTCGCAGAATCATGCTTTTTTGGACTTTTCTGCGTGCTTCGATTCCCGCGTCACTTTTCGTCTTTTTAGCATATATTGAAGAAGGAGAATTACCAATTGACAAGATCGCAGCCAAGAAATTAAAATTTAAAGCTGCTCGGTATGTATTAACTAATGGTGTTTTGTATAGACGAGGAATTATGGAAGGCTTGCAGAGATGTGTACATCCCTCCGAGGTGAATGAATTGATTGAAGAGATCCATGAAGGGTCCTGTGGAGCACATGTAGCAGGTCGGACGCTTTTACAAAGAGTGATGACGCAGGGATACTACTGGCCAACAATGAGGGCTGATTGTATAGCCTATGCCAAGAAATGTGACAAGTGTCAGTGCTTTTCCTCCATCCGAAGAACTCCACAAGCATTGTTGGCACCCATAACTTCCCCTTGGCCATTTGCATTATGGGGAATTGATTTGGTTGGGACACTGCCAACGACCCGAGGAAGATTCAAATACCTCGTCGTCGTAGTAGATTATTTTATTAAGTGGGTAGAAGCTGAGCCACTCATTGATATGACGTACGAGAAGGTGTACCAATTTGTTTGGAAAAACATGATTTGTCGATATGGTCTTCCTCATGCTTTCATCACAGACCATGGAACATAATTTGATAACGAGGAGCTCGCTGCCTATTGCCACCAGTCAAACATTTTGAAGGTCCACTCAGCACCAGGCCATCCTCAAAGCAATGGACAAACTGAAGTAACAAACAGAACGATGCTGAATGGTTTGAAGAAAAGACTGGATGATGCGAAAGCAAATTGGATCAACGAGCTACAATCAATACTTTGGGCTTACCAAACTACTCCCCGAGTAGCAACAGGAGAATCACCATATATGCTGGCATTTGGAAGTGAAGCTGTTATACCTGCCGAGTTGGGCCTCCCAACACACAGGGTACTGAATTTCAATTCCCCTGTCAGCGACTTAATAAGAAGACTGGACTTAGATATGCTCGAGGAAGTTAGAGAAGAAGAAGCCATCAAAAATGCTGCATACCAGCAGCGAACATCTTTGTTTTACAACAAGAGGGTGAAGAAATGAGACCTGAAAGAAGGAGACTATGTGCTGAAGAAAGTAATTCAAAAGCACAATAAACTGGAGGTAAATTGGCATGAACCATACCGAGTTACAGAAGTTGTTCGACCAGGAACTTATCGAATATCAACTTTAGAAGGCGAGGAGTTTAAGAATGCATGGAACGCAGAGCACCTACGTAAGTATTATCAGTGATGTATATGTAACACAGTTCCATCAGTATGAATAAAATGAAGATATTCTGCCAAAGTTCTTCCTTTTATTTTCGGGGAATACTAGTGTTACACACTACTCGGCAAAGCTCCAAACTCAGCAAAATATTCCTAAAAATGCCAACTTCGGGGTTTGTTAGGAAACCAAATATTCCTAAAAATGCCAACTTCGGTTGGTTAGGAAACAAAATATTCCTAAAAATGCCAACCTGTTTGGCTAGGAAACAAAATATTCCTAAAAATGCCAACCTGTTTGGCTAGAAAACAAAATATTCCTAAAAATGCCAACCTGTTTGGCTAGGAAACAAAATATGCTCGCAAATGCCAACTTATGTTGGTCGGGAGGTAAGATTACATCCAGAAAGCGATAAAAGTCTACTAATTATGGTTGGTCAGAGATAAAAACCCACAATTGTAGTTAGTCAACAAGCAAAATTTACCGATCTTGGTTGGTCGGAAACATTTTATGGGTAAAACTATTTCGAAAAGACTAACTATAGCTGGTCAGAGATAAAAACTCACTAACTGTAGTTGGTCGACATGGAGAATCTAACAACCTAGGTTGGTTGGAAACATTTTAAATAACATTTTTATAGTCATTACTTTATTATTAAGTGATCGAGCAACAGTATTGATACTTGTAACTTTTTAATTGTTACTGAGTTGGTTGACAAACAACACAATATTGTTATCTTTTTAACAAATATGCACAAATATAAAGTGTTTGATAATTACAAGACAAAACAATCAAGATTTGCAAACAAAAATGAAAGTCTTTCATTGAATTAAAAATAAATTACATTGATAATTGAAATTGAAATTGAAATGCCAACTAACTATTACATCAAAAATTCCTATTCTACTGTTCTCTTCCCCTCTGCTTTTGACACAGGTTCCTCGCCAGCAGGCGGATCATTCAAAGACAAAGGAGAATTGATGAAGTTGAGATCCTTCAACATCCTGACATTCTCAAACCGAGGTATCTCGTCCCGAGCATCTCTTAGATCGACCATCCGTGATGAATGTCAGGATGTTGAAGGATCTCAACTTCATCAATTCTCCTCTGTCTTTAAATGATCCGCCTGCTGGCGAGGAACCTGTGTCAAAAGCAGAGGGGAAGAGACTAGTAGAATAAGAATTTTTGATGTAATAGTTAGTTGGCATTTCAATACCAATTATCAATGTAATTTATTTTTAATTCAATGAAAGACTTTCATTTTTGTTTGCAAATCTTGATTGCTTTTGTCTTGTAATTATCAAACACTTTATATTTGTGCATATTTGTTAATAAGATAACAATATTGTGTTGTTTGTCAACCAACTCAGTAACAATTAAAAAGTTACAAGTATCAATATTGTTGCTCGATCATTTAATAATAAAGTAATGAGTTTAAAAATGTTGTTTAAAATGTTTCTAACCAACCTAGGTTGTTAGATTCTCCATGTCGACCAACTACAGTTAGTGGGTTATTATCCCTGACCAGCTATAGCTAGTCTTTTTGAAATAATTTTACCCATAAAATGTTTTCGACCAACCAAGATCGGTAAATTTTGCTTGTCGACTAACTACAGTTGGTGGGTTTTTATCTCCGACCAACCATAGTTAGTAGACTTTTATCGCTTTCTGGATGTAATCTTACCTCCCGACCAACATAAGTTGGCATTTGCGAAAATATTTTGTTTCCTAGCCAAACAGGTTGGCATTTTTAGAAATATTTTGTTTCATAGCCAAACAGGTTGGCATTTTTAGGAATATTTTGTTTCCTAGCCAAACAGGTTGGCATTTTTAGGAATATTTTGTTTCCTAACCAACCGAAGTTGGCATTTTTAGGAATATTTGGTTTCCTAACAAACCCCGAAGTCGTCATTTTTAGGAATATTTTGTTTCATAACCAACCAAAGTTGGCATTTTTAGGAATATTTGGTTTCCTAACCAACCCCGAAGTTGGCATTTTTAGGAATATTTTGCTGAGTCTGGAGCTTTGCCGAGTAGTGTGTAACACTAGTATTCCCCGAAAATAAAAGGAAGAACTTTGGAAGAATATCTTCATTTTATTCATAATGATGGAACTGCATTACATGGGAATATACATCACTGATAATACTTGTGTAGGTTCTCTGCGTTCCATGCATTCTTAAACTCCTCTCCCTCTAGAGTTGCTATTCGATAAGTTCCTGGTCGAACAACTTCTGTAAGTCGGTATGGTCCATGCCAATTTGCCTCCAGTTTATTGTGCTTTTGAATTACTTTCTTCAGCACATAGTCTCCTTCTTTCAGGTCGCATTTCTTCACCCTCTTGTTGTAAAACAAAGCTGTTCGCTGCTGGTATGCAGCATTTCTGATGGCTGCGTCTTCTCTAACTTTCTCGAGCATATCTAAATCCAGTCTTCTCATTAAGTCGCTGATAGGGGAATTGAAATTCAGTACCCTGTGTGTTGGGAGGCCCAACTCGGCAGGTATAACAACTTCACTTCCAAATGCCAGCATATATGGTGATTCTCCTATTGCTACTCGGGGAGTAGTTCGGTAAGCCCAAAGTACTGATTGTAGCTCGTTGATCTAATTTGCTTTCGCATCATCCAGTCTTTTCTTCAAACCATTCAGCAGCGTTCTGTTTGTTACTTCAGTTTTTCCATTGCTTTGAGGATGGCCTGGTGCTGAGTGGACCTTCAAAATGTTTGACTGATGGCAATAGGCAGCGAACTCCTCGTTATCAAATTGTGTTCCATCATCTGTGATGAAAGCATGAGGAAGACCATATCGACAAATGATGTTTTTCCAAACAAATTGGTACACCTTCTCGTACGTCATATCAATGAGTGGCTCAGCTTCTACCAACTTAGTAAAATAATCTACTGCGACGACGAGGTATTTGAATCTACCTCGGGTCGTTGGCAATGGCCCAACCAAATTAATTCCCCATAATGCAAATGGCCAAGGGGAAGTTATGGGTGCCAACAATGCTTGTGGAGTTCTTCGGATGGAGGAAAAGCGCTGGCACTTGTCACATTTCTTGGCATAGGCTATACAATCAGCCCTCATTATTGGCCAGTAGTATCCCTGCGTCATCACCCTTTGTAAAAGCGTCCGACCTGCTACATGTGTTCCACAGGACCCTTCATGGATCTCTTCAATCAATTCATTCACCTCGGAGGGATGTACACATCTCTGCAAGCCTTCCATAATTCCTCGTCTATACAAAACACCATTAGTTAATACATACCGAGCAGCTTTAAATTTCAATTTCTTGGCTGTGAGCTTGTCAATTGGTAATTCTCCTTCTTCAATATATGCCCTGATGTGATCCATCCAAGATGGTCCTAAATCAAGGGTGATAAAGTTCATCGTCAGATTTTCATCTATACTCCGACCAGCTAGCACTTCATTTGGGATTGTTCATCGTAGCTCGGTGCGAGTAGCTGATTCTAGTCGAGCTAGGGTGTCTGCTCTCGCATTCACCATTCTTGGTATTCTGATCAGCTGAATAGCGGCAAATTCTGACACCAGTTCCTTTGCCTTTGCATGATATCTGATCATTAATTCTCCTCTAACTGCATATACTCCCAACATTTGATTTACGATCAATTGAGAATCACTGAAGATAATAATCTGTTGCGCCTCCATAATTTTTGCTAAACCAAGTCCTGCAATCATGGCCTCATACTCAGCCTCATTGTTGGAAGCTTTGAATTGGAAACGCAAGGCGTATTCCATATCGACCTCATCCGGAGTGCTCAAAACTATCCCCGCGCCACATCCTGTAGTGCAAGATGAGCCATCTACATATAGTCTCCATATAGGTAACTCGTCTTCAAATTTCTGATCAGTTAGAGTTCCTCGGTGAAATATTTGTTGCTTCATTTCATCCTCCTCGGATATTTCTCACTCTTCGTTGATCATTTTTTCTTACCCTTTTACCAACCGGAGTTGGTCTGAGCTTGAATTTAATGATTCTGTAACATCCACTTGCCCTTTTACCAACCGGAGTTGGTCTGAGCTAGTGTTTATTGATCCTGTAACATCCACAGGTTGATCAGCGAGCAACACTTGTTTCTCGTCCGGAGTCCTCACAACTATCTTTGCGTCATGTCCTGTAACATCCACACGCCCTTTTACCAATCGAAATTGGTCTGAGCCTGTGTTTGTTGATCCTGTAACATCCACAGGTTGATCAACGAGAAACTTTTATTCCTCGGAGCTATCAGGATAGGTGAACTTCGCTATAAAATCTACTACAGCCTGCCCTTTAAGCGATGATCTGGGTTCATAGACTATATCATATTCACCGAGCTCTATTGCCCAGTACATCAATCTTCCTAATTTTTCTGGCTTATGGCGGGATTGCCTCAATGGCATATCAGTATATACTACTATGGTATGAGCCTGGAAGTATGGCCTCATTCTCCTACTTGCCTCAATAAGCGTCAGTGCTAACTTTTTCAGCCTTGGATATCTGATCTCTACTCCTCGGAAGGCCTTACTTGTGTAGTAAATTGGTTTTTGCACTCCATTCTCCACTCTGATCAACGCTGAGCTAACTGTATTCTCGGACACTGCAAGGTACAAATACAATTTTTTCCCATTACTGGCCTGGACAACAGTGGAGGTGCTCCCAAGTATTTCTTCAAGTCTTGAAAAGCCTTCTCACATTCATCATTCCACTCAAAAGTCTTTCTGAGTGTCTTGAAGAATGGGAGACATCTATCAGTTGCTCGTGACACAAATCTGTTGAGTGCTGCTACTCGTCCTGTAAGACTCTGTACTTCCTTCTTCATCGTTGGAGATTGCAGCCCTAATAGAGCTTTGATCTTTTCAGGATTTTCTTCAATGCCTCGTTGATTGACGATGTACCCGAGGAACATGCCTTCTCGTACTCCAAATATGCACTTCGTCGGGTTCAGCTTCATTTGATATTTATCCAGTTGATCAAAAGTCTGACTTAAATCAACTAGATGATCGACAACTTTCTTGCTTTTTGTCATCATATCGTCAACATAGACTTCCATATTGCAACTGATTTGATCAGCAAAGACTTTGTTCATCAGCCGCTTCTATGTCGCACCTGCATTTTTCAAACCAAAAGGCATAACATTATAACAATAAGTTCCCCGAGAGGTAATGAAAGAAGTACTCTCCCTGTCTTCAGGTTTCATTTTGATCTGATTGTATCCGGAATAAGCATCCATGAAGCTCAGCAACTCGTGTCCTGAGGTAGCATCCACCAGTTGATCAATTCAGGGCAGTAGAAAGTGATCCTTTGGGCATGTTTTATTGAGGTCGGTGAAGTCTACACACATCCTCCACTTGTTGTTTTTCTTCTTTACCATCACTACATTGGCTAACCAGTCTGGATATTTAACATCTTCGATGAAACAAGCCTTCTGGAGATTCTCGACTTCCTCTTGTATAGCTTGATTCTTCTCGGGACTAAATACTCTTCTTCTCTGCTTCACAGGCTTGATCTCCTTATTCACATTGAGTTCGTGACATAAGAAGTTTGGGTCTATCCTTGGCATATCTTCATGACTCCATGCAAAAGTTTGTTTTCTACTTCTAAGGAAAGTTATCAATTCCTGTTTTAATGAGGCTTCCAACGATGAACCTATTTGAGTAGTTCGCTCAGGATAGAATGATGTTTTTAGTAGTTTTCACCACTTGACCCTTCACGAGTTGCGACTCATCTCGAGGATCCAATGTTTCAATTTTTGCACCTTCATCCACTTGATAGGTAGTAGTCTTTTTCTTTGATTCTTCCAGTTCTTCTTGCTCGGCGGATGAATAATAGCATTCCCGAGCTACTTTCTGATCACCTTTCACAAATCCTACTCCAAAGTTTGTTGGAAATTTTAGGCACTGATGCACTGTAGATGGTACAACCTTGAACTTCTTCAATCCTACTCTTCCCATGATGATATTGTAGGATGATTGGACATTCTTATCCATCACGAAGAAACGTATTCTTTTTGTCCGAAAAGCAGGCCACGTACCAATGAATATATCCAAATTGATCGTCCCAAGTGGAAATACTTTCTCGCCAGCAAAACCAATGAGGGGTCTGTGGTAAGGCTCCAGTTGAGATAGCTTTAGATTTAAACTATCGAAGCACGAGTAAAACATGATGTCTGCCAAGCTACCATTGTCGACCAGTACTCTTGAAATCATTACCTCCTTCATTCTCATTTTGATCACCAGCGGGTCATCATGAGGATATAAAACACCTGCAAGGTCATTTTTTGAAAAAATGATGACCAATTTCTCCTTGTTCACCTTTCTCGGGCGATCTTCCTTAGCTAGATTTATTCGCTGAATGTACGAGCAAGCTTGAGCCTCACCGAGCTAAGATTTTCTTTCTGCAGTAAGGTCTCCTCCTCCTGCATCTCCTCCTATAATAACATTACAATCAAATGACCCAAAGCGTATTGAAAATACCTCTCGTTTTGGCTGCCTTGGTTTCTTGGGAAGATCGGGGTCATCCTCTGGATCAACTTCATGGTTTCTCTTCTTGTTCTCCTCTGCTCGACGAGGAAATCTAGACCTATTTCTAGTTCGGTCATTGTTTCTTCTTTCGCCTCCCCGATCAACATACTTTTCTAGCTTTCCTCGTCAGATGAGTGTTTTAATTTAATTGTGATGAGCTATGCAATTTTTGGTCATATGGCCATGATCCTTGTGGAACTCGCAATATTTTTCCTTATTCCTCATGTCAGGGTCTGCCTTCATTTTCTTTGGCCAGTTTAACTCCTCGTTGTTCTTAATTTCTTCCAGGACGTGGTTGATATTTGCCTTCAAAGGTGTGTACTTATCAAATTTCCTCAAGACTTCTCATGACGACGTATTTTTGGATTGTTTGTCACCACCATTGTTCTTATTTTCTTTCTTCTTAACTTTATCACCTTCCACCTTGGTTTCTTTGGCGTCCATATTCTTCTTCGCAGACATAGCCTCCTCGGCATTCATAATCTTGGACGCTTTTCCCATCAGGTCCGACATGGTTCGAGGTGGATCTTTGGCCAAAGTGTAGTACAACTTGTTTGGCAGTAGTCCACTCATCAAAGAGGTAATCGCTATCTTCTCCTCATAATCAATGACTTCGAGTTTCTCGTTATTAAAACGAGTTATATAATCTCTGGTACTCTCACCAGCTTTTTGTCTAACACTTAACAAATGTGCTACTCGTTTAACTGGCTTTGATCCAAAGCAGAAATTCACAATGAATAACTCGGCCATTTGAATAAAAGTTAAAATCTTACCCCGAGGAAGATTATTATACCATATTTGAGCAAATCCGGTAAGAGTTCCCGAGAATGCTCTGCATCTCATCTCATCTGGGACAGCATAGATGTCAGCTGCAGCTTGGTATTGTTCTATATGGAGGACAGGTCAGTCTTTCCATTATACTTGAGAGTCACAACAGGTGCTTTGAACTTTTATGTTGTTGGAAAATCAATAATGTCCTGGATAAAAGGTGTTCCTCGAACAAAGGTTCGTTGTAGAGGGTTCTTGGCCTTAGCCATTTCCCCCAATCTATATTCCAGCATCTGAATAGATCCTTTCCATGCATTATTTCCTTCTTCGGGCCTATTGGTTCTAGCAACTGATCGCATTGAAGTGGCTTCCTGGGATTTATCTTGACGAGCAGCTGGTCGGTCATAGGATCTATCTTGACGAGCAGCGGGTCGCGACTGGGCTAATCCTTCCCTTAAATCTGATGGTCGTCGAAAGCTCCTCGACGCTGCATTAAGAGGACTTTTATTCCTCCAAGGGCCTAATCGGTCGAAAGGATAAACCCTACTTAATCTTTCCAATGCACTGGTCCTTTCTGGGGAGAGGGTGACACATTGTTCAGTATCTGTGGCCCGCACTGACGAAGTTCATCCAAGTTGATAAGAAAAATCTTTAGACTCCTCATTGCGATATGAATTAGTATGCCTAGTACGCGAAGAAAGCGCACGAGTATTTCTTTGAATGCTTCGTGGTCCGGAATGGGCTGATGCACCGCCATGGAGGGTTTGGATGAGTTGTCGCATTGTTTCTTGCATGACGGTCTGGCCCTGAGCCAGATTTGCCATTATTCCAGTCAGATCTGGAATATTTGGCGGAGCAGATGGATTTGGAGGGGTTCCAGCGTTTCGATTGCTAGATTCCGGAATATCAGCCATTTGTGATGGATTGTTTTTGGTGAGAAAACGATATTACCAGTCGTTTCCCACAGACGTCGCCAATCTGTTGATGTAAAAAATTAGATTACTCTAATTATTCAATCACAGATAAATAAATGAGACAAAGAATTTTAAAGTGGTTCAGCCTTATAAGAATGGCCTACGTCCACTGTTGCTTTATTGCTGAGTGTTTGGGAATTCTCGATTTGTGGTTCTATCAAGAAATTTCGCGATGGATTCAGGGTCCCCATCCAATGAGGATTGTACAATGTATATTATAGCCCTGAGGTTGTAATGTGAAAGAGTAACACATTAAATGATATACATATGAAAGGGTAATACATTTAATACCCTTTTTGCGTGTGCGTCTGAATGATAAGGATTTAATGAGCAGTTAAACTGTTTGTATCCTGCTTCGAGGTGCAGCTCGGACCGCCTGAGTTTCTCGGACTGCTTGAGCTTCTCGGTGCTAAAGAGTTCCTCGGAGAGGTCTGTTCCTCGGAGCGTATGAGTTCCTCAGAGTAACATGGTTCCTCGGAGCGTGTGATCATCTCGGAAGTGCTTGTTGTTGTCATGTAGATAGCCACATGTCTTCATATGATTGGTCCATGTCATCAGATTAAATTTGGTATCAACAATAACATTTCCTTTAACCTTTCCCTCTATTTTCTCAATCTCTCTCTACCTCACCCATCGATTTCTTCATCCCCACTTAGTTTTCAAGTAAGTTGTACATATTTTTTAGCAATTTCTCATTCCCCTTTTTTTTTACAGACTCTAGAAATATATAAAAAGAATGTAATGGTGCCCAAATCTGGGTTTCTTTTGGTGTTCATCTCCCCTTCTCAAATCTAGGTCCTTTCACAATAATTCTAT
Source organism: Sambucus nigra (assembly GCA_949130495.1). Classification (NCBI taxonomy): domain Eukaryota; kingdom Viridiplantae; phylum Streptophyta; class Magnoliopsida; order Dipsacales; family Adoxaceae; genus Sambucus; species Sambucus nigra. The sequence goes on along the minus strand of OX422208.1, from coordinate 317,143,715 downwards.
AAATATATGTTTGGAGAGATGTAAAAACTAAAGTATTTTGAAGTTTTCGTTAAAGATGCACATAAGTTGTTTGATACAAAATTTGCACCACGTGTTGGTATTCTTACTATGCTTGACAGGAAGAAGAATTACTCATTGTTGGATTAGTGGCCCAAACAATCTTGGCAGCATATTTCACAAGTTGATGCATATTCTTATATGTTGGATTTTATGGATCCAAAGAAATGGTAGTAGATTTCAGAATTCGAAGTCAGGTACTGATTTTCTTATGTTATTCTTATATGTTGGATTTTATGGATCCAAAGAAATGATAGTAAATTTAAGAATTCGAAGATAGGTGTTGATTTGCTCATTATGATGATTAATTCCTTATTCAAATCCATTATTAAATTTATTCCTCGAATTCCTTTAGGTTGTTTTATACATAATATGTATAATTTGTCTTTTTTCTATAACACAGTTATATTATCCCATTGGATTTCTCCACCTTATAAATTATTAGTTGTTAACTTTGCTTGACTGCTTTTACTTTTTATTCAAGTACATGTTATCACATATACAATTTGATAAAAAAATATAATATTTTTTTAAATTATGTGGGTTGATAAATACAATTATGTTGTTATAAATTGTATTTTAGAAGGAAAAATAAAGTTTTTCATTAATAATTTTTAATAAAAAAATAATTTTTATAAAAAAATTACAAAGCCCCCGCACATCACGCGGGGTTTAAACGTAGTAGACTCTAAAATGATATACATCGCTTTAATTTATAAACAAAACTGGGTACTCCGCGTGGCTTATAACCTCTTAAACGCATGTTGTTCTCTTTTTTCTCTCTATTTACGTGTATCTCGATTTAATTTCTCTCGCTTTTCGTATTCCCCTCTCTGTCTTTTCCCCTTTATATCTCTTATACAAATATGTATCTCTACCCAAGACCTCTATATTTGTTACTCTCCTTCAAATAGAGATCGATTCAGTAGTGACACATGCATAAGAGTGCGGGAGGCACGTGAGAGTGGTAAGGCACTTTGGTAAAGCTCATGGATTTTTCGTTTCCCTCTCTCCCACTACCTCCCCAACTGAAATCCTCACTCCCGCTGCCCTCTCTCCTGCTACAAAACATCTCTCATGCCGACAAAAAATAACCTCCACCCGCCGATGAAAACTTCTAACCATATGCCCTCCTCCCACTAAAAAAACTCCATCCTCTATTATTTTTTATCGTCAATCAAAATTGAGATCGACGAAATAGAGACTTCGATCGACCAAAAGTTGCGATTCCACCGTGTCTGGACACCAACCAAAGCTATGAATCAAGGTGTTCTTGTATTTTAAACTGAGACCTATTAATTTAAACCAATGTTTCAAAATGTTGTTTTTTTATTTTAAATAAATATATGTAACGAAATTTAGTTTTGTTTAGATTTGAGTGACATTTCTTTCAGTGACCACAAATATATGTAACGAAATTTATTTTTTTCACAAATCTATTCATTAATGTTTTTTAACATAATAATATATAATCTTTTATGTAAAATAAATTTAGCCTTCCATGCATCGCGTGGGTTTAACACGAGTTATAGTATATAAATAAAATTGACAGCGGCATCCAGTATTGACATTTGTCTCACCCATACGATGAAACGTGTACACTTGATGAATGTTTTAATTATTTTACTCTGTCCCAGAATTTGAAGAGACACTGCTTATTTGGCTCCATAACTTTTTATTTTCATTCCTTGCGATTAGTGTGCCCGTCATAAAAATAGAACAGTCCAAACCTTCACGTCTTTTCACATTTCTACAAGGCTATCCCTCTTCGCTTTTAAATAACTACTGAAATGAGTTAACCCTTCATTTATATGCTTTCTTTCGATTCTGTATATTTCACGAGAAACCTTCTGATCCTTTATGTTACTGTATTGTTCTAAGATAATGTTTATTGGTCAAACAATCATCAACGGGAGGAACACATTTTCATGAATAGACACAACAAAAACACAATGGAAGAAACTTGGGTTTTGGGTGTTTAGTTCAAATGTTTAGGTTTGGACTTCAATACCTTCGGGATAATCCAAAAGTTTCAATTTACTTTGTGTTTCAAATTCTAGAGGTTATAATTTTGGGTTTAAATAAATTTTAGGGTATCAAACATAAGAAGAGGAAATGGAATATGTCCTAAACCACTAAAAGTCTCTTAAACCCCACCCTGTCTCTCTCTATCGAAGATGTGGGCGGGTGCAGAAGGAGGGACGCCGTCGGAGGTTACTCTGGAGACCTCCACTGGTTCTTTTACCGTCAAGGTATTTTTGTCTAACCCTTTTCATATTTTTGTATCCAACCTTACGTCTCTATATTGTGTCTTGAACAAATTTTTTCCCTAACCTAACAAATGTACAACAAGCATGCCTCCAAAACTTGCAAAAACTTCCTCAATATAACTCGCAGGAGCTATTACGACAATGTTAAGTTCCACAGAATCGTTAAGGTATATCAGCTAATTAACATAGTTTTTTTTAAGGTTTAATCCCGGGGGGGTGGGGGGGACTTGAACCGTCCACCTCTTGCAAGCAAGGGTGAGAAATAACCATCGGTGCAATCCCTATATACACATTGAGATAAGTTCTTTACATCCACTATTTAAGAGTTTATACTTCATGGTGGGGACCCCACTGGGACAGGAAGGGGTAGAGAATCTATAAATGGATATGTTCTCCCCCCCCCCCCCCCCCCCCCCATCCCCCCACCCCCTTCACATTTTTCATTTTTTTGAATTCTTCACTTTAGCTAACCATTTTGTTTCAATTACTTTCCAATAATTAGTGCTAGAAGTTCATAATTAAATAGGAGTAACTAAAACCATATATGCTCTTGTTTTCTATACACAAGGGGTAAGATTTGAGAATTACTCATTAAATAAATATAGTGGAAATTATAGTATATATATAACGAAAATTAACTGTAGCACCCAATGTCGACATTTGTCGCACCCACACGACGACACGTGTATACTTCATTAATGTTTTAATTATTTTACACTATCCCAGAATTTGAAGAGGCGCCTTATTTATTTGGCTCCCCGACTCTTTATTTCCATTCCTTGCAATTAATATGCCTTTAATACCCCTTAAATTTCTAGAATAAATAATAAGGTAATATTTTTGGAATAAATAAAAATTTGTGAAAATTGGAATTAATCTAATAATTTAATTTATTAATTTCGAATATATAATTTGTTGGTATGGCATAATTATGTGTGATGGACTTTATATGTTAATGTTTATAATAATTGCATGTGTTGTAAAAAATACATAATTGAGGTGTGACACATTTAAAAATATATAATGTTGGAGTAAAATAATTTGGGACATGTTTCTGGGTGTATATGGGCTCGTTTAGGTATTTTAGACCTTTAGAAATAATTTTGGGACATAAGTACATGAGTTGGGTAACTTTTGGTCTAGTTTGGGTATGGATTCGGGCTCATATAAGAGTCCAAAGTTTGGGGTTTTAACCCAACTCGGGATTTGGAGTTAACAAGTGTTTAAGGGAAGATTAACAACTCCCCACTACTCATAAGGAAAACTAAAATGCAACTGCTACCAAGAGAGAAGAGGAGAAGAATCAAAAGGGGGAGAAAAGGGCAAAAATAAAAAGGAAACCAAGGGACTTCCTTCCACAATTTATTAACGCAAGAATTTTCTTGCTCAATTTAAATTTTAATGTATTTCTTTATGCATTATAATGACCTACTAAGATTTCTTAGATTTAGGGTAAAATTTTGATGATTTGATGATGAAGAATTATCGTATGCATGTGGAGGACTGATTTTAATATAGGATTGTGACCCAAAAATCAAGGTATCAAATTCTTGAATTTGAGGATAGAAACTTTAGGGTTCTTGATATGAAATTGGGGATATCTTGATGATTATATGTAGAGGACATTAATGTTTGTTTATGACCTGTGAATTTGATGTAAATTCTCTGTTAGATGCCCTATACATTGAATTTAACATTGTTTAGATTGTGGATGAAATATGGGTTTAAATAATTTATTCATGTTCATAAGTTCTGAGAAATTTGGGTATGAAATTGAATTTGATTAATGAATTCAATCATCCTAAGTTGGGTAATTAAGCGTTAGAGACTTAAATACATGATTATAAAATGAAATAAACTATTGGAAGGAAATTTGGGAATGAAAGTAAAAATCCCGTATTATAAACACCAAGCAGATCTAGGCTACTGGGACAAAACGAATCGATTCGTCCTAGAAACCAAATCGATTCAGTCCTGCTGTTAGGGAGAGTTTGGGTCAGAATTTAATGTTGAATGTTTTTATGACCCCGTACTAGTCAGTGGGATGATGTTTGGATGTTACAAGGAATTTATTAAATATATGTGATCACATATCTATTGGAATATTATACTTAATTAGATGGTTAAATAATTGTCAATGGAAATTAAGATTAATATTTAACTTTATTGTCAATTATTAATTAATGAACACTTGTGGATATTATGTGGGAATTTTAGGTAATTATAGATTAGTTACCTAAACGTATTATATGAGATAAATAATATTGTACTTATATGTATTTGTGTGGACATACCAATGTTCATAGATGGTCTAATCGACTTGGAGTTTTGCGCGTTCGGGCTATGTAGCATACGCCGGCATAGGTGGGCTTGCCAATTGTGCATATCATATAGGTACTACGTAGGAGCGCCACCTACGAGAGGTAGGTATTGACGCTGGTAGACTTTATCACCGTTGGGTATGGGTCGTGAACTGGTATACTGCGTAGGGACTGCCTCAAATTTATATGTGTTTGTGATGTCGTCTTAGGATAAGAGATTCCTCCGGACTTACCGATAGAGTACAAATGAGACACCAACGATAGATACCTTTGTGTATCAAATATATGAAAGGACATATATATGAAAGGATATATATATATATATATATATTACCCGAAAACCAATGATATTAAGTAAATTGCCTACGATTAGGACATAAATTCTCCCCCCAAGGTGCTCCTAGATAGGGATAACAGGATTATTGTTGTATCGGTCTTGCGATCTCTCTTGCTTACCAGCTTTCCAGACTTATTGATTCTATCTAGGTTCTTTTCCGCCACAGTTATTTATTTCATTTAAGACAATTGTAAGTGCATTAGCCCAAGATTTCGTTACACTATGTTGGGTTGAGATATTTACTCTCTTGTCGCATTTATTATTTATTTGGTGTTGGTTTGGATCCATTTATTGTTATGGAAATATTCATTTAACCAAAATTTATTGACCTTTAATATATTATTTATATTACGGTGTGCTGATAATGGTATTAATTGATAGACAAGCCCCATCTTCGGCGTATCATTCATGGCCAGTCTTTACATGAGCACGGTTCTAGTGTCTTTAGGATCTATGTTGCCTCACTCACTATCGAGGAGGAGGCTCGCCCGGAGCCACAACAGCAATCATAGGCCCCACCGACCCCACAGTTGATTACACCCGCATATATCATCATCATTGTGTCTCTAGTCATTTCCATGGCTATGGCATCCATGCTTCAGCACTTCCCACCGCCACAGGCATAATAACAACCAACACCACCATAGCAGGTGGCCATACTAGCTCAGTTACTAGGATATATGTGGGACAGGGTAAGGGAGGTCTTTGTTTTCAGGCGGTTCAGATATATTGGTGGCGAGTAGGTAGAAGAAATACATAGAGGAATTTACGGATAGTAGAGTACACACTTGTGCATAAGTATATTCTAGATTCATTCAAGTTAGTGGGGGTCGCGCTTCAGTGGTGGGAGGCATTTACCATGGTTGCAGAGAGAGACAGCTAACCATTGATGATTTTTGGAAGAGGTTTGAAGGGAAATACTTTCACATAGCCATGTAATCTGAAATGAGAGGCAAGTTTATGGAGCTGAAGTAAGAAAGTCGCACGATAACCAAGCACGAGGAGGAATTCACAACCCTCTTGTACTTCGCAAAGGAAGATGTTAGTATTGAGCACAATGGACAAGTTCATAGTGGGATCGACCTGGAACATCAGGAAGGCTCTTCTAGAGAATCCAACCTTCACGACGTACAATCAGTTAGTTAATGCCTCACTCCTCCATTACCAGGATCAAAGGGCATTTTTTATGAACAAGGGTGAGAAAATCCACGGAGCAGAGTCATCGAGCCAGCAGGGCAAGGTGAGTGGGGGAACGAATTCGGGACCCAACATTCTAGGGGCAACCCCTTCCATTGATCAGAATAAGAAGTTTAGGAGTTCAGATGACCGGCATAGACAAGCACTGCAGGGCCAGGGAAAATCAGGACAGGGCTAGGGGCCAATAGGTCCAGGGACTAGGCCTGTCAATGGATCGAATTTATTCAAATTCAAATCCAATCCATTTAAGTGCATATGGATCATGCCTAAAATTCGATTACCTGTTTATTAAATAGAGCGAATTTGGATTAATATACTCCGATTCGTTAATGATCTGACCCAATTAATAGTTTTAATATATATATAATATATATTTTTAATTAATATATATTATATTTAATAATATTTTAAATATATATTATAATAGTTCTCTATTTCATTATCTATTTTTTGGGGGAACATTTGTAAAATAAATTTATGAAATAAGAGTTGAAAATAAAAATGTTGCAAATCAAGTTTAATGTAAACGGATAATCGGATAATTGGATCTGAATCCGTTTAACATAAACGGATATGGATTTGGATTTGCCTGATCCGATCTATTTAATAAACGAATCGGATCCGAATCCATTTAACTAAATGGATATGGATTTGGATTTACCTTATCCGGTCCGAATTCGATCCTTGTACAGGCCTACCAAGGGCAGCAGGGAAAAGGCTAGCTGGGTCGGTAGATTGAGCGACGCTCATTTCACAGGAATTGTTATACATGTGGGGAGAAGGGTCATACTTCGAGGCGGTGTCCTTGAGGTAACCAGACAACCCAAAAGAAGGGAGGTTATAGGGGATAATAGGCGCTACAAGGACAACGCCCACCATTTCTAGCTCCAGCACCCGTCGCCCCACCTTAGGGGCAGCAGCCATTACCGTATGGGTGAGTCTATCATGTCGCAGCCACAGAGGGGCCAGTACCGGCACAGGCAATTGAGGGTATATTTTTCAACTTTGGTCATTTTGGCTGCATTCTATTCGATACGGGTGCATCTCATTCTTTTGTTAGCACGGGGTTTGAACGAGAGACGGGGATGGTAGATTATGCATTCTATAGTGTATTACACAAAGATTCACTAGTGGGTAAAGGGACACCCATGCGATCAGTGTGTCGAGGTATCGAGATTGAGATAGGACGACTCACCTTTGTAACCAACTTACTGGTACTTGATATGCATGAGTACAATGTCATTCTAGGGATGGACTAGCTAGCTCTGTATAGAGCATGTGTGGATTACTATGGGAGGTCCATCATCTTCACCATTCTGAAGAAGGATATGTACCTAGTTACGATGTCATACCCAGGGGGTGGGTCGAGCACGCATTTATACTACATCGAGGATGATACTTCTTCAGAGGTTGTGGTGACACTAGACTCCATCCTGGTGGTGAGCGAGTTTTCTGATATTTTTGGGGAGAGGTTACCACCTAGTCGAGAGATCGACTTTGTGATCGACCTGATTCCAGGAACGAGACCCATTGTTCGTACACCGTATTGGATGGCTCCTTTGGAGATGAGTGAGCTACATGAACATATTGAGCAGCTATTAGGGCAGGGATTTATCAGGAGGATTACTTCTCCGTGGGGTGCTCTAGTTTTATTCATCAAGAGAAAGGAAAGATTTCTGAGACTTTGTATCGACTATTGGGAGCTGAACAAAGTCACTATATGGAATAAATACCCGTTGCCACGTATTGACGATTTATTTGACCAGTTGAGGGGTGTTGTATATTTTTTGAAGATTGACTTGAGATCGAATTACCACCAGTTGAGATTCCGGGAGCAAGATATCTCAAAGACATCTTTCCTTACGAGATATGGTTCGTACAAGTTTTTTGTGATGCCATTTGGGCTAACCAATGTGCCAACAATATTCATGGACTTGATAAATACGGTGTTCAAGGATTACTTGGCTCGGTTCGTTATCGTGTTTATAGACTATATCGTGATTTATTCTCGGAATATAGAGGAGCATGCAGAGCATTTATGGGTGGCCGTATAGATGTTTCGAGATCATCAATCATATGCGAAGTTCGAGAAATGCGATTTTTGGCCAAGGGAGGTGCAGTTTTTAGGCCACTTTGTTTCTAAGAGGGGGATTTCAGTGGACCTAGGAAAAGTTTCTACCGTAATGGAGTGGGGGCAATCCACTACACCCACTGAGGTGCATAACTTTTTAGGACTGGTAGGGTACTACTGTCGATTCATTCAGGAGTTTTCCAAGATATTTGGGCCCTTAACGAATTTGACGAGAAAAGGAAGTACCATTTATGTGGGATGACGTGTGCCAACAGGCATTTTAGGAGTTGAAGACTAGATTGACTACAACACCAGTTTTGGCATTACCTCTGGCAGGGATTGACTATAAAATCTTCATGGAAGCGTCCTTGAGGGGACTTGGATGGGTTTTAATTCAGGAGGAGAGGAAGATAGCGTATGCTTCCCGAAAGCTTAAGCCTCACGAGGGATAGTACCCCACCCACAACTTGGAGTTAGCGGTCGTGGTTTTAGCATTGCGAGTGTGGAGACATTATCTCCTGGGGGACAAATTTCATCTTTTCATAGACCACAAAGCCTATAGTATTTGTTTACACAGCGGGAGCTAAACACGAGACATATGAGGTGGCTAGAGTTTATGAAGGATTATTAGTTCAACATTCAGTACCATTCGGGGAAGGCGAATGTCGTGGTGGATGCTTTGAGACGCAAGATGATTCTGGAGTTAGCGACAGTGTGGGAGGAGAAGTGGAAGTCACTTCACGGGGATGATGACATGACCCGCATATTAATGGCAGTTCTCACTACCACCCCCAATATCATTACTCGGGTGGTGAAGGCATAAGCAGTAGATCAGCTTTACCAGGAGCGAGTGATACTGTTGTTAGCCGAGGGAGTGGAACACTATTCCATTGGATCGGATGGTGGTTTGAGATTCCAGGAGAGAATGGTTGTCCCAGATGACCAAAATTCAAGGCAAGACGTTATGTCTGAGGATCACGGGTCATGATATATGGTACATTTCGGAGGGGAAAAGATGTACCATGACATGCGACGTTAGTATTGGTGGATCGGGATGAAAAGGGACATAACAGATTTCGTGTTTAGGTGTGCTACATGTCAGCTGGTGAAGGTGGATCATTAGCGTCTTACAAGTGTTCTACAACCTTTGGAGATCTCGGTGTGGAAATGGGAAAGCATCTCCATGAACTTCATTATTGGGCTACCTTTATCGCAGAGAGGACATGATTCCATATGGGTGATCGTCGACAGATTGACGAAGGTGGCTCACTTCTTACGGGTCTAAGCAAATTACTGCTCTGAGAAGTATGCCAGACTTTTCCTTGTAGAAATCATTAAGTTGCATGGGGTACCACTCAACATCGTATCAAACATGGATAGAATGTTCGTGTCCCACTTTTGGAGGAGCTTTCAGCAAGCCTTGGGGGCAGAGTTGAGATTAAACACGTCCTATCATCCTCAGACCGATGGGTATACGGAGAGCGTGAATTTGATGTTGGAGGACATGTTGCGGATGTGCATTCTTGATTTTAAAGGGAGATGGTAGCAATATCTTCCTTTAGTGGAGTTTTGTATAATAACAGCTACCAGTTCACGATAAGGATGGCACCGTTTAAGGCACTCTATGGGAGATCTTGTCGTTCACTCTCATATTGGTTAGAGGTGGGGTAGAAAATTTACTTGGTCCATACTTCATTCAGGACACCTCAGAGAAGGTAGAGATGATTCGGGCCAGGATATAGGTTGCCCATGACAAGTAGAAGAGCTACGTAGATGCGGGTCGGAGACACTTAGACTTCGATGTTGGAGATCAAGTGTTGATTAAAGTGTCTCCCATGAAGGGAGTGATGAGGTTTGGGAATAAAGGGAGGTTGTCTCCTCGATTCATGGGATCATTCCTTATTCTGGAGAAGATTGGGCCCGTGGCATATAAGCTGGGATTAATGGACCACTTGTAGCGGATACACAATGTTTTTCATATATATGTGTTGTGTAGGTTCCTTAGAGATGAGATAGGGTACCGACACATCGATATTGACGAGATAGAGCTCTAGCAAGACGCTACTTATGAGGAGAGACCGATAGCCATTCTGTATCATCGGGAGCGTCGACTTTAATCCAAGGTTGCCCCTTTAGTTTGGGTGAAATGGGGACACCATCAGGAGGACTGTCCAACTTAGGACGGGAGGACCACATGCACGAAGTATCCCCAACTCTTCTAGATAGGTACGTACTTTTCTTAATTCCGAGGACGGAATCCCGTTATTTGGGGGAAGAATGTAATACCCAATAAATTTCTAGAATAAATAATAAGGTAATAGTTTTGGAATAAATAAACATTTGTGGAAATTGGACTTCATCGAATAATTTAATTTATTAATTTCGAATATATAATTTGTTGGTATGGCATAATTATGTGTGATAGATTTTATATGTTAATGTTTATAATAATAGCATGTGTTATAGAAAATACATAAATGAGGTGTGACACAATTAAAAATGTATAATGTTGGAGTAACATAATTCGGTACATGGGCTCGTTTAGGTGTTTTAGACCTTTATAAATAATCTCGGGCCATAGGTACATGAGTTGGAAAACTTCTGGGCTAGTTTGGGTATGGATTCAAGCCCATTTGAGAGTCCAAAGTTTGGGGTTTGAACCCAACTCGGGATTTAGAGTTAATAAGTGTTCGAGGGAAGATTAACAACTCCCCACTACTCATAAGGAAAACCTAAACGTAACTGCTACCAAGAGAGAAGACGAGAAGAATCAAAAAGCGGAGAAAAGGGCAAAAATCAAAAAGAAATCAAGGGGCTTCCTTCAACAATTTATTAAAACAAAAAGTCTCTTGCTCAATTTAATATTCAATGTATTTCTTGATGCATTATAATGACCTCCGAAGATTTCTTGGATTTAGGTTAAAATTTTGATGATGAAGAATTATCCTATGCATGTGCAGGACTATTTTAATATTGGATTGTGACCCAAAAATCTAGATATCGAATTCTTGAATTTGAGGATAGAACCTTAGGGTTCTTGATATGAAATTGGGGATATCTTGATGATTATATATAGAGGACATAAATGTTTGTTTATAACCTGTGAATCTGATGTAAATTCTCTATTAGATGCCTTATACATTGAATTAAACATTGTTTAGATTGGGGATGAAATCTGGGTTTAAATACTTTATTCATGTTCATAAGTTTTATAAATTTGGGTATGAAATTGAGTTTGATTTATGAAATTAATCATATTAAGTTGGGTAATTAAGTGTTAGACTTTACTACATTATTATAAAATGAAATAAACCATTAGAAGGAAATATGGGAATGAAAGTAGAAATCATGTATTAGAAACAACAAGCAGATCTGGGCTACTGGGAAAAAACGAATCGATTCAAATTTGGACTGAATCCATTCAGCAGGGAGAATTGATTCGGCCAAGAAACCCTGCATAGACACACAGATATGAGTGGTTGCACTAGGATCTATCCACCAAGTGTGTTTAGGTACCGAAGTCAAATTAACCTCAAAACAAAATAGATTATGAAGTGTACCTTTCTTTGCACACCAAGCATATTAGTAGGTATATTACTTCTTCTTATGATCCACATGTACAAAGAAGAAATAACCATCAACATTCTTTTTTTTAGTTGTTTCTTTTAATATAGAACCTCTGCATCTTCTTTATCCTACTTTTTTTCCTTCCCTTTGTCCTTGCTAGTATTATCCAAATGAGCACTTTATGTCTTTTCTTATTTCATTATTTCCTCTTCTTGCACACAATGTGAGATGAGCTCATTAAGAGACCACATATCCTTTTGACAGTTGTAGCTCACCTTAAATTGAATGAATTGTGTGGGAAGAGCTATTAGAACCAAATGCACAAGTAAATCCTCAGAGAGATCAAGCTTAAGTTCTCTTAACTTTGAAGCAAGATGAGACATTTCCATAGAGTACTCCCTAATGTTTCAATTACCTTTATATCTCATTGATATGAGACTTGCTAGAAGTGTACTTATTTTATCCTTTTCACTCTTGGCAAATTTGTTCTCAATTTCTTCTAGGAACTCTTTGGCTGTCTTTATCATTTCTAATATTGTGCCCCTGAATGCATCTGGAATGGCCTTCTTTATGATCATTAAACACATCCGATTTGACTTCTCCCAACTTTCAATGTCCCTCTTTTCATGATAGGAACTTTTAGTCGTAGGAGGTGCAGGATAAGAAATCATTAACGCAAGGTCCAGATTCATGGCACTGAGAACTATATGGAGGTTCGTTCGAATGAGATGTGGTTTTTATTCGAACGAGATGGGAATATGTCCGAACGACCCGTGGGTTTGGGTTAAGTTTGGATCGTGGAAATGTTATGTGGATTTTTATAAACTCAAGTGAGTATGTGGGATGTTATCCAAGTAAGCGGGTATTTAATTAAAAATAGTTTTGTGCTGTAAATGAGGGGACGACCCCTCTATGTGTGTCCTTAGGTGAAAATAAATTTTCTTTTCAAAACCCTTTTTCCAATTTTATTAAGCACCAATTTTGTGAACTAAACTAATTAAGCCAATTTTATCTTCATCCTAAACATGCATCCAGTGTGATTAAGTAAGACAAAGGAAATAATGCTCACAAAACACGCCGATAAACAAGGAAACCACAATGGGAAAAAATCGCCGACGACCCAAGCCAGACAATCACTATGATATGGTTTTATAAGGAAGATTTTAGTCTTACACAATGACTCGATCCCCATAGCCTTGATGCCTTATTTTTCTCTTCAACTGCTCCTCCATAATGCAACGCAGGAGTCCACAACAGACGAGTCCACGCGTGCCTCGGTATCCACCGATATAGCCAGCAACCGTCAATCAACAAGTAAGGATTCCACCTTCGAATGATGAAGAATGAAATCGTGGTACAAACACAAGATCTCTATAACATATGGTATGTAAACTTGGATCTTGTAAACAAAAAGGATGTTATTAGCTTTGGAAACATTTGTTAAGCAAGTGCAGATTAACGTATAGGTTCTGTATAATTTGTATGTTCTGCACACTGTTTTTCTAAGCAAAAAGACGCCTTAAATAAAAACGTTAAGTTGGTGCGTCGTTAGAGCGAAATGTATATGTCGTTCGAACAATATATCCACCTTGTTAGAATGAGATGTCCATGTCGTTTTAACGACAACCACATGTCGTTTGAACGACTATGAAGGTCGTTTGAACCACTCCAACTAAAGAAAGTGTTTAATATGACTCTAAACACGAGATAAACTCAGAAAAATCATTTTTTTTTTAAAATAAAATCATATTTGAATAAAATATCATCCTTAGAAAATATTTACCGAGTATCCATAAACCAATATGCATCCATACCTGAGAGAATCTCAAAAACCAAATGAAGACGTAAAAAGTGCACCAAAACTACGTCCTGATCTATCTTTGAAGCTTAGTTGCTACATCTTCAACATAACACCATGGACTAAATGGGAACTGTGATAAGTAAAAATTGGTTTTTGTTCAGAATCATGCCAATACATACAAATTGACACTACTTAGAAATTTGTCCTTAAAAATCTCTCCTTTTGGCTATTCCGCGATAAAATCAAAAAAGTGAAATGCCTAAGCTGGGCCATCAAGTCGTATGACCTAAATTCCATCTTATTAAACCCAAAACAAAAAACAGGACATGGACTATCAAATGTATCTATCAAATATAGGACGATTGGTGAGCATGAACTGTCTCCATGTGATGTAGTCGCAAAATCTTGAATCATTGAAGAATCACTACACACATGAAACAAACAAATACTAAGTAAAGTATGGAAGAACAAATGATATATAATCAATATGATACAAATATAAAATACTAGCAAAAATCTCCCCCTATATCACATAATCTCTCCCCCTTTTTGTCTCGAATAGACAACTAGTGAGAAAAATAAACGTATAAACATATATCTTGCATGAGAATTATCATATGAAGCATATTTAGATAAACAAGATGAACTAGCTCAAAATAATTAGAATATGTCAAATCATAGCTAGTAAACAGCAACAAAGAATAATCATCAATATCAAAAGATGTGACTAAACAATATCAATGCATTGTAAAAATCAAAGCATGAATAATCAATACGACTGCATATAAACTGCCCAAAACAACCCAGAAGTACCAAATTAGTATAATATCATAATGTATATCAAGTAGGTACTGAAACAAAGCGAATGGAAAAACTTCAGCTAGGGTCGTTTGAGCAACATTTCCAGGTCTTTTAAATGATTAAGGCATTTCGTTAGAACCATATAAGAAACGACCCAAAATAGTATGATGTCGCGCGAAGTACCTTTCTAACGACTCATCTAACGACCTATCGTTTGACCATACTTGACACTTACTATACCTCTATCAAAGGGTCGTTCGATCCAGTCTTCGAACGACGTGGACATATCGTTCGAATGACAGTCCTAAGTCATTGTAACGACTTCTAAAACTCTCTATTCTAGCTTTAAAATTATACAGGATTTGCCCAGCGAAGAAATAATCTCAAAACAGCAACGGGAAGTATGAAAACAACAGAAAAATAGAGTCAAAACAACATATACGAGTTATGCATCAACATAGTATCAATGTGCTCAAACATAAAATGTAATGAAGGGGTGTAACTAACACAAGAATCACAATAAAAATGCAAAGATACGTTTAAGAAGCTCTATTTGACTGTTAAATATCATCAAACTATGGTTTAGGCATATGTGACAATTAAACTTGAACTTAATGAACAAAACATACATCACACACACAAGTCTAAAAATTTTGACGATTTTACGAACAATGGAGTCATGACATGGATTTTTCAATAAAAGGATTTGTTTGTGCAAACCCATTGTGTTATACATTCAAACTCCCTCCTATCTAATAATTTTTTTCTTTTGAGGTTCTGATTTCTCTTTTAAGAGATTTCCTATTAGCCCCATTTTTGGCATATGATTCTTTTTATTGCTTTAATTTTTTTCTTATGCTCTTTCAAACAGTGGCTCTCACGATGAGTTCACATGCTTCTCGCATCCCTTTCCCGTGTACACTCGTCATTTTTTCAATATGCAATATAAATCCTCACGGACAACGATTTTTACATGCACAAATCCTCCCAAGTCTAATATGCGCGTAGATGACAAAATTTAGAGAAGAACATCTCAACAAACTCAAATATGCATGAGAAGTAAAACATTCATGAAAGCTCGTGCATGTGTGCATTGGCATATGCATAGTCAAATCTAAATATAAGTCAACTTCGAAACGACCCCATTAAAACAATGGTTAAGATCAATCTTTGTATCCAAAATCATAACCAAATGTATTAGCCACGTGGAAAGATGAAATGATGGAGTTCAAGCACACTAATATGCCACATTAAATGTAACCTCACAACATGAAAATAAACTAAAAATCTTTTTATGTTTTTAAAAAAAATATTTTTGACCCCGAAACTAAATCCTTTTGTATTTTTCAAAAATATATGAAACCAAAAATCTTTTTGTATTTTCAAAGTATTTTTTTTTGTATTTTTCCAAGTAAGACTCAAATAAACGAAAAAAATATAATAAAAAGAGATAAACATGTCATATCACTAGCAAATATATATCTCGAAGTAAAATAGTGTACAACAAACATAATCATGTAAGCAATCATCTATAAGAAATAACATGTGAAGCATCATGTGCTAGCATGTGAGAATCAACCAATTTTACATTTAGCATCTCCAAAATGGATTTTCTAACCCTAGAACGGTGTATACCTAACTCGAGGGGTTATGGGAACCGACGGGACACTACACTTAAATTTCCTAGGGTCTTTTCTAAAATCATAACAAAAATGCCTAAGGTGATCTTTCCTACCACAATGCGAATATGTGTAAATACGATGAGGAATGGGAACTTTGGGTTAACCTTTTCTAACATCCTGGGATATGGTTGACACTCTAAAATAAACTACGGTTTTGGCTTTAACACTCAACATAAGAACAAGATGAGCCATTACCATCATTACACAAACTACTCGAGTCTTTTAAATTATCTTTTTACTTCAAAATTTTAGACTCAAGCAAAGAATTATACTCTTGCAATTTTAGGGACTCCTTTTTCATATTTTCAATCAATCCTAGAAGGTTATCTCTCTCTCCCTCGATAAAAGCAAACTTATCCCTAAGAGTCTTCTCACATGCCTTAATATCATTAATCAAAATATTTTTATCCTCATTGGCACAAATACAAACCCTAGAATTTTTCAAGTCCCCTAAAACAAGGACCCTATCATCAGTCTCTTTCTTGCCCAATTTTAAATCCCCAAAGGTCATGATACAAGGCAATAAACTTCTCACAAATGATATCTCTTTGAGTTTAAAATGTTTCCAAATATTCAATAACATTATTAAAATGAGAATTTTCTTCTTCAAGAATTTTAATTATTTGGCAAAACGTCACATTCAAATGAGAATCCATCGACAGAAAAAAAATAAGCATAAGAGATATGAATAAATAATCACCCAAAAAACGAAAACAAGGATCTACATAATAACTTAATGCAATAGGCTCTGATACCAATTTGTAAACGCGGGGGTGTTCCCTCTATGTGCGTCCTTTAGGTAAAAATAATTTTTTTTCTCAAAACCCTTTCTCTAATTTTATTAAGCACCAATTTTGTAAACTAAACTAATTAAGCCAATTTTATATTCTTAACCCTAAACATGCATCTAGTGTTCTTAAGCAAGAAATAATGCTCACAAAACACGTTGATTTACGAGGAAATCACAACGGGAAAAAACCTCGGACGACCTAAGCCAAACAATCACTATGATACGGTTTTACAAATGAATATTTCAGTCTTACACAACGACTTTATCCCCATAAGTCTTGACGCCTTCTTATTCTCTTCGACCAGTCCTACACATTGCAACCTAAGATTCCACCTATGCCATATCCACAACACACGAGTCCACGCATGTCTCAGTATCCATTGATACAACCAGTAACCATCAATCAGTAAGTATGGAGTCCACTGCATGAAACTAGTTCTTCGAATGATGAAGGATGAAACCATGGTGAAAACACAAGATCTCTATAACATATGGTATGTAAACTCGGATCTTGTAAACATAAAGGATGTTTTTAACTTTGGAAACCTTTGTTAAACAAGTGCAGAGAAATGTATGGATTCTGTGTAATTTTGTATGTTTTGCACATTATTTTTTTGAGAAATGAGATGCCTTAAATAAAAACGTTAAGTCGGCACGTCATTAGAACGAGATGTGTACGTCGTTCGAACGATATAGACATCTTGTTAAAATGAGATTTCCATGTCGTTTGAACGACAACCACTTATCGTTTGAATAACAGTGAAGGTCGTTTGAAGCACCCAAACTAAAGGCAATGTTTAATACAACTCTAAATACGAGATAAACTTTAAAAAATCATTTTAAAATCATATTTAATTAAAGTAACATCCCTAGAAAATATTTACGGAGTATCCATAAATCAATATGTATCCATACCTAAGAGAATCTCCAAAAACCAAACGAAGACGTGAAATGGGCACTAAAACTACGATAAGATTAATCTTTAAAGCTTGGTCGCTACGTCTTTAACACAACATCATAGACTAAATGAGTATCGTGACAAGCAAAATCTATCTATGACTCAAATTGGTTTTTGTCTGGAATAATTCTAATAATTACAAATTGATACTACTTGAAAATTTGTCCTTACATGTATCGCTATTCATTATGTGGGAATTTAATAATTAACTAGGTTGCTCACTTAAGGGAATAGTTAAATAATTAGTCGGGAAGTTGGTTTGAACTTCGGGATTTGGGTGAACCATATGCGGTGGGACATGCGTATGAGTTTGGTACTTATTATATATACATATAACCGATAGGTGTTGGGTTGATTCCCAGGCCATAGTACTATTGCATGGCCACTATTCGTGTGTGACGACAGGTGTTGGTTTTGAGTCCGATTAGGCATGATGTCGTATGGTTGCGACCCAGGGATGTATATTTATGACCGCCTCCATTTTATGTGAATTCGTTTGGGATCGGTGGCGAGATTCCAACCCAGTGGTTCGGTGTGAAGCGTGATGCCTAGAGTCGGATAGCACACGAGGAATATATTTGAAAGGTCCAAGCTCTGGGGATACGGTTATGCGTATATATATATATATGATGCGGTAAACAGCACCACCAGTCAAGATGTTTGTAAGCTCAAACCAGTGCAACAATGGTAGCACAAGAGTATACCAAATATAAGAGATTGAGGTGAGGAGAAGAGCATGAACACCAGTATATAAGTGGTTCAACCGATCTGGCCTATGTCCACTGTGCAAGTGAGTGAGTAATGTCACTGATATAAGGCACTAATGTCCATGAATACAATCTCTCAAGCTTTCTCTCTCTATTGTATAAAATGACAGAGTTTCAGCTAGGGTTGTAATTATCCATCCTTTACAATATTGAGGATAACCTCTATATATAGTGCTTAGGGGGTGTAATGTACCCCCCAAGCATGCAATGAGCATGTGCATGAAGATCCAACCAGTATAAGGATGACACCTGGCTGATCTTAACTAAATAATGATGACCTCAATATTCCCTCACGTGGAGGGAATGATTCAGTTATAACAAAGTTGTCCACATGTCCCAAGACAAACATATGAGCGTAAATGCTCGGTTGTCTTCACTTTATGCCAACCTAGGCCTGGATGAGTATGAGGTTGGTGATGTCCGACCTTCTCCATGTATAAGACCAAATTACATGATGACCTTGGCTGGGAAGCCAGTCGAGGTTAAATAACTGGAACGTTGTCCAGGGTCGATGTTGTCTTGACACTTGATGTTGAGCATGTGAGGCTTTGCGGGTCTCAAATGATAACTCGTAACATCGGCTAAAGCTGATGTTGATGTTGATGTTGATGTTGATGTTGATGGATGGTTGAACTCGTGTCTTTACTGACCTCGGTTGATGTCTAACCGAGGTTGATATAGAGGTTGAAGTGATGTCGGCTGAAGCCGACCTTCTGAATGACAACCCTGATTATGGATGGTATATGCTTTTGTCACATTGGCTGTGAGTTGGTCGAGGTTAGTTGTTCTGAGTAAGAGGGTTCACTTTGGGCATATCAATCACCCTCTAGCCCTTAGTTACCTATGTAAATAGGTGACTAAGGGGTATGTATGTCTGAGGCTGTATTTCCTTGTGTGCTAATATTTCTTTGACATGTGTCAACTTCTGAAGTGGGTAGCGTTCCTGACAATGTGTAATGATGTTGGTTTGTCTTTTGGTCTCCTAAGGCAATGATGGGACTTGGGATGTGTGCAAATTGATTTGAGGGTTTAAACCCTTTTATTCTCCTTCTTCTTTATTTCTTTCCATTTTCCCGCCTGTGCTCTCTACGATTTCTCTCTTTTCAAGAGCTCAATTGCTGTTGTGTTTGAAGATTTCTTTGTTCCCAATCTTCTTCTTATTCATTTAATAATTCATTAGGTATCATTTTCACCTTGATTTTCCATTTTCAGCATTATATTTCCATTTCTGCTTTTTCGGTAAGGAGTTAGGCTTTCCGACGAGGGTTTTAGGGTTTTTCGGTGATACTTTGCAATTTTTGACGAGCTTGTTCTTGAGAGTTCTGGGTTTAAAAGATTTTAAAATCCAAAGTTTGATCTTTGATTTGGATTTGAATTGAGTTGTTTGGTTGTGGTTTAGAGTCTCAAGTGTAGGGTCGTCTGCCTTATGCTCAGACCTCTGTATAAGCTTATATAAGAGTTCTCTTCACTTAGAGAGAATACCTTTTAAAAAATTAGGCAGATAGAGCTATCCCAAGAGGAAGCTCGTAGGGCTGAGGCCTTCCCTCTCAGGCCTATCTTCCCTCCACCTCTGAAGGTAATATATCCTGAGCTAGCCGAGCCTGTTGAGCTAGCAGAGGATCCAATAGACCCAACTCCCATGTCTGAGTCTGAGTCATCTACCTCAGACCCTATGTCTATAAACTCTTTCCAAGAGGCTATGGACTACTCTATTAGGCAAGATTAGGTCCCTAATCAGGCCGAGGTTGAGAGTTTTGCCTCGTCTCAAAATGATGTTAGTACCTCATAAACTTCTTCTGAAGTTGAAGTTGTAGGGCCAAGTGTGGCTATTCCAACCATCGTTGATGGTATTCCCTTATCAGTCGCCATCGGGGCTGAGTTCGCTCAGAGATTTCCTAATGGAACCCCATTATCTGCCCAGGTCAATGTTTCCATGGATGAAGATGATGGTCATGAAAGTGATATTGACACCTCAGAGGCAATCGAGATAGAGATATCTGTCACTGAGTATGACCTTTAGGTACCTCTATTCTATAGGTCCTTCCATTAAGCTTAGGAGACCTCTGAGGGGTAAGAGGGACTTTGATAGCCGATATGGGTAGATATGTGTGTATGAGATGATGTTCAAATTAGGCTTCCGTCTCCCCATCCATCCTTCAAGTAGAGCAATATTATCCCATATCAACCTAGCCCTTTCACAATTATCCCCCAATTCCTGGAGGGTGATGATTGGGGCTATCATCCTTTGGAGGGTTGTTCATCACTCAAACCTTCCTGTTAGGGTCTTTACAGACTGTTATGTCCCGTGCTCTGCCAAAAACCACCTCAGCTACTATCACTTCCTAGCTAGGAAGTCGGACAAAAATATATTATTGGTTACCCAGGCCTCCAACGACAACTGGAAACCTCTGTATTTCTTTACCTCAGGGGCATGGGAATTCGGTCCATGTGCCACCTCTTCGTCGTTGGAGCCGAGGACACCTCTTAGGTGGGGGAAGGTGTCCCTTGCTGCTAAGGCCGACCCTGGTCTTAGTTAGGATAACATTAAAAAGGTTAAGGATCTTCAAGAACAAGGGAAACAGGGTTAGCCGATCAAATACGAACATCTGATGACCCCCTACTACCTCTCTGACACTGGCCTGGGGGAAGTCCTTTGACTGATCTTCGTAGGTATTATTTTTTATAAGTTGTACCTCTGAGTTTTCATACCTCTTCTTTATTAACTCAGATGTTTCTTTTTGCAAAACTCCCAGAAGGTATTTTTGACGACTTGTAGGAGATGTCTACCCCGAGCCTTGTGAAGCTAATGAAGAAGGCTGGGCATAATGTGGCCCCACCCCCTCCCAAAAAGAACGTCGGCACATCCAAGGCTGATGTTACTAAGAAAAGGAAGACTGCCACTGAGTCGGAGCATCAGAGGCAGAGCAAGACTCAAAAAGGGGATCATGCGATCCCTATCTCCACAGATGGTGCCATAGCTGCTCATCTAGCTCAACTAAAGATCAGTGAAAGCTTAATTGGCCATGGTCTGAAGGCTATGGATACCATCGGCTCTGTAATGACCGATGAGGATAAGCATTTCCTATGCTCTCTGGATATCCCCTTGCTGGTCGAGTTCAGCCTTCATAGGTCCATTTAGGTACTTATTTCTGCCATTTTGTTCTTCCAAGTGTAACCTTGGCTATATTTGTAGGTTACAAAACTCATACATCTGACTTTTCACTGTAGGGTGTTCTCTCCATTCACCAATTTATTGATTGGAGTCTGAGGAAGATGCCCCTTTTTGAGAATGGAAGAGAAGCCCTAAAGGTCCATGATTCTTTGAATGCTGAAGTTAATCGTCTGAAGGAGTTAAAAGAGGCTAACAAGCTGATTAAGCAGAGGGATAGAGACATCGTCAACCTCAAGAAAGACCATGAATTATCCCTGAAGGCCAAAGATGATGCCCTTCAGACCAAAGTGGATATTGCGGTTAAAGCCTCACTGGAGTACACCTCAGAGAAGATCCTTATAGATTACAAGGTCTCTAATGAGATCAGCTTCGGATTTAAATACCATGAAAGAGGTATTAAAGAAATTGGGAAGTGGTCATCTTCTAAGGAACAGGAGTCAGGGAGCTTAGCTCCCTCAGACTTTATCGGTCTTGGCTTTGGCGACCCCGTTTTGCTCAAGCCTTACAAGAGGTTGAGGAGGATGGTGTTGCTCCTATAGAGACTGCTCCCTTGGAGGTTACTAAAACTGAAGAGGCCATTCATCAGGACGATGCTGTAGAGGTAACTAATGTCAGCCAAGAGGACACCATTCCGACTGCAGATACATAAGCCTTTCTATGTGAAGCTTTTAATTTGTAACTTCTGCTTATTTTTGCCTGTGATTTTTCTACACTCTGATGGCCCTTCAGCACACTTGATTTGTAAATCTGACTACTTAAATGTAATATCATCTTCTTCAGAGGATTTTGCTTCTTTCAATGAATGCCTTCTCTTGTATGTTGTCTTAGTCATATAATGATGTTTATCTTATGGTCTGAGGTCATCATAATATGATGTTCTACCTCATAATTTATCTCCAAATTAATGATATTTAAGGTCTGAGGTCACCAAATCATGATGTTTACCCTCATATTTTATCACCAAATTAATGATGTTTAAGGTCTGAGGTCATCAAATTATGATGTTTATCCTCGTAAGTTATCACCAAATTAATGATGTTAAAGGTTTGAGGTCACCATAATATGACGTTTATCCTCATAAGTTGTCACCAAATTAATGATGTTAAAGGTCTGAGGTCATCATAATATGTTGTTTACCCTCATAGTTTCACCAACTTAATGATGTTTAAGGTCTGAGGTCATCAAATTATAATGTTTACCCTCATAGTTTCACCAACTTAATGATGTTTTAGGGTCTGAGGTCACCATAATATGACGTTTACCCTCATAATTTCACCAACTTAATGATGTTTAAGGTCTGAGGTCATCAAATTATGACTTTTACCCTCATAATTTTGCCAAATTAATGATGTTTAAGGTTTGAGGTCATCATAATATGATGTTTCAACTCATTATTTCACCAAATTAATGATGTTTAAGGTCTTAGATCACCAAATTATGATGTTTACCTTCATAGTTTCACCAACTTAATGATGTTTAAGGTCTAAGGCCATCAAATTATAATATTTACCCTCATAACTGTCACCAAATTAATGATGGTTAAAGGTCTGAGGTCACCATAATATGATGTTTCCCCTCATAATTTCACCAAACTAATGATGTTTAAGGTCTGAGGTCACCAAATAATGATGTTGACCCTCATAATTTCACCAAATTAATGATGTTTAAGGTCCGAGGTCATCAAATTATAATGTTTACCCTCATAGTTTCACCAACTTAATGACGTTTAAGGTCTGAGGTCATCAAATCATAACGTTTACCCTCATAATTTCACCAAATTAATGATGTTTAAGGTCTGAGGTCATCATAATATGATGTTTCACCTCATTATTTCACCAAATTAATGATGTTTAAGG
The DNA here is from genome assembly GCA_949130495.1 of Sambucus nigra. Taxonomy (NCBI): domain Eukaryota; kingdom Viridiplantae; phylum Streptophyta; class Magnoliopsida; order Dipsacales; family Adoxaceae; genus Sambucus; species Sambucus nigra. Next base: position 317,120,068 of record OX422208.1, on the reverse strand, counting down.
TCTGAGGTCATCATAATATGATGTTTGCCCTCATAATTGTCACTAAATTAACGATGTTTAAAGGTCTGGGGTCATCAAATTATGAAGTTTACCCTTATAGTTTCACCAAATTAATGATGTTTAAGGTCTAAAGTCATTAAATTATGATGTTTACCCTCATAGTTTCACCAACTTATGATGTTTAAGGTCTGAGGTCATCAAATTATGATATTTACCCTCATAATTGTCACCAAATTAATGATGTTTAAAGGTCTGAGGTCACCATAATATGATGTTTCCCCTCATAATTTCACCAAACTAATGATGTTTAAGGTCTGAGGTCACCAAATAATGATGTTGACCCTCATAATTTCACCAAATTAATGATGTTTAAGGTCTGAGGTCATCAAATTATGATGTTTACCCTCATAGTTTCACCAACTTAATTATGTTTAAGGTCTGAGGTCATCAAATCATGACGTTTACCCTCATAATTTCACCAAATTAATGATGTTTAAGGTCTGAGGTCATCATAATATGATGTTTCACCTCATTATTTCACCAAATTAATGATGTTTAAGGTTTGAGGTCATCATAATATGATGTTTACCCTCATAATTGCCACTAAATTAATGATGTTTAAAGGTCTGAGGTCATTAAATTATGACGTTTACCTCATAATTTCACCAAATTAATAATGTTTAAGGTCCGAGGTCATCAAATTATGATGTTTACCCTCATAGTTTCACCAACTTATGATGTTTAAGGTCTGAGGTCATCAAATTATGATATTTAACCTCATAATTGTCACCAAATTAATGATGTTTAAAGGTCTGAGGTCACCATAATATGATGTTTCCCTCATAATTTAACAAAACTAATGATGTTTAAGGTCTGAGGTCACCAAAAAATGATGTTGACACTCATAATTTCACCAAATTAATGATGTTTAAGGTCTGAGGTCATCAAATTATGATGTTTACCCTCATAGTTTCACCAACTTAATGACGTTTAAGGTCTGAGGTCATCAAATCATGACGTTTACCCTCATAATTTCACCAAATTAATGATGTTTAAGGTATGAGGTCATCATAATATGATGTTCACCTCATTATTTCACCAAATTAATGATATTTAAGGTCTGAGGTCATCATAATATGATGTTTACCATCATAATTGTCCCTAAATTAATGATGTTTAGAGGTCTGAGGTCATCAAATTATGACGTTTACCCTAATAATTTTACCAAATTACTGATTTTTAAGGTCTGAGGTCGTCAAATTATGATGTTTACCCTCATAATTTCACATCTTCTCTTCTCTCCTCAACCAAATCTAGGTCGAGTCTTCTCTCTTCCCCATTCTTCTCGGGGTCATAGGTCTGAACTCTGTGAGTGGGGAGTCCTACTTGTATAGGTATGACGGCTTCTGAGCCATGGGCCAACATAAATGGGGTCAAATTCTTGGAAGAAGTAACATTCTTGAAAACAAAAATGGGGTTAAACCTGCATTTCCATTGGGATTTTGAAAACAAAAGCATTAAATAAGTAACATTCTTGGAAGAAGACAAAAACACGAAAGAAAATTATACAAACACCGACTCGTCCTCTAGAACTGGCACCAATCTGAGGATACTTCAATATAGTCCAATCAAATACATAGTCAAATTGATAACCTACAAAGTGGGACAAAATCAGATATAAAAGATGAGAATATATAACTACCGAAAGCCTAAATACTCATATAGTACATAAAAAATAAAAATAAAACTCATTTACTTGATTTAAAAAACTTATAGTTATACTTTCTATTTACCTTCACAAATAAATAAGTCTCGAATAATACCCGATTAAACCCAAGTCATATCAGCAAAGCGAGAGTGGCTAGTCAGTCTCCCACTTTAATAAATCTAAACCGAGCAAATAAGCATTTCATATTACAAGACATGAATTAAAAAAATGCAGAACATTGGATATATGCATATATATTCCCACTTTCAAAATGAATTAGTGAAATTTGACTCTACAAAAATATAGAACATCACTCATCTTTGCGAATAGGCACAATGCTTCAATAATAAGAAATATGTAAGTGAGCAATTTTGAAGACCTTCAAACTTTGAGGCATTTACTCAAACACTTCGTCACTAATTGTAATATATCATAAAAACAAAAGGTATCATTTGTATAAAACTCGAATTAACCCAACAACACTCAAAACTTTGGCCCCCTACCAAAAATCTTGGATCCTCCACTTGACCTTTAGGCTATCATACTTGAGGTTGCATCTGCACTTTATACGTATATAATCAATTGCAAATTAAAGTTAAAAAACTGAGAAATATTCTTTATTTAGCAGGAGCCCTCCTAATATTAAAGTGTGAGAGTGTCCTGTTTTAAAATTATAGTGTTAAACAGTAATATTACTAGTTTATATAACTATTAAATTAAAAAAACAAAAGAAATTAATACGTGCTTGTTTAGAGAGATGGGTGTGCCTGAGGAGGGTAAATTTATCGCAAAGCGATCGAGTGCTCGAACCATCACCCATGTACACAACGCAATTGAGATCCTATTGTTTAAGAACTCTTCCTGTATGGCACCAAATTAGACTTTCTTCTTGTATGGCTTTCACTGCACACCAAAGAACTCTCTCTCCTCCATCGTCGTCATTGGTGTATCGGTGAAAGAACCCTACAGTCTTCTTTCTGTTTCTGAGACCGTTTACAATAAAGAAATGAAAGAAACCCTACAGTCCACCACCGCCATCGTTAGTTGAACCCCGCTTGCCATTTAACCAACTTACCGTCGGCGATCTCGACCTTTGGTTTGACAGAAAAACCACAGTCCCATCTTGGGGCTTTGAGCGCGGATATTTCATTGAGGGAAATGAAAGAAACGAAGGCTACTGAATGAGAAAACGAATGCAGCATTTTTTTTTTAAGATTGAACCTGGTCACGGCTCTCAACCGTGACCCACCAGAAGAAACACCAACGAAACCAAAATACCCACCAAACTGCATATGGTCACGGCCCATAGCCGTGATCCACGCTAAGAAATGGTCACACCCCCAACTGTGACCCCTAATGTCTGTGTTTTGTGCTTCTTCATGCCTATGGTCACGGCCCAAGTCCGTGACCAATCCGTGACCAATCTTGGAGGGAATTTTGGCTCGAGTTTGGCCCTAAGATGGTCACGACCTGGTCACAGCCCAATTCCGCGACCACTGTGGTCACGGACTTGGTCTGTGACCACTTCTAGAGCATCGATAATTTAATGTGATAATAAATATGGTTACGCCAAATATTGAGTGGGTCACGGCCCAAGTCCGCGACCAGCTAGTCGCGAACTTGGGTCGTAACCCACTGGTCGTGACCATTCGCAGGATTTGGTGTAGTGTGTGGGACCACCAGTTGTATGCCAAGTTCGAGAAATGTGGATTTTGGTATAAGAGGTGAAGTTATTGGGTCATATTATCTCCAAGAGAGGGATTTCTATGTATCCGAGTAAGGTGTGAGTGATGGGGGAGTGGGGTCAGCACATGACACCCATGTAGGTGCATAGTTTTCTAGGGTTAGCTAGGTACTACCTCGTATTCACCAGAGGATTTTTTAAAATTACGAGTCCCTTGACGAATTTAACGCATAAGGAAGTTCCTTTTATTTGGGATAACCAATTCCAATTAGATTTTGATGAGCTAAAGGTCAATTTGATTCCAGCTTTAGTACTCGTATTGCCTAGGGGAGGAGTGGGGTACTTGGTTTTTACCGATGCGTCCTTACACAAACTTAGGGGAGTTCTACAGTGAGATGAGTGGGGCATAGCTTATGCATCTCACAAGACTAAGCCCCATGAGAATAACTATCCTAATCACAACTTGGAGTTAGCAACATTCATATTTTCCTTGAGGATTTGGAGTCACTATCTTCTGGGGGAGAAGTTCCAGCTGTTCATGGACCCCAGGTCACTTTAGTATCTTTTTACGAAGAATGAGCTAAATAATAGGCAAAATAGGTGGCTTGAGTTCTTGAATGATTATCATCTTAACATCCAATATCATCCGGGGAAGGCTAATATAGTGGTAGATGCGTTGAGCTGTATATTGAAAGGGCAGTTAGCAGAAGTGTGGAAGGTGAAGTGGGTATAGCTTCGTTAAGAGGATGAGGTAGTCCGAGCGTACTTAATAGTGATGATCGTCACACCTGATATCATCTTGAGGGATGTGAAGGCATAAATAGGGGATTTATCTTATAAGAAGAGGATTTCATAGTAATAAGTAAGTGGATCAGAGTCTTACTCAATCAGTTCTGAGGGTGGCTTACGCTTTAATGGGTTGATAGTCCTAAACGATCAGGATCTATGTAAGAGTCACATGGGTTACGATTTTTGGTACATCCCGTAGGGGATAAGATATACCAGGATATAAGGCGAGAATATTAGTGGGATAGGATAAAGAGGGATATAGAAAAGTTTGTCTCTAGGTGCACTACTTGTTAGATGGTAAAAGTTGATCATCAGACACCCGTCGGGTTTCTACAGCCGTTAGAGATTATGGTGTGGAAAAGGGGGAGTATTTCTATGGACTTCATCACAGGGTTACCAACATCGTAGCGGGATCATGACTCCATCTGGGTCATTATGGATTGGTTGACCAAGGTAGCCCATTTCTTTCCAGTTCGGGTGGATTACATGACAGGATAGGATGCGCAGAAGTTCATAGTAGAGATAATGAGATTACACGAGATGCCTCTTAATATTGTTTCAGAGAAGGATAAGATCTTTGTGTCCCACTTTTGGCAGAGCTATCAGAGGCGATGGGGACAGAGTTGCATTTGAGCACGGCTTATCACCCACAGACTGATGGGCAGACAAAAAGGGTGAATAAGATATTGGAGGATATGTTGTAGATGTGTATTTTGGACTTTAAGGATAGTTGGGAGTAGTATTTTCCTTTAGTAGAGTTTGCATAAAATAACTCGTACCAGTTCACTATTGACATGGTATCATTTGAGGCTTCTTACGGGAGACCCTGTCGTTCGCCCTCTTATTGGTTAGAAGTGGGGGATAACAATCTACTTGGGCTATATTTGATTCAGGAGACGTCAACGAAGATCGAGTTGATTAGGAGTCGCATTTGTATAGCTCAGGACAGGCAAAAGAGTTACGTCGATGTGAATCAGGGGTTTGTATAATTTGACATGGGTGATTAGATGTTGTTGCGGGTATCTCCCATAAAGGGAGTGGTGCAGTCCAGGAAGAAGATGAAGTTGGTAACTAGGTATGTGGCACATTTCCCATTATCAAAAAGTATTGGGTTGCTTTCATATAAGCTCGCTTTTCCAGAGCATTTACAGCGGATTCATGACATGTTTCGTGTGTCGTTGTTAAAGAGGTATCTCAGGGGTGACGTGGCTTACTTGCACATACCATTTTAGGAGATTGACTTGCGGCTAAATATCTCATATGAGGAGATACTTATTGCCATTTTGGATCGTATAGAGCATAAGCTTCGGAGAAAGGTGGTACCGTTAGTGCGTGAAAAGTGGAAATACCACAATATTGTAGAGTCGACATGGGAGTGTGATGATGGCATACAGGAAAAGTATGTGTAGCTCTTAATGGTAGGTACGTCCGAATTTTAAGGACAAAATACTGTTGTTAGGGGGAAGAATATAGTACCCGTACTTTTCTTATTAATTAATTTTCGTGTGCTTTATATTATTAATTTAATTGGGAAAAAAATAAATTGGAATTTAATAAATATTAATTAGCAAGATAAAGGATTAATATTTATTATACTTATTATTTACTTGCTTGTGATAAGTAAATAGTTATGTGATTTATTATATGTCGCATATGAGTGATAGAGATGGTTTATTGTGATATGTCGATAGGGTGTTATATCGGAGGATCGGTATAATTTATGGGCGATGCATAAGGTACGCACGTGTCGGGGTCGATTAATGAGATGTTAGAATATTTGGAGTTGGGTGACTTAGATGACCTTTTCGAGTGTACCGGTGATCCAGGAAGGGTCGAAATAGTCTAAAATATGTACCCGAATGTTATTTTTGGGTTTCGTTGGCTTTTAAAGGACTCATAAAAGGGTAAGACGGTCATTTTATACTTTGAACTAAGAAGAAAAATGGGATTAGGTTAATTAAGAGGTTGGGAAGGTGGATGGAAACCCACATTTCATTTTCTACACAAGATATATAAGTATAAATATATATATATATATATATATATATATATATATATAGAGAGAGAGAGAGAGAGAGAGAGAGAGAGAACTGAAGAAGAGAAAAAGAAGAAGAAAGAAGAGGAATTTGGAGAGGAAAAGAAAGAGGACTCAACCCATCATCAAATTCATAAAACACTTCGGATTTTTAATCCAACATAGCAAGTTAATACTTGCTTTATATCAAAATTTTATTGTAGTTAATTACTTTCTTGGTTTAGAAATAGAAATTATAGATTTAGAGTATGAAAGATTTTTATCTTATGATTTGATGTAAAAACCTAAAGATAAGGAATGAATGATCTTAAGCTAACGATTAATTTGGATTGATTATACTTGTAATTAGAAATAAATTCAAGGATTTAATGATTGAATATGTAGAACATAGATGGAAATATTTAATCTTTGAGGACCAATTTGATAAAGGGTTTTTGATCTAGAATTTATGGGAGTTATCATGTGAGAATCGAATATATAATCATGGAATCGTGTTTTCTTAGTGGTATTTGGGTTACGGTTCTTGAAATTTTGGTAGGAAGAACCCCATAAACGAAATTGGGTTTTTAGGGATGAATTATGTATTGGAAAAACGCTTCAAGTCAGGGTTATTTAATCTCATTCTAACAAGATGTGATTTTCGTTCGAACGAGATGGGATTTCGTTCGAACGAGATGGGATTTCGTTCGAATGACCCGTGGGTTTGGGCCATGTCTGGTTATCGAGGTGAGTGGATATTTAATTAAAAATAGTTTTGTGCCGCTATTCATTATGTGGAAATTTAGTAATTAACTAGGGTGCTCAGGTAAGGGACTAGTTAAATAATTAATTGGGAAGTTGGTTTGAACTTTTGAATTTGGGTGAACTGTGCATGGTGGGACTTGCGTACGAGTTTGGTACTTATTATATATACATATGTATGGGTGTATGCTACTTATTTTATTTAAACATACCTACTTAGGAGTGCTATCGTAGGAGGATGCGCATAGTAGGTAGTCCACTTTGGCGTTAACCAGCAAGTGTTGGGTTAATTCTCCAAGTCATAGTACTGTTGCATGGCCACTATCCATGTGTGAGGATAAGTGTTGATTTCGAGTCCGATTGGGAACGATGTGGTATGGTTGTGACCCACGGATGTATGTCTATGACCTCCTCCATTTTATATGTAATCATTTGGGATCGGTGGTAAGATTTTGACCCGATGGCTTGGTGTGAGATGTGATGCCTACAACCAGATAGAAGACGAGAAATGTAATCGTGAGGTTGAAGCTATGGGGATACGATTATAAGTGTTTATATATATATATATATATATATATATATATATATATATATATATATATATATATATATATATATAGTATTGCTCTTGTGCATACCAGTCCGCATCTTTAGAGTGCGGACCAGATATGTGTCACATGGTGGTGAGCTTAGAAAAGAGAGAGAGAGTGCCTATAATTTCTAGGCTCACCGTCAGGTTACACATGTCCGATATACGCAAGAGAAATAATATATATATATATATATATATATATATATATATATATATATATATAGTAGCGGATACCCGTTCCTGAAGGCATGGTGAAAATTCCCAAAGTACGTAATCGCGAAACGACGAAAATTTCGAAAGTACATAATTGGAAAAAGGCAAAGATATCGTTCCCCAATAAAACAAAGTGTAATTTAAAAAAATTGGTCATAATCTCCTTTATTTATAGCACTATACCACTTAATAAATAATAAATAATCTAAATTCAAAAAAATTATTATAAAACACAAAAATGCATATATGATTTAGAAAAATTTGACATAATTTCCTCTATTTATGGACTATTCACCTGTTTAAGAAACCAAAACTATTCAACTATACAAAAAATCCATCTCAAACATTATATAAACCAAATCATCAATTTATAATTATAATAAACTTCAGATATCGCAAGCATAATTTTCTAAATTGCCACGTAGTGTATAATAAATATTTGCTAGTTCCATACGTAGTATAAATATTTTATAAAAATTAGGCAGAGTTTCATTTATTTACATGACTATCCACCCTGTTTAAACAATGAAAAATATCACAATAATAATAATAGCCCATCTTGGATCTCGCATATATCAACTACTTAACTTAGAAAATATCATCTACCACAGTATAGACAATTCAAAATTTTGAAGACATATCTATTTACACACGGTCATTATGCCGACATTGCACATTAAGATGATAAACAATCTCATCACAACCAAATAATGTTTCCAAGAGGGGCCACAATTACACCAGGCCGCTTGTATCACCCACATTATGCATGTTTCATGCATCACAAAATGCTTATACCAAAAGTATATCTCCATTTCTCCTGAAATGTGAGAAAATTTTAGATCAGATTATATATAAATAACCAAAAGGCTATGAAAGTATATATTGAACAAATAGTACTACAACGATTCAAAACATAAACCTTCAAAATAATTCACAAATAAAGAAAAACACAGCAAGGCCAAATGAGATGAAGTCTATAAAAAAATTAAAAGAAAAATTTAAAAAGAAACACCTTAAAGTTGAATCATTGAAAAGGAAGATTATGTTATGTCAGCATACGTGCGTTGTACGTATCATCTATAAAACATTAGCAAAAAACATTGATAGTTAGACATAAACGTATTTTGAAGCCTGATTCTTAACAGATCACGATTCAAAGTGATATAACAAATGAAAGAGGTTTAATTTGTTTCTAATTAATACACTCACAATTCACCAAAAATAAATTGAGACAATTATAATCCTTTTATAATTAGTAGATACATGTATGAATAAACTATCGGTACACACCTTATCAATAATGTCACCTAATAGACAATAATCATACTGACTTATGATTGATAACACTTTGAATTGTACATCTACAATATCATAAATATAAACATGCTTTAACCTTACTCTTCAAAGCCAAATCAGAAACCGTAAACCTATAAACTAATGTAGTATAGTGGGAGGTGGAGTTTTATTCTAACCTATAAAGTGATTTCTTAACCTTACTCTTCAAAGACAAATAAGAAAATGATTGATTTCTTGACGATGAAAATGACTGATTTTATATGCCAATAAGTATGCCAATTAAGTACTAAAATTAAAATTTATTTATAAAACCCATGTTTATGAACCACATTATAAAACATGCCTTCAAATTATTCAAAATAGAACACACCATCATATTCAAAATGCCATGAAGTGCACCAACGTCATACTGAGTGTAGGTCGTATTTAATAAGTGGAGTACTCTGTAATCTGTTGTGTTAGTGTCGGTTGCCTCGGCTTAGCTGCCTCCTTAGAATTACGTGCCAAAATGACATGCTTGGATGCTTGCCTTAGCTGCTCGGCTGCTAAAATGACTTGCTCAACTGCCTCAAATGGCTACCGAGCAATAATGTATGTTCGTAAAAAATCTCCCCGAGGTCACACTAAAGCACGTAACGTCGTTCATGAAAAAGAGAACAAAAACAGAATTTACAATTATAAACATTAATTTAAAATTGGGATGGGTTCAACACTCAACTTGGGAAAATACATACCTGATAGTTATGTTCAACTACATCCACCAATGTGGATTTAAAATTTGAAATTAAGTTTCAAACATCACCTTCATCATCCATATTGTTATACAAAAAAATGGCACAATTGACTAATAAGTAATCAAACGAAGGATATGATATAGTTACGTAATAGGCTGGTCTACAAAATTTGTGGCAACACGATAAAACTTTTGTATTTGTCTTTATCGGAGTTCAATGGTGCTCGGAGGTGTTGATGTCACGAGTTTGCATTTGCAAACTTCTATATTTATCTTTTTTTTCTTTAGAATTTGAGTATCACTATTTTTGTAGACATGGATATTCATAAAACTAACAAAAATCGAGAAAAAAAGGAAGTATATGAATTACCTTTGCGACGAAATCAGGAACCTTCCATGTATTATTGTAACCAAATAAATCCTGCTAAATTGAAGAACTGAAAGAAATTTATGCCTCGTTACAAAGTCTAATTAAGAAAAAACTTATGCCACATTACAAAAACTTATGCCTCGAAACTTACTGATGTACCACACTACAAAAATTATGACACACAATAAATGGACTACGAAAAACTTAGGTATTCGATAAAACATTTTTCAACAAACAAATTTAAGAAAAATATTCTTTAGTTTTTAATTAAGTTTATAAAAAAAACTAAAAACACTCACCTGCATACTGCCATGATACTTGTCAATTTTCATGTATTGCAGCTTCTTGTTTCCAACTTTTGAAATTGCATCCTTTTAATAGCGATTGATGGCATTGCATGGACATTAAGATCAGATGCCTAAATATAGGATAGAAATTCATATCCCATTAAAGTCTTATATAATACACTACACCCCCCACAAACTGCTAAAGTATTAAAAAATATACATGACTTCAATTGAACGCAATAAAATTCACTCATTTTCAATCTTGGATACAAAACTAAACTAAATGGAGAATGGTAACTTGAAACCAAAAAAATGATTTCACACTAACAATAAACCAAGAGTTTCAAGAACCTACATCTAAAGGAAAAGATCAATCCATTCTCTTAAGAAATTTGTGCCCATGTTCATTTTAGAAAAACCAGTACTACCTCCCTGTAATCTGGAACTGTTATGTTTTCTTATTTATGCCTTAGGTTCTGTACTATAATTACCCCCACAAAACTCATTTGAATCATAAATAATTTGTAAAAATTTGAGTTAAATATAAAGAATGAGTGAATTGAGTCACGTATAAAATTATCGGAGCTCATTGGGACCTTCTTCTATCTCTTCTGTGCATTTTAAATCATTATAAGTTTGGGGCAACTCATGAATAGGACATTCTATAACCTGAAATCTCATAAAATTTATGGAAAATCAATATATAAATAACACATGAACCTAATTATGTACAACTTATCACCCCTCCATCCTTTGCCCACCAAAAGTTAAAGTAACATCTTTTTTACTTTCTACTATTAAATACCCCAAACAAATGCCCTACAAGGCGTTTAGAACATAGTTGATACCCATTGTAATCCTCAAAGGTTGGTACAATATTAGATAAATGCAATAAAAGAATTTAAACCAATATGAAACATAATAAACATTAAATTCCAAATTGTAGTCTTTCAAAACAATAAAGCTACCCATTTTGATCATTAAATAGAGAGATAAGTATGAAAAAGGAAATATTTCCAATCAAACACCCATATATAAAAGGGAAAAACTCTATATAACCCTAGGACTAAAAAAATCCAAATTGAAGTCTTTCAAGACAATAAAACCACCAATTTTGATAATTAATCAGTAAAGAGAGATGTATGAAAAGGAAATATTTTCAATTAAACACCCAGATATAAAGGGAAAAACTCTATATAGCCCAAAAATTCATATAAGAAAATATAATTTATTTTGGAAAATAGAATTGTGAGAGAACAAAAAAATATACCTGAGATAAGCACAACCGTCATTGGTGGAGACAAAGGAACATATATTATGACTGCAAAATAGAAGAAAAAAACTAATGAGAACAAAATTAAACATTTTCAAACCAATATAAAAAACTAAACATAATACAGAAAAATAAAAAGAATCTAAAGCCAAATCATATGAGAGTTGGTCAATAGAAAATAGGAAGGATACCTGCAAATCCATCAAATTTGAACGCAGTAACATTTTAAGAAATTAGTTGCGAAAATTAGAAAATTTTGAACAAAACCTCAATTAAACCCCAAAAGAAAATTCCATAGAAAAATTAAATCAAATCCCCCAAAACCCCTAGATTATACCCAAACATCAAACTCAAAAAGAATAATTTAGGAGATGCAATTTACCTATCACGGTGGTTGGGGTCGAGGAATGGTGGCAAAGAGTTGATCAGCGAAGGTTGTGAATTCTTAGAAGAGTCTGTTGAGAGAAGTGCCCGTCGTGGTGGAGAGAGAGAGAGAGAGAGAGAGCATGTAATGAGAGAGAAAATTGGTAGGGTAGGTTAAAGAAAATGGGGGAATGAATTGTGGTTTGAAAATGATAAGGGGGAATATCAATTGTGGGGGGAAATTAGAATTTTCAAATTTTGAATGAAAATTGAAGATTTAATGTAATCCCTTCATTTCTAGCGGGAGATGTGGTCAAATCTGAGCCGTTATTATGCTTGGACATTTGTAAAACTGTGCTATCATATTATATGGATGTATATGTATTTATATATATATATATATATATATATATATATATATATATATATATATATATATATATATATATATATAGAGAGAGAGAGAGAGAGAGAGAGCACGAGTCTATGCTATGTTTACAACGTGAATAATTATTTGTAGTAAGTGAGTCGCTACAATATCGTTTATGAACGAGGACCTAGTGAAGGTACTTACACTTAGTTAGTATAGGGCATTAGTGTGATTGGGCGTAAATAGCGGTTATATGTCCTAGTTATACCGAATAGTTTAATTAGGATATTAAAATGATCGCATTAGGTTGACACTATAGTTGAGAGGTGAGGTTTTATCGCATATGAGTGTGACCAGTTAATCTTGAAAGTAACATACTACTGTTTTAATTAATTTTATCTCGTATGAGTGAGACCAATTAATCTTAAATGTAATACACTAATGCTTTCATCGATTTAAAATAATTATCCACTTGCCAAATATTTTTTACTCTTTGGGCTTTGACCCGCAAGCTTTTTTTTTCCTTATTTTTGTTTTATTATCCCAGATGTGCAGCAGTAGCAGCTGGAATTACATTCATTATTTTTGTACAGTAACTGTGGATGCTACATCTTTGTTTAGACGCCTCAGTCTATTTTATCTTGATAGGATTATTCATTTCAGTTTCAGTTGGGTGTACTGACCATAGATAGATAAGCTTTTCTATTACTGTCAGACATTTTTTTTCGGACTCAGTTATTATTCGGTTTTACACTGGGGTTATTTTATTTGGTGATCGATGGTTTATTCAGTTCACACTTATTACTTATTTATGTGTGGGGGTTATTTCATTCATTGTAATTGTTTGGTTTGTTCGTATTAATTATATTATATTGTTATTACGATAGTAATGATGAGAATGAACCATACTGAGATCCCTGCTTTATTTTAGTAGAAGATTGGCCACCGGGTATTAAAATAGGCGGGTTGTCACACCTCCTTCACAAAAAAAAAAAAAGAATCTCTAAGGTACTATGCCAAGAGGTTCAACCAGAAATCTCTCCAAGTTGATGATCTGGACGACACCATTAGTGTGGTCTCTTTCATCTCAAGCCTCACCTCAGAAGACTTATTAAGGTCCTTTAGCAAGAAGCCTCCAAAGTCTATATATGAGTTGATCGAAAGATCTTAGAAATATATAAATGTTAAGGATTCCATTTCAGTAAGACATGTAATAGCCTCTCTCTCTTGGGGAGACCTCATAAGAAGCTCAGATCAAGAAGAATAAAGACATGGTTGCAAAAAGTGGGCCTCTATAGGCCAAACACTTCATCCCACTCACAACCACCATATAGGAGGTCTTTGTAGCCGCAAAAGCCAATGATATTGTGACAACCCGGATATAATTATGATTAAATATGCTAAAAGAATGCTTAGCTTTTGTGATATGAGTAGTGTATTATTAATATATATGATGTTAAGTCATTATGTTTAGTTTAATCCTACCTTCATAAAGCTTGAAATATCGAATTAGTTACAAATTTGAAATTTTAAAGTTTTCGGTAGGAATGTTCCTATTGGAGGCTAGTTTTGACCTTTATGACATAACAATGAACTTGAGGTGTAAACTAGATATTTGTAGATATATGAGTTAGGTTTATAAAAAAAATGGTTCATCAAACGGACATCCGAGTGGGAAGATATTTTCTTTTTACGAATAGGGGTAAAGTAGTCATTTAGCCTTAAATGGTATTTTGTTTTATATAATGCCACATGTTAGATTTTGATTGGACCAAGGGGAGTGTGACCTTATGCCAACTTATAACCCTTGAATTAAGCTCTTCCTTCAGAATATTTCAGCCATGGAAGAGTTTTAACCTAAGGAAAGAGAGTTTTGAAGTTTAGGAAGAAAGTGTGAGGAGAAATTGAAGAAAAATTCATAGAAAAATTACGTAAAAGCCCCTAAGGTATTTCCATCCATAAATCTTGTTTATTTTTTTGTATTACTTATTTAAATGATTGAAATAATCATTTTTTTACTGAAATTCAATGTCTTGATGTGTACTTATGGATAGATGCAAGTTTAAGTAAACTTGAATGTGTAAACCCTTGAGATTGTTTTGTTTAGGAACCTTGTTTATTCAAACTTCCATATATTTTTGTATACTTACTGGAATTAATTTATTCCAATTGGATATCAACCTAGACGCATATATGTATGACATATCCTAAAATCATGTGAAAATACAAAGAAATGAGTCTTTGGTGAGAGTTTGAAGTTCGGGTATGAAATATGCCCTAAGCATGAAAGTATGCCCGACATGTGTTGAATGTTTTGCTTGACAGAGCAAACGAACCTTAAAAATTATGAAACTTTAATTTTATATTGTTCAATATGTTTACTGATGTTGGGTAAAATATCATATAAATTGACGATGTATAAAAATAATGAAAATTCCTGGAAGTTGAATGAACGATAAAAGAGCCTATAGGGAAGATTTGTTATGTGGTAAAGAAATGGGCATATCTTGCTCTAGGAAACTTGAAATAATGTACCGTCTTTTGTATTAGAATACTAATATGATAAGGATTGAATTACGAAGAATAAATGAATTTATATTTGGTCTATGATTTGGATATGTTAAATATATTAACATGGATTTGGATGGAACTTCACTTGTGATAAATGATTTGAATGGAATCATGTGAAGCTTATGGATTGAATTATGTTTAAATCATTCTTTGGATTATTGATATTCTTATGATGATACTAATATTGTAAGAATGATAGGAAGGGAATAAGAGTTGATTGAACAAATACCGGATAAAGGCAAGGGAAAATCCAGTTAAACTATCAAGGTGAGTGTACTTATGATTTGTTTCATATATAAATATGAATATAGCTCTAAGAGCAGGATTTGTTTGAATACTTCGGTATTCAGGATTTGTTTGGATATTAAAATATCCAGGATTTGTTTGGGTCTCATGATCCAGGATTGATTTGAATACTTCGGTATTCAGGATTTGTTTGGATATTAAAATATCCAGGATTTGTTTGGATCTTATGATCCAGGATTTGTTGTTACCAATGGGCAGAATTATTTGGATCTTATGATCCATGATTTGTTATTGCCAATGGGCAGGATTGTTCAGATTTTATATCCACATATTCAATATAGAATTGTTATTCCGTTGCAGGGAAGGAGTACCTCACTAAGCTTAATGCTTACGGTTTATATTTTAACAATTTCAGGTTCGTACGCTGCCAGCTAGGATACCATATGACCAATAACTTTGAGAGTTGCACCGTTGGAGAGAGCTAGGGTTTAAAAATGGGGATTTTATCATTTTCACGCTGAAGATTTTAATATACTCACACATTGTATATATTACGTTAGTATGGATTCAGTTGATGATTGTGAAATTTTATCATAGTTAATCATAGTATTGTATGTCCGGTTAATTATGACTCTGATATTGATTTCATTATGGTATAATAATAATATTATGTTCATTATACACAGTGTGTAGAAAAATATTGATAAATGAAGTATATTTTCCAATGGGCTCAAGATTATGATCCAACTATTCCAATAACAAATGATTTGTATGGATATTGGGTTTGGGGTGTGACAATTAGTGGTATCAGAGCGTGGTTATTAGTTCTAGACGTGTGTGATGATTAGATGGAAGTATTGAGTTGATTTTATATTTATGAATTGTTTATGTACTAAGCAATAGTTTAGTATCATAAATTGTTTATATTGGTTGTTAGAACTTTGTTGTATTACAGATAATTCTAGATGGAACCTGGGAATGGACAACATAGAGAAGAGGGAGTGGCTTCTCGTACAGAGAATACTGAAGTATAGCAAAGTGTTGCTGGAAGGACTAGAGAGCAAGAGCAGCCGATAGAGATGAAAATAATAGCACAGGCAATGATGAGGATGGCAGAGCAAAAAGAAAGAAATATGGCACAAATGGCCGAACAACAGGCTAGATATCTAGAATTAAAGACTGTGGCCAGGATGGAGAAAGAGGCAAGGAAGGAAATAAAAGATTCCATGCATGAGAAGTTTTTGAAGTTGAATCCTCCAGAATATTCAGGTTCAGTTGAACCTACAGAAGCTGAGATGTGGGTCAGAGATCCAGAAACTATCTTTGCAGTTATGAAGGTTCGAGATAACCAGAAAGTGAATCTAGTTGTGTTTAAGCTGAAAGGAGAGGCCAAATATTAATGGGAAGCTAGTAACCATTTGGTTCCCAGGATGGAAGATACTGATGTTATTACTTGGGCTGAATTTATTAAAGCTTTGTATGTTAAGTATTTCCCTAAAGTTTATAGGAGGGAGAAGCTGAGGGAATTTATAAATTTGACCCAAGGGAAAATGTCTGTGAGGGAGTGTGATGCTAAATTTACTGATTTGTCTAGATTTTCCACTAAGTATGTGAAGGATGAAGAAGATAAATGTAGTAAGTTTCAAGATGAACTGATTTGGCCTATTCAAAATAGAGTGGCCACTTATGAGCTAGAATATTATGCTTCTCTGGTAAACAAAGCCACGATATCAGAAAGGAAAATAAACCAAGGAGTGACGAGTAGAGAGAGTTTTAAGAAGAGTAGATTCGATGCATCTCAATCTAAGGGAGGTGAGGGTGGAAGTGTTAAGATGGAACCTCATAAATTTCAGAGAGGTGGTGGAGATAGTGGTAGAGGTCAGGGGAGATTGGGCAGAGATACTAGGGGTGGAGGATATTTTGGTTCGGCCAGAAAGTCAGGGAGAGGTGAGGCTCCAATAGGAGGTGTTACATGTTTCTTTTGTAAAGAGGAAGGGCATTATAAATCTGAGTGTCCTAAGCTTAAGGGATTGGAATGCTACCATTGTCATCAAGTGGGGAATATTAAGAAGAATTGTTTGCAATTGGCACAGACTTCAATAGAACATAGTGAAGTAGCAAGCATAATGTTATCTCCTGGCAGTGCAGTGAAAAGTATGGGCAGAGGACAAGCTAGTAGTTCCAGGCAAGGTGGACGAGTTTTTACAATGAAAGAAGCTCAGATTACTCCACACATTCTATTACACTTTCTTTTAACATAATTTTGTTACTGATAGAAGTGCTTATGTTCTGATTGATCCTGGTTCCACACATTCTTTTGTGTCATATGCATTTTTCATATATCTGAATAGACCATGTACTCATTTAGAGGTGGGGCTGGGTATTTCGCTGCCTATAGGGAATATGATTGTAGTTGAATATATTTTTCGTGATTGTGTTTTGACTGTGGGGGTTAGAGATACAGTTATAGACTTACTTCCATTGGGTATCTCTGATTTTGACATAATTTGGGGAATGAATTGGTTATCCAAATATCATGGATTGTTTCCGTATGGAAGTTATTTTTAAATTACCTGGTGAGTCTAAATTTAAATTTGTGGGGGAAAGGAAAATTGTTCCTAGTTGCATTATTTCTGCTATCCATGCAAGGAAATTATTGAGTAAGAGTTGTGAGGGCTTTATTGCATATGTTCTTGACATTGTGAAGGGGGCTTTACAATTAGTTGATGTTCCTATAGTACGAGATTTTCCAGAAGTGTTTCCTAGCAAATTCCCTGGATTACGAAGTTGAATTTAGTATTGAATTAGCATCGGGAACAACCCCTATTTCTATGGCACCATATAGAATGGCACCTGTTGAATTAAAAGAACTCAAGATTCGGTTACAGGATTTACTTAATAGAGGGTTCATACAGCCAAGTGTATCTCCATGGGGTGGGCCAGTTTTATTTGTGAAAAAGAAAGATGGCACTATGCGTTTGTGTGTTGATTATAGGCAACTGAATAAAGCTACAATTAAGAACAAATATCCTTTACCTCGTATAGATGATTTGTTTGATCAGTTACAAGGTGCTAAAGTGTTTTCAAAGATAGACTTCAGATCAGGTTATCATCAGTTGAGGGTGAAGGGGAGTGATATTTCTAATACTGCTTTTCATACTCGGTATGGTCATTTTGAATTTCTGGTGATGCCTTTTGGGGTGACTAATGCTCCAGCTGTATTTATGGATATTATGAACCGGGTACTTCATCCTTTTGTGATTGTTTTTATCGATGATATTTTGATTTATTCACGTGATATGGTTGAACATGAAAAGCATCTCACAACTATTTTGAATCTGTTAAAAGATAAGAAGTTGTATGCCAAGTTTAGTAAGTGTGAATTTTAGCTATCACAAGTTGTATTTTTAGGCCATGTTATTTCTGGAGATGGTATATGTGTTGATCCTAAAAAGGTAGAAGCTATTGTAAAATGGGAGAGGCACAATAACATGACTGAGGTGAGGAGTTTTCTGGGTTTAGCTGGGTATTATAGAAGGTTTATTAAGGGATTTTCTTCAATTGCCTTGCCGATGACTAAACTAACCCGAAAAGATGTTAAGTTTGAATGGAATTCTGATTGCGAAAATAGTTTTGATGAATTGAAAAAGAGGTTGGTAATTGCACCTGTTCTTACTATTCCACACGGTGGAGATGGTTTTGTTATTTATACAGATGCTTCACACCAGGGGTTGGGTTGTGTTTTTATGCAGCATGGTAGAGTTATTGCTTATGCTTCTAGGCAGTTGCGTACACATGAACGTAATTACCCCACACATGATTTGGAACTTGCTGCTATTGTGTTTGCTTTGAAATTATGACGTCATTATCTATATGGTGAGGTATGTAAAAATTTTACTGACCATCAAAGCCTTAAGTATTTATTTACTCATAAGGAGTTGAATTTGAGGCAGAGGCGGTGGATGGAGTTAATTAAAGATTATGATTATAAAATTCACTACCACCCAGGGAAGGCAAATGTAATTGCAGATGCTCTGAGTAGAAAGGCTTCGGGCAGGTTATCTTGTATTCGGTGTGCTTGAGTTTCCCATATCATGGAGTTAAGATTGATGGAAGTAGAATTGAAGCTATTCGATGGGGACAAGTTCTTTGCTCATGTAAGCGTGAGGCCTTTGTTAGCTACCTGTATTCGTTATTTGCAAAGCCAAGATCCTTTTCTTGAGAAGAAACGACAAGATGTCCGAGATGGTAAGTCTAAAGATTTTTGTATTGTGAATAATGGCACTTTATTGTATAAGAAACGATTATGTGTGCCTAATGTGGGTGGATTGAAATAGGAAATTTTAGATGAGGCTCATAATTCCATTTATACTATGCATCCTGGTGGTACTAAAATTTATAGGGATTTAAAGGAGCATTATTGGTGGAATAATATGAAAAAGGAAATAGCTGATTTTGTTGCTAGGTGCCTTATATGTCAGCAAGTGAAAGTGGAGCATCAGAAGCCTATTGGTCTGCTTCAGCCATTCCCAATACCGGAATGGAAATGGGATCTTGTAACGATGGATTTTGTAGTTGGGCTTCCTCGATCTCAGAAGGGGTTAGATTCGATTTGGGTAGTGGTGGATAGATTGACCAAGTCTGTTCATTTTCTAGCAGTCAAGACTACGTATACAGTTGATAGGTATGCTAGACTGTATGTTAATGAAATTATTCGATTGCATGGAGCACCGATATCTATTGTTTCAGATAGAGACCCTACTTTTATATCCAGATTTTGGGATAGCTTGCAGTGTGCTATGGGTACTAACTTGAAGTTTAGTACGGCTTTTCATCCTCAGACAGATGGGCAGTCTGAAAGGACAACACAGATTTTGGAAGATATGCTTAGATCTTGTGTGCTTGATTTTAAAGGGAATTGGGATGAATATTTGCCTTTGATAGAATTTTCATATAACAATAGTTTTCAGTCTACTATTAGTATGGCTCCATATGAAGCATTGTACGGTAGACGATGTCGTACACCGATATGTTGGCGTGAAGTTGGTGAAAGGAAGATAGAGGGTCCAGAATTGATTGAAGTCACCACTGAAAAAGTGAAGATTATTCAAGATAGAATGAGAACAGCTCAAAGAAGAAGAAAAAAGTTATGCGGATAAACGACGGAAAGATTTAGAATTCCAGAAAGGGGACTATGTGTTTCTTCGGATATCGCCATGGAAAGGAGTTATGAGGTTTGGAAAGAAAGGGAAATTAAGTCAACGCTACATTGGACCTTATGAAATTCTCAAAAAAGTCGGGATGGTTGCCTACAAGTTAGCGTTACCACCAGAGTTAGCTCGGTTACATGATGTTTTTCATATTTTTATGTTAAGAAAGTATGTAGCAGATCCTTCACATGTATTGGTGGAACAACCTATTGCGTTGAAAGAAGATTTGAGCTATGTGGAAGAACCACTTGCAATCGTCGATAGGAAAGAACAAATACTGAGATCAAAAGTGATCCCACTCGTGAAAGTTGTGTGGAGAAGGCATTCCATGGAAGAAGCTACATGGGAGAGTGAGGATAGCATGAATATGCGTTATCCGTATTTGTTTAATTCAGACAACCAAGGTATGTCAATTTCAGGGACGAAATTTCCTAACTGGGGGAGAATTGTGACAACCCGGATATAATTATGATTAAATATTCTTAAAGCATGCTTCTCTTATGTGATATGAGTAGTGTGTTATTAATATATATGATGTTAAGTCATTATGTTTAGTTTAATCCTACCTTCATAAAGCTTGAAATATCGAATTAGTTACAAATGTGAAATTTTAAAGTTTTCGGTAGGAATGTTCCTGTTGGAGGCTAGTTTTGACCTTTATGACATAATAATGAACTTGAGGTGTAAACTAGATATTTGTAGTTATATGAGTTAGGTTTATAACAAAATAAACGGTTCATCGAACGGACATCCGAGTGGGAAGATATTGTCTTTTTACGAATAGGGGGTAAAGTTGTCATTTAGCCTTAAATGGTAGTTTGTTTTATATAATGCCACATGTTATATTTTGATTGGACCAAGGGGGTGAACTTATGACGACTTATAACCCTTGAATTAATCTCTTCCTTCAGCATATTTCAGCCATGGAAGATTTTTAACCTAAGTAAAGAGAGTTTTGAAGTTTAGGAAGAAAGTGTGAGGAGAAATTGACGGAAAATTCATAGAAAAATTACGTAAAAGCCCCTAAGGTATTTCCATCCATAAATCTTGTTTATTTTTTTGTATTACTTATTTAAATGATTGAAATAATCATTTTTTACTGAAATTCCATGTCTTGATGTGTACTTATGGATAGATGCAAGTTTAAGCAAACTTGAATGTGTAAACCCTTGAGATTGTTTTGTTTAGGAACCTTGTTTATTCAAACTTCCATATATTTTTTTACACTTACTGGAATTGATTGATTACAATTGGAGATTAACCTGGACTCATATATGTATGACATATCCTAAAATCATGTGAAAATACCAAGAAATGAGTCTTTGGTGAGAGTTTGAAGTTCGGGTATGAAATATGCCCTAAGCATGAAAGTATGCCCGACATGTGTTGAATGTTTTGCTTGACAGAGCAAACGAACCTTAAAAATTATGAAACTTTAATTTTATATTGTTCAATGTGTTTACTGATGTTGGGTAGAATATCATATAAATTGATGATGTATAAAAATAATGAAAATTCCTGGAAGTTGAATGAACGATAAAAGGGCCTATAGGGAAGATTTGTTATGTGGTAAAGAAATGGGCATATCTTGCTCTAGGAAACTTGAAATAATGTACCGTCTTTTGTATTAGAATACTAATATGATAAGGATTGAATTACGAAGAATAAATGAATTTATATTTGGTCTATGATTTGGATATGTTAAATATATTAACATGGATTTGGATGGAACTTCACTTGTGATAAATGATTTGAATGGAATCATGTGAAGCTTATGGATTGAATTATGTTTAAATCATTCTTTGGATTATTGATATTCTTATGATGATACTAATATTGTAAGAATGATAGGAAGGGAAGAAGAGCTGATTGAACAAATACCGGATAAAGGCAAGGGAAAAGCCAGTTAAACTATTAAGGTGAGTGTACTTATGATTTGTTTCATATATAAATATGAATATAGCTCTAAGAGCAGGATTTGTTTGAATACTTCGGTATTCAGGATTTGTTTGGATATTAAAATATCCAGGATTTGTTTGGGTCTCATGATCCAGGATTGATTTGAATACTTCGGTATTCAGGATTTGTTTGGATATTAAAATATCCAGGATTTGTTTGGATCTTATGATCCAGGATTTGTTGTTACCAATGGGCAGAATTATTTGGATCTTATGATCCATCATTTGTTATTGCCAATGGGCAGGATTGTTCAGATTTTATATCCACATATTCGATATAGAATTGTTATTCCGTTGCAGGGAAGGAGTACCTCACTAAGCTTAATGCTTACGGTTTATATTTTAACAATTTCAGGTTCGTACGCTGCGAGCTAGGATACCATATGATTGGTAACTTTGAGAGTTGCACCGTTGGAGAGAGCTAGGGTTTAAAAATGGGATTTTATCATTTTCACGCTGAAGATTTTAATATACTCACACATTGTATATATTACGTTAGTATGGATTCAGTTGATGATTGTGAAATTTTATCATAGTTAATCATAGTATTGTATGTCCGGTTAATTATGACTCTGATATTGATTTCATTATGGTATAATAATAATATTATGTTCATTATACACAGTGTGTAGAAAAATATTGATAAATGAAGTATATTTTCCAATGGGCTCAAGATTATGATCCAACTATTCCAATAACAAATGATTTGTATGGATATTGGGTTTGGGGTGTGACAGATATCTTGCCTGATCCAAAACCCATGAGGAATGTGAACTATAAAATAGATAAGCACAAGTACTGTCAATTCTGCAGTGATCATGGCCACAATACAAGCGACTGATTTGGCCTAAAAGTATCCATCGAGGGTGATAAAAATAGGGGCTACCTTAAAGAATATGTGGAGAAAGATGAAGGCAAAGGTCACAACAACAATAACAAAAATGACAATGTCCCTTTGATTAACATATAATGCATCTTCGATGACCGTGCCAATGGTGGGCTCTTTTTCCATATCTAGAAAGGCTCACCCTAGGAGTATGTAAAATGAAATGGTACAAATCAACCATGTCTCTCTCCAACATCAAGCCCTAAGGGAATTCTAATGATGCTCATCCCAGAAACTTACATCAAGAGGGTATGATTGCCTCATGAAAATCCTGTTGTGATGAAAACAATCATGGAAATTGGAAGATATTGAGGCCACGGTCCTTAGCACAAACCATATGCAACCAATCACCACCCCTCCTATTGGGTTCAATGGAGATGGAACCTAATTCTTGGGATATGTCACTCTCCCTTTAGCCCTTAGTTCAAGAATTATTGTATAACCATTTGGACTAGTTTAATCGTGGTGGACCTCCCCTCAACTGTGACACCCCGCCTAATTAAATATCGGGTGATCAGTCATTTATTAAATTATAACCAATGTGAACGGTTGGTTCATTCTTAACATCACCGTCGCAAAAATAACTTTTCCAATTAAACACCCTAAATAATTAAGCTAAGTGACAAAATCATTTTTTTATTTAAATTTCAAAATTTAATTTAAAACCAATATTAAAAACCTTACATAATACATGTCTTAAAAATCACACAACAATCTGGCTGGAAAATATAATCCAAGAAATTTTAACATTCAACTAAATAAGTCCAACATTAAAACTTAAAGGAAAAACATCCATACAATAACCTTTCCAAAATGTAAATACTGGAACTAAACAAATAACAATCTCTGATAAAAACAACTGAATAATGGAAAAGGGCTACACATGCCCAACTAGATAAAATAGAACGAGAAATGGAATCAATAATGAGGTCGTCTAAATAAGAGGCTTGCAACTCCCACCTAAGATGCAGCACGTTCCATCCAAAGGACCCTATGCAAGACGCCCTGTGGATGGGCACCTATAATATATACACATATATACAAGAGAGAAGAAAAATAGGAAACGGGTCAGAGCCCGATTGTAAAACAATTTAAAATTTTGTTTAGAAAGTATTTAAAATGCTTACCAGCTAATGCAACAATCATATTAGTGTGGCACTCCCTTGAGAAATTCTCACCTCTCTTCTAATGTGCACATCAATCGCACTAATACTCCAAACAGTTTAACTTATCTTAAATTTCTCATAAGACTTCATGCTGACAATTTCTAATGTTGAGAAAGTTAATTTTATTTTAAAGCAAGGTTCTCACATAACCCTCATTTGATTATAAAGTTTCCCAGAAACGTAATCATACTTTTCAAACACTAAATCCCAAGTTGAAATAATTATTCATTTCTTCCCTACCATAGCCATAGTAGATAGTTCCCAAATTTCAGGTTTAAATATATATATCAAATACTCATATAATATATATATATTCTACGGCACCCCACATAAATTTATGGTGCGTGCATACTCTACTATCCAATCCCCATATCACTCGTACTAAGGGAAAATACTAGTTCGGAATCACTCTTGAACTGTATTAGCACAAAACACATACAAATTGAGGCGAAGCATAGATCCAAGTCACTAAGAGGTCAACACATACCCTCACGTCTCTCAGGACCGTCTGACTATCGATCTGATAGCCTGTACCAAGGATTCCTATATTCTAGGGTACGAGTCAATATCCCCTATAAAGGTCCCATCGAGATAAGACTATCCCAGCGCGGTAACCTCAGGGATAGCAAGTTGCGCGGGCATGATTTTTACACGTATATAGTATATACACAAACACAGTCATATATGTATACTACTATTCCCATATCAAATTTAGGTACACTCTCACGACCCATAATTATGATATTTATCCCTATTACACATTACCAGGTTATCACGTATAACAGTTTGTCTCTTATTCTTAATTATGAAATTATTCCGACTTACTACGTAACAATTGTGAATTCCTATCTCCCCAAGTGTAATTTCAGTAGGTAGTCATTTATTTTTCAACGTAACTTCTTTACGAGTCTCACCCTTTAACACATGTTCCCATTGTCCCTTATATGTAAAACACCCCCGTGAAATGTTAATCTCGTCTTACATTATTGGTTCCATATATTTCTAAAGTCCTATTGGTCTTCTTTATATCCCAAAATGTTTTAATAGAAATGACCAAAGATTACTATTCGCTTAAATTGAAATTAATCATTCAAAAACGAAAATATAAGTCTGCTAGGAGGGGTCGATCGATATATGGCACGTGTTCGATCGATCGATCCATTGATCGATCGATGATCTGGTTTCGATCGATCGATCAAGCAGGTACGACAAATCTGCAGAATTTCCAGTTACGGGTTTCTTCTTCAAAACTCATCCAAACCAATATATTTGATTACCAAACTCCTAATAATTTATACTACAAGTGTTATATCCTCAAATAAGTGATATTCTACGCCAGGCATGCGGATTTTCATCATGATAAACGAATTAAATGGGGCATAATCCATAGAAATATCAAGAACCCTAATACTTTCTTTGTTTAGTTTCTTCCCATTCTTTTACCAGATTTCATACTCTTAATTTACTATAATTTCGTGGTTCAACCTCTACATGTGAGTTTGGTTTCCAGAATACATCTCTAACCTATACATCATGCAAATCCAAGTCTCAAAAATAGTTTTTTCTTTCACAAAAACTAGTCCCAATCAATCCTAGACTAATATTAATGAAGCATTAACTGAAATAGAGAAAGATACATACTTGCTTGGAAATTTTAGGTTCAGATTTTGTGGAGTAATTGGTGTGGTGGTGTTCCTCGTTGCGCGATCTAACGTTTGGCGGCGACGGCGGTGCAAATGGTGGAGTTCTTGGCCTAGAACTCCTTAAAAAGCTTCTCCTCTTCCTCTACAATGGTCGTCTTTGGTTTATTTTTATTCTAACCCTAGAAGTTGACTCCTACCATCTGATATACTCTTAGAATTTTCGTGGGTTTTCATGCCCAAAAATGTAAAATGTCCAAAACGCCCTCCCGGGATGTTAATTAGGCCTAAAAATGCCCCGAGACCCAAACTACACTCCCGGGTACATTATTTTGACTATCTCGACCCTTCCAGACACATTGACGCACTCAAAATGGCCATACGGGTGACTTATAATTTATTCACTTTTAATAGTTCGAATTTAATCCCTACACGTCATAAGCGCGTCCCGATAAATTTCCAAAATTATCAAACTAGATTCCCGTGATAATTTCACTAATTATAATTACATCTCTTACTTTACTCATAAAGTAACTTATAACAAAATTCCAATAATTACTAACTCTCGTCACGCTAGTAAGTATTTAAATGATTTTCCGGATTAATATTAAATTAATATCTCTAATTAAATTTAATAAATCCCCAAAATTAAAAGTCATAAAAATACGGGGTATTACATACTTCCCCCCTAATAACGTAATTTTGTCCCGAAATTCAGAAAAAAAGAAGTAGTACCTGGCAAGAATAGCTCTGGGTATTTCTCACGCATGCCTGCCTCACGCTCCCAAGTGGATTCCTCCACATTATGATGCTCCCACTGGACCCGGACAAGTGGGACTACCTTTGACCTCAATCTCCTTTCGCTATGGTCTAGGATAGCCACTGGTCTCTCCTTATAAGAGATGTCGGGTTGTAAGTCAATCTCCTCAATCGCGATGTGGGTGTGGGCCATGTCATCCCGAAGGTATCGTCTCAACGAGGAGATGTGGAATACATCATGAATGCGATGTAAGTACTCCGGCAGTCCCAATCTGTATGCTACTGGCCCAATCCTCTCGATAATAGGAAATGGTACTATGTACCTCGGGGCTAATTTCCCTTTCTTCCCGAACCTCATCACTCCTTTCATAGGAGATACACGTAGCAATACTTGGTCCCCCACATTAAATTCTCGGAAGAACCGTTTTGCATCGGCGTAGTTTTTCTGCCTGTCCTGGGCTACCCGAATGCGAATCTTAATAATTTCAATCCTAGCGGAGGTTTCCTGAATCACTTATGGTCCGAGTAACTTGTTATCCCCCACCTCGAACCAACAAGTTGGGGAACGACGAGGTCTGCCATACAATGCCTCAAACGGATCCATGCCAATCGTGAACTGATAAGAGTTATTATAAGCAAACTCTACCAGTGGGAGGTGTGGCTCCTAACCTCTCCTAAAATTAAGGACACACATGCGTAGCATATCCTCCAACATCTGATTGGTACGCTCTGTATGTCAATCTGTTTGTGGGTGATAAGCTGAACTCAATCTCAACTCGGTACCCATGGCCTCCTGAAAACTTTCCCAAAAATGCGACACGAAAATTTTGTCTCTATCTGACACAATATCCAGGGGCACCCCATGTAATCTAACAATCTCAGCAATGAACAATTGAGCATATTGGCCCGTGGTATAGTCAGTCCGTACTGGCAGAAAATGAGCCACCTTGGTCAAATGGTCCACAATCACCCAGATGGAGTCGTGGCCCAGCTGTGATGTAGGCAACCCAGTAATAAAATCCATGGAAATACTCTCCCACTTCCATGCGGGTCTTTCCAAGGGCTGAAGCAACCCCGACGGTTTTTGGTGGTCAACCTTTACCAGCTGGCAAGTAGAACATTTGGACACGAACTCAGCAATGCCCTTTTTTATCCCACTCCGCCAGTATTATCGCCTCATATCCTGGTACATATTATCTCCCCCAGGATGCACTGCAAATCGGGACCCGTGAGACTGGGTCATTACTACATAACGTAAGTCTGCTCCTTCGAGAACCACCAATCTCCCATTAAACCTCAAACCCCCATCGGAACTAATAGAATAGGACTCAGCACCCTCAACTAAAAGTCGTACAATCTTCTCCTGGAAAAATGGGTCTGTTTTCTATGCCTGTATTACCCTCGTAATAATCTCGGGTGTCACTGTCATGGAAGATATGAAGAAACGGGCTACCGCATCTTGGTGACCTAACTCTTTCCACTTTACTTTCCAGACGTCCACTACATCGTCTACTGGTCTACGGCTCAACGCATTAGCAACTACGTTGGCCTTCTCCGAATGGTATTGTATGTCGAACTGATAGTCTTTCACAAACTCTAACCACCTGCACTGACGCATATTCAACTCTCGCTGAGTGAATAGGTACTGCACTGACTTATGGTCTGTGAACAAGCGAAATTTCTCCCCCAACAAATAGTCTCTCCATATCCTCAATGCAAAGACGACCGCTACTAACTCTAGGTCGTGTGTGGGGTAATTCCTCTCGTGCGGCTTAAGCTTGTGGGAAGCAAAAGTTATAGCCTTCTCCTCCTACTGAAGTACTCCCTCGAGTCCCCGTAAAGAGGCGTCGGTGTAAACCAGATACTCCAAGCCCGACTTAGGTAAAGCAAGGACTGGTGCTGAAGTAAGCTTGTCTTTCAACTCATCAAAAGCCAATTGAGAAGTATCGTCCCAAACATATGGTACCCCTTTGCGAGTCAAGTTAGTCAATGGAACCGCTATCTTGGACAACCCTCGAATGAATCTCCTGTAGTACCCGACTAACCCCAAGAAATTACGCACTTCCGTCGGTGTCGTGGGCTGTCCCCACTCCCTCACTGCTGACACTTTACTTGGGTCAACCGCTATCCCCAGTTCAGAAATAACATGCCCCAAGAAATGTACTTCTCGTAATTAGAACTCACACTTCTCGTACTTAGCATATAGCTGATGCTCTCATAGAGTCTGAAGAACCTGCCTTAAGTGCTCAGTATGCTCTTCCTCAGTATGTGAATATATCAGGATGTCATTTATGAAGAAGATGACAAACTGATCCAAGAACTCTCTGAACACTCGGTTGATCAAGTCCATGAATACATCTGGGGCATTTATGAGTCCAAATGGCATCACTCTGAACTCGTAGGACCCATATCTCGTCAAGAAAGCAGTCTTCGAAACATCCTGCTCCCTAATACGTAGGTGATGGTATCCTGACCTCAAATCTATCTTCGAAAAGAAAGTTGCTCCCCTCAGCTGTTCGAACATATCATTGATTTGAGGCAACGGATATTTGTTCCGTATCGTGACCTTGTTCAGCTCTCGGTATTCCACACATAGCCTCAGTGAACTATCTCTCTTCTTCACAAACAACACCGGAGCACCCCAAGGTGAGATACTCCTATGAATGAAGCCCTGACCTAACAACTGCTCTATCTGATCTCGTAACTCTCGCATTTCCGTCAAAGCAATACGGTGTGGAGCGCGTGATATCGGTCGAGTATTCGGTAATAAATCTATGACAAAATCTATCTCTCGACTGGGGGTAGGCCTGGTATCTCCTGAAATACATCAGAATACTCACGAACAACTGGGATCGAGTCTAAGGGAATCACGACCTCCTTAGAGGTATCCTCCTCTATGTAATACAAATGAGCGATAGAGCCTCCCTCTGAGCGAGGCATCGCCACTACAAACATCTCTTTCCCTAGAATGGAAAAGACAATACTCCCACCGAAACAATCTATCATGGCTCTGTATGCTGCGAGCCAATCCATACCAATAATAACGTCGTGCTCATGCATATCTAAGACTAACATGTCTGTTGGTAAGATCAATCTACCAATCTCTACTCCCACACCCCGGCATATAAAGAAAATTAACGATCCATTTCCCAGTGGTGAGTCTACACATGTTACAGTGCTCTTTACTGTGGCTAATAACCCTAAGGCCTCCACAAAATGATTAGCTATAAAATAGTGTGTCGCCCAAGTATCAAATAAAACCCGACCTATAGTACTATGGATAGGAAACGTACCCTTAATTGCGGGTGTGCCTGTGGAGCTGCTGCCTAGTGGACGTTATAGACACGTCCGTACTGTAACTGTCCCTGCTGCACTGGAGCGGCTGGAATGGCTGGTAGGGCTGGTACTTGAGCTGGTACTGGGAGGGTGGCTGAAAAAGTGACCTTTGTGGCTCATTACGGGCACCCTGCTGCTGTGGGGCCCTATCACCCTCTGGGAAATCCTGGCGCCTGTGGCCATTCTTACCATAACCGAAGCATCGGCCCCTAAAATTTCCTCCCCTCTGTCCCTGCTCATTACGGCCCTGTTGGCCGTTACTACCTCGCCATTGGCCCTGCTGAAAATGCTGTTGGCCCTAATGGCCCTGTTGCTGACCCTGCGGCTGACGATGTTGGCCCTGTTGGCCCTGCTGATTAGTCTGGCCCTGCTGACCCTGCCTAAATCCCCCAAATCCCTGCCTGGAGTCACCTGATCAGAACCGCTTGGCAAGGTCCCCTGATGGGAACTCTTCTCGTGCTGACGAGTCTGCCCCTGAGATGTCGGTGCCCCACTAGCACCACTACCTCCTGTCCTACCCTGCTGGATGGAATCTCCTGCTCGCTTGCTTCCCTGCAGATGAAAGCGGTGATCCTGACAGTGTAGTAAAGAAGCATTGAGTACGTCCGTGTAGGTACTCATTGACAGATTACCTATGAGATGCTGACAGATCCTCCAAGCCAACCCGTCTACAAACAACAGTATCTTCTTCCCCTCAGTGGGTGCCTCATCTAGCACCATAGTGAGAAGTCTAGTGAACTCCTCTTCATACTCAACAACAGTCGAATTCTCCTATTTCAAACTCAGTAACTTCCTCCTCATCTCAGTTTGCACGACGGATGGGAAGCGCGTCCAAAATGACTGAATAGTGATAACATCCCTTTCCTCCAAGGTGGTAGTGGATTCCCACCAATGCAAAGCGGCCCCCACTAGCTTAAAGGAAGCCAATAGCTGTTTCTGCATGTCCTTGCATTCCTACATGCGCAGATGCCTCCGGATATCTTTCTTCCATTGGTTGGCTACAATAATATCCAAACCACCCGCAAACTCTAGGGGATGCGCCCTCTGGAAGGAATCCCTAACTCGCTCCCATGCAAATGGAAGCTGTGCTGGTACTGGCGCCACTGCCTGAACCTGGGGTGGAGCCTGCTGCACTACTGCTAGTGCGGCATTTACCGCCTGAGCAACGATAGCGGCTACTTCAGTTGTGTTCATCGTCCCCTGAGCCGGAGCTAATGGTTGCTCGGCTTGGGCGCGCCTATCCTTAGGTGCGCGTCTCGGAGGCATCTCAAACATAAACAAATTTATTAGTCTACAGTTATCATCAATTCTCAAATAGCTGAAGACGTAATAGTAAAAGCAAGAATACAATAATCCTAAAATAGGGCTCTATAGCAAGAACACTAAGCTGAAAGCGAAATAAGCCATACAGATACTAAAGGACACTAGAACCTGATGCTCTGATACCACCTGTGACACCCCGCCTAATTAGATACCGGGTGGTCAGTCCCTTATTAAATTATAACCAAGGTGAACGGTTGGTTCATTCTTAGCATCACTGTTGCAAAAATAACTTTTCCAATTAAACACCCTAAATAATTAAGCTAAGTGACAAAATTATTTTTTTTATTTAAATTTCCAAATTTAATTAAAAACCAATATTAAAAACCTTACATAATCCATGTCTTAAAAATCGCACAACAATCTGACTGGAAAATATAATCGAAGAAATTTAAACATTCAACTAAATAAGTCCAACATTAAAACTTAAAGGAAAAACATCCAGACAATAATCTTTCCAAAATGTAAATACTGGAACTAAACAAATAAAAATCTCTGACAAAAATAACTGAATAATGGAAAAGGGCTACACATGCCCAACTGGATAAAATAGAACAAGAAGTGGAATCAATAATGAGGTCGTCTAAACAAGAGGCCTGCAACTCCCACCTAAGCTACAACACGTTCCATCCAAAGGACCCTATGCAAGACGCCCCTGTGGCTGGGCACCTGTAATATATACATATATATACAAGAGAGAAGAAAAATAGGAAACGGGTCAGAGCCCGATTGTAAAACAGTTTAAAATTCAGTTTAGGAAGTATTTAAAATGCTTACCGGCTAATGCAACAATCATATTAGTGCCGCACTCCCTTGAGAAATTATCACCTCTATTCTAATGTGCACACCTATCGCACTAATACTCCAAACAGTTTAACTTATCTTAAATTTCTCACTAGATTTCATGCCGATAATTTCTAATGTTGAGAAAGTTAATTTTATTTAAAAGCAAGGTTCTCACATAACCCTCATTTGATTATAAAGTTTCCCAGAAACGTAATCATACTTTTCAAACACTAAATCCCAAGTTGAAATAATTATTCATTTCTTACTTACCATAGTCACAGTAGATAGTTTCCAAATTTCAGGTTTAAATATATATATATCGAATACTCATATAATATATATATTCTACGGCACCACACATAAATTTATGGTGCGGGCATACTCTACTATCCAGTCCCTATATCACTCGTATTAAGGGGAAATACTAGTTCGGAATCACTCTTGAACTATATTAGCACAAAACACATACAAATTGAGGTGAAGCATAGATCCAAGTCACTAAGAGGTCAGTACATACCCTCACGTCTCTTAGGACCGTCTGACTATCGATCTGATAGCCTGTACCAAGGATTTCTATGTTCTAGGGTACGAGTCAATATCCCCCATAAAGGTCCCATCGAGATAAGACTGTCCTAGCACGGTAACCTCAGGGATAGCAAGTAGCGCGGGCCTGATTTTTACACGTATATAGTATATACACAAACACAGCCATATATGTATACTACTATTCGCATATCAAATTTAGGTACACTCTCACGACCCATAATTATGATATTTAACCCTATTACACATTACCAGGTTATCACGTATAACGATTTGTCTCTTATTCTTAATTATGAAATTATTCCGACTTACTACGTAACACTCGTGAATTCCTATCTCCCCAAGTGTAATTTCAGTAGGTACTCATTTATTTTTCAACGTAACTTCTTTACGAGTCTCACCCTTTAACACATGTTCCCATTGTCCCTTATATGTAAAATACCCCCGTGAAATGTTAATCTCGTCTTACATTAATGGTTCCATATATTTCTAAAGTCCTACTGGTCTTCTTTATATGCCAAAATGTTTTAATAGAAATGACCAAAGATTACTATTTGCTTAAATTGAAATTAATCATTCAAAAAGGAAAATATAAGTCTTCCAGGAGGGGTCGATCGATCTATGGCAGGTGTTCGATCAATCGATGATCTGGTTTCGATCGATCGATCAAGCAGGTATGGCAAATCTGCAGAATTTCTAGTTACGGGTTTCTTCTTCCAAACTCATCCAAACCAATATATTTGATTACCAAACTCCCAATAATTTATACTACAAGTGTTATATCCTCAAATAAGGGATATTCTACGTCAAACATGCGGATTTTGATCATGATAAACGAATTAAATGAGGCATAATCCGTAGAAATATCAAGAACCCTAATACTTTCTTTGTTTAGTTTCTTCCCATTCTTTTACCAGATTTCATACTCTTAATTTACTATAATTTCGTGGTTCAACCTCTACATGTGAGTTTGGTTTCCAGAATACATCTCTAACCTATACATCATGCAAATCCAAGTCTACAAAATAGGTTTTTCTTTCACAAGAACTAGTCCTAATCAATCCTAGACTAATATTAACTGAAATAGAGCAAGATAGATACTTGCCTGGGAATTTTAGGTTCATATTTTGTGGAGAGATTGGTGTGGTGGTGTTCCTCGTTGTGCGGTCTAACGTTTGACGGCGACGGCGGTGCAAACAGTGGAGTTCTTGGCCTAGAACTCCTTAGAAAGCTTCTCCTCTTCCTCTCCAATGGTCGTCTTTGGTTTATGTTTGTTCTAACCCTAGAAAATGACTCCTACCATCTGATATACTCTTAGAATTTTCGTGGGTTTTCATGTCCAAAAATGTAAAATGTCCAAAACGCCCTCCTGGGATGTTAATTAGGCCTAAAAATGCCCCGAGATCCAAACTACACCTTCGGGTACATTATTTTAACTATCTTGACCCTTCCGAATACATTGACGCACTCAAAATGACCATACGGCTAACTTATAATTTATTCACTTTTAATAGTTCGAATTTAATCCCAACACGTCACAAGTGTGTCCCGATAAATTTCCAAAATTATCAAATTAGATTCCCATGATAATTTTACTAATTATAATTACATCTCTTAGTTTACTCATAAAGTAACTTACAACAAAATTCTAATAATTACTAACTCTCGTCACACTAGTAAGTATTTAAATGATTTTTTGGATTAATATTAAATTAATATCTCTAATTAAATTTGATAAATCTCCAAAATTAAAAGTCATAAAAATACGGGGTATTACATCAACTTATAATGCCATCATGGGTAGACCATCACTCAATGATTTGGACATTTTTATCTCACGGCGTAGATTGGTGATGAGGTTCCCAACCTCCAAGGGAGTGGTAGAAGTCTTCAGAGACCATAAAAAAGATTAGGATTGTTATGTCACCTCCATGAAGGATAAGAATAAGACGCTCAGTTATTAGAGGTCCCAACAAAGATCCAGAAGATTGTTGAGGTCTCAATAAAGTTCTTACATCATCGCCAATTTTTTAGCTCCCTCATGAAAGTTTGAGTATAGAATTAATGAGTTTAGGTACCTCAACCTTTTAAGATGAGGGTTGTTTCACTCGTGACTCAGAGTCTAAACGAAGGAAGAACATTAAAGGCAACAGAAGCCTCAGGGGACAAAGTTATCCCGCTGAATGACTATAAATAATGTATCCCACTAATTAAAAGAAATGAAAAGGAAACTTTTTGTTACTCGTGATGTATTTAGCATAAGTATTCTTTAAGATCTATAAGGATTTTAGCCTTAACTCTAAGGTCTAAAAACCCACAAACCTAGTTATAAAGACTTAAGCTTGGATCAAAACCTAAAATAAGGATTTCATACCAAATATAAAGAGTCACATGGATTTCAGCCTTGGATTTAGGTTTAAGATAATGTCTTAGGACCCAAACTTTAAGTTGCAAGGACTTTAGCCTTAGATTAAGACTAATAGTCAAAGGTCTTTAGACCTAAAAAAAGACAACCCATAGGTCTAAATGACCCAGAAATATTATTCAAAGGTTCAAGGACCCAAAAAATACTAAAGGAATCATCGGGGTTTTCACCTTTGATTCTACTCAAATTGTCTAAGGTCTAAGGATCCATAAAAGTTATCCTAAAGGCTTCTTCGTGCTTGAGACAATGTATTATAAAAAATACAAGTATCTAGTACTAATTTTTACAAAAAAAGAACCCGAGACTTATGCAAACTTCATGTTTTTCCAAAACTTTTGGGGGGATAAGTCTTCAGATGCAAAAAATTATCCATAAACTCCAGTTTTACAATCTAAAAGGGTAATGCATCCAAGTTTAGAGGTTTTTGGACCCTTTGTGGAACTTCAAATATTAAATTAATCGAAGTTCAGAGGTTATGTGACCCCTTATAGTACTTCAGTTTTAAAATTATTAAGTCTGAAGGTCTTAGGACCCTTATAAGGACTTTAAATTTCAAAAGATTCCAAGTGCAGAGGTTTTAGGATACTTTTACGGACTTTAAATTTCAATATTTCTGAGTTCGTAGGTCTTAGGACCCTTATAAAGACTTCAAATTTCCAAAATTGCTAAGTGAGGAGGTCTTATTACCCTTATAAGAACTTTATATTCAAACATTTCTATGTCTAGGGGTCTTAGGAACCTTTTAAGGACTTATAATTTCAAAATTCTCCAGGTATGGCGATCTTACGACTCTTATAAGGACTTCAAAATTCAAAAGTTCAAAGTCTGTAGGTCTTAGGACCCTTGTAAGAACTTTAAATTTCAAATTTTCTAAGTACAGAGGTCTTAGGGCTCTTATAAAGACTTCATATTTCAAAATTTTCCTCGTTCAGAGGTCTTAGGACCATTACAAGGACTTCAGATTTTAAAAATATATAAGTCTGGAGGTCTTAGGACCCTTATAAGGACTTCAAATTTTAAAATTGCCAAGTACAGAGGTCCTAGAACCCTTATAAGGACTTCAAATTTCAAAATACCTAAGTCGAGATGTCTTGGAATCCTTATACGGACATCAGATCTCATAAATTTCCAAGTCCGGAGGTCTTAGGACCCCTTATAAGGACTTCAAATTTCAAAGATTCCAAGTCTGCAGGCCTTAGGTACCTTTTAAAGATTTCAAGTTTCAAAACTTTTAAGTCCGGAGGTCTAATTTTCCCAATTTGGAGGTCTTACTGCCCTTATAAGGACTTCGATTTCAAAATTTCAAGACCCTAAGAGCTACTTACACGAATTTTTTAATCAGGTTACTTTTCTTTAATGAGAATTCTTGGGGGGGAGGGGGGGCTAAGGAGTATACTACCTGTCGAAAGACCTCATATGAGCATCAAATAGTGTAAAAATGCAAAAATTCTTTAGCAAAACAAGAATAAAGTAGGTATGAAGAAAAGCAAAGTTTCATGATTCCAAAAACTACTTTTTTATTGAAGATACAAGATGGAAACTACAAATAATGTCCCACGACTAAGAAATAATTTCCAAAAAAAATACTTAAAATCATTTCAAGGCTTAAGGTTTTGAGGGTCCATAAGGGCTTCAGTTTATAAGGGAAGAAAGGTAGAGGTTTCTTCCTTGGATTTGTCTCCTTAGGCCTTAGGAGAAGAAGGTTCAACAATGTCATCGTTAGAGATGACTTCATAATTTGAGCTATCTTCTTTTAACTGAGGGGGATTCAGTAAATAGAATAAAGATGTCTAGATATGAATATAAGGCGTGAACCTTGGACTTTCAAGCCGCAAAACCAAAACTTAAATTCTAGAAAAGGTACTTATTATTAAAGACCTCATACTCCTGATAAGCGTCCAACTGGTTATGCATTGCAATAGGGATATGCCCCTGGAGCTCTTTGTATTTCACTAATACCTCAGCATAGCTCTTTTGTAATTCTTAGACTTTGTTTGTCAGTTGTTCCTCCTAGACATATAGCTCTTTAATTGACTGCTTTAAAATATCCACCCCAATATATACTCAAATAAGTATCCCTTTAAATCTTTGTAGTTAAATCTTACGACCTTGTAGAGACTCCAATGTCACCTTGATCTCAACTTAACCAAAGGCATGTGTCTCCTCAACCTCAGCTAGAGATTCTCGTACAATAACTAGCAAAGAGCTATTATCTCTGAGATTTTTTTTCATTCAAGAGCTTCTCCTACTTTAAGGAAATGACCTGCTCCTTCAAAAAATTTCTCTCTTTTGTAAGGGCCTCTACCTATAACCTCTAGTCGTAAATCATCTGATCTAGGTGCATCCGAGTGAGTTCCCAACTTCCTACTATCTTAATATTCTTCTTCCACATTCTATTGTCATCAAGACCGTCAACTAACAAGGTCATGGTCAAATGTTGTGCCTGTAAGAGAAAATGGATAGAGAATAAATAAATAAAAGAGTTAAGGAAATAATTAAAGAAGCATGGGGATACCTTTCCCATCAGGTGGACCAAATCCTTAGCATTGGCATGGGTTCCCCCACTCCTCAACATCATGACCATATGGGAGTTGTTTCTTTTGGAAAGTGAGCGAAGGGCATCAACTGGTGAGGCATAAGAGTTCACCTCTTTAGCTGAAAGATCTCTTGAATGACTCTCCACCACAGAGAGTGGCAAGTATTTCCCATCAGTAGTAACTGTCCCCTTTAGCGTACTAGGAACCCCAACTTCCCTCATTAGACCCTTTATTTCTAAGGGGACACCAGTGTGACACCCCACCTACTAAAATACCGGGTGATAAATCTTATATCAAATTAAAACAGGAGTCTCATATGGTTCATTCTTAGCATCACTGTCGAAAACCAAGTTATTTACTAATAACCTATTAGGTTGGCGTCAAAATTTTATTTAACTAATCTTTTTAACCAAACCATTCAAATAAAACATTCACACAGTTCATATCTACAAAACTGAAATGAAATAAATAACCGAATACTCGGCTCAACATAGTACAACCAAATCGAATGTCACATTGAAAGTCGATAAAAGTATAAATGAATACAATTGGGCTTTCGTCACGATTGTTACTACAATTCTTCCTATCCAGACCACAAGAATAGAAGCGTCTAAAAATAAACCTGCATGCATCCACAACTGTTATAGCAACGTCTGACTTGAAAGGATCATCATCCAGGCATCCCTGTGTCTGGACACCTATACATATATATATAATACATTTCGCAAGAGAGGAGAAAATAGAGAAACGGGTCAGAGCCCAAGTTTGAAAATATTTTGCAAGTGCATAAATGCTATATTTTTAAAATATGATTTATCTCATATTTAAATTCGTATCGCACTCCCATGAGATACCCCCTCACCCCTCTTCTAATAGTGCACACCTATCGCATACCTTTTAAACAACCTAGTTAAGCTACCCAGCTTAACTAATCTGTTTTCCGCAATCTCTGAAAATCCCCATAAATCTGAGTGCTAAGGGATAAACTTCTCCCCATTTCCAACACTACGCTACGTTCGTGCATGGGGCATCTCACGAAGCGAAATCCAAACAAGGAACCCCCCCGATACACTACTACCTGGCAATGTTGATCATCGAGATCCATTAGTCCCTCAGCACATAACGCGTATATATATAGCTCGTATACATACATACATATATAGATAGTTCTTACTAGAACCTATAATTCGTTTTCATATAAATCCGGATATAATCTACCGGAAGGGGAAATACACCTAATCAGTATTTTCACTTCATATACATATGTTTAATTTATATGATAACTCAACTTCATATACAAGCAATATATTATACACAACAAGTATAATAACCATCCCACTGAGTTATAACTCGAGGATGCAGTCTCATAGTACCTATCCAAATCTGGGTTTACTCACTATACCACAGTACCAAGCCAGACTCACTCATGGTCATGCTAAAAAAAATACAAAACGGTGGAGGCAGTCATATTCCCTTTAAAAGTGGAGTACACACATCGCACTCGAACACAGGACGATATGATCTGGGGATATACTCTCTCTGCTCGTCAAGCCAGGGGATTCACCCACATTGCGCAACCTCCCTAGATCGCACTAGAGAAAATATATAATCTTGAAGTTCTAACTCTACGCCAAAGGA
Organism: Sambucus nigra; assembly: GCA_949130495.1. Lineage (NCBI taxonomy): Eukaryota > Viridiplantae > Streptophyta > Magnoliopsida > Dipsacales > Adoxaceae > Sambucus > Sambucus nigra. The sequence goes on along the minus strand of OX422208.1, from coordinate 317,080,593 downwards.
AATCCCGTGGAACCAGCCTCTAAAATACAAATATACCAATAACACATAGATATATACGTATTCATATCATATTATATATACTATAATCCATCATATATATAACCTACATCACTTCTCAAATATATATATGGCTATAATTGCAAATCCCTTATAGCGATAGCCAATAACCCCAAATGTTCCCATTCGTAATAATATTTAAGTATTCACTAAGTCCATACCCCGGATTGTACACTAACCTAATCCAAGGTTCCCTCATTCATTCCAAGGTTTACTCACCCTCAATACCGTCATCTTGTAATCCTAATATCATAACTAGAATCCCTCATAATATAACCTACAAATTTATAATTAACTTCCCCTAAACTTAAAGGAAGAAAATTTCGAATATTTTTAAGCCGAATCGATTCGGTCTAAAATAGAATCGATTCGGCCTGAGACAATTTGACAGGTCTTCCTATGCGAATCAATTCGGTCCAAATCCGAATCGATTTGTGTTGTCCGGAGTTGGCAGTTTTGCCATTTTGCTTAAATCTCCAAAACCCAAAAATCATCCCAATCTCCATTAAAATTATAACTCGAATTTATTTCTACAAACCCAAAGTTTTTATATCTCCTCAAGTCCTTTAGAGTTCCTAACACTCTATTTGGGAACCCCTAATATTTATCTCCAAATAATTATAGCCTTAATTTCTGACTATCGATTTTGATCTCGGACAGCCTTCTGTAGAAAAATCATTATAAATTCAAAAAAAATCAAAAAAATACGCGGTTGGCGCCTACGCGACCGTATTGAAAAGAGATACAAATTTTATTTTTTGACCAAGAGACTAATCTATTCGTTTCCTAGCCGAATCGATTCGGAAGTGAAGCTGGTCACTATTCACCTTCTTCACCAAAAATCCCAAACCTCCATTAATACCGCTCCAAGCTTTTTATTTCTTCTCCTAACCTCATTTAATCACAACCAAATATACTTACACACATAAAAAGGGTTCTAATCATCCTAGAACCCGTAACCAACAACTAATTTCAATTAATTCCTAAATTTATCAAATTGGATATTATTCGAATTTTATCCGTTTAATCTTTCGAAAAACCCGTTTGATTCACGAAAACCCAACCCAAAAATCTTTATAGTTTATCACTACCAACTATAATATGATATTTATGCTTAAAATAAATAAATAAAGTAAACACTTGCCTCGTGGATAGAATCTGACGACCTCGAGTCGAATCCCGCGAAGTTTGGCCGGAAATTTCCATTTCTCTCCTCCTTTCTCCTCTTCCTTTATTCTCTTCTTCTTTCCTCTCTTTTATTTCTTTCTCCCATTCTCCCGTGCCTTATATAGGGAGAAATAAGGGTTTATCCCTTATAAACCCAAAAATGACTCGTTTACTCAATTGCGAGTCCCAATTAGTCCAAAAATCCCCGGAACCTAAACGCTACCCTCGGATACTCTATTCTGACTATCTCGGCTATTACAAACCCAACCACGCACTCAAAATCTCCATCCGAGTCACTTAACTACAATTCACTAATTAACCAACACATCTCGATACGGGTTTTTCAATTGAAACATTATCATTGTCGCTTTACCCAACTGCGACATGTAATTAAAATAATTCGACTTATTTACTTAATCCCAAAAGTAGATGTAACACACATAGAAAATCATCTAACACTCATAAACTCCAAAAATTATTTTTCACAGAAATTCCTCAAATTTCAAAATTACCCTCACTTATGAAATTTTAAATATCCATAGAAGTGCGGGGTATTACATTCTCCCCCCTTACAATGGAATTTCGTCCTCAAAATTCAGATATAACCAACACCACTAACCTAGGATCGCTAAATACACTACATCTCAGTACACCGAAGTCGAATAGTACTACCCAATGGTCCCCTACCATGTACCTATTAATGGTACCCATCTAAATCGAGGCGTACGCTCTAACGCACTAGCTTAACAACAAGCTTTACTAAATATGTATATGCTACAGCACTGCCTCGGTTGTAAGGTTGACTCTAATAACGTCACATTGCACCTAGTGCTTCTATAAGCGCATATAAAGAAAATGAGCCTATAATCACAACTTAACCGTCACGATCCCATCGGAAAAATCACTACTTTATGCGTTCATTTGTCTACCTCGCGACGTTGAAATTACCTCAAAAGGAAACTATACTGGCACTTGACTACTCCTGTCAACTTTTCCATCTTAAGCATGTTACTCCTTGTTGCACTTATATAATTGGATCATTGCGTACCTTCTAAGACGTTCCATCCAACCCATTCCAAATCCATTAATAACTGCCTCACAGCATAATCTTCAGTTTTATATAATACAACCCTTCTATTTCTGACGGTATATAAAATTAACTTACCAAGGTGCCCATACACCTTTTAACCCGTGCCTATTTGCACAACTATTGTAAACGTCTGACACGTAACACTCTCTCTAAATAATGGGCCTCATTTCCTCGGCGTATTACTAACACATGGGTTTTCCTAACCCGAAAAATTCAAAATTGAATTCTTCCTATACCTGGAAATCCAATCCTTCTCAAGGTTAACCCACCAATCTTCTTGTGGTTAACTCCCAACAATCTTCCTGTATCTAGTCCTACTGGATTTACTTCCTAGTAACCCTAAGATCGATGTGTTTCCTACACACGTAAAAAGAGTACTATACTAACTATATCCCTAGTGCCCAATACCTATATCAATTTTTAACATTCGCTCGGTTTCATGCATGGGACGTCTCGCAAAGCGAAATCCAGACAAGTAACCCTCCCGTTACACTACTTCCTCGCATCGTCGATCATCGAGATACAACGGCCTAAGGCACACCATCGGGACGTTCTAAAATCCTACCTCGCTAACCTACTAACGCTCTTCTACCACTATGTCCTTCCATCTTGGAGAAATGGAAAGTCTAACTAATCGGGGCGCTTACTCTCTGCAAAAGTGTCACGAACGTCGTGCCCAGAACGTATTACCTCATAATTTTCCTTCCACTCAGGGAAAGGATATAAGACTTAAATAAATTTCCTTAACCTTACATCACCCACATACTTGCGATGAGAAAACCATTTCAGTGCTTTTCCTTAGCACTTCTATCTCCATAAGCATGCAATGGTCACACGGCCCTCAGTTTATAGTGTTTTCTCCACACTATGTAACCTATCATCAAAAACAACATCCTTGCATATCGTAACATATCCCCACTCCCGGCGTCTTTAAGGTTTAAGCATGGAGTGTCTCGCAAGCGAAATCCAAACAAGGAACCCCTCCTATACACTACTGCTTAACTTTATCGATCGTGGAGGTCCGTTAGCTTCAAATATGCCACTGGGATAATCCCATCCCACCTATCAAAAAAATATGGTTTGAACTCCTACTTCCTCCTAGGAGACATACCACAAGGCTCTTATAGTAACACCAAGTCCTTTGCACAAATAACGACAAGCTTAAACTCACAGCTTAATAATAATTCATGCATACCTTAAATCATATATATAAGATCGTCAGGCACTCAAATCATGATAATGAAACATCCACTCACCGAAGTTCCATCTAAACGTATAATAAAGGTGAGTTTAAACTGTCTCCAGGTAACATATCGCAACAACAACCGTTCCACCCTGGAACCGTAGATACGATAGTCTTACAATCATTAGCCTGTTATCGCTCCTATAATACAATAAAATTACTCTTATAATAGTAGCATACTCTTATAACACATACAATAACATATAGACATACACTATATAATGTTGTCGATATTACCAGTAAACTCGAATCACACACGAATCTAGGGCTAATAAAATACTGTGACTCAATCTTGTCACACAGGATATACCTCCTTCAACCGAGGTGAAACTCATAACAACATTCTTGCTAATTGTCCTGGCTACTCCAAATGGTTCCTGGACATGGTAAACTTTCCCTAAATGAACCAAAAACTACTTTAATCAATGCGCCATCTAGGCACACTACTCTTGTCCATTAATTCCTACTGGGCAAGGACTACCCGTGTGGTTCTACACTCCACATTGCAACATTTCCCCATCTCTGGCCACCCTGACCATGTTAAGGTTATCAGTATCTCAGACTCTATCACCTCGATCCTGATAATTGCCTTCATAGTCCCCTTAACTTCTTCATCAAAAGGAAACTCCACTACCGGCCTCAACAACCTTGTTTTAATGAACTCCACGGGTGGATGTTCACCAATGGGGTTCCACGAACACAAATTCTCCATAAGTGTTAGGAACACTTTCTAGTGAGCCTATCATTCTTCTTAAGTCCTCTCTCTTCAATGTACCTACCATACTTCGGTACAAGGTTCACTTAACCATATAACTCTTTATTCACTGTCGGTCTCTGGCCGATCCACATAAGAATAATTCAGAAATTGTGTTCTCCTCATTTCTGACAAATCAAAGGAACTAAGGGTTAAAACCATCTGTAAGATTCCTCTGTAAGCCAAAACATTCTACTCCCCCAAATATGGTGACCACAGTTCCCATCATTCCAATATTGCTCCAACGAGGGAATTTTTTTCCTCAAATTTACACATCTCAGTATTTCCATACCCCACTCTAAGACAAAGCTTCTGAGCCTTATACTTCCACTGAATGAAGCTACACTGCCTCCACATGACTTAACTTCAACGTATGGTCCTTATCAGAAACCCTTCGAACCATTTCCCAATTTAGTTCACTGGGTAATTCACATTTAGCACCACTCTCTAGTATAAAGGTACTTGGATAAATATAACTACTATACTTTACTAGTCGTTGCAGCAATCTTTTATAATTCCACAAGGTGAGTGACCTCTACTGCGGTCCTCATTCCCAACTTCAACTTACAGCTCTAACTAAGCCCCATCTCTTGCTGCCTTCATCACGGCTTTCCTGGTCTCCCTTCATCGATCATCACACGAATCTCAAACGAGCGCACAACAAATTTACTATACTCTTACATGATGACAGGAGAACGAAATCTCATAAGAGGAATCAACAATCCTAATTATAAGGCTCTATATCAAATCAAAAGCAACGTTGAAAGTGCAGTACATCCACACAGATTCCTAAGGACACTAGAACCTGATACTCTGATATCATCTGTGACACCTCGCCTAATAAAATATCGGGCGATCAATCCTATACAAAATTAAAACATGAGTCTCATATGGTTCATTCTTAGCATCACTGTCGAAAACCAAGTTAATTACTAATAACCAATTAGGCTGGCGTCAAAATTTTATTTAACTAATCTTTTTAACCAAACCATTCAAATAAAACATTCACATAGTTTAAATCTACAAAACTAAAATGAAATAAATAATCGAATACTCGGCTCAACATAATACAACCAAATCGAATGCCGCACTAAAATAAGTATAAATGAATACAATTGGGCTTTCGTCCCGATTGTTACTACAATTCTTCCTATCTAGACCACAAGAATGAAAGTGACTAAAAATAAACCTGCATGCATCCACAGCTAGTGCAGCAACGTCGGACTCGAAAGGATCATCATACAGGCGTCCCTATGTCTGGACACCTATATATATATAATATAAAGCAAGAGAGGAGAAAATAGAGAAACGGGTCAGAGCCCGAGTTTGAAAATATTTTACAAGTGCATAAATGCTATATTTTTAAAATATAATTTATCTCATATTTAAATTGGTATCGCACTCCTATGAGATACCCCTCACCCCTCTTCTAATAGTGCACACCTATCGCATACCTTTTAAACAACCTAGTTAAACTACCCAACCTAACTAATCCGTTTTTTGCAATCTATGAAAATCCTCATAAACCCGAGTGCTAAGGGCTAAAGTTCTCCCCATTTCCAACACTGCGCCATGTTCGTGCGTGGGGCATCTCGTGAAGTAAAATCCAAACAAGGAACCCCCCTGATACACTACTACCTGGCAATGTTGATCGTCGAGATCCATTAGGCCCTCAGCACATAACGCGTATATATATAGCTCGTATATATATATATACATATATAGATAGTTCTTACTAGAACCTAAAATTCATTTTCATATAAATCCGGATATAATCTACCGGAAGGGGAAATACACCTTATCAGTCTTTTCACTTCATATACATATGTTTACTTTATATGATATCTCAACTTCATATGCAAGCAATATATTATACACAACAATTATAATAACCAGCCCACCGAGTTATAACTCGAGGATGCAGTCTCATATGCCTATCCAAATTCGGGTTTACTCACTATACCACGATACCAAGCCAGACTCACTCATGGTCATGGTAAAAAAAATACACAACGGTTGAGGCGGTCATATTCCTTATACAAGTGGAGTACACACATCGCACTCGAACACGGGGCGATATGACTTGGGGATATACTCTCCCTGCTCCTCAAGCCAAGGGATTCACCCACATCATGCAACCTCCCTGGATCGCACTAGAGAAAATATATAATCTAGTTGTTCCAACCCAACGCCAAAGGAAAGCCCGTGGAACTATCCTCTAAGATACAAATATACCAATCACACACAGATATATATTTATTCGTATCATATAATATATACTGTAATCCCATCGTATATATAATCTACGTCACTTCTCAAATATATATATGGATATAATTACCAATCCCATATAGCGATAGCCAATAAACCCAAATATTCCTATTCGTAATAATATTTAAGTATTCACTAAGTCCATACCCCAGATTGTACACTAAACTAATCCAAGGTTCCCTCGTTCATTCCAAGGTTTACTCACCCTCAATACCATCTTCTAGGAATCCTAATATCATAACTAGAATCCCCCATAATATAACCTCCAGATTTATAATTAACAACCCCTAAACTTAAAGGAAGAAAATTTCTAATATTTTCAAGGCGAATCGATTTGCCCCATCTACGAATCGATTTGAACCAGCGAATCGATTCGGTCTAAACCCAAATTGATTCGACCTAAGAAAGTTTAATAGGTCTTCCTATGAGAATTGATTCGATCCAAATCCGAATCGATTCATCCTATCCGGAGTTTACAGTTTGCTTAAATCTCCAAAACCCAAAAATCATCCCAATCTCCATTAAAATTATAACTCAGACTTATTTCTACAAACCCAAAGTTTTTATATCTCCTCAAGTCCTTTAGAATTCCTAACACTCTATTTGGGAACCCCTAATATTTATCTCCAAATAATTATAGCCTTAATTTCTGATTATCGATTTCGATCTCAGATAGCGTTCCGTAGAAAAAATATTATAAATTAGAAAAAAATCAAAAAAATATGCGGTCAGCGCCCACGTGACCGTATCGAAAAGATCTACAAATTTTATTTTTTTACCAAGAGCCGAATCGATTCTCTTCCTAGCCGAATTGATTCGGAAGTGACGTTGGCCACTCTTCACCTTCTTCTCCAAAAATCCCAAACCTCCATTTATACACCTCCAAGATTTTTATTTCTTCTCCTAACCTCATTTAACACAACCAACTATACTTACACACATAAAAAGGGGTCTAATCATCCTACAACCCGTAACCAACAACTAATTTCATTTGATTCCTAAATTTCTCAAATTGGATATTATTCGAATTTTATCCGTTTAATCTTCCAAAAAAATTGTTTGATTCACGAAAACCCAACCCAAAAATCTTTATATTTCATCACTACCAACTATAATATGATATTTATGTTTAAAATAAATAAATAAAGTAAACACTTGCCTCGTGGATAAAATCTGATGACCTCGAGTCGAATCCCGCGGAGTTTGGCCGAAAATCTCCATTTCTCTCCTCCTTTCTCCTCTTCCTTTCTTCTCTTCTTCTTTTCTCTCTTTTCTTTCTTTCTCCCACTCTCTCGTGCCTTACATAGGGAGAAATAAGGGTTTATCCCTTATAAACCCAAAAATGACTCGTTTACTCAATTGTGAGTCCCAATTAGTTCAAAAATCCCCAGAACCTAAACGCTACCCTGAATACTCTATTATGACTATCTCGGCTATTCCAAACCCAACCGTGCACTCGAAATCTCCATCCGAGTCACTTAACTACAATTCACTAATTAACCAACACATCTCGATACGGTTTTTCCAATTAAAATATTATCATTTGTCACTTTACCCAACTGCGACATGTAATTAAAATAATCCGACTTATTTACTTAATCCCAAAAGTAGATGTAACACACATCGGAAATCATCTAACACTCATCAACTCCAAAAATTATTATTCACAAAAATTCCTCAAATTTCCAATTTACCCACACTTATGAAATTTTAAATATCCATAAAAGTACGGGGTATTACAACCAACTTCTACGAACATTATTTTTGTGAGACAAAACTAGACCCCAAGATGACCTCCTCATTCGAACTCTAGGAAATGGAATATTCGTCGAGGTACTAAACTTTGGGATTTTTTTATCTTAGTCCTCTTCTTCCCGTTGATTGCAGCCTCTGAAGGATTATCCTGGCCAAGACTCTGAGATGTTCTTCGCTCTCCCTACTCATCAAATAGATCAATAAGAAGTTAAAGTTAGCTTACAGAGGGTTAGAATAAAAGAAAAAAATTAAAGGCAAAGCCACTTATATAGAAAATAGTCAGACTTAAGAAGAATATTCTCATTGGAAAAAGTGGAGACTCCTTTAGTCCATAGGATCTTAGCACCCCGCCTTTAGGTAGGTTATTTTTACCCTCAGGGGGAATCTCAGTGGAAGCTTTCCTTTTGTGAGGTGTCAAGACATAATGATCATACCCCAGTATGTTCGCTGCCATAATTTGAGGGACCTCGAGAACTCCACCAGAAACTAGAGCCTTGGTCTCAATCCTCATCCCATAGTTGAAGATACATTTGGCTGTCACTAAGATCTCAAAGGGCATGGGGGCCAACTAATAGGTCTCGATAATCCTGGTCAATTCCGACATTATGGTCTCAACAACCACTTCAAAATATTAGAAAATGTTAAAAATCAAAGCAAATGTCAATTCAAGTATGAAAGAAAAATAAACTCCAACTTTTCCACAGATGGAGGGGTATATCAAAGAGTAGGATAACCAACGGGCTCAACAAAATCTGGTGTGGCCCAAGCTCCCCCAACAAAGAAGAATTATTCCTTACAGTTCTTTGGGACACTTGTGTATGTCCTTTGTAAATACCATAATGTTTGGCTTAGGGGCTAAGTACTTCAACCCTTTTGACATTGAATGTTTTTATCCTGACACCTGTACAATTTGAAAAATTGGGTCGGGAAAACGTCACACTTGCCTTCGCTGGATTCCTTTAATACTAAGATAATGGCCATCAAAGTCTTCCACAAATTGACCATCAACTGATAAGAGGCTATTTTCATAGCCTTTAAAATCCTCATCACCGATAGAGGCAGGGGGGATATGTCCCCATGTTAGAGGAAATACTCATTTAAGCACATATAATGGGAAACCATGGAACATTCCCTCTTCTTGGGCCTTACGGCCCTTAGAGTAACATTTTTCAAAATTTGATAGTTTTTTCAGGATCTCTACTAGATCCTGCTTTGTAATTTGTATATCATAGTGAGTCCCACCAGTAAAGTCAGGGTTAATAACCCCCTCATAGCTAATTGTTTTTGTACTGGGAGGAACTGACCCCGTGAGGAAAGAGGTAGAGAGATCAATTTTTGGCTTGACAAAGGATAAGGAAGTAGGGTCAAATACTTTAGAAGGAGAGATGTTCTCATTTAACATTATTTGGGAAAAATAGTTTGCTTGATCACGGATTTTTTTAAAGAAATGAAGAATAAATAAAATTAGCAGTGAAAGACTCAACCAAGCCGGGAAACTTTTATAACCCCTGAGGCCTAAGGTTCTAGCTCCTTCCACCTCCAGGATTAGACGCTACCATCCCCTCAATCACATCGATGTTCTCAGTATCCAATAATTGTCCACAACTATGTGTAGGTTCCTTACCAATAAAATCTAATCATGGAGGAAATCTCAGTGGTTAGATACGACCATACCCCTAATGTGAATGATATATAAGTATTTTTCAAGAAGTAACATGGGGCCAATAATGATACCTCATTTTACACTTAGTATTTAAAAGAGCCCCAAACTCCTCAACTCCCCTGAAGCAAGATCCCGAATATGACCTTAGACCTTCGACAAGTTGTGGTTTGGATCCCAAGACCTCCATTGCACTCAAGAAAAGGCCATAGAACTAAAGTAAACCTCATCCACCTTTATTCCTTACTAACATGGTAGGTCGTGCCACCATATCTCCCTAAGCATGCTTAGGGACCTCAACACTCCATGTCTGACGCCTAGAATAGACCTCGGTCTGAAGAGAACTAACTTCCCAAGCCACTTATCCCTCAGCACAAGGGTATATCATTCGATAATACCTCGAGTATAACTTATGACAATCTATAGGCATCTCCCGAGATCCTAGGCCTTCTGCATTGCCTTTCGATTAGTCTAGCAGAGTAGGTGAATATTGTAGATGCTTTCTATGTATAATAATAGGGAGTATTCAATTTTGCATTAGGGTGTTTTCTACGTATGGTATAAAAATATTTTATATGCATTTACGTTGTTGTTGTCCTAGGTGAAAGACTAGGGGATAGTTATGGTTTAGCTATTTTCCTAGGTGATACTTATGGTTTTGGTGATCTTTAGGTATGTGATAAGGATGGATTTTGTTTTGATGCTTGAATGATTTTAGGTAATAATGGTAAATATTGAAAACATGATAATGAAAATATAATTAATACCTAAGATAATAGACGAGTATTATAGATGGTTTGATATGGCATCATTGTAGGTACATGTGTGGGTTGATCGACTACACTTATGTGGGGGACTTACACTCTGTCTTAACTACTTTGACGAATTTATGTTGGCTCCACGAGTATCTCTAGTGTTTAGTGTGATTGGCCATTATGATGTGTAAGGGACCTATGCTAATTGTCTATAGAAATTTGTCTTGTGTGGTAAACATCATGTTATATGAAGGCAAATAATTTGGTCAGACGGGTTATAGTGATGTAAGTGGATTTTGATGTGATGAGACGTTAAATGCACCATAAGTAATGCAGGGCCAATAGAAAGGTAAAATTGACTATAATGGTATTCCATTGACAATCTATTAATATTGAGAAAGATAATTGTAATTTAGTAAAATTATGGAAAAAGATTAAATAACGTTGAAAGAAACATAATTAGATTTGGATAGGTTAGTTGGTTTAAGTCATGTGGGTAATTGTTATAGTTTTACATTACTCGCATTGTTATTATATTGCTTCATTAATCAAAACATTTGTAAGGACATAAATTTTCAATTGAGTCCCTGTATTGTTTTGACTTAATTTTGTGAACAAAACTGTGTTTGTAATATGTCATAGGGAGATTTTATTTTGTCACGATCCCATTTGGTCTATGACGTATTGAAGAAATTAAAGACGTTGCAGCAAAGCTTCAAAGAATTAATCATGCCGATGTTTAATTGGTGCAAGTTTATTCGTCTTCAAAGTTAATTGCATTCCAAGATCACACAGGTATGAATGCGTATAATTAATGGTGCTCGGAATTATTTTTATAAAAGATAAGGATGTATTTTTATAAAGAAAAATGTTTTAAAATGTTTTAAAGTGTTTTAAATGGTTTACACTAAGTTTTTATTCTGATAAGCTCGAAATAGAGTTTGACTAATTTGGATCTCTTTTGGAAGAGACGTTTTAAACAAAAAGTCAAATTGACGCAGCGTCGTTCAAACGACATGTCAACTTATTCGAGCGAGATAGCCATGTCGCACGAACGACGGGTTGATCTCGTTCGAGCGACACTATTTTTGAGGCAGTGTTTAAATCTTATTTCAAGTGTGATTTCGTCGGATTTTAAAAGTGTGCATTATGGAAAAAATAGTATACGATCCAGTACGAGTTTTGCACATGTTTTCTAAGGTTTAAAAAGTGTAAACGCATCCTTAGAGTTTGAAAAGATTTGAGTTATTATTCTCATATGTTTACTTGATCTTACTGCACCAAGAAGGTTTGTTCTACCATTAAACATCAGTGTTTTGCAGTGAAGAAAATAGAAGGACTTCTTGTTCGACATCGTAGACGTATCAAAGCCATTCGGTGGACACCGAGACATTCATGGAGTCGAGTGTTGTGGACACGTATCGTGGAAGATGGAATTTCTGCGTGGGCACTATTGAAGAACGGTAGAAGATCAGAAGGAGCGTCAAGACCCGTGTGGATCGAGTCATTGAGTAAGGCTAATCTGTCTTTGTAAAACCTTTGTTCATAGTGATTGTGTGTCTTGGGTCGTTCGAGGTTGTTTTCCCGTTTTGGATTTTTTCCTCGTACATCCGGCGTTGGGAGTATTCTTTACTTTACGTTACTTGCTTTAATCACTAGATGCATGTTTAGGATTAATCAAGATAAATTTGGTTTAAAGTGAGAATTGGATTTTCACAACTTGGTTTGGTGCTAATTAAAAGTTGGATAATTTTTGGTAAAACTTGGTTTGATTTGAAACACACTTGCACAAGGGACCACCCTGTTTCATCAAATTGGTATCATAGCAGGTTACGCTAATTTATCGCGTGATCCTGATTTTTATTTGTCTGATACATTTTGACTACTCACGTTGTCAAATTGGTATCAGAGCTAGAAAATATATTTTATTTGTTTTGTGATCCCGTGTGGTTTCAAAGATGAATTTTGGATATAACGAATTTTCTCGAACTCCTATTTTTTATGGCACTAATTACACTTATTGAAATATGAGAATGAGGTGTGCATTAAAATCTATTGATGAGCGTGTGTGGATAGTAGTTAAGAAAGGTTGGACACCCCCTGTCACTATTTTAGGTGAGGTCACTAGTTTAAAGTTTGTTGAGTCATAGACCGAAACTGAACAAAGACTTTCACAATATAATTCTAAGGGTCTTCACGTTATTTCTTCACATGTCACACAGGAAGAATATAATAAAATTATGACTTGTGAAACATCAAAAGAGGCTTGGGATATTTTGGCACTCACTCACGAGGTCACTAGCACGGTTAGGGCGTCGAAGCTTTAAAATCTCACTACACAGTTTGAGACCATTAGGATGTTAGAGATTGATACTTTTGATGAGTTTTTTTCTACGTTGTCCAATATTATCAACTCGTCGTTTAACCTAGGTGAGAAAATTCCCGACAACCGTGTCATTAAGAAAATCCCTAGGTCGTTCCCTAGTAGGTTTGATGCGAAAGTGACTATCGTAAGCTCCTTGGGTAATTTAGAGTCGACGAAACTAGAAGAGATTGTAGGTGACTTACAAACCTATGAAATCGACATGATTACCTCCAAGAAAGTGCCTAAGAAAGAAAAGGGTATTACTTTGAAAACCCAGAAGGATGAAATTAAAGTTTCGAATTCCGATTCTGATTCTGGTTTTGATGAAGTTTCTTCGTTGGCAAAGAAATTGAAAAAATTTATTAAGTTTCAAAAGAAATCGAAAGATGCTAAGAAATTTGTAAAATTCAAGAACAATAAAGTAAATCCCACCTCTAAGGATAAGTTTGAGAAGCCTAAGAAAGATGAGTCGGATAAGTGTTTTGGGTGTGAACGGTACGGTCACAAAGTTAAGGAGTGTCCCACTAGACTTAAGAAATAGGGCAAGAAACCTATTGTCTATAGTGCCAGCTTAAGTGATAGTGATATGGAAGAGGAAGAGATTTCCCCCATGGATCGTAACTTTGTTGCGTTCACGGCATGTCATGTGAGCGACGACGATTCTCATATGCATGAAACTTTCGAGGAGGTTTTGAGTGAATCCCATGTTAGTGAGGGAGAAGAGAGTGACGAGGAGTAGGTAGATTTGAAAGAGTTGCAAATTGCATTTAATGAGTTGTATGTCGAGACTTTGAAAGTGAAAAAGTCAAATGAAAAATTGCATGCTAAGTTGAATGAGCGTGCCATTGAAATTAATGATAGTTTGATTGAGGATCTTAGGGCACGAGAGAAGAAGTTTAGGGAGAAACTAGAGTTTGTGGATAAAGAGAGAGATAATCTCCGCGATTTGATGGAGTCCTTGAAAAAGGAGATTTTAGCGTTTGAGAAGTCTAGGCGTTTGCTAGAATCTAGGATTCATGAGTTGGAGGAGAGATTGAGAGACTCGTTTAGAGTTAAGTTTGATTTGGAGGCTAGGTCAGAGAAGTTAGATAAGATCTTAGGCACCGTCCAAATTAAGGGATATAGGGGAGGTATAGGTTTTAATGAGAGAATTGTTCCCATTCCCCCCGCACTAGTGAGAAACACTAGGAAGGTTAGAAAAGGTCTACATATAGGTAATCATTCCCACCATCGCTACTCTTGCACGTTTTGTGGTAGGAAAGGTCACCTTAGGCGTTATTATTACGACCTTAGACAAGCTCCTAGGAAGTTTAGGAATAAAGTTGCTCTGGTTCCCCAAACCCCCCTGCGTCGTTTTACACCTACTTGGGTTAGAAAATTGAATTTAGTGGCTTAAGGAATTAAACTTCATGATTCTCGTTTGGGTGCACTTGATTCTTCCCATGCTAAATACAAAGGATGATAGTGTTGCCTTGTTTGTCATATGCTAGTTTGCTTCATGATATATTCATTGCTAGTATTATGACATGTGTGTCATTTTGTATTATAGTTTTCATTTGTTTGAGTCCTATTGAAAAATACAAAAAGATTTTATTTTTGAGAATTTTTTTGAAAAATCCAAAAAGATTCTATTTTTGAGAAAACTTTTGAAAACCCAAAAAGATTTCGCTTTTATTTGAGTCAAAATATGAAAAGCCAAAAAGATTTTTTATTTTTGTTTTTGAGTTTACATGTTTGATGTGTCATATTGGTGTGCTTGGGACCCCCCCCCCCCCATCGTTTCATTATTCATATGGCTAGGACATTTGGTCATTATTATCGATGCTTAGAATGATCTTAACCATTGTTTATATGGGGTTGTTTCTAAGTTGATATGCATTTTGATTCGACTTTGTATATATGCCAACATTGCACACATGCACGAGTTTATATGAATGTTTAACTTCTCTTGCATATTTGAATTTGATGAGGCGTTCTTATCTCAATCTTGTCATCTATGCGTAAGTATATTTAAGGAAAAGTGTGCATGTAAGAATCGTTTATCGTGAAGATTTGAATTGGTACCTTATTGAAAAAATGATGAGTGATTCACGGGAAAGGGCTGTGAGAGTTCAAAATTAACTTGTCGTGAAAGCCACAGTTTAAAAGAGCCCAAAAGAAAAAGCTATATGAAAAAGGAACAATAAGATTTTCTCTAAGTTGAGAATGTTAGAAACCTCAAAAGAAGTTAAAAAGTATATATTTATGATGGAGTTTGGTTGGAGAAAATTTAAACGGGTTTGTACAACTAATTATAATGTTGAAACATTGCAATTTGACGATTTTATTTGTAGAACCGTCAAAATTCTGGATTTGTGTGCATTCAATATGTTTAGTTCATTAAGATCACACTTTAATTGTAATATGGCTATGATAAAGTTTGATGATTTATCGCTATCAATTAGAGCTTCTTGATCATTTCGATGTGTTGAAATTGTGACTCATTTGTTGTAGTTTCACGCCCATTCATTCCATATCCATGTTTGAGCACATCGGTACTATGTTTGCATGTAACTCACATTGTTAGATTTTATATTTTTTTGAGTTTTGTGTTAAAAGCTTAACGTTTTAGCACTGTTTTGCTGTTGTCTGGCCTTTCCACTGATTTTTTTCTGGAAATTTTTTCACTGGGCAAAAATATATAATATTTCTGAGAATCTGGGAAAATTTGGCAGGTCGCGAGAAGTCGTTCAAATGACATCTCCATGTCGCATTAATGACATGTGTACTTCATTCGAGCGACGTCATCATCTCGTTTGAGTGGCATCCCTTTCTCGTTCGAACGACGGCCTGAATTCTTACTTTTAATTGGTTTGCAGTCCACTAGTTTATTTTGATGATATTTTGGTACTGCTGGAAGTGTTTCTGGACTGACTGGTTTATATGCAGATTTTAATTGGTTCAAAATTCATATTCTGCATATAGTCCGTTTATCACACCTGATTAGTTTGATATATCTTTTGTGTGATTCATTTGGTTTACTAGCTACATATTTGTCAGTACTTGATCATATTTAGTTGGTTGTTTTCATGTTTATCTAGCGATTTCAAAATTCAAATTGGTATATTCTCATGCTAGATACTTGTTGATTGGTTTATCTGTTCACCGGATTATATATTCGAGACAAAAAGAGGGAGAGGTGTATGTGATGTAGGGGGAGATTTGAGCATGTTTTGGACTACATATCTTACAAATTGGTATTTCAAATTGGTAGTTTTAATTTGGTATCATTTTGTTGCTCAATTGTTTAACAAATGATTTTTCAGAGTTTCTTCATATTGGTATCTATTATCGGTTGGTATCATTTGGATATATTTATTGGTTTCATTTTTTCCTCCATAATTCACTGGGTATTTGTTCGTCTGTTTCATATGTGTAGATATGCTTCAATGATTCGAGATTTTAAGTCTACATAACATTCAGATAGTTCATGCTTTTATTTTAGGTTTATAGGATGGGGTTTAGGTGTCATACGACTTGACGGCCCGGATTAGGCATTTCACTAGTTTAGTTTTGTCCCAGAATAGTCAAAGGGGGAGATTTGTAAGGACATAAATTTCCAATTGCGTCCCTGTATTGTTTTGACTTAATTTTGTGAACAAAACTGTGTTTGTAATATGTCATAGGGAGATTTTATTTTGTCACGATCCCACTTGGTCTATGACGTATTGAAGAAATTGAAGACGTTGGGGCAAAGCTTCAAAGAATTAATCATGCCGATGTTTAATTGGTGCAAGTTTATTCGTCTTCAAAGTTAATTGCATTTCGAGATCACACGGGCATGAATGCGTATAATTAATGGTGCTCAAAATTATTTTTATAAAAGATAAGGATGTATTTTTATAAAGAAAAATGTTTTGAAATGTTTTAAATGGTTTACACTACGTTTTTATTCTGATAAGCTCGAAATAGAGTTTGATTAATTTTGATCTCTTTTGGAAGAGACGTTTTAAACAAAAAGGCAAAAAGTCAAACTGACGTAGCGTCGTTCAAACAACATGTCAGCTCATTCGAGCGAGATAGCCATGCCGCGCGAACGACAGGCCGATCTCGTTCGAGCGACACTATTTTCAAGGCGGCGTTTAAATCTTATTTAAAGTGTGGTTTCGTCAGATTTTAAAAGTGTGCATTCTGGAAAAAATAGTATACGATCCAGTACGAGTTTTGCACATGTTTTCTAAGGTTTAAAAAGCTTAAACACATCCTTAGCGTTTAAAAAGATCCGAGTTATCATTCTTATATGTTTATGTGATCTTGCTGCACCAAAAAGGTTTGTTCTACCATTGAACATCAGGGTTTTGCGGTGAAGAAAAGAGAAGGTCTTCTTGTTCGACATCGTAGACGAATAAAAGCCATTTGGTGGACACCGAGACATTCGTGGAGTCGAGTGTTGTGGACATGTATCATGGAAGAAGGAATTTCTATGTGGGCACCATTAAAGAATGATAGAAGATCAGAAGGAGCGTCAAGACCCATGGGGATCGAGTCATTGAGTAAGGTTAATCTGTCTTTGTAAAACCTTTGTTCATAGTGATTTTCTAGCTTGGGTCGTCCAAGGTTGTTTTCCCGTTTTGGGTTTTTTCCTCGTACATCCGGCGTTGTGAGTATTCTTTACTTTACTTTACTTTCTTTAATCACTAGATGCATGTTTAGGATTAATCAAGATAAAATTGATTTAAAGTAAGAATTGGGTTTTCATAACTTGGTTTGGTGCTAATTAAAAGTTGGATAATTTTTTGTGAAAAGGGACCACCCCGTTTCTTCAACATTTTGTCATGTTATTTATTCTATATAATGCTTATGATTGGATCTTATTTGGAAAGATTATACGGATTCATAGATCCTATTTGGGAAGAGTTGTTGGGTAGCTGTATAGTTTTGAAGATTAGCGAACTTGCCAGTGGAGTTTATTTTATTGCCTAGTTTAGTTTCATTATCATCCATTCTATTTGTGAGGCAGTTGTATTTGGATTTAGTAGGTTACTCAAATCCACAATTTATTTATGGTTTTAAGTTGGAGAGATTTTGTTGTTGACATTATATCATTAGATTTTTATTATTATTGGAGTTTTAGCATGGGGATGGATCGTATTGTGATGTATTATTTTATTATTGTTGAATTATCTCAATTTATATATTGCGGGGAAAAAATTAATGTATCATATATCTATCACATGTTAAGAATAATATTTTAATTATAATGTCTGACATAAGTTGGCACCAGGGCTTGATAACCCTTAGTGGCAAAATACGCGCGGTGTTATAATTGCGAACCTTCTTACCGACGAGAGAGGTTTGAAGATATTTAATTTGATCATATTTTCTTTCAATTCATTTTAAAATATCCAATTTCAGCAAATCAGTCACATTTATTTCTTCTTCTTCAATTCTCACAACAAAAAACTTTGAGGTTGCTTATATGAACAAATATCAACTCTTAACATTGTCTCCAAAATAATGTGATAATCGTCAAATTGATTAAGGTTCATTATTTCATCTTTTGATTTTAGATTCTTAGGTTGTTTTGATTATGTAATTTTTATCATTGCGCGATGTTTGTGTTTTCCATTTCAACTTTTTATAGGTAAATAGTTTGAGTTTTAAAATAGAAAATACAATATTATATATGTTTCTTAGAGACATGATATCCTAGAGTTTGATTTTGATTTTAAAATTTCGCTTTTAATGAAAAATTAGGATTTTGAATTGGGTACGAAAATGAAGTAAGGAGTAAAGTTATATATAAGGGTATTTTGTTAAAAAATTATTTGGGGGGTTAAATCTATTAAGTATATAAGGATTTTTTAAAATAAGCTCTAACAATATTAAATATTTGAAGATTGTGTCAAAGAGATTAGGAAAGTGGAAGGAAAATCAAATAATGTATTAAAAAGTGTGGCTAAGTCCAGAGTAAATTACACTGGTGACCCTGAACTTTGGATAATGTAACATTTTGGCCATCAAACTTTTTTTGTGATATTTAAGACCCTAAACAATGTTATTTTTACACTAGTGGCCCTTGTGGCAATGTTCTTGTTAAATCTAATGGAATAAATCATAAAATATCTATTATGACCACCATATTAAAAACCCCATACCTAAAATGATGCCAAACCATAAACCAACTCATTATTTGCTAAGTAATAACATGTATTTTTTTTGTTGTTCTTTTGGGTATGATTTTGGGTTATTTTGGACATAAGCTTTAAGTATAAAGGGAAAACTCAGTGCATGAGGCTCCCGTCACTGCGGATTACTAGGGGGTCATATGTACGCAGCCTTACCCCTGTATATGGGGTGATAAATGAAATTTATGCATTGATATAGGAGTCACATTGATTAATTTTATTGGATTTAAAGAAAAAGTTGACAGAAGGGCCACTATTGCAAACACAACAAACTTTAAGGAATTAAATGTTACAAAAAAATTAGGGGGGCAAAACTTTATGATACTCAAAGTTCAGGGGACATTAGTGTAACTCTTAAGTCCAAAATGATACACTGGTCACCCATAAACTTTGTGTAGTTTAACATTTTGGACCTCAAATGTTTTTGTAATATTTAAGCCCCTAAACTATCTTATTTTTGCATCAGTGTCCCTTCCATCAATATTCTTGTTAAATCTAATGGTATTAGTCATCAGAATTGTCTTTTATGACCACCATACCCAAACTCCATACCCAAAATAACTTCAAAATATACCTAAATCCATTATTTGCAAAGTAATAACATGTCATGTTCATTTTTTTGTTCCCTTTGGGGGTATGATTTTAGGGTTCTTTTGGACATAAACATTAAGTGTATGGGAGGTAAATGAAATTTATGCATTGATATAGTAGTCACGTTGATTTATTTTGTTGGATTCAAAGGAAAAGTTGACAGATGGGCAACTACTATAAATATTACAAACTTTAGGGGCATAAATGTTACAAAAATTTTGAGTGCCAAGCTGTTACACTGCCCAAAGTTTAGGGCCCATTAGTGTAATTTATTCTAAAATGAAAATATTGTAATTATCACGTTACATAATTTACAAAACCCTCATATCTAACATGTGTATGAATGTGGCATTTGTTAATTCTTGTTTGGTGTGATTTTTTTTAGAGTTACCTACCTATAAAGCCTCTAAAGTATACAAATAGCTTCTACAGAGCCCTTAAAGTATTTTTCTTCCAATTAAGCCCCTAAATTATCGATATCGTGTCACTTTGACTCTTCCATCCATTTTGACCTTAACTTTAACAGAATTTTGGGGTAAAATGATATTTTGAACCACTGATAAATAAAATAACCTTTAAAATGGTATTTTTGTCCAAGATAATTAAATAATCCTTAATTAAATTATTTTATGTTAAAAATGATCTTGATAACTATATTTTTATTATTTTATGTACTCGATAGTTACATAATAATCACAATAGTATTTTTCCCTCAAAATTGATAGGGATATAAACAAAAATAGTTACATTATAATTCCATTTTTTTAATAGATAAAAACTAGGATAAAAAATTAGTTTTTTTCTTAGTAAATGAAAACTTGTATGAAGGGGGGAAAAGACATTTTTATATAGAAATCGTATTTTAAAAAAATGTTAAAAACTATTTTTTTATGCGTAAAATGTTTTATAAATTGAAGTTCTTTTAAAAATGTTTAGAAACTTTATTATATTGAAAATATTCTATAAAAATGTTTTCTAGAAATAAAAATGTTAATTTTTTTTATAAATAAAATATTATGATTATAATGTTTTCATTCGTAGAAAAATATTTTTTATTAAACTCTTTTTTATTAATAAAATATTTTTAAAATTAAAAAACATTCATTTGTTGGTTATTATAAATAGGTTTAAAAAATATTTTTTTTTAAATAAAGTAATTTTTTCATTAATAACATAAAAAAACAATTTAAAATACGATTTTTAACTAAATGTTTTAAAATACAAAACATTGTCTTACTAAAAATACAATAAATTGTATTTTTTTACAAAGTAAGTTAATATTTTAAAAAATCTTTTGTTTTAGAGAAAAAACGTTTTATATAGAAACGATTTTTGAAAATTGTTATTGTGAATAAAATTTATTTTAAAAAATATTTATATATATATAGATCTTGTTTTTTAAAAATATTTTCTATAAATAAAACCTAATAAATAATTTTTTATATAAAAATGATTTTTTAAAAGGGCATTTAATGTTTAGTCCTCTAGAGATGAATACATTTTACACTTAGTCTACGTTGTTTTTTTATTTTGCAAAAAATCCTTTCGTCTATTTTTTGGAAAAAAAATTCGTCAGATTTAGAGGATATAAAAAAAAGGAGTATTCTTGAGTGTTTGTATATGGTGATGGACTTTTTTGAACAAAATGAAAAAGTAGTGGCCCAAAATATCATTTTTGGCCCCAAATTCCAGTAAAGTTAACGGTCAAAATGGATAGAATGGCTAAAGGAACAAAAAATATTTTAAGACCTCAATAGAAATTGTTTACTCGCTTTTTTTTTTTAGCTTAAAGATAATGAGGGGAACTTTTATGGGGTATTGATTTGATTAATTATGCAAGGGATACTTTGGCTAGTCAACGATGTCAAAGGCTGTATTTTGTCAACTTAACGTATTAAATTGACCAACATATCCCCCAAAATATTTTTAACAACTAACTACCTCATTTTTCACGAAAAAATACATCAAATCTTTAAAAATCCGAAGCTTCAAATCTAAAAATCAGAATTCACAAACTTTATATATTTGGAATCTACTCATCAAAATCTATCAAACAACACACATATTCAATATATTTTGATGAAAAAATCAAAACATATAAATTAACTATTTCTATAAAACCTCCACTTTTACTGGCAACTTTTTCTCTAGTTTTGACTATGGTACCGCCAACGTGAACTAGAAAAAGGAAAGAAATAGATGAAGAGAGAGAGAGAGAGAGAGAGAGAGAGAGAGAGACTCCGACGAGGATGTCCAGCGGCCTCTGATGGGCCTCTCTGATGAACTATTTTGGTGAAATGATGTGAGGGTGGGGTGCAATGTAATGCCCAACCAGCATTTATGGGTTACCCGTGGGTCAATCCGGTTCGACACGAACCTTAGGTGTAACAACCCGTGATTTTTAAAACCGAAATTTAATTAAATTAATTCAGAATTTGAAAAATAATTTTTTTGGATATAATTATATTTTGTAATTTAAAATGTTGGATTTTATTTATGAGAAGTAAGATTGTAATCGGAATTGAAATCGGGAGTGAAATTGGGATTTTATCTATATATACAATTTTTTGGGGTGCCCCTTGTTGGCAGTCAGGGGCGAATAGATTCGGCCTTATAGCCAAATCGATTCGGTTTATATCAAAGGTGGCGACAGTGTTGGATTTTCATTAGAATTTCATTCCCACTTAAACTCTAATCTTTTTCTACTTAAATTAATTCGGGGTTAGGACCTTTGAAACATAATTTTACAAACTATAAGAGCAATAGTACTCTATATTTTCATCTCCTTCTATCTACAAACCCTAGCTCCAATTTTATTCAATATTTAACCCTAGTTTTGAAGGCTTATTTGGTGTTTTTTCGAGTTTTGGCGAGAGCGAGTTCTTATTGCTTTTGCAAGAGGAACGCACTCGTGTAATCAGAATTTCAAGGAAGAATTTTATGAGTTTTCAAGTTATGATTTTAAGGTACGGGGTTTACGCAATATGCTCCTCTAAATCTCTTGAGAGTAGTCGTTTTGTTCCTCATTTATTTGTACTCATATTGTTAATATCATGACGTTTGTTGGAATCTAATATGTTGTTTGATTGAGATATTGTATTTGTTTATATGAGCATGGTGTCACGAAATTTTTATATTGCACTGATAATGGTCACCCGTCAAAATTTCAAAAGTCCAATATCCAAAATGAGGCTTTATGAAGCTTAGGTGAGGTGAGGTGAGGTGAGGCTCGTTGACCTATTGATGTGTTATTGAGAAAAAAAATGGTATAATGTTCGGATGTCGCATTAGACTCATATACAGTTTCATATTGTTGCATTTTATTCACCATTATTATTTTGAGCATCTATTCTTGTCATATTGTGTACTTCTCCGTATTTTTCTTTTAGTGGCAGGTAAGCGTGAATTTTGATGCTACGAATTTTTGGAGGATTTTAGAGCACGACATTTGTAGGATTTTATCTTTGTATAGATTGGCAGTGTAATTATTTGGAGAGTTTAGCATTATTTTTTATTGGAATTAAATTGTAATTATTTTTTAGGTGTAAAATTTGGGTTTGGACGTTTTGTCTTTTTGGTGACATATCATGTTTATTTTTGTGGAATATAATTGATCTATATTAATTGTTAAGGATTTAGTTTAGTTTTAATGATAGTAGTGCCTCGTGTTTTTTCACGGGGTGTTATAGATGGTATTAGAGCTTAGGTATACGACAACCCTCGGATCTTTGGGTTTGGATATAGCATACGTGTTAGTTTTATTTCTTAGAGATATGGCATTTTGTGTTAAGGTCGTTGTAGTCATTGAGGTCAGAAGTAGTAATCTTAGTGTGAGTATCTTTAGAGTTTTTTTGGAGATGATATTTATTTGGGAGATCGTCAGTACATATGTTAGATATCGTGTAAGTATCAATTTGGTGATGTGATTTTATTTGAGGACTTCAGCATTGCGATGACTTTTGGGAGATAGAATCGAGTAATGATTCGAGAGAGAGCGCAGTACGTCATTTTTTTTCATAGTTACTCATATGTATATAATTTGGATATATACCGTATTTTTTATCGTGGGGTATGTGCATGAAGGATTGGGTGTATGGGCGCCCAAACGTGTTATTTATGGGTAGGCACATGTTAGCCGTATTTTATTTTTCGTGTTTACGTTTCGTCGAATTTCGATGATGAAATTCCTGTGCTAGTAGGTAAGTATGTAACAACCCGTGATTTTTAAAACCAGAATTTAATTAAACTAATTCGGAATTCGAAAAAAGTTTAATTTTTGGAATTAAATATTTTTAGTAATTTAAAAAGTTTGATTCAATTATGGAAAGTAGGATTTTAATCGCAATTGAAATCGGGGGTGAAATTAGGATTTTATCTATATATATAATTTTTGGGGGCGTCCCTTAGTGGAAGTCATGGGTGAATCGATTCGGCCTTATAGCCAAATCGATTCGATTTGTATCAGAGGCGGCGACAGTGTTGGATTTTCATTAGAATTCTATTCCCACTTAAACTTTAATCTTTTTCTACTTAAATTAATTCGAGGTTAGGGTTTTTGAAACACAATTTCACAAATTCTAAAAGCAGTAGTCCTCTATATTTTCATATCCTTCCATCTACAAACCCTAGCCCCTAATTTATTCAATATTCAACCCTAGTTTTTAAGGCTTATTTGGTGTTTTCTCGAGTTTGGGATAGAGTGAGTTCTTATTGCTTTTGCGAGAGAAACAAAGTGGTGTAATCATAATTTTGAGGAAGAATTTAATAAGTTTTTAAGTGATGATTTTAAGGTATGGGGTTTACGCAATATGCTCCTATAAATCTCTCAAGAGTAGTAGTTTTCTTCCTCATTTACTTGTACTCATATTATTGATAACATGACGTTTATTAGAATCTAATATGTTGTTCGAATGAGTTATTGTATTTGTTTATAGAGCATTGTTTCAAGAAATTATTACAAGTTTATATACATAGGAAGAGGGACTATAAGTCCAAGAATACAAAAAAAAAAAGATTTTAACACATGATTTATTCAAGAAATTTCATAATACTAGTAAAAATATGATTTTCAAGACTAAAATATATTTTTTTTCTTCAAACCTTGAAAAAATGTCTAACTTCGTAAAAGTTCCATTTTTACAAGAAAACTTTAAGATTTTGTTCAAAAAATATCTCAACAAGATAAATATTATTTCAAAACATTTTGTTTCATAAACTGTTTAACACTAAGTTTTCTTAAAAACATATCATTTTCTTAAAACCTTGAAATCATTTTAGATAAATCATGAGAAAATAACATTCTACAACATATATGCATTCTACTTTTAAAACTATATACAAGGCCAAATACTAATTAAATAGAGTTCTTAAACTTAAATAATAGAGTTTTCCACCTTAATAAAGTTAAAAAATTAATGAAGAGGAAGAAGATGATGGCAACATCTCACCTCTTAAGGTGTCCTTAAAGAGGTTGTCAAGTCCACTAATTTGCTCCTTGAAAGCTCCATGGAAATCCCTTTCAAACTCCATAATTTTTTCTCCATTTCCTCTCCAAAAATCCTCCAATAACTTCTTCATAAATCAATACCTTGCCCAACAAATGGTGTAGATAGATATTGTAATACCTTGCCCTTATATTTTATTTAAAATTTTATATAAATTGTAATGAAGTGAGGTTTGATGAAAATTCTGGGAAATTTGTGGGTAAGAATTGGAATTTTGAGAAAATAATAAGAAATGAGGGTTCAAACGAGAATGGCGTCGCTCAAATGAGATTTGGACCTCGTTTAAAGCAGGAGATCAAATAAGGTTCGCGCGAGCTCCCACTGCCTAACAATCCCAGGTCGCTTGAAGGTCTCTAGAAGCCATAGATTGAACGAGGTATACTTGTCGTTCGAATGAGGCTCAATGTCGTTTGAACGACGTGCTTTAAAAATATCAAATCTAACTTGTTTTTGTGTGTTATCACGTTTCTGGCCTTTAGATTATTGAGTTGTCGAAATCTGGTGAGCCCAGATGAGCAAAAACATTATTTTTGGGTGTTTTAAGGGGTTTATAAGGGTTATTTGGGCTCATTTGGGTTGTTGTAGTTGGAAGAAGATGAGAGAGTGAGATAGGTGGTCTTCTACCATGGGATAGTTTCTCTTCACCTTAAACCACCTCAAAATCACCATGAACAACCTTATTCTTCTAGTATTTCATCACATTCAAGACTACAACACCCATTTCCACCATTATTGAAGTAGTGATACGAATTTCGCATAAGTGGTGGGGAATTTTTGAAGGAGATGATGGAAGTTTTCATAGAGTTTGAAGGGTTTTTGGCTTTAAAGCTTAAATGGAGCACATATGAAGCATTTTAGAGGATTCATTTGGTAACCCCTTGAGGTCACCTTTAGATTTGGGGGTTGCTCCTCCTACTCCAGCCTTCTTACCATCATTTGAAGTCTTTAGGTATGAAAAATTATTTTTAGTGTTTAGGACTCTATTTGCATTACTAGTAGTCATGTTGTTAGATTACATGAGTACAATGCACATGAATAAATAATGGTTTCTAGTAGATTAATATTAAATATTTTTTATGGAATAAAAATATTGGTAAAATATTATTTTGTTAAGAAATAAAGGATGAGTAAATATTCAAAGTTTTGGAATATTAAAGTTGGTATTTTATGAAAATGGGGTACTTTCAAGCGATTTGATGCTAAATATTTTATGAAATAAAATGTTTGAAAAATAAGATTGATTTTTGGTAAATGTTTGTGAAATAAAGTTTCTTGCAAAAATGGAGAAATTAAGAAAAATGACATTTGCTAAGTTTGAAGAAATTAATAATATCTTTATGTCTTGAAAAGCATAATTTTGCAAGTATAGTGAATTTCTAAAATGAAATGTAGGTTTAACCCATTCAATTGGATTTTAGAATTTAAAATCCATATCCTCATGCATATAAACTTGTAGTATTTTGATAATAAATATACGGACAAGTTTAAAGGAGGTTTTGTTGGGTTTAAACAAGAAATAAGAAAAGTAAAAATTCTAATCTTCAAATTGCGTGAAAAGGGGACTAAAGATATTATCAAGTATTGATAAAAAGGAAATGATATTTTCTTATAAAAGTAGTCTTTAAGTGTAATTAGATTTCTTAAATAAATAAGTAAAGAAATATCTAACTTGGAAATATGGATAGTAAAGGTGTTGGATAAGTGGTAATGGTTAAACATTAGAAAGTTAAAGTGTGTAACATAATATTGTTTGAAAGATTAACACTTATGAATTTGCAAATGAGATAATGGAATAAAGAGGTTTCCAACTGGAGAAGAACGATACTCAAATATTAATTGGTGTTAAAGTGTTGAAAGCACTTAAGAAGTAGTATGAGTAACTCAAAGGTGTTTGAAAAAACATCACTTGTAAAAATGGAGAAAAATGACAAGTTTGAAAATAAATGGGTATAACAGTAATTTTACTTAAAGTGGAACATTTTTATAATGTTAGAATGTTACACAAATTGGTCTTAAATGAATATGATTTTTGAAATAAAATCAAAGTTGAAGTGTAAAGGACATGAATTCAGCCAAGTAAAAGGGAAAGAAGGAATAATGTGAAAATTTGTAAAATATTAAAACACAAAAAAGGAACTCGAATGACACTGGAATAAATTAAAAAGGGCCCGGAGCCCAGAGTGAAAGACCCAAAATTACTGGCGAGAGCATATGGTGGCGTCTATGGCGGTGTGGAGGCCGTTAAAGTACGCAGTTATTGAAAGATTCTGAAAAAAAGATAAAGGAATACGGAACATGTCAATAAATGGGTTGTGTGGTAAAATGTATTCAAATGACCTAATTTGAATGAAATAACGAATGTTTCGATAAAGGATACAGTGGACAAGAAGTGTGTGTAATACCCCGTAATTTTGAGGGCTTTATTTATGAATATGGTATATAATTACCATATTCATAAATAAAGCCCTCAAAATTACAGGGTATTACATACTTCCCCCCTTGAAAAGGAATTTCGTCCTCGAAATTCGACGAAACCTAACACTCGAAATAAAATGCTACTAGATTCTATTTCCCCAAATCACACACTAAAGTCCTAAAATTAATTCTAAACATCCTCTCCATGATGTCTAACACATCCTCAAAAATTTCTATCTCCAAAGAAAAGGTGTCTAACCTACATGCTAGACCCAATACCCAAGATTCAAAGGTTGTCGTATACCTAGCCTCTGATATCATTTGTAACACCCTTCTCCACCCCGCTCTCCCCGGGCGCGGGCATGGTGTTATAGTGTGTAAATTGATTAATGTCTATAAAGTAAAGAAAGTGGAATTTGTAATTCTAATTGGGTTAGTTAAGCAACCTAAGAATGTGTAACCTGTAATGACACAAGTGTGTTGTGAAAGGTTTTCAAATATTAAAGAAGTATTTTCTAACATGGTGTTCGCGTGTGTTGAAAGAGGTTATTCTCAATGAAAATACTAATGTGCATCGCCTTAAATGGAAAGGGTAATTTCGGTAAAGAAATGGATTCGGTTAAACAAAGTGTTGTGATTTCAAGTATTTAACCGCGTGTGTTAAATAGAAGGATAAATGTTAAGTTAAGAACGAATAAGTCTTTTATGAGAGTAAGGTAAATTAATCGAACTAATAATCGAACTATATATATATATATATATATATATATATATATATATATATATATATATATGTGTGTGTGTGTGTGTGTGTGTGTGTGTGTGTGTGTGTGTGCAAGGTAGTTGCATGGTCATATAGGTATAACGTGTAGAGTTTTCTTTCTGTCATTCATTTCTATACTGTGTTTTGTATATTTCCCACTGAGCATTGACTCACACTCCCATCTTTGTTACGACAGGTTGGGTGCAGATCCATATTTTGAGAGCGTTATACAAGCAAGTATTCTATTTAATTTTGAGTTAATAGCTCTGTATGCTTGGACTCCGGGAATACGTCCCATGTGTCATTCACGTAGTTTGAACTTGAAATTGGAATTGCATGCTAAACAAATGAAATGTTAATCAAAATAAAACTAAACTAACAACATTATATAGGTTGTACGATTGCACTTCACACCTAACGCTCGGGTCGAACCGAGTTGACTACGGGTAACCCATAAATCCGGGTCGGGACATTACAGGTTTTATGGGCTTAAATGAAAAAAATTTAAAGTATAGCGTGGAGGAGAGGTAGTGGTAGAAGGTGGTTGGGTGGTGGTGAGGCTCAAGTGTTAGAGAGAGAGAGAGAGAGGGGGGGGGGGGGGGGGGGGGGGATGCCCTAGAATGGGCCAAAACCTCACTTGTATACCCCCAAATCCTTAGGGATTAAATTATAAAAATGCCCCAAAGATTAACCCCGAGTTAAATTGCTGTGTGGGAGTGCGACACATGTCAAATCCAATGGTTTATATCGTGACAGCGTTTTCTCGTTCGAACAAGATTTGGAACTCGTTCGAAGGAGAACCACTCTTGTTCGAATGTACTTCGAACGAGGTTCTTTCTAGGGTAGGTTCTCCAAACATGTGTATGCCGTTAGAAGGTCGTTTGAGTGGTGGTTCGAACGACCAAGGATCTCGTTCGAACGACCCTAATTTTCTCTAAATTAAATATGAGGACATTTTAATCCAATTAATTGCACCAAGGTCACTATATTGTCCAAATTTGATCCTTAATTCATCTTACAGAGTCTAAAGCCCAATTGGATCACATCAAGTTACCAATTTACATGGATACAATTAAAATCACGGGAGCGGATTACATACTAGAGAGAGTGGGGTTATGTATTTATTTTTAGAGAGAATGAGTTTAAGATGAATATAAATGAAAGAAGACATTTATCTAAATATATATGATGTATAATATAAAAAATGACTTGATTCATTAAAAAAATCAATATAAATTATGCATTTTTAATCCAATAAATAGGACTACGGATCATAAGACCAACTTTTATTTGAGAAAACTGATTTTGACATCTGGCTTATTTCTAGAGCATATCTCTGAACTAATATTGTTTCTAAACATCTGAAGTAAAGATGTCATATAGTGATCTCACCTTTCTTCCATTGTTTATAAAGACTCTCGAACGACGCATATTTGTTTAAAACTCTCCTTTTATCTATCACGTTGTATGATGCCTTGACATCAACAGCACCAGTGGTCTAGTGGTAGAATAGTACCCTGCCACGGTACAGACCCGGGTTCGATTCCCGGCTGGTGCACACCTAAAGGTCTTTTGTTTTGTGCTTTATGGTCTCCAACTATCTGAAGCCTGAAGGAACGTTTGTATTTTCTTGGTTATTAATTATTACTTCCATGAATAGACTTTATATCACCTAAAGGTCTTTTGTTTTGTGCTTTATGGTCTCCAACTATCTGAAGCCTGAAGGAACGTTTGTATTTTCTTGGTTATTAATTATTACTTCCATGAATAGACTTTATATTATTCAAAATAATATTTAATCTCGTCTCTAATAAGACAATTTATGAGAATGACAATGAAGAAACCAACATGATATATAAAGACATAAAACACTGCAAAACATTGTGGATTTGCTCAAACTTTATTATTTTTAGATACATATCCATCCACCACAGCTAAGACCCTTTGCGAGGTATTTGATGGAAGTGTTGACGAGCTTGAGAGACCAAATGTTCATCTTCTTCCCACTCATCCCGGTAAGTCTCAGGTCGGTCCAGCTTGTTCCGAGACGTTGCTAAATACATTTGTTTTCTCCATTCTTCGGAAGGTGAACACCCACACTCGCCAGCAAGCCAATCATTGTACTCAAACTGCAGAGTGGCATACAATGTCTTTGTTAAACATAGAGAGTCCAAGGTCCCGTATTTTGAATATTCAACCAGTGAAAAAAATAATTTCACTTCGAACCGGATGGAGCCCAATGTACAAAAATAAGTTCTCCGTGCTTATCTGTATTGAAAGAAAGACTATATATATATACATATATATATATACACGCACGAACATTCTCTTAAACGGACTGACAAAAACGAATAAAAAAACGGACAGGTGTTTGTCACGGTTAAAAGTTGGGACAAATGCACTGATCCCTTAGGAAAAAAACGAGAAAAAGCATTTGTCACGGCTTTTGACCGTGACAAAAACTGTCCGTTTTCAGTCCTTAGATCATTAATGTATATAGAGAAAATATCATGCATATAAAACTGGAGATATTTTTGTCAAAACCATGTTCCTTTGTTATATGGATACAGCTAAAGAAGCTCCAAAAAATCTGCAAACACTCCAAAAAAAATTCAATTGACCATTTTAACCTTTTTAACCTTTACCCTTTATTCTTTAACCTTTACAACTTAAGCAAATAATTTTTTTAACTTTAAATAACAATTATTAACAACTTAGTCATTAATTAATTTATACTTTAGTGCTTACTTATTTTTTTACCAAATATGAACACGATCCAGTTAAAATGCGACACGACACGAAATTTTATTTTTTATCTAACAAAAAGAAAACTCAAATAAAATTGACATTTCACGAAATCTTATTTTTTTTTATCTTAGACAAACACGAAATATTTTTTTAACCTAAGCACAATCCAATTAAGAGAGACACGAAATGACACGAAATATTATTTTAATTTATTTACAAAAACAAATACACAACCAAATAAAAATGCGATACAATACGAATCTTTTTTTTACGAAACACAAATATGGCAAGTAAAAGCAATACAACAAGATTTTTTTCCAAACACAAATAATAATTTTTTTACCAAATACAAACTCAATTAAAATGCGACACAATACAAAATCTTTTTTTATTTATTAATATGACCAAGTAAAAGCAACACAACATGAATTTTTTTATTTTTTTACCAAACAAAAACACGATCCAATGTGGTGTGGTGTTTATGTTTTACTTCGATTGTGTTTGTGTTTGTGCTCGGTAAAAAAATTGTGCTTGTATTTGGTAAAAAAAATTATTATTTGTGTTCGAAAAAAAATCATGTTGCGTCGATTTTACTATATGGTTCATGAATTTTAAAACAAACAAAATGCAAAATTGTATTTTAATTAGATCGTGTTCATGTTAGATAAAAAAATAAGATTTCGTGTCCTGTCGCGTTTATTTGAGCCGTGTTAGGTAATTTTGCATTTTTTTTACCGAGCACAAACACGAACACGATCGAAGTAAAACATAAACACCACACCACATTGGATCGTGTTTTTGTTTGGTAAAAATAAAATCATGTTGTGTTGCCTTTGCTTGGCCGTATTGATAAAAAAAAGATTTTGTATTGTGTCGCATTTTAATTGTGTTTGTATTTGGTAAAAAAAATTATTATTTATGTTTAGAAAAAAAAATCATGTTGTAACGCTTTTACTTGGCCATATTTGTACTTCGTAAAAATAGATTTCGTATTGTGTCGCATTTTAATGTTTGTGTTTGATAAATTAGATTGGATTGTGCTTGTATTTGTTAAAAAAAAATCATGTGTCTTTAACTTGTCCATTTTGATAAAAAAATAATGACTTCGTATTGTGCGGCATTTAATTTGACCAAATTCATTAAAATTAATAATGATTTCGTACTGTTAACTTTAAAATTAATAAATACAAATTCTTTTTTTATCCAAATAAGAACCTCACCAAATTAAAATATGAAACCTCATAAATTTTTTTTACTTGACACGAATACGATCAAAGTAAAAGCGACCAAATTAAAATGATTTCATAAAAGCGACCAAATTTTTTTTTATTTTAATTTTTTTATAAACACAGAAACACGACCGAATAGAAATAACAGTTAATTTTTTTTAAGTGTGGAAATAGTTTTTTTTTCCTTTTTAAAACATTTATATTAAGTATTGTAAAAATTATACAAATTTCTTTTAAAGAAACAATTTTCTAAAATAAATATTTTTTATAATCAAAACGGTTGGTTTATTTTAGACACATGTTTATGGCTGGTATAATATTGGAAGTTTATTTATTTTATTTTTTTAGAAAGAAATGTATAAAACAAACAATTTTAAAAACAAGGCTTTCGTAAAAAATATAAAAAACGTTTTTTTAAATAATTAAAACAGTTTATTTTTGTAAAGACTGTTTTTTAAATATTTTTTTTACGTTTTATAAATAGCTTTTTAATTAAAAAAATAGGTAAAATGTTTATTCTTTTAAAACAGATGAAATATTTTTTTGAAATAGTTATAAAATTTAAAAACAATTTTTGTTAGTTTTCAAACAGTTTCTTATTAAAAGCAGTTTTTTTACTAAAAAAAAGTTTTTTATTCAAAATACAAAATTTTTATGTTTATCAATTGTTTGAGTTGGAGGTAAAAAAGTGGACAAGAAAAGGGTATAATTGTCATTTCATGTTTAAATGGAGTGTGGGAAGAATTTGGAGTGGGAATAGCCATCCCCTATATATATATATATATATATATATGTGTATGTACACGCATGATTATGATGTAACTCTCTCCATCCCAAATTAAGAGTACGCATTTGAAAGTAAATTTTTCAAGGAAAGTTGACTTTTAAAATGATCAATGGTCAAGATTAAAACTTATTTGAATATAATGGAATTTAGTTAAATGATTTTCAAAGTGGACTCTTAATATGGTACTTGTGAAAACAGAAAGGACTCTTAACTCAGGCAATGGGGATCTTTATTGGAAATATTTAACCAAAAAATAAATGAAATACAGTAAATCTTTGGGTAGGAAAATGGCTTTGGAAATGTCACAAAACAAGGGCTTGTGGGTTGTGATTAGGAAAGAGTCTGCAGAAATCAGTATAGTGTGCAATGAAACAAGCAGGCTTTAAACCATGTTATTGGGGAAGGGACTAAAGCAGGATTCAAAGTAATTGTACATTTCCGTTATGATGAAATAAAATGGAACATGAGATGAGCATTTTCAATGATTCGTTAATTGGTTCATGAGCTAGCGGATGAGGTGCGGCATAATGTACTATATATATCTCCAACACACCACCGCACATAAACATCTATTTCTATACAATATGAATTAAAAATGTCAACAACGATCCTACTTTACCCCATTAAAAATAATAAATAATTTAAAAACGACCTCCAAAACGATTTCCCAAATTGATCCAGAAATAGAATCGACTAGAAAATCTGATTCTCCTACAAGTGGTCCTAGAGGCACTTGAAAACAAATGTGTAAGATTTTCCAAATCAATTCAATATTGTGGATCCATTTGGGAAGTCTTTTGGAGGTGGACATTTTTGGTAAAAACATATTATAGAAGGATCGTTTTGAAATTAGCCTTAATATGAAAGGTCTGATTTTGAATCCTTTGTTTAAATCTTAGAAGATCCAGATTAAACTAGAAATAAAATCCATTGATGCAGATTAAATCTTCCTTCTCAAAATCTGCCCAAATTAGGAGTAAGACCGCCAAAGTAGGGAGGAAGGAGGGAGACCATTCAAATAAGTTTTCCGCCTGCTATTGACCGACTGATGCAGAAGACAACTACTAGGACAGACTACAAAATATGATGGTAGTCAGAACTCTCATATATACTGTAATGACCCCACTTTTATATAGTTTAGTTTTACACTCTTGTGTTACTTATTATTTTATAAATGTTGTATTATTAGATATGTGGTATTATTGGCTATCAATATAACAAACCCCATTTTTAATTACGAAGAATCAACTGTAAATTGGATCAAATCGAAGTCTTATGACATATCTTAAGGCAAATAATAAGTTTTGGGGTAGAAAATATAATTTTATGAAACTTTAACGACTAAAATAAAAATATAAAATGGGTCATTTTGTAAGTAAAATATTTTCAAGGACCTCTAAGAAATATTCAAAATATATAGTGTGAAATTACCAAAATACCCTTCATGTGTGAAATGACCCTTATACCCTTATCACCTTTCCACCACGTGTTGGTCACTTCCACCTTCCACATGTCATCTGCAGAGAGAGAGCTAAAACACTTGTCATCATTTGGTAATATTAACACTGCAAGACCACTCCGGATCACGACACCTCGGTGTTCACCAATCCAAAAAGCCTAATCATTAGACACGTGTCAACACCGTAATACTTTTGGAAACCTATAAATAGGGCCTTAGGATTCATTTGAAACTCACACCAATTCCTTGAGAATAATAGTAAGAAAGAGTGATAGAAAGCTTGGGAAATATCTTAAGGAGTTCTATAATTTCTAAGAAAGAATTCATTTCGTAGGTATGATTTTATTTAAATGTTATAATGTATTTTTATAGTTTTAATTTTGTGTTTTATAGCTTTACTTAGTAGTTATGCTGGTAAAATACACTAAGGACTTCACTAATCAAAACTTAAAGTTTAGAAGAAATCCAAGTTGATTTTATTTTCATATAAACTTGTTTGAAATTGTATATACGCTTTTAAAAATGATTTTTTTAAAGTAATTGCTCGTTATTATGGAATCCCATTTAAGTAATTCCAAAGTCAGGCCCGGTGAAATTCTGTCTAGACGAGATGGTATTTAAGTGGTACCCCTGTGACCCTCCATCTCTACTGGGAATGAATCCGGAAATGTTCTGTCTAGAGGAGATGGTATTTAAGCGGTGCCCCTGTGACCCTCTCTACTGGGAACCGACTGATTAGGAAGAACTATGAATTGAATCCTTTAATTACGATCAATAAGTTTTAAAAGTTAAGAAAATGGTTTTTAGTAATCCTTTGAAACAAATTACTATTAAAATACAATATGTAGACTGGACCTTGTTTAGAACATATACTTAAACATTTATCGTATTTGTTAGATTAACGTGCGATCGAAGACTCGTTATCTATAATTTCGACCTCTATTTTAGGTGAGTACTCTATGCAATTTCTTGCGCATTTCGATTATATTATATTATGCAAACTATGTATATTTTGTGAAATGCTTTTATTCTCAAAATGCATCTCTGATACCGATGATTCCGTCGTTTGTTATATGCTTATATCTCTCCATATAAACATCTAATTTGAATTCTGAAATTATTGATTCGGCCTATGGAAACTCTCTTACTATATTGGCCTTGACTACCGGGTGGAAATATTTGGGTGGTACCTTCCCAGCTGGTTTATCCCTGGTGTGCCCTAAACAAGGCGTTGTTCCAGAAATCATGATTATCTGTCTGTGATGTTACCGGGTGGAAACATTTGGTAACACTATCTGTCTGGGTATTAGAGCATACATGGCCACTAAAACTGAATAATTGACATATGCTCAATTATTTTATCTGCTCTGTTCTGAACTGTTTATTCTGAATATATATATTGTCATCTACTTTATATATATTACTTGAAATTCCTATCTTTATGTATATACTTTATGTTCTAAATTGAATAGGCATCAATTTTCTGAAAAACCTGGAATGTCTGGAGATTGAATCTCATTCGGCTTTTAGCTGACGTTGTATAAATAACCATTTTTCAAGAAATAATTAAGTTCGTGGATGGAACGAAAAAGGACTATGTTGAAGATTTAGCTTTTAAAGCTCTTTTTGTTACCTTAAGTAGAAGTTTGTTTAATTAGATAGAGCATGTTTAGCTCTTTGTGTCAAGTTGTAACTCGTTGATATTTTAATACAAATGAAGTTCCCTTTAGAAAGCTCTGATGATGTAATTCCTTCACTTTCAGTATTTTATGATTCATAACCATGTGATTATACTTCCGCTACATATATTTTAAAACAAAAATTTTAAGGCCAAAATATTGGATGCCTTGGTGGCATGTCAAGACACTCGTTTCCTACTATTTTCGGGTCGGGGTCGTGACATACACTCTCCTATTTTGCGTAATTGACGGTAAAGAAACAAAGTTTGTGATTGAGAAGAAAAATTTTCACAACTGAATAGGCGCTTTGAAAAGATGATGAATATGACCTGATAATTCGACAAGTTATGGGTGTATCGTTTCTGAGTACCAGATGCTTCCAGTGAAGAGTAAAAAGCTTCAACATCTTTTGTCATCTCCTCTACTGATGGGAGTGAAATTCGGCCAGATAAAACGCCAGCTATCCACTTGCTCTGGAATTCCATCTGGGGAAAAGGGACAACCTGCCACCAATCATGTGCAAAATAATTTATTTAATTAATTCCACGGTCAAAATTGGTAAACTGAGAACATTCCATAAATGAAGGGTGTAGCATGAAACAAAGAGAAAAACCTTCCATGGCAACCCAACAAACGAAAGCCAAGGGGCTAACGCTGGTGGGAAAATGTGTTTGTATAGTGGTCCCACACAATTGTCATCAACTGTCACAATTCCATTGGTTTCAAGGAAAGGGAAATGATACTTGTACCTAAAAAGGGAAAAATCTGTGAATTACAATTTTCATTTTTTCACCGTTGCATTGTAGTCCAAATTCCTTGGGTTTTATAATGCTGTAGAGATAGACCATTTTAAGCACAGATTATAAACTGCAAGTAATTTGTAAAATCACTTTTATGTGAAAGGAAAATTGACTTTGCAGTTTGATAAAATAAGTGCAAAGCGCCCACCCACACCTCTTTATTGATTCATTTTTGCAAGAAAACATCTTGTTATGCACGTTTTAGCAACAAAAAACGTGCTTAAAAAAAACTTCGGTTGTTAAAGAAAAAAAGTCTCTAAAGTAGTCATTGCAACAAAAAGAAAATTTTGGGGGAAATTTTGCACTAAAATTTTTGCAGGACATACAAAACACTGTTCATAACGGAGATAAGGTCCAACTAACTTGGATGTACCAGATCTAGCTCACATGGTATGACTTACTCACCCTCCAGAAGGGAAGGCAGGGTTCAAATCCCGCCAAGGGCAGTTTTACAACCTTAGGGTTCCCTTAAATAAGGAGTGCTACCTTCAGTTGTGTGGTTCAGATTTTTTTTCATTTTTTCTAATAAATCTACATGAGAATAATTCTCAGTACAGTTTTATTAAAGATACAAGATGGACCATACAACTGTGAGTAGCCCTTCACCTTTTTAACCAGTCCCAAAAAGTATAAAACTGTTAAAGTGGGATTTGAATCCGACCCACCTCTGTGGAAGGTGATAACAAACTACCACGTCATCTCTTCCTTCTTTGATAAAATACAACTCTACAAAGGAAAAAAAGACTTAAATATGCGCCCACCCTGTACAATGCAGAATGGTATCTGCACAGACTGCTTTTCCATCTTGGAATACGACGGTACCATCTTCACGGACACTCTCTATCTGCATTAATTCAGTTGAAATCAGCATTTTTTATCAATAGATGTCCCATCACCCAATATTGAAAATATCCACTTAATATAGTTGAAATCAAATCTCCTAATTTTATGAGTGGAAAGTTATACCATAGGATGAAGCCACATGTTATCATGGCCAGGCAACTTTCCAAAGGTTCCGTTGGTATTTGATCTGGTTGCAATATGAACTTGTTTAGCAACCTGGGCGATGTCTCTAGAAATATCAACAGCGCTTGCAGAACTCCCTATCAGTACTACAACCTGTCCAAGCACTTACGGATGATAAAAAAAATCTTGAAAAAATGTAAATTGTAGGCGTAATTTTTTTACAAGCATTGGGTAATTTATATTTTATTTTCTTTCTTTTTGGGTTCCCAACTTAGACCCAATTGAAAACCATCAACTGAAGGGCACCAAAGTCCATAATTGTGACTCCAGCTAATCAACTTTCCCCTCCATCACTTATCTTAATATTTTATTAACTCCTTATGTATGCACCAAAAGAAAAGTAAAAGAAGACGCATCCAGGTAAAGTGACATTCCGGTCAACATTGGGCCATTGGAGAAGCTTCCAAAGTTCCAACTAATCTGTAAATAGTAACGGTCTATTTAAAATCCTTGAAAGAACTAATATTATAAGGAGTCCAAGACAGATAAATTATAGAAAATTCAATTAAAACTTGATGAAAATGTGTGATTTGAGGTATCACATTTCTCAATGTGTTGTTTCATCTTTTCCATTTTAAACCATGAAAATAGCCAAACGGTGATTTAATACTACATTATACACTGCATTTCATTAAACAAATTGGAATAATGAAATTTAAATTTAGGATAAGTGCCAACTTGACCCTGAAGTTAGGAGTTAATTCCAATGTCCTCCTCTATGTTTCAATTTAAACCTTAATATTTCATTCGTTTGATAATTTAATAAATGGGTCCAACTCTTTTAAATCAAAGACGGAAAGCTGGAGTGGATCCTCGTTTATCAAAAGCTTTTATGCATTTTACTCGCTGAAAGTTTGAATTTTTCACATTTTAAACCCTAAAGTTTACGCGCCCCAAAACCTTCTATCTTTGAATTGAAATGGAGTTTAAACACTAATGAAACTTAGAAAGTTGACATTGCAGCAATTGAAAGATGGAGGGAGGCATTGATTTTAATTTTTGACCCCTAACAGCAGGGTCTATTATGCAGTTAACCTTAAATTTATAGACCGCTGTGAGAAATAGTAACCCTCAATCTCTAACAAGACGAGGAAAGATAAAGACAGGTATGTGGGAGCTGCCTAGGGAGCACTTATGGCCTGTTTAGTTGTGGAAAATTGTTTTTTTATTTTTCTCGTTTTCACGAATTTTTTTTCCATAAAACAGCCATGTTTTCCATAACTAAACGGGCCCTTAAAATTCCAATAAGACTACTGACGTAAACTACCAGTCAAAAGGCTCCTAAAAATATCTAACACACATTTTTAGAGAGAGAAAAATCTTTTTCTATTTCAAAATTCAAGTCTACCTCAAATGAGGCTACAAGGAGGTATTTAAAGGGATGAATAGCTCAGGCTCCAAGCTAAGGCACTAATTACAAAAATGCCATTACTATTCCAAACCTTTAAATACTAAAAAAAAATAAAAAATATTCAAACAAAAATAACAAAAGAAAGTAAATACTATTATTTCCAAAAATGGCAATTATGCCCTCGATTCACATCAATCTCCCCTTCTTGGAAAGAGTTCGTCCTCGAACTCAAAGAAAAAGACCAACTGAATCACTCTCCAAAACTGTAATCAGGGCATATTGGGGACGCTCCTCGGACGCGTCCAAATAGTCAGGTGGATGATCCATTGCCAATAATGTGCGGCGTCGTGGGAGAGAGCAATCAAAAGCTCGGTGCCTAACATTTCCACAATTGTAGCTCCAGAAGGCAGGAGGTCCTGGGGGAGGGGCAATGAGAGTAGCGGGAGTAGGAGCTGAAGATGTCGCTGCGGGAGGGGCTGAGGCAGAAATCGGAGTAGGCAGAGCTCGAGAGGTCGGGAGAGCTGCGGGCACTGTGTGGTAAGCCTCGACCTTGGCCACGTACTCGATCGGCTTCAGAAAGGTAGGTATCTCCCTTAAACCAAGATCGTGCTGAATGTGTGGCCGCAACCCCAATATATAGTGGCTGATCCGCTAATCCTCCATCTCGGGAAGGCGAGCTCTGATGCACAGAAGCTGAAACTGCTCCGTGTACTACACTACCAATAAGGTGTCCTGTCTGAGATTGAACGCGAGCAAAGAGATCGCGCTCGTAGGTAGGTGGGATGAAGGATGCCTGGAGAGCAGTCTTCAACTCCGGCCAAGACTGAATAGGAGGCAATCCGGTCGTCGTGCGGCGGTAGCAGAGGTCATTCTACCAAACCCGGGCAAATCCCTGGAATTTGGTAGCAGAAAGGAGGACACGGGAACAGCCTTGAACCCGTTTGTACTAAAAAATTATCTCCATCAACACTAACCAATCGACCATCGCATTCGGAGAGAACCGTCCATCAAACATGGGCACGTCAATGCTGATATCCCCGTGGAGGCTCCGGGAAAGCAGCTGAAGGGCCATAGATAGTGGACCCTCGTCCTGATGAGCATCAAATCCAATCACATCAGCACAAGCGGAACAACATCAGTAATAGGGTGTGGCATATGTGCAGGTGGTGGATGAAGAGGTTGGCCATGCTGGGGCATGGGTAGAGCTGGGGGAATGCGGGGGTAGTGAGGGCAAGTGCCAATCAAGTGGCCACGCTCACCGCAATAGAAATAGTGCCGATCTCGAAGTGGTACATGACGGTGCGCATCAAGTGGGGGTGGAGGTATCCAATCCAAAATACTAGGGTGGCTATCTCAGACTCGGAGGAGGATGAGGGGGAACCCGAATGTAGTAATGAGAGCGCATGTTGGGAGGGCGCATGGTGTGACCGTGGAGGGATAGGGTGTGGGACGAGTCGAGGGTCAAGGAGAGTGGCGGGGTCGCGCGTCGGGTAACCAAATGATCCGTAAGAGTGCTGGAGTGGGTCAAGGGGTTTCGTAGTTGGGTAAAATAGGCTCGGGGGTTGAAATGAGGTGGAGCCATAAAAAAAATTAGATGGGTCAGGGGCTGTGTAGTGCAGGGGCGCCTATAACACAGGTTTGAGCCGAGATGTGGGTACGTGGGGTCGGGTTGATCGGGGTGGGGGCTTAAATTTGGTTGGGGATATTTTGAGGGGGGGTGTCGAGGGGTTGGGGTTAGATAACGACACATTGGGGGTGTATATGGGGTTGGAAGTGGGTCGGACGGAGGGGAGAAGGGTCGGGCGGGGCACGGAGAGGGTGAAATGGGGCATCCGAGCAGCGTGTAGGGGAGGTGGGTTGTCCCGGGTCTGAACAAAGCCGGGCGGGTGAGTTTTTTTTTACTGGAAAGTAGGCCGACAGGGGTGGGGATGGGTTCCGGTGGTTTGGAGGGGCGAGAAATGGGGTTTGGGGCGTCAGCCGGCAGGGCTGGCATCCGAGGGTTGAAGGGTTGGCGGAAGGGGACTGTCGGGCAGTAAGGTGGTCCGGGCAATGTTTAAAAAGGCGCTCGAGGCGTCGAGGCGCAGAAAAAAAGCCTCGAGGCTTAAGCCTCAGGGCTGAATTTGAGGCTTACGCCTCACGCCTCGTCTCACGCCTTTTTGCTGAGGCGCGGGAAAAAAAAAAACTATTTTTCTTCTTTCATCACAAACTCTGTTTTTTTTAAGGTTAAAGTTCTTCATTTTTCTAAAATTGCACTTAACTTAAAAAAAAATGTTGTTTTAATCTACTAACTCTTATTCTTTTTTTATTTTAGTTTAGTTTTAAAATTGCACTTAATTTTGTTTTTCTTTACTAATTTGTTTGAAATAAGTGTATAAATTTGTTTGAAACTATATTTTGTTAAATATATAGTTTGTTTGAAATAAATGTACTAAATTAACTTCAATATGACTTTTTTTTAAAAGGTTTCTGTTTTTTTATTTTCAACTTAGATTAATATGTTTTCTTTAACTTATAATAATATATTTTAAAGGTTGCTGGTTTTTTTAATAAACTTAGGTTGATATGTTTTATTATTTTTTTAATAAAGTTACGATTTTTTTAATCCTAGCTTGAAAATCAATATTTGTTTAATAAATTTGCTTGTTAAGTTGCATTGATTAATTTATTGTCATATTATAAAATAACCAATATGAGAATGAAGCTAAAAAATGATTTCGCCAATACGATTTTGCATTGATTAATTTATTGTCATATTGTAAAATAACCAATATGTTAAAATTGATTTTCTTTTTCTAAAAAGTTATCTCGGGGGAACAAAAAAATGTCAAACTACGTGAGAAAACCCTCAAAGATGTTTTTTTTTTAGTTTTATTTTATATTTCTTTGTTATTTTATTTTTATGGTTTTATTAGTTTTTTTTAAATATTAGTTTGCTCTTCTTTTTTTTTCGGTGAGGCTTACACCTCGCCTCGCCTTTTGCCTTTTTAAACATTGGGTCCGGGTGTGGGTTTTGGGGTCGTAGGGTGGAGGAATAAAGGTAAAGCAGCTCGTTAGGGCTGGAATCTAGGGTTTTGGATGTTTTTTTTATTGGGGTAGCAGTGATAGAGAGGCTAGGGTTAGAGTTTTGCAATTTAGCAAATTGTTGCATAAGGGTTTCAAATTGGGTTTGTTGTGTTCTTGCTAATTCCCCGATTTATTCCCGTAACTCTTGATTAATCTCCTCTTGCTGATGCTTGGATCTTTTGGGAGCCATTGAAGAGTAGTGCACGATTTTGATACAAAATACACTGATACACTAACACCAATGTGGAGTTTCACCCGTTCTGATACCAATTTGACGTAAACCACCCGTCAAAATACTCCTAAAAATATCTAATACACACTTTTAGAGAGAGAAATACTCTTTTTCTATTTCAAAATTCAAGTCTACTTCAAATGAGGCTACAGGAAGGGAAGAGTAGCTTAGGCTCCAAGATAAGGCACTAATTACAAAAAATGTCATTACTACTCCAAGCCTTTAAATACTAAATCAAAACAAAAAAGAAATGTCCAAACAAAAATAACAAAAGAAAGTAAAATACTATTATTTCCAAAAATAACCCAAAAATGGCAATTATACCCTCGATTCACATCAACTACAGTCAATTACCATAAAAACATCTACTCCCAAACACCATTTTAGGCCTAAATTTATGCAAACAATTTACAGCAGCAATTTTGTGCAATATATAAGGAGTTCAAAACAAGATGGATCAATATCCAGATTAAACAACGGAAGTTCACACTACAATGCAACATGGAAGTGACTAAATTAAAAACACAAGAAGGAATAGAACCTGGACGTACTTGATCTTGAAAGGGCTCGGGAACACGGTAATTGTGACTATGAATTTGTTTCCCTGGCCACACATCAATGCCTAGAAAATATTATAGAATGATTAGCTTCACATTGTATTTACCAACAAGATTGGGCATTATACTAGCATTCAGGAAGTGTAGACAGCTTGATAATATTCATACACTGTTTTACATTCACATTGCAAAAAATACAATAAGAAGTTAAAGATTATTATTTCAGAAGCTTGTATCTCAGAACAGTGACTTCAGCAACTGACAACTGCAAGCTTCTAGTATAGTGGTCAATCAGACATGGTGAGTATACGAATTCGATCAAGTAAGAACCCCCGTCCTTAAGAAATTGTTAAAGACCAATTTTTAAAAATAAGTTAAGAAAAATATTTTGATCTGATTTTTTTGTGCTTGGTGGTGGTGGGGTGTATTTAAACATGTTACCGAACCCCCAAAAATCAACTCAAAATGAATTTTCTGCTATTTTAAAACAATCATATATTGATCAATTTTTAAAAAAAAATTATTTTGAGCTGTTTTCATTGTGGTGGTTGGGGGGTCGCTGAAATGTTTAACACCCCACCCCACCCCAACACACACAAAAAAAAAAAAAATCAGCTCAAAATAATCTTTTCTGCTATTTAAAAAAAATTGGTCCTGGTCCTTACTTGATTTTGCCTCTATGTATCTCTATATGTATTATGTATTTTTGTCTTTTTCAATGAATTCTTTCATGATAAATGGAAGTATCAAAATCATATTCCATCCGTGCGAATTTAATGGTCCGTGTTTAAAAATGCTGGTTTTCAATAATACACTCAGAGATCAAGATTTGTTTTCGATCGTGAAATTTGATTCGTTGATTATGTTCAAGAAAAGAAAGTAGACTATTAATTAGGGATGTATCGGAAAGGAAAGTGAATTAATTAATTTGAGACAGGAGTATATTGAAACTAAAGGCAATGCATTGGAAGAGCATGGAGACGAAACTGGCCACATGGTTTCCAGGAGCAATTAAAACTTATAAGATTGGCCACATAATCCAAGGAACAAACAAGTTTAACAATGAATCAGATTTACGGATGTTTCTTTATTTCATATTTCTTTATAATAATCTAGCCTACTAGTACTTCAAGTGTAACATTAGTTTTTTCTCCTCCACAAAATCTCTAGGCGGGAAAATCCCCCCCATTAGAGATTTATTCTATAAAAAATGAAAACACAAAAAGTGGAAAGATGGATTGCCTAAAATCCAAGCAACAAAATCAAACAAGAGAAACAAACACCCCCAAATACAAAAGAAGATCATTGGACCCAAAACGCTTCTAGCTACCATGAGATTAGCGGCAGAGGCAGCAGAAAACCAGCTCCAAAAATTCATGAACAGGTAAAAGAGACGAAAACTAGAAAAATCTATAGGTACACTCAAAAAGTCATTCCCCAGGCATGAAACTAAATTTACACAAAGAGCAGTATCCCACCAACATATTAAGAGGTGATCCT
Source organism: Sambucus nigra (assembly GCA_949130495.1). NCBI lineage: Eukaryota > Viridiplantae > Streptophyta > Magnoliopsida > Dipsacales > Adoxaceae > Sambucus > Sambucus nigra. The sequence goes on along the minus strand of OX422208.1, from coordinate 317,035,605 downwards.
ACTTCTTCTTATTGCCAGGGCTAGCCACCACGGTTTTAAAGGAGCGAGGCACACCTTTAAAATCAGGTTTCCATATCCAGTATCAATTAACGTTTTGTAAAATATAAAGCAGATTTTAAGATGTTTTTAGAGAAACCAACATAAGTAACTAAAAACAACATAAATAATCTTTTATATTGATTTTAACACTTGCTATGGTGGTTATACTAATATTATATCGATTTCCAAACACCTTTATGCCAGTTTTGAGAAAAACGTCAAAACTACTGTTTTCCATGTAGAGGCTCCGAAAATTCTCAAAATTTCGGGAATCGAGGGGCCCACCTCTCCGGCCTCTTCCAAGGGCCGGCCCTGGTAATCCCCCAGCCTTACTTTGCTTAAGAGCAAGGGAAGACAAGCTAACCCCTCTATTACATGAGAAAAGGGGGGAAATTGGGGGGAACAATTCACCAAAACCGATTGTCTAGTAGAGGAGAGGATGATAGAAATTCACTTGATAAAAGTAGGAGTCAATCTAAAGCAATAAGCATCTTAAGGGATCAATTGGCCGAAGGGAGGGGGGTTGGATTTAACAGCCCTAACTTCCTTAAAAGCAGTAAGAATGTTGTTCTCCTCCTCTAAAACCACAAAGAGAACAAGGGGTGACAAAGAAGAATGTAGATAATTAACAACTCTAGGGTGGTGAAGAGATGTGCCGGATTGAACGGCGTGAGTTTTTCAATAGCATTGGGTTGGGTGAAGATATTATCCCCATCAGACAACTAATAAATTTGGACTTTCCAGCTTTTATTATAGTAGAGGTGTCACACTTGAGTCCAGGTTATGTCTACTACACCCTTTAAAAAAAACATCCAAACAATAGCGTAATAAACCCTTTCGGATTCTAAGTCCATTCAAATAATGACAAGAAGGTATATGATTGATGTGTTTATTTGGAGATCAATGGTCTGAAAAGCGAGCCCGCGAGAATCAGATTAATTGGTGGTGAGAAGATTGTCAAGATTCATAATGCTGAAAAAACTAGTTGGGTTTTACTTTCTCAGGGAATCCTTAATAGCATATTTTCAGAAAGTCATTAACATTTATTTAAAAGGTATACTCCTAAAGTCTTTGAATTACACAAATAACCATTGATTCTTATAAGCACATAGTATCTAATCATAGGGGGCAAAAGGAATCTCATAACTGACAATCATATCCATTTTTGACAAACAAGCAAGGACTAAAAGTTTAGGGAATGACATTATGACACCACAAATTATGAATCTACATATTGTAATTTTTATGAAAAAATAGAGAGAAGAGAAAGGGAGTAGTAAAGTAAAGAGTATCATAAATCTCTCTTGGGTGGGAGTTTCAGTAGGAGAGAAAGGGGGAGAATCTTTTCTAGTTTTGAATGGATATTCTTATAAAACTTTGTCCCCAAATCGGTAAGAACGAGAATGTTAAGTTTATAAAGAATTTATTTCAATGAGCTTTATACCCATAATTAATTATTTAATTACCATATGGCATCCCATCCCAACAGGATAAATCCAGGTGCTCCTAGGTAGGATGATTCCCACAAGTAGTGGAATAAGAGGCTCACTTACCATAATTTATCCCATTTCACATACCATCTAGACCCACAACAAACATGGGATGGGATAAAATAATGATTTTCATTTCTTTTGTTCTCGACTATGAGAAATATGTGGATGATTGAATAATACCATAATTCAAGTAAACCCATTTGTCCAAACTAACTAACCAGGAATTTGGGCAATACGAGGCTCCGTATAATGGCCATTGCAAATAACCACAGCATCATAAAGTTGTTGATCTATTTCATTCCCGCCTCTCTTTTTCCATCTCACTATCCATTTCCCATTTTCCACAACCCCAACATGCCCCACCTCCGTACCCAATCTCAACACTTGACTTAGCCCAAACTCCCCTGTAAAATCATTTAAATAATCCAACACCTCCTTATGACCCGGGAACCTCCTCGGGTCCCTACCAGCTTTCTCCTTCGCCACAAATGGGAAATCGCCAAAACCCATCACTTCTCTGGGGAGGTTTGTCCTCAGAGAGGCGTAGAGGCTGGAATGGATTACGGGTCGGGTCGGGTTGGTTCCCATGGGGTCCGGTTCGGTGTTGGGGTTGTACACCCAGGTGCCTCCCACCTTGTCATCTCGCTCGAAGACAACCACGGAGTGGCCTTCTCGACGGAGCTCACGTGCGGCGACGAGACCTCCAGCGCCGGCTCCGATGACGGCGATGTTTCGGGGGATGGGTGGGCGCATTGAATCCAAGTGGAGGTTCATTTGTGACGGGTTAACCCGTTTGTGTTGTTTTGGTGACAGGCGGGTTTGTGAGCGTCAGTGATTCTAGCAAAGGATAGCGGTGGTGAGGGGGATTTATTTGTCATTTTTACGCGGCACGTTTTTAGCCACGACCAAGAATAGGTGTGGTTGTTGCATATATAATATAATGTATGCTAATTGCCAATATTCAACGAAAAACTCCTTTGACTAATTTTTAAGAAATCTTTTATTAGTCTAACTCATAGTCACACGTAGAGCTGTCAACGGGACGGTTTGGGTCGTGTACGAATTACGGGTTACAGATCAAAATATCCTAACTCATACACGACCCGTTAAGTTTAACGGGTCTAATAACAATACCCAAACACGACCCGTTAATATTAACGGGTACACGACCCAAACCGTTAACACCCGTTAACATTAACGAATCATTTTGGGTCGAAATGGGTAACGGGTTGGGTGACCCTGTAATACCCGTTAGTCTTCAATACTTTAAAAATAATGGGTTTTAATTGTAATTTTTATTGGGTATAGATTGGGTGACCCTATAGCACCCGTTAGTCTTTAAAGATTTAGAAATAATGGGTTTTAATGGTTATTGTTATTGGGTACGGGTTGGGTGACCCTATAGTACCCGTTAGTGTTAACGGGTGTTAACGGGTAGAAACGGGTTAAAACGGGTACAGGTAAATTTTCAAACCCGAACCGTTAGTGTTAACGGGTCTACCGTGTCAACCCGTTAATGACCCAAACCCAATAAGGGTAAACCCATTAACTTATAATTTCGTGTCGTGTCGTGTTAACGGGTTATCGTGTATTTTGACAGGTCTAGTCACACGCCCGTTTTTTATTTGAATAATATATTTTGAATATATAATTATAGAAGGAAAGAGCTATTTTTACATTTCTTTTAACTTCTCCCACACCTTTTATTATTTTAAGATAAAAATATTCTCATTTTTCATCATCTTTTATCATTAATTATTCAATATAAAATATCACTTTTTAAAACTCATTTTTAAAAACAAAAAATATTTTCTATATAAAAACTATTTTTTTATAAAAAAAGGGCAAGTTTCTTTTCCAAAAAAGGCAAAAAATATTTTATATACATCATTTAATAGATGTGGGTTCGCGTCAGTGCAACAAACCACATCAATTTTTTTTCTCAAAAATTGTACAAGTTTTTAAAAACTAATTTATAAAAAAAAATTCGTACATCGTTTTCGATAAATATATATAAAAACTAGGAAAACGGTTGTTTTTAAATAAATATTTTTTTATAAAGAAAACAGTTTCTTAACCGTTAAAACAATTTTTTATATAAAAAAATAACATTGTTTTTTTTTTTAACTTTTTTAAAAATAATTTTTTACGTTTTAGAAATAACTTTTTACAAATGGATGACATTCCCATAACTCACTGTTTTGGGGTTAGCAAATATTTCATTTCTCTAGGTTTATGTGGTGGAATGGAAGCATATAAGTTTAGAAAAAAAAACTCTAAAACATAAAATACTAATATTTATTTCATGAAGAAATTAAACACACAAAAAACTCTTAAAGTTGTGAAAAAAGAAAAATCACAAAAATAAAAGTTGTATCTAAAACGTAAAAAGTGGTTTTAGAAAAAACTTTTTTAAAAAAAGACAATTTTATTTTTTTTTATTGAATAAACTGTTTTAACAGTTAAGATACTATTTGTTGTCAATTTCTAAATATACAGCAAGTGCACGGACTATTATAGAATAACGAGTGTAAGTACGGATCGAACCCACGAAGATTTATCAATTTTTTTTGTTAAAAATTATTGTGATTGTACAACTAGACGAAATGAGTTTGGAAATGAGATGTGATATTAACTAAGCAAAACGAACAAAAAGTAAAACTATGAGAGATATAATCAAGGGAGCGTGAAAACTAGGACGTTGGATCCATTTATCACGTTAAATTAACAATGTGTAATAATTTAAATTCGTCACTCCCGATTTTATAACTCAAATTAAACCAACTCTCGTCGCATTTAATTCGAAAAATAACACAATTACGTTCACACTAAAATTTAACATCTCTAAATTTAGACGGCAAAAATCCTTATTCCCTTACAAAGTTCATTTTTGAATTTAAAAGTATAGTATTTAAGCATGGACAAATAATCAATTTAATAAAAGTATAACCCATCAAAAAGTACTCATACTTAAAATAAAAAAATGAATTTTTTTTCCAAACAATGCCGAAGATTTAAAACGCACTCTCGTGTCGTTTTAAATGAATACCGATTTTTTTTAGAACCTTTAGCACATATCAAGAATTAAGACAAATTTAAATCACACAATATTAATAACACATGATAAATTTCACCTAGTCCTAGTAAGAAATTTAAGCGAGCATAATTGTAGACGTAATAAATTTGCAAGAATGAATGTTAATTTTCCTTAAATAAACAAACTTACAAATGGTGTATCACAATTATTCTTGATAGAATTCCTCCCACAAAATAATTATTGGCCCTCAATAAAAATATACTCTCAAAATAAGGAACCAAAAACTATCTCTAAAGCTCTCTCTACAACTCTCTGTAAAAAAAATAATGAACCCAAGGGTCTTATTTATAGGCTTAGGGGTAGTGTTTGGATAAGATGGAACTCATGTATTTGAGCTGATAATTATCTCATGGAGTTTTGGGAAGAGTTGGAGATAATTATCCTAAATTTTGGCACTATTCACGTCACTATTAACGTAACTATTCACAGCACCAGCTTTAATTGCATTTTTGACCTCCAAAATATAAAAATCTCATTTTCGTCCGAACTTCAAACTTGTGAGTCTTGTTAAGATCTTTTCGAAAAGCTATGGCACGGCCTCAACGGACACTCGAACGATTTTATAAAAAATATTTAGTACAGCGGTATCAACCGTGTCGTGTCGCATCGCGACGTATCCTGACAATTTTTGCACATCTACTCCTTTGTTGTCCAAATTTTCTGGGTACCCTTTAACGATGCAAAATAAAAATAATTAATTCAAATTTAGGCTCACAAATATTTAAATTTTATAAAATTATCCCTATTTGTATTTTAGCGCCTGAATTTCATGAATTGCTCGTTTTAATTCAAAATTCAACCAAATTTCAGAAAGAACTTTATTTTGCCTAGATAAAAATTTAAAAATTATTTTCAAGACCATAAGTTTCTAAAATTGCAGTTTCACCCCCAGAGTTATTAAAATCACATTTTTAACTCAAATTTTATACAAACTTGCATTTTTCTTTTAATTTACGAAAAAGACTCTAAAAGCTTATTAGTTATGATACAACGGGCCTAACAAGGCCTAGATTTGGACATAATTCATGCAAAATAATGCACTCATCACTATTTTTTTATATAAAAAAAATTGTTAAAAAATAACCCTTTTCCTAGTTTTTATATATATTTATAGAAAACAATGTAAGAATGTTTTTTTTTATAAAATAGTTTTTGAAAATTTGTACAATTTTTGTGGAAAAAAATTGATGTGATTTGTAGCGCTGACACGGATCCACATCTATTAAATGATGTATGGAAAATATTTTTGGCCTTTTTTTGGAAGAAAACATTTTTTAGAAAAAAAAACTTTCAGTTTCTTTTTAATTATGAAAAAGATAGTTTTTATATAGAAAACATTTTTTGTTTTTAAATAATAGTTTTTTTTATAAAAATACATTTCTTTGATATAAAAAATACAATTTTTTTATAAAATAAACAATTTTTAATACAAGTCTTTTATTAAAAAAAGGGACATATACCAAATAGTCCCTCGGACATTTTTTAATACCCATTTAGTCCAAACTTTTTTATTTTGCCTCAAAAAGTCCTTTGCCACATATTTTGGAGAGGAAGTGCCGCTGGTGCGGACCTCTAAAAATAAGAGGATATTGAGTGCTTGAGGGACTAAATGGGTTAAACTAAAAATGTGTGTCCTTTTTAAAAAATATATATTTATAGTAGAGACTATTTAATAATTGACCCTTAAAAAAAATATTACAAAACTGTTTTTTTAATAGTTAAAACAAATTACAACACTGTATTTTATGTTCCTAATTAGATTTTTTAATTAGGTACATAAACGAAAAAAAAATCTGTATAAAGATATATTTGACTTTGCAGTACAATACTAAAAAAGTGGTATTTTATGTTGAGTAATTAATGATAAAAGAAAAAGATGATGAAAAATGAGGGTATTTTTGTTTTGAAACAATAAAAGGTGTGGGGGAAGCTAAAGGGGGTATGAGAATAACCCCTCCCTAATAAAATATTGTACTTTTAAATGTAAATATTAGCCAATAAATTTTTAAAAGATTATTTATATGTGATCAGTTCAAACGATAATATTGTTAATATTTTAAATTCATAAACTTTTTTACTTACTGAACGATACAGCTACACTTAATAATTATACTTGCATTTACATTAATAATTATAATTGTATGTCATCAGTGTAACTGTATCTATATTGATAATTGTAACACGCGTGGGCTTATTGAAAAAAATATTCTTAACTTGTCCTTATCGTTAAAATCTAAAAAGCCTATGTAAGGACATAATTTTATAAATGTCCGGGTAGTATCTAGGAATTTTTCTGTTTTCCTAGATCACAGTTTGTATGTCTGATACCGCTACATTCGGCACGTCTCTACACGATCTCATATGACGACCTCAATCCGAATTTCAGGAATCAAGCATTCAACGTCTTCATCATGTGTCCCACTTCTGCCTCAACGACTTCACGTTTCACGATTTTAGGCACTTTATGCAAGTGGTACGCAAGAGAAGTCAAAACAGTGAAAGAAGGCATGATATGAAAGTTCAAGGGCATTTTGGTAATTTTTACAGCCACCATCCGGAGGACTGGTCAATTGGAAAGTTGAATAGCTCGACGTCATGAAGATACTGAAAGAAACGACACCTCAATCCGAGATACGGTGAAGAAGTTATGGCCCTTTGAAAATGGAGAAAAAAATAATTATGGAGTGACACTCGCAAGATTGTGGAATCTCTTTATGTCCCTTTCTACTCAATTGATTCAAAGAATTTTTTTTGCTCCAACCACCCTAAAATGGCCCTCTTTTTAGACTTCATCATTTTAAGGCTTTATCCCTCTTTAAATGCACACTTGCACTCCCATTTATCAAGTGCACATGATAAACCTTCAAAAGATTATTCTTACTCATTTTGGAGTATTTTGTGGAGAAGCCGGTACATTCTTCATTGCTGCCCATCTCAAGTTCTTGCGAGAGATTCCATCCGATGACATCGGAACCGACACCTACGGGTATTTCGTATGTCACACTTATTTTCATTATAATCCGTGTAACCGTTCTTTACAAATTATAGTGAAAATAATATAGTTTTGCCCTGCGCGGATTTTTCCTGATATTTTGTGTCACATGCTTTATTTTATTTGATAAATCATCTAAATGCATGTTTTTAGGATTTAATTGAAAAACTGTGTTTAATTAAATAATATCTTTATTTGAACATACGCGCACTCTTCAAATTGGTATAAGAGTCAATTACACAATATACCGTGTAATTTTTCGCAAAATTTTTCTAAGATATCAATTTTATGAAAAATTGATTTTTGAAAAAGGGCGTGTTCAATGGATAAATTATATAATAAAAAAATTCTATGAATCAATTGAGTAGAAATGGACATAAAGAGATTCCACAATCTTGCCAGCGTCACTCCATTATTATTTTTTTCTCTATTTTCAAAGGGCCATAACTTCTTCACCGTAGCTCGAATTGAGGTGTCGTTTCTTTCAGTGTCTTTGTGACGTCGAGCTCTTCAACTTTCCAGTTGACTAGTCCTCCAGATGGTGGCTGTAAAAATTACCAAAATGCCCTTGAACTTTCATATCGTGCCTTCTTTCACTGTTTTGACTTCTCTTGTGTACCACTTGCCTAAAGTGCCTAAAATCGTGGAACGTGAAGTCGTTGAGGCAGAAGTGGGACACATGATGGAGACGTTGAATGCTTGATTCCCGGAATTCGAATTGAGGCCGTCATATGAGATCGTGTAGAGACGTGCCGAATGTAGCGGTATCAAACATACAAACTGTGATCTAGGAAAATAGAAAATTCCTAGAAACGACCCGAACAATTATAAAATTATGTCCTTACAAATACCCCCCTATGTCTATGCCGGTACATACATAAAAATCTAAATTATGCAGTCTCCCCAAAACAAATGACATATAAGATAATATCCCCATTAAACCCTCAAACTGAGAATACTAAATGATATGTCTTCAATCAAACTTCAACATCTTCAAATCTTCAAAAACTACCAAAGCTTTTCTCATCAGGGTGTGAAATCCAATAGATATCAACTTTGCACCTACACACATGAGATAAAGAAAATACCCGTGACACGCAACAGTTTGATTTATAATGATATGCAAAAATCAAAGATCAATTAAGCTTAAGCAAATCATAGATAAATCAATAAGAATTTCTCCCCCATAATTCATTTGGTATCAAAACAAGAGAGAGAGTCCTCCACCTGCACTACCTTGAGAGAAAGAGAGTCTGCCTGTGTTGAGAAAGAAACTTTGTTTAGAGAGAGAGAGAGAGAGAGAGAGAGAGAAAGAGGTGTTTTGAGAAAGAGATAGGGGACTTGACTAATCAAGTGGCTAGTCTTACGAGTGAGCTCCATTCCTCCATGGAGACTCGAAAAAAACTTGAAGACCTTATTTCCCAGCTTACTCATGATCTTGAGAGAGCAGGGGAAGTCAAGATTCAAATTGAGGACTGATCTGAAAAGATAGGAAAGATGCTCCTCGGCCCCACTTTAAGTTTTGGTGATAGGCAGAGAATAGGTTATGATGGTGCCACCACGTCCCAAATTGCACCTGGACCAGTTCCTGAGTTTACTATGACTCCATATGGCCATCGTCAAAAACTACGAAGGAGAGTTTGACTAAGAAAAATCCAAGGTCCGCCTAAGACTGTGCTCTTTTGTACGTACTGCAAAAGAAAAGGCCACCTCAAGGAGTTTTGCTATAGTTTGGGTCGGACACAATGTACTAATGCTCCACCACATCGTTCGGATGATTTTACCAGTCTAAGAGAGCGTGTTGAGATTTTAGTCGCCTCCTCACATAGTTTAATGGAGGAATTTTGACTGATGTCTTTATCATCAGTAAATGCTTCCCGCATCCCGGCTAAAACCAACAACAACAATGGTAAACAAAAGGTTACCACGTCTTGGGTACCTAAGAAAGACGAAAAGGCCCTTATTATTCATGTCGCTCTCAAAGCACATAATACCTCACAGTGGTATTTTAATAGTGGGTGCTCCAGACATATGACAGGTGATGTCTCATTTTTTTACCTATCTAGAAGATTATAAGGAATGTAGAGTCACCTTTGGAGATGGGAGCAAATCTAGCATTGTAGGATGAGGTACAGTAGTGTTACCAGGATTTTCTAAGCTAGAGAATATTTTGTATGTAAAAGGTTTGAAGGCAAACCTTCTCAGCATTAGCTAGCTGTGCGACGCTAACTTTGTTGTAAAGTTTGATCGGAATGTGTGTAATGTCTATAATCAATCCTGTAAACTTTTAGTGCAAGGGGTGAGGATAGAAGATAATTGCTATGGGACTGTGCCCACATCCTCACTTGTCTGCAACAGCGCCACGATCACTCCTATGGATCTGTGGCACCAACGTCTAGGTCACGTGAACGTAAAAGATTTGACACGTTTAGCTAAATAGGACCTAGTACGTGGCTTACCATCTCTTGAAAAGCCAACTTCCACGATTTGTGGACCCTATCAGTTGGGAAAATAAATTCGTAGCCCCCACAGGAAGTTGCATTCCATTACCACCTCTCGTGTGCTTGAGTTAATTCACATGGATCTCATGGGTCCTACTCGTACTGAGAGTCTGGGTGGTAAGAGGTATATCCTCGTGATGGTAGATGATTTCTCCAGATATTCGATTGTAGGTTTTTTGAGAGAGAAATCAGATGTTGTAGAGTTTTTAACGACCAAGTGCCGTGTCCTGCAAAATCAACACGGAGTCACTATTAATAGGATACGTAGCGACAACGACATGGAATTTAAGGAAGCAAAGGTAGATTTTTACTGTGACAGCCTAGGAATCAAACATGAGTTTTCTGCTGTGAAGACTCCTCAGCAAAATGGGATTGTTAAGAGAATGAACATGACGATTCAAGAAATGGCTAGATCTATGCTTCTAGGTTGTAAGGTTGCTAGGATATTTTGGGCAGAGGCAGTGTCTACTGCATGCCATACGGTGAATATGGTCTACCTACGTCCACACACACTTAAGTTTCCTTATGAATTGTGGACTGGCAAGAAACCCAACCTTGCATATTTCTGTGTCTTTGGGAGTAAATGTTGCATCCTACGGGATAGAGAGCAATTAGGAAAGTTTGACTCCCGGCGCGACGAGGAAATATTATTAGGTTATTCATCAAATATTATAACATACCGGGTTTTTAATCTGAAAAGCTCCAAGGTTATGGAGTCAATAAACGCCACCGTACAAGATGACGAACCTTCGGCGTTTATTGATCCTAGTCTTCAATGTGAGGATGAGGACTTTTCTGACAGCGATTTACTTGTCCCTCACCCACGCTCTGTGGACCCTACTCCTGTGTTAGGGGACACACTTGCTTAGGTTCGCAAAAGTCATGATCCTTCTGCCATTATTGGCGATCCCACTTTAGGGGTCAAGTCTCGTGCTTAACTAGAGAACATCGTTAGTCATTTTTGCTACACGTCCACAGTCGAGCCCAAGAATTACAAAGAAGCACTCAAGGATGAACACTGGATATCTTCCATGCAGGATGAGTTGCTTTAGTTTAAAAGAATAATGTCTGGGAACTTGTCCCCCGACCTAGTGAGACTAATGTGATAGGTACCAGGTGGATTTTTATGAACAAAATTGATGAAAATGGTATCATAATCAAAAATAAATCTAGGTTGGTCGCTCAAGGCTACACACAGATTGAGGGTGCAGACTTTGGGGAGACATTTGCTCCTATTGCAGGGCTTGAGTCCGTTCGCTTATTACTCGCCATCGCATGTCATCTACGCTTCAAGTTATATCAGATGGATGTCAAGAGTGCCTTTCTAAATGGCATTCTACAAGAAGAGTTTTATGTGGTTCAACCAAAAGGGTTTGAAGACCCTGAGCATCCGGAGCACATCTACTATCTGAGGAAAGCCTTGTATGGTTTGAAGCAAGCACCCCGTGCTTAGTATGAGAGGCTTACTTCTTATCTCTTAGCTCGTGGCTTCAAAAGAGGGGGAGTTGATATGACGTTGTTCGTCAGGAGAGATGATGGTGCGATTTTGGTTGCCTTGGTCTATGTGGATGACATAGTCTTTGGATCTACGTGCTCCCAGCATGCTCACCACTTTGAGGAAGAAATGAAAAAAGAGTTTGAGATGAGCATGGTAGGTGAGCTTACGTTCTTCCTTGGTCTCCAGGTTCGTCAGCTAGAGGATGGGATGTTCATCTCTCAATCCAATATGCTAGAGACCTAGTGAAGAAATTTGGTTTAGACTCCGCTAAGCATGCTCGTACACCTATGAGTACCTCTATCAAGCTTACTAAGGACACTTCAGCCAAGGAAGTAGAGCAAACCTTGTATCGAAGTATGATAGGTAGTCTTCTCTACTTGACTGCTAGTCGTCCTGACATAGCCTTTAGTGTTAGAGTCTGTGCGCGATATCAAGCGTCCCCAAAAGAGTCACACTTACTCGCTCTAAAATGTATTATCAAATACGTGAGTGGGACTCTCTCATACGATATTTGGTATTCCTTTGATACCGATGACCGTTTGTCCGCCTATTCAGATATCGATTGGGCCGAGGATGTAGATGGATGTAAGAGCACTTATGGTGGGTGTTTCTATTTTGGTTCTGATCTTGTCTCCTGGTTGATCAAGAAGCAAAACTCCATCTATTTGTCCACTGTGGAGGCTGAGTACATCGCCGTCGGGGGTTGTTGCATGCAACTCTTGTGGATGAAACAGATGCTAGAGGATTATGGGATTTCACAGGACACCATGATCATTTCCTGTGATAACACGAGCGCGATACACATATCCCGCAATCCGGCTCAGCATTCGCGCATAAAGCACGTCAGGATACGTGAACACTTTATACGACAACTTGTTGAAGAAAAAGTTGTATCCCTAAGTTACGTACCCACCGACCGTCAGTTAGCCGATATTTTCACGAAACCTTTAGATGCCCTTAGATTCGAGTGTCTTAGGAAGTCTTTAGGGATTTGCACAGTTGACTGAAGGGTTGGTCCGTGTATAGGATAGGATGCTTTGTCACGTTCATATAAGATGATTCCTATTGTTAGATTGTATCATGTGTATTATTATTATTTTATATTTTTTTTTAAAAAAATAGAAAAGAACAAAAAGAATTTCTTTTTATAAAATTTAAAAAAAAAAAAAGATTTTCGTCTTATAAAATTTTTAGAAAAGATCAAAAAGATTTTCTTTTTATAATATTTTTAGAAAAGAACAAAAAGATTTTCTTTTTATAAAAATTTTAGAAAAGAACGAAAAGATTTTTGTATTTTATGGATGAGCATTTAAGATAGCCAAGTCATAATTTCATTCCATTTATTCATGTGACTATTTGATAGTGTTTCGAGACAATATATCTTGTCATCTTTGTGTTTTATAATGTTTGGAGTCATTAAGATATAATTAAGTGTTACTTCCTACATGTTTGACTCATGATTTCCTTTATTGCACACATGCACGGATTTGTTTGATTATTGTACTTGTCTTATCACATGTTGGTTGGGTGTTTTCATTTCAATCATGTCCTTAAATCGAACCAAGCGTGATAAAACTTGATAAGAAAGATGTGCATGTAAAAACCGTTTGGTGATATTGTGTGCTATTTTAAAAATGGGGAGGGGCTACGAAAGGTAATTATCTATACTTTGCGCTAAAGCCACCGTTAAAAAGGACCTAAAAAATTGAGGAATTTTTTTATCCGGGGTTCAAAGAGGTTAAAAGAGCCCAAAAAATTTAAAGGCAATAAAAAGCAATACATGCCAAATATGGGCCATTAGGTTTCACCATCAATTCTCCAAAGTTTGAGAATTTAGTTTAACACCTCTAAAAATATATATATCTGAGGGAGTTTGGTTGGAAAATTTAAACAGGTTTGCATGTCCTTGAAAATCTTGAAAAAACGCTAAATAGTTTTGGAGGTTATTGGTGTGGAAATCACTTTAACTTTGATTTGTTGATTTGATTAAGACGATGTCATCTAAATTCAATAATTTTTACACCTAAGGATACTTTTGATGTTCATTCGTTAGGAGTACACGTATGCATCGTGCACATATGATTGATTGAGTTTATTTACCTATCGAATATGTTCACACCCCTACATTTACACTATCGTCGACTTGGTTGTTTTTGTGCTCTTTCATGGTGTGATTCTTTGTTATATATTTTGTGTAAAAATTTTGAAAAATTTTGAAAAATAGAAGATTTTTTTATTCTTTGTTGTATATTTTGAGTAAAAATTTGAAAAAATTCAAAAGTAGAACATTTTTGTGAGACATGTGCACTTGATAATCTTTTGGAGTAAGAACATTATTCTTACTCCAAAATGAGTAAGAATAATCTTTTGAAGGTTTATCATGTGCACTTGATAAATGAGAGTGCAAGTGTGCATTTAAAGAGGCATAAAGCCTTAAAATGATGAAGTCTAAAAAGAGGGTCGTTTTAGGGTGGTTGGAGCAAAAAAAATTCTTTGAATCAATTGAGTAGAAAGGGACATAAAGAGATTCCACAATCTTGCCAGCCTCACTCTTCAGCCTAAGGATTTATCACCATATTTTCCTTAAATGTATTTATAAAAATATTATAATTTCTAAGTTCGTATCTCTCGCATGTGAGATCAAATTAGATTAACTTTTAATTAAAGTCCATGTTAACGACGTGTATTTAAAATAATAAAAAATATGTTTTGAGCTGGTTTTTTAGGGGTTACATGAAATGCTTAATAACTATCAACCCAAAAATATTTTATTTTACTATTTAAAAAAAATGATACGCGGAGATAGTATATATAATTGGTATGTACACGAGTCTGCCACTTCGATTGCATACATTTAGTTTATCATATTCTTTTTTCAAAACATGCAAATTTAATGGGTTTATGTGTACATATATACAGGTACTCAAACTTTTTCAATATATGCATAATTTATAATTATTATTTTGTTTTGCGCTAGGATCTTAATTTAGTTCTCCAATTGCTAGTATGCCATTAAATTGTGAAGGATCAATTCAATGTTTGTTTATAACTTTGAAGAGTGATGTTATAACTATCGGGGTTTCTCACAGCGTGTTCTTACAATGGGTTGCATTTAACATACTTATACTTTTTACTTTCAATCAACTGTATCAAAAATTATAGCACCGGGTAAGAAAAGATAGAATGAAGTCACATTAACAATATCAATTTTGTATTTTCAATAATCACAAATGAAGTACTGAATTAGTGTCGCTATTATTTGATATTCCCACATACATATGTATTTAGGTTGAAATATTGTCCCAAATTTCACAACCTTACATGTATATTCCCAATTTAATGTTATATCAAGCATATCTGGGACATTATACCTAAGTAGATTTTTGGGGGCATGTTTTGAACCAAAATGACATGAAAAGACAAGGATTTTTTGAACAAGAATAAGACGGGACACGAATGTTGGGGGTTTATTCTTAAAATCATGTATGACGCTTACTGTTTCGTAATGGTATGTCAGTTCATTTTAAAAGAATAATCATGTTTGCGCAAATGCCTTATATTCATGCTTTAAATATATTGCATGTTATGTCGATCTATTGGACCTAGTAGGAATTTTGGTGAGTTGGGTTTGTCTTAGTCACGAGGGATCGAAATCCTGGCTCTAATACAATTAATTAGTTCACATCCTAGATATGAATTGAAATCATATTAGTATGGTTACATGTGAAATCCTAGTAGTATATCTCATACTATGAGAACCTATCTGAAGGTTCATGAATTTGTTTAATAGTTCAAAAGAGGATTGTGAGCGGTACATTTAGGAATATATTGAGCAGGACCACCCTTGAGATTCAAGTCTAAGGGTTATCTTGATTAGAATTGAGAAATCTCACACCGTTTACAAAAGGTGCATAGAGTTTTACTTTCAAGGGTTATGAGGATTGGAATGTTTGCATAATTGTTGTTTTGATTGCTATGAGTGCGATTTAATTATAGATTTGATCAAAAGAACCCCGCAAATTAGGCAATGATTGTGTGAGTAGGCCTGAGATAATTATTCGAAGAAATCCACGTCCAAAAAAGATCTTGGATTGTGATACCCTCTTGATAAACTTATGGAATTTGTTTCTACCAATAAACTCGGTTGGTGGATTTTATAATCCGATAAAGTATCAAATAAGTTAAATCTGAGAATCAATGAATTGATTAAATGTGTATTAAAATCAATTAGCAACAAATTGATTTGATTAAATGGATATTGGACACTTAATGTTGGAAATCATATTATATACCAAATCAACTTCACAAACAAGACATTTTTATTGCGAGGGAATTAAAGATATTTTAATTGGAGTGCAGTCATGATTATTTAGTGAAATTAATCATAATAAAATAAAATAAATAAATAAATTACGGGTTTATAATTTGTAGTTTTCGTATATTTATTTTGAAGGCAATTTAATTATTTAGTCATGGATCCCTAGTATAATTCATTGCCCAAGTAGTAGGCCTGAAGCTCTCAAGAAGCCTAGTGTAGCCTTAACCCATGACTTATACCTATATATATTGGTATAAGCTAGGGTTTTAGGGTAATGATCCATTATGGAGAGTTAGAGTGGGAGAGAAAAAAAATATTATTCACATTCTTATGAAAGAGTGAGGAGAGAAAAGAGCCATTTTTTTCATAATAGATCCACCCTAAAACAAGCCTTACTTTTTTCACAATCCTTTGGGTGGACCATATACAGAGACTTGTTCCCAAACACAAGTATTACTTTAGGTGGATCATATACTTAAAGATCTGAGGCGTTCAATGGATTATAGCAAGGTTGTAGAGACCTTGGGAGGGAAGAAACATCATCATCTTCATCATCATATTTCTCCTCATTAGGACCATAAACAAGATCCACAATGGTATTTTATTTAGAAACTATAGGTTTATGCTTTGAACCTAGTTCTTGTTTTGACTTTTCAATGCATGATCGATAGAAGTTCTTAAGGCTCAAATCTTTTGGCGTTCATGTCAATCCTGATTTCCCAATAATTGGTATTACATCCATGATT
Organism: Sambucus nigra; assembly: GCA_949130495.1. Taxonomy (NCBI): domain Eukaryota; kingdom Viridiplantae; phylum Streptophyta; class Magnoliopsida; order Dipsacales; family Adoxaceae; genus Sambucus; species Sambucus nigra. The sequence goes on along the minus strand of OX422208.1, from coordinate 317,018,921 downwards.
ATAGGTTGATTATGCTTTGCAAAGGTCCATGTTGTCCAACTTGAAAATCCTAGTTTTGCATGTTGCAGGAACATATGTATGTTTTGTATGATTGGATCCTACGTTGGTTTATCCATAGATATTTTTCTTCTCCTAAATTCAATATGGTTGTAATAATTAGAGTTTTATAATTCTTATTCTTATTGGTGTATATGGAGGAGATTGTGAGGGGATGTAATAGTTTTCACTAATTAGAATAATGTATTTATATGGGTTACGGGCTTGGATGAAGTCTCAACAAAGTTATGGACGTTTTTACATAAACATGGCAAACCCAAGATGAAGTTGTTGATCTACTAACTCGGATCAATCTGAACTTATTTCAAATCGATCTAATTCCAAACCGGATCGATTTGACCCTAGAAGTATGTGCATATTTATTATTTGATGTTATTTTTCACCGGTTCGATAACAATTCTTTATCTCAATGTATTCTGTAGCAGAGACCACTTTTTTCAGAGGTTAAACACTAGAAGAAATTCAGTTTTTGATGAAGTCAACTTCGAGGAGAACTCTAGTTAAAAAAGAAGTTTACTTCAATAATGATTCTTGATTTTGAAGAGATTTACTTCAAAAAGAAGTTTGGGCTATGGTGGAAAGTGAATTTGATTCCTATTTGACTTTTAATTGCATGTTATTATGTTTCATTATGATTCTACCATCTGACATGTTGACAATATTCGTGCGCTAATTAATTGATCAATTAGGATCCCACGTTATTATGAACAATTTGAATTATTATTGTGATCGGCCTAGATCACGTTTTTTCTTCTTCTGGAAAATTCATTTTTATTTATTCTTTTCTAAATTAAATTTAATCGGGCAATTAATTCAAAGGTATAAATTGAATTAAATTAAATTAAATTATGATCTCTGAGATTTATTTTAATTTAAAAATAGTTTTATTTTTGAAAAATTAAAATAGTGAGATTGGATAGTTTAATTTGTAAGGTAAATTAACAAGGATTTAATTCGGGCATTTAGAATTGAATGAATTATTTTACCCTCAAGTTCAAAATATTAAGTGGGATAGGGGTTTCCATATAAATTCTACGACCTCCATTGGTGTCTTTAAGAATGTGATGTGATTACTTCCTCTTGTCAGCTTTACTCCCCCCCCCCCCCCCCCCAACGGATGGATTTAAATAGCGATATCATGTATTCTTAATACTCATAAGTCATATTTCCAATAATTGAATATAAGTGAGGTCGGTCCCCCCAACGGAGAAATTCTACACAACCAAATTTAGATTCAAGGAATGAATCTATGGTGTACAGTTAAATAGAATTAAGGATAATGCCCCCACGGAGTCATTGTCATTAATTGTAGGACCAAAAGTTGCCCTCTATTCAATTATATAGGACATAAGATTCCTATATTGTCCAGAGAACATAATTGAAAGATGATTTTTTTTCTAGAACAAGGTGGGGTGATTTAATCTCCCAATGAGAAATGTCACTTCATAAAGGAATTAGTATGCTCATCGGGATTAATTTTTTGTTGGCGGTAAAGGGGTGCCAACTTAAAATTTAATCGAATTAATACTTGCATTTTAAATTAGAAATTTATTTTTCAATAATGATTCTAAGATTTCAAAAATGAATTCAATTTTTTCTCACTATTTTTAATCTTGAAGTAAATAGTTTTAATTGGAATAAATTTCAAGGATAAAAAATAATAATTGGATATTGTCTTGACTTACGGGGGTAATAAATTTATTTAACCCCTAATTCCCATCAATGTTTTAAAATTTTAATGTGATTAACTCCTCGCGTCAGCTTTGTTTAGTCCCCCAACGTTTGGTATTAAGCACAAAATCATGGCATTTTAAAATATATGGTCATTATTTTAAATTAAGTGTTAATGTATTTTTGGTTCCCCCCCCCCCCCCCCCCCCAACGGGGAAGTTTTATATGAACATGTTTCAGTGTAAAGAATTGAGCGATGGAAATTTGTTGACTCCGATGTTGGTTGACGACGCTCAAGTAAGAGTCAAGCTCTTAAAATGATCCTCATCATTGATTGAACAAGTGATTATATGGCTTAGATATGTTTGGGAAAACCTGGATACATTTCAAAATTCTGGAGTGTGCATCATCGGTATCCAAGGGATAGTATTAGTTTTGTAGAAAAGCTTTACTTCTTTCCTGAAAGGGAGAAAGAAGGATAATGATAAGTCTCGGGTTTAACGGCTTAGGGGTTAAGAATGTTAATATTCCTTGGTAGTAGTGAAATAGCTGAAAGGCGAGTATTCTCACTACAAGTAATTAAAACTTTTATAGCAATGGTATCCGATTTTTCCTAGTTTGATAGGGAAAAGGAAATGGCAATGGGCTTCCTCTTAAAAGTAAATGAATGAATTATAGTCCGACCTACGAAAACCTAGTGTATAGACTCGAAAACCACAAATTAGGACTATAACTCTTCATAGAGGTTAGAGGTAACCGAGCAACTTAAAAGAGAGATGTTCCTAATAATGGACAATAAGAATAAGGAAGCAGTATTAGTGGTATGATACCTATTTCAGATTATGGTGAAGACATAAGGATAATGTAGGTAAATTATTTAATGTACCTAAATTTAGAAAGTTGGTTTTGATTAATAAATTGATTTTTAACAAATATTCAATAATTTTTATAAAATTGTTTTTTTATCAAAATCGGAATATCTTTTATCTGTTCTCGTACATTGGAAAATAATTTATAAATGATAAGGTCTGTCTCACCAATACTTATAAATAATGATATGAATAAAGTTAATGGTAAATCAGTAAAGATAAAGTTTCTTTCGTAAAAGAAACTAATAGAGTAGAATATCAAATAAACTCGATCGATAGATTTTATAATCTAGTAGAGTATCAAATAAGTTTAAGTCTATAAATAAACGAATTGATTGGATGTTGGTTAAAATTAATTATCTAAAAATTGATTTGACTAAATGGCTATTGGACACTTAACATGGGGAATCATATTATGTAAAAAATTATCTTTTCAAACAAGATCTATTTATTCTGAGTGATACATAGATAATTAAATTGGAGTGCAGTGGTGCTTTAGTGTTGTAATTTGGGTTTTCTGAGTATTTAAATGGAATCTAATTTAATTATTTAGTCTTGGGTCCCTAGTATAGTCCATTACCCAAGTAATAGGGTCGAAACTTTCTGGAAGCCCAGTTTAGTCTAAGCCCGTGACTAAATAATTAAATTATATATATATATATATATATATATATATATATATATTGGTTTAAGCAAGGGTTTAAGGACAATGATCGATTATGGAGGGTTAAAGAGGGAAAGGAAAAAAATACTATTCATATTTTTGTGATGGAATAAGGAGAGAGATATTGATTTTTCTTATAGGTCACCTAGGTTTCGTCTCCAAGAGTGTCCACACACAAGGCTTACTTTAGGTGGATCATATACTAGAATATCTGAGGCATTTAGTGGATTCTAGAAAGGTTTTTGGAGACATTGGGAGGGATATAAAATTATCATCTTCATCAACATATTTCTCCTCATTCGTATCACCAGCAAAATATGCGATGTATTGTAATTCGAAACCCTGGGTTTATGTTTTAAACCTAGTTCTTGTTCTTACTTTTAATTCATAATCGATCGAAGTTCTTAGGGCTAAATTTTTTTTCGTTTATGTTATTCCTGTTTTCCTAACCATGAATTCATAAGGACATGTTTTACATTCTTGTTACGTTTTAGTTTTGTGTTGGCTTAATTCTGGAATAAATCTTTGAGTTATTATATCTTCACATCGAGTATATTGAGTTATAATGTTGCATCATATGAAGACAAAAGATAAATCCATCATGAATAAAATTAACGGAGAAATCGAAAAACTATATAGTAAAATAGAGATTTAGTAAGGGAATTATTTTATAAGTTTTGTCCTTTGTTGTAGATTATTTTAATTGCTTGAAAGTGACATGACAAGAGTTTATAAAAACCACTTTTGGAAAAGGTTTTTAAAAAATTATAATGTTTTTTGTCAATGGTCTTTATTAGGGACCTCGTTCAAACAAGGTGTCTATCTATCGAAACTTTATTGATCAAGAGCTTATTTTTTTAGGTTGAATACCTCAATCATAGACAGTCTCCAAATGAGAATCCCTTAATCGAATATTTTTTCAAACGAGAGCTCACTAACCATAAAAACTTACCCTCGACCAAAATTTTTATCGATCAAGAGTCCATCAATCTAAATCTCTCATTCTAATGAGGTATCTCTGGTTCGAATGAGGATATTTATCTTAGAAAAAGTGCTTGAATGGAGGAGTTACATTGCAAAACTATTTAAAACATTTAGATGCATATTTAAACTATTGAAGCCCAATTTTTTCAAAATTCTAATTTGGTTTTCCAAAAAGTCTTTATGTTATAAAGAACCTATCAACTATATGCAGCTAAACTAAACTCTAAGTTTACTAATATTTGATAATATTTTACATTTAAGAATGTTATCACATAGGATTATGTGTGGAAATCATTCATCAATTGAGATCAATAAATACTGAGGTCTTGGAGTTTGGGGGATGATTTTCTTAGATTACAGTGGGCCATCACTAGTATGGGCAGAGGAAGAGGGGCAAAACGCAAAGGAGAGGCGCCATGGAGATAATCATTGTCATATATGTAAGTCATGTCTGAGTCCTTAATAAGTCATATATTCAAAATATTCAATACTAGTGGATTGCGAGGGTTTCCACTCGAAATCGTGGTGTGCTTTATGTGATTATTTTTTTATAATTTCTTCAACTGATTAATCACTAATTTTATGCAATTTAGACTAAAATTAACTTATGCAGTAAATTCATATTTGGTTCAAATTATGAACGATTTTAAATTTATTTTAACTTATTAATTAAATTTGGACCCTTAAGGCGCATACCTAAGCATTTTCAAAATGGTAGTAGAGCGGGTGTTAATCATGTATCTAGGGGTCTGTCTAGTGAGGGTCAGTCGGTCACATGGTGGTCTGTGTTTTTCGATGGTAATGACGTTACTGGAAGGCGTGTATGACATTTTTTCTGATGTCCCAAGATGAGAGGGTATGGTTAGACATAGTTATAGGATGGAGGTGTCTAAGAACCTTGGTAGGAGAAATCGTTGTCCCTAAGCTTGAGGAATACTGGTTTGAGGATGAACACAGGGTAGCTAACTATAACTCTGGGGGGCTTAATCCCATTTTATGTGGAGTAACTTAAGAAGAGTTTCGCTAGATTTATATATGTACTACATCGAAGGAGGCATGGGTTATTCTTCAACTCATCCATGAGGGTACTGATACCGTACATGTCTCGAAACTCCGACATCTTGCCAACCTATTTGAGTGATTGAAGATGCAAGAGAATGATACCTTCAATGAGTTTTATTAAAACTCTTCGATGTCATGAACTCTCATTTTTATTGAGGAAAGATGATCTAGATTGTAGAGTTGTTAAAAAATTCTTCCCCATGTCTTAGCCTTAAACATCGTAGGACGCATAAATTACATGAAGGTATAGGAGATCATAGGGTTGATTCAAACCTTTGAGTTAGAAAATTATTTGTTATCTAATAAAAAGAAGGTAATTGCGATGAAGGCATATAAAAATTCCCCTTCGAACTCGAATGATGATTCCGATGAGATTGAGGTTGAGATTAACCTATTTACAAAGAAATTCAAGAAATTTCTCAAATCGAATACCCAAAAGTTTACATCTAACAAGAAAGGAGGAAAGAACATTAAATCCAACAAGGTAGAGAATTATTACAGTAAACGAGATCGTAAGTCTCAAGAAAAAGAGAAATCGGATGATGACTCTAGAATGTGCTTTGAATGCTAAAGTTTTTAGCATTTGGAATGTGAGCGTCTGTAATTTACAAACCCGAATTTAGGGTCACCCATGGGTCAACCCAGTCCAATCCATCCGTGTTAATTGTGAAGTTATGTAAAATTACCTAGATAAGGTTTCTAGTCCATTTTAATTGATTAAAATTATTAATAAAGCATTCAGTTTCGTTTTCATTATATTTAAGCATAATAGTACGTTATCGTTCCATTAGAATGATCAACGCAAGGATAATCGCGTAAATCCTATTTTTTAATATTATTCTTATGAACCTTCCTACGGATGACTCGCTTTATCTCTTCCATGATACAAGTCGAGGATTCCTATCTCCACTATATATACACACATGCACATAGATCACGCATAAAATAAAGTAAAATAGCAAAAACCCATGAGAGACCGTAAGGGCGGAATGGGTGCCTAACACCTTCCCATTTCAAAACATAGCTTCCGAACCCTTTTCGGATCATTTTGGTTTCGTATGTATCAGTATATCTTTGGATGTTGTCCTTCGGGATGGCTCCCTTTCTTTTGTCTGTTTTGAGTAAAATAGATTGGCGACTCCATCTCTCTATATTTTTCACCTCATTCAACGACGTCGTCCGAAGCACTCCCGAGAGGGACGCACGGGACCTTGGATCCTCACTATACCTGCCCACCGCGAGGATCGGGGATGGCCACAGATGTAAGCTTATAAGATCTATATATGGATTAAAGTTAACATCAAGGTCTTAGGTCATTTGGTTTGATCAATTGATCAAGTAATTAATTTTTTATTTTGATCAAAGTCTAAATAATACTTGTTGGTATAAGAAGCATGACAAAAATGTGGTGGTATATCTAGTATAGTTTGTGGATAATATTTTCTTAATCGGGAATAAGGTGGGAGTGTTGTCTTACATAGGAGCGTGGTTGTCCGAATATTTGATATAAAATACTTAGGGAAATCCAGACACATCTTTATGATCAATCTTTCGCTAGATCGGTTTTAAAGGATATTTGGCTTATCCCAAGTCAATTATATAAATGTTGTATACATAGTATTAACATGGGAATTCCACGAATAGAGTTTCTTTTCAAGTATTAAATAACTCTATCTTGGAATCAATTTCTTAGGACACTTGATTAGATAGAAGGAATAAAGAATATACCTATTGCTTCGGCGGTGGGTATCCTCATGAATGTTATATATTGTGCGCAAAGACCAAAATTTGTTAAGCCTTCGTCCTAGTTAATAGATTTCAGTCTAATAATCTTGTACGTTTTAGGTATAAAGATTAGTCTCTCAGTCAGATAAAAATTCCAAGTTTTATACATCTAAAGATTTGTTTACCCAAGGAGTTTAAGCTATAAAATGGAGGAGTCTGAAGCAATCTTGGATTGCTAACTCCACTGGGGAGGTCTAAGTTCTTTCCACTTTGGAGGTAACTAAAGGGTCTAAATGGCTCAGTTACTTCCTAAGTAACTTGGGTGAGGTTCCTTTAAAGTGAAATTAGGTATTTCACTTTCAATTGAATATAACAGTATGAATGCAAGTTAGAGAGAAGTCGTAACCCATAAAAAGGTTAAGCACATTGAGTGTGGGTTTAACCTAGTTCGAGATATGGAACAAATGGGTGATAAGTTTATCACTAGGTTATATTGGATAACACCTGATTAGTCCTTATACCAATACACCACAAACTGCTGAGTAGATGGGTTGGTAGTTAGATACATGGCTTTAAGACGACATGGGAGATTGTTGGGTTTTTATTTATAAAATTATATATGACGTTTACTTTTAAGTAAAGGTGTGTTAATTAATTTTGAAATAAGAATCATAGTCATGAGAATACCTTATATTTGGTTTAAATATAGTGCATATATGTCGGTCAATAGAGCTCAGTGGGAATTCCGGTGAGTCGGCTTCAGTTTATCACTAGGAGATCAGGATTCCAGTTCTATCACTATTGAAACGTTTACAACCTAGATATGGAGTTTACATCCTTTCGAAACTATTGCGATGCAATCCTAGTAGTTTATCTCAAACTATGGAAACATGTATAATGGCTCTTGAATTCAAATTATAGTTTGATAGGGGATTATGATTGGTACATCCCATGAATGGATTGAGCATGGACACCCATGAGATTTGAGTCTAAGGGTTATCTTGATTGGACATAAGCAATCTCACACCATTTGCAAATGGTTTATTATTCTTAATTTCGAGAATTATGAGTATTGGTATGCTTGCATATATGTCACTTTGATTGCTATGGGTGCGATCAGATTTTATATCGAGCCAAATGATCTCTGCATATTAGGTGATATTTGTGTGAGTAAGTCTGAGGTTAGAATTTAAAGGAATCCACGTCCACGAGATAGCATGTATTGTGATATCCCTTTAATAAACTTATATGTTTTGTTTTCACCAAGTAAAACTTGACTGATGAATTATTTTATAATCATGCTCTAGTAGTAAAAAAGTTAAGTCCGAGAATATAGGAATTAATTAGATGTTAGTTAAAATAGATTTGTAGGAAATTGATTTGACTAAGAGGGTATCGGACACATAACGTGGGGAATCATATTATGTACCAAAATCAACTTTGCAAATAATACCTCTTTATACCGAGTGATTTAGAGATAATTAAATTAGAGTGCAGTCGTGATTATTTACTAGAATTAATCAGGATTAAATAAAGAAAAGAAATAATTTTGGTAATTGCTATTGGGATTTCTAAGTATTTATCTGGAATCCAATTTAATTATTTACTTTGGGTCGCTAGTATATTCCATTGTGCAAGTAATAATCTAAAAATTGAATAAAGCCCTTGGCCCATACCTATATATAATGGTGTAACCAAGGGTTTAGGTTAAGATTCCATTATGGAGGATTAGAGAGGGAAAGGAAAACACTATTAATATTTTTGTGAACAGGGAGGGGAGGTAAGGTCAGTTCTCTCATATTTCACCATTGTGTCATCTCTAAGGGTGCCCATACACAAGGCTTACCTTGGGTGGATCATATTTTAGAAGATTTGAGATGTTCAGAGATTTCTTGAAAGGTTTTTGGAGACCTTAGAGGGAAGAAAAGATTTCATCATCCTCAACTATTGTCTCATCATTTGAATCAAAACATGATTCGTTATGGTATTTTAGTCTTAAACCCTGTCTTTAATCATTAAATCTAGTTTTTGATTTCTTTTCAATGCATGATTAATCAAAGATATTTAAGACTGAAATTTTTCTCCTTTTTGAATGTCAATCCCAAGTTATTTTTCTCAACACCCAAAAGTACTCAAACTAGGAAGAGCAAACAATATTAACGGTTCCAAACATGAGATCTCTATACATGAATATTATCTTGGTTTTATGATCTCACAAACTAGTAAACTACGTGCTAAAGAGGCTTAGTTTTTCTCACAATGGAAACTTTTTAAAAATCTCCACAAAAATGACACAAACTGCCCAACATATATTGAAAAGGTGAAAAACTACGGGCGCAAATTTCGAGTCATGCGTCACAATCTTGTTCAAAAAATAATATTCTTGTTCGAATGATGTTGTACATGTCGTTCAAAGGAGAAAAGTCATTCGAACCACTGCCTCTAACTCATTGCATCGAGCTTCGAGCGAGCTTGTAATAGTAATTTGTAAAGTTGCACAGACAGGTCTCATTTGATCGTCGTTCGAATGAAAAGTTAATCTTATTTGAACCAGGATGTGAATTCGTTCGAACGAGATATATTATATTGTTAGAATTAAAATCCTGATCATTTAAACGACTTCAAACAAAAACAAAATTTATCTTTAAAAATATTTTTCAATAAAACAACTAAAAACACCCAAACATAAATCTAGGGATCAACATAATAAACTTTTATACCATTGTGAGATCCCAAAGACGAAGAGTCAAACACGACTTGGATTTGATGGTGCTTTACGAGGGCCACTACATGTTTTCAATTATATAGGCTTGAAGGTACAAACACAAACAAACTAACCTACGACTCAAACAGTTTTATCCATAGTAATAAAGCCAATTATATAAATTTAAATATTCATTACAACGCATTACGAAAATTTGTCCTTACAATTCTACCCCTTTGGCTATTTCGGGGTAAAAATAAAAACAAATTAGGACATAAAGCACTAATGCCCAATCTCCAAGCCCCAAAAGCAAAATGAAACAACTAATGCTTGACTAACACTAAATCTTAAGAAGCTTTTCAATTGAAAACTTTTGTGCAATCAAGCATAAGCATCCACACTTAGCACACATTTCAAATGAAAAGATAATATAAAACATATAACATTGTTAGAAAAAATATTGCATTAGTTATCCCTATAACGCCTCGACCTGGATTTGTGGGTTACTCGTAGTCAACTCGGTCCGACTCGTGCATTAGGTGTAAAGTGCAATGAAATAACCTACATAATGTTGCTAATCAGATTTTTATATTAATTAATGTTTCACTCGTTTAGCATGTGATTACAATTTACAGTTCAAACTACGAGAAGGACCCATAGGAAGCATCCCCAGAGTCCAAGCATACAGAGCTACTAACGTGAAATTAAATAGAATACTTACCTATATAACGCTTTTAAAATAAGAACCTGCACCCAACCTGTCGTAATAAAGATGAGGATATGAGCCAATGCCCAGTGGGAATATACAAATACAGTATAGAAACGAACGGTAGAAAAAAGACTCCACGCGTTATATTTACGTGCACATGCAACTACCTTATATATATATATATATATATATATATATAGAGAGAGAGAGAGAGAGGAAGGCTCACCTACATCATGATGTATAATCACACCTAGTTCTAGGCCCTAAGAAATATTTTTTCCAAATTTTTTATTTTTCTCTTGAAATTAACCTTCCCATCGGTCCCTGAATGTTTACATACCACAGAAAAAAATAATTTGTAAAAAATAATTAGGTTTTTTACTATTTTTAAAAAATACGAAAAAATTCGTCCACAAGTTAAATCAGCAAGTTGCGTCCGCATTAGAGCCTCTCTCTCTCTCTCTCTCTCTATATATATATATATATATATATACTTAATGCATGAAACCGTTTTACTTTCGAAAATGTTATTTATCCTGATAAATTCACCTTAATCTTGTAAAAAGACTTCCTTGCCCTTAGTTTGACATTTATCCCTTTAATTAACTTGCACAGTTAAACACTTGAAACAATTACACTTCGTTTGACCTAAATCCATTTCTTTACCGAAATCACCCCTTTCATTTTAACTAATTCACACTAATATTTTGATTGAAAATCACCCTTTCAACACAAGCGGATACTGTGTTAGAAAAATACTTATTTAGTCCTTAAAAACCTTTTACAACACACTTTTGTGTTAATCACGGTTACACCTTGTTAGGTTACTTAACTCACCCATTTACCATTATACTTTTTTTTAATTTACTTTATGGACATTAATCAATTTACACATTCCTGGTCCACTTTATCGTTTATCGGAACATTTATTAATTCATTCAAGTTAGATTGTCTTAACACCTCTTACCACACAACCTATTTCTATACACGTTCCTTTCGGTTTTCTTATTCTCGAAATATTACAATAAACTGCTTACATTAACAAGCTCCACATCGCTGGCGACACCACTATATACTTTAGCCAATGATTTTGAATCTTTCACCCCATGTATCCGGGCCCTCCTTAATTATCTTGGTGTCATTCGAGTTCATTTTATGTGTTTTAACATTTTACAAATGTCCATATTATTCCACTTTTCCTTTTTTACGCAGCCAAAGCCAAACCCGGGGTTTCACCCCAACTCATGTTACAATTTGAAATTACCATTTCATGTCCTTTACACTTTAACTTTAATTTTTATTCAAAAACCATATTCATTTAGAACCAATTTGTGTAACACATTTTCCAATATTTTTATTTCATAAAATGTTCCACTTTAACTAAAATTACCATTTTACCCCTTTATTTCCAAACTTGCCATTTTCCTCCATTTTCAACTATTCTTTTTCCCAAACACCTTTTTAACATTAGGAGAATCATTCTTCTCAAGTTGGAAACCTATTTATTCCATTACTTTCTTCCTAATTTCATAAGTGTTAATCTTCCAAAATATTATTAAGTTACATGCACCAACTTCTCAATGTTTAACCATTAACACTTAACCAACACCTTTACTAATTATCCTTTCAAATTAAACATTTTTTAACTTTATTTATCCAAGAAATCTTATTACTCTTAAAGACAACTTTTATTAGAAAATGGCATTTCCTTTTTAACAATACATGTAGTTTTAATACCTTATATTCATAACACATTTAACCCCTTTTTCCCACAGTTCAATATTAGAATTTTTAATTTTCTCATTTCTTGTTTAAACCCAATAAACCTTCTTTAAACTTTTTCAAATGTTTATCATCACACTACTACAAGTTTATTTGCATGAGAAGATGGATTTTAAATCCTACAATCCTATTAATGGGTTAATGTTGCATTTCACTCTAGAAATTCATAACATTTGCAAAACACGCCTTTTCTAGACCATAGGGAATTTTATTTCTTTAAACTCAAATCAATGTACCATTCTTTTATCAAATCTTCATTTTTTCAAGAAATAAAACTTAATTTACCAAATATCGTAGGTAAGATAAAAAAAAGTAAATTTAAAACATTCTTATTCCACAAAAATGTTTAGCACCAACTTAAGCATCCAATTTGCATGAAAATCTCATTTATTTTAAGAAAACTTTGAAGTTTATTCTTCTCTTATTCTAAGCGAAATTACATTTTTCCAACATTTTTATTTCATAAGAATATTTATTATTAATTTCTACTAGAACATCCATCACTAAGTTCAAAAGCATCCTACTATTAAATCCTAACAATCCAGACCACAAATGCATAAAATAGAGTTTTAATCTAAGAGTAGTTTGTTCTCACCTATAAAGGCTCCAAATGGTGGCAATAAGGTTGGTGTAGGAGGATCAACCCCCACCTCCAAAGGTGGCCTTAAGGGGTTACTAAATGCATCCTCAAAAAATGTTCCATATGTGCTCTATTTAAGCTTCCAAGCCAAAGACCCCTTCAAACTTCATGAAAGCCTCCATCATCTTCTCCAAAACTCCCCCAACACTTCTCCAAAATGCATAGCTCCACTTTAAAAATGGTGAAAATGGGTGTTGTAGGCTTGAATATAGTGAAATATTATAAGAAAGTGGTAGTTTATAGTGGTGGGATAATGGATAGAAGTCAATATTAATGGAAGACTTCTCCACCTTCTCTCTCCCTCTTCTATCTTCTTCTCTCTTCCCAAGTGCCCAAATGACCCAAACCAAGACTTATAAAAACCCTAAAAAGACCAAAAATCCCATCTTTCCCAATTTAGGCTCGCTCGACAGCTCGCCAAATCAAGGGTCCAGAATGTGGCAACGCATAGGGGTAATATAATAAACACAATACGTCGTTCGAATGACATTGAGACTTGTTCGAACGACTATGAGATCTCATTTGATAGGTGGCTTCTAGAGACCTTCACGCGACCTGGAACTATTAGGTAGTGTGATCTCGCTTGATGCTCGTTTGATCCCCTGCTTTAAGCAAAATTGTATCTTGGTAGAAGTGACATTCATGTTGTTTGAACGACTTATTTTCCATTTTCTCTATTTCCTTCAATTTTGACCCATAACTTCCAATAATTATCATCAAACCTCACTTCATTACAATTTATACAAAATTTTAAATGAAATATCAGGTCAGGGTATTACAAACTTCTCTCTTTGGGGAATTTCATCCCTAAAATTATCAATCCGTCAATATTTAAGCTTATGGGGTCCACCAACTTCTATTCTAGTCCATATAAATCCTCCAATACAAGATCATCTAAGTACACATTACTAAGGTCACTCTACGCGCCCTCACACAGGGTTAGTCAACAAACAATCAACACGAGACATGCTCTAACGCTCACCATCTTGCTAATCATGAACGTGACATAATCGACTCTGAGTCTTGACTCATTTGATGATCATATCCAAACAACTTCCAGTACTACCCGAGCTAGTACCCAATACATGTTGGCGCCTTCATGGGCAACCCTCTCTAGCAATGAACACTCACCCAACATGAACCGTAATCATTGTATTTATCACCAAAGTTAATTCCATCTTGGAACTGCACATCCCATGCCACACAAATTTTTAGGCTATCCTAACTATGCAACTCACATGAGTTTTCTAATAACCATACTATGATAGTCTATCACTCCACTCCAAGATGTAATACTCTTAACAAGTCATCACCATGCATTCGGCTTACACATTTCGTTGCGCCACTCTGATCCCTCATTGTACAACTCTAGGCGTATGACCTTTGAGCACTCGCTAGAGCCTCCCTCCAATCCACTCACCGTGGAAAAGAAACATCGTGTGCTAAGTTTTCCTTAATTTTTAACACTATACCATATCCACAAGCCATCATCCCGCTCTTTGCGACCAGAGCCATTGACTGTCGTGTTGACCAGTCGAAAGGTCACTAATCCTAAGAAAATTCGATACTATGGGTAAATCGCGTGTCCAAAAGAGCAACCACCCGTACACAAAACTTTATGCAATAACACGAATACCTCAGATAGGGCACACCTAGTTACCGAGTTGCATTGACCATAACCTGTCCACCGCTCTCTACTAGGCCTAACCTCTCCATACCATGACATAGAACCAATTCAAGTTACAACATATGTGAGAATACTAATCTCCGATTACTAAAATAGAAAGGGACACATGAGAGTACGAAGGAACAAGCAACCATTCTAAGAAAATCCCTCCCACCCATGTCAGTCTATGATTTACAAAAGCGAACCTACGCAATAGGCTTGAAGTCGTATCACTCATCCCGAAAGTTTTCGTCGGTATTAATCCTAGACACATACACTGTCTTGGGTCACCAACCGTGATGAATCGAATCACAACCATTCATTCTCGCACATGAAGGCAACATACGAACCCGTAGTTCTCTAGGAAGTAAACGCCCAACTTCCCTCCTTGGGAGTAAGGCCCTACCCCCTCATCCTTAGCACACGTGAATTAATCAGATTGGAGGATGCCTAACGCACTTGTTCACACTGACACCTAGGTTATTGTCTACTCGGCCTAACCGATCGATGACTATATGAGACTTCCACTAAGCTTACTTTCAGGTTCTACCCAAATTAAATTTACATGTCGACCACACCGATCGTCACTGGAATCCTAAAGGTAGCAAGTACCACACATGTCTATGCCTTTTAATTCGTACCGACTTGGAGAGACGTGACAAGAAATAGTCCATACCTTTCTCACACTATCCTAGCATATACCATCGACACACACCAACATTCTGTCATGCTTCGATATTACCCCACCTTAGTTTCCATTTCAAGTCTCCACTCGGCGTCATCGACCTAAATCTCGAATACATCTCCTAGTACACCTCGAAATCGAGTGTCACAACATCAATACTAGTTATTTTATGACATCGGAGCATCACGCCTACAACGACACAAATCTTAACTTAGGGATTACACTACCCATCTGTGTTGATTCAAGAAGCCACACCCGACGCGAACACTATACGGCCCTTCTAAACCCTGACCAACAATCCGAGATCATTACCTCACCCTCAACATAATCATTACTAGGATGTTAATGCCTCTACATACCAAACTTAAATGGTCTCCTAAGGACACCAAACAAATTCTATGTAACTATCCTCAAGACCTGACAAGATTTCATCATCCATACCTTTATCATTGTAGGTGCTCTCTACAAACCTTTCAATACCCACTTCGAAATCACTTGGTGCTCGCAAAGACACTAGTCCACTAGCTTCTACATATGGCGCACCTTAACCATAGAACACCTCAGGACATCACAATAAGTCGATTCATATCCCCAATGATGCCATACCCACTTAGTCCTATGGACACTCTAATATACCCTTAAAACACACTCATACTAGGATTACCTCGCACCTAGCCATTATTTCGGCTGCTAAAATGAGTCTCTACTTATATAATAATCTTACATTTCCTCCAAATGGTTGTGACCACATGCCATGTACAAACCAAGACTAACGCAACTAAGGATTTGGCAGGATACAGGACGTCACCTACAGCCTATAAACCTCTAGGTCTGCATCATCGGCATCACAAAATATCCTATTCCTTGAAGCCACACTATATTTTCAAAAACCCCATCATATAAGACTATCTAGATTTAACTCCTAAGCCTCCTCAATCATCATTGTTGCATATGTAATACCTTTTCCATAAATGGCCCATAATTTTAATCACCGCTTATGAGATACATTCATTGGCCAACAACTACTAAAGTACTAACCCACAAGGATATCATCCTATCAACTAAGAATGAATGTACCTAACCTCAAACTTTAACCCACACAACTTTACATGTTCATCGGCTGTCCACCAATTATGGTATTACCCAAATATTTGAATTTTCCTAACTACATTATGGGCATTAACTACCCCTAAGTGCCACACCAAAAGGTTGTGTACATTTTAATTATCAATCATCATTATTTAGTCATGATATCCTAACTATCAACCCTTACCGTTGACTGTATGTAATTCGTGCCACTTTCCCGATGGGCGCCATCTCGTTCTATTAACATCTCAAAAGATACTATGTCATCAAGGATTAAACATAAGCACCTCACACTAATAATCACGGTGTCGGAGTTATTGGCTTGAAATGACACTCATAAGTCGTTAATATATAATCAGTAGCACGAAAGCGATTAACAACTATTGATACAATCATGTGACACCTAAAACTAACTTACTTATCGTGCTAGCCTCCCTAACTTTATCGATGAGGACACAAACTAAACCTTCACTAAAACCAGGGTGACCGGCCCAAAACCAACACCAACATCGAAAGATCCACCACCGATCTCACCACATCACTCCCGAAAGGAACCTTGAACCTAGAGCTCTAATACCATTTGTAATGCCCCGACCTAAATTTTTGGGTTACTCGTATTCAACCCGATCTGACCCGAGCGTTAGGTGTGAAGTACAATGAAACAGCCTGCATAATGTTTCTAGTCCAATTTTTATGTTAACTAGCGTTTAACTTGTTTAGTATGCGATTCCAATTTCAAGTTCAAACCATGTGAAGGATCCATGTGTAATACTTTGTATTTTTATGGCTTTTAAATTTAGGGATTTATTAAATTTAATTGAGATAAATTAATTTAATTTTAATCCTGAAAGTTGTTTTAAATATTTACTAGCGTGACGAGAGTTAGTAACTATTGAAAGTATGTTGATTCGTTAGATATTACTTGTTGAGTAAAGGAATATGTAGAATTGATTTTTGTTAAAAATTGTCACGAGTGAATGAAATGGCAATTATAGAAATTTAAGTCAGGGCGCTCCTGTGTCGTGTCAGGACTAAATTATTATTATATAAAGTGAATAAATTATAAGTTGCCCGTATGATCATTTTGAGTGCGCCAATGTGTCCGAAAAGGTCGAGATAGTCAGAAAAGTGTACCCGAGAGTTTAGTTTGGGTCTCGGGGTGTTTTTAGGCCTATTTGACATCCTGGGAGGGTATTATGGACATCTTGCATTTTTGGGTAATTAAACCCACGAATTTAATTAGGTTATATCAGCCATTTGGAGTTGTCACTTAGGGTTAGCAAACACAAAATCAAAGAATGGCCATTAGAGAAGGAGTTGGAAAGCTTTCCAAGCAACTCAAGGCCAAGGACTCACCCGTTTGCACCGCCACCACCACCAAAACGTAGATCGCGCGACGAGGAACGCAACCATACCATTTCATCCACGAAATCAACACCTTGAATTTCAGGCAAGTATCTATCTTGCTTTATTTTTTATTAATGCCTCACCCATGTTAGTTTAGGATTACCAAGATAATGTTTTATGAAAGAAATTGTTAATTTAGAGACTTTAAATCGCATGTTTAGAGAGATTCCATATATTCTGGATATACCCATCATATGTAGAGGATTACCAACGAATTATTATGAGTTTACAAACAAGAAATTTGAGAAATAATTAAAGGAATGTATATTTCTTTCAAAATTAGGGTTCTTAAAGATTATGTCAATTTTACCCCATTAATCCGATATCGTTGATGAAATTATACATGTTTCACATAGGAAATCTTGTATATACGTATATAGAACTTGTAGTACTGTTATTTGAGAATTCTAGAGTTGTTAATGACATTTTTAGAAAATTGGAAGATGAAACCCGTAAGTTTAATTTGCAGTTTCTGGGCAAGAACTGTTTAATCGATCGATCGAGCCAAGAGCATCGATCGATCGACTGATCGATCGATCGACCCATTTTCTTCGATCGATTGACCCTTCCTGGAAAACTGCATATTTCTCATTCGTTAGTTTAATCCGATAAGATGTATGGGAACCCTTGATTGTTGTTGTTGGAGTATAATGGGATATAGAGATGACCAGTAGGGACTAGGTAGACCTCGTTGAGTAACATTTTAGTGTAGGATGAGATTTTGGGTTAACGAGGAATGATTCATGTGTATAAGAAATCATGCGTATATTTAATAAAAAGATCGGGACTCGTAAGGGAGTTAGACCAGAACGTAAGTGAGTGAATGCCTACTGAAAGTATACTTAGAATACTTCGAGAGAGTAGAAGTGAGTATGAAGTGAATAATAAATGAGAATACATTTAACGAGTCCATTATACGAAATAATCGAGTAAATGTGTAATAACGGATAATTATAATTATGGGTCGTGAGCAGACCTAATTTAGCAATGTGGATGTGTATATATATATATATGACTGTGTGATTGTGCATATATTATATCTGTATAAAAATCATACTTGGGCTACTTGCTATCACGGGGGTTTCCGCTTCGGGAGGGTCTTATCTCGATTGGACCTTTATGGGGGATATTGACTCGTACTTTAGAACATAGGATTCCTTGGTACAGGCTATCTGATTGATAGTCAGACGGTCCTAAGAGACGTGAGTGTATGTGCTGACCTCTTAGTGACTTGGAACTATGCTTCGCCTCCATTTGTATGTGTTTTATATTAATGCAGTTCGAGAGTGATTCCGTACTATCATTTCCCTAAATATGTGTGATACAGGGACTTGATAGCAGAGTATGCTAGCACCATAGTTTTTATGTAGGGTGCCGTTAGTATATATATTATATGGGAGACTAATATATATATATGTATATTTGTATGAGAACTTTCTACTGTGCGTATAAGTAGTTAAGTAATGAATAAATGTTGCAACTTTGTTAATGGGTTCGGGAACTTCATAACGGTACCAGTTTGTTTTAAATAGTGTAAGAAATCTTGAAGATATTAATTTTCTAAACTATATATTATCACCCTATTAATCCTCGAGATAAAACTTCATGGAGAATAAGTGAGATAGACTTTTGAGGTTGAGTAGTACGGTAGACGTGCACTTTAGATGAGAGGTGAGAATTCTCAAGAGAGTGTCGCATACTAGCATGGTTGTTGCATTAGCAGGTAAGCATTTTAAATACTTGCTAAACTAATTTTTTAAAACTGTTTTATAATCGGGCTCTGACCCATTTTCTGTTATCTCTTTTCTCTTGTATATATATATGTATATATTATATGTGCCCAGCCACAGGGGCGTCATGCATAGGTTCTTTGGATTGGACGCATTGTATGTTATGTGGGAGTTGTAGGTCTTTGTTGTAGACGACCTCTTCATCGATTCGGTTCTTGTTATAATTCTTCATAGTTAGGGCATGTGTCTCCGATTTCCCATTCAGTATAGATTTGTCAGAGATGTATGTTCATTTATTTTCAGTATTCGATACTCTTTGAGTATTAACTCTTGTCAGGATGATTTCATTTGTAGTTTAAATTTTGTTTGGTTGATCTAGATGGATTAATTCTTTTGTGTTGATTGCTATCCGTAGCACTTATGTGATTCTTAAACTGTTGGTTATTTAAAATGTTTTCAAATTGGAATTTAATAAAAATGTGTAATACCCCGTATTTTTATGGCTTTTAAAATTTAGGGATTTATTAAATTTAATTTAATTTTAATCCGGAAAGTTATTTTAAATATTTACTAGCGTGACAAGATTTAGTAATTATTGGAAATTTGTTGAATGTTACTGGATGAGAATAGTAATATATATGCGATTTATTTTATAAAAATTGTCACGTGCGAATAAAATGACAATTATAGAAATTAAGTCGGGATGCGCCTGTGTCGTGTCAAGACTAAATTATTATTATTATAAAAAGTGAATAAATTATAAGTTGCTCGTATGGTCATTTCGAGTGCACCAAAGTGTTCGGAAGGGTCAAGATAGTCAAAATAATGTACCCGGGGGTTTAGTTTGGGTCTCGGGGCGTTTTTAGGCTTAATTAACACCCCGGGAGGGCGTTTTAGGCATTTTGTATTTTTGGCCTTGGAAACCTACGAATTTTCTAGGTTATATCAGATGCTTAGAGTTGTCTTCTAGGGTTAACACAACCAATAACGAAAGACGGCCATTGGAGATGGAAGAAAAGAGCTTACCAAGGAGTTCTAGGCCAAGAACCCCTCCGTTTGCACCGCCGTCACCGCCAAAAGTTAGATCGCGCAACGAGAATCACCACCACACTGATTTCATCCACAAATCAGAAACAAAAATTCTCAGGCAAGTATTTATCTTGCTTAATTTAGTTAATGCTTCAATCATATTAGTTTAGGGATGATTAGGATGAGTTATTATGAAAGAAAACCCATGTTTCAGGTTAGAAATCGCATGTTGTAGAGATATAAACATTATTCTGGAAATTCCCTTCAAATGTAGAGGTTGAACCACGAATTTACATTGGATTAGAAGTAAAAATTCTGGAAAAAGAATGAGAAGAATTAAGTTAAAGAAGTTTTTAGGGTTCATCAGAATTATATGAATTTTGGTCCTTTTAATCCATGAAACTTGATGAAAATTCGCATGCCTTACGTAGAATATTGTTCATTTGGGTTTATATTGATTGTGGTATAAATTTCTGGGAGTTTGGGAGTTAGAAATTTGGATTTTGATGATTTTGGATGATAATCCCCGTAACTGGTATTCTGCAGTTTTCGCCATACCTGCTTGATCGATCGATCGAGCCTAGAGCTTCGATCGATCGACGGTTCGATCGATCGACCCCTTTTTATTGATCGATCGACCCCTCCTGCGAAAAACTAGATTTTTCCTTACGTTGACCTAATCTGATTAAATGCGTAATAACTCTTGACTAATGTTATTAGAACATAATGAAACATAAAAAGGACGAGTAGGGTCAAGGTAAACCCCGTTTAGTGGAACTTTAATGCAAATGGGAAAATGAAGGGTTAAACGGGAAAGATTCATACCTAGGAAATTTAATGTGCGTAGAAGTAATAATCGAAATGTCGAGGAGTTGGATTAGAAGGTTAGAGAAGGCCAACTGAATTTGTACTTAGCTAAGGAAAATACTTCGAGAGATGAGAAGTGAGTTGGAATAAATTAAATTTCGAAAATAAAAGTGAATAAGTTCGTTATAAGAAATAATAGAATAAAAATGTACTAAGAATGGAATAATATAATGTTGGGCCGTAGGTGTACCTAACTTATGAATGTGAATAGTTATATATCTATATGACTCTATGATTGATCATATATTTTATTTGTGTGTAAAAATCATGTCCGTGCTACTTGCTATCCCTGAGGTTACCACGCTGGGACAGTCTTATCTCGATGGGACCTTTATGGGGGATATTGACTCATACCCTAGAAGATAGGAATCCTTGGTACAGGCTATCGGATCGATAGTCAGACGGTTCTAAGAGACGTGGGGGTATGTGCTATCCTCTTAATGACTTGGAAACTATGCTTCGCCTCATTTTGTATGCGTTTTTTGTTAATACAGTTCGAGAGTGATTCCGAACTAGTATTTCCCTTAGTACGAGTGATACGGGGACTGGATAGCAGAGTATGCCCGCACCATAGATTTTATGTGGGGTGCTGTTAGAATATATATATATATTATATGAGTACTTAATATATATATTTAAATCTGGAATTTGGGAACTACCCGTTGTGATTATGGTATGTAAGAAAAGAATAATTATTTCAACTTGGGAATAAGTGTTTGAAAAGTATGATATATTACTGAGGAACTCTATTATCATTTAAGGCTTATGTAAGAATTGTTCTGTTAAATAAGATTAACCTCCTTAACATTGGAAATCGTCAACTTGAAATCTTACGAGTAAGTTAAGATAAAAGAAGTTAAACTGTTGGGAGATTAGTGCAATAGTTGTGAACACTAGAAGAGAGGTGAGACATTCTCAAGAGAGTTTCGTTACTAATATGTTGTTGCATTAGTTAGTAAACATTTTAAATACTTGCTAAACTAAATTTTTAAACTGTTTTACCATCGGGCTCTGACCCGTTTACTGTTATCTCTCCTCTCTTGTATATATATATATATATATATATATATATATATATATATATATATATATATATATATATATGTATATATATATATATATATATATATATGTATATATTACAGGTGCCCAGCCACAGGGGCGTCTTGCATAGGATCCTTTGGAAGGAACGCGTTGCATCTTAGGTGGGAGTTACAGGCCTCTTGCTTAAACGATCTCAATTTTGTTGATTCGACTCCTAGCACTATTTTATCCAGTTTGGGTATGTGTCGCTCTTTTCCATTATTCAGTTGTTTTATTGGATATTGTGATTCGTTTATTTCAAGTATTTACACTTTGGGATTTATTATTGTCAGGATGTTTTTCTTTAAGTTTTAAATGTTGGAATCAATCAGTTGAATGTTTAATTGTTTGGATTATGTGTTCCAGAATAGTTGTTGTGTGATTCTTTAACTATGAATTATGTAAAGTTTTAAAATGTTGGTCTTTAAAATAAAATTCGGAAAGTAATGTCTAAAATGGTTTTGACACTTAGCTTAATTAATTAGGGTGTTAAATTGGAAAAGTTATTTTTACGACAGTGATGCTAAGAATGAACCAACCGTTCACCTTGATTATAATTTAATAAAGGAATGATCACCCGGTGTTTAATTAGGTGGGGTGTCACAAAATGAAAATAAAGTTTTAAATTGTTTTGATACTTAGCTTAATTATTTAGGGTGTTTAAATTGGGAAATTTTATTTTGCGACAGTGATGCTAAGAATGAACTAACTGTTCAACTTGATTTTAGTTTAACAAAGTATTGATCGCCCGGTATTTAATTAGGTGAGGTGTCACAGGTGGTATCAAAGCATCAGGTTCTAGTGTCCTTAGGATTTGTACGACTTATTATGCTTCCAGCGTTACTTCGTTTGATATAGAGCCCTATGTTTAAGATTGTTGTTTTATATGGTGAGATTCCATTCTCCTGCTATAACGTATGTACATTAGTAAATCTTAATTGCATTCGGGCCTGTTCGAACAATGAAATACGAAAGGCAAGGGCCGTTGGGTGGACAGCAGGAGGCAAGGATCAGTTGAGGTTGTAGAGAATATTCGAGGATGATGACTGTAGTTAAGGTCACCCTTATTATGGCACAGGAAGCCAGGACTGTAAAGACGGCTAGGGCGCAACTTATGATTTCCAAATGTTGCTATAGTCGAAAGAGGTGCAAGAGTAAACTCACCCCAACGTGGCATGACTGGGAAAAGTCAGACGAAGCATTGTAGAGAACTGTCAGTGGGAATTCTAGAAATGAGGGAATTGTGTTTGTTAGCCAAAGGAGGTAAAGTATCCAAAGGTGTAGATATAGGACGGAGTGTGGCTAACTGAAAGTGAAAATTTGGATAAAAATTTTCTTAGCTTGTCAGAACGAAGTTATAATGGTGGGAGTCAGCCACCATTTTTAGAAGTTAAATGTTATGCCAGTAGAAGAATCTTAGGTACAGTTTGACTGCATGTTCCTTCATCAGATGTTCAGGATAAGAAGTGAACGTTGTTCTGAACTCATCACAAGAGGACCTGACAGAGGTCCATTTGTGAATATGAATCTAATCCATTAGCGAATCTTGTATCGGAGGATGTAGATACAAATGGAGGAGAGGACTCGAAGTGGGAGATAGACTCGTAAAAATAGTTAATAACACCAAAAAGGAAATTTTGCTCGATGGTCGATTCAGAAGTTATCAATGTCATGCTTTGACAATAGAGATGTTAATGCTTCTTTGTGTGGGAAGCTAAAAGAATCGAAGAAGTTAGTCAAGAATAAGACTGGATGCAACAATGGTAGTGTATCACCACAAGGGGGTGGGGATATACATCAGGGGACCCATTTAAATGATTTGAATAGCTGAATTCTTACCAAAGTGATGGCGAATTCAGTAAGGACTATTGTAGCCAGTAGCATGTTCTTTAAGGCCAACAAGGCTAAGGGAACCACGGGGGATAGCCAACATGAATTGAGCCTACCAAAGTCCAAGAAAAGGACAATCCTAATATGGTTAGTATGACAGGTGATAAGTGGATTATGTGTAGAGGTATTTTGTGGAGAGTGAAATCGCACGCGTTGATGTTTTCCCGAAGTGAGTAAAGGGATAAGAGTATGGTGCCTAGTAAAAGACAACGATTAAAGTAGTTTTGTGTTGGTTGGGCAGGCGTGTTACGTCCGGAGACCATTTGTGCAATCAAGATGATTGGCAAGGTAGAAGTATAAGTTTTATCCTTAGAGGATGAGGCGTGTTTTATGTGTCACGAGCGAGTCATTATATTTTGTTCATTGCTAGATTAGCATGTGAGACGATTTTAATGCGTATAACTACAAACGATATTATTATGTGAATATTTTTCCCTAGTGTAGCGGGATTTTCCTTAGTGCTATCCGTGGAGGATGAATGAGTATATTAATAGTATTATATACTTTATTAAGGTTACTCATTTTTGTGATGTGATATAAGAGTATAATATGGCATTGATTACAACTTTATAGAAATGGTCAGTACGATAGTAGTCAGTTATTACAAGGCTATCGGAGTAGTTGCATTAGTGCAACATGTTTTGTTCTGGCGAGGCCTCACCTGCAAGAGGGTTGGACTCGCACTTATATATTATCTATCCTAGAGACTTCGGAGGGGATAGTGGGCTCGAGATATTCGATGCCGGTGTGTAGGGACTTTGCTATTATGATTCAGTATGTAGCGAGTTTCCGGTTGAGCGAAAAGATTTAACTCAGTATTATATTTAGCGCTCAGGACTTGGTGATAGAAAGAGTGCATTGTTATATCTATCCTTTAAAAATGTGGGAGTTAATATTATACCCCTCTGATTGGGGAAAGGGATTTTGAGAATCCCGATTGTATGTATTCGAGGTTTATGGAATGCAATCACCACCAATACTGTATGATAGTGCAATTGGCAAAATGTTCTTTGTTAAGTGTAATTTCGGGAGGAGATGTAATTTTCTGCCAGGAAACAGGAAAAATAGGGGTACATGCTATGGACGGAGGGCCTAACGGATTTCGATAACCAACAATGCTAGGTAGTAGTGTATCGGGGGGTTCCTTGTTTGGATTTCGCTTTGCGAGACATCCCACGTATGAAACTTAGCATAAGGTTAGAAATAGGGAGATGTTTGGTCATTAGTCCACGAGTTCAATACCTCGGTCGTAATAGGAGCAGATAATTATATCTGTAAGTGGGTAGTTGAATTATGATTTAAGGCCAGTGGAGTCGGTTGCGTGGTAAGAAAGCATTGAAAGTTTTATTTTACCACCACGAGTTGAGGGGTGGAATGATGATAAGGAGGATTTAGAATTTTGATTTTTAGGGTGAGTGAGAATACCCAAGTGTTGCAATCACGTTGTGATCACTACGAAAATAAAGATTTGGTTATTAGGTGTGAAGCGTATGTTATGCTTACACTAGTATGCACGGTTTATAGGGTGTGTATACATCCTGGTTAGTTGATGTTAAAAATCGTCCGAGTTGAAGGGACATGAGAATAGACGTGTGGAATATATGTTTGTGGGACTAACATAACTAAGTAAAAGTGGTAGAGTGAATTAAGCACTGTGTGAAAGATGATAAATCCATATATACGTGTGCAATCAGAGTAGCACCCCGAATCTGGTTGGAAGGTTGTGGGAAGCCGTTTACAGAGGGGTATTCTTTGAGAAGGGTAGAATTTAACTATATGGAGAACACTCGAGACGGAGTTTTAATTAGTCAAATGTTGAGAGCGAGTTGTGCATTCAAAGAGTGATAATGTTAGTATGGTATAAAAGATCCAGAAGTGCACATCATGGAGAAAAGTGCACGGGTCGGAACTTTCGATATACACCAAGGAAGGAAGGGGAGTATTAAGTGTCACTTAATGTGAGACATTTCAAGGAAATTCGATGTTAAGCGGGACATAGTGAGTAGTCTCTGCATGCACCACTCATAGATTGATATCGGTTGGAATAAGGGGATCAACTAGAGAATTTTGTGGTTATCAACAATTCCTGTAACGGAAGAGGGCGGTAAAGTCGGTAAAGTCCTTGGATGGGTTTCCATCTTCAAGGTAAGATTAAGGTTTCATCCGAACATTTGGAGTAAGTCGCCCAAGAAGGAAGTGATTGGCATTCCTTTGGGGTGATTTACAATATTAACTAGTGTGCCCCTGTCTTCCTTTGAAAGGAAGGGATCGCGCCGGTACGTGGTCCTACACGGTATTATTTTCTGAATCAGGATGAAATTTGTGAATCCCACCTTCAATATGGGATTTCAGGAAACAACGGAGATAACGTTTCGTTTTGAGTAGGAGGTATCGCCCATTGCCGAGGAGCGGGCGCACAGTGATTAACGAGTAGTGGAGCCGCGTGAAGGTGATTTTAGAATCTTGGTGATCATTTTGTTTCCACAACGGTTATAGCTAACAAGTGGAACAGTACGGTAATTGGGGGAGGATATTACCTAATGGTAGAGTTCCGTGGAAGCACTCGTACCTGTTTGTCGTGAACGAGGTGCTTATTGAAGTTTTGGTGTGGAAAACCCTTAACTATTCTCCCTCTGCGTATGTTTAGAGGTGAGCGGATAATCAGAATTTTGGATCGGTCGAGAATAATCCGATGACTATGGTGGAATTCCACGACTGTTTTAGGCGAACACGAGTGGTCAGATGTTCGTATGGTTTCTCTCAGAATGGGAGTTTTGTGTTTAGATAAATCCGAGTAGTTGTCATGTAGTGAGGTGCGGCCTCCCAATGATATTGAAATAATGGGAATTAATAGTGTATATGCGTGTATTATGTGAATGTTGTCGGATAGGAGCACAATGTGAAGTATCTTTAATGAAGAGTGTTAGACAAGCTTGCTGTGAGGCGGGGGCTATAGTAATTAAGCGCCTGTGGATAGGTTGCGTACTGTTAAGGTATCCAAAATGTGTTTTACCAGGTAGGCCTTATTTTTTGAATTTTGGGACGAAATTCCATTATTAGGGGGGAAGTATGTAATACCCCAAATTTTTATGGCTTTTAAATTTAGGGATTTATTAAATTTAATTGAGATAAATTAATTTAATTTTAATCCTGAAAGTTGTTTTAAATATTTTTTAGCGTGAGGAGAGTTAGTAATTATTGAAAGTATGTTGATTCGTTAGATTTACTTGTTGAGTAAAGTAATATGTAGAATTGATTTTTGTTAAAAATTGTCACGAGTGAATAAAATGGCAATTATGGAAATTTAAGTCGGGACGCGCCTGTGTCGTGTCAAGACTAAATTATTATTATATAAAGTGAATAAATTATAAGTTTCCCGTATGATCATTTTGAGTGCGCCAATGTGTCCGAAAAGGTCGAGATAGTCAGAAAAGTGTACCTGGGGGTTTAGTTTGGGTCTTGGGATGTTTTTAGGCCTATTTGACATCCCTGGAGAGTATTATGGACATCTTGCATTTTTGGGTAATTAAACCCACGAATTTAATTAGGTTATATCAGCCATTTGGAGTTGTCTCTTTGGGTTAGGAAACACAAAATTAAAGAACGGCCATTAGAGAAGGCGTTGGAGAGCTTTCCAAGCAACTCAAGGCCAAGGACTCACCCGTTTGCACCGCCACCACCATCAAAACGTAGATCGCGCAACGAGGAACGCAACCATACCATTTCATCCACGAAATCAGAACCTTGAATTTTAGGCAAGTATCTATCTTGCTTTATTTTTGGTTAATGTCTCACTCATGTTAGTTTAGGATTACCAGGATCATGTTTTATGAAAGAAATTGTTAATTTAGAGACTTTAAATCACATGTTTAGAGAGATTCCATATATTCTGGATATACCCATCATATGTACAGGATTACCAGCGAATTATTATGAGTTTAGAAACAAGAAATTTGGGAAATAATTAGAGGAATGTATATTTCTTTCAAAATTAGGGTTCTTAAAGATTATGTCAATTTTACCCCATTAATCCAATATCGTTGATGAATTTATACATGTTTGATGTAGGAAATCTTATATATATGTATATGGAATTTGTAGTACCGTTATTTGAGAATTCTAGAGTTGTTAATGACATTTTTGGAGAAATTGGAAGATGAAACCCGTAGGTTTAATTTGCAGTTTCTGGGCAAGAACTGTTTAATTGATCCATCGAGCCAAGAGCATCAATCGATCGACTGATTGATCGATCGACCCCTTTTCTTCGATCCATCGACCCCTCCTGGAAAACTGCATATTTCTCATTCGTTAGTTTAATCCGATTAAGATGTATGGGAACCCTTGATTGTTGTTGTTGGAGTATAATGAGATATAGAGATGACCAGTAGGTACTAGGTAGACCCCGTTGAGTAACATTTTAGTGTAGGATGAGATTTTGGATTAACGAGGAATGATTCATGTGTATAAGAAATCATTCGTATATTTAATAAAAATATCGGGACTCGTAAGGGAGTTAGACCAGAACGTAAGTGAGTGAATGCCTACTGAAATTATACTTAGAATACTTCGAGAGAGGAGAAGTGAGTATGAAGTGAATAATAAATGAGAATACAAATAACGAGTCCGTTATACGAAATAATCGAGTAAAATGTGTAACAGCGGATAATTATAATTATGGGTCGTGAGTGGACCTAATTTAGCAATGTGGATGTGTATATATATATATATATATATATATATATATATATATATATATATATGACTGTGTGATTGTGCATATATTATATCTGTATAAAAATCATACTCGGGCTACTTGCTATCACGGGGGTTTCCGTGCCGGGATGGTCTTATTTCGATTGGACCTTTATGGGGGATATTGACTCGTACTCTAGAACATAGGATTCCTTGGTACATGCTATCTAATTGATAGGACATGAGGGTATGTGCTGACCTCTTAGTGACTTGGAACTATGCTTCGCCTCCATTTGTATGTGTTTTATGTTAATACAGTTCGAGAGTGATTCCAAACTAGAATTTCCCTAAATATGTGTGATACAGGGACTTGATAGCAGAGTATGCCAGCACCATAGTTTTTATGTGGGGTGCCGCTACTATATATATTATATGGGAGACTAATATATATATATATATATATGTGTGTGTGTGTGTGTGTGTGTATTTATATGGGAACTTTCTACGGTGCGTATAAGTAGTTAAGTAATGAATAAATGGTGCAACTTTCTTAATGGGTTCGGGAACTTCATAACGGTACCAATTTGTTCTAAATAGTGTAAGAAATCTTGAAGAGATTAATTTTCTAAACTAAATATTATCACCCTGTTAATCCTCGAGATAAAACTTCATGGAGAATAAGTGAGATAGACTTTTGAGGTTGAGTAGTACGGTAGACGTGCACTTTAGATGAGAGGTGAGAATTCTCAAGAGAGTGTCGCATACTAGCATGGTTGTTGCATTAGCAGGTAAGCATTTTAAATACTTGCTAAACAAATTTTTTAAAACTGTTTTACAATCGGGCTCTGACCCGTTTTCTGTTATCTCTTCTCTCTTGTATATATATATGTATATATTACAGGTGCCCAGCTACAGGGGCGTCATGCATAGGTTCTTTGAATTGGACACACTGTAGCTTATGTGGGAGCTGTAGGTCTTTGTTGTAGACGACCTCTTCATTGATTCGGTTCTTATTATATTTCTTCATAGTTAGGGCATGTGTTGATACCAAAATTAATATGTTGATGTGGACGAATAACACGAAGGCACGTGTCAATCTACGTGGCACAATAGCAGTTCATTTCCCGATCAACCATGATTCTTTCCGAGCAACGAGGATACACCGAGGAACTCTAGCGCTCCGAGGTACTCTAGCGCTCCGAGGTACTACTGAGCAACGAGCAACTATGGCGGTCCGAGCTGCACCTCGGTCGTATCATTAATTGCCAGATAATCAACAGTTCAAATATTCATTGAATGCTTATATTCTTGACGCGCACGCTGCATTAAATGTATTACCCTTTCACATGTATATCATTTAATGTATCGAACCTTTCATGTACAGCCTCAAGGCTATAAATACCATGTATCAACCCCATTCAAGGGGGCCGGAATTTTTTGAGGGAATTTGTAATCAAGAATTCTGCAAACACTCAGCAATAACATAACAGTGGACGCAGGCTTTATTCCTAGCCGAACCACTTTAAAAATCTTTGTCTTATTTATTTATCTGTGATTGAATAATTAGAGCAATCTAGTTTTTTACATCAACAGATTGGCGCCGTCTGTGGGAAGCGACTGTTACTATCGTTTTTCATAAAAATCATTTATCATCAATGGCAGATAACCCAGAATCCAGTAATCGAAATGCTGGAAATACTGGAAATCTTCCAAATCCATCTGCACCTCCAGATCTGGCCGGAATTATGACAAATCTGGCTCAAGGACAAACCGCCATGCAAGAATCTATGAGGCAACTCATTCAAACTCTTCAAGGCGGTGCACCTACTTATTCAGGACAAAGGAGTGATCGTGGGCAATCGCGATCCAGACGTACTGGGTCATATCGCAATGGAGAATCTAATGATTCTTCTTATCAACCTGGGCGAACTTCATCGATACGGGCTACGGATACAAATCAACCTATATCTCTCTCTCCGGAGAGAACCAGTGTTTTGGAAAGATTAAGCAGGGCGTCTCCTTTCAGTCGGTTAGGACCAAGGAGAAACATGAGTCCACCTAGAGCTCCATCGAGAAGCGCTCGACCACCATCACGTTTGAGAGAAGGATCAGCACAATCACGACCAGCTACTCGTCAAGATAAATCTCAGGAAGCTACATCAGAGCGATCAATTGCTCAGACTAAGCGGCCTGAGGAAGGAAATGAAGCATGGAAAGGTTCTATTCAACGGTTGGAGGATAGATTGGGAGAAATGGCTAAGGCGAGGAACCCCTTACAGAGAACTTTTGTTCAAGGGACACCTTTTGTGCAAGCCATTGTGGATTTTCCTACACCATCGAAATTCAAAGCACCTGTAGTGACCCCTAAGTACGATGGAAAGACAGATCATGTACTTCATATAGAACAATACCAAGTTGCTGCCGACATATATGCAGTCCCCGACGAGATGAGGTGTAAAGCATTCTCGGGAACTCTTACCGGATCTGCACAGATATGGTATAACAATCTTTCTCGGGGTAAGATTTCAACTTTTATTCAATTATCCGAGTTGTTCATTGGCAATTTTTGTTTTGTGGCGAAGCCGGTAAAGCGAGTAGCACATTTGCTAAGTGTTAGACAAAAATCAGGTGAAAGTACTAGAAATTACATAACTCGTTTTAATAACGAGAAGTTGGAAGTCATAGATTACGAAGAAAAGACAGCAATCACTGCTTTGATGAGTGGTTTGCTGCCTAATAAGCTGTACTATACCTTGGCCAAAGATCCACCTAAAACTATGTCCGAGTTGATGGCAAAAGCGGCCAAAATTATGAATGCCGAGGAGGCTATGGCTGCGAAGAAGAATATGGATAAAGAAGTTAAAGTGGAGGTCGACAAGTCTAAGAAGAAAGATCAGAAAGGTAATGGTGGTGACAAGCATTCCAAGAATAATAGGACAACGTTGGAAGTCCTAAAGAAGTACGATAATTACACTCCATTGAAAATGGGTATTAATCATGTTTTGGAAGAAATCAAGAATAGCGAGGAAATCAAGTGGCCAGAGAAACTGAGGACAAATCCCGATCTGAGGAATAAGGCCAAATATTGCGAGTTTCACAAAGATCATGGCCATATGACAAAAAATTGTATAGCCCTTCAGAACGAGATTGAAACACTCATCCGAAGAGGAAAGTTGTCAAAATATGTAGATCGCAGAGGTGAAAGGAAGAATGATGACAGAACTAGAGAGAAATCTAGATCTCCTCGTCGCGCAGAGGAGAAAAAGAAGAGGGACCATGAAGATGATCCAGATGATGACCCTGATCTTCCCAAGAAGCCAAGGCAGCCTGAACGAGAGGTGTTTTCCATACGTTTTGGGTCATTTGATTGTAATGTTATTACAGGAGGAGATGCAGGAGGAGGAGACCTTACTGCAGAAAGAAAGGCTTACCTCGGGGAGGCTCAAGCTTGTTCGTATATTCAGCGGATAAATCTGGCCGAGGATGATCGTCCGAGGAAAGTAAACAAAGAGAAGCTAGTCATTGGGTTTTCAAAAAACGACCTGGCAGGTGTTCTTTACCCTCATAACGATCCTTTGGTGATCAAAATGAGGATGAAGGATGTGGTAATTTCAAGGGTGTTAGTAGACAATGGTAGTTCAGCAGACATCATGTACTATTCATGCTTTGATAGCTTGAATTTGAAATTATCTCAATTGGAGCCTTATCATAGACCCCTTCTGGGTTTTGCTGGCGAGAAAGTTTTTCCACTTGGGACGATCAAGTTGGATATATTCATCGGAACTTGGCCTGCTTGTCGAACGGAAAGAATACGCTTCTTTGTGATGGATAAGAATGTGCAGTCAGCCTACAACATCATTATGGGAAGAGTTGGATTGAAGAAGTTCGAAGCAGTTCCTTCTACAGTACATCAGTGTTTGAAATTCCCAACAAATTTTGGAGTCGGAGTTGTGAAAGGTGATCAAAAAGTAGCTCGGGAATGCTATTACTCGTCTGCCGAGCAAGAGGAACTTGAAGAATCAAGGAAGAATCAACTTGTAAAAGGACAGGTAGTGGAATCTATAGAAACTGTTATTCTGGACGACGAGCATCCTGAACGAGTAACCCAGATAGGATCGTCATTGGATGTTTCAATAAAACAGGAGTTGATAACTTTCTTGAGAAACAGGAAGAATACTTTTGCTTGGAGTCATGAAGACATGCCAGGAATAGATCCAAACTTCTTATGTCATGAGCTCAATGTGAATAAGGAGATCAAGCCTGTGAAGCAGAGAAGAAGAGTGTTTAGTCCCGAGAAGAACCAGGCCATACAAGAGGAGGTCGAGAAGCTCCAGAAAGCTCAATTCATTGAAGATGTAAAATATCCAGATTGGTTGGCAAATGTGGTGATGGTAAAGAAGAAGAACAACAAATGGAGAATGTGCGTTGATCTCACCGATCTCAACAAAGCATGTCCAAAAGATCATTTTCCATTGCCCAGAATCGATCAGCTAGTGGATGCTACCTCGGGACATGAGCCGCTCAGCTTCATGGATGCATATTCTGGCTACAACCAGATCAAAATGAAACCTAAAGACAGGGAAAGTACTTCTTTTATAACCCCAAGGGGAACTTATTGTTATAATGTTATGCCTTTTGGTTTAAAAAATGCAGGAGCAACATATCAGCGGTTGATGAACAAGGTTTTTGCTGAACAAATTAGCCGCAACATGGAGGTCTATGTCGACGACATGCTCACCAAAAACAAGAGAGCTACTGATCATCTAGTTGACTTAGGCCAAACTTTCGATCAACTGGATAAATACCAAATGAAGCTCAACCCGACGAAGTGTACTTTTGGAGTACGAGAAGGAATGTTCCTCGGATACATCGTCAACCAGTGAGGTATTGAGGCAAATCCAGAAAAGATCAAAGCTCTTTTAGGGCTGCGATCCCCAACGACGAGGAAAGAGGTGCAGAGTCTTACCGGACGAGTTGCAGCGCTCAACAGATTTGTATCCCGAGCAACTGATAAATGCCTCCCATTCTTCAAAACACTGCGAAAAAGTTTTGAGTGGACTGATGAATGTGAAAAAGCTTTTCAAGACTTGAAAAAGTATTTGGGAGCACCACCATTGTTGTCTAGGCCAATAACGGGAGAAAAGTTGTACTTGTATCTGGCAGTATCAGAGAATGCAGTTAGCTCGGCGTTGATCAGATTGGAGAATGGAGTCCAGAAGCCAATTTATTACACAAGTAAGGCCTTCCGAGGTGCAGAAATCAGGTACCCAAAGCTGGAAAAATTGGCATTGGCATTAATTGAAGCAAGTAAAAGAATGAGGCCATACTTCCAGGCCCATACCATCATCGTGTATACCGACATGCCATTAAGACAAGCCCTTCACAAGCCAGAAAAATCAGGAAGATTGATGTATTGGGCAATAGAATTCGGTGAATATGACATTGTGTATGAACCCAGATCATCATTGAAGGGGCAAGCTGTAGCAGATTTTATAGCAGAGTTCACATACCCTGATACCCCCGAGGAATAAAAGGTGCTTGCTGACCTACCTGTGGACGATACAGGATCAACAAAAACAGGTCCAGACCAACCAAGGTTGGTAAAAGGATCTGTGGATGGAGAAAAATCATCATATTCAAACCCAGACCAACTAAGGTTGATAAAAGGGTGCGAACGGATGACCGACGAGGAGCGAAAGATACCAGGGAATGATGAAACAAAACAGCAGATATTTTACCGAGGAACTCTGACGGATAAGAAATTTGAAGACGAGGTACCTACATGGAAATTATATGTAGATGGATCATCTTGCACAGCTGGTTGTGGAGCAGGGATTGTTTTAAACACCCCAGATGGTATTGACATGGAGTATGCCTTGAGATTCCAATTCAAAGCTTCCAATAATGAGGCTGAGTATGAGGCTATGATAGCAGGTTTTCATTTGGCGAAAGTCATGGAGGCACGGCAAGTAATTGTTTTCAGTGATTCTCAATTAATTGTGAATCAAATGATGGGAATATATGCAGTTAAGGGAGAGTTAATGGTAAAGTACCATGCAAAGGTGATGGAGTTATTGAAAGAATTTGATGCTATTCAATTGGTGAGGATACCGAGGATGGAGAATGCTAGAGCAGACGCACTGGCCCGATTAGCGTCAGCTACGCGCACCGAGCTGCGAAGAACGATACCAATTGAAGTATTAGAAAGTCGGAGCATAGAAGAAGATCTAACGGTGAAGATTATTACCCTTGATTTAGGACCATCTTGGATGGATCCTATCAGGGCATACATTGAAGAAGGAGAATTACCGGAGGACAAACTAGCTGCCAAGAAATTAAAGTATAAAGTTGCTCGGTATGTGTTAACTAATGGTGTTTTGTATAGACGAGGAATTATGGCAGGTTTACAGAGATGTGTGCACCCATCAGAAGTCAAAGAATTGATTGAAGAAATCCATGAAGGATCTTGTGGAGCTCATGTAGCAGGTCGGACACTTTTGCAAAGGATAATGACACAGGGATATTATTGGCCGACGATGAGGGTTGATTGTATAGCCTATGCTAAGAAGTGTAACAAGTGCCAACGTTTTTCCTCCATCCGAAGAACTCCACAAGCATTGTTGACACCCATAACTTCACCTTGGCCATTTGCCATGTGGGGAGTTGATCTGGTTGGACCATTGCCAATGACCCGAGGAAGGTTCAAGTACCTCGTCGTGGCAGTGGATTATTTTACTAAGTGGGTGGAAGCTGAACCACTAATTGATATGACGTACGAGAAGGTATATCAATTCATTTGGAAGAACATCATTTGTCGATATGGTCTCCCCCATGCTTTCATCATAGACCATGGAACACAATTTGATAATGAAGAATTTGCTGCCTATTGTCATCAGTCAAACATTTTGAAGTATCATTCAGCACCAGGCCATCCCCAGAGCAATGGACAGACTGAAGTGACGAACAGAACATTACTAAATGGTTTAAAGAAGAGGTTAAGTGAAGCTAAAGCAAATTGGATTAATGAGCTCCAATCAGTATTATGGGCTTACCGAACAACTCCCCGAGCAGCAACTGGAGAATCACCATATATGCTAGCATTTGGAAGTGAGGCTGTGATACCTGCCGAGTTGGGTCTCCCAACGCATAGAGTACTGAATTTCAATTCCCCAGTCAGAGATTTGATGAGAAGACTGGATTTGGATATGCTCGAGGAGGTTAGAGAGGAGGCAGCTATTAGGAATGCAGCTTACCAACAACGTACAACTCTGTTTAACAATAAAAGGGTGAAGAAATGTGACTTAAAAGAAGGGGATTATGTGCTAAAGAAAGTCATTCAGAAGCAAAATAAGTTGGAAGCAAACTGGCATGGACCTTACCGAGTTACAGAGGTTGTTCGTCCAGGAACTTACAGAATAGCAACTCTAGAGGGAGAAGAATTTAAGAATGCGTGGAATGCTGAACACCTACGCAAGTATTATCAGTAATGTAAAATGTAAAGCATTTCCTTCATTATGAATAAAGCGAGGATGTTTGGCCATTTTCTTTCTGGTTGAAAGTTTTTCGTGGAATACTAGTGTAATACACTACGCACAAAAAGGCGCTCTAAGGAGCCAAAAAATACTCCTTTGGTTAGGAGGCGCTCTAAGGAGCCAAATGCTCTAAGGAGCCAAAAAATACTCCTTTGGTTAGGAGGCGCTCTAAGGAGCCAAATGCTCTAAGGAGCCAAAAAAAAATACTCCTTTGGTTAGGAGGCGCTCTAAGGAGCCAAATGCTCTAAGGAGCCAAAAAAAAATACTCCTTTGGTTAGGAGGCGCTCTAAGGAGCCAAATGCTCTAAGGAGCCAAAAAAATACTCCTTTGGTTAGGAGGCGACAAAATATTCCAAAATACACCAAGTATAGTTGGTCGGGGATAAAGACCCACTAACTGTAGCTGGTCGACGAGGACAAATTATTGACCTTAGTTGGTCGGACACATTTTATGAAAATATTTGAAATTGAACCAAGTATGGCTGGTCAGGGATAAAAACCCATCAACTGTAGTTGGTCGACAAACATTATTTATCCACCTTGGTTGGTTGGAAGCAGTTTGAACAATTTATACTCATTACTTTATTATTAAGTGATTGAACAACCTTGATACTTGTAACTTTTTATTATTAAGTTGGTTGATGGACAGCACAATATTGTTATCTTTTTAACAGATACATAGATACATATGCACAAATATAAAGGTGTTTCATAAACACAAGACAATAGCAAGATTTACAAACAAAAATGAAGTCTTTCATTAAAAATTAAAAATGAGTTACATATTACATGTATGTGCTGACTATTACATTAAGATTCCTATTCTATTAGTTTCTTGCCCTTTGCTTTTGAGACGGGATCTTCGCCAGCAGGAGGATCTTCCAGGCAAAGGGGAGAATTAATAAAGTTCAATTCCTTCAGCATTCTGACGTTCATTATTGAAGGTGTATCCATTAGATGCTCTGGACGAGATACTTCGATTTGGGAATGAAGGCTATAATCACCGAGGTATTTTGAAATTAGGCTACGAGGAATGGAACGAGCTGGGATCCAGGCCATATCCAATTTGAAAGGTGGCACAGGCAAGTCTAGTAACCCTGGAGCGTGATAATCCCATAAAAAATGCCCTCGCTCCAATTTTAACACACCCAGTGCGTTCAGCCACCCCTGCTTATAACCTTCATTGTTGGCATGCTCAATACGAGCATCCAGATGAACAAGAGCTTCATTATATCCTGCCATCCAGAATTCCCTGGGTTGTTTATGAAATTGAAAGGTTAATCTATCCAATTGCTCGAGAAGGTTTTTGGTCAAAAGATCCTTAGTATGAAGAGCAGACTTTGTCGCAGCCAGTTGATCTTCTAAAGATAAGTTTTTCTTGGACAATTCAGACAGAGCACGATTCTTAGCATTCAGTTGGAACGCTTGAGTTTCAAGAGTAGATTGGGTGCGAGCCTCTTCGACATTGCGACTAAGAACTCTTGATCGGCTCCGAGAAGCGACTGGAGAACTTCGCTCCTCGATAATTCTTCCTCGTCCCCGAGAACCTCTACCTCGCCCCCGAGCAATTCCAGAAATGGCAGATCTTCTTAAATCATCCAGCTCTTGCCTTAGTTTGGCATTTTCAACCTCTAAGAATGAGAAACCTTCATCAGTAACGGGCACTAGAGCAGTGGAAGATGACGCTGCAGATTCATATTGAGCCAACTTTTTCTGTAAATTATTATTTTCTTGCTCCAGGATCTCGGCAATCTGCCTGCAAGCTTCAACTTCACCTTTTAGGGTCCTTTCCCTAATATCATATCCAGCAATGATCTTTTTATGGCCTGTTTCAGAAGAGAGCTGCTGATATCTATTTTCATAATCCTTGTGCAACGAAGCCATTGATGCATTGTGTTGATTTTAAAGATCCTCTATGGAACCATGAAGTTCCTCGATCAATTCATAGTATGCCACATTATTGGCCACATATCTATCAAGTAGATCCTTCAGATACCGGTAAGCCTCAACAGCTTGTTCTGAGGCATCATGACCAAGAATGTCGACAATCTCTGATACACTTAGGTCTGTATGACCAGCTTTATAATATCCATTGCATTGTTGCATCAATTCGGTATCAGGAGCAGATATCAATTCCATTATGGCCAAAAACTAATAAAGAAGAGAAAAGCAGGAGTTAATAAATAAAAGCAGACAGAGTATCAACAATGAAGAGGAATGAAGATATATTTTATTAGATCATCAAAAAAGGGTTACATTGCTCGATTACAAGTAATGAAAGATAGAAATGGTACCGAACAACTTCACACCTTTTCCTTGTCTCCCAAGACTTTCTCGGGAGGCTGGGATGAGGAGCTCGGTTGCTCGGTGGTGACAATGGCTTGATCAGCAGAAATCCTCTCAGGAGGAGGAGGCATGGAAGAAATGTCCTCGGTGGCAGAGGGTTGAGAGACAGAGACTTGATCACCTATGGCCACAGAAGATTCATCAGAGACAGGCTCATCTTCTTCTTCCTCCCCAATTGCTGGAGGAGGACCAGGGAGGTGTAGTTGGAATAGCTCAGAGTCGTCTTTGATCTTTAACTCTTGCAGAGCAGCTACCCAGCCATCATGGAAGTATTTCAACTTACCATATTGAACTTGGGAGGTCATTGCAGCAATTCCTTTCTCCCATCCTTTCTCCCAACCAGCGCTGAAAGATTTCTTGACTGCAACCTTTCTTCTCAACTTCTCCGAGGAGAGCTTCACATTCAATTCTTCCTTTTGGACCTTGATATCTTGCAGGGCAGACAATTTCTCCTCTGCCTTATTCAACTTATCTTCAAGCTCTCCCAAGTTCTTGAGCTTGACATCATACTTCTGATGTTCTACCTCCAAATCTTTCACTTTTTTCTCCAAAATCTTGGAGGTCTCAACCATTTTTACCTTCTCGGCCTCAACTGCAGATAACTTCTTCTCCCAAGCAGTCTTATCCTCATTGTACTGCTGGCGAGATTCTTTCAGAGATTGGGTCAAACCCAATAAAGCATCCTCTACACCTGACGAGGAGCTTGAAGCTTTAATAGCTTCATCCTTCTTCACAATATTATTAATACAGTTCACCAGCTGAGAAATGAGAAAAACAGTAAATCAATACAAAAATGCAAGCAATTCAGAGAAAGAAAGAAATTCAGAAGGTGATAAATTTACCGAAGCAAGGTGACGTGTAGCTAGGGATGTCAATGTATCCCTGGGAATTTTTTCATCAATTCCCTGGACTTCGGGAATGATCCAAGTTTTCACCGAGCACATTGCAGAGCTCGGAGGGATAATGGTGGGAACACCAACACCACCAGCTGGCAGTGTGGAGGCAGTTTCAGCCAAATTGATTGAGGATGACTTCCTCAACCTCTTCAATGGAACATCAGCAATTTCAACCAAGGAAGAACTCTTGGTCGGGGAGATAGAAATTATCTCAACAGGAGCAATTTTCTTGCTCGGAGCCACTGGGGCTTCTCGGTAGTTTTGGAGGCTGCAACATCCACCTTTTTAGTCCCCTCTGGGACATCAGCTTTACTTTTCTTGGCCCCAGCAACAGAGGTAATATCATCAAAAAGATCAGGAGGAGCTCTTTTCTTACCCATCCTTTGACTTAAAGGAAGAGGAGAATCTGAAGAAGAGTCCTCTGGAGTGGAAGTTGGCTCAACAGGGCGAGCAGTATAAGAGGTTGTGTAACTCTTATACTGTAGCAAATATGATGCAGACCTAATATGCTCGTCTGCAATGTTCTTATGCAAACCCCAGATAAGTTTCAGATGCTTGATATTAACTTCTGATTCCTTTGGAGTTTTTCTTTTGCTATCAACTGTAAATAAATACATAACGAGATATCAATCATACATTTTGTCAAACATGATGAAAGCATAATTTCATAAGTAAAATAAAATGAAAAATAAACCTATCCCATTGCCATATGGGGGGCATCTGGGACCGTTGTATACTTCATCTCCAGTTAAAGGGGCATATTGCCAATTTTTTATGATCAACCCATGCTCAAAATAATCTCTATTTGAGTCAGAGAGGTTAACTACAAGAGCCCTATTCAGAAACCTAGTTTTTAAATAATAAATATTATCTAGAGTAGCCCATTTATAGCAATACATAATTTCAGGGATCCCAATACGAGTCCCATGAGTTAGATTTAATTTGTGCACCCCGTTAATTATTCTCCATGAATTGGGGGCTATTTTTGCAGGGATAAGATCGAAATACTGACAAAACTCAAGACACAATGGGTTTGGTGGAAAAGAAAATCCACATTCAGCAACAAAAAGACTGGGGAACCAATGTCCCTCAGCCAATCGAAAGTAATCTAAAGGCTCAGAAAGAACCTCTAGAGTTACCCACGAAGGAATGGAAAAATCAGAACGAAATTTCTCAACAGACTCCACAATATAAACCATACTGAATAAAAGAGGAGAAAGGAAAAAGATCTTACAGGAAGAAAGGACGAATGTTGACAACGAATGAAAACAAGGATGAACGCACAAGAGAGAAGGAGAAAATAGAAAGCTTGAATGCAGAAAAGTGGAAAACGTAGAAGACGGTATGGTTACCTAAGAAGTTTAAATACTCTGCATTGGGAAGCGGCGAAAGAAATGATTACCAAAAAGAAACTACTGAACTTCCGGCGGCTAAAAGGACGAAAACTGCACGGAGATCGAAGCGCTCATAAAAAAAAATTCAAAATAAAGGCGGAAGCTGCGAAATAAGAAGGAAATTTGAATACAATGTTCCTGAAACCCAGGAAAGTCATTTAATATCACCATATACTGAGAAAGAATGTCCCATACTCCTCAAAGTTCGAAATATGAAACATTGGGGGCTTCTGTTGATACCAAAATTAATATGCTGATGTGGATGAATAACACGAAGACACGTGTCAATCTACGTGGCACAATAGCAGTTCATTTCCCGATCAACCATGATTCTTTCCGAGCAACGAGGATACACCGAGGAACTCTAGCGCTCCGAGGAACTCTAGCGCTCCGAGGTACTCTAGCGCTCCGAGGTACTACTGAGCAACGAGCAACTATGGCGGTCCGAGCTGCACCTCGGTCGTATCATTAATTGCCAGATAATCAACAGTTCAAATATTCATTGAATGCTTATATTCTTGACGCGCACGCTGCATTAAATGTATTACCCTTTCACATGTATATCATTTAATGTATCGAACCTTTCATGTACAGCCTCAAGGCTATAAATACCATGTATCAACCCCATTCAAGGGGGCCGGAATTTTTTGAGGGAATTTGTAATCAAGAATTCTGCAAACACTCAGCAATAACATAACAGTGGACGTAGGCTTTATTCCTAGCCGAACCACTTTAAAAATCTTTGTCTTATTTATTTATCTGTGATTGAATAATTAGAGCAATCTAGTTTTTTACATCAACAGCATGTTGCGCCCATTTTCCATTTAATATAGATTTTCAGAGATGTATGTTCATTTATTTTCAGTATTCGGTACTCTTTAAGTATCAACTCTTGTCAGGATGATTTCATTTGTAGTTTAAATTAGGTTTGGTTGATCTAGATGGATTAATTCTTTTGTGTTGACTGAAATCCATAGCACTTATGTGATTCTTAAACTGTTGGTTATTTAAAAGGTTTTCAAATTGGAATTTAATAAAAATGGAAATAAAGTTTTAAATTGTTTTGACACTTAGCTTAATTATTTAGGGTGTTTAAATTGGGAAATTTTATTTTGCGATAGTGATGCTAAGAATGAACGAACGATTCACCTTGATTTTAATTTAATAAAGTATTGATCGCCCGGTATATAATTAGGCGGGGTGTCACACCATGTAAAGCATCCCCGGAGTCTAAGCATATAGAGCTACTAATGTGAAATTAAATAGAACACTTACCTATATAACGCTCTCAAGATACGAACTCTCACCCAACCTACCGTAACAAAGATGAGGGTATGAGTCAATACCCAGTGGGAATAGACAAATGCAGTATATAAATGAATGGCAAAAAGAAGATTCTACACATTATACTCGCGTGCACATGCAACTACCTTGTATATATATATATATATATATATATATATATATAAACAGGTTGTTATGCTGACGCAACTTGCGGATTTAACTTGCGGACGGATTTTTGTATATTTTTTTTTAAAAAAAAAACACTTAAATTTCGACTTGATTTTTTTCTGTGGTATTTAAACATTTCAGGGGACCCTTGTAACAATCAACTCAAAATGAAATATGTTACTATTTTAAAAAAAATCGATCAAACATATGTCAGTTTTAAAGAGCTTTAAAAACTATTATATGTTTTACAGATTTTTGAAAATAGCAAAACAATTCATTTTGAGTTGATTTTTTTATAGGGATCCCTAAAAATTTTTAAATCCCATAGAAAAAATCAAATCAAAAAATGTTTTTTTACTATTTTTAAAAGATACGGAAAAATATATATATATATATATATATATATATATTTCCCTTAGTTTGACATTTATCCCTTTAGTTAACACGCACGGTTAAACACTTGAAACAACAACATTTTGTTTGATCGAAAGCCATTTCTTTATCGAAATCACCCTTTTCATTTTAACCAATTCACGTTAGTATTTTTATTGAAAATCACCCTTTCAACACATGCGGATACCGTGTTACAAAATAATTATTTAATCCTTGAAAACCTTTTACAACACACTCTTGTGTTAATCATGGTTACGCCTTGTTGGGTTACTTAACTCACCCATTTACCATTACAATTTCCCTTTCATTTACTTTACGGACATTAATCAATTTACACATTCCTTGTCCACTTTATCGTTTATCGGAACATTTATTAATTCATTCAAGTTAGGTTGTTTTAACAGCCCTTACCATACAATCCATTTCTTGACATGTTCCTTTACTTTATCTTATTCTCAAAATCTTTTAATAAATCCCGTACTTTAACGGGCTTCAAATCGCTGACGATACCACCATTTACTTTGTCCTGTGGTTTTGGACCTTTCACCCCAGGGCTCCGGGCCCTCCTTAATTATCTCGATGTCATCTGAGTTCTTTTTATGTGTTTTAATATTTTACAAATATTCACATTATTCCTTTTGTCCCTTTTTACCGGACCGAAGTCAAACCTGAGGTTTTACCCCAACTCATGTTACATTTTGAAATTACCATTTCATATCCTTTACACTTTAACTTAGATTTTTAATTCAAAAAACATATTCATTTGGACCAATTTGTGTAACATCTTTTTCAATATTTTTATTTCATAAAATATTTCACTTTAAGTAAAATTACCATTATACCCTTTAATTTCCAAACTTGTCATTTTCCTCTATTTTTCAAGTGTTTTTTTTTCAAACTCCTTTTTAACATTAGGAGTACTCTTCTTCTCAAGTTGGAAACCTATTTATTCCATTATTTCTTTCCTAATATCATAAGTGTTAATCTTCCAAAATATTATTAAGTTACATGCGCTAACTTCCCAATGTTTAACCATTAAGACTTAACAAACGCCTTTATTAATCATCCTTCCGAATTACACATTTCTTTACTTTTATTATCCAAGAAATCTTATTACTCTTAAAGAATACTTTTATAAGAAAATAGCATTTGCTTTTTAATAATACATGTAGTTTTACAACCTTATATTCATCACACCTTTAATCCCTTTTTCACACAATTGAAGATTATAATTTCTACTTTTCTCATTTCTTGTTTAAACCAAACAAAACCTTATTTAAACTTGTTTAAATTTTTATCATCAAAATACTACAAGTTTATATGCATGAGAAGATAGATTTTAAATCCTAAAATCCTATTAATGGGTTAAAGATGCATTTCATTGTAAACATTCATAATATTTATAAAACACACCTTTTCTAGACCATAGGGCATTTTATTTCTTAAAAGTCAAATCAATGTCCCATTGTTTTATAAAATCTTCATTTTTTGCAAGAAATCAAACTTAATTTACCAAATATATTAGGTAAGATAAAAATGTAAATCTAAAACATTTTTATTCCACAAAAATGTTTAGCACCAACTTAAGCATCCAATTTACATGAAAATCTCATTTATTTCAAGAAAGCTTTAAAAAGTTTATTCTTCACTTATTCTCAGCCAAATTATATTTTTCCAACATTTTTATTTCATAAAAATATTATTATTAATTTCTACTAGAACATCCATCATTAAGTTCAAAAGCATCCTACTCTTAAATCCTAACAATCAAGACCACAAATCTAAGA
The DNA here is from genome assembly GCA_949130495.1 of Sambucus nigra. Lineage (NCBI taxonomy): Eukaryota > Viridiplantae > Streptophyta > Magnoliopsida > Dipsacales > Adoxaceae > Sambucus > Sambucus nigra. The sequence goes on along the minus strand of OX422208.1, from coordinate 316,974,120 downwards.
GTTGTTTGTTCTCACCTCTAAAGGCTCCAAATGGTGGCAATAAGGTTGGTGTGTAACAACCCGAGATCTTGGAGACGATAATTTATTTATTTTGGGAGAAATAAATATTATTTTAATTGGAGATTAATTAAATTGGCAATTGAGGTCAAAATTTAGAGTCGTTGGAAAGTATGTCTAATGGCAATTCTGAGGGTACCATAGTGTCCGGAAGGGTCGAGAAAGTCGAAATGACTGTACTTGGGGCCTATTTAGGTTCCGGAATAAATTAGGACCGTTTGACTCGATTTAAAGTTACCGGGTCATTTAAAGTGTGTATTATCATTTAAAGATGTGTATCTTGGGTTTTAGGCTTAAAAACCTACGGGAGATTTATTCTCCAAAGAGAGAAAGAGAAATAGAAAGAAAGAAGAAGAGAAAGAAGGAAAAAGGAGAGGGAAAGAGGATTCTCCGGCCATTTCGCGAACTAGAGGCGGATTCAGACCCTACGAACCCGAGGCAAGTGATTAAACTTGCTAAATAATTGTTGTGTACATTTATTGCATGATTTGTGGATTGGTATTTTGGGTTTTAGGTTTAATTTAACAAAACCTAACTTTTGGGTATAATCTTAGATTTAATATGTATATCTTTTATTTGAGGTTAGAAATTAGTTTATATATATTCTAGGATGAATTTTGATGATATATTTATGATTGGGTTGAAGAGAAATGGAGAGAAAACCATTAAAATGATTTTGGGTGTTTTGGCTTACTTAAAAAAGTAGCCATTTTCGAGCCTCCAGGTAGGCCGAATCGATTCATCCCCTTAGCCGAATCGATTCAGAAATATGCAGGTGCCCAGGTCTGAGTGACCGAATCGATTCGGACTCCAGCCGAATCGATTCGGCCTGAGACAGAGTCCCAGGTCTGATGACCCGAATCGATTCGCCTTCCTGGCCAAATCGATTCGGAATAGTCCCTAATCGATTCGGAAACAGGGCTTTTGGGGGAAAGTTTTTCTAGGGATAATTTCTTTTCGTTTTGTTCGAGGTTATCGATTGGGGATCTCTATAGGAGATGTTTGGAGTATGTTTGGGAGACTTTTAGTGAGTTTCCCTTATAAGAAAGTTTGGAGTCATTTTGACTAAATTTGAGGAATACCGATTAGAGATTTTGGTATTTTTCTAAGTGGGGAAGCCCACCTTTACTTGGGATTTTATTTGGGGATGATAACAACTTCACGATGTGAAAATGAGGTTAACTTAGAGATGCCAAATCTTAGGATCCATTCCCAAAAAGGGAATAACTTTAACGGTTCATAAACTGAATTGAACCCTATAAGGGATGGAGAATCATAAATGTTAATTGATGTGCATACGGATATAGAAATATCCTTAGTGGTGATTGATTTGGGAGATATCTCACACAATGAGAAATGCTAATTGAGGTGCATTAGGATATAGAATATCCAGAACTTAAATTGAATTGAAAGACAATTCATACTAGAAGCGACATGAGAGCTTCAAGCAAGAATTAGTACATCATATACTAAGCGGGGTTAATGTGTGAGGTTAGGCGTTAGTATATCTTGAGAGAAATATACTAAACAAATGATGTTAATCAAATTGCGCCTAAGAGCGTATAATGGAAATGAATATGATGTTGCAGGTATACCTTATATATAACGGTATATCTTTATTATGTGGGATGTATGTATACCTTATATGATGGTATATATATATACATAGTTAAGCATACCCCCTCCTTGCTATCATTGGGAAGTTACGTGCATAGAGGGTGAGCATCCTAGCTAGATGATGCCCGGTGTGGATATTCCCCAGGTCATAGTCGTCCTTTGTGGTCAGAAAATGACATATGTGATATACATTTATTTATTTTGGGGGTGAGAGGTCGTGGGTATGTGTCGCTCTCACTTGCCGATTAGGAGCTATGACTGCTTCCCGGACGTCGTGTGCGTGAGTTGATCACGAGGTGGGTGTCGTTGAACCCCACCAGGTGGCCCCAGTTTTGCTACGTGTATAGGCAACTGGAAGATGATAGCATGTGAGCCTGCGTCCTTTGAGTTATAGCTCGGTTGGATGGTTATTATTGCTTGTGGTTGTATTTGGGTGTCAAGGGCATAATGTACCTCAACGACCCACATTGCCAGGATTAGTGTATCGGGGGGTTCCTTGTTTGGATTTCGCTTCGACGAGACGTCCCACTCACGAACCGCAGTGTAATGTTGGAACTTGGGGATAAGTTTAGTCCTTAATGCTCATAATTATATATACATATATATCACCTATCCCGACAATCGACAGTGCCAGGAGTAGTGTAACGGGGGGGTTCCTTGTTTGGATTTCGCTTCGGCGAGACGTCCCACGCATGAAACGCCGTGTACTGTTGAGAATTGGGAATATTAATTAATTAAAATTGGACAATAATCATTTGGGTTACATGCATCTTGCATTGAGGGCATAATGAGCCCCGAGGATCGATACGGTCAGGAGTAGTGTAACGGGGGGGGGGGGGGTTCCTTGTTTGGATTTTGCTTCGGCGAGACGTCCCACGCATGAAACGCAGTACCGTGTTGAGAATCGGGAGGAGTTTAGTTCTTAACTCTTGATGCTAATAACTCATCTATAATAATTATATATATGGTTTCATGCCTTATATGGGCATCACTAGAATATAAATTCTAGTAAATGAGATTGTTGATGTATTTTGATGATGTGGACATGATTGTATCATGTAACTTTATATGTTCAACAAATGAACATTATAAAGATAACTGTGACTATTACATTAAAGTTAAAGCATTTAACTTAAAGATAATGGAAACAAATGTAGGTTGGGATATAGGGTAGATGGTTTCACTTAAATACTTTATTTGGGTTTAAGTTAGAATCCTCTTACCTAATTAGAATCGGACATCCATTTGGAGATACGTGCATACGCTTAGTGCGCAATTTAGATGAGAGGTGAGTTGAATTTTTATGGAGTGTTCGATTCCAACTAAATCATGTAATAATGCATTTATAATTATTATGCATTTTAATACACTTGCTATAAACTGTTTTTTAAAACTCGGGTTCTGACCCGTTTATATTTTCCTCCTCCATGTATATATTGTATTACTTCAGGTGTTCCTCCGCAAGGACGTCTTGATGTTCATCCATTCAGTATTCGAGGAGTTGTGGCAGTAGCGGACTGTTGCGGCACTTTGCGTTAGTCGATTCCTATCTTTGTATATCTAGATTAGGATTCGGTTGTATTGAGTTAGTATTCCAGTGTTGTAGATTAACACTTTCACATTTCATTTTCACAGATTATTGTATTGTCTGTTACCCGACAGCATATTCGGGTATTTCATTGTTGATATTTTGTTGTACAATGTATTGTACTCTTTTATTATTGGAGCATGCACACTTCTCATCATAGTTAGATGTATATTGTTGGTTGTGTGCATTATTGGTTTTGTTGTTGTTGTCAAAAATAAAAGTTTTAAAATTTTTTGGCAATTCGTACTAAATGATTGTGGGTAGTTAGCCTTATATTATAGTGTTTAATTGTTGATGTTGAGACTGTACCATCTGAGATACCTGATTTATGTAGTATAGGGCTGGCCACCCGTTATTATTTGGAGCGAGTTGTCACAGGTGGTATCAGAGCATCAGGTTCTAGTGTCTTTAGGATCTGTGTGCGTTACTACGTTCTTCCATAAGCGTTCTTGATGTAGAGCCTTATTATTAGGACGATTACATTCATACGTCCATATCTTTCTGTGATTCAAAAATATTTGAAACGCGTTCTGATACAATTATTCTTGTTTCAGATGCCACTGAAGGGAGGTCGTTTAGTCAGGGCAAATAAAGGGAATGTGCAACCCCAAATGCCTCAAAGGAACATGACTACGGATGATGTTGCCAATATAGTGGCACAAGCAGTAACTGCTTCCATTTCTACGATGGCTCAGGAATCTGCCGCTTTATGACATTTAGGTCATTCGAGCGACATATTACTATCGTTCAAGCGACATAGGCATGTTGTGCAATGTCCTTATTCGAGCAACATCTCATCTCGATCTAGCGACATCATGTATTCATTTGAGCGAGATCACCGACTTAATTTTGTTATATATACCTGATTAAATGAGTCATTTTTCCTTAAGAAGACCTGACTTCTTCAGTACACGGAAACTACAAACTACAGAATTATTTTATTTTCTTCATTTAGGGTTAAACTTTGTTTTTTAATTCATAAAAAATCCCAATAGTTTAGTGAATTGTTTTGCAACCCAAGATACGATCTTGTTGAAGTTTCTCTTGTAGAGAGGGTAAATCTATAGCTCGCGATAGCGTGTCATTGGAAGTACTTGTGGATGTTCCTAGCTGATTCAGAGATGCATGTTCTGGTGGGTTATTGCAGTTGATCCATTACTGACTCTAGGTTGCGTGTCTATGTGAGTGTCTGAGGATATTCATTGCAGATTTCATTGTATATGTAAGTTACAATTTACTTTTTCATAGTGAAATAAAAAGGTTTCCCTTTAGGGATTTTTTCCTTAAATTTATGTGTCAGCAATTTATTTGTGATGGTTTGATTTTACCCACGTAGATGTATGTGTTGGGGTTTAAATAAAATTAGTTTAAAAATTGACTCTAATTAAATAAGTTAAAAATTGGAATTTGCGAATTAGTTGAAATCGATATCACATAGTATTCTCAAATTGGTCTGTCATGTGTATTGTTTGTATTAGTTTTTTTTAAGGAAAAAAAAAAGAAAAAGGCAAAAATATTTTATTTTCATAAAAATTTTTAAAAGAGTTTTGTATTTTGTTTACACCGTTTATGGATGGACGTTTAGGATGACCAAGTCACAACATCATTGCATATCCATGTGACTATTCGATAGTGTTTTGAGATGATACATCATTTCATCCATGTGCTTTATAATGTTTGGAGTCATTAATATGAGATTTGAGATTACTTTTAACATGGTTGACTCATGATTTCTTTTAATGCACACTTGCACGAATTTGTTTGATTAGTGTACTTGTCTATCACATGTTAGTTGAAGTGCTTCTATCTCAATTTCGTCTTTAAAACGAACCAAATGCGATAAAACTTGACAATGAAAGAGAGCATATAAGAACCGCTGTCCGTGAAGAATTTGTTTAATATGAAAAAATGATGAGTGAACAAAGGAAAGGGCTGCGAGAGAATAATAATCTCGTCGTGAAATCCACCGTTTAAAAGCGCCCAAGAAAAAATTATGGCAATAAAAATAATAATATGCCAAAAAGGGGCCAATAGGATTTATCTAAGTTGAGAAAAAAATAGAAACATCAAAAGAGCTTGAAAAAGAAATATATATTTGAGGGAGTTTGGTTTGAAATAAATCAATGGGTTTTCACGTTCAGAAAAAGTCTTAAAAAAAGCGTTACATAGTTTTAGACCTTATTGGTCTGAAAATCATTTTAGACTTTGATTTGTTGATTTGATTACGTCAATGTCATTTGAATTCAATCATTTTTACACCTGAGGACGATTTTGAGTTCATTCGATAGGAGTATCCATATTCATCGTGCACATTTGTTATGTATGCGTGAGTTGATTTACTTATTGAATATGTTCACACCCATTCATTCCATTTTTACGATTTGGTTATCTTAGTGTAAATTCATGGTGTTTGTGTTTTTTGTAAAATTTGATTTTGTTTGAAAATTTGAAAAATAAAAAATTATTTGTGAAAGCTTTTCAATTTATCCTTGATGATCATAGTTGATTTGATTTGCTTGTCATGACACTCCATGCTTATTTTGTTTATTCTTTTCCTTGTCTATTTCGGACAAATAAAAAGGGGGAGAACGAATTATGATTTAATGGGGGAGATTAAATTACGGAGGAGATTTGAGATTTGATAATTTGTTTTAATTTATATGTTTATCTCATTTCAAACTCGATATGCCGCGAAGGTATTTGTTTCTTGTCTCACGTGTGTAGGTACAAATATTAAGGATCATTATTTTGCACACACTAATGATGAAAAAAAAGTTGGAGATTTGAAAAAAGTTTAAGACTTGCATTTTTAGTATCGTTTCAGTGTTGGGTTCATGGGAGGGTATTAGATTTGTACAGGAATTTTGATTTCATAATTCAGATATTTTTAGTTTGTACCGGCATAGTCATAGGCGAAGATTTGTAAGGACATATCTTACATAGTCCGTTTACATTAGAGTATGTCGTATACTACAACAACCATTGAAGAAAAGTTCAAGTTCAATCAAGTATTAAGACGGATCCGGATATCAACATTATTCAACAAAAAATCCTCTGCGAGATAGATTTTGGTAAAGTTGTATTTAAGTCCCTTAATGGTTCATTTAAAGTGTTGGGATAATTTTTCTAAACGGTTTTAAAACACCTGAGGCGTCATTTTTCGTCAAAAGATTTTTTCCCAAGTGTTGAGGCAGAGTTTTATAAAATATTTTTTCACGTTTAGGTCGTTCGAGCGACATCTTATTGTCGTTCAAGCGACATAGGCATGTCGCGCGATGTCCTTGTTTGAGCGACATCTCATCTCGTTCGAGCAACAACATGTTTTCGTTTAAGCGAGATCACCAACACTACAAAAAATTACACATTTAACTGCGAAATTTTTCGTAGCCAAAAGTTCATATTTCGTTGCTGATAGTTTTTGGCAATGAAAATTATTTCGTAACAGGTTCGTAGCCAAAGGCCCGTTGCTAAATGTATATGGACACAACATTAACTTTCGTTGCCAATTGTTTAAGTCATTTTTCACGAAATTATTTTCGTGGATAATTATCATATTTAGGCAACAATTTGTTTCGTAGGTAATAGTTCAACATTTCGTTGCTAAATATCTTAATTTCGTTGCCAATTCTATATGTAAACTACTGCTAGAAACTTTTAGCTACGAAATTTATAATTTGTTTTGTAGTTAATTGTTGAACATCTCGTTGCTAAATGTCTACATTTCGTTGCCAATTCTATAAATAGAAACTTTTAGATACAAAAATTGTACCTTCCCTCAAGATCTATTGGCTACGAAATTCAATTGTTGAATAATGATTCTTAATCATTAATTTTTCAACAGTAAACTATTAAATCTTAAGCCGCACTTTTATTTATAAATCGCATATTTAACTACTAAAACATTTATTTTGGTTAAGGAATGTTTCCAAATATATATTTTTTTATTTAGAATTTGGTAAATTAATGTATATCACCAAATTTAAACAAATTACCATCTAAAAAAAACACATTCGTTAAAATCCACAAAATAAATAAATTATCATATATAAAATTCAAATTAATTCTCATACACATACATTGTCAAGTCAATTAAACACTAGTTAAAGGACGTTGAAGTCCCACATTTCATCCCCTTACAAACGACAAATATCCACGGTGAAAAAAAATAACTTAAACTAGTTAAAGGACTTAAAAGTCTATGATTCTATGTGCAAATGTCAAAAGTTCATGGTGCTCCAAAAATAGCTTCCTATCACGTCAAATCTGTAATTAAGAGAATAAAATATCATTAGCTAAAATAAAGTGGGATTTGATTCGTCTTTATCATGAAAAAGTTATAATGATGAGTGAAATTTGATAATTAATGAGATAATAATTGATTACGAATCATTTTAAAAGCATACGAGTAGCAAAACTAAAGGATGTCAAGATTACCATTGTTCGCAAGATGAGGAACGTGATGCGATCAACAACTGAATCAACTTATCGGACTTTGCTTGTCGAGCTAGAATATTCCCTAGCATTGCACGTTGATTCTCCATATCAGCCTTTTGTGCCACTAACTCTTCTCTTTGAATTGTTTCCTCTACTTCAAGAGCTTGTAAACGCACCATCAAATCTTCTTGAACTTTCATAAATTTCTCATGTGCCTCTTCCGATTCAGCATTCCTCAATCGCAATAGATTAATTTTATAATCCTTTTTTTTGGGACCATACCCAAGCCCGTTAATATATCCTGGTCTTGTGCCAAGAACTTTATCTTATATCTCATCTGAGCTCATCATGGTACCATTCTCGGATATTGATTCAGATTCAAGGAATTTCATCTCATTCTGCAAACAAAATAGAAGAAAAAGGATTACAGGTTTGGCCAAAATGTCAAGATGTCTACAATTTTTAATCTTATTAAAGACAATAATTTTAACTGCGAAAAGCATAATGCAGTATGTGTAATTTTTGTACTAAAGATAAGATTACTAAAGGAATTACAAGCCAACAGTGTTTGTTGGTTTGTAATTCAGCAACAACAGGGTAAATTCAAAATAAAATTAATAAGACTTACATAGAGCATTTCGGCTTCGGGAGATGTCCACTTTTCATCTTTCCAATGAGTTTCTTTATAAAACATGGTCCTATTCGACTCTTGACCGTCCACCTCTTTACTTCACTATTAAACAAAAAATAATTAATAATTGTACTTGTAAAATAAAATTCTCAATTGACACACCAAAACAAGTTGATAAATTACCAGTTCATGACGAACCACCACAAATGCTTTTGACCCTTGATTATGCTTTACAACTTGTTTAGACTTGTTATTCTGATTTACAATATATCGTCTTCGCAATAATTTTTTAAACATCATAAGTATACATATTTTAATAAAAAAATATATTTACAAGTTACAACATCAACAATAGTTCAAACCTGATATCTTAGACTACCATAAAGATCGCATAGACTAAGCCAATTATCCTTGGTCATATTAGTAGGGACATTTTCTCGAGCCTCCTCCGCTGATCCATATTTTTTATACACTTCACAAAGCTTGCTCCGTTGACTCCTAATTCTCCCTTTCATTAGCTCTTCCAAACACTCCTTTGCATGATCATCCAAACCAATATCGAATTTCTACTGAAATTTTATACTCAATCAGTAATTGATAAAATGAAATGAGGTAAGAGAAAGAGTACCTGCCTTCTTCATGTTGATAATAGAGCAAATAACATTGCTTGTAAAAATAGCTCAATTTCTAATAAACACATTGCATCCGTCTAGACTGATGAATTAGCTAGAATCATTGTTATAAGAGTGGAGTAAATTAACCAGAGATATTAGAGAAGAAAAATCCCCTCGGTAGAAAATCATAATATCATCAGCAAAACAACAAGTGAGATAGAGCTTTGAAACCTCTAGGGCCAGAGATAGGAGTAATAGAACCAGCATCCACCAAATGAGATATGTTCCTGCTCAAAACTTCTTCAGCAACACAAAAAATAAGAGGGGATGGGGGGTCCACTTTCTTAGCTCCTCTAGAGAAAAATATGTAACCATTAAGGGAGTCATTAAAAAGACTAGACAACTTTATTGAATTGAGGATAGCAGAGATGAGCCTAACAAATTTGGGGGTAGAATCCAAAGAAATTGTCCCATCAGTCTGCTTCAGCATTTTGGGAATGAGAAATTATCCAAAGAAATTAGCATAAAGTTGCCTCAGTCTTGATTAAACCCCATCATTCTTGATAGAAAAGGCCACTAAAACCATAGGGAAAAGGAGCAGATTGAGAATTCATGCTAAAGAGTGCTTTGAATGAGTTCACCAGTAGGCAAAGAAATAAAGGTGTCATTATCATCATCATTGACTCTAGGATGAGTAAAAGTATCCATCAAGTTAGATATGACTCTTTGGAATTAAAAAGAATAAAGAGAGGTAAAGTGATTCAAAATATGGGATTTGAGGACAGGGGGATCAGAAATCACCAACCCATTGTTCTTGAGGCAGAAAATTCTATTCAGAGCTCCTCTGGCCTTAGCAACCTTGTGAAAGTATGAATAGATCAATTTTATAAAATAAAATACCATTTGCAGATTCATGACAGTATGAAGAGATCATTGATCATTGATCTCTTTAATTGGATGGCCTTAGCACATGTTTGCAAAATAAAAAATATTAAAAACTAAAATGAAGGACAATTTTGTAAATAGAGAGACACATAGAATCACTGTACGGGAAACAAAATACCATTTGACATCAGCTTTTTCAACCTTGGTTCCCTTTCTAGAATAAGAAGACCACTTCCCACATAACATTACGCGCTAACGTAGACATAGCTGGCTGGCTGACCCATAAATGGACCTGACTTGACTACGTCCTATACTTACCCTTCAACCAATCACCTTCCCACACGTGGACACCAGTTAATCCACATAATCCTCCATCACTCTACAGTTCTGCTTTGTTATTAAGTTGGTGGAAGTCCAAACGACGCCGTCTAACCACTTACATGGGCAGCCGTGTCAATTGCGTGTGCGAAACTAGAAAAAGTTAGTGTTTTCACTATTCTGTCTCTTCTCAAACTGAAAAGTGAAAAACCTCTTTATATATCATCATATATTTAATTTTGACAAAAGAACGTTATTAGCTTAATTTAACATATCATATTATACCTTTTGAACTAACGTTATTACACGCGGTCCAAATCACCCCAATATAAACCCTACCCCACCTCATATCTTCCCAACACTCCTCAACTCTCTCTTTTCTCTAATCAGTTCTGGGTTTTGTTTTCCCTTATATCTCAAAGTTTGAAATCCTTTTTTTGTTAAGATTTTTGAAAGGATTTCTTCTTTTATCACTATCTCGATTGCTCTGTTCTGGGTTTGCTGAATTTTGATTCAGTCATCCAATTAAAGAGATCAATGATCAATGATGCAATTCACTACAGTTGCAGATTGTATGCAATTCACTACAGTACATCCAACTAAAGAGATCAATGATCAATGATGCAATTCACTATAGTTACAGATTGAGTATGCAATTAACTATAGTTACAGATTTCAATGCATCCACTAAGTACATCCATGAATCCAATTAAAGAGATCAATGATGATGATTAAATACAACCACTAAGTACATCCATATAGTTGCAGATTGTATGCAATTCACTACTGTTGATCCAATTAAAGAGATCAATGATGAAATTCACTACAGTTACAGATTGAGTATGCAATTCACTACAGTTACAGATTTCAATACAGCCGCAAAGTACATCCATACAGTAGGGAATTTCATAGTTAACCCCTCCCCCCCCAAAAAAAAAATATGGCAGATATTGAAGAAGAATGGTGATGTATTGGAACAATCAAAAGTAAATTATGAACCTTGTATGATCAGTGATGTATTGGAACAATCAAACTAAGGCATGTTACCTCTGCTTAAAATTTTAGGAAGGAAACTAAGGCATGTTACCTCTGCCTAAAATCGACCGCTTGATAATCAAGAACAATAGATTACAAATAGATAAAGGAGTCATAATCCATTTAACACATTATACTAAGGCATGAGTTCTAGAAAGCATAGATAAAGTAATATGTTGGGGGTCTAACGATAAGCTACTATGAAATAGTCATGAAATTCCAGCGATATTAGTTATATAACTTGGATATCAGTTATACATAAGTTATATAAATATTGACAACAATTATAAATCTTAACAGTTATAGAACTTCTGATATCAGTTTTTCATCATTCAAGTACTTCTGAAATTCCTAGAGATATCAGTTATATAACTACTATTTTCATTAATGATTCTATATGACAACTTCCAATCTATATATGTATATACTCTTAATGGAAAATCACTCCAGCATGCAGAAATAATTCAAAACCGCAAAATTAAAGTAACAATGCCATTTTCAATAAGAAATTACTTACATTAAGTCTGTTGAACGCTCTTGTCTTATAAGCTTCAGTGAAGTATTTCCATTTGGTTGGGAGTGGAATTAGGTTACGAATGATAATCTCGAGTTCGTTTGATAATTTAGCAGACTGGTCTTTGTCAAGTGGCCTGTTTTTCTCCTTCGATATCTCAATACGCATCTTTTTCCCAGTAGCTTTAATAATCTTCTGAAGCCCCTTGCCACGTGTAGGTCCACGGACTTTTTTCGTTATGGTAGAATCTGTATTCGAAACTTTAAAAGCAAATAAACAATATTAGCAACAAATGAACAATAGTAAGAAATATTTCAAAATTAGTTTTTGTACCTGCATGGCTTGTGGAGGTTTCGGGACTAGTCTGTTGTGTTGATGGCGAGATATTTACAGATTCTACATTCATTACGTGTTCAGTCGTGGGTGCTATGGGATCTATGGGAGTCGTGAGTGCCATGGGAGCTATGGGAGCCGTGGGTGTAGTGGGTGCTGTGGGAGCTGTGGGTGCTGTGGGAGTCGTGGGTGCTGTAGGTGTCGTGGGTGTCGTGGAAGTCGGGGGCGCCATGAGATCCGGGGGTACCGAGGGAGACTCCTTCATGCTATTTGACCGAAGACGTCTTCCTGGCGCCATACTGAAAAGGAACATCAAAACACAAAAAAAAATCATATTTAGTAATGAATAATAAGAAAGAATAACATGTAGTATTAGAAAATATTGTAATTTCTACACCACTTTACTGAAATAAAACCAAACTATATATAGACATAAATCCACAATTTCACAAAATTTTCAAATATACCACGCCATACCAACTCATTGCTCAACATTCAAATATGCCATTAGCAGTAAATTCATTATAGTGGTACACCAAACCTGTTTTATTTGACAAGGGTAGCACATTTTCCATTCATTATAGTTGATCCAATATAAAGAGGAACAACAATCACATGCGTGGTCATTCATAGCAAATCAACAAAAATTACAATGGTAAAATAGAGGCAATCTATATCACTATCATCATCCTCAACCAGCAGTACACTCCATTACATAGTTTCCATTAACAAAGTTAATCTATATCACTATCATCATCCTCAACCACTACAAGTTCTTACGCATTTTCACAATATTCATCAAGTGTTTCGACTTCATCATCGACACCATCAAGGGAAACAATGTCTTCGTCCGATGGTACTCCTTTGTCTATATCCACAATTCCAGCATCAATAGTGTCCGCATCTACATCGTTTCTCTGCAACTGACCAACATCAACTTCTATAATCTTAAAAGCCCATAATGAAGCATTTTCCTGGTACAAAAAATCGTTTGTTTCTGATACATCTGTGTCCATTTCTTCCACCCCAAGACCATACAAGTGTCTATACTGGAATTCCTGAATAACTTGCCAATTTTTTCCCAATTTTGTGTCATTAAGATAAAACACTTGTTTTGCTTGAATGGCCAGGACATAAGGATCACTCTTGTACCACCTACCATTAACATTGATGCTTGTAAAGTGATCATCGATTTGTATTCCTGATTTTTTCTTTTTATCAGCTTCAAACCAGTCACACTCAAAAAAGAGGACTCAATTTCCTTTGATATACTCTAACTCAATAATATCATTCAATACTCCATAAAAGTTAATCTCTTCGTCATTATGATCTCCTTTAAGAACTAAACCGCTGGTTTGACTTCTCCTGCGATTGTCACGGTCTTTAGTGTGAAATCTAACTCCGTTTACTATACAACTTTTGTACTTGTTTGCTCGTATGTCAGGACCACATGCTAATGCATATAGTTGCTCAGTACATTCTGGAGACTTCTGGTCGTACAACCTTTTCATCTATTAAGGAAATTTTTTGAATGATATAAGTTAGACCAATTATATTACTTAAAAAATAATTAAATTTATACATCAATATTATGTTATGATAACTTTACTTAAACTTACGCGTTCTTCAAACCAGCTAGGAAAATTCCTTCGACTTCAATCTTCTAAATTCAAAGGGCTTTCTTTCTTCAGCTCCTCCATATGCTCACTAACAATGGTAATAATTATAACAATAAGCTTCGTAGCAGTTGGAAAATTAATACATATGAAGATTACTTCCTATTTATTAACTTACTCTATATATGGAGCCACTTTCTCACAATTATTCAACGTATACCACCGCATCATTTCCATCTCAGTCACTGTGAGAAAGTCAAAAGTACATGCCGCAAAAGGGCTTACCTTTTGAGAGAATACATACAATCCCTCCTCTTGCTCCTCCCCATCGTAATTTTTTTCCTAGCGGTTGAGTTTAGTTTCAATCTCGTCAAAGTACATTGAGAAAAATGTCAAACATTCATTAACGATGTAGGCTTCTGCTATAGAACCTTCCGGTCGAGCTTTATTACGCATGTAACCCTTTAATGTGCCCAAGTAGCTATTAGCATTTACAATGATATAAATTACCTCATGTTAAATCTTTAAACTATACGTAAAAAATAAGTATTTTGACTTAAACCCCCACTTTTAATGTCAAGTTTGACTTAAAAATTGGGGGTTATGTCGAAATAGCCCTAAAAATATGGCAATGAGTATATTGACATACCTTTCAATAGGATACATCCACCTATATTTCACCGGTCCTCGAAGCATAGCCTCTCGCGGCAAATGAATAGCTAAGTGGACCATTATATAAAAAAAAGTCGGTGGATAAATCAATTCTAGTTTGCACAAAATCACGACAATGCCTTTTTCTAACCTCTTCAGTTCTTCTACATCCAGTGGTTTACAACACAAATCTTTGAAAAAAATCCCCAACTCAACAATTGCACTGTATACTTCCTTGCGCAAATATCCACGAGTCCTAACGGGCAATAAACGTTGTAATAGAACATGACAATCATGGTTTTTCAACCCCGATACCTTACCATCACCAACGTTACACACCGTGAGATATTCGAAGCATATGCATCTGGAAACTTCACTGATTTCAAGAACTCACAAAAACCTTGTTTCTCTAACTTACTAAGTGTATAACATGTATGCGACATTATATATTTATCCCCATTCCGCTTCAAATGTAATTCCTTTCTTATCTTCATATCCTCCAAATCTTGCCTCGCCTTATACGTGTCTTTTGTTTTTCCCTCAGTATTTAATAAATTTCCCAACACACTCTCACAAATATTTTTTTCAATATGCATGACATCAACGTTGTGTCGAAGTTTTAATGTTTTCCAATATGGTAATTCAAAAAAATGCTTTTTCTTATCCAGTTGAGCTCTTCAGGTGTATGTTTCCTCTTTTTATTACCCGAATGTTTCCCTGGTATATAATCATTGACATGATTCAATTATCGTAACAAATCATCCCCATTTAAGTCCATGGTCTTTAATCGAAGCTCTTACTTACCATCAAATTTTCTACTCTTCCTCGATATATGGTTGGGATCCAGATATCGGCGATGGTCCATATAACATATCTTACTCCTTATTCTTTTTGAAGAAGTATATTTGTTACAGATAGAACAAGCCATATAACCCTTAGTGCTCTAACCAAACAAATTACCATACGCCAAAAAGTCATTTATAGTCCACAAAACTGCCGCATGCATTTGAAAATGCATTTTGGTGGATGCATCATATGTTTCTACACCAACTTCCCATAACTCATTCAACTCATCAATTAATGGTCATAAATACACATCCATATCCTTACCTGGTGCCAGAGGTCTTGGAATAAGTAAAGACATCATAAAAAATGACTCTTTCATACATAACCAAGGCGGTAAGTTATATGGCATAAGTATTACTGGCCACGTGCTATATGAGGTATGCATATTACCAAAGGGGTTAAAACCATTACTTGCTAGGCCAAGCCTTACATTACAAGGGTCTTGAGAAAACCCCTCGTGCTCTGCATCAAAATCCTTCCATGCACTAGAATCTGCAGGATGTCTCAATACATTATCTTTGACACGTTTTTCTTTATGCCACTTCATATCATCAACCGTTTTTCTCGATATAAACACTCTTTGGAGTCTTGGCTTTAGTGGAAAGTAACTAAGTATTTTGTGAGGAATTCGTTTACCCCCGTCATTATTAACCTTCCATTTAGACTCTCCACATATTGGACACTCATGTTTATTTTCAAGCTCCTTCCAAAACAAACAACAATCATTTTTGCATGCATGAATCGATACGTCTCACATTCGGGAAAAGCTCCTTGCCTCATAATCTGACTTTGGAAGCGTCTCACCATCGGGAAAAGCTTCCTTCAATAGTTCAAGCAACATCTTGAGTGATTTATTACTCTAGTGATTGATCACTTTCAAGTGGAGCAACTTCACGAGGAAAGACAGTGTAGAGAATTTTTTGCAACCAGGAATTCACGCTCTGCATCTTTCAATAATTTGTTAAAATTGGTCTTATCCCTGACACCAACTTGTCTAGGAGTATTACCAGTTTCAAACGCTTCAGCTGGACCAGCATCAGAGAAAAACTCTTTCTGCATGTCTTCCAACACTTCTTGCATTTCGTCCCCTTCTTCATTTTCATTACCAATCCAATCATCGACATCATTATTATCATCATTAGCATCATCATGAACTATATCATTAGAACATTCCCCGTGATATGTCCATTGTGTTTAGGTGGTATAAATACCTTTTAAGAAAAGATGATCTTCTAATTCATCAATATTTTTGAGATCGATGTTAAGACAATTGCAACATGGGAACCTAATGTAACTGTTGGGTCCCATATGATCCTTTGCAAATCGAATGAATGATCTAACACCCAAGACATACTTTACACAAAATCTATTTGTTTCTTGCATCCAACTCTTATGCATTTAGTTCACATGAAAAATCAAACACATTAAAATATTAGTTTATTATTTCATATAATATTTTTGTTGTCTAAGATTCCAGAGCATAAGACAGAATATGTTTATTCATAACCACTAATCAATATCCATAAAACTAGAGGATATAGGGCAGCCCTCAAGTCAAAACACAACATTTCTAATTAGGTTCCCACTACATAAACCTAAGTCCCCTTATCAATGAAAAAGCAACACGCAAAATTAACAATTAAAAAGGTGTTTTCGTCAATCTTATTAAATTTTTTCTACATATATATACTACCTATTGGGCAGGCGAGCTACATATACGGTGCGTGGAAAGTTAAGTAGAAAAAAACTAGTTAAAACAAGTTGGATCTAGTAATATACTAAATAAAGTTGTAGTAAATACCTTGAAATTATAATCCACAATTCGAAGGGTACAAGTCATTGGAACAAATAAATTACATATTATTGTTACAAAATAGGTCTTAACGATGGTTTAGTACTAGAAAAATAAATTTTAGTGATTCCATTCTGATGAGTGTTAATCAAACACCCAATTTTCACCAGTTAGAACTTTTAAAAAAAAAGAATCATATTATATATTTATATTCAACAGATAACTCTTCACTAATTAATATACTGGAGATAAAAATTATGTTTTCTGAGTAATCTAATGGGAATCTAATTAACTATCACCCTAAATAGGACCATAAACGCGATTTCTTTTAAACCTATTCACCTGTCCTATTAAAACTTTCTTAATGTAAAACGCAAGACATGGCAGAGCGCTAATGTTGGTATATTTAAAGGAGCATGGAAAAAGAAACTTTGAATATACGGATTTTGAGAATAATGTCAAAATTCATGTCTATATCTAAAACAATAAAAGTACATAGGTATGCACCAATAAATTTAACATAAACAAGATATTATCACGATCCTACTATTAAACAGGATAGAGATCTGAATGAGGTAGGGGTTATCACAAAAAATCAGCAAACACAACAAGAATAAATCAATACACGCGAACAAGAAAAAATCAGCATAAACCAACGAGATTAAATCCCCAAAATTTTATTTCAAGATTAAATCCCTAAAAATTTATTTCAAGATTTAACAAGATTAAATCTATAGAATTATGTCAAACAAGATTTGTTTCGAGATTAAATGTGTCAAAATAACCCAAAACCCACTTTAAAAAATGATTCTATCTTTCAAACTCTTATAGATTGTACACTAATGTGTTACAAAACAAGATTATATAGAGAGTGTGTTACAAAAGAAATATGAGAGAGAGACTAAGGGTTACAAAACAAAATTTCTTACAAAACAAGACTAAGGGTATTACAAATATTACAAAACAAGACTACGGTTTGTAGATTGTAGATGGGTCTGTAGAATACATCGAGAGAGAGAGAGAGAGAGAGAGAGAGAGTACCTGATTGAGAGACTCCCAAACGTTTTGGACGAAGGGTTTGGAGGGGGTGAGATAGAGATCGTTTGGGACTCCCAAACAGTTTGGAGGGGCTGAGGTAGAGATCGTTTGGTTTTGGAGGGATATTAAAAAAAAAGATTTCCTTTTACCACAAAAGAAATGGTTGTCAAAATAACATATATATTAGGCCACGAAAATAATTTCGTTGCAAAAATAATATATTAACTACTACGAAATATTTCGTTGCCAATAATAAAAATTTTGTTGCTAAATATTTCGCATTTAGACCCAAGCGCGGGAAGACGTGGGCGCTAATTTTTTGGGACCTATTATCAACGAAATTTTCATTTTCGTTGCCAAATCTAATACTTTTCGCCACAAAATAAATTTTGTAGTAGATGTTGATATTTACCCACAATTTTTTTTTGTAGGTAAGAAAATCGCAGCTAAATGTAAGTTTTGTTATAGTGCGACTCAATTTTGTTATATATACCTGATTAAATAAGTCATTTTTCCTTAAGAAGATTTGACGTTTTTCAGTATATGAAAACTGCAAACTGCAAAATTATTTTGTCTTCATTTAGGGTTTAAACTTTGTTTTTCAATTCACAAAAATTCCAATAGTTTAGTGAATTATTTTGGAACCCAATATATGATCTGGTTGCAGTTTCTTCTGTAGAGAGGGAAAATCTACGACTGATGATTACGTGTCATTGGGAGTACTTGTGGGTGTTCCTGGATGGTTCAGAGATGCATGTTCTTATGGGTTGCTGCGGTTGATCCATTGTTGACTTAAGGCTGCATGTCTATGTGAGTGTCCGCAGATATTCATTGTATATTTCATTGTGTATGTAAGTTGCGATTTACTTTTGCATAGTGAAATAAAAATGTTTTCCCTTTGGGTTTTTATCCTGAAATCTATGTGTCAGAAATTTATTTATGATGGTTTGATTTTACCCACATAGATCTACGTGTTAGGGTTTAAATAAAATTAGTTTAAAAATTGACTTCAATTAAATAAGTTTAAAATTGGAATTTGTGGATTGGTTGAAATCGATATCACATACATTCTCATCTTAAGGTGACATTTCCTACCACATTGTGTGCACGTGTAAATTTTAGGAAAGCAACCCTCGGATTTACCTATGAGAATTTCCTTGGCAACAATTGATCCTCTTGGAAAACATGGTTTTGGCTTTAGGAACAAAAGCATTAGAATAATTATAGCTTATACCAATTTTATCATTCTTGATTTAAACGGTTCCTAACATTTTATCAAATTTTTTACCTAGATTCCAAATATATTTTCACTCTTCTAATGCATCTTCTAACTTCATAATTTTATACTGAAGCACAAATTTTGCCACCTTAAATTTTGGGGACTCCTGGTTCATATTCAACCATACTAAGAAGGTTATCTTGTTTTCCCTCAGTGTAAGTTTTCTTGTAACCAAGAGTATTCTAAAGTGCCCTTAAATCTGCAATAAATTTATCATAATTGCCCAAGGAACTCTCTTTTAACCTAACCTCTAATTTTAATTTAGCCTTTTTTTAATTTTAACAACTCCGTATACAACTCACGAAAGGATAATTAAAGCTCACTCTACTCCTCGACGATAGTCTCCTTACCTCCTTCATCATTAAAAACATCAAATTCGATAGATCGTACCTCAAAACATTTTTTATTTAGGGTCACATGACTAGCCATAAAAGTGGTATAGTTATGCTCCACGAGAGAATTAGCTTTATTTTCCAACTCATAATCACTAAGGGTTGCATTATAAGATTTGGGTTTCTAAACTTATCTTCTTAGTTTAGTAAGACACTCAAAAGAACAATGCTTAACTCCGTGGCCTTTAAAACACTTGTCCTGGTCATCCCCTTTTTTGGGACTATCTCTCCTCTTGCTATCACAGACATTATTAAAGTTGTTAGAATTATTATAAGAATTCTTTTCATCTTTAAGATTAAGAAATTTAATGAACTTTCTTTCACACCTAGCAATCTCTTTGGGTTCTAACTCACATTCACTCTCAAAATTCAACACATCCACCTTACGGGTTTTTTAAGCTAAATTTCTATCTTTTGTCATAGGAGGAAACATATTTATCTCATAGGTTTAGAGATCACCTACAAGTTCTTGGATTCAAAGAGTATCAACACTACCAATAGAATCCAGAATTGTAACCTTAGCATTAAATATTTTGGGAAAGGACCTTAAGATTTTTCTAACAACTTTCAACTCATGGATAGGTTCACCTCGGCTAAATGAGGAATTTACAAAATCCCACAGTTTATCATTAAATTTATCAATTGAATCACGATCTTCCATTTAAATCACCTCAGACATAGTTGTCACATTTCATAACTTAGACACTCTAGCGGTATTCGTACCCTCGTGCATAAATTTTAAAATATCCCAAGCATTTTTATCACTCTCACATGTCATTATACGCCTAAAATCCTCATCCGTGACCTCAAGAAAAATAGAATTTACACCCTTGGAATTAAAAGTCGAGTCATCTTTAGTCCAAAGTGAATGTGCGTTAAGCAAACCACCTTCCATAGGAGGAGACCACCCATGATCCATCAATTTTCAAACATTCTCATCAATAGATTTAAGAAAAATCTCACCCGAACCTTCCATTAAGGATTTTTAGAAACATCAAACATGGCATGTCGGTTAATGGAACTACCCTCACACTAATATCCATCAAAAGTCTTAAAAACACAATCAACAAGGATAAACTCGATAACTTCGAGTACATGCTTTGATACCAATTTGAAAAAACATAGGGGTAGTGTGTATAGGAACCAAACTTTATAATTTAAGATTTTAATTCTAAACAAATTAAATTATAAAGAACTAATACAACAATTTTAAATTAACACGGTTTAAACAAGAATTGTGTAAATTTTATCCCATTTTATATTGATTAATAACTATCTATGTAAGGATGAAAGAGTAAAATAAAGAAAGTAAATCATAAAACATACAACACTGGGAAATATGAGAAAAACTCATAATAGGAAACATTTTCGATGACCTAATCACACAAAGTCCACTATGATATATGATTTATACAAGGTTGATAGAGTGTATTACTCGCCGACTCGACTCCCTTCAAACCTAATGCAATCTTCTCTTCTTGAACCTTCTTCGTAGCTACTTCTGGATTTGACT
Organism: Sambucus nigra; assembly: GCA_949130495.1. Taxonomy (NCBI): domain Eukaryota; kingdom Viridiplantae; phylum Streptophyta; class Magnoliopsida; order Dipsacales; family Adoxaceae; genus Sambucus; species Sambucus nigra. The sequence goes on along the minus strand of OX422208.1, from coordinate 316,952,967 downwards.
GACGGCACACAACATGGTCCACCCGTGTCTCGATATCCATCGATCTTGACCAACCTCTGTCGATCGCAACACAGAGTTCACCGTGCCAAAGGAACTCAAAGTAGGAAGAGTAAACAATCTAAGGGGTTTCATATATCTGATCTTGATAGAAACATATTATCTTAATTCTTGGATCTAACAAATTAGTAAACTAGGTGCTAAAGAGGCCTAGTTTTTCTCACCGATAGATTCTGTTAAAAAGCCTCGATGAAACTAACACAAATTTCCCATTATATCATAAAAAATGTAAAACAAATGTTGACACGAATTTTGAGAAATGTGTCGTAATCTCGTTTGAACAACATTGTACGTCTCGTTTAGACGGCATTATATGTATCATTCGAGTGAGATCGAGTCATTCGAGCTACTGCCCCAAACTCATTAATACGATCTTCGACTCGCTATTTGTAAAATTGGACAGAAAGGTCTCGTTTGAAGCACCTTTGATCCTCGTTTGAATGAAAAGTCAATCTCATTCAAACCAGGATGCAAAATCGTTCGATTGAAAAATATTTTTTTAAAATATCCTCGATGAAAACTAAAAACACCCAAACAGAAATCCAAGGATCAACATAATAACCTATTATCCCTTTTCTTGATCCCTAAAATGAAGACACAAACATTGCTCGAATTTGATGATACATCACGAGGGCTGCTACATGTTTTCAATTGCATAGGCTTGAAGGTACAAACATAAACAACCTAACCTATGACTCAAATAATTTTATAGTATGGAACAAAGCTAATTATATAAATTTAAATGTTCATTACAAAATTTGTCCTTATAAATCACCCCATTTGGGCTATTCCAGGACAAAACCAAAAAACAAAAACTAGGCCATCAATCTCTAATGCCCAATCACCAAATCCCCAAAAAGATAAGACACAATAAACACTTAACTAATGCTACCTCTTCAGAAGCTTTGCACCTAGAAAATTTATGGCACTAAAGCATAAACCTAGACACTTAAAACACATTTCAAATGCAAAGAGAATATAAAATATATAACATTATTAGCGAACAAATTTCCCGCATTATGTATACCTCCCCCATAATCTAAACATCTATCCCTTTTTGTTCGGGAATAGACAAAGGCAAAAGAATAAACATGTTATGAACAAGCATGAAACAAGGCAAAATTATTACAAATAGTCCTAAAAGTAATTATCAATTAAAATAAATGATTAAATGCATGCAAAGACGTAAATAAATAACATATTTTCATATCCAAAAAATATAAGAGATTACTTGCAAGAATATATACATGGGAATCACCAGTCAAGACACACAAAATAAGTTTTCCACACCCGGATGGCATAAATGTGTATCAAAACATGTGGCATGGGGTATAGGGTGGTGAGAAAGAAACACAAGAGATATGCCCCCAAACACTTAAAATAGTCCAAGGAGTTCAAATTTCATAATCATAATTTATCAAACATAGATTTTAACCTCATGTGATAAAAACAATTGAACTCAAATGGAAAATTAGGGCTAAATGCACACAAACCTAGAAAAAATATTTACAATTATCACATCAATAGAGTCAAACATTAAGGATGAACTAGGACAAAATTACGCAAACCCATTGATCTTCAACTTATAACACCTTTAAAAATATAAATGTTCAATTTTTGCTCTTTTGAATATATTAAAATTTTGATGATCACAAACTAAATTTGACCTTGGCATCTTCAAAAGGCTTTTGTCAATGGTGGCATTACATTCAAAGAAGTTTTACTCCCTTCATAAACCTTTTTATTGCACACTCTAATTTTTTTAAACCTAAGGGCATTCTCACACGCAATGGCTCTTTTATGCATAAATTCCCTAAATATAAAAATATGTATTTGACAAGACTAATAGGAGAACACTTCACTTAACTCATGTATAAATAGATATCACATCACAAAAGAGTTCGTGAAGTGTGTGCAGAGGTATATACTTAAATGAACCCTTTAAGAAAAACCAAATAAGAACAACTTCATGACAAAACATAATAAAGAATCAATCCTAACAATTTAAAACCCTACTTAAAGGCTATAGCCACATGAATAATATGGAATAAATGGGATTTAAACCAAAACTAACTACACAAAAGAAATAAAAATATATATTTTTGTATTTGTATATAATAAATAGATTGAAACCCACAAAATACAAAATAAATAAAATCATAGCACTAGATATAACACATATCATGAAGCACATGTCTGGTGTATTAAATATTCAATCGTAATCACTCATAAGATATATTACTCACTTAAATATTTATAGCTCAAGTGCAAGCCAATTGCGAGAATCATAAAAATATGGTAAAATCGGAGTTGAATTCTGCAAGGATTTGTATAAAGTAAAGTTAATATTTGTTTAGAAAAGTGCTAATATGCAAGAGTAAAAAGTAACAAAAGATGATTTAAGCGAGAGAGAGGGTGAGTTAAAGAACTAATGTGAGCTGAAACTTATGAAGAACAAACTAAATAATGATAGTTGAAGTTAAGCAAGTATTAATTATAGAGTTTTAAAGTGATATTAAAAGAGATTTAATATCATTCCCACACCTTAGACTAACAAAAAAGATATGATTCTTATGATTAAATGAAAATCAAATGGGAATAATTTATACTATGGGTAATTAAGCATAAAAGGTGTAAACATAATAATATGAAATGATCATTTCAATAAGTTATGGGAAAAATGCATTGATGTTTTAGTTAAGTCTAAAATATAACCCTTACATGATAAGAGAAAGTAATACACCAATATACTCCAATATCAACACATACACCTAATGATTTCATTCAAACTAACAACCTAAGAATGAAGTCCAAGAATCCAAGTAAGGTATATGATCCCAATATAATTAGACTAGTTACTCATTCTAATGAAGAAATCAAAATACAAAGTAGGAGTAACTAAAGGAGAACATGCCATTAAATACAAGTATTCAAACCCAATAATTGTACTAATTAATAAGAAGGTGTTCAATATAAAAAAAGTACAATCAAACAAAGAATTAATTACTTACAATGGATCAAATGAAAATAGATAGATAGATAGATAGATAGATAGATAGATAGATAGATAGATAGAGAGAGAGAGAGAGAGAGAGAGAGAGAGAGAGAGAGAGAGAGAGAATAAATGGTATTTAAACCCTAGGAGAGAGAAGAGAGCTTTATGCCTGCATTTAGTTCCTTAAAATATCAACTATATGCTATATAAAAAATCCAACATCCTATTTATAGTTTGTTGGACTTTTAGAAGACAAAATAAAGAAAAAGGGAACAAAAATATCAAAAATATGTAGGAGTCAATTGATGGGCTAATTTGAAATTAGGCGCACTAGTTCTAATTCTTTAAAAATAAAAAAATAGCTAATCGAACACCTAACGGCCAATCGAGTAAATAATTTGGTGCTTCCTAAATTTGCTTCAAAGAAAAATGATGCTCGAGTCATTAATATTGCCTTTATTAGTTCCCTCATTAGAAAAATAATGCTTGAGTCATTAAAATAGCCAATCGAGCAGCTAGGAGCCGATCGGGCGGCTCATCTTCTTACACTATTTATTTTCCAAAAATGAGGCATAGAACAATCGCATTAATTCCTCATTAGTTCCCTCATTACAATTGATCAAACCCTCCCATTTAAAATTCTTTAAGGAAGTGAGGACCTCGTTTGGTATGTCGTTTAAAATCCAATGATCAACAAAAGCCAACGATCTTTGTTTTTGAAAATACGCATAATACCACTCCCGCTCTCGCATGCAACGAAAACCATCCACCCCTTTTGTTGGTTCACATTTTGTCAACTCATATTTCTCAATTTCAACTATTTCAACCTTCAAAATAATAATTAGGCAACACAATTGATAGAGTAGACTTTTTGGTATATTTTGTGTCATTGCTTGAAAGTCCTCTAATTAAAACCATTCATACCTATAAAAATATAATAAAACTAGAGTGTAGTGGCAAGTAAGGGAATCAATCCAAATCCAAGGATGAAACATACAAGAGAGGCTTGTAATTCATTTGTTTATTATTTTCTTTTCCGATTTTTGCATTTTCTATTTTTTTTTTATCTTTTTCAATATTAAAATAATTTTTTGAAATGAGGTGAAATAAGACTAAACTATATCAAGATGTAAATAAAAGTAAGTGAAGATATTGAGTAAATCTAACTAAATAAAAATCTAAAATATGATAATGGTGAGGAAATAAAAGTGAGGACTAACAAGGGATAGGATAACACCATATATTCTAGTTAATTAAAATTAATTCATTCATTAAAATTAATTATCCCAAGTTAGTATCAAAATTACAAATGAACTCTCATTACAAATTTAATTTTGTTTTTTTTTTAAAACGGCAAATTGTATTATCATATAAAGCTTACATTCGGAGTATTTAACAAATCAAACATAGGGCGTAGTTTGTGGGGCTGAAAATCAAATATCCCCAACTTTTAGGATTCTCGTATTTTGACAATAACATTTTAGAAAATTAAATTTAACACTCCTACAACTCTTGAAATGTAGATCAAAACATCATCTAACAAATCACCCGCTAGGATCGATCAATTAAACTAGTTTAAATCATAAAAAATAAATTTAGAGTTGAAATTCAAGGAATAATCCCACACTTGAGAAACCCCTATCTCTAGTTCGATTCTAAGATGGGTATTATAGCTCGAATTTTGATTTTCTCTCGAAAATCATTTACCCTCTCTCGAGGCGTAAATAGAAAGTAAGAGTGTAAAGTTAATTATCAAAGGAAATTTTAATGTAAATAAACTAATTAAAATGGATTAACATCAAATAATGGGATCATCCCACCCCTTGAAACAGGATTTAACCTAACATGATATTAAACATGATGAACAAATAATCAAAGGTATATAAAATAAAAGAGTAGAGAGAGAGAACAAATCTTCAACAAGTCTCCTTGAAATTAGCAATTTGAACTCTATCTTCTTCAATATAAATCAAATCACTCACAGTTAAATCTCACCAATTCTCTAAAAAAAAAACTATTTACAAAATATTTTTCTCCCTAGTTTATTTTTTACTTTAAACTATCCCTCTTCTTCTCCATGTCTCTTCTAGATCTTCCCCAAATGAGCTTTTGGGTCTTCATTTATAGTGAGGCACGTGGAGATAGGGGCATAAATGGGAGCACAAATGTGTGCATGTGGTTTGGGTGAGGTAAGGAGTGAGGGAATAAAAATTTGTTTTGTTAAAAAGGGGTTAGGGTATTTGTGAAAAATGAGGGTTAAGTTGGTTTAAAAGACATGTGTGGCATTTGACTTTGGTCTTTATTTTGGTTTTGGCTTTTGGCGGGTGAGGAAAATCGTTGGTTGCGATTTGGTGGAAATGGGTTTGAAGTTAAAACAGGGTTGGAAGGTTGAATCAGCTGGGGTATTGGGTCGCGGTTTTGAAATCGGGTATGGCAGATGTTGGGTCGAGATGGAAACTGGGATGCAATCGGATTCGGGCTCTCGGGTTAGGTTGAATGGAATCGCCGGCGGGTATGGTCGTGGTAGACCGCCATGCGCTAAGGGATGTCGGAGTTTGTGGGTGCGGGTTTGAGTCACAAGGGTCGAGTTCAGGTTTAGGCAAGGAGGAAGGTAGGCAGTTGGTGGTTTGGGCGGACAAGGAGGTTCGGGTTGGAGGTTGGTGAGCAGGTCCGACCGGGTAGGAGGGTCTCGGGTCGTGGGTTAAGGGGGGTTAAGCATGTGAGGGCAACAAGAGGTTGACTAGGGGTGGTTTGTTGATATGGGCATGGGTGGATCGGGGCAAAAAGGTTGTTGGAGTTGTTTAGTTTAATGGTGGTAGAAGAGAGAGAGAGAGTGTGTTGTGGGTTGTGGGGAATAAGATGAATAGTTAAATGAGGGTGTGTTTGTGTGTGTGAGGGTGTATGGGAATAATGTGTGGGTGAGTGAGTATTTGGGTGTATGTGAGTGTAGGGGTGATGTGTGTGTGTTTAGATTGTACCTAATCTAAAAATAAAATTAAGAAAATAATAAAAATAAAATTCACTAAAAAAATATAAATATAAATAAAAATAACACAATACAAACACTAAAAACTAAACACCACTCAAATAAAAACTAATAAAATAAAGCAAACAAAACAAAAATAATAATAAACTAACTAAAAATTAAAAACAAACAAAAATAAAGGAAAACAAATACTCGACGCACTAAGATAAAAAATAAATCCTCTAAAAATAAATAAAATCTATTAAATTCCTAATCTATAAAATAAAATTCAAATAATAAAAATAAAAATAAAAACAACACAATAAGTAAAAATAAAACCTAAAGTCCTAAAAATATAAAATCTAGCAAAACTAAAAATAAAGACTACAATTAAAAACTAATAAAAATAAAAAAATAGAAATTTTTTTTAGAAAATTCTAAATAAATCTAAAATAAATCCTAAAATAAAATGACACAAAATAAAAATCTAAAAAAATACAAACTAAACACACACGAGGCTCGGATGATGGATTGGGCTAGGTTAGGCTTAGGTAAGGTACATGACAATGGAATTAGCTCCATATGATGCGCATTTGCCTTGAAATAAGTGTCGTCGAACTTTGCAAACGATGATCAAGCCTACACATAAAACATTTACGCATATAAGATCCATTTTGTTAAGAATTAAGAATTAAAATGCGTCTATTCGGGGTATAAATATAACACTTTTGGGTTCTTATCAACAATATAAATTGTAAAGATAAATTAAGGAAACTTGAGGTAAAGGAGTAAAAATGGTGAATGTCGGTCGACCGACATTCTAACGTGTGGCGAAAAGTGAAAAAGTGTGTCACAGTTGAGTAACGAAACTCATTAATGCAATTTCACTATACCATAATGGCTATTTTGCAACTAAGAGATTATTTAATTTGTAAGTGTTTATAATACTTACAAATTTTACAACTATTTTGGATACTTACTTATAAGTGTTCAAAATCAATGTAAAATTTGTGATTTTATTAGTGCCAAAACCTAAAAGTGTTACATAGTCTCCCAAAAGTATAAAGACACAATTTCCCTCCCTTACTATCTCTCTCGTCAAAATTCTCGTCCCCCGTCTGCTGAAATCGCACCAAAATTTTCACTCCCTCCCAAAATCGAAAATCTTCCATGCAAACCAAAATCATAGACTCCAAACCTTCGATTTAGGGCACAATTGCAAAGCTTCAAATCTATGGCACAATCGTAAAGTTTCAAAGATTGACTCAAGTATAACTCTTTCTCTCTCTCTCTCTCTCTCTCTCTATATATATATATATATATATATATATATATATATATATATATATATATATATATATATATGTGTGTGTGTGTGTGTGTGTGCAAATGTTGGATATGTGTGTGTAAACATGTATCTTTGCGTGTGTAACTCTGTAGTTATGGGTGTATAAATATGTAAATGTGTAGTCATGTGTTTATATTCATTGAGAAATGGATTCAGGTTACTATTTTTAGCGACTAACATGATTTTGGCTTGTATGTACTGTACTCTGGTTTAATGGTTCTAACTGTTTTTATTCAGTACAATTTGAAGTCAAGCTTTTGTTATTTTCAAATTTACTTGATGGCATTTAGGTAAAAATTATGTAGGATTATGGTAAACTATTTGATCGTTTTCTTAGTCGTTTGCATATAGTCTCTTTTTAGTGAATTAATGCATTTATTTATGTCTCTATACAATTACACTATGTTATAAAAGTTTCATTTTCAGTCTCTTTTTTCATTATATATTTTTGTATGGTATCTATCTAGAGTTGTTTGTTATAGTGCTTTAATTTTTACTTTGGTTTTCTTGTAAAGAATTGAAAGTTTAAATCTTAAATTGATTTTTTTATTTGAATTGTGTGTGTGTGTGTGTGTATGGGTGTGCGTGTATTTATGTATGTATGACTGTTGAATTGTTAGACATCATGTTGACCGAAAAAATTTAAAGCTTCAGTCCCCTTTGAATCTCCTTTAAAGAGTAAGGGGAAATTAACTATATGGATCTAATTGAGTTATTCTAGATTTGACACGTTCTAATAGTTTCAAATCGTAAAACACGTATTGGTTTATTTGTGCAGGTGTGCATGTCAAAGTATGTTTATTTAGAAATTACGTGGAATTAGGGATTACCGTGCGTGTGCGCCAAAGTATGTTTAAAACTATGTGGATTTTGGAATTAACATGCGTGTGTGTGTGCACATGGTCGCACGTGCCAAAGTACATTTGTTTAGAAACTATGTGGATTTAGGGATTAGTTTACGTGCACCGATGTGCGCACATGCCAAAGTACATTTGTTTAGGAACTACGTGGATTTAGAGATTAGCTTGCACGCCCAAGTGCGCCAAAGTACATTTGGTTAGAAACTACATGGATTTAGGGATTAGCTTGCATGTGCACATGTGGAAAAGTATATTTGTTTAGGAACTACATGGATTTAAGGATTACCTTGTGTGTCTGTGTCTGTGTGTGTGTGTGCTCATGTGCCAAAGTACCTTTGCTTGAAAACTACATGGATTTAGGGGATAACTTGCGTGCGTGTCCGCAATTATCAAAATACATTTGTTTAGAAACTACGTGGATTTAAGGATTAACTTGTGTGTGTGCATTTGTGTTCATGTGCGTACATGCCAAAGTACTTTTGTGTAGAAACTACGTGGATAAAGGGATTATCGTACGTGCGCGCGTGTGTACATGTGCACACGTGCCAAATATATTTGTTTAGAAGCAATGTGGATTTAGCTATTAGCTTGCGCGCGTGCATGTGCTAAAGCGCCTTTATTTAGAAACTACGTAGATTTACTGATTATAGGACACCAAGGCTTTTTTTTCCTTATATTGATAGTTGGATATAAATACAGACCATCTATGAGGCGCTTTTGGCCTGCAATATTCAAAGAATTAAAAATTGAACTTATTTTAGGAGCAGCCTTTTTCTTTTTAGAAGGTATGAAACTTGGTTTTATCCCTATTCATTTGTGAAGGCTTGACATTTGCTGTAGTAAATACAATTATTACTTACTAGCTACACGGGCTTAATTTTTCATGAATAGACATAGCCTACCTGTAGAGCAAAGGAACTCATGTCTTAAGGTAATATGTCAAGTATGTTTTTTTTATGTGTCCGTGTGTGATGAGAAAATTGGAAAGAAGTATGTTAGCCTTACAACATTTCTACTTCCCTGGTAGTTCATGAATTTTATGACTGAATGCTATAGAATTCGGAGAAAAAAGGATAATAGATATGCGAAATTTCAATTTTTCAAATTTTTTTAGAACATATTATGGATGATTCACTGTTGTCTTAAGTGGTATCTCCATCAAATACTTTGTTTATGTGTTTATCTATAATTGTGATTTAAATAGTGTGCAATGTTTGAATGTAAAGATCTTAGGAACTTCCAATAAATATATTGTAGTATTATTTAATATAAAAATAAAAAGTAAGAAACCACTTAGTCACTAAGTGCAAGAAGGACACCCACCGTGCATCTACTATTTTTTATAACCTTGAATATGGTATAGAAGAAACATAGCTCTTTTAAATGGATGTCATGTTTGTACAAGCACAAAGTTGGATTACTCTTATATTGTGATACAATTATAACTGAAGTGATTCATTTGAATGGAAAATCCTAACTAAATTATGCCATTTAACTTTTTTTTGCAGGGCAATAAATTTTTTTTCAAAAATAATTTTGGAGATGGGGGGATTGCTTTTTGAAATCTTCTTTAAGCTTTAAGTTATTTGATTTATTTATTATTATTGACGGTCTTTGACATATGCTTCCATGATACTCTCTAATGTATAAATCACTCTTATGATGGTTCATATTGGGTAGAAGTCTCATAAGTAACCTGGAATGTATAACATTTTGGCACGTGGTATTCCCAAGTACGTGGTAAGTTTGGGGTAGAGAACTTTATAACATTTCTTTCTTTCTTTTTTAGTTAAATTGTTACACTCTTCAAAACAAAACGGGGGTGTAAGATTGATTTGGAGATCTGGGGCACTAAAGTACCCAAAAGGGTACGTGCAGTACTTAAGGGGGAGTATCTGGTAATATGGTCTCGTATCGCTTCCTATTATTATATTATAAAACCAAAATAAGCTTATTGATCTAGTAAAATACAAATACTTCAAGAAAAGCATTAACATTACACATTACTTTCTCAAAGATTTTTTAGATGCAAATTAACATTTTCCCGATTTTGGTTTAACTTTGTGTTAATTTTTCATTACTTACAAACTCTTCCTTGTAAAAAGGTCTAACTTATATCACATTCATTTGACACATTTTCTTCCTTTCATCTAAACTCATGCCATGAACAGATGGTTTTAAATGAGAATGACCTTATGTTTCCTTATATTTGTTACACCTATCATACCATATGCATTTATTTTCTATACCGATTACCTTGATTCAAAACAACTGTAAGAAGTAACCTCAAATAGTAATTTGAAATCACTATAGAGAGGCCAGATATCGTATCATGCTTCCTTCGTGATTATCAACTTTCCAGTGAAGAGGTTATAAATTGATCCATATGTTATCATTCCTACTATGAAAGTAGCACTGCAAATGAGCTCAATCTATGTGTATATTGATTATTGGTACATGTTCCTTTTTTTAGATAAGTACACTACGAGAATCAGAGTTGAATGAGACCTTTTTAAATGCACTTAGTCATGTCCAAAAGATCCATGTCAACCGAAAACTCTTACTCTGAACACATCACCAGTTAATCTCTCTCTCTTTCTCACACACACATACAAAAAATACCTCCTCCCATCATATACAAACATTACATTGATGGTAGTATGTGTTATTTTCGTATAGACATGAAATACATTATTGTAATTTACTTATTTACAATTGATATATTCTTTAATATGTTGGCGAGTCTGTTTCAAAATATTGATTCTGGCAATTTGGCAGTAAAAACACACATTATTGATAAATAAGAGTTATGCACAAAACAAAGAGAATCATAGATTTTCACAAATGTACAATCTCACAACATTATAAAAGAAAACTACACTAAAACTACTAATAAAGATGATAAGACCAAAAAGGGTTTCAAAAGACAAAAAACAAGATGTCATAACCTAACCATATTAAAGGAAAAAAGCAGTTGCAATTATATTCTCTCCCCAACAGTCAATGATTGAAATTTCAACTCATTGTGATGCCCTTAACAACTACATCCCATCCCATCAAAATCACGAAAAAGGAATGTCTACAAAAAGCATTTTATTTAAAACCACACATCCATCATGCGGGACTGAATATTATTTATATATGATTTTTATCCCAAATAAATACAACATTTTAGTACTCATGAAATAAAAACTTGGTATGTTTCCCTTAGAGAATCGGTAGTTGTCAGATTTATTTATTCAAGCCCAATATTATAGCGGACTAGCCCAGTATGCATAATGGAGTGCCCGACCTAACTCAAAATAATTACTTTAGATCCGTGTATTTGACATGTGCTTAAATGCATAGAGATAGACTCAAATTGATTACCAACAATCTCGCAGGAGATATTCAGGGACAGCTATGACTCATCTACAAGCTGGTTGAGTTACTTATACAATTTAATCACTTATTTTTGCAACTATAAAATGTAAACCTTGGCCTGGGACAAGGGGATTTAACTTCGATTATTTAAGAGACACTAATAAGAATACAATAACCTCTCCATACATGTAGGAAAGTTGTCGAACCACGTATCTCTAGTGTTGTGTGTGTGATAATTTATTTTCTCATCTCGATATTGCTTTCTAAATTTCTTATTATGATAATTCTTGCACTCAAAATTAGCGTCATCAGTGGGAATCGATTCGTTTTCCTATGAAATCAGTTATCAAAAGAAATTCTATGATGTCTCACCACAACAGCAATCTTCCTCAAGTTAGCGACATGCAAGAAGACCCAGTCCCACTTAGGGTCAGGTTAGAGAATCGCCAACCACTAAATCCCAGGTTTTGCCAAGAGAGGCAACCTTCTGAAGAAAGATATGGAACACCTAGGTTTACTCAGATCTCCAGGCTTGTCGACTCCTACGAAGCCAGACTTCAAGAACATGAGGAGATAACATGCCTCCAGATAGAAGAGAATGTTCGTTTGCAAAGGCAACTTGAAAGGATGGAGAGAGATCGACATAGAGATACCAAGAAATGTCGTGATAGGTCTCTTAGTCCTCAGGCGAGCAATACTCACAGTTGAGGGAGGAGCTCCAGGCACGACCAGGATCAATTTGAACGCGATAGGTCAGAACTTGATCAGTCAGTGCATGGCAGATCGGATAGGCACAATAGGAGTAATGATCATGAGAATGAGGACATCATAATTTTGGTCCGTAAAGAGATGGACCAACATCCAGCTTATCGGGGAGCCAGGTCTACTAGGGAGCTAGCCAGGAGAGCACTCAACACCCAGATAAAGTCCCCTTTCTTAAGGGCAATTGAAGAAGAATAAAACCCCCCAAAGAAGTTCGCAGCTCCCAGATTTAAAATATATGATGGAAAGACAGATCCCATAGACTATGTTCAACAATATAGGCAAGCAATGACCCTGTGGAGTTACAACTATACCTTGATGTGCTAGATCTTCCCTTCTAGCCAACATGACGTAGCCCAAAAGTGGTTCGAGAAGCTACCTCATATGTCAGTCAAAAGCTTCAAAGGCTCTAGCAGAGGCTTTCACTGCTCGCTTTATAACTAGTAGTTTTCACCCCAAGAGGATAGATCCACTGCTCACGATGAAGAAAAATCCACAAGAGACTCCGTGATTATGTCAATAGGTATTGGGAGGTCTTCAATGAAGTGGAGGATTGATCGAAGATGGTGGCTGTAGCATCCTTTAAGAATGTTCTTCCGACCATATCTCTACTACACTAGTCTCTGACAAAGAAAGAGACTACCACCATTGACAACCTCATGTCACGTATTAAAAAATATGCCAAGGTTGAGGATGTGATTCACCCTACCCAGGGGATAATAGTCGAGAAAAAGTAAGTAAATGAGGAGACGAGAGTGACACTCTAAAAAAGGGAACAAGAATGGGGGCAAGAACGACTCCAAAATTAGGAGTAAGGTCAATCCTTCAAAGGCGTTCTAGGATATTAACACAATCATCAAAGAACCAATCTATAATATCTTAAGCAAGATCAAGGATCATCCATTTGTTAAGTGGTCCAAGAAGATGGGTGGTGACCCGATGAAGAGGAACAGTGCACTGAGATGCGCATTCCACAAGGAGGGCGGCCATAGGACAGAGCATTACAAAGCACTGAAGTCGGACTTGGAAGAGTTGGCCCAAGAAGTTCATTTAAACGAATACATAAAAAAAAGTTAACATGGTCGCAACTAATGGCTAATAAAAAATGGACGATGTCCTTGATGATGAAAAGGGACAGGAGTTCGCGGTGATTTATAAGGCATCTAACTTGAAGCAGATACAAGGAAACACTATTTGGATGGAGATAAAAAAGGTCACTGCTGTCATGGAGGCATTCCAGAATGACTCTGTAAAAATCCAAGATGGCAAACGCCGATGACAAGAAGATGTCGACTACACCAAATACATCATCTTCACAGAGGAAGATCTAATCGGAGTGAGGACTCCCTCCCATGATGCACTCTTAATTACTCTCAGAATTATGAACTCGGATGTCGATAAGTTACTAGTAAACCAAGGAAGCTCATCAGAGGTGATATACCTAGAGTTATTTTACAAGTTGAAGCTCAACTTAGCCGACCTCAAGGAGTCCACGGTTCCATTGGCCGGTTTTGCATGGAAAGTCACGATGCCATTGGGAAAGATAATCTTACCTGTTATAGTAGGTAATATCTCAAAATTTATTAAATTATTGGTGGTGGACATAGAATCTACACATCTCACCATTCTAGGTAGAGGTTGGTTGTACGCCATAAGAGTCGTACCATCTACCTACCACCAGAAGATGAAGAATATCACCGAACGGGGTGTGGTCAAAATTTGTGGCGATCAAGGCATTGTAAGGAAATGCTTTATTATAGCTATACTTCCCCAGAAGGAGAAGAAAAAAGAGTTAAAAGAGACCCTGAAGGAAGCCCAATATAGGGCTACACCCTCTAATTAGCAACTACAGTATGACCGATCAAGGGTGGAGAAGACCAGAATCCATCCCGCCGATAGGGTCATTAAAATCCTAAAAGAAGTTGGTACTGATGACAACTTGCCTAATAAAAAGTTTTTGATCGGGACTGCACTTGTCGATCACGAAAAGAAAGAGTCGATTGTCTTTTTGAGAAGTAATTTGGATGTTTTTACCTAGGAGTCATATGATCTTCATAGAATTATTCCTGACATAGAATTTCATCGTCTACATGTTGACCCAACCTTCAAGATGATTACTCAAAAAGCACTCCAAATAGCCCCTGAAAAGGCTAAAGTGGTGGAGAACCAAGTTGGGAAGTTTCTGGATACAGGATCCATTAGGTGAGTTTAGTTCCCCAAATGATTATCCAACCCAATGGTAGTACGAAAGAGTAACGCTAGTTGGAGGGTCTGCATTGATTTCATAAACCTCAGCAGGGCCTGCCCCAAAGACAGTTTTCCATTGCCTAAAATTGATCATCTAGTTGACGCCACAGAAGCTCGCGAGAGATTGAGTATTCTGGACGCCTATTCTGGGTACCATCAAATTTTGTTGTTTAGCACTGACTAAGACAAAACATCCTTCATAATCCCGATCAGTTTGTATTATTACAAGGTCGTGTTATTCGGTCTAAATAATGCAGGGGAAACTTATCAGATGCTGGTCACAAATATGTTCAAGAAGTAAATAGGTGACACTATGGAAGTCTACATTGATGACATGTTAGTCAAGAGCAAGAACAAAACTGACCAACTAACGGACTTGGCCAAGACTTTCAAAATCCTCAGGAAGTACTAGATGAAACTTAACACAAATAAGTGTTCATTCAGTATCTAGTCAGGTAAATTTTTAGGTTATCTAGTCAGTAAGATAGGGATTGAGTCCAATCCAGATCAGCTTGATGCAATCAATAAGGTCTATCCCCAAAGGACATTATGAGATATTCAAAAGCTTACTAAAATGCTCGCAGCACTCAATCACTTCATTTTCAAGTCCTCAGAACGTTACCGACCATTCTTTCAGTTACTGAAGAAGGATAAGGGCCTCACATGGAATGATGACTGCTCAAGAGCTTTGAAGGAGATCAAATCCTACCTTAGCAAACCATCCCTGTTGGTGATTCTCGACCATAGAGATCCCCTGTAACTCTACCTCATAGTGTCAGACCATGTTATTAGCTCAACTCTGGTCTGTAACAGAGGGTGGATAATACCCTATCTATTATGCCAACGAGACACTCTTAGATGCAAATGAGCGCTATGTGACTTTGGAAAATCTAGTTATGCACTGGTGGTTACCTCTAGGAAGCTGAAGCACTACTTCGAAGCACACTCAATAACGATGATCACTTCATCCCCCCTTAAAGTTATCCTTCGAAAAGCCGACCTCTCTGGATGACTATCAAAGTGGTCGATAAAACTCGAAAGGTTTGATATTCACTTTCAGTCAAGTAAATTATTAGGGGACAAGTCTTGGTTAATTTCATCACCAAGTTCACAGGGGACAAGTGGACTGACCAACAGGTAATGGAGAAATCAATAAATAAATAAGCGCAGTCCAATGACTGGACCTATATATTGATGGAGCCTCCAATTCCAAGAGGGCATGAGTAGGGATCGTCCTCGTCACACCAAAAGACGCTATCATTGAGCAAGGAATCAAGTTGGGATTTAAAGCCTTCAATTACAAAGTCAAATATGAAGCATTAATAGTCGCCCTACGCAAGGCCCAACTGCTGGGGGCAAAGCATCGTA
This sequence comes from Sambucus nigra, assembly GCA_949130495.1. NCBI lineage: Eukaryota > Viridiplantae > Streptophyta > Magnoliopsida > Dipsacales > Adoxaceae > Sambucus > Sambucus nigra. The sequence continues at coordinate 316,937,002 of OX422208.1, read as the reverse complement.
ATGTGTTTGGTGATTCCAAACTAGTCTCTAAACATATAAGCGGAGATTTTAATGAAAAAGATGACTCGATAGCAGCCTACCTTATCGTAGAGTGAGATCTTATGGTAGGATTTGAGAAAGTTCTCATTCAGTAGTTCCCCGTGGATAAAATAATCATATTAATGCCTTAGCAGTCCTAAGCTCAGCAGTGAACTCTGATCTCAAAAGAAATATTCAGGTATAGTTCCCCACCCGGCCTACTATTGACCAGACAAAGGTAGCCCAGTAGCTTATCCTCATAAAAAGAAACTTTAGTTGGATGGATCCCATCATTTCCTACCTGTAAGGTGACATGCAATAGGACGATAGGAAAATAAGAGTAAAAGTAGATTGTTTTTACCTTGACACTGGGAGAAAGATCTGAAAAAGATCCTTCACAGACCCTTACCTCTAATGCATCCACTCACAAGACACCAAGCAAGTTCTCAACAAGCATTTGATGGTATTTTTGGGAGTCATGTAGGAGGAAGATCATTGGCATTCTGAGTAATAAAAGAAGTCTACTAGTGGCCACACATGCAAAGGGATGCAAGTATCTATGTTCGGAGATGTGAAAAATGCCTGGAATTCTTCCCCATGGTTCATCATCAAACGAGCATCCTGAAATCCTTAACTAATCACTGGCCATTTGCACAATGGGGATTAAATATTGTGGGACCACTAACTACTGCACCTGGAAATCATGAGTATCTTCTGGTCATCACAGATTACTTCACCAAGTGGGTAGAGGCGAAACCATTAGCAAACATGCGTGATGCTGACATGTCAAGGCTTATATGGAAGAGCTTCATAACATGCTTCGGGGTGTCAAGAGCTATCATCATCGACAACAGCACACGATTTAAAAGCAATTTATTTCTAAACTTCTGCGATGAGCACGTTATCAAGCATCACTTGAGCTCGATAACTTACTCTTAGAGCAACGATCAGGTAAAAGTCTCTAACAAAATAATGCTCGACGGTCTGAAGAAGATACTAGAAATAATAAAAGGTGCCTAGGTGGATGAGGTCCCTCATGTCTATTGGACCTACCATACCATGACTAGAAGACCAACTAGGGAAACACCCTTCACACTCATGTACGGTGTGGAGGCCATCATCCCGCTTGAAGCTGGTCTCCTTACTATGAGAACCAACTTGGTCGACTAAGGGCTAAACGATGATGCCCTATGCACTGAACTTGACTTAATGCACGAATGAATAGAGCAATCCATTATCAATTTGGCGTCATTCCATCAGCAACTAACGAGACAGTACAATAATATATTCAATTTGAGGAAATTTTAGGTAGGGGATTACGTCCTGGGCAGTACAGTAAGGCCATTAGATGGAAAACTGGGACCAAACTGGGAAGGTCCCTTTAAAGTAATCAGGGATGACCTTCAAAAAGATTATTACTTGGAAACGCTAGAGGGCAGAGAGATACAAAGAGCATGAAATGTGTCCAACCTCAAGAAGTTTTATCTTTAGTCTTCTTAGTCTTTTTCAGCACATCTAGTTTATGCAAATTTTTATTTCAAACTTATGTTGCTCTTAAATCATTATTTAATGAATAAAGGTCCATTATCTCTCACATTTTAATTTTTTATATTGGTTGTATCAATTTTATATTATGTATCTGAATGTTAAGAACCATTTATAATCAATAACTCCATTCTCTGAACACCAAACAAAATCATACGTGATTACAGTAAGCTGCTCAGCCTACTTCAACCAAAGAACTTCCTCGCGCAGAACATAACTCCTTTAGATTACAATAGGTTATTCAACTTATTTCAATCAGGTAATATCCTCATACCGAGAAGGGTCCATGCTAAATATAATAAGCTGCTAAGTTTATTTCAATTACTGGAATCCCCGGGTCTTTATCATGATAAACACGAACGACCTCATGAGTTGTCCCGATAATAATAAAATCCCTATAGGGCATCCTTAGGAAAAAATATAACTAAGGTTAGTCTCTAACTATGTTGGTCACTAAAAACCTGATCTGGTGGATGTCCCATTAACTAGGTGAATTCTTACCATCATCTCTCCTAGGCCTAAGGGAGTGTGACAACATAACCTAAAAGTTAAAGTAGATAGAATGATAATGCTAAAGCATATTGAACTAAAAGAATTTTTGTCATAATTTATCAGTTCATGTAGTCGACAAAAGCCCAAAATGATCAACACTTGTTACTAGCTCATCTAATCGGCAAAGGCCTAAAATGATTAGCAGTATTTTTTTGGTCAACCTAAATGATTGGTAGGCAGAAACTCTTTATGGTCGGCAAACAAAATGTAGAAGTAATTATTAACTATATTTAGTCAGCACATGCCCAAAGTATGTTACAATTAATAAATCGACTTTATTAATTTTAACAAAAGACTGAAGAGTATAAATATACAAGATATTCCAAAAATCATACACAAAATTAGACCAACTAAGCATGGCGAGCTAGATATTCAGCTATACATGCTCTTCGACCATCATCTCGATTGGGAGCAAACACCTGCTCATCATCCTCAAGGTAGTTATTCATCAGTTAGGCAGGAATGGCATTAATGGGAATCCACTTCTCGTCCTTCGAAAATGGAGGTTGGCGGTAAGTTTGGCACTCTACTTGGTACTTATACACAACTCTAAATCCTTGGAAGTCTTGAGCTCTCTAAGGGCGTTCATCCACCCATGTTTGTATGCAACATCTTCGGCTTCTTTTAACCTCACAGGGGCATCGGTCCAGCCCTCATTATAGCCTACTGTCCATACTTCCCAAGGACCATTCTGAAAAGATATCTTAACCTCTTGACATCCCTCTAAAGGCCAGCTATGATGGTATACTATTATTGAACATCTTCCTTCAGTTAGACAACCTCTTTCTCCAGGGTATTATTTTCGACTTGAATCATTTTCCCCACCTGGACCACATCCTTTCTTGCTACAAGTTGGGCCCTCAAGTCATTTATTTCCTCCTACAGAGAGGAGTCGATCTCCTTCATGACTTAGAGGTCGTCCTTCAACTTTTCCACCAGCTCGAACTTGTCCTTATATGCTGCAGTCCTTACCTTGAACTATTTGTAGATCTTCAAATAGGCCCAGCGAGTCTGTCCACTCACACCTCGGCTCAAGACCTTCCCAAGATTTGAGGAAGGAGAGATTCAGTATTCCAGAATAATAATCTACGAACAGTACATCAAGTTACAAGTACAAAGGACATCATCATGACAAAAATAGGAGTTTATCAGCAAAAAGATATAGTCTTTTTCATTAATAGTGAAAAAGGGGGGAAATAGCCATTACAACCAGAGGAGAGGGAAAATACATTACAATACAAGTACAGGGAAACGAAAAAGTCCTAGAACTACATGTCTTCATTCCTTAACCTGCTCAAAGGTTTCTGATTCTTTCCCCTCCCCAGCAGCTTTTTTTGTCTAGTCGGCATCTGTATGGACCTCACCTAGCTCTTCCTCAACTTGGTCGATAGTTTGACCAGTAGAAAGCTCCTCAGAAGCAAAGGGATAAGGTCTTGGGGTGAAGTTGTTATATGTCAGACTCTGGAGGGACTCATGTTGCCTTCTGGGATTGGTCCTATCCTTTATTGAAAGATGCCTTCTTAGAATAGGCAATATGAAGCTCTACGTTATCATAGGTTATATTATATCCATCCGAGTAGCTACTCTCCTTCATGCCTGGGATATCTCCCTCCAGGTTCTGGATCTTTCTGACTAAGTCCAGGTACTATCTAGCCAGCCCCTCTATTTCAGTAATAACAAAGCCATTTGCCACCTTCAACTAAACCAAGGCCTTCCCTACCTTCTCCTCCTCTCGCTCGAAACTCGCTCGAGCATCAACTAAGTCCTTTTGGGACTTCTTCAGGGCTTCACTCAGCTCCTGTTTATTTTTGGATTGGTCGGCGTGACCATCCAGGAGTGCTAAAATTAGACAAAAACTGTAAGGCAAAAAAAAGAAAAGTTAGTATACAGAAGCCGAATAAATAGGAATAGCAAAAAAAGAGGATACCTACCAAGGAAAGTGCTTGTGCAGACTTGAGGGCCAACTGCTCTGCCCCCAGTCGTGATGAGTGTTCATGGTCGATAGCGAACACTTCCCCCTTCAGCAAATTAAGGGCGGGGGACGGGGTATTAGCCATACTGGCCCCCTCAGTAGCGATATGAATAGAGAGGGAAGATTCAATGGGGGCCTTTAGAGGCAGTTTATTCTTCCTCTTCTCCTCTATCTTCCTCTCCTCCTATTTCTTCCTCTATTCCCCTTTCTTTCGTGCTCCTTATCTCCTGTTTTCTTCCTCCTCCTCCTCCTCCTCCTCCTCCTCCTCCTCCTCCTCCTCCTTCTTCTTCTTATTCTTCTTCTTCTTCTTCTTCTCTACTTACTTCTCTTTCCCCATGGTACCTGAGTTGGAACCATTAAATCTAGGGTAATCCCACTCAGCCTTCTTCAAAAGCTTTACCCTATCGAATAATAGGGACTAATCACCATTATCATCAATAATCATTAGTCTACTTTTTAACGGGGCCATTTCTTCTTTTTCCTCTTATTTTACCTCAATTGGACCAGATGGACCAGAGGACTCCTCATCTGGAAGCTCTAACTCAAGAATTCTTTCCACCAATTGAGCAATAAATCTAGAAGTTGTATTTATGTATTTCATCAAATAATCAGCAGCTCTTAGTTATCGAAGAGCAGGTTCTTATAAAATAAATAAATACGATGTGTGATATCGATTTGAATTTATTCGCAAGTTTCCAAGTAAACCTTATTTAATTAGAGTCTATTTTTTAAACCAAAGTAATTAAGCCCCTAAACATGCATCTAAATGTCATGAATTATTCAAACGATGCATGAAAAAAATAAAGACGACCGATTCAGGAAAACACCCATTTCGGGTAAAACCTTTCATAACACTTTAAAGAATTCACAAGACCTTTGACTTACATACAACCTGATAATCGCCCACAAGTGTGTAATGCACGGTGCCTTCAGCAAACCTTAAAGATACGAGAGATAGCAAAATACCCTCCAGGTGTCGGTTCGTCGTCTTCGTCTCATCCACACGCAGAATGACTACGCTCGGTATCCACCGATCAAATATGGAGATGCCTTCTCCACAGAGGTTGAACAAAAGCAAAGTTGTGTTCTTGAACACCAAAATAATTCACCAAAGCATATGGGATTTTTGTGAATTGAAAACAAAAAGGTATTAAACCCTAAAAGAAGAAGTCAAAAGGATTCTGCAGTTTTGCAGTTTTCTGTCTCTCAAAACGCTGGGACTTCTCAATGAAAACGAAACCATTTAATGAGTATTTATACAAAAACGCGTCACTCGGTATTAGAGCTCGTTTGAACGAAATAGAAATCTAGGGAGAACGAAGGACATATGTCGTTCAAACAACATCGCGCGACATCCATATGTCGCTCGAACGAGATAACCATCTCACTTGAACGACCTGGGCATCAAAATCGAGGTATGCTTCAGGACTTAGAAAAAATACTCATTCTCAAATTTTGATGAAAAAGTCCCCTCCAACTCTTAGAAAATATTTTGTAAAAATATTCCAAAAGCTCTAAGTGGAAAGTTAAGGTATTAAAAACATAACCTTACCATAGTAAACTTCGCGGAGTCTTTTTTATGAAGAACTTGATTAATTCGAATCCGTCTTGATGTAGATTGCTCTTTAATGCTCTTCAATGGTGTAGCGGTATACGATAAAAATGCAAAGGTATATCTCAAAAACTTTCACAGATTATTTTTGATTTTTCAAATTTTTCATACAAAAATAAGCTACCAAAAATCACATCATGGATTTAAACTCAAACAACCAAGTCATAGAAATGGAATGTACGGGTGTGAACACATTCGATAGGTAAATAAACTCAATCAATTATATGTGCACGATGCATACGTGTACCCCTAACGAATGAACATCAAAAGTATCCTTAGGTGTAAAAATTATTGAATTTAGATGACATCCTCTTATGCATATCAACAAATCAAAGTAAAAGTGATTTCCACACCAATAGCGTCCAAAACTATGTAACGCTTTTTCCAGACTTTCAAGGACATGCAAATCTATTTTAATTCTCCATCCAAACTCCCTCATATATATTTTCTTTTAGAGGTGTATACACTAAATTCTCAAACATTTGAGAATTGGTGCAAAAACCTAATTGGCCCATAATTGGCATGAATTTCCTTTTATTGCTTTTAAATTTTGGGGGCTCTTTTAAACCTCTTTGGACCCCGGATAATAAAATTCCTCAATTTTTTAGGTCCAATTAAACGGAAGCTTAATCGCAAAGAATAAATTAAAATCTTTCGTAGCGCTTTTCCGTTTTCAAACAAAGCACACAAACTCACAAACGGCTCTTACATGCACAACTTTCTTATCAAATTTTATCGTGCTTGGTTCGTTTTAAGGACAGAATTGAAGTGAAAACACCCAACCAACATGTGATAAGACACGCACAATAATCAAACAAATCCGTTCATGTGTGCAATTAAGGAAATCATGAGTCAAACATGTAGGAAGTAACACTTAATTACATCTTAATGACTCCAAACATTATAAAGCACATGGATTAATTGACCTATTGTCTCAAAACACTATCAAATAGTCAAATGAAAAATGGAGTGATGTTGTGACTCGGTCATCCTAAGTATCCATCCATAAACGGTGCAAACCAAATACAAAAAACTTTTTTGGATTTTTCAAAAATTTTATCAAAATAAAATCTTTTTGTATTTTTCAAAAAAAATTCAAAAGAAAAAATTTATATAAAAATGATACATACTAGAAATAGGAAAATAATGTCATCATGAAAAACATCTTATGCTGGTAAACAAGTCAAACCTCAATCGTTAGGTGCAGAGGGGTTTTCCAAAGGTGGTGGCAACTTATGAAAAAACTCTATCAAATTTTGTGAAGTTTTGACTAAAAACTTAACTTGCTAACCTAAATTTTGGGTGCATGTGTGGCCTAAACACGTGTAGTAGCAAAACGTGACACATAACCCAACTTAAAATAAAATTCCCTAAGGTGTCCTCTCCTTTTTTCAATGGGAACAAACATATATAGTCCTAGGAACACCTTTCTCAAAAACTCTAGGACGCGCTCTCCTAATACGAATGGGACGCCTAGGTGGGTTAAGGTGAGGCTCATGTGAATCTAACACTAAAGTGAGAACCGGATCGGGTGCTAATTGGAAAGTAGAAGCACCGTCATGACTTATTCCTAACTTCTCACCTTTACCCTTAAGGACCACCTTTTCAACCTTCTTAGGTGCATTCTCAAAATTGACTTAGACCTCCCTGGCACGTTCAAGATCACTCTCGAGTTAGGATACACGTATCGTCAAACTAGACAACATGTTGGTCAAATCACACTTCTCCTTTCTTAAAACCTCCTTCTCTCTCTCCAAATCTAAAACCCGACGACCTAAATCTCTATTATACTTCTTTGTTTTCAAGGTCCTGGTGTACAAATCTCTAAAGACTTTTTGGAGCTCACTTTCATCTCCACTCTCCAATTCTCTTTCATCTCCACTAGAAACACTCGAGTCATCATCGGTGCTCTCATGGCCTCTATCAACATGAGACAAAGTGGGTGTGCTCACACGAATCGAAAAAGCTACACACATCCCATGTGCTAAACCTTTATCAGACTCATCTCCCTCATCACCCTCACTATCACTAAGTGTGGTGAGCATAGCAGTTTCTTTGCCCTTTCTCCTTATCCTAGTAGGACACTCTTTAGCTATGTGCCCTTTTCCCTCACACTCAAAGCACCTGATCTCATCCTCTTTGTCACTATCTTTGGCCTCTACTATCTTTTTATTTCACTCAAAAGATCTCTTTTTATTGGAAGAATTTTCTTTTTTCATTTTGAGAAACTTTTTAAAAAATTTCACAAGCATGGCCACATCATCAAAATCAAACTCACCCTCAGAATCGGACTCACAAACTTTTTCTTTCTTTTTCTTAAAATTAGTCTTTAAAGCAACGCCTTTATCCTTATCCTTAATGGTTTGGGGAAACATGTCTATCTCGTAGGTTTGAAGGTCTCCTACAAGTTCTTCCAACTTAAGTGATTTCAAATTTCCCAAAGAGTTCAAAATAGTGACTTTAGGAATAAAGCGTTTTGGACGAGATCTCAAAATCTTTTTAACGACACGCGTGTTATCAATCACCTCACCCAAGTTAAAACTGGTGTTAACAATGTCCAACAAACGTGCATAAAAATCATCAAAGCATTCAGACAGAGATATGGTGATAGTCTCAAATTGGGTGGCCAAATTTTGTAATTTTGATTCTTTAACCACGTTCGTACCCTCATGTGTCAATTTCAAAACATTCCATGCCTCTTTAGACGTGGTGCACGTCATAATTCGGTGAAATTCGTCGAAAGTGAAGGCTCCAGAAATAGCACTCAAACCACGTGAATTAAATTTAGACATTTTAAAATCATCTTCAGTCCAGAATGACACGGGTTTTAAATAGGTGATATTTTCAACGGTGACCATGGGAGCAGTCCACCCATTTTCGCAAAGGAACTAAACATGCTCATCAATGGCTTTTAAACTAGATTTCATGCGAGCTTTCCAATAGGCATAATTAGACCCGTCAAAAATAGGCATCTGATTATATAATTGCTCCATAGGAAAAATTGCAATTTTTCACAAAACTGATTTTAAAAAAAAATCAATATCACATGATTTTGCAGAAAATAGGAATACGCAATAAATTAGCGGAACCCGCTTTGATACCAATTTGTAAAACGAATAAATGCGATGTGTGATATCGATTTGAATTAATTCGCAAGTTTACAAGTAAAACTTATTTAATTAGAGTCTATTTTTTAAACCAAAGTAATTCAGCCCCTAAACACGCATCTAAATGTCATGAATTATTCAAACCATGCATGAAAAAAATAAAGACGACCGATTCAGAAAAAAAAATCCATTTAGGGTAAAACCTTTTAGAACACTTTGAAGAATTCACAAGACCTTTGACTTACATACAACCTAATAATCGACCACAAGTGTGTAGTGCACGGTGCCTTCAACAAACCTTCAAAGATACAAGAAACAGCGAAATACCCTACAGGTGTCAGTTCGTCGTCTTTGGCTCATCCACACACAGAATGACTAAGCTCGGTATCTACCGATCAAATATGAGATGCCTTCTCCACAGAGGTTGAACAAAATCAAAGTTGTGTTCTTGAACACCAAAACAATTCACTTAAGCATATGGGATTTTTGTGAATTGAAAACAAAAAGGGATTAAACCCTAAAAGAAGAAGTTAAAAGGATTCTGTAGTTTTGGAGTTTTCTGTCTTTCAAAACGCTGAGACTTCTTAATGAAAACGAAACCATTTAATGAGTATTTATACAAAAATGCTTTGCCTCGGTATTAGAGTTCGTTCGAATGAAATAGCAATCTCGCACGAACGAAGGACAGATGTCGTTCAAACGACATCGTGCGACATCTATATGTCGCTCGAACGAGATGACCATCTCGCTTGAACGACCTGGGTGCCAAAATCGAGGTATGCTTCAGGACTTAAAAAAAATACTCATTCTCAAATTTTGATGAAAAAGTCCGCTCCGACTCTTAGAAAACATTTTGTAAAAATATCCCAAAAGCTCTAAGTGGAAAGTTAAGGTATTAAAAACATAACCTTACCAAAGTAAACTTCGCGGAGTCTTTTTGATGAAGAACTTGATTAATGCGAATCCGTCTTGATGTAGTAAATTGCCCTTGAATGCTCTTCGACGGTGTAGCGGTATATGATATAATAAATTGATAACGAGCCTATAAAAATATGTCCTTACAGTTCTTGATTCTTATGACAAGATACAAAATAGAAGAAGAAACACAGATCAGAAGACAAGAAAAGAAAATAGTAGATGAAGAATTCAACAATAAACAGAAGAAAATGCAACGACCTATGAGATTATCCCACCAGTCGGGGGACCAGGGACATCGGTACCTCACACGCTCAGGCAAGGAAGGATGTTGCCAATTCCTTGCAATAAAACCTTGTTCACAACTAAAACCCTCTCAGCCTTCCTAGCCTTCAGGCATAAGACACCATCATTGGTGCGCGACCAGACATAGGAGTACCAAATTTCATAGAGCTCTAGGTTAGACCCATATAATTCATTAATTTTATATGATATAACCAAGTATGACCTCATCCTAAAACGAGGGTCAACAATGTCTACAGTCGAGTTCCAACAAGACCCTGATAAGTAGCTTTTTGCGTGCGATCGTTGTCTTCAAAAGACACTCTCAAAATTCCCTTGAGTACCTACAAAACTTGTTTAAAACATATCGTATTGCGGTAAGTACGGGTATCAATCCAACTTTCAAGGTGAAACAATTTATGTGAAAACTTGCAATCCAATTTTTTTATTAATTTTTTTTTTATATTTTTTTTAAAAACAATTTCAAGGGAAAAATACTTAATTAATGCTAAAATTAAAATTATGACTAAATAACGAAAAAAGAATGTACAGCGAGTGTGAAATATGTGAGAAGGTTAAGAAATGGGATTACACTGCATTTTCAATCATTTTAATTTCTCAATTTATTAATGTGAAATATTTCGAGATAATATAAAATCAATAATCTAACTCTCATTAAAATTATAAATTTAATAAAATCTTTTTCAGAAAATTAATTTAAAAATGTCACACAATGAAAAGTTAAGAATCATATTATTTTCAAAAAATTATCCGTTGGGATCAATTTAAAGAAAATATTATTAATCCTCAAATTTTAATACCGAATTAATATTCAAATATCGAAAAAACCTATCTCTAGTTCGATTCCTAAATTCAAACATTAATTTGTTCAATTAATTTACTAACTCTTGTTACATAAATTAATTGGTGACAGTTAAAAATATTTTTCCTAGAATTATAGCATTTATGAAATTGATTAATTAAACTAACATCGTTCGCAGTGCACTCCACCCCTTGAAAGAGGTGTTTAGGGTTTTGTTGGGGATGGGTTTGAACTCAGGCAGGACTCGGGTTATGGGGAGGTGAACTCGTCGAAGCTCGTGGCTGAATCACGGGTTGTCAGGTCGCCGGCGATGGCTCCGACTTCAAGTCGCGAACAGGGGTAGGTGTGGTCGGGTTCAGGGATGTGGTGGCTATGATTTTGCATTTGGCTACCATGGCAGCGGGTTGGGAGTGGGTTAGTGTAGCCAAAAATGGGTTTCGGCTATGGCTGGTTCTGTTGGAGAGTGTGTGAAGGTGAGGTTTATTGTGTGTGTGAGGGTGTAGGAGAGTGTGTGAGGGTGAGGAGTAGTGTAAGTGTGGGGTTTTTATGTTAGTTAGGTGTGAGTGGGTCTAATGTGTGTGTTTAAGTTGTGACCCTAAAAATAACACAACTAAAAATAAATAAAAAAATAACAAAATTAAAAATCTAAAAATAAAATACTACTCTAAAAATAAAATAAAGACTCAAATAACAAAAAAATGAAATAAAAAAGAAATAAAAATAAAAATCTATTAAACTAAAAACTAAAATCCTAAAAATATAAAATCTAAAAAAAAATAAAAATAAATGAAATCCTAAAAACTAATCCTACTAACATAAAATAAAATAAAAACTAATAAAAATAAAATATGCAAATAAATTCTAAAAAATCCTAAACAAATCTAAAATAAATCCTAAAAATAAAACGACTCAAAATAAAAATCGAAGAAAAACTAAAAAGGCACAAACTTAACACACACCGGGCTCGGGGTATGGACTGTGCTCGGTCTAGGCTTAGATTTGGTTCGGAACAAGGTTCGGGACATCGAAACTCGTCTGTGCAAGCTTAATGTGGGGCTCTGACTTCGCAGCTACATTGATTTCTTCGTTTCATGCTTTTAACTGCTTTTGCATCGCAATTGACTGAATTTAGCATCATTTAACACCGCAATTGCATATTGACCTGCAAAGTGATAGAATACGAACATAAGGCCAATTTTAATTAAAAAAGGGTGACTAAAATGAATCTATTCGGGGTATAAAATAGACACTTTTGGTTGCTTATCACACCACCCCCAAATAGAATATTGCTAGTCCTCGAGCAAAAATAGAGAGAAAACAGAAATAAGTAACCAAAAATGTGCCATTTTTGCAGGCACTAACGATTGCACTTAGCATGTGCAACAAGCCGTTAAACCTATAAGTTGCCCTACAGGACGAGTGGTGTCTCGTGAGGGTTTGCAGTGAATGTACCCACAAAATTCAAAACTTATTTAAATGCAGTATCGGAGTAGATGATGAAATGCTATACAACCCAACTTTAAAAGGACATCAAGGAACACCGTATTCAACTATCAAAATAAGATATAAAATTACTTAATATCGAAAAGCGTAATCCTTCCTAAGACTCAACATGTGTTAATGTGAAACAATCTTAAGTGTCATTAGAATAATTCCTAGATTAGATTGCCTCTATAGGATCAACGCTTTGACTTCAATTCTCACTAGATGCATCTCTCTTAATCGAACTCTCTGAGAATTGGGTAAGTTTATGTCTCTAGTGTGTGAGGATGTGAGTAAATATAAGCAAGTTCAAACGTCTCACACACTTTATAGAAAATGACGAATACATGAAAAAATATGATCTCATGAAGGAATGCTAACCATTATGTCGAGAATGTCGAATTATTCAACATATAGACTTCTCGTTTTCCCGAACACTTTACCAAGGGTAAAAATGTGATTTATGAAATGTATGAGGGGAAAAATGAAGAAGATGAATGATATGATGGGGGTGTTTGAGAAGAGTGTGACTAAATAATGTCTTTATTTTTCAAATTTTTGACCGCATGCTTTATTTTTCTTCGTTTCTATATTTTTTTTCTTTGCTTCCTTTTTCTATTTTTTTTATTGCGATGTATTTTTCTTTTCATAACACAAATGAAGACAATTTACATGGAAAATTTCAAACACTCTTTTTTCTCACAAATTATGGAAATTATGGGAATTGATGTGTGGATGGTATCTGGGACATATATGGGTAAGGAAAACATGGGATGATAATAGGTAGAATGAAGGGTAAAAATGGTAAGTGTAAGGTAAAATCGGTTTCGTGCTCGGGACAACTACAAGACTCATGTTTCTTACAACTCGAAAGTAATGTCATTCTCAGTGATTATGCCAAAAGTGAAAAATAATGAGACCATGCAACGACTAAATGTAGTAACCAAAGAAGGTTGAGTAAACTTGTGACTCGGAGATACGTAAAAACCCTTAAAAAGGTGAAAAGCTCAAATCTCACGGGTTTAAGTCGCCACTAGTGATCTTTTAAGTCTCTTTTGAGAATATAGTTACTCTTCAACTTTTGATTGTAAACGTTATAGTGTAAAATTGTCGAGTTTAGGAATTCATAGTGCAAGTACGCTTTTAGAGGTATTAATTAATTTATTTGTAAAAAGTCTAATTTTAGGGTCGAACATGGGTATTCCAAGATTTCTAAAAGCGAGATGATAGACAAATCATGTCTTAAAATTTATATTTAACTGTACATAAAGTTTAAAATCATTTGTTTCTGAAAATTTTCAAAATAGGTACGATTTTGATAAATTTCCCACCCCAAAACAAAAGAGAACATCGTCCTTGATGTTTAAAATCATATATAAAAATAAAAGCACAAGGGAGGAAAGATATTACCATAATGAACCGCTAATGAAAATGTACCGCATGGTGGAGTAGAGATATAACCTAAAGAACAAATGCGATACAAACATATGTACGAGTCTATAAAGCATGTGAAAATTATTAGGTGGTGTAAAACACCACCCCCAAACAGGGTAAGACTTATACTCAGAAACAATGAACGACGCGCTGCCTCCCGGTAGCGCTAAGTCTAACGTCTTCATCCAGACCGAATCGTTCTCACCCTATAGATAAGATTGATGAAAATACGGGGTGACAGAAAAATTGGGTGATAATAATCACCCCCAAATAAGACTGAAGCGTCAGTCTTGTTGGATAAAGGCGAAGTATGTTCAATGCACTTGTATAGAAAAGTTCTTCACACGATGCAAAGCATAGATGGACCATGGGTGGGTGGGTATCAGGGAAAGGATGAGAAAGGCAGGGGAGAATAAGCAGCGATCACGGGCCTTATTGAGCCATTGGTGAGGGCAACAAGGGCCTTATAAGAATGGTGCTCAAGTTGGTGAGGAAGGCGGAATGGTTTGAAAAGCGGAATGGAGTGGGGATCATATAAATCACACAAATGTTCTATAAAGGGACGGTAATAATGGTCACGCTGTGACACGCCAGGGAGTTGTCGATGGAAAAAATCAACATCACAAGGAAGTGGTGTGAATAGAGTAACAAGATCGGTGTCACGTATGCTGAGAGTAGCACAAAAACTCTCATAAATCTCGAGGTGGAAGAAAAATGCACAAATGAGAACGTGGAGCACTAGGGTGGAAGGTGGGTGTAGGTGAGGACATAAATGTGTAGATGTGAATAGGTGAGGTGAAATAACAAGGTCCAAACCAAGTGGTGGGGTAGAGGGGACAGTAGGTGGATCAGGTGGGAGAAAGGATGGTGGAAGATGATCTAACTCATGAGTAGGAGAAACACACTCCTCATAAGGCTCAAAGTGACCCTTAAGGGCACTCGTAGGAGGAGGTGTGAAAGTGAACGAGGGAGTGATCAACTTAGCCACCTCAAGGTCACCATCCAAAATGGTGGAAAAATCGAACGAGGCATCCAAATTCGAGATAGATGAATCAACATTAATATCTGACTCAACGGGAGTCAAGCATGGTGGGATAGGATCCATATCCAGAGCGATAGAAACCATCTCGGATTCAATATCAAGAAAATGGTGTGCACTTGTAGCCGGAGCTAACCTAGGATGAAGTGGTTCCTCGGGAACACACGCAGTGGGCTCAATATGTGTAGGCTCGGGCATAAATAAGGATTCTATGGAAGGGGAAAGGCAAACCGCAATGGTGGGTTCGAGAGGGTAGGGCGGTGTGGGATCAGTCTCACAATCAATGGATATGTCAACACAATGGTCAACTTGGGGCCCGAACCACGTGGTGGTCTCAACTTTAAGATTCTTAGGAGGATAGAATTGGTCGCACTCAAAATCAGTGGCACAAAACGACACATCATCATCCCACGTGGGGTCAATAATGGGTTAACTTAGGGTGACATCCGACTCATTCGCACACTCAAATGCAGTAAACTTGTGTTCAAGCCGTTGAAGGGCTTCATTTTGAGATTGAAGAGTGTGTGAAAACTTTTGTAAGAGGATCTCGAGAGCGGATGTGCAAGGTGGTGGGGATATGTCGATGGGTGGCGGTGGTGGAGGAGGTGGACACAACTCGCTAGAAACACTAGGATGTGGAGAATACTCATATAAAATGTGTGGAACGGGGTCAAGTGCATCATTCACGGAAGAAGTATCTCTTTGAGGGACAAAAGTGTGATCAGCATGAGGAGCATATGTGACGATGCTGGAAATAGCACCACCAGTCAAGGTGTTTGTATGCTCAAGCTAGTGATTACAATGGCAGCATATCAGTATACTATATATGTATATCAAGTATAAGAGAAAGAGGTGAGGGGAAGAGGATCAACACCGGAGTATAAGTGGTTCAGCCAATCTGGCCTACATCCACTGTGAGTGTGTGTGAGTAATATCACTGAATGAAGGCACTAATGGCCATGGATACAATATCTCAAGCTTTATCTCTCTACTGTATATTTGGACAGAGTTTTAGCTAGGGTTGCTAATTTCGTATCTCTTACAAGGTAGAGGATGACCTCTATATACAGTGCCTGGGAGTGTAGTGTACCCCCAAGCATGCAATAAACATGTGCATAAGGATCGAACCAGTATGAGAATGACGCCTGGTTGATCTCATGTAGATAATGATGACCTCAGTATTCCCCCACGTGAGGGGAATAATTCGATTATAACTGATTGTGTACACGTGTTCCCAATAATACATATGTTGATAAGGGCTCGGCCATATGTGAATGGTCTCAACCTCGGCCTGGAAAAGGATGAGGTGGTGACCTTAGATCAGTGGGAGAGCTTAGGTAAGGCATGTTGAGCTGTGACGTTGGCCTGGGCCGAGGTAATGGTGGCGTAGCAGGAACGTCGGTTGATCCTCAGTCGAGATTAGTTATTATAATGGGATGGCAACCTCGGCCTGAACCAAGCCGAGGTTGCAAGCCTTGGATGACCAGATGGATAATCGCCCCTGTGGATTACAGAGACCTCACTTGCTGAGGTTGCTAGTAACGTCGACCATGGCCGACCTTGCTTAGGACGAGACCGCTAGTTGTTGATCTAAGGCCCTTCCAACATCGGCCATCTTCATGGCCGAGGTTGATGTCTCTGAGCCGAGGGGGTACATTTATGGCATATCAATCACCCCCTAGCCCTTAGTTACCTATGTGATTAGGTGACTAAGGGGTATATTTGCCCGAGGTTGGACTTACTTAGGTGTTAATACCTTTTTGACAAGTGTCAGCTACTGAAGTGGCTAGCGTGCCTGGCAGGTATAATGATTGCAGTCTTTTGGGCTCGCAAGGCAATTATGGGCCTTGGGATCCGTGTGGGGCTGTTTGAGGGTTAAACCCTCATTTCCTTTCTCTTTCTTCCCCACTTCTTTATTTCTTCGCCTAAAATTTTTTGCCCCTCTCTCTCTCTCTCTATAAGAGCTCTGATTAGAAGTGCACTGGGTGGACTTTCCTTGCAATCCCTTCCTTTCTTCTCATTGCCTTCCACCAGGTATCATTTACCATCCCTTCTTCTTTATTTTTCCTGCCTTGTTCTTGTTTTTGCATTTTTCGATGAGCTTTAAGAGGTTTCCAGTTAGTTTATTAGTTTTTCGGCAAGTTCGTGTATTTTCTGGTGAACTGTTCTTGATCGTTCTTCATTCAAAATCCTAGTTTGATCCTTGGCCAAGCCAAGTCAAGTTGTTTATTCCTGGTTTAACAAGTGTTAGGTCGTCCTCCTATGCTCAGGCCTCTTTATCAACTTTTAGAAGAATTCCCCTCTCTTAAAAAGAAGACTTTGGAAAAGATTAGGCAAATAGAGAGGGCCCAAGAGGAAGCTCATAGGGCTGAGGCCTTCCCTCTCAGACCTATATTTCCACCCCCTCTAAATATCATATAACCTGAGCCAACATAGCCAGTAACCCAAGTAGAGGTCCCAGTTGAACCTATTCCTATGTCTGAGTCTGATTCGTCTACCTCAGACCCTATGTCTATGGATTCTTTTCAAGAGGCCATGGACTTTTCCATTCGACAGGATCAGGTCCCTGATAAAGCCGAGGTTTCCAGTAGGGCCTAGTTTCATAAGAGTTCAAGAACATCTCACTCTTCCTCCAAAGTTGATATTGTAGGACCTTGTGTGGCTGTTCCACCAATCCTTGAAGCCATTCCCTTGTTGGCTGTCACAGGAGCTGAGTTTGCTTAGAGGTTCCCAAGTGGTGCCCCATCGTCTGCTCGGGCCGATGTTGAAGAGGACGAGGATGATAATAGTGGGAGTGATGTTGACACCTCAGAGGCAGCCGAGATTGAGAGCACTGTCAGCGAGCTCGACCTCCTTGCGTTCAGACATCTATACTCCATAAGCCCTTCCATAAAACTCAGGAGACCTCTGAGGGAAAAGAGGGCTTACGGCGGCCGAGATGGTGAGATTTTCTTGTACGAGCAGATGTTCAAGTTAGGATTTTGTCTGCCCATTCATACCATTATTAGGGCCATACTTTCCTACATCAACTTAGCTCCTTCCCAGTTATACCCCAATGCCTGGAGGGTGATAATTGGAGCTATAGTTCTATGGAGGGCAGGCCACCACTCAGACCTTCCCATCCAGGTCTTCATCGGATGCTACATCCATTCATCTGTAAGGAACCATCTGAGATATTACCATTTTTTAGCTTGGAAGTCAACTAAGAAGATGTTGCAGGTCACCCAAACCTCAAATCACAATTGGAAGTCGCGATATTTCTTCGTCTCAAGGGTATGGGAATTTGGTCCCTGTGTCCCCTCTTCGAACTTAGAGTCGAGGATACCCCTGAGATGGGGTAAGGTGTCGATTGCTGCCAGAGCCGACCCTGGGCTAAGCCAAAATAATCTTTAAAAAGTGAAAGACCTTCAAGATTAGGGGTAACATGGTTTGTTGGTCAAGTTTGAACATCTGATGACCCCCTACTATCTCTCTGAGACTGGCCTTAGGGGGAGTCCTCTGACCGAGCTTCGTAAGTGCTTATTTTATTATTTTAGCAAGTTAAACCTCTGACTTTTTATGTCTTTGATCTTCTGACTCAGACCTTTCCATTTACAGAACGCCCTGAAGGCATCTCGGACGATATCTGGGAGATGTCTGCCCCAAGTCTCACGAAGCTGGTGAAGAAGGCAGGCTTGAGTGCACCCCTTCCTCCCCCACTAAAGAAGAGTGTCGGCACGTCCAAGGCCGACACCACAAGAAAGAGGAAAACTACAACCACTTCCCTTGAGGATCAGAAGAAAAGTAAGGCCCAAAAGGCCATCCCTATATCCTCTGAAGATGCATTGGCTGCTTGTCTGGAGCAGCTAAAAATTAATAATAGTATAATAGACCATAGTGTACAGGCGTTGGATACCATCGGATCTGCTATGACCGATGCTGACAAATGCTTTTGTCGCTCCATGGATACTCCTATGCTGGTTAAGTTTGGCCTTCACAGGTCCATTCAGGTAAGATTTTGGATTTCAATTTCATTTCGAAGTGTTACATCTGTTTTGAATTTGAACTTATACATTTGACTTCTTGATTTGTAGGGCATCGTTGCTATGCATCATCTTGCCAACTGGACTCTGAAGAAGTTGCCCCTCATCGAGAAAGGCTAAGAGGCCGAGAAGGTGCAAAGCTCTCTGAATGTAGAGGTAGAACGTCTGAATTCTGCCTTTGAAGGGTCTGACAAGAAGGTCAAGTAGTTGGAGAAAGAGATCTCCAAGCTTAAGAAGGAACACACCTCTACCCTGAAGGAGAAGGACGACGTTCTCCAGTAGAAGGTTGATGTTGTAGTGAAAGCAGCCCTTGAGGATGCTTCTGAGGGGATCCTGATTGATTACAAAGTCTCTGATGAATTCATTAGCTTTGTCTTTGAATACCTCGAAAGAGGTATTAAGGCAACTGGTAAATGGGCGGCCGCTAAGGAGAAGGAGTCAGGGAGCCTGAAGGCCTCTAACTTCATTGGTCTGGGTTTTTCCAACCCTCAATTTGCCCAGTCCCTTCAAGAGGTTGAAGAGGAAGATGTTGCCCCTGCAGCGACTGCACCTTTGGATGTTACTGAGACTGAAGGTGCCAACCTCCAAGGTGATGGGGCCGAGGTAACCAATATGGGTCAGGAGAATGAGGCCGAGGATGCCAACACTGTAGCTGCAAACCCTTAGGCCTTTTTTATAAAGCTTTATGTAATTCTTTGATTTTGATTTCAAGAGGTAACTTCTGATTGTAAACTCAGTTACCTTGTATCTTATAACTCTTGGTCTATATTAACTTCTGATACATGCTTCACTTCCTTATTTGCTGAGTGTTCTTTGAATGATTTTCTTTGTCATGCAATGTGTATTTAGGTCTGAGGTCATCACCTAAGATGTTATCCTCATCAAATATTCACCAAACTAATGATGTTAAGGTCTAAGGTCATCCAAGTATGGTGTCTTACCTCAGACCTTGTCACCAAATTATGATGTTTAAGGTCTGAGGTCATCACACAAGATGTTATCCTTCTTCAAATATTCACCAAACTAATGATGTTGAGTTCTGAGGTCATCACCTAAGATGTTATCCTCATCAAATATTCACCAAACTAATGATGTTAAGGTCCGAGGTCATCCAAGTACGGTGTCTTACCTCAGACCTTGTCACCAAATTATGATGTTTAAGGTCTGAGGTCATCACACAAGATGTTATCCCCATAAAAAATTTCACCAAATTAATGATGTTAAGGGCTGAGGTCATCCAAGTATGGTGTCTTACCTCAGACCTTATCACCAAATTATGATGTTTAAGGTCTGAGGTCATCACACAAGATGTTATCCTCATAAAAAATTTCACCAAATTAATGTTGTTAAGGGTCTGAGGTCATCCAAGTATAATGTCTTACCTTAGACCTTGTCACCAAATTATGATGTTATAAGGTCTGAGGCCATCAACTAAGATGTTATCCCCATAAAAATTTTCACCAAATTAATGTTGTCTAAGGTCTGAGGTCATCCAAGTATGATGTCTTACCTAAAATCTTATCACCAAATTATAATGTTATAAGGTCTGAGGTCATCACACAAAATGTTATCCCCATAAAAATTTTCACCAAATTAATGATGTTAAGGGCTAAGGTCATCTAAGTACGGTGTCTTACCTCAGACGTTGTCACCAAATTATGATGTTTAAGGTCTGAGGACATCACACAAGATGTTATACCCATAAAAAATTTCACCAAATTAATGATGTTAAGGGTCTGAGGTCATCCAAGTATGATGTCTTACCTTAGACCTTGTCACCAAATTATGATGTTATAAGGTCTGAGGCCATCAACTAAGATGTTATCCCCATAAAAAATTTCACCAAATTAATGATGTTAAGGTTCTGAGGTCATCCAAGTATGATGTCTTACCTTAGACCTTGTCACCAAATTATGATGTTATAAGGTCTGAGGACATCAACTAAGATGTTATCCCCATGAAAAATTTCACCAAATTAATGATGTCTAGGGTCTGAGGTCATCCAAGTATGATGTCTTACCTCAGACCTTGTCACCAAATTATGATGTTATAAGGTCTGAGGCCATCAACTAAGATGTTATCCCCATAAAAATTTTCACCAAATTAATGATGTCTAGGGTCTGAGGTCATCCAAGTATGATGTCTTACCTCAGACCTTGTCACCAAATTATGATGTTATAAGGTCTGAGGTCATCACCTAAGATGTTATCCCCATAAAAAATTTCACCAAATTAATGACGTCTAGGGTCTGAGGTCATCTAAGTATGATGTCTTACCTCAGACCTTGTCACCAAATTATGATGTTATAAGGTCTGAGGTCATCACCTAAGATGTTATCCTCGTCAAATATTCACCAAACTAATGATGTTAAGGTCTGAGGTCATCACATAAGATGTTATCCCCATAATAATTTTCCATTCGAGTACAATGAACCAAGAATTGACATGGAAACCGATCTTCTCATTAATAATCTCTTCGTAAGATGATACATTTACATGAAAGCCCTGGTAACATCATATGTAATACTTTTTTAAATGATCAGCATTCCAAGGGTTGGAGAAAGGTCCCCCTTCAAGGTTTTCTAGCCTGTAGGTCCCGGGTACAACCTCCTCAATCATTTTCTAAGGACCGTGCTAATTTGGGTGAAGCTTGTTCGCCTTTTGCAACGTCTTCTTCAACACCAGGTCTCCTACAGCTATGGGTCTTGATTTTACCCTTTGATTATAGAATTTTGCTGTTCTCTGCTAGTAAGCTGCCTGCCTAACTTCTGCGTCTTCCCTTCTCTCTTCAATCAAGTTTTGGTCGAGTCTTCTCTCTTACCCATTCTTCTTAGGGTCATAGGTATGAACCCTATGAGTAGGGAGTCCTAACTCTGTTGGTATGACGGCCTCTGAGCCATGTGACAACATAAACGGGGTCTCCCCTGTTGGTGTCCTAGCCGTTGTTCTGTAGGCCCATAGCACAGTATAAACCTCTTCAATATCTACCTTTAGCTTCTTCTAACCTCTTCTTGATCCCGCTAAGGGTCGTTCTGTTTGTGACTTCGGTTTGACCGTTTGCTTGAGGTCGTCCAGGAGAAGAGAAAAATTGCTTTATCCCAACTCTTTCGCAGTATTTTTCCTGGGAAGAATTCTTGAACTAGGTTCCGTTGTCTGAAATGAGGGTGTTTGGGAGACAATGTCTGCATATGATATTTTTCTAAATAAATTAGAAGGTCTTATGCTCTGTAATCGTGATCATCGGCTCTGCCTCTACCCATATGGAGAAGTAATCAATGGCAACTATCAAAAATCGGTAATTATTTGCAGCCCTTGGCAGGGGTCCTACTAGGTCAATTACCCATACTGCGAATGGCCAAGGGGAACTGATTGACATCATAGGCTGATGAAGTTGATGTGGGATAGTGGAGAATCTCTGACATTTGTCGAACCTCTTCACGTAGGCTGTAGCATCTTTGGCCAAGGTCGGCCACCAATATCCTTGCGTGATAATCCTCTTCGCCAAAGGTCTCCCTCCTATATGACTGGAACAAGAACCCTCATGTACCTCCTGTAGGATGTGGGTAACTTCTATGGGATGAATGCATCTGAGGATAGGTAATAGGAATCCCTTCCTATACAGGACATCTCCTACTATTGAGAACTTTGCAGCTCTGTAACTCAATTTCCTCCTCTCATACTTTGACTCCGGTAGCACCCCCTCTCTGATATATCGGATAAGGGGATCTATCCATGAGTCCCCTAGGTGAAGATTGAGGCAAGGGTTACTGGCCTCTTCTTTCCATCTTTTTTTCTTTGGAACTTTTCGCTGCTACCTCCGTTCTCGCCTTCATACTTAGCGTCCATGGCCTCTTCAGCGTTCATGATCTTCCCCGCAGTTGCCAATAGCTCCGACATGGACTTTGGAGGGTCTTTCGCAAGTTTCCACAACAACTTCCACTTCTTAAGACCTCCTATGAGGATGGTCATAGTAATATTCTCTTCGTAATCTTCAACCTCAAGTTTTTCTTTGTTGAACCTGGCGATGTAGTCTCTTAGGCTCTCGTGCTTGCCTTGCTTGACATAAAACAGATGGGTGGTCTTCTTTTGAGGTCTTACCCCGAAGAAGAAATTGTGAATGAATCGTTCAGCCAAGACCTTAAAGTTCTCAATCGAATTCTTCGAAAGATAAGTAAACCAGATGTGCGCAGCTCCCATCAAAGTCCTGGAGAAGGCCCGGCATTTCATCTCGTTTGGTATTGAGTAAATGTTTGCCGCTGCCTGGTACATTTTAATATGATGTACAGGATTAGTGCTACCGTCATACTTGGGAGTCACTGTAGGTGGATTGAACTTGGCTGGTGTAGGGAAGCTTACTATCTTAGCCACGAACGGAGAGCATTCTGAGAAACCACTTTGCAGTGGATCCCGAATTTTGATGAGGTCTCCTATCTTATCCTCAAGATGTTGGATGGAGTCATTCCATGGTTTTGCAACGTCGGCTTGGCCGAGGTTGTCCCCAGCCACTTCCAAAGGGTGGACTGAGGGTTCCCCAGCCGCAGCACAACGTCTGTTGTTAACCTCTTCTTGGTCTCTTCCCCATCCCAATTGAGGCCGACGTTGTCTCTCTTCCCTTTGTGATCCGGTTGCACTTCTCGACCTTGACAACCTTTGTCTTAAGTCGTTTACAGGGCCGAGCCTTTGAAAGGCTGACCCTCTGCTCAGTCGATCAAAAGTTGATCCTCGTTGTTGGGCTTCTCCACCTCTTCTGTCTCCACAATCTTGGCTCCGTTGGATAGGACGAACTGTGTTGTTCGAAACCTTATACGGCTCCCAACAATCTTTCGGGACAACTTATGCCTCCAGATCATCATACCTGTCCTCAGGGCAAGGGTTTCCTTGCCTCCCTAGGCACAAGCGCCTAGGGTCAGCAACGCCCCACCTCCGCTGGGGCGGTCCCCTGGTTTCTGGGTGCGTCTGGACAGCCGTCGGAATAATCATCTCTGGTGAGACTCTAGGTGGCCTCATCATATTTTGGCTGAGCTATGAAAATTGCTCCTGCATTTCTTGTTGCGTTGCAGCCAAAGACCACAAGGCTGCAGCCACCTCCGCCATTTCGAATTGGGGCGGTGCCTGGCTGGAGCCAGGTGATAGAAAAGACTTTTGCGTGTATAATTTTATCGTTGCTTGAAAAGTCCTTCTACTCAAAACCTCAATTACCTACAAATATAAAACAAACTCAAGTATAGAGGTAAGTAAGGGTATCAATCCACTTCCAAGGGGGTAAGCTAGAGACAAATTCAATTGTAATTCACTTTTATTTTATTTTTGTGCTTTTTCACTTTTCTACTTTTTTTTAACTTTTCAAATATTAAAACAATAGGGTGAGGTGAGGTTTTAAACTAAACTAAACTAAGATGAAAATAACTAACTAGAAAGTGACTAAAATGAAAACAAAGTCTAACACTAAAATAAAAGATAAAGTGAGGTAATAATTGTGAGAACAATCAAGGAGTGGGTTTACACCACAAATTTTAGTTATTCTAATTAATTAATTAATTGAATTAATTGAATTTTCCCAAATTAATATCAAAATTACAAATCAACTCTCGTTGCAAATGTAATTTTAATAGTAACATTTTAGAAAATTAAGTTTAATACCTCACAACTCTAGAAAAATAAATCTACACTCCTTTTAATTAATCACCCGCTAGGATCGATTAATTAAAATTTATTTAAATTTTATAAAATAAATTTAGAGTTGAAATTAAAGTTATAATACCCCACTTAAGAAACCCCTTATCTCTATTTCGAATCTAAAATGGGTATTATCACTAGAATTTCGATTTTCTCTCGAAAATCATTTACCCTCTCTCGAGGCGTAAATCTTAGGGTGAGGGATCAAAATTAACATTCAAAGGGACTTTTCAAGTAATTAAACTAATTAAAATAAAATAACATCAAATAAGGGTTTTACCCCACCCCTTGAAAGGGGATTTATCCTAACATGGTATCAAACATAATAAACAAATATTCAATAGGCATTAATATAATAAAAGAGTAGAGAAGGAGAACAAACCTTCACAAATCTCCTTGAAATTGGCAATTTGAACTCTATCCTTGAAATTGAAGCATACAACCCTCCAAGTGAGTGATCAACAAAGATATAAATGAAAATTTTACTCAACTTGAATCTCACACAATTATCACTCACAAATATCTAAAAAAAATGAAAATAAACTATTTACAAATATTTCTACCTAATTTATTCTAATCTGACTCTCTACAATTCTCTAGAATTTTCTCTCTCTATTTGATGATGAGTCCTCCCTTTGAAAGAGCATGGTCTTCTTATATAGTAGGCAGATGGAGAAAAGGGGTATATTGGGTATATGGCTAGGGGTGCATGTGAATATGGTGTGAGGTCATGTGAATGAGAATAAAAATCTGATATGGTGAGGGGTAATTTTGGAAATTGGTTTTGAGTGGTTAGTTGGGGGTCTAATGGGAAAAAGGGGTAAAGGGTGGTTTAAGTGGCACATGGGGTTATTTTGGTTTTATTTTGTTTTGTTGGCAGGTGGAAAATCGATTAAGGCTTAGAAATGAAATGGGCTTAACCTTGAAGTGGGTGTTCTTGGGTTGACAGGGGGTAAGGTCGGTTCGGAGCTACCGGACGTAGAGGTTTGGGCGAAGGGGGTCCGGGTTGAGGTGCTGTGGCGTTGAGGTGAAGTCGGTCGCCGGCGTTAATGGGTTTTTGGGTTCTAGCGACATCGGCACCGGAGGGGGTGTGGTAGCTGTTGGCCGGTAGGTTCTGACGCAGGCGAAAGGAACGCCGGAGATGGCAATGGGTTTGATGGTTGCGGGAGGTATAAGGTAGGGTAATTACCGGACAGGGGGCTGGCAGGTGCGTCGCCGGCAGTGGAGGGTTGAAGGCAGCGACGGTTTCAGGTTGCTGGTCGCCGTGGACAGGGCTTTTGGCGCAGATCTTGCCGGAGGTATAAGGGGTACCGGCGACGGGGTAGGGAAATGGATGGTGATGGTGTTGGTTTGTGGATGTTAATGGGGTATGAGAGAGGAGATAGGAGAGAGAGTGGATGTAAGGTTGAAGAGTAGGTGGGGGTATTTGGGTGTGGTGAGGGTGTATGATAGGTTGGTGTGGGTGTAGGGTGTATGGGAATGTGGATGAGGGTGAGGGTGAGGGTGAGGGTGTAGGAAAGTAGGGGTGTGGGTGTATGGTATTTGTTTGTGTGTGTGTTTAATATGGACACCTAAAAATGACACTAACTAACTAAAAATAAAACTATTAAAACTAAAAAACTAAAAATCTAAAAATAAATAAATTCCTACTCTAAAAATAAAATAAAGATTCAATTAAAAAAATAAAACTGAAAAAGAAATAAAAATAAAATTCTAAATAAAATCTAATAAAATAAGAAATAAATGAAATCCTAAAAATTTATAATTCTAATAAGATAAAATAAAATAAAAACTAAAACTAAAAACTTAAAAAAATCAAAATAAAATTATACTAAATAAAAAGAAATATATAAAAAATAATAGAAAATAAATCCTAGAAATTCTAAATAAATATAAAATAGATCCTAAAAATGAAAATGACTCAAACTAAAAATCTAAAAAAAATAATAAAAAATACAAAATCAACACACACACGGGTCAGGAAAGGCTAAGGCTAGGATGGGCTAGGTTAGGGTCAGGGAATTAGGTATTTAGCACCATTTTGCTGCAAATTACCTTGAAATATAGCTTTTGACACCGCAACTGCAACTAAGCCTGCATATTGAATAATTAAGCACATAAGACCCATATTGTTGAGAATTAACAACTAAAGTACATCTATTTGGGGTATAAATTGTACAGTTTTTGGAGCTTATCACCAGGTCCTCCCGCACCAGGCGGCGGAAGAGGTGGTGGTAATTCTGGTGCCATGTGTTAGCACAAAAGAGTTGGTGTAGTAGATGAGCTTAATACCTTAAAGGACCTCTTTCAATGGCGAAACAACTCCACGCAAGGGGTGAGGCCTGGTTCACCATTAGAGTCTCCGGTGAGCTTAAGAAAATAAAGAGAAAGAGACAGCTTCTCATTCCCACAGACGGCGCCAAAATGATGATGCTGGAAATAGCACCACCAGTCAAGGTGTTTGTATGCTCAAGCTAGTGATAACAATGGCAGCATATCAGTATACTATATATGTATATCAAGTATAAGAGAAAGAGGTGAGGGGAAGAGGATTGACACCGGAGTATAAGTGGTTCAGCCAATCTGGCCTACGTCCACTGTGAGTGTGCGTGAGTAATATCACTGAATCAAGGCACTAATGGCCATGGATACAATCTCTCAAGATTTCTCTCTCTACTGTATATTTGGACAGAGTTTTAGCTAGGGTTGCCAATTTCGGATCTCTTACAAGGTAGAGGATGACTTCTATATATAGTGCCTGGGGGGTGTAGTGTACCCCCAAGCATGCAATGAACATGTGCATAAGGATCGAACCAGTATGAGAATGACACCTGACTGATCTCATGTAGATAATGATGACTCCAATATTCCCCCAAGTGAGGGGAATGATTCGGTTATAACTGATTGTGTACACGTGTTCCCAATAATACATATGCAGACAAGGGCTCGGCCATCTGTGAATGAACTCAACCTCGGCCTGGAAGAGGACGAGGTGGTGACCTTGGCTCAGTGGGAGAGCTGAGGTAAGGCATGTTGAGCTGTGACATCGGCCTGGGCCGAGGTAATGGTGGCGTAGAAGGAACGTCAGCTGATCGTCAGACGAGATTAGTTATGATGATGGGATGGCAGCTTAGGCCTAAACCAAGCCGAGGTTGCAAGCCTTGGATGACCAGATGGATAACCGCCCCTGTGGATTACGGAGACCTCACTTGCCGAGGTGGCTAGTAACGTCGGCCATAGCCGACCTTGCTTGGGATGAGACCGCTGGTTATTGATCTAAGGCCCCTCTAACATCGGACATCTCCATGGCCGAGGTTGATGTCTCTGAGTCAAGGGGGTACATTTAGAGCATATCAATATGAAGGGGTCTGATAGGTATGAGGTGCACGAGGTGGCAATGACGACTGTTGGAAACCGTAAGGATCCATAACATGGCGTTGGGATTCATATTGCATGGAAGGGTGATCAGGCCTCCATGAATAACATGGGTATTCATACCCCTCGACATAAGATATGTCGTGACAATACGTCAAGGGTGGGTCCAAAACAGTGTCATAGGGATAAACATGCTCCAAGGTGGATTCAAATGGAGAGAAAATAAATGGACACTCATGGGACAAGTGATCGACAAGAAAGCATTGTGTGCACGGTGAAGCATAGGATGTTTTGACACTCATCACTGGAGGTGGTGGAGTAGGAGATGTGTGCGTGGACGACACACGAGTATCAACGGTGGGTGATTGAGAGTTAAAGCCATGAATTCATGAATAGAGGTTCGAATCGGGCTTAACATCAAACAATGAGAAATGGCCAAAGTACTCCCGTAAAGGACGTTCTTCGGCCATGAGGAGAGAAATATTTTTGGGTTTTTATATATTTTTCAAAAGAAAGGAAAATATTTTTGTGGTTTTTGAAAATAAGAAAAGGAAAATATTTATGGCATTTTAAATATGGAAAAAAAATAAAATCTTTTACGGATTTTTGAAAATATATTTTTTTTTAAAAGAAGGAAAATGTTTTTGGGATTTTTCGAAAAAAAAAGGGAAGAAAATGGACTCGCTAGTTAGACGAACTAATTAAAACTGACTACCTAAAGAATTGAATTGGACACAAACGAGTCAAGAAAAAATCCTAATGAGCTCGTAGCCAATTATTGTCTTCAAAATTAGTGAAAGGGGCACTCAAATTTTAATTAAGTCCGCGGGCGACAAAAATCACGGAATTTATCTTTGTGATCGCCTGTTATAAAAATGTGTTCTTACTAGTTAATTGATTTTAATTTAATAACAGCTAGGGTAGCACACAATGGATAAGCGAGTGAGTCGGGTGATGAAATCCCTTCTCATTTTAATGACCGGATCCAGGTCTTAGGTAAATTAATTCATCAAACCATTCAATTTAAGTGCGATACAGAAATTAAAAGCACACAGGAGCAAGTAACACGCAAAAATTGAACTCGCTTGCAGGAGATTCGCGAGGGATAAAGAAATGTACCTCCCACGGTTGTTACACGCGTGGAGTGAAGACCGAGTTGAGTCGACCGGGGGGAGATCTCGCAGATCTCAGTCATCCCCGGGTGTCCTACCGAATCAAAGTAGAGAGGCTTCAAAATCCTCGCCTTTGGACGCCCTCTCTCTACCTTGTCCGGTTTCCCTTTTCGCTTTTTTTTTATTAATGAATAATTATTACAAAAATAATATGGTGTCAAAATGCACCGCAAATAAATACACAATCTTCAAAAATTCTATACAACCAGTCTAAGGAGGAGGGAGAAGGAATAACTACAAATAGAAAACAAAATTAAATAAAAATTACAAGTCTTCAACGTTGCTTCGAGGCCAAGAAAGCGGCAACGGCACCATTTGATAATTAACTTTTTGCGTGCGGTAATTATCTTCAAAAGTCACTCTCAAAATTCCCTTGAGTACCTATAAAATTTGTTTAAAACAACTCGTATTGCGATAAGTACGGGTATCAATCCAACTTTCAAGGTGAAACAATTTATGTGAAAACTTGCAATCCAATTTTTTTATTAATTTTTTTTAAAACAATTTCAAGGGGAAAGTACTTAATTAATGTTAAAACTAAAATTATGACTAAATAACGGAAAAAGAATGTGAAACCGAGTGTGAAATATGTGAGAAGGTTAAGAGATGGGATAACATTGTATTTTCAATTATTTTAATTTCTCAATTTATTAATGTGAAATATTTCGAGATAATATTAAATCAATAATCTAATTCTCGTTAAAATTATAAATTTAATAAAAAAAATCAAAAAATTAATTTAAAAATGTCACACAATAAAAAGTTAAGAATCATATTATTTTCAGAAAATTACCCGCCATGATCAATTTAACGAAAACAATATCAATCCTCAAATTTTAATACCGAATTAATATTCAAATATCGAAAAAACCTATATGTAGTTCGGTTCCTAAATTCAAACATTAATTTGTTCAATTAATTTACTAACTATCGTTACATAAATTAATTGGTGACAGTTAAAAATAATTTTCCTAGAATTATAGCATTAATGAAATTTATTAATTAAACTAACATCGTTCGCAGTGTATCCCACCCCTTGAACGGGGTGTTTAGGGTTTGGTTGGGGACGGGCTTGAACTCAGGCAGGACTTGAGTTATAAGGAGGTGAACTCGCCGGAGCCCGTGGCTGAATCTAGGGGTGTTCGCGGTCCGGTCCGATCCGGTTTTTAATGAATTTAAGGACCGGACCGATTATATCGGTCCTAAAAATAAAAGGACCAAGACCGGACCGATTAAACCGATTTTCCGGGCTTAGTCGGTCCGGTTTTTTGTATGGTCGGTCCGGTCAAACTCGCCGGTCCTAATCTTATTGAAATAATCTTTTTTAAAACTGCTCAAATATAATAAAAACTGCCCAAATTTTATTATAAAAACTACTCAAATATCATAAAAACTGCCCACCTTCATTTTCATCCATTTGGGCGGCCATTATCTACAAAATATACCATATAAATTTAAAAACTGCCCACCTTCATTTTCATCCATTTGGGCGGCCATTATCTACAAAATATACCATATAAATTTAAACAAGTTAATACCATATGAATAATTATCATATGAATTTAAGCAAGTTTCAAAGAATAAAAACAAAATAGCTTTTTGGGAACAAACAGTTTTTAAAAACAGTTTTTTTATAGCAAACAAACAATTACAGATTTTTATAACAAACATTTTTTTTATAATCAAAACAAAATACATTTTTATAACAAACATTTTTATAACAAACTTTTTTATAACAAACATTTTTATAACAAACAATTTTATAACAAACTTTCAAAGAATAAAAACAAAACAGTTTTTTTTAAAACAGTTTTTTTTTTATAATCAAAACAAAATACATTTTTATAACAAACATTTTTATAACAAACATTCAAAGAATAAAAACAAAACAGTTTTTAAAACATTTTTTTTTATAATCAAAACAAAATACATTTTTATAACAAACTTTCAAAGAAAGCAAAGCAAACAAACAAAACAGATTGTATTGCAAAGCAATCAAACAGTTTTTATAGCAAAGAAAACAAACAAAACAGATTGTAATTTCTAACAAACAGTTTTTATAGCAAAGCAAACAAATAATACAGGGGAAAGCATGGGGAAGGTACCAGCTTGGGTCGCGGCGAAGGGAGCTCCGAGCTTGGGTCGCGGGGAAGGGAGCTCCGAGCTTGGGTCGCGACGCGCAGCTTCGGTAGAGGGAAGCGGCGCCGCACAGCTTCGGTAGAGGGTAGAGGGAAGCGGCGCAGGTGAGAGGGGAGAGGGGAGAGGGGAGGTGTCGACGCAGGGGAGAGGGAGAGGGTCCGCCGGACAGCCGCAGATCTGGAGAGGGGAGAGGGGAGAGGGTCCGCCCACTTTGCTTGCCAAAGAAAGAGAGAAGAGAAGTGTTGTGTTGTGTGCGTGTGTTGTTGTCTGATTAGGGCTTTTACTTGCTTTCTTTCTTTTGTTTGGACCATCGTACCCCTCATTTCTTTTGTTTGGACTATATATATATATATATATGTATAAATATAATTAAATGCATATATATTAGAGTAACCGGTCCGGGTCGGTCCAGACCAGATATTTATTAAGGGAGACCGAGGACCGGACCGGTTAGACCGGTCTGGAAAAAAAAACCAGGACCGGACCGATTAAAAAAAAATCAGAAAAATTATGACGGTCCGGTTCGGTCCGTCGGTCCATTCGGTTTTCTGAACACCCCTAGCTAAATCGCGGGTTGGCAGGTCGCCGGTGATGGCTCCGGCTTCAAGTCGCGAACAGGGGAAGGTGGGGTCGGGTTCGGGGTTATGGTGGCGATGATTTTGCATTTGGCTGCCGTGGCAGCGAGTTGGGAGTGGGTTAGTGTGGCCAAAAATGGGTTTCGGCTATGGCTGGTTCTGTTGGAGGTGGCTGGTAAAATGGAGGGATAAGTTTGGGGGGTGAAGATAAAGGTGAGGTTTATTGTGTGTGTGTGTGACGGTGTAGGAGAGTGTGTGAGGGTGAGGAGTAGTTTAGGTGTGGGGTTTATGTTAGTTAGATGTGAGTATGTTTAATGTGTGTGTTTAAGTTGTGACACTAAAAATAACACAACTAAAAAAATATAAAACTAACAAAATTAAAAATCTAAAAATAAACTACTACTCTAAAAATAAAATAAAGACTCAAATAACAAAAAAATGAAAGTAAAAAGAAATAAAAATCTATTAAACTAAAAATATAAAATCTAAAAAAAATAAAAATAAAAATAAATGAAATCCTAAAAACTAATCCTAATAAAATTAAATAAAATAAAAACTAAAAACTAATAAAAATAAAAATACACTAATAAAAATAAAATATGCAAATAAATTCTAAAAAATCCTACACAAATCTAAAATAAATCCTAAAAATAAAACGACTCAAAATAAAAATCTAAGAAAATCTAAAAAGGCACAAACTTAACACACACCGGGCTCGGGGTATGGACTGGGCTCGATCTTGGCGTAGATTTAGTTCGGGACAAGGTTTGGAACATCGAAACTCTTCTGGGCAAGCTCAATGTGGGACTCTGACTTCGTAGCTACATTGATTTCTTCATTTGATGCTTTTAACTGCTTTTGCGTCACATTTGACTGAATTTAGCATCATTTAACACCACAACTGCGTATTGACCTGCAAAGTGATAGAATATGAACATAAGGCCAATTTTAATTAAAAAGAGTGACTGAAATGCATCTATTCGGGGGTATAAAATAGACACTTTTGGGTGCTTATCACACTCCATCTAGGTTGTACCCAGGGCTCGTTCAGAATAGGGTCGACCTCGTGAATCCATGCTCTTGGCCCCCTCATGAGACGAGACTCTAGGGCAGCGCCTCATCAGTAAAGACATGTCTCGTCCTCTATTTCGGCCTAGACCTAGTAATATCACATAACGCACGTATTGGCCGGACGTGTTCAATCGAGACTACATTTCCACCTAAATATCGAACAAGGCTACGTTGGGGTTTCGTACTCGGGCAGGCCGAGACCTCTCTAGACAATATCTACAGTACTAGCAATACAATGTTCCAGGATGGAGAATCCAGCGTGTACAAGTTTGTTGCAACAATATTATCCCCTCACATGAGGGAATATTATATCATGATTAGTTACATGCGTGAGGAACATGTGTCAACTCGTTATTCGGAGCCTTCTCGTGCACATGCTGATTACATGCTTGGGGGTACATTACACCCCCAAGACACTATAAATACACTTCATCTTATATATTGTAGAGGGTGGCTTATTGAAAACCATAATGAAACTCTGTTAAAACCATTGTTAGAGAGGGAAAGCTTGAGTGCTTGTATCCTAAGGCCATTAAAGCCGATACTTAGTGGATTTCACTCACTCACACAATGAATATAGGCCATTCATAGGCTCAACCACTTGTATTTGGTATCATCCTCTACTTTGCCTCGTCTCTTTATGTCTAATTGTTTATATCTATCACACTCCATTGTTGTCTGGTATTGAGCTTACATACACCTTGACTTGGTGATGCCATTCCTGGTATTATCAATTTGGCGGCGTCTGTAGGAACGAGATAGCCCTTCTCTTCCCTTTCTCTGCAGTTGATTTATCGGATTCTCTGGTGGTGGTCCAACCTCATCCTTGGTTAAGCTTGAACCACCATTGAAAGAGCCCTGGTTTGAGTTTTACCTCATTTTTTTCTCTTTTAGCTTACTAGCAGTACTTAATTTGATTTTTTCGGTCATCAAAATTCTTCAAATGGCAAGAAAACCACCAATTATAGGTGGTCCTAATACTAGTCAGGCCCCTACTCAGTCAGAAATGGTTGAGGTGGTGGTGGTCTTACGCTCCTTGGTAGACAACCAAGACATATGCAAGCAACTCTTACTACTTTTAGCCAGAATATGGTGGCTAGACCTGTCGGGATCGGAGATGAGTTTATAACACCGACCTCCAGGGATGGTGCTCCAGATCAATTGGCCATGGGACCACCCAAGTCCCCATTTAAAGAACTCCCTCCTCAATAAAGGCATAGAGACGTGGTTGACCCTAGGCATTTATGCCTGGGGAGGTCGGGGCATGAATGCCCTATTGATGAGGATAGGCAGTATGATGAAGAAGATAATAGGAGCTGTTGGGAGCCTTATCAGCTCTCTAGAGGCACTATACGATCTATTCAGCCCAACCGAGGGTGCAGTGGAAGGCCGAGCCAAGAATGTAGGTTAAGGCATCAACTCTAGATAGATTAAGTAGAGGGTCGACCTTTGATAGGCTTAGCCCAGCAGCAGATGACCTAAGAAATTGCCTCTTTAGATCCAAAAGTATATATGGATCTAGAAGGAATGACAGATGTGATAACCGCCGACCTCCTCGTGGTCGAGATGAGGATCAGTGAAAGGTGAATAGTCGATAGAGAACAGTTGGCAGAGAGCCCTCGGTTCACCCAGATGGCAGAGAAGGGGCTGAAGATAATGTGGCCCAGGCTGAGGTTATAGCAGCGGTCGAATGACCCTGAAATGATTCTATTCAGAGGATGGAGGATAGTATTGGGGACATTATGAAGAGTCGAGACCCCTTGCAGAGGGGATACAACAAAGGCTCCCCCTACGTTACAAAGATTGAGTTATCCTACCCCGACTAAGTTCAAGCCGCCACTGGTCACACTAAAATATAATGGGAGCAATAATCCAGTCCACCATGTGGAGAAGTATCAATTAGCTACCCATATTTACGCATTCTTAGGCAAGATGAGGTGTCGTGCCTTCTCAAGCACCTTGACTGTGGCAACTCATGTATGGTTTACCTCTCTTCCTAAAACCTCAATTAAAAATTTCAAATAGCTTACGAAAAGATTTATATATAATTTATGTTTTGGCTTAAGGCCCCTGAAGAAGAAGACCCACCTACAGTATGTGAAGTAAGGGAAGAATGAGAGTTTGAGGGAGTATATTGTGAGGTTCAATAATGAGAAGATAGAGGTCGAAGATTATGAAGAGAGTATTGCCATGACAGCCTTGATGGGAGGTCTGCAGAAAGTAAAGCTACTTTGGAAGCTTGCAAAGGATCCTACAAAGTCTATGGCCGAACTCCAAGCTACGGACGGGAAGGTCATGAATGCGGAGGAAGCAATGGCTGCCAAAGATGAAGACGAGTGGTGGGGGTAAGTTCTAGAATAAGAACAAGGACTACAAAAAGAGATCGACGGATAACAAGTTCGCAGACTAGACCCGTTTGACAGTCAGTCGTGAGCACATTTTCAATGAAATCAAGAATGATCGATCTTTAAAGTGAAGATATAAGCTAAATGATCCTCCTCATAAGAGGAATAGAAACACGTGGTGTGAATTTCACCAAGACCGCGACCATAAGATCGATAAGTGTTTTGCTTTCAAGTACGAGAATAAGAGAATACTGAAAGCTGGCAAATTGAGAAAGTTGTGACACCTTACCTAATTAAACATCGGGTGATCAGGCCTTTATCAAATTAAATCAGGTTTCTCAAATGGTTCATTCTTAGCATCAGTGTCGAAAACTTTTTAATTACTAATCACCTAAGTGAAAATTAGACCGGTGCCAAATTTTATCTTTCTCAAAATAAATAAATCAACCATGCAGAACAAAGTATAACAATCACCATATACTACAGCCCAATCAACAAAGTATAAGTCACTGTTCTAAAAAACCCGCCTAGGCGCGCCTAGGCTTAAGGCTTGGGAGAAACGCCACGCCTTAAGTTTTTCACGCCTTATTCTTGGTAAAACCCTTAAGGCGCACTTTTTTCTAAAAACAACAATGCTTTAGTGAAACGATTTCACCTTTTAAAGATTTTTTTTACTAACCGGACCATTATCTCATCCAAAATAATCAAATAGTATTTTAATTTGCATATATTCAGACATATTTTTATGATATGTACAATTTTAGTATTTTAATAGCCTTGTTATGGTTAAAAAATATTAAAATACACTAAGAAGTCCTAAACGCCTTTTTACGCCTAAGGCATGCCTAGGCTTCTAAGGCTTAAGGCTTGGCCTCCACGCCTCGACCACGCCCTGCATTTTTTAGAACCTTGGTATAACTACAAAAGAACAAGAGTCTTACCGAATAAAATATCGCCTAAAAATATCCCAAAATAACAATAGAACAACCATTAGTCTAAAACTAAACCTCTGAGACTGATACCGGACCATAAGTCCATACATATAATAGTGTAAGATCTTGCACTAGATCTGAATGAGAGATATCGTCTAATCAAAATCTTGTAAGCATTAACTGTGCTACAACTTCGAGTCCCTGGAATGAAATCATCATACATGGCGTCCCTGTGGCTGGACACCTAAAAGGTTTTGAAAATATTTTATAGCAAGAGCTAGTACTCAAAACAATTTGAAAATATTTAGCAAGCGTTTATCATAATATAAAATGCGGTTATTGATTACACATATTAGGTTCTCCTACACTCTCTTGAGTTTACTCACCCCTTATCTATTGAGCAAACCTAACATTTTACCCTTGTCTACCTAGCCATATCTCCCAAGCGAATTAGAACTAAAGTAAACATCTAAACTTATCTGTACCTAAGTTCTCATACCGCCCATACAGTACATCCATTTCATTAACATCTCACATATGTTGATTAATTCTCAAGTAACATTTCACCTATCTTATGTTTTAAAACATCTCATTTAGTTTCACTACTAAATTACTACAATTCTCACAATTGTTATCTTCCCACTTTTGTAATTAAGTTTCCCTACTTAAATTACTAATTAGATATTCTCTATCTAATGTTATGTTTCGTAATTAAGTTTCACTACTTAACTTACCAATTTGATATGTATCTATAAATACATCATATATATATCTACCATTACACAGAAGTAGAATATCATTAAGTATATAATTCACACACAATATATACTAAATATTAGTTATTACTATTATGTCCTTTTAACACACGTAAAGGACTCTTAGTTCGGAATGATTCATCGACCCTAAGTAAGAATTGGTTCGAAATGTTACATCGACCCCAATTATTTATATACACATGTTCTGGTTCGGAACTCTTTCATCACGATAACAGTTCGAAGGTTTGGTTCGGCATTTTACATCAACCCCAAACATATAATAACCCAATGTTTGTTCGAAATACTTCATCGACCCTAACATATAATAACCCTACGTTAGTTCGGAATACTTCATCGACCCTCACATAGTTAATTTAGGTATACTTCTCTCAACCTAATAGTTCATACAATTCAGTAGGTACACACCTGACCTATCAATCATATTCTTACGTAATATAGTATTCTCTTATATTAACCGTATTCGTTAATTTATGATTTATCTCACTATCGCATTTATTTGAGTATTCACACAACTCTAAGGGCCCTAGTTACCCCTCACATATAATTTCAGTAGTTATTACTTACCCTACTGGTCGATCACTTGAATT
This sequence comes from Sambucus nigra, assembly GCA_949130495.1. Taxonomy (NCBI): domain Eukaryota; kingdom Viridiplantae; phylum Streptophyta; class Magnoliopsida; order Dipsacales; family Adoxaceae; genus Sambucus; species Sambucus nigra. The sequence goes on along the minus strand of OX422208.1, from coordinate 316,899,552 downwards.
GACTTTACCTCGCCCCGTAACTCAATTCCAAATCCCCCGATGCTCTTTTCAATCGGTTCATTCTCGTCGGTCCATAATCCAAGTCCTACACCCAATGGCCTTACCGGACCTCAACAATATACCTATTGGTCTTATTCTCATTCCCATATAAGTATAATATAAATCCTAGGATTCCCATTCATTCTTGGAAATCAAAGAAACCTTAAACAAGGAAGGATTCGAGAAACCCCTTAAGTCGATCGATCGACATTAAAGGTCGATCGATCAGGGACAGCAGCAGATCCTCTTCTTCGTTAATTTCTTCTTCCATTAACAAATCTCCAAACTTCATTATAGTCCACCAAACTTTGAACCAATTATCCTAACATGTTCCCATATATACTAGGACAATTTCTAACGTTTCAAATACATCAAAACCTCAATTCATTTAAAGAAATAGTGGATTAAACCCATAATTCCATAAAGCCCTAGTTATGTTGTTCTTCCCATATATTCATTCAAAACCCAGATTTTATTCCGAAATAACAATCAAGTCAACTCTGAATATTATTTCTCTATGTGTTTTAAATCATTCTACATGCGATTCCTATCCCAACATGCATAAATATTATTCTTTTCTTATCAAGATATTGATTTAACAAAACTATTCAAAAACCCTACACATGGGTATTATAACTTTATAATTTTTACAATAAACAACTTGCCTTGATAGAGGGGTTCTGAATTCGTGGTGATGATGATGGATTGTTGCTTCTCTTCTTCAATCCTTCCTCCTTTGGCTCCTAGGATGCAAGATCCAAACCCAACCTCTTCAAAAGCATCTTCTAAGCCTTGAGAATGATTTTCTCCTTCTATCTAATGGTCTTGGTGTTTATGTGGGTTTTCTAACCCTAACCCCTCTTTTATTCAGCTGATAAAAGACTCTCAAATTCGTAGGTCTCTATACCTCAAATGTTAAAAGATCAAAACGCCCCCGAACGGTCTCAATTTAGTCTAAAATTATCCCAAGACTCAACTAGTGCTCCCCAGTATACTATTTTGACTAATTCGATCCTTTCGGACTCATCTGTGACCTCTAAATTATCATTTAAGTCACTTAAAAATATATTACTCGTTCTCACCCCAAAATGGTCTACACGCACTAAGTAACTATTTACTACTTGCACTAAGTAAGTAGAATGAGGCAATATTAATCTGTATCTATCTCTCGGTTAATACTCCATAATCACAATTATTAATAAATCTCATTAAATTACTTCTCTTGCGTAATTTAAATTAAACCGTATTTTCTCATTTAATTCTCTAAGTTAATTAAATTGAAATACTCAAAAATACGGGGTATTACATATTTCCCCCCTTGCAAGGAATTTCGTTCTCGAAATTAGGATAAGACTGGTATCAAGACTAAGGACATTAAACATCACTGCATCCTCTAATACCCCAAAATCAAATCATATCATCCTAAGGGCCGCCCTAATTACATGCCTTGCTTCATTATAAACCCTTATCGCATGTTATCCATGCCTCATATATTATAATTAAGTCTCACTACTTAATTTATCCATAGATTTTTTTTCCCTAATCTAACATTAACTCTTGAAATTAAGTTTCTCCCTACTTAATTTACCCTTTTGATGTATATCTCTACATATAACATCTATGTGTCTACTATCACTCATAAGTAGAATATTATAAGGTACATATTTCACACACAATATATACTATAAGGAAAATTGCTCCGGCAAAATCATCGGCCCCAATCATCCTATCATTTACGTTGGTTCGAAAATCCCTCGATCCCAAGGTAAATGTAATGCATATGTTGGTTAAGACCTTTCGTCGATACCAATGTTTATCATTCATCATCGATTTGGTTCGGAAAATCATCGACCCCAAATCGATTTTTCATGTTTTGGTCCGGAACATCATCGACCCCAATACAGAATTAAGCATACTTATTATCGCACATAAGTAGGAAAATCACAAGATATATATTTCTTACACATAACATATACTATCAACACTTATATTATAATCACCCCCCTTCCATAACACTTTTGGGGTTATTGGCTTGGAATCCCACCTCGATCACCAATAGTAATTGGTTATATTGTCTTGGAATCACACCTCGAGTACCAATATATGTATATATATCTCATCGCACATGAGTAGACAATTTATGAGCCATATATTTCACACTTCATATGTTCTAAAATGTCATACTCCAATAGAATGTCCTCATATCACGCGTTAAGGACTAAGAGTTCGGAATGTCTCCTCAAACCACACCTCAAAGTACATATAAGTTCATAATAGGTACCCACGAACCTAATCCTTATGTACAGTTCATATAGGCAGACTCACACTACCTATAAATATGCTCATATAGGTATACATTCAACCTATGAATTGATCAGTGGGTTCTTCCAAAATTCCATTATCGTTAGGGCATGGTATCTTTCTTTCTCACAATAATTGAGTCATAAGCGACACAACATACCCAAAATAAAACTTCATCTCCATTCCTCCCTGACCATCTCTTACAGGGTGGGATTTTAGGATTTTATCATGATTCATAACAATATAGAGCGGCACCTTACACTTGTGCACTCTTCCTTTTCAACGACATACTAGTCTATCCCGATCAACCCATTCCGCTATCCCAGCGGAATGTTGACTTAGTTACAATGTTCACAGCCCATCCATAAATTATAAGTATGCCTACTCATTCCATCACTTTAAACGTAGGTTCACTACCAAATTTTGGTAGCTCATTTCGAGCCCATCTTTCTCTATCAACTAGTGGTGCTTCTGGAGACAATCTCACTATGTCTCTTCCTCAACACCGCTTCCCACTTACGTCATCTTTCCTCAAGTGGTACCCTATTCCCCTTTCTCTTCGGGTATATTATACTTTACAATCCGTGCGCTTTTCTTAATTGGCGCACTTTTAGGGTTGGTTACCTTAAAAGAATCAACATTTTAGTAACGCGTAAGTCACTCTCAACACTCAGTCAAGTAGTACCTTGCGTTACTTGTTCACAACAGTTAGGTCTCCCATATCAAGATATAACTTTTGAACGGCTTCCCATCGACTTTTATCCTATAGGGTGTTCTGGCTCTCTCAGCACATATAAGCTTGGATTATCGTCTATCTCCCATGACGTTCAATCAATTTCATCAATACGACTTGCCTCATAACTTCCCCACCGGCGTACTTATCAAATATAATTTTCAGCATCCCTCTATCTTGGATGACTAAGAAAGACAATTGACTAGGGAGCCCATACACCCTTTTCTCCGTGCACATTTGCAAAAACATTGTAATCTCGCACTCGTAACACGCTTTTCCTCAACTCTCGCCTTGTCTTCACGGCGTGACTACAATCTCGCGGGTATTCTCAATCCCCTGTAGACCAAAAATCAAATTCTTGCCCACAAAGTCCCACTTATCCCTTCATGGTGAGATAATCTTTTCAGTGTTTTAACCACAACACTAACGGCTCCACTGATGCCCTAACATCTAACAACGTCTCTTTTCCTGACGTGCATAAAGATTCAGTCATATCCCCTTTCGCAACCAAACTTAAACAAGGGACTTCTCCCAATGCATTCTTACTGATCATTGTCGGAACAACACATAGTCAAGATACTCAAATTCCATCCTTCGATAATATGTACAACCATACTCCAACATCTCTAAAGAAGTCAAGTGGCACTGCGCTTATACTATCACTAAGTCCTTAACACTAATCACAATAACGAGCTCGATCTCTCCGCTCAGCGGTCATACGATATACCTTGAATCACATCATTAAGGTCCCTACACACCAGGATCAATCACTATGAGACATCCATAATCTCTGAAGTCTCCAACATACTGATGAATAATGCGAGCTCGACCCTCTTTCAGGTGAGGCATCGTCATATACCCCATTCACTCGAGGATAAAACGCATATACTTTCTTGCCCATTTCACTGGTGGTTTAAATGGTTCCCGAACATAACACGCTTGTCCTTCCCAGAACGCAAAACTTATCGGAGTTATTATTCCCTTAAATAACTTCGGGCAAGATCAAAACACGTGGTCTTATGTCCCACATAAGACATATTTTCATGAATCCCCTTATTCCAGGCCACACCGACCAGTTTAGGGTATTCCTCCTCTTGAACTTGGTAGCCTCAATTCTGAACGCTATCATCATGATTCCCTTAGTTTTGCTGACCAAGAGGAATGCACTATTGGACTTAATAGTCTCGACTTGGAATTAAATCAATGAATTCCCCTAGTGGGTTTCCACTTATGGCTTGCACTAGCCCCTTTACATTCAGTCTTACTCTTTGACTAAATCCTTAAACTATTTTTTTGCTCCTCTCACCTAGGAGCATTTACATCAACCTTGTATAAAGCACCATACTGCCATCATATACATAAGTCGTCCAAGCAGAGTTTTACCAAAATTATGGGCGACAGCAACTCGTGTGTCCATTCTCTCAAGGGATCTTTTTCCCTTGTATCTGTCTCATCGGGTACAAGTTCACTTCAACAGATAAATTTCTTTCTTACCATTGGCCTCTACCAGGCTTTCACGTGATGGGTACAAAAATTTCCATTTACTTCACTTCTGAACCATCATTGGAGGAATTTGCGGTTAAACTATACCTAAGATCCCTTTATTTGTATACTGACCCTCGGTCCGGATGTGGTGACTGGTATCCCCATCACATTGCCTCTATTAAAAAAATTTACCCAAATTTTCACTTCTGAGTATTTCTACTCTAACCTTAATCCCAAAGCCTCTGGACATTCTACTTCCATTGGTTAATATGCACACTCGTCATTTTATCAAATTTTTCACGGGTCGTTCTCTTAAAAGATTCTTCAAACCTCCTCCCATTATCACTGAGTTGGGCGGGTCTAGATTAGCATCACCCTTTGCCATTGCGGTACTTGGAAACTACCTGCTATGCCTCAACAGTCCTTACAACATCTACTTCCATTACACACTAGGAGTGACCTCGACAACAGTCATCTCTTCCATGATTACCATCCCTGAACACTCCATGCCTCATGTCGAGCCCCTTCCTCCTCCAGTTCTTCCAACGCCTCTGCTGGCCCTATCGCCATGTTTGACATACCACACCCAATCGAACTCGTATATATATCACTTCATCTACTAAATAGCAGTAGAACATAAACCACGTACGTAGAGGAGTACAACAATCCTAAAATAGGGTTCTATATCAACCAAACGATACGTTGAAAATGTAGTAAGCCGTACAGATCCTATGGACACTAGAACCTGATGCTCTGAAACCATCTGTGACACCCTGCCTAATTAAACATCGGGTGATCATGCCTTTCTCAAATGGTTCATTCTTAGCATCACTGTCAAAAAAATTTAATTACTAATCACCTAAGTGAAAATTAGACCGGTGCCAAATTTTATCTTTCTTAAAACAGATAAATCAACCATGCGGAACAAAGTATAACAATCACCATGTACTACAACCCAATCAACAAACTATAAGTACAAAAGAACAAGAGTATTACCGAATAAACCATCGACTAAAAATATCCTAAAACAACAATAGAACAACCACTAGTCTGAAACTAAACCTCTGAGGCTGATACCGGACCATAAGTCCATACATAAAATAGTGTGAGATCTTGCACTAGATCTGAATGAGAGATATCGTCTAATCAAAATCCTGTAAGCATCCACTGTGCTACAAATTCGAGTCCCTAGAATGAAATCATCATACATGGCGTCCCTGTGGCTGGACACCTAAAAGGTTTTGAAAATATTTTATAGCAAGAGTTAATACTCAAAATATTTTAAAAATATTTAGCAAGCGTTTATCACAATATAAAATGCGATTATTGATTACACACGTTAGGTTCTCGTACACTCTCTTGAGTTTACTCACCCCTTATCTATTGTGCAAACCTAACGTTCTACCCCTGTCTACCTAGCCATATCTCCCAAGCTAACTAGAACTAAAGTAAACATCTAAACTTATTTGTACCTAAGTTATCATACCGCTCATACAGTACATCCGTTTCATTAACATCTCACATCACTACAAGAAAAGTAACCTTTTATGACACTTAAAAAAGTTAATTTATGACAGTTTTAAAAAAATTATCATTAAAAGTATAATATTCCTACTTACATGACATATATTTTGTAAAATTTCATTAATGCTAATTTATATAACACTTTAAATACAATAATCATATCTATTTATATCTATTATGACTGTTTTTGATGAAAACGGCTTAGCATATCTAATTCAAGTGTCATTTATGACATAATTTTCCTCCCTCCTAATTTTTTTCAGCGCGTCTACCGAAAGAAAGGGCAGACTTTTTCCCTCCATCTCAAAATACACTTTTCCCCAAAATCAACCTAGCTTCTTCACCTCACCCAAAATCGAATGAACCTCACCCAAAATTGGATGAACCCCCTCCCTCATTCTTGTCATTTTGGCTGCCAGGTATTCTCTCTCTCACACACACACGCACACACATAGTCCTTGTATATCTGATCTGAATACGTTTTTCTGATTGAATGTACAGCTCTTGATTTTGCTTTGAAAAATAGACGCACCCTTGAGTTAACTTTCTTCTGTTGCTTAGAGGTATCATCCCTCTCCTTCTCTCTCTCAACTTATGTGTGTGTGCATTTATATATATATATATATCATATTTTTTAGGATTTATATTTAATGTTTGTTAGTGGTTGATGATTTATTGTGGTATTTGTTTAGTTTTGAGTTTTGTATTTGGATTGATTACTTGATATGAGATATGTGATTATTGTATTGTGTTTGTATACTTTATATTTTTTTTTTTACTCTTGACTTGATGTGAGATTGGAATGGGTTTATATTGGTGATGTTCAATTTCTACTTTTCTTGACCAAGATACATAGTTAATATCAGTCAAAAGAATAGATGTCTCCAACCAGTATTAGACTCTAAATTAGACATTAATATTATGTAGTGATGCAATAACTATAGGGGAAAAAATAGACCTGGAGATAAAAATATTACTACAATAAGAAAATAAGGTGATAAAAAGCTGTAACAACTGACTTTGGAGTCAATTTTTGCCCTTCAAATAGTGCCAAAAATATCCCAAAACGTAGTTAGCTAGGCATGGACGATACGAATCAAATGACACCGAAGTTGCCTGATTCCGATTTATGATGAAAAAGTTATGGCCTTTCTCCCAACAGTGCGCAAAATATAAAATTTAATGTACTTCGGGTGCCAGAGTAGCAACCTATTGCACGGGAGAAGAAAGAGGGATGTTTTATTATTCTTTGTGTCTGAATGGATCTCACATCAACAATATATAGTTACATTTAACACACGACATGCCTTAATTATTGCGAGACACAGTGATATGAGTTTTGTACAACCCTACATGAATTGAGCATTATATGAGTTTGTGCAGTCCAATATTGAATGTCCATTAAAAGATTTGAAGTAGTGTCTATGTCGTTGGGTGGACACTGATAGGAGAGGACCCAAGGCTATCACTCCTCCACAATCAGAGTATGATGAGTTCCAACCTATAAAATATAAAAATAGTAATCAATTTAATGGGTAAATGGAAAACAAGTGACCACGAGATGATATTTTGTAAAAAGATGTTATAGAGTTGTAAAATATTCCGATGAAAGGAAGCCCTTGTTTTGATACCAGGGCCAAATCTCTTAGGTGGGGAAAGGAAGTGGGCAAATGAATTAGAGATAAACTAGAGAGCAAGTTGGGGAGCTTTTCATTTATAATGACCATACCTTATAATGCATCAGTAGATATTATTTATAGAATGTTATCACAGCGCATCTATCCGACTTCAAACAAACTTCTAACAACTAGGAAAAATAAATTAACTAACTAGAAAGAACTGCTTAACTGACTTAGTTAAGTACAGACTTTTAACAACTTGACTTTGAACAGTTTAACTAACTAGAAAGAACTGATTGAACTTTGAACTGACTTCTAACTCTTTTTTTTAATAGTCTATAAGATTCGCCAGCTTAGGTACCACTTCTTTCTTGATAAATGCCACCTTGTTTTATACTTCAAAGTCATCTCCCCACTGACATTGGATGGGAGACTTTAGGTTTGGGACTATACAATATTTGACTAATAGTTTTTCCTGATATTTTACACGGCATTCTAGACACCGATCTTGATAAATAACTACAAAATTCATATTTAAATACGGAGTCAAAGTGAATTTTCAAAAATGCATTCACACTTACTACTAATCATGCAAAAACTAGGACTACATATGCTACTGAAAAAATAACATATACAACTACTGAAAAACAATAACTATCAGATTTTGACAACTCTATTCAGTGACTTTTACAAAAATAACATAAACTTCTATACAGGAAAATTCTTTATAATTAAGGTTGTGTTTTGTTCGGGTGGGTAAACGCTCTAATGTTGTGATATGAACAAAAGTAGTGAACCAAATTAAAATATGTGTATGTGAAAATAATTTTCTGCTAGGAAAAATATGCAACCATAAACAAAATGGGGCCAAAGAGAGAGACAAGATTTACCAGTATTGCCCTCCAAGTCTACAAAGGACGTTCTTATCGCCCAACAAAAGTACCCTTTGAAACGGATAAGCGGGCTCCTTTGTTTTGCATATTTCATATTCCTCAAAAATCGCGTCTTCTGTTACATCCATATTTCCTTTTGACGAGTAGTGTCCCGGTTCAAGACCTGGATTATCCAAGGAGTTAACTCAGTTTCATTACTCTCATAATCCACTTTTTTACTGGTTGCTTCTTTGAGGGTTCTACCCGCTTCACCGGACTGTATCCTTACAAGAAATTCGGATACTAAAGTTCTTGATCTGTTGTAATCTTCCACCATTTACGAACCCTAATAACCCACTCTTATATGAATGGGCCTATCACTTTTAATTTGAGTACTAAAATCAAAGTATGTGAAGCAGGGGCTGGAGAGAATGATAGCAGCTGATAAAATGGAACATTGGGATTTGAGGAGTGGCAAATCAAGGTGTAGGGTTCCTAATTTATCTCTGTTGAGATTGAAAGGAAGTGTAGTCTCCGATAATAAGATAAACGGGCCCAAGTTTTCGGTCACCTTTTCACCCCAGCTATGCAACAGTTGAAAAAATGCATCATGAGAACCAATATATCAAGATCCTATTACTAAGACATAAGTAAACCCCTACACATGTAATAATAGTAATCAATTACTATTATGAGATAATCTTTCATAAAAACAAAAACCGAAATTTTAGTAGATAATATTACTCACCAATCCACCATTAAGATGGTATGATGTGTATGGGATCTCTAACGACACGTGGCACGTGGTTGTGCCTCCGGGAGAAGACTATCTTTTATTTTCTATTTTTAGTTTAGGGTTTAATTGTAATTTTTCTTTCTTTTTAGTGCTTAATTAGTTTCCAAGTATGTTTGGGACTAATATGTCATTTTTGGAAATTAGTTGCCTTTTTTAGTCATTTTGGGTATTATCTTGATTAGCAAGTTAACTCTTCCTATAAATAGGCCCTTGGCCCTCATTTGTAATAAACCCTTAAATATTGAGAATTGAGAATAGAGAGAGAAAGAAACCCATTTCATTTCTTTAGTTTAGTTACTGTTGTGTACTGTAGTGTTGTGCAGTGTAACAATAATGCTTCCACACATGAAGATTTACATCAAATTGGTATCAGAGCTCGGATTGTTCTTGGTGTTCTTCGGGGTGCATGAAGCGGGTCATGAGTGGAGATTCCAACTTCGGCAACCCTTCAATCGAAAGATTGATAAATGTCGAAAAGAAAATCGGGTGAATGGAAACCCTAAATTTCATCACCACTAAAAGAGGGGATACCACCTCTTTTAGCTCCTCCACATCCACCTCCTACCGCCACATAACCACCACCATGTCTACATGAATTTTCGTCTTCATTTTTTAACCCAAATCCTAAGCCAAGAAACCCACCAAACCAAAATTTGAAACCCTAACCCTCAAGAAATCAAGACGCTACAAACCCTAGCCAAGAACCCAATAAACCCTAACCCTAGAAAACCATTGCCCTATTCCTACCCTCCCTAAACCCATTTCGGACACCCAAAGCAGCCCCACCTCCTCCCCTACCTCTGACCAGCCCCAAACCCACCCAAATCCAAGCCAAAAAAATAACCCACCAGGACTGCCCTAGCCGACATGACCCATAACACCTTTAGCCCTCCCGCCGACATTCCCTAGCCCCTCGGCAGCCCCTCCCCAGCCTTTGACAGCCCTCAATCACCCTCCCCCACTCCAGATAGCCTTTGTCCATACCTCCAGCCCTTTTCCTACGTCGTTTTTCCATCCCAAACCCCCGAAACATCCCCTACCCAATCAGCCCTAACCCTTCCTCAAACCCATTTTTTTTACCCGAATAGCCTTCCTCTTACCCCTAGGGCAGCACACTTCCACGGTATGTCCTCCCACCCTTTTCTTGCCCGCAAATAACAGCCCAATCCCCATCCCCTTCAAGGAAACCCAAAGAAACCAGCCCTACCCCTCCTAACCCTAATTTTTTACCCTTTCCCACTCATTAATGCCCAACCACAAGTCAATTCAATCCAAAATGGACCTTCCCTACTTCAACCCAATTTCACCCACCTTATTGACCTCTATTCCTGTCAATTTTTGACACAGCATATGACTTCCATGAGAAATGTACCCACCGGGGATACATTTTTCGACTATTTGCCCTTTTTGGGCTCGGCTTTTCGGGATGTCGCCGTCTTCATTTCTCTTATTTCGCCATCGTACTCGGAAAGGTGCGGTCACCGGAGTTACCATCCGATTAGCTTCAAGGGTCCATCAAGCCAAGTTGCAACCATGTGCCTCTGATGTTGATCAGGCGGAGTGGTCATCAGTTTTTGGTTGCTCGGATTCTGTAGGGAGGCATCGTTGAGATTTGGGTATATTAGCCCATTTATTGGAAGTACATATGGGTTTAATCGAAGTTCATCCGGTCCATTTGCATGTTGGATTTGATTTGGGGTTTTGCTTTACTTTGGAAGATAACACTTGTATCGACACGTGTTCATGTGGCATTGATGACTCACCCTCCAAGCTCGAGGTTGAGCTTTTTTGAAGCGGGGAAAATGATGTGTATAGGATCTCTAACGACACGTGGCGCGTGGTTGTGCCTCCGGGACAAGGCTATCTTTTTTTTCTATTTTTAATTTAAGGTTTAATTGTAATTTTCCTTTATTTTAGTGCTTAATTAGTTTCCAAGTATGTTTGGAAATAATATGCCATTTTTGGTTATTAGTTGCCTTTTTTTAGTCATTTTGGGTATTAGCTTGATTAGCAAACTAACTCTTACTATAAATCGGCCCCTTGGCCCTCATTTGTAATGAACCGTTGAATATTGAGAATTGAGAATAGAGAGAGAAAGAAACCCATTTCATTTCTTTAGTTTAGATGTTGTTGTTGTGTAGTGTAGTGATGCGTAGTGTAACAATAACGCTTTCGCACTTGAAGATTTACATCATGGTATGCTCTATAAAATCTTCCCACCTAAGCCAAAAGCGGTTATCTGATACGAGGGATAAAAAATGTTATGTAGGAATGGAATCTGAGAAAAATTACATAGGAAGTTAGGATATTAAAGTCAGTTTAATGTCTCTGACTTTGAATAAACTTATAATCAACTTCTAACTGTCTTTTTTGATAGTCCGATTGCTCAGTTATTTAAGGTCAAATCATTGCATTGTGTAACTTGATCTAATAGCATTTAGTATACAATATAGGTACTCCAAAATTTGTATGATGAGTAGGAATAGGATTGACAAGGAGGTTTCCAATATCTATGAAGATTAGGATTCCTAAACATAGGCTTGAACTAAACCTTAAGTGCATAAATGGATACATAAGGCTTGATCCGAATTTTAAGCTACGTGTTGTTCAGTTCTTAAATAAATGAATAACATGATCCAGAGTCAACGTCAATGTATAATAAAAGTTTCAAATAATTGAAAGAACAAGGTAATTACAGAAAATAATATCCCACGCTACAATCACTCAGAACAAGGAAAACACGAAAGAAGCAAAAGAACTCAGAAGTGAAGAGCCTTAGCGCCCTAATTCGTCCAACCCACCCAACGCATGTGCACTTAAATCGCGAAGTACTGAATTCGGTGCGAATTCTAAGAAAAATAGCGAACCGAAAAAGTCAAATCCGTGACTTACAATAGTCAAAGTCGTATAATGTAAATTTTCATTTGATTTCACTTTAAACCAAGAAAGGATTTAAGCTACTGATAGACCATCTTTTCGCAAACCAAAGGATCATGTCTGAGATACCAAAGAGATGTTACTAGTCATATTTAAAGAGACTTAACCCGGTGCTTTTGTTTTGCTAGACCGATGTGGGAATGGGATTCTAAAACTCCAATATATAAACCCTTTTAACATATATTTAGGTATGCTCTCTCCGATGTGGGATAAAGCATTTTGTTGTTACCCTTTGTGACTTTTACATCACGCCATCTTTGTATATATTTATACATACAGATTTAATTTTTATATTAAAAATACACCCATCTAAAAAATATCTTTTAATAATTATTTAGGTTTTAAAATATTAAAGCTTAAAGGAGGTCCATCTTTCAAGTTCTTTTTAAAATATACATTAGATAGTTTTTTGTGCTGAAATTAAAAATACATTATACTCCTATATATTTGCGTTTTTATTTTACTCTAATAAGTAAATGCTTAAATACACATTGACCTTACATATTATTATAAACTCAACAAAGTACTTCTAAATATTTGATAGGGGTTATATTGATAATATATATACATGCATACATACATATATATATATATATATATATATATATATATAAAATAAAAATCGTAATTATATATTAAAAATATATTTTATATGTTAAATATATAGACGCACTCGTGCCGCTCTCAAATCCTAGTAATTTGAAAATCGACGCATTGGCTTACTCGCACCCGCATCCGCTTTAGGGCACTTAGATATACACCACTAAACAGTAATTTCAAACAGTTTTGTTGCAGTCTCCTCTGTCAAGAGGTCAGAGGTTAGAGATCAAGTTGGGGATAATGAGTTCAAACTCTAAATTGAGTATGATAATGTTATTTACCAATCCACCGTAAAGATAGAATACACATGTGAAATTTTCTCAGCGAAGGCAAAAAGTTTTATGATACAAGAGCTAAAATGTTAGATGGGGAAAGGAATTTAAGAGAGATTAGAGATCAAGTTGGGGAGTTTGTAATTTTTAACGGTAAATATTACTTATAGATTGTTACAACAGCGCTTCTAACCGACTTAAAACAAACTTCTAACAATCTAACTGAATTTCAACTGATTAACTAACTAGAAATAACTCTATCACTAATTAACTGATTTGAAACAAAGTCAGTTGAATTAAACTTTGACTCAATAGTTCGTTGGTAGTCCCGACAAAGACATTCCATCTAAATACCATTTCTCTCTTAATAAATGTCATTTTCTTTGATAGTTTGATGTTATCTCCTTGCTCTAAATAGTGGAATGAGACACCCTTTTTCTAACGTTTTGACCAAAGTCATTATAAATGCCACATCTTATATAAATCTACATACAAACATACATGTATTGTGCGTTCCTATACATATATAAATATTGATCATCAAATAATAAATTTGAATATCAAGCTCAAACCATATATGTCTTTGTAAACATTGCATATATAATGTGATATAAATTAATAAAAAAAGACTTACTTTACAGCTTACATGTGGACTTTGAGAAAGTTTGGGTCTAACGTAGACGCCATTCTATAATCCCCTAGGGCTTACCACACCCTTCCAAGTAACAACTTTGTAGCTACGCGATTGCTATAGCACAACACAATAGGCTCAATGAAGCATCATGATATCTTACTATGTGGAATGGAACGTGTGCCCTTTTTAAATCATAGTAGCATGACCAATTAGGTACAACCAACCTATCAGAGTGACTATTTATATGTAAATTACAAGAAACACCATGGGTTATCACACTAAATTCTGATCTAAAGATCCCTTTCTAACAAGAAGATGTCGCATCTTTCATAATATTTTGGTGTCTTTACTCTTTGTTCCACATCCTAACTGGTATGTTTTTCCAATAGAACACAAAAGATGATTTTTTTCCTTCTACATGTACAACACCTAGCCTGATGGATAATCGATGACATAAGGGAACATGTTGCTATTTTTTATGGTTATGCATTTATCTTTCCCATTTCTGGTTGACTTCCACATCATAGTGGAGCTTTGTGCTTCTTCTTGTACCCGTGAGAGAGAGAAATGGGGCTAGGAGGGGGAAGAGAGAGAGGACTACTTGTGATCACTCCCGATTGTACCCTTATATATATATATATGAATTCTAAAAATTTGTTTCAATTAGCTTTTATGGGTGTCACCTTATCGAAACTTGCAGGGAGAGGTAGCCGGAACAGTGCCGGTGCACCACATCTTCACACGACCTAACACTTTGTTTACTTCGATTTTGTCCTGTTTTTTGTCTGCCTTAATTCTCAGCCAATTCTCCTATGCGCAAATTAACACCTTGACCTTAACTTGAACTCTTAGATCAGATTGACTTCATAGATGCCGGTAACATGCTATAACTCTATGTGAACTCATACTCCGACCAAGGGATGAAGACACTTGACTGAAGCGGCTCTCCCTCTATCATGAGGATATAACACACGTGTAATGATGACCGAGACATCATGGGGTTTGAATTTTTTTCTTTTATTAATGTGAAATGACTTTTAGGTTTAATAAAAAAATTTAAATCAGGCTAATGATCAACTGCATTGACGAAATGGATTTTGTCAGAAATAGGGTGAAAGGTATATTATGCTAGTCATTTACATCCAAGTCATAATATTACTTGGGGACATAATTCAATTGATGACACTCGCCTTCCTATAAAAATCCATTTTCTTGATTTGTTAGTTATCTGTATGCGCATGTAGAGATCTTGTGTGAAGGAAATTTCTTTTGGGTGTGTAGGGATTGCCAGTTAATACAATTAATTTTTCATGTACAGCTTCGCATTTCTATTTGTACCTTGGTATTTCTTGGAGATGCCTGGAATGGAGGTGTCGCAGATTCAATTCAATTTCTGGATCTTTTTCTCCAATGCTATTTGTGCTCTAGCATTGAACTTTTCAATGTTCTTAGTGATTTGTAGAACTGGAGCAGTGACAGTTCGAGTTGCTGGTGTTCTGAAAGATTGGATACTGATAGCCCTTTCAAATGTAATATTTCCAGAGTCTACAATTACTGGGCTGAATATCATTGGCTATGCAGTTGGTATTTATATTTAGCTACGAATTGCTAGAAATTCTCAATTAAACTAGTTTTCCATATGGTTCTTAAACTTAACGTATTTATTTTGTTTAAATGTTTATGTCTCCAGCATTATGTGTAGTCATGTACAACTACTTAAAAGTTAAAGACATACGTGCATCCCATCTTCCTTCTGAAAGTATACCAGAAAGAATGAAGGTCAGTTTTTGCCATAGTCCTTGATATCCTTAGGTTGATCTGTGTATTATTTTGTGTTAATATTATTTTTTCTTGAAGTTTGCTTCCTCGGAGTAACATTTCACTATTAATTATATGACTGCTTACAATGCATTTTTCTAGAATGAAAATAACTAACTGCTGTTAATTGGCTAGAAAATATATTACAATAGTTAGTATGATAGCCACCAGTATCAGTATTTAAAATCCTAAACATTGTTCTATCTGACTATCTCTATAACCACCTTATTGAGAGACTTTCTTAGATATCTCTTCAAGTAAAAATCTGGACTTCGCTGTATAATCAACTGAAGCAACAACTCTGATAGTTATCCTCTGCCGTTTCTCACTCATGTGTTCATGTGGCATAAAACTTACTCGAAAAATATGAGGGTCCCATGTAGCTTCTTTCAGTTTTAGTTGGTAACTATTTTTATCTCCCTCTTATGATTTCATTTTATCAAGATCATCAACTGTGACCCCAATTATTTTCTTTACTTAGTCATTGAAAACAGAAATCCAAGATTCACCATGTACGTCAAAAACTTTCACAGCCATGATATATCTCAAATTGAAATCTTCGTCATTCTTTTGGCGTACTTCACACCAGTACCTAAATCCAACAACTTGTAACTTTATTGTTTCATATCTTACAATCACGATACCACCTTGTTTGATCAGGCTTAATAAAACTTATATAATCTTTTATGCCAAAAAACACAATCTTCTCCTCACCCAAGGATGGGTCATGTGTTACGTGAGAATGGGATACTCAGTCGAAATAGATGGATCGGATCCCACTCTTTATTGAGAGGCTCACACAAGATCCAACATTATCCAATGAAGATTTTTTCCCTTCAGAATCATAGCAGGATTTCAACATTTTTTATTTTGGTGTCTCATGATTTACAACTATGGTGCCTTGGAAATCTCCAACACAGTGATTTGATTGCAACAACCTGAGATTTATCAAAAATATCTAGCAGTTACTGTCCTATATTAGTAGCAAGTTCATTCCAAAAAGACACCACAACAGTCTTCTTTGTCTCATCTACAATCATGCTTTGGGATAGTCTCATTATTACTTTTTCTTCAAATACTCATCATAGGAGACGCACTTTGTCTTTGAATACTCGTTGTAGGATGGTCTCATTGTTAGTGAATGTCCGGGGTGGAATTTATATTATTGTTGTTGATGATCCAGAATGCCAGGGGTGGGATTGATATTGTTGTTGATGGTGAATGTGTGGGTTGGGCTTTATATTTTTTACTGTTGGTTAAATATGGCATGTTTAATTTTGGATTATTAAATAAATAAGTAAACTCTGTCGAAATTTTCATAAAATCATCTCCATTTATCTCTCCCATGCCTTAATAAAGAATGAAGTAAACATTAACTTTGAGATTATGCAAATGTTTAATTGTGATTCCTGTGGTGGTCTTTATATTGTTATTGATTGTGAATGCCCAAGATGGTCTTTATATTGTTATTATTGATAATGAATGCGCTTGGTGGTATTTATATTGTTATTGTTGATAGTGAATGCCCGCGGTGGAATTTATACTGTTGTTGTTGATGATGATGAAGAATGCTTGAGGTGAGCTTTATATTGTTGTTGGTTAAACACGTCATGTTTAATTTTGGTTTATTAAATAAATAAAGGAAAGCATTCCCCATTTATCTCTCCCATGCGTTAATAAAGAATAAAGTAAAAATTAACTTTGAGATTATGCAAATGTTTAATTGTGATGCCCGTTGTGGCCTTTATATTGTTGTTGATTGTGAATCCCTAAGGTGGTATTTATTTTATTATTATTGATAATGAATGCACATGGTGATATTTATGTAGTTATTGTTCATAGTTAGTTGTCGAGGTGGGATTTATATTGTTGTTGTTAATCGTGATGTTGAATGCTCGAGGCGGACTTTATTTTATTGTTGTTAGCGAATGACCGAATTGGGCTTTATATCGTTATTGTTGGTTAAACATGTCATATTATTTTGGATTATTAAAAAATAGATGAAACTCTGTTGAAATTTTCATGATACATTCTCCATTTATCTCTCCCCTGCCATAATAAAGAATGAAGTAAAAATTAACTTTGAGATTATGCTAATATTTAATTTTTTATTTTCGATATTATATTAGAATACTATTATTGTTTGAGCTATATTCTCTATATGGTTAATCTGTTTTAGTTGCTAACTGCCATTTATTTCTTCCTTTTGTTCAGATATTGATCCCGTTATTGCCTATTGCGTATCCGGTGTAGCTGTTGCTATTGTGCGTTTCCATGTTACACAAGTGGAGTTAATATTGAAGTTTAATTTTATAGTTTTTATGTTTATAATATAGGTCATTTTAGATTTTTTTTTCTTTGTGAGTTGTCCAAAAGTTAGTTGGCAGACCGTTGGTTTATACTTATTTTCTTTAACTTCAAATATTAATGACATTTTAATACATATTGTTCAAGTTATATTGGTCCCCGGAGTTTGCTACTTTGAGTATGGAAATTTGTGATTTGAATTGATAGATCATAGTTTGAGATATTGGAAGTATAATAGAAATCAGAGCAAAAAATAATGAAAAAACAACTTTTATAACGGTTTACAATACACGCCATTATAATGAACAAAAAAGGGCATTTTTATGACTGTTTTATGCACGTTGTCATTATAATAAACAAGTTAACTGTCGTAATATGTATATTTTATGACTATTTTATTAACATTTGTCATTTAAAGAAGTTTATAACGACGGATCAATGAACATGATATTATCGTTAATGACGGTTTGTACGAAAAATCGTCGTAATAAGGTAGTTTGTTATGACGATTTTGTCAACATCAATTTTATTATGACACACAACTTTATGACGGTTTTTAAAGCTTCGAAAACCGTCATAAATAACCTTTTATGACCCGTTTTCCTGTCATAAAAATGTCTATTAATATTTGACAGCCTTGATGGGAGCTCTGCAGAAAGGAAAGCTACTTTGGAAGCTTGAAAAGGATCCTCCAAAGTATATGGCCGAACTCCAAGCTACGGACGGGAAGGTCATGAATGCGGAGGAAGCAATGGCAGCCAAAGATGAAGACGAGTGGTGGGGGTAAGTTCTAGAATAAGAACAAGGACTACAAAAAGAGATTGACGGATAACAAGTTCGCAGACTAGACCCCTTTGACAGTCAGTTGTGAGCAGATTTTCAATGAAATCAAGAATGACCGATCTTTAAAGTGGAGATATAAGCTAAATGATCCTCCTCATAAGAGGAATATAAACACTTGGTGTGAATTGCACCAAGACCATGGCCATACGACCGATAAGTGTTTTGCTTTCAAGTACGAGAATAAGAGAATGCTGAAAGCTGTCAAATTGAGAAAGTTGTGACACCTTACCTAATTAAACATCGGGTGATCAGGCCTTTATCAAATTAAATCAGGTTTCTCAAATGGCTCATTCTTAGCATCAGTGTCAGGTTTTTTTAATTACTAATCACCTAAGTGAAAATTAGACCAGTGCCAAATTTTATCTTTCTTAAAACAGATAAATCAACCATGCGGAACAAAGTATAACAATCACCATGTACTACAACCCAATCAATAAAGTATAAGTACAAAAGAATAAGAGTATTACCGAATAAAACATCGCCTAAAAATATTCCAAACTAACAATAGAACAACCATTAGTCTAAAACTAGACCTCTGAGACTGATACCGGACCATAAGTCCATACATAGAATAGTGTAAGATCTTGCACTAGATCTGAATGAGAGATATCGTCTAATCAAAATCTTGTAAGCATCAACTGTGCTACAACTTCGAGTCCCTGGAATGAAATCATCCTACATGGCGTCCCTGTGGCTAGACACCTAAAAGGTTTTAAAAATACTTTATAGCAAGAGTTAGTACTCAAAACAATTTGAAAATATTTAGCAAACGTTTATCATAATATAAAATGAGGTTATAGATTACACATGTTAGGTTCTCATACACTCTCTTGAGTTTACTCACCCCTTATCTATTGTGCAAACCTAACGTTCTACCATTGTCTACCTAGCTATATCTCCCAAGCTAACTAGAAGTAAAGTAAACATCTAAACTTATCTGTACCTAAGTTGTCATACCGCTCATACAGTACATCCGTTTCATTAACATCTCACGTATGTTAATTAATTCTCAAGTAACATTTCACCTATCCTATGTTTCAAAACTTCTCATTTAGTTTCACTACTAAATTATTACAATTCTCACAATTGTTATCTTCCCACTTTTGTAATTAAGTTTCACTACTTAAATTACTAATTAGATATTCTCTATCTAACGTCATGTTTCGTAATTAAGTTTCACTACTTAACTTACCAATTTGATATCTATCTATAAATACATAATCTATTAATCTACTATTACAAAGAAGTAGAATATCATTAAGTATATAATTCACACACAATATATACTAAATATTAGTTATTACTATTATGTCCTTTTAACACACGTAAAGGACTCTTGGTTCAGAATGATTCATCGACCCCAAGTAAGAATTGGTACGGAATGTTACATCGACCCCAATTATTTATATACACATGTTCTGGTTCGGAACTCTTTCATCACGATAACAATTCGAAGGTTTGGTTCGGCATTTTACATCAACCCCAAACATATAATAACCCAATGTTTGTTCGAAATACTTCATCGACCCTAACATATAATAACCCTACGTTAGTTAGGAATACTTCATCGACCCTAACAAAGTTAATTTAGGTATACTTCTATCAACCTAATAGTTCATACAATTCAGTAGGTACACACCCGACCTATCAATCATGTTCTTACGTAATATAGTATTCTGTTATATTAACTGTATTCGTTAATTTACGATTTATCTCACTATCGCATTTATTTGAGTATTCACACAACTCTAAGGGCCCTATTTACCCCTCACATATAATTTCAGCAGTTATTACTTAACCTACTTGTCTATCACTTGAATTGACTTTACCTCACCCCGTAACTCAATTCAAAATCCCGCAATGCTCTACTCAATCGGTTCATTCTCATCGGTCTATAATCCAAGTCCTACACCCAATGGCCTTACCGGACCTCAACAATATACCTACTGTCTTATTCTCATTCCCATATAAGTATAATATAAATCATAGGATTCCCATTCATTCTTGGAAATCAAAGAAACCTTAAACAAGGAAGGATTCGAGAAACCCCTTAAGTCGATCGATCGACTCCTGGGTTCGATCGATCGACCTAGTCGATCGATCGACATTAAAGGTCGATCGATCGATCGATCAGGGACAGCAGTAGTTCCTCTTCTTCGTTAATTTCTTCTTCCATTAACAAATCTCCAAACTTCATTATAGTCCACCAAACTTTGACCCAATTATCCTAACATGTTCCCATATATACCAGGACAATTTCTAACGTTTCAAATACATTAAAACCTCAATTCATTTAAAGAAATAGTGGATTAAACCGAGAATTTCCTAAAACCCTAGTTATGGTGTTCTTCCCATATATTCATTCAAAACCCAGGTTTTATTCCGAAATAACTATCAAGTCAACTCTGAATATTATACCTCTACATATTTTAAATCATTCTACATGCGATTCCTATCCCAACATGCATAAATATTATTCTTTTCTTATCAAGATATTGATTTAACAAAACTATTCAAAAATCCTATACATGGGTATTATAACTTTATAATTTTTGCAATAAACAACTTGCCTTGACAGAGGGGTTCTGAATTCGTGGTGATGATGATGGATTGTTGCTTCTCTTATTCAATACTTCCTCCTTTGGCTCCTAGGATGCAAGATCCAAACCCAACCTCTTCAAAAGCATCTTCTAACCCTTGAGAGTGATTTTCTCCTTCTCTCTATTGGTCTTGGTGTTTACGTAGGTTTTCTAACCCTAAAGCCTATTTCATTCAGCTGATAAAAGACTCTCAAATTCGTAGGTATCTATACCCTCAAATGTTAAAAGACCAAAACACCCCCGAATGGTTTCGGTTTAGTCCAAAATTACCCCGAGACTCAACTAATACCTCCGGGTATACTATTTTGACTAATTCGACCCTTTCAGACTCATTTGTGACCTCTAAATTATCATTTGAGTCACTTAAAAATATATTACTCGTTCTCACCCTAAAATGGTCTACACGCGCTAAGTAACTATTACTACTCGCACTAAGTAAATAGAATGAGGCAATATTAATCAGTATCTATCTCTCGATTAATACTCCATAATCACAATTATTAATAAATCTCATTAAATTACTTCTCTCGCGTAATTTAAATCAAACCGTATTTTCTCATTTAATTCTCCAATTTAATTAAATAGAAATACTAAAAAATACGGGGTACTACAAAAGTATGTCGATAAGGGAAGTGTGACACCTCGCTAAATTAAATACCGGGTGATCTGTCCTTTATAAAATTTAAAATAGAATATCCGGTTGGTTCATTCTTAGCATCACTGTCAAAAAACATATACTTCAATAATCACCTAATAATTAATTAAGCTAGTGTCAAAAACATTTAACCCGTTAATTAATGTCAAATAATTTAAACCATTTAAAATATCCACCATTCTCATGAATAAATATCTAATGAGTAAAACATCATCCAACTGAATATAATAAACTGGAATAACCGTCTGAGTCAAAAATCCAAAACAACAATCGTAATAATGATAAATCCACTGAAATGGAAATACTGAAATAAATGAGTAAAATATCTCTCTGAAATAAATAATAAACTGGGGATGGGCGACAAATGCTCTAACTGAGAAGTCTAAATACTAGAACTGAAAAGATAGATATGGAGGCTTCTAAATGCGAGGACCAGCAACTCCCACAATAGATGTAGCACGTCAAAAGATCCAACAGTCTAAACTTGGCGTCCCTGTGGTTGGGCACCTAAAATAATATCACAAGAAAAAGAGATTTTGCAAGAGACGGGTCAGAGCCCGAGTGTAAAATATTTTAAAACAGTTTAGCATGTAGTTAAAGATGAAGTAAAGTAAATATAAATCACATGTTAGCTTTAAAAACAATAACTTGAGATTCTCACCTCACAACTATTCTGCACACCTAACGTAACCCAAAACCGTTCTAGTCATCATCACCCTAACTGGATTATGGACAATAATCTTCTAACTAACACCCGTACTGATAACCCGTAATTCCCACGTGCTATCATTATTAAACGTTCTTGCATTTGATGTTATCGTAAGAGTTTCACAATGAGGTTAAGTGATCACATACTTAATCTATATAAAGTTGTATCATTAATCGTATCTACAAATTCCACACATTAGATATTAACACAAGTATATGTATTTAATCACCACTATATAATATATATATACTAATACGGCACCTCAATATTCAGCTATGGTGCGATGCATACTCTAAAATCAAGTTCGAGTACATCTCGTACTCAAATAAGGATAATCGATTCGATTCGTCATTTCCCTCAAACCATAAATACAAATCACATATATTAGAGGCGAACATAGTTTCAGGCCTATGGGTTACACACATACCTACGCACCCATATGGCCGTCATCACTATCATTCTCACAAATAACCTGCACATAGGTTCTATATTTTGAGGTACCAAATCTAAAATCTCCCCCAATGGGCTCATCAGGATAAGACTGTCCCTTTTCAAATACTTCCCACGCTAGCAAGCAACATAGGTATGTCATACACAAAATAAATCAATTATACAATAGGCATTCATCTCACCTATATATTTTATAACATAGATATAGGTATTCTCACATCCCATATCCTAAGTCCCATACGTAGTATATTATTATCCTGAATATCCTACGCATACTTGAAATAAAACTTCACTATTTATCGTACGCCTTTGAGTATTGCTCACTATTCAAAATGTACTTAATGTTCTACCCAATATCAGTAGGTAACTCACCGTATCCTACTGGTCTAAATTATCATTATCCTCAAATTCCCGAGATCGAATTGTTCTATAAATTAGGCAATTCTCTCATGTTAACCTAATTACATTTATCCCTAAAGGTACCATTATGAAATCAAGGCTACAACCCAACCTAGGCTTACTGGTCTTCTAACATAAGTCCAAGTATTTTAAAATATCTGCCAAGAATAAATTCCAGATGATTTACCTAACCATAATTAACTGAAGAAGAAAACTGGGCAAAACTGGGCAGCCAAATCAATTTGGCTTAGACTGAATCGATTCGCCCCTACAGGTCTGGAAAAATTATACATTACTGTTCATACGGGTTTCATCAATTCCCAACCCCAAATCCTAATTTTAATCATCCTAAACACCAATTCAACTTTACCAAATGTTATACCATCAAATATAAACAAGTTATAATGATTAAAGATCACAAGTTCATCAAAGGACACCAATTTATTGAGTTTAATTCAAGAATAATCATTATGAACCCTAGGTTGTCATCTTTTTCAAAAATTTCCATAACAACTCTGATTTGTTCATCATTATAGATAAAATTTTGTGGGTACTCATCTACCTATCATGGGGAATCGATCCTACATAGTTTGCAGTTTCCAATTATAATTTAATTTCTCAATTTCATTGATTTCATACATAGTTCATAATCAATTCCAACCTACACTAACATAGGTGTTATTATTGCTCTAATTACGTAAGATTAAACACTTGCCTTATGAAAGTAGGTTTGATCCGTTGGGGAAGATGATGGATTGGAGTTCCTCCTCCTCCGATCTATACTCCGGTGGTGGTGGTGGTCGTGCTAAGTGGTGGTTATAGCGTTGGCTTCTCCTTCCTTTTCCTCCCATGGCCTCTCAGTGGCTCTCCTATAATTCTTACGTAGTTTTAACCTATCCCCCCCTTTTCCCCAATCAGATATAACACTTAGGAATTTCGTGTATATTATTCACCCAAGAATACAAATTACCAAAACGCCCTCTTAGGATGCCGGTTAGGCCTAAAATTGCCCTGGGACCCAACCGGATAGACTTTTGGGACTATTTCTATCCTTTCAGACACATTGGCACACTCAAAGTGACCATTTGGGCGAATAATAAATAATTTACTTATTATTTTATTAATTTAGTCCCAACACGACTGACACACACGTCCTAACTTAATTACCGTAATTGTCGTATTTCTCACTCGCGACAATTGTTATAAATTCATAATCATAATCATATTCACAATCATATATTACTTTATTCGCTCAGTAATATTCAATATAATTCTCACAAATAAATACCAACTTTTATCTCTCTAGTTAATATTTATTTTAATTTGGATTAATTATCAATTAATTTCCCATATTTCCCATGTTTTAAAAATCATAAAAATTATGAGATATTACATACTTCCCCCCTCATAACGGAATTTCATCTCGAAATTTGAAAATAAAAGTATATCTGGTAAGAATAACTCTGAATATTTTTTGCGCATCTCATCCTCGTGCTCCCAAGTAGACTCCTCGATATTATGGTTCTCCCACTGAATTTGCACAAGTGGAACTACCTTTGACCTCAATCTCCTCTCGCTATGGTCTAAGATAGCCACCAATCTCTCCTCGTATGAACTATCAGGTTGTAAGATAATTTGCTCCAGTGCGATATGAATGTGAGCCAACTCATCCTAGAGATATTATCTAAGTGAAGAATTATGGAAGACATCATGTATACGATGCAAGTGCTCCGGCAATCAAAGTCTGTAAATAACTGGCCCAATCCGCTCGATGATAGGAAATGGCCCTGTAATACCCCGTATTTTTGGCTATATTTATTTTTGGGATTAATTAATTAAATGCGTATTAATTGGAAATTAATCCGGGTTAAAAATACTAACGAGATGCGAGTTGGTATTTGATTATGTGCATATATGATAATATATGAATTTGGAATTATGAAATTGTCGTGAGATTTATATACGGCATTTTAGAAATTTTGTTGAGACGCGTGGGACCGCCGCGTCACGGTGTAATATTTTGATTATAAAAGTGAATTTAAAATCCATAAACCGTATGGTCGTTTTGAGTGCGCCAACGCGTCCGGAAGGGTCGAGATAGTCAGAAAGCACTAGCCAGGGGTGTAGTTTGGGTCCCGGGATATTTTTAGGCCATACCGGCAACTTAAAGGGTATTTTGGTAATTTCGTATTTTGGGAAATTAAAAGTGACGAAAATTGGTTAATTACATCTGATGTGGATTTGACCCACTAAGCCCCTAACCAACCCATATTAACCTAGAAGGCTACGTAGGTTATTAGAAGAGTTTTCTAAGTTCCCCAAATCAAACCCTAGCCACCTTAAGCCACCATTGGAGAAGAAGCTTGGAGAGAAGAAATTCTACAGAAAAACTTCATCAAACCATCATCCAAACTCAGAGACAACCAAGGCAAGTGACTTTATTCCATTTAATTTTAGAGAATGTTCTTTCCATGTTAGATAATTCAAATTTATGATTTGTTCTTGGTGAAATATGAAAAACCCATGTAGTTTAGGACTTAGAACTTGAAACCTTGAGGAGAATTGCATGTAGAATGATAGGTAGATGATTATTCTCATGATGATTGTGGTTGGAAGAAATTAAAACGGATTTATATTGGATTAATTCATGATTCATAAAGTTAGGGTTCATGTTCTTGAAATATTGGGAAAAAGTGTAGAGATTTGTAAATTTGATTGATGTTAGGATGGATTGATCCCTTAAAAACATGTTAGGATGTGACTATATATGTTTAGGATTGGATTAGAGACCTCATAACCTAGTTGGGACGAAGTTTAGAGGACATTTGAGAAGTAGAAATTGGGTGAAAAATGATTTTTGGAAATTCTGGGTTCGCAGCTGGTAGCTCGTTAGAAACCAACCCAGGTCGTTCGAACGAGCTCGTTCGAACGAGCTTCTAACGAGTTGACCAGTCGCTTCTAACGAAGGGCAGTTTCGTTCGATATCTCGTTCGAACGAGATATCGTTAGAAGGTACAGTTCATTCGAACGAACTGGAATCTCGTTCGAACAGCCTCGTTCGAACGAGACTTCTAACGAGTTGACAGAGGAATCTCGTTCGAACAGTCTCGTTCGAACGAGACTTCTAACGAGTTGACAATTTGGTCCTTTTTGGACTATTTTGATTTTTGGAGTCCCGTAAACTTGTTCGAGGAGATAGATAACATTCCGATGATGATGTAATGATATAATTGGGACTTTTGGGTATTTATGAGAAGGAAATTATATTCGAGAGTTAATTAAATGAACGGTTTGGGTTGAGACGTGAGTGTCTACTACGACGTGAGAATAGATTATGGCGCGTATGATTATAAACCGGAATCGTATAAAGTGTGTAAATTATATATTGGTACTAGAATGAGAATAGTACTACGACTAAACTACGGGATTACTAAGACATGTGTTTACTTAGTATTGGTATATGAATTTTGTGTATGACATACCTACCATACTTGCTATCACGGGAGGTTCGCGTTCGCTTAGGGCCCTCTAATCCTTGTGTTGCCCGGATTTAGACTGGTTACCTTGATGAACATAGGTCATAGAAAGACTTATTGGGATATTAATAAGTTCGCTGATCGTGGGAGCGTAGGTATGTGCGTGACCCATGTGATGTGACTGTGTTCGCCTCCATTACTTGTGATGTTGTTATTTGTGAACTATTCCTGAGAGATTCGGAATATGTAATCCTTATGTACGTGATGTACCGGGATGGATAGCAGAGTATGTGTGCACCGCAGCTTAGTTATCGGGGTGCTTGTATTGTATATTTATGATGTGAATAATATACATTTAATTAATGAGAACCTTCATGTTAATGTTGTGAAATAATTACGGTATTGATTCGAGAAATACAACGAGTTAACTGATAG
The DNA here is from genome assembly GCA_949130495.1 of Sambucus nigra. NCBI lineage: Eukaryota > Viridiplantae > Streptophyta > Magnoliopsida > Dipsacales > Adoxaceae > Sambucus > Sambucus nigra. The sequence goes on along the minus strand of OX422208.1, from coordinate 316,872,048 downwards.
TTATATATATTGCATATTGAACATCTGAGATACGATAAACCCCTACTTATTTACGAGCGTTATAATGTTAATAGAACCGAGTAATAAGGGTAGGATCTATGATAGTCTAGCTAGATATGTTGTCACTTAGCTAGTAGTTTGTATCACTCTAGATGGGTACTTACGTTAGGAGTGCACAGTTAGACGAGAGGTGAGAATATCATGTGAGTGCACGTCCTAACATGTACTTTGCATTTTATGTTTTAAATGTTTTTAAAGCACTTGCAGGTTTTTAAAACATAACTCCACATTCGGGCTCTGACCCGTTTGCTTTTCAAATCTATTTTTCTTTGTAAAACCATTTTAGGTGCCCAGCCACAAGGACACCATGCATAGGATACTCATTCAGGTGACGAGCTGTAGCTGTTTGTGGAAGCTACAGGGACTTTGCTTGTAGACGCTTCTATCTTTTGGATTCCAGAGTCATTATCTATCAGTTGTAGGGCATGTTGCCCATTTCTATTAGGGTTACATTTCCATTACAGTTTTCAGACTTTGGCATGTATTGTTTTAGTATTCGGTTTACTCATCAGATGTGGGATTTGTAGTGAGGAGTTTTTCCTCCAGACTTTATTTACGTTTTGTGATGGTTATTCTATTTATTTCAGTATGGTGAATGGTATTAGTTATTATCCTTATTACACTTGTTGCATGTTAATCAGACTTTAATTAAAATTTGGCACTTACTTTTTAAATACTAGGTGGTTAGTAATCATGAAAAAAAATGTTTTCGACAGTGATGCTATTAACTGGACCAACTTGGCATTTTGAATTAATTTAATAAAGGAGTTCTACCCGGTATTTAATTAGTCGGGGTGTCACAGGCCCAACATATCTTGGCACTAATTTCCCCTTATTTCCAAATTGCTTTATCCCCTTCATAGGAGATACTCATGGTAAAACCTGGTCCCCCATAACAAACTTACAAAAGAACTGCTTGGCATCGGTGTAGCTTTTCTGTCTATCCTGTGTTACTCAAATGTGACCCCAAATTATCTCGATCCTAGCTAACATATCCTGAATCACCTTTGGCCCGAGCAGCTTGTTGTCCCCTACCTCTAACCAACAAGTAGGAGAACGACAAGGCCTACCATACAGTGCCTCAAATGGAGCCATCCCAATAGTAAATTGATAAGAGTTTTTATACGCAAACTCTACAAGTGGAAGGTACTGCTCCCAACCTCCTCTAAAATCGAGAATACACATCCGCAACATATCCTCTAACATATGATTAGTACGCTCAGTTTGCCCATCTGTCTGTGGGTGATAGACCGTATTGAAACACAACTCGGTGCCCATGGCTTCCTGGAAGCTCTCCCCAAAATGAGACACAAAAATCTTGTCCCAGTCAAACATAATATTTAGGGGCACCCTGTGTAATCTCACTATCTTGATAATGAAAATCTGAGGGTACTGTGCCGTAGTATAATCCGTCCGGACTGGAAAAAAGTGGGGTACCTTGGTCAATCGATCCATAATCACCCATATAGAATCGTGACCCCTTTGAGAAGTAGGCAACCCTGTAATGAAATCCATGGAAATGCTCTCCCATTTCCATATAGGAATCTCTAACGGCTGAAGAAACCCTATCGATTTCTGATGGTTCACCTTTACCACCTGGCAGGTGGCACACTTCGAGAAAAATACAGTAATGTCTCTCTTTATCCCACTCCACAAATATTATCGCCTCATATCCTGGTACATCTTATCCCCGTAGGGATGTACCGCAAATCGAGACCCATGCGACTCTGTCATCACCGGGTGTCGCCAGTCCTCCCCTCGAGAATAATCAGTTTATCGTTGAAGCGCAAGCCTCCCTCTGAACTCACTGAGTAAGACCCTGCTCCTCCGACTAAAAGCTGTCTAATCCACTATTGACAGAACGGATCCGCTGCCTGAGCCTGTACTACCCTCGTCACAATCTGGGGTGTAACGGTCATCACTAACATAAATGATCGAGCGATTGCATCCTGATGTCCCAATTCCTTCCATTTTGCCCTCCACACCTCGGCCACTTCACCCTCTGGCCTACAACTCAATGCATCATCTACCACACTGGCCTTTCCCGGGTGATACTGCATCTCAAACTGATAGTCTTTCACGAATTCAAGCTACATACGCTGACACATATTTAACTCTCTCTGAGTGAACAAGTACTGTAATGGCTGTGTGATCGGTGAACAGGCGAAGCTTCTCCCCCAATAGATAGTGTCTCCACATTCGAGGTGCAAACACGACTGTCACTAACTCCAAGTCGTGGGTGGGGTAATTCCTCTCGTGAGGCTTAAGCTTGAGGGAAGCATAAGCTATAGCCTGATCCTCCTATTGCAATACTCCACCTAGACCCTGTACCGATGAATCAGTGAAAACAAGGTACTCCACTCCTGCCCTGGGGAGTTCTAGTACGAGTGCTGAAGTTAGCTTGTCCTTCGGCTCATCAAATGACAACTGACATGCATCATCCCAAATAAATGGTACACCCTTACGGGTCAAATTAGTCATCGGTCTCGCAATCTTCAAAAATCCTAGGATGAACCATGTGTAATACCCGACTAACCCCAAAAAGCTACGTACCTCCGTTAGTGTCGTGGGTTGCCCCATTCCTCACCGTTGAAACTTTTCTCGAGTCCACTGATATCCCCAACTCAGAAACGATGTGACCCAAAAATTGCACCTTTCGTAGTCAGAATCCACATTTCTCATACTTAGCATACAACTGATGCTCACGTAGTGTCTGTAGAACCCGACATAAATGCTCGATACGATCCTCCTCAGTACGGGAATAAATCAGGATGTCATCTATGAAAACAATGACAAACTGATCTAAGAACTCTCTGAACACCCTATTCATCAAGTCCATAAATATAGTCGACGCGTTGGTCAACCCAAATGGCATAACTCGAAACTTGTAGGACCCGTATCTTATCAAAAAAACAGTCTTAGACACATCCAACTCCCTGATATGTAACTGGTCAAATAAGTCTTTAATGCGAGGTATCGAATAGTTATTTCATATGGTGACTTTATTCAACTCCCAATAATCCACGCACAGTCATAAGGATCCATCCCTCTTCTTCACAAACAGAATTGGGGCACCCCAAGGTGAGGTACTCCTGCGAATGCAACCCTGTCCCAATAACTACTCAATCTGATCCCGTAGATCCCTTATTTTCATAGGAGCCATATGGTACGGTGCATGAGCTATCGGTCATGTGCCCGGTGCCAAATTAATCATGAACTCTATCTCTTTACTTGGTCCCGGTATGTCCTGAAACATGTCGGCGAACTCACTAATAACAGGGATCGAATCAAGGGAAATCACAACTCCCGTAGAGGTCTCCTCCTCTATATAGAACAAGTGAGTGGACGATCTTCCCTTGGGGTGAGGCATCACCACTATAAACATCTCCTGACCATGGATAGTGAAAACAATGCTCCTACTAAAGCAGTCAATCATGGCCTTATACGCGACTAGCCAATCCATGCCAATAATGGAGTTGTACTTAGACATGTCTAAAATAAACATATTGGCAGGTAAAATAAGACTCCCAATCTCTACACCCACACCCCTACATATAAAGAAAATCATTGACCCATTACCCAACAACAAGTCTACATAAGTCACTGTACTGTCGGTTGTGTTTAATAACCCCGTGGCCCGTGCAAATCTAGTGGTTATGAAAGAGTGTGAGGCCCCCGTGTTAAATAAAATACGCCCCATAGTCCTGTGGATAGAAAACATACCCTCAACTGTGGGTGGAACCTGTGGAACTGCTGCTTGGTGGGCGTTGTAAACACGCCCATACTGTAGTTGTCCCTACTGAATCGGGGCTGCTGGAATGGCAGGCAAAGTTATGACTGTCACTGGTGCTGGGAGGGCGACGGGAAACATTGATCGTTGGGGCTCCTGATGAGCACCCTGCTACTGCTGCTGCGGGACCCTATCCTTCTGCTGGCAGTCCTGACATTTATGACCAGTATTACTACAAACGAAACACCTGTCGATAAAGTTTCCTCCCTTTTGACCTTACTGACCTCGACCCTGTTGGCCGTTACCACCTCTCCCTTAGCCCTGATGGCCCTGCTGGAATTGCTGCTGACCCGGGTGGCCTTACTGTTCCCGGCGGCCAAGCCTAAAACCTCCCTGTCCATGATGGAAACCCCCTGATCTGAATCTCTTAGTAGAGTCTCCCTGGTAGGAACCCTGCTCACCCTGCCTCTACTAACTCTGAGTTGTTGGTGCTCCGCTGTATTACCTCCGCCGGTCCAGCCCTGTTGGCTGGACTCACCTCCTCTCTTGATCCCCTTAACATGGAAGCGGTGATCCTGACAGTGTAGTAAAGCAATATTAAGCACATCAGTATAAGACTGCAATGAAAGGTTACCCAGAAGATGTTGTCAAATCCTCCATGAACATCTGAATCTTCTTCTCTTCGGTAGGTACCTCAACTGGTACCAGGTTTACTAGTCTAGTAAACTCATTCTCATATTCTACTACAGTTTTCCCCTCTTGGGTGAGGTCCAGTAATTTTTGCCTCATCTCAGTCTGAACGCCGGAAGGAAAATATTTGCGATCAAATCGCACCCAGAAGTCCTGAATCATCAATACATCACACTCCTCTGCAGTAGTGGTGGACTCCCACCATTCTAACACTGCCCCCAACTAGCTTTAAAGTAGCTAGTATCTGCCTCTGCACCTCTATGAACTCATACATCCTCAAGTGTCGCTGGATATCCGTCTTCCATTGGCTAGCCACAACCACATCTCAACTCCCTTGGAACTCTAGGGAATGCACCTTCTGGAAGGCATCTCTGACATGCCCCCAAGCAGAAGGGAACGCATGAGCTGGTGGTGGCACCACTACCTGTGCCTGTGGTGGGGCCTGCTGAACAACCGCTAATGCTGCATTAACTGTTTGAGTAATGATGGCAGTAACTTCAATATCATTCATTGTACCATGAGCCTGAGCTGACTGTGGCTTGGGTTGGGCATTTCTGTCCCTCGGTGCACATCTGGGAGGCATCTGAAACGAGAAAGAATTTATAAGTCCACAGTTATAAAATCTTAAATAACTTAAGACGTAATCACATAATCAAGAATGCAACAATCCTAAAAATAGGGCTCTATATCAAAGGACGCTAAGCTGAAAGCATAATAAGCCGTATCGATCCTAAAAGACTCTAGAACCTTATGCTCTGATACCACCTGTGACACCACGATAAATTAAGTACCGGGTGATCAGTCCTTTATAAAAATTAAAACATAATATCCTGTTGGTTCATTCTTAGCACCACTGCCAAAAAACATATACTTTGATAATCACCTAATAATTAATTATGCTAGTGTCAAAAACATTTAACCCGTTAATTAATGTCAATTAATTTAAACTATTTAAAACATTCACTATTCTCATGAATAAATATCTAATGAGTAAATCATTATCCAACTGAATATAATAAACTGGAATAATCGTCCCAGTCAAAAATCCAAACCAACAATCGCAATAATGATAAATCCACCGTAATGGAAATACTGAAATAAATGAGTAAAATGTCTCTCTAACATAAATAAACTGAGGATGGGCGACACATGCCCTAACTGAGAAGTCTAAATACTAGAACAGAAAAGATAGATATGGAGGAGTCTAAATGCGAGGACCTGCAACTCCCACAATAGCTGTAGTACGTCAAAAGATCCAACAGTCTAAACTTGGTGCCCCTCTGGCTGGACACCTAAAAATAATTTCACAAAGAAAAGAGATTTTGTAAGATACGGGTCAGAGCTCGAGTGTAAAATATTTTAAAACAGTTTAGCAAGTATTTAAAGATGCAGTAAAGCAAATATAAAACACATGTTAGCTTTATAAACACTCACTTGAGAGTCTCACCACTCAACTATTGTGCACACCTAACGTACCTCTAAACCATTCTAGTCATCATCACCCTAACTAGATTGTAGACAATAATCTTCTAACTAACACCCGTAGTGATAACCCGTAATTCCCACATACTATCATTATTAAACGTTCTTGCATTTGATATTATCGTAAGAGTTTTACAATGAGGTTAAGTGTTCACATACTTAATATATATAAATTTATATCATTAATCGTATCTACAAATTCCACACAGTAGATATTAACATAAGTATATGTATTTAATCACCATTATATAATGTATATACTAATATGGCACCTCAATAATCAGTTATGGTGCGATGCATACTCTGTAATCAAGTCCAGGTACATCTTGTACTCAAACAAGGACCATCGGTTCAGTATTTCCCTCGAACCATAAATACAAATCACACATATTGGAGGCGATCATAGTTTCAGGCCTATGGGTTACGCACATGCCTACGCACCCATATGACCGTCATCACTACCATTCTCACAAATAGCCCGTACCTAGGTTCTATGTTTTGAGGTACCACATCTAAAATCTCTCAAATGGGCTCATCAGGATAAGACTATCCCCTTTCAAATACCTCCTAGCAAGCAGTGTAGGTATGTCACACACATAATAAATCAATCATACACTAGACATTCATCTTACCTATATATTTTATAACATAGGTATAGGTATTCTCCTATCCCATATCCTAAGTCCCATACGTAGTATATAATTATCTTGAATATCCTACGTTTATTTGAATTAAAACTTCACTCTTTATCATACGCTTTTGAGTATTGTTCACCATTCAAAGTGTACTTAATGTTCTACCCAATATCAGTAAGTAACTCACCATATCCTACTGGTCTAAATTATCATTATCCTCAAATTACCGAGACCAAATTATTCTCTAAATTAGTCAATTCTCTCATGTTAACCTAATTACATTTATCCCTAAAGGTACCATTATGAAATCAAGCCTACAACCCAGCGTAGACCTACTGGTCTTCTAATATAAGTCCAAGTATTTTAAATTGGCTCCCAATAATAAATTCCAGATGATTTCCTAACCATAATTAACAAAAGAAGAAAACTGGGTAGCTGAATCGATTTGGCTTGGACCGAATCAATTTGCCTTGCCGAATCGATTCACCCCTACAGGTCTGGCAAAATTTTGCATTACTGTTCATATGGGGTTCATCAATTTCCATCCCCAAATCCTAATATTAATCATCCTAAATGCTAATTTAACCTTACCAAATGTTATACCGTCACATATAAACAAGTTCAAATGATTAAAGATCACAATTTCATCAAAGGACATCAATTTATTGGGTTTAATTCAAGAATAATCATTATGAACCCTAGGTTGTCATATTTTTCAAAATTTTCCATAACAACTCAGATTTGTTTATCATTATAGATTAAATTTCGTGGGTAATCATCTACCTATCATGGGGAATCGATCCTACATAGTTTTTAATCTCTAATTATGATTTAATTTCTCAATTTCATACATAGTTCATAGTCAATTCCAACCTACACTAACATGGGTGTTATTATTGCTCTAATTACGCAAGATTAAACACTTGCCTTATGAAAGTAGGTACGATCCATTGGGGAAGATGATGGATTGGAGTTCCTCCTCCTCCTCATCCTCCTCCTCTAATCTATACTCCGGTGTTGGTGTTGGTGATAAGTGGTGGTTCTAGCCTTGGCTTCTCCTTCCTCTTCCTAATATGGCCTCTCTGTGGCTCTCCTCTAATTCTTACGTAGTTTTAACCTAATTCCCTTTTCCCCAATCATATATAAAGCATAGGAATTTTGTGTATATTATTCACCTAAGAATAAAAATTACCAAAATGGCCTTCCCGGATGCTGCTTAGGCCTAAAATTGTCCCGAAAGCCTTTGGTTATCACCACTCTGGTGCATAGTTATGAGGTTCCAAGGATTTTGGTGGACGGTGGCAGCTCGATCGACGTTATGTTATGAGATTATTACAAAGGCTTAGGTTTGATCAAGAAGAGGCTAGTGCCATATCATCAACCTCTCATTGAGTTCAGTGAAGAAAAGGTGCACCCTTTGAGAATTTATGTTATTTGATAATGATGGGGTTACAAAAGCAGTTTAGTACGAGAGCAACACAAGATAGGGAGTATAAGGCCACAAACGGCTGTCCCAACAAAAACAAAAATAACAAACAAGCTTAAAGTTATAAACTGTCCTCAGTATCTGCTTGAGTCAACCCATCAACAGGAATAGTCTCGGCTTCAGCATGGGTAGTCTCAGCCTCATCATCAATTGCGCCTGTCTCGACTACAACATCATTATTCTTAGTGACCTCGTTAGGGTTGACCTCCAAAGCGTCGCCCAAATTTTCAACATCGGTTAGAGCGGTCTCGAGAAGGGGGTTGCTGAAGTCAAGATCCACGAAGTCATCAGGGTTCAGGTTCCCAACCTCGGCATGCTTGAGTGCAGCCCATCGGTCGACAGTCTTTATGCATCTTTCAAGATACTCAAAGGCATAACCCCCGAACTCATCCAACTCCTTGAACTCAGCTATAGCTTACGCTTTAGCCTCGTTCAGGGTAGTCTTGATGGTAATAAAAATCTTGGCCTGTTTTCTCTTGACTATCCTCTTCAAAGTATTGGCATTCTCAGTCTTCAGATTGGTAACTTCGTCGACCAATTTTTGTAGTGCCGACTTATACTTTTGAAGTTCGTCTCTCAAATTACTCTCGATCGTCACTACATCTCTTCCCTTCTGAATCAAGGGAAGTTTCTTGTGGATCCATTCCCCCATCCTATAGACGAAAACTACGCTTTGTAATAAAAAATATAAACAAATAAATTAGTATGATATGGGATTAAGGAGACTACACTTGATAAGTCTATGTAAATACCTGAATAACCCTATTGAGAGTAAACTCGATAAGCAATGATATGTCTATGGACTGGAGGAAGCGCTGATCACCGTAGGAGATGAGACAACCAACATAATTCATGGCCTTTTTAGCATGGCTAATAACGCTCTCGTCGTCTAGTTTTAATTGGGAGAGACGAGTTGCTAGAGCCTCGTTTGTAGAGACGGGGATCGCTTTATCAAGCCGACCTTGTTTAGCTAGACGATGAGAAGTAGTGTCCTCGGCTCATCCTTTCCTCTTCTTCCCAGCATTATCGGCTCGGCTGGGGCTGTCCACAGTGGATTTGTTAGTTGGGGGAGTAGGGGCATCAGACTTCTTTTCGTGTTTGCCGACAAGTTTGCTTAGGTTTGGGGCCACCATCTTCTAAATATTATCTGGTGTGTTCGCTGGACAATCTGCAAAAAATGGACGAGGTCAACAATGAAAAATCATAAGACACGACACAATAGTTGGTAAGAAAATCACTTACGCAGCTAGGTTAGGGGGTCAACCCCCAGACCTGTCTGAGCCAAGTAGTTAGGGGTCATCAGCATCTCAAACTTAACAAGACGACCACCATCACCTTGTTTACGATGTTTCTTAACTTTTTTAGTAGCCTCAGGGTTCAAGCCCAGATCAAGTTTGATTGACGCAGAGACCTTGGCCCATTGCTGAGGAGTCCTGGGCTTAGATGTGCCACAAGTGACATTGGGACCAAATTCCCAGATGTGAAAAATTAGCGAGGCTTCCAATTATGGTTAGAGGTTTGGGTTACCAGCACAACTTTATTTGTATATTTCCTAGCTACGAGATGATAGTATCCCGAGTAGGTTTTGGAGACGACACAGTATAGCAAGCCATCAAAATGTTAACATGAAGGTCAGTTTGGTGAATAATCATCCAGATAGCAACAAAGCCGAGAATAACTCTCCAGGCATTTAGAGAAAACTGATATGGGATAAAATCTAAGCGGGCTAGGATGGCTCGTATGATCGGGTGGATAGGTAGTCGAAAGTCGACCTTAAAAATCTACTCATAGACACAAATCTCGCCCTCTCGGCCATGAAAGGCTCTCTCGTCTTCAGAGGGGTTTTCTCATGGAAATGGAGGGTCCGATGCCATAAAGGTGTCTCCAAATCAGAAGATCGGCCTCAGAGACAGTGCTCTTGTAGGACTCAATGACATAAGTATCAAGTTCACTCTCTTCGTCACTATCTTCTGGTGATTCAGTCGGGGGGTTTGTTTGGGTCACCATTTTGGAATTTTTGGACAAACTCGTCTTTCATTGTAGTCGGGAGAGGAATCACTTATATTGGAGGTGGAACGACGACACTATACTCAAGTACCTGGATAGAGAAGTCAGATTGATCGGATGTCTCAGTCCTGTGAGAGGACGAGACACGAGAAGAGGCCACATTTACCTCAGACCCTTTAGCGGGGGATGAGGATTGTTCCTGGATTCCTCAAAAGAGTCAACACTCTCGATTTGCTGAAAGATGGACATATTATCGTCTGAAAAAGAGGATGACTCAGACGAAGAGTCACTCAACTCAACAGCTAGTGGGGGGGGATAAATGGGATGAGTAGAAAAAGCCTCGGCTCTATGCCTTTCGGCTTCCTCAGTCTCTACCCTCCTAATTTCTTGAAAACACCTCTCTCTAAGTCTTGGAAACTCCTCATCTAGTTTATATATCCGCCTTAACATTAAGAGGTCGAGACTCAAGTTTGGTGAAAACTGAAAGGGGGGCAAACAAGATACAAGTTTAACTTTTGTTAATTAAAAGATCTAAAGTTGGAAACTTAATCGTTTTCAATAAGAACAGTCAAGAACATCACCCAAAAACTTGTCGAAGAAGATGATCGGAGAAGGGCGGCCTGAAAACCCTTTCCTACGATGCTTTACCCCTAAAACCTAGTAAACATAGCCTTTACCACTACTAACAACCCAAAATAGCACACAGAAATAGGGGGTTCAACCCCTAAAACCACCCAACAAGCTCGCCTAAAAACGCAAGTGCAGAAAAAATTCACAAACAAAAGGCAGAAAATAAGAAAAATGACTGGAAAGTTGTTATTTAGAGGAGAGGGAACCTCTTAGGAGGGAAGAAAATTGGAAAAGCTTGGGAACAGAGAGAATAAAGGAGCTCTAGAGAAATCACCAATGGTGTTTATAGGAGACTCAATGTGGGAAAGTTTGGGTAAATGAGGAAAGAGAGAAAATTGTAGGTTTAAATACCTTAAAATGATTTTTGCACATTTCCCAATACACCTCACCATTAAGGGCACAAAGCCCTAAGCACCCATCCATCAAATCAAACTTGGGGTAGACGCCACCCAATCAGAATAAGGACATGTGTCACTCTCTCATCCTATAAGTCGTAAGCATCCGACACATCAAAGATGTCTCATCAAGACGCCGTCAACTCGTATTCCTCAACCACCTCTTCACACAGATGGTTAAGGGCTAGGGGTGATTGATATGACCAAGTGTGACTTCGTCCTAAGAAGAGGGTCATCAATGTCCATAGTTGAGTTCCAACAGGACCCCATCCAGGCTGTACCCACGGCTCGTTCGAAATAGGGTCGACCTCGTGAATCCATGCTCTCGACCCCCTCATAAGACGAGACTCCAGGGTAGCGTCTCATCAGCAAAGACATGTCTCGTTTGTTATTTCGATCGAGACCTGGTAATATCATATAAGGCACATCTCGGCCTGACGCATTCAGCCGAGACTACACTTCCACCATAATATCGAACTATAATACCCCGTATTTTTATGCTATATTTAATTTGGGGATTTATTTAATAAAAAAATTCGGAAATTAATTATGTTATAATTATTAACGTGACTAGAGTTAGTAATTATGGAAAAATTATTGAATATTACTAATGAGCATAGTAATATGTTATATTGGTTATATTGAATGTCATAAGTGAATTAAATGACTATTTCGGAGAAATTAAGTCGGGACGTGCTCGTGTCGCGTCGGGACTAATTATGTTAATTAAAAAGTGAATATTTTATAAGTTGTCCGTATGGTCGTTTTGAGTGCGCCAACGCGTCCGGAAGGGTCGAGATAGTCAGAAAAGTGTACCCGGGGGGTTTAGTTTGGGTCTCGGGATGTTTTTAGGCTTAATTAGTGACCCGGGAGGGCGTTTTGGTCATTTTACATATCAGGGTAATTAAACCCACGAATTTCAGCCATCCTTAGCAGCCATTTAAGTCAGCCTTTTAGGGTTAGATCATTCAGAACCCTAAGACGGCTAGTGGAGAAGAGAGGAGAGACCTTGCTAGGTGATTCAAGGCCAAAAACACCACCTTTTGCACCACCGTCACCACCAACGCGTAGATCGCGAGGAGGAGAACGCAGCCACACCAATATCAACAGGAAACCAGACCTCTGAAATCCCAGGCAAGTGTTTAACTTGCGTATTTTCGTTGGTGCAATAATCATGTTAGTGTAGGAATGATTAAGAGTATAATCCATGGAAGAAAACCCAATTTTAATAGGGATTTGCATGTAGAAATCATATGAACCTTATTCTGGAAATTAATATGTGAAGTAGATGTTTAACACACGAAATTATGATGATTTGTTAGAAGGAATTTCTGGAGGAAACTGATTAGAACAAAGGTTAAGAAAACTGTAGGGTTCTTGATGATTAGATGAAATATTAGGTTGTTTAACCATGTTTAATGATGTATATACGCATGGTAATCGTTAAAAATACCTGGAATTATATTAGGATGTTAACAGTAGACTTGTTGGGTCAATTAGAGTTGGAAAATATGAGTTTTGATGAAGAAACTTACGCAATCCCGTCACTGCAATTTCTGCAGAATTTTCACAGACCTGCTCGATCGATCGATCGACCCTAGAGCGTCGATCGATCGAAGGTTCGATCGGTCGACCCCCAGACGTCGATCGATCGACCCTCCCTAGCAGCCTATTATTTCCCTTGTTTAATTAGTTGAATTAATTTATCGTGGAATAAACCTTGGGCTTTCTAAATAAAATGATTTGGGAGATATTGAGGACCAGTAGGGTATATGGACCTATGTTAGAACCTTTAATCTTCAACGAGGAGGGTAATTATGGGATATTTACTTTAGGTTGTTAGATTTATGAAACTTAAGGGTGAGGTGCGTAAGAGAGTTACGTTGGAATCAAATAAAGTTATTTACTGAGTTTTAGATTTGTAAGGTTATAACCCATGAGTATTAGGTAATGAGTGAGAAAACGCTTCGAGTTAAGGTTAGAGACGAAACCTTATACGTAATCATAATGATGGGAAATTAAAGATAACTGTTATGACAATGGGTTACGAGAGAAACCTATATTAATATAATGGAATGGGTATCTTTATATATTGTGTGTACATATATTATATTCATGTGAAAAACGTACCCGCGCTACTTGCTATCCCTGAGGTTACTGCGCTGGGACAATCGTATCCTGTGATGCCTTTGGGGGATATCGATTTGTACCCTAGAAGATAGAGATCCTAGGTACGGGCTATTAGATTGATAGTCGGACGGTCCTAAGAGACGTGTGGGTATGTACTGACCTCTTGGACTTGGAATCTATGCTTCGCCTCAACGTTGTTTTGTTTATGTTAATACAGTTCGAGAGCGATTCTGAACTTGTATTCCCTTTGTGTGAACGATACAGGGACTGGATAGCAGAGTATGCCCGCACCATAAATTAGTTGGGGTGTTGTTGTATATATATATTATTCGAGTAGTTAATATATATATATGGTGATAAACTTTAATATGCCTACTATAATGTGTTAAGTGGGACTTAGTTGTTGACGCAAGTATAAATATTTATTTTGTGAAAATATGAGAAGACACTGAGAAACCTTATGATTTAATGAAACTAAAACGAGAGGAGTACTTCAGATTGAAAGTTATATTTTTATAAAACATTGTCATCGTCCGGTTTTGTATACATATGAATAAGTTAAGATAAACGAACCATTGGGAAGGTTAGTACGATAGGAGTGCACATTAGAAGAGAGGTGAGTTTTTCTCAAGAGAGAGACGAACTAATATGATGTTGCATTGGCCTGTATTCATTTAAATACTTGCTTAACGTATTTTAAAATCAAACACACTTTCGGGCCCTGACCCGTTTCCTTCTCCCTCTCTCTCTTGTGTATATATATATGTATATTTTCAGGTGCCCAGCCACATGGGCGTCTTGCTTAGGATTCTTTGAGAAGAACGAGCTGCAGCTTAGGTGGGAGTTGCAGGTCCCTTGAGTAGACGGCTTCTGTCATTGACTCCACTCTTATTACTCTCATTTATGGGGCACGTGTCGCCCTTTTCATCATTTCATTTATTGTTGGGGATTTTTATATTTCAGTTATTCCAGTATTGTTTATGGGATTTGTTTCAGGATGGTTTATGATTTTAGTTTTATATTATTGACATTCGTTTGGTGAATGTATGGTTTTATTTAAATTTCGTGGTATGATTCTCTATTGTAGAAATGTTGTTTTGTATTAATAAAAATCTTTTCTTTAATTAAAATTTGGAAGTTCGTATGAAAAATGTTTTTGACACTTAGCTTAATTATTTAGGGTGTTAAATTGAAAAAAATTATTTTTCATCGACAGTGATGCTGAGAATGAACCAACTGTTTACCTTGATTTAATTTAATAAAGGAGTGATCGCCCGGTATATAAATTAGGCGGGGTGTCACAGGTGGTATCAGAGCATCAGGTTCTAGTGTCCATAGGATTTGTACGGCTTATTTTCGCTTTCAGCTTAACGTTATTGCTATAGAGCCCTATTGTTAGGACTGTTGTATTCTTGCTTTTACGTTTAAGTCTTCAGCTATTCGAGATTTGTTGATAACTGTAGACTGATAAACTTGTTCATGTTTCAGATGCCTCCGAGACGTGCTCCGAAAGATAGGCGTGCCCAAGCCGACCAGCCAGCAGCTCCGGCACCAGGCACTATGAATGCGAATGAGGTAGCCGCCATCGTTGCTCAGGCGGTAAATGCCGCGATAGCGGTGATTCAGCAGGCTCCACCCCAGGTCCAGGCAGTGGCGCCAGTACCAGCACAGCTTCCATCTGCATGGGAGAGGGTTCGGGATGATTTTCAGAAAGCACATCCCCCTGAGTTTTCTGGTAGCTCCGATATTATTACTGTCAGCCAATGGAAGAAGGACATCCAGCGGCACCTCCGTATGTATGAGTGCACCGAAGTGCAGAAGCAGCTATTGGCCTCTTTTAAACTGGTGGGAGCCGCATTACAGTGGTGGGAGTCCACTACTACTTTGGAGGAGAGGGACACGATCCCTATTCAGATGTTCTGGGAGCGGTTTGACCGCAAGTACTTTCCACCCGCAGTGCAGACTGAGATGAGGCGGAAATTGCTAAATCTGAAGCGGGAGAACCTTACTGTAGCCGAGTATGAGGAGGAGTTCACGATACTTCTCACTATTGTGCCAGATGAGGCACCCACTGAGAGCAAGAAAATTTTGCTGTTCGTCGACGGGTTAGCTTGGAGGATCCGTCAGCACCTTATTGGGAATCTATCCCTGAGTACTTTCACTGACGTACTCAATGCGGCGTTACTACATTGCCAGGATCACCGCTTCCATCTTCAGGGAAGCAAGAGAGCAGGAGAGTCCAGCCAGCAGGGCAGGACCGGGGGTAATAGTGCCAGTGGGGCACCAACTCAGGGACAGACTCGTCAGCACGAGCAGAGTTTCCATCAGGGGGACCCTGCTAAACGATTCCGTTCAGGTGATTCTAAGCAGGGATTCGGGGGATTCAGGCAGGGCCATCAGGGCCAGCCTAATCAGCAGGGCCAGCAGGGCCAACACCGACCGCAGGGTCAACAACAGGGCCAGCAAGGCCAACAGCGTGCACATCAGGGCCAACAGGGCCGTGGTCAGCAGGGACAGAGGGGAGGTAATTTCAGAGGCCGGTGTTTTGTGTGTGGAAAGCACGGCCATAAGCGTCAGGATTGCCCAGAGGGCGATAGGGCCCCACAGCAGCAGGGAGCCCGTAATGAGCCACAGAGACCACTCTTTCCACCTGCCCTTCCAGCCCCAGCCCAGGTGCCAGCCCTACCAGCCATTCCAGCAGCTCCAGTGCAGCAGGGGCAATTACAGTATGGACGTGTCTATAACGTCCACCAGGCAGCAGCTCCACAGGCACCACCCGCGATTGAGGGTATGTTTCCTATCCATGGTACTATGGGTAAAGTTTTGTTTGATACGGGGGCAACGCACTGTTTTATAGCTACGCATTTTGTGAAGTCCTTAGGATTATTAGCCACAGCAGAGAGCACCGTGATGTGTGTCGACTCACCTTTGGGGAGTGGGTCGCTTATATTCTTTATATGCCGAGGAGAAGGAATAGAGATTGGTAGCTTGGTACTGCCTGCAGACATGCTAGTCTTAGACATGCACGAGCATGACGTGATTATTGGTATGGATTGGCTCGCATCTTATAGAGCCATAATTGATTGCTTCGGTGGGAGCATTGTTTTTGCCATTCCGGGGCAAGAGATGTTTGTAGTAGCGATGCCTCGCCCAGAGGGAGGTTCGACCGCTCATTTATATTACATTGAGGAGGATACCTCTAAGGAGGTTGTGATTCCTTTGGATTCGATCCCAGTGGTTAGGGAGTATTCCGATGTGTTTCAGGAGATACCAGGCCTACCGCCCAGTCGTGAGATAGACTTCGTTATAGATTTATTGCCGGATACGAGACCTATAGCACGCGCACCGTACCGTATGGCTCCGACAGAAATGCGAGAGCTACGAGATCAGATTGAGCAGCTATTAGGTCAGGGTTTCATTCGTAGGAGTACCTCACCATGGGGAGCTCCAGTCTTATTTGTGAAGAAGAGAGATGGCTCACTGAGATTGTGTGTGGACTACCGGGAGTTGAACAAGGTCACGATACGGAATAAGTATCCGTTGCCTCGAATCGATGATCTGTTCGACCAGTTAAGGGGAGCAACTTTCTTTTCGAAGATAGATCTGAGGTCGGGGTACCATCAGTTACGGATTAGAGAGCAGGATGTTTCGAAGACTGCCTTCTTGTCGAGATATGGGTCCTATGAGTTCAGGGTGATGCCGTTCGAACTCACAAATGCCCCAGCCGTTTTTATGGACTTGATGAACCGAGTGTTCAGAGAGTTCTTGGATCAGTTCGTCATCGTCTTCATAGATGATATCTTGATATATTCACACTCCGAGGAGGAGCATGCCGAACACTTGAGGCAGGTTCTTCAGACCCTACGAGAGCATCAGTTGTATGCTAAGTACGAGAAGTGTGGATTCTGGTTGCGAGAGGTACAATTCTTGGGCCATGTTGTTTCTGAGTAGGGGATAGCAGTTGACCCGAGCAAGGTGTCAGCGGTGAGGGAGTGGGGGCAGCCCACGACACCGATGGAAGTACGTAGTTTCTTGGGGTTAGCCGGATACTACAGGAGGTTCATTCGGGGATTCTCCAAAATAGCGGGTCCATTGACGAATCTGACTCGCAATGGGGTACCATATGTTTGGGATGACGCTTGTCAGTTGGCTTTCGACGAGCTGAAGGACAAGCTTACTTCGGCACCAGTCCTTGCTTTACCGAAGCCGGGTGTAGAGTACCTGGTTTACACAGATGCGTCCTTACGAGGACTTGGGGGAGTACTTCAGCAGGAAGAGAAGGCTATAGCTTTTGCTTCCCGCAAGCTTAAGCCGCACGAGAAGAATTACCCCACCCACGACCTGGAGTTAGCTGCGGTCGTCTTTGCATTGAGAATTTGGAGGTACTATTTATTGGGCGAGAAATTCTGTTTGTTTACAGACCATAAGTCACTGCAGTACCTGTTCACTCAGCGAGAGCTGAATATGCGTCAGCGCAGATGGTTAGAGTTTGTGAAAGATTACCAGTTCGATATACAGTATCATCCAGGGAAAGCCAACGTAGTTGCTGATGCGTTGAGCCGTAGACCGGTTGACGATGTAGCGGACATCTGGAAAGCAAAGTGGAAGGAGTTGGGTCACCAGGACGCAGTAGCATGTTCGTTCATATCCGTCATGTCAGTCACACCCGAAATTGTTACAAGGGTAATACAGGCGCAGACCACAGACCCGTTTTGCCAGGAGCAGATTGTGCGACTTCTAGCCGAGGGTGCTGAGTCCTATTCTGTTAGTTCGGATGGAGGGTTGCGGTTCAATGGGAGATTAGTGGTTCCAGAAGGAGCAGAGCTACGTCATGAAGTGATGGCTCATTCTCATGGGTCCCGATTTGCAGTACATCCGGGAGGCGATAAGATGTATCAGGACATGAGGCGACAGTACTGGTGGAGTGGGATGAAGAAGGACATCGCTAAATTTGTGTCCAAATGTTCTACCTGCCAGTTGGTGAAGGTGGACCACCAGAAACCGTCGGGATTTCTTCAGCCATTGGAAGTACCTGCGTGGAAGTGGGAAAGTATTTCCATGGATTTCATTACAGGTTTGCCTACATCACAGAGGGGCCATGATTCTATCTGGGTGATTGTAGACCGTTTGACCAAGGTGGCTCATTTTCTGCCGGTGCGAACAGATTATACCACGGGTCAGTATACTCAGTTGTTCATCGCTGAGATCGTCAGATTACACGGGGTGCCCCTGAATATTGTATCAGATAGAGACAAGATTTTTGTGTCACGTTTCTGGGAAAGATTTCAGGAGGCTATGGGTACAGAGTTGAGACTGAGTTCAGCTTACCACCCACAGACAGATGGTCAGACGGAGCGTACTAATCAGATGTTGGAAGATATGCTACGCATGTGTATCCTCGATTTCGGAGGAGGTTAGGAGCCACATCTTCCACTGGTAGAGTTCGCTTATAATAACTCCTATCAGTTTACGATTGGCATGGCTCCATTTGAGGCTTTGTACGGCAGGCCTTGTCGTTCTCCAACCTGTTGGCACGAGGTGGGGGACAATAAGTTATTGGGACCAGAAGTAATCCAGGAGACCTCCGCGAGGATCGAGATAATCAGGAGTCGTATTCGGGTAGCCCAAGACAGGCAGAAGAGCTACGCCGATGCGAAACGGTTCTTCCGGGAGTTTAATGTGGGAGATCAAGTGTTGTTGCGTGTATCTCCTATGAAAGGAGTGATGAGGTTCGGGAAGAAGGGAAAGTTGGCTCCGAGGTACGTAGGACCATTTCCCATCATCGAGAGAATTGGGCCAGTAGCGTACAGGTTGGGCTTGCCAGAACATTTACATCGCATCCACGATGTATTCCACATCTCGTCGTTGAGACGATACCTTCGGGATGATATGGCCCATACTCACATTGCGATAGATGAGATCGACTTGCAGTCGGATAGCTCTTACGAGGAGAGACCGGTGGCTATTCTAGACTACAGTGAGAGGAGATTGAGGTCGAAGATAGTTCCACTCGTGCGGGTCCAGTGGGAACATCATAATGTGGAGGAATCCACTTGGGAGCGTGAGGCAGATATGCGCGAGAGATATCCAGAGTTGTTTTTACCAGGTATGCCTTATTTTCCGAATTTCGGGACGAAATTCCGTTATTAGGGGGGAAGTATGTAATACCCCGTATTTTTATGCTATATTTAATTTGGGGATTTATTTAATAAAAAAATTCGGAAATTAATTATGTTATAATTATTAACGTGACTAGAGTTAGTAATTATGGAAAAATTATTGAATATTACTAATGAGCATAGTAATATGTTATATTGGTTATATTGAATGTCATAAGTGACTATTTCGGAAAAATTAAGTCGGGACGTGCTCGTGTCGCGTCGGGACTAATTATGTTAATTAAAAAGTGAATATTTTATAAGTTCTCTGTATGGTCGTTTTGAGTGTGCCAACGCGTCCGGAAGGGTCGAGATAGTCAGAAAAGTGTACCCGAGGGGTTTAGTTTGGGTCTCGGGATGTTTTTAGGCTTAATTAGTGACCCGGGAGGGCGTTTTGGTCATTTTACATATCAGGGTAATTAAACCCACGAATTTCAGCCATCCTTAGCAGCCATTTAAGTCAGCCTTTTAGGGTTAGATCATTCAGAACCCTAAGACGGCTAGTGGAGAAGAGAGGAGAGACCTTGCTAGGTGATTCAAGGCCAAAAACACCACCTTTTGCACCACCGTCACCACCAACGCGTAGATCGCGAGGAGGAGAACGCAGCCACACCAATATCAACAGGAAACCAGACCTCTGAAATCCCAGGCAAGTGTTTAACTTGCGTATTTTCGTTGGTGCAATAATCATGTTAGTGTAGGAATGATTAAGAGTATAATCCATGGAAGAAAACCCAATTTTAATAGGGATTTGCATGTAGAAATCATATGAACCTTATTC
The DNA here is from genome assembly GCA_949130495.1 of Sambucus nigra. Classification (NCBI taxonomy): domain Eukaryota; kingdom Viridiplantae; phylum Streptophyta; class Magnoliopsida; order Dipsacales; family Adoxaceae; genus Sambucus; species Sambucus nigra. The sequence continues at coordinate 316,851,864 of OX422208.1, read as the reverse complement.
TGGAAATTAATATGTGAAGTAGATGTTTAACCCATGAAATTATGATGATTTGTTAGAAGGAATTTCTGGAGGAAACTGATTAGAACAAAGGTTAAGAAAACTGTAGGGTTCTTGATGATTAGATGAAATATTAGGTTGTTTAACCATGTTTAATGATGTATATACGCATGGTAATCGTTAAAAATACCTGGAATTATGTTAGGATGTTAACAGTAGACTTGTTGGGTCAATTAGAGTTGGAAAATATGAGTTTTGATGAAGAAACTTACGCAATCCCGTCACTGCAATTTCTGCAGAATTTTCACAGACCTGCTCGATCGATCGATCGACCCTAGAGCGTCGATCGATCGACCCCCAGACGTCGATCGATCGACCCTCCCTGGCAGCCTATTATTTCCCTTGTTTAATTAGTTGAATTAATTTATCGTGGAATAAACCTTGGGCTTTCTAAATAAAATGATTTGGGAGATATTGAGGACCAGTAGGGTATATGGACCTATGTTAGAACCTTTAATCTTCAACGAGGAGGATAATTATGGGATATTTACTTTAGGTTGTTAGATTTATGAAACTTAAGGGTGAGGTGCGTAAGAGAGTTACGTTGGAATCAAATAAAGTTATTTACTGAGTTTTAGATTTGTAAGGTTATAACCCATGAGTATTAGGTAATGAGTGAGAAAACGCTTCGAGTTAAGGTTAGAGACGAAACCTTATACGTAATCATAATGATGGGAAATTAAAGATAAATGTTATGACAATGGGTTACGAGAGAAACCTATATTAATATAATGGAATGGGTATCTTTATATATTGTGTGTACATATATTATATTCATGTGAAAAACGTACCCGCGCTACTTGCTATCCCTGAGGTTACCGCGCTGGGACAATCGTATCCTGTGATGCCTTTGGGGGATATCGATTTGTACCCTAGAAGATAGAGATCCTAGGTACGGGCTATTAGATTGATAGTCGGACGGTCCTAAGAGACGTGTGGGTATGTACTGACCTCTTGGACTTGGAATCTATGCTTCGCCTCAACGTTGTTTTGTTTATGTTAATACAGTTCGAGAGCGATTCCGAACTTGTATTCCCTTTGTGTGAACGATACAGGGACTCGATAGCAGAGTATGCCCGCACCATAAATTAGTTGGGGTGCTGTTGTATATATATATTATTCGAGTAGTTAATATATATATATGGTGATAAACTTTAATATGCCTACTATAATGTGTTAAGTGGGACTTAGTTGTTGACGCAAGTATAAATATTTATTTTGTGAAAATATGAGAAGACACTGAGAAACCTTATGATTTAATGAAACTAAAACGAGAGGAGTACTTCAGATTGAAAGTTATATTTTTATAAAACATTGTCATCGTCCGGTTTTGTATACATATGAATAAGTTAAGATAAACGAACCATTGGGAAGGTTAGTACGATAGGAGTGCACATTAGAAGAGAGGTGAGTTTTTCTCAAGAGAGAGACGAACTAATATGATGTTGCATTGGCCTGTATTCATTTAAATACTTGCTTAACGTATTTTAAAATCAAACACACTTTCGGGCCCTGACCCGTTTCCTTCTCCCTCTCTCTCTTGTGTATATATATATGTATATTTTCAGGGGCCCAGCCACATGGGCGTCTTGCTTAGGATTCTTTGAGAAGAACGAGCTGCAGCTTAGGTGGGAGTTGCAGGTCCCTTGAGTAGACGGCTTCTGTCATTGACTCCACTCTTATTACTCTCATTTATGGGGCACGTGTCGCCCTTTTCATCATTTCATTTATTGTTGGGGATTTTTATATTTCAGTTATTCCAGTATTGTTTATGGGATTTGTTTCAGGATGGTTTATGATTTTAGTTTTATATTATTGACATTCGTTTGGTGAATGTATGGTTTTATTTAAATTTCGTGGTATGATTCTCTATTGTAGAAATGTTGTTTTGTATTAATAAAAATCTTTTCTTTAATTAAAATTTGGAAGTTCGTATGAAAAATGTTTTTGACACTTAGCTTAATTATTTAGGGTGTTAAATTGAAAAAAATTATTTTTCATCGACAGTGATGCTGAGAATGAACCAACTGTTTACCTTGATTTAATTTAATAAAGGAGTGATCGCCCGGTATATAAATTAGGCGGGGTGTCACACGAACATGGCTACAATGGGGTTTCGTACTCCCTCCAGACGACATCTATAGTACGAGTAGTACAAAGTTCCAGGATGGCAAATCCGACGTGGACAAGACTGTTACAACAAGATTATCCCCTCACGTGAGGGAATATTACATCATGATTAGTTACATGTGTGAGGGACTGGGGTCAACTCGTTATTGGGAGCCTCATTATGCACATACTGATTACATGCTTGGAGACACATTATACCCCCAAGACACTATAAATACACTTCATCTTCTACATTGTAGAGGGTGGCTTATTGAAAACCCTACCGAAACCTTGTCAAAACCATTGTTAGTGAAGGAAAGTTTGAGTGCTTGTATCCCAAGGTCATTAGAGCCCATACTTAGTAGATTTCACACACTCATACAGTGGACGTATGCCATTCATAGGCTGAACCACTTATATTTTGTATCATTCTCTACTTTGCCTCATCTCATTCGGTCTACTTATTTATATCTATCATATTCCATTATTATCTGGTATTGAGCTTACATACACCTTAACTTGGTGATACCAATTCTGGTATTATCACTATGTACCCCATTCATTATCTTTCAAGTTTTTAGGGCACATTGGGCAGTGACAACCTCAAAATAGCTAAAAATTTTTCAAAAATAGAGGGTTTGGGGGAAAGTTTAAACCCCCTGGACTACGAGCAGGGTGTGGATCTAGTTCCTATCCTCTATGTCCCACACATTTCTGGCCATAAGGGCACAGTCGATCTCCACCCACTCAAGAATATTATAAGTTCTCCTAAACTCCTCAGCAATCTTTCCATTAAGGAAAGCCATGTAGGAAAGAGATTTTAAACAACAAAGAATGCTAATTAAAATGGTGAATAAAAGTAGCAAATCAGAGAACTAAGAATGATCGAAGAAAACTCAAGAAATATGAAGGGCTAGAGAGAGGAAACATGATGAGTGTGTGGAGAAGAAACGTTTGGGAAATGACAGTTGCTTGCAGCTGAACTTCGTTTGAACTTTGTGCAAAAATGACGGGGAACGATTCCCAAAAGGATTTTGGCGCTTCAGATTTCTGTTTAAACTAATGCGCCCTTGTCGTTTCAAGGTTATTGCAAGTATGCCACCCCTTGTCACTTTCGATTTTATCCGGACGAGCGTACCCTCGACAATTTCCAAATACTACAAAAGTGCCATGACGGATTTGAAGCAGTCTCAGGCCTTGGGCCTTGGACTCACTTAAAATCTGTTGGCCCAACTTATTAGCCCAAAGATTTTAGGAGAAATTACGGGGGCTTATTTATTCAAGCCCAATATTTGTAGTCGACCAGCCAGTACGCAAAATGGACTGCCCAGCCCAACTCGAAATAATTACTTTAAATTCGTGTATTTGATATGTGCTTAAATGCATGGAGATAGACTCAAATCGGTTATCAACAATTTCGAAGGAGATATTCAAGGACACCTACGAGTCATCTACAAGCTGGCTGAGTTACTTGTACAATTCAATCACTTATTTTTACAATTATAAAATATAAATCCTGACCCGGGTAAGGGGATGTAACTTCGATTATTTGAGAGACACTAATAAGAATACAATAACCTCTTTGTAGACGTAGGCAAGTTACTGAACCACGTATCTCCGACGTTGTGTGTGCGATCATTTATTTTCTCATCTCGATATTGCTTCCTAAATTTCTTATTGTGATAAATCTTGCATTCATAATAGTGATGGGCATTGGCAAAAATTATATTTACAAATTGAAAAGTGGTTTTTGCCTTTTAACAGGAGTTTGATCTACAGTGTTGATTTGTAAATATTTTGTGTATAATAGTTCTGGCAAACGTATGAAATTCGTAAGAACTTAATATATATTTGTTACAAACCTTAATTTCGTGCCTTGAAATTAAAATTGAACTTGATCGAAAATATTTCAATTACAATTTCAATTCCAAATTCAAATAATAGAATTGGAGTTTCCAAATATATTCTAAATTTTTATGAACTTTTAAAATTCTTAAAATATTATACAAACTTTTGAAGTTCATAACAAATTTGAAGAATGATTATAAATTTCAATATAAAATTTATTCCTTTTTTTTCCATGGCAACTTGCACATTTTGTAAAGCAAAAAATCATTTTGTCTTTTCTTTCCAGCCGTACTCGTGCTCTTACCTATTGTTCTCGTCGAGATTTTACCGTTAAATTGTGAGAGAAGAAAAATAGGGATTTAATGAAAAAAGCTTATGTAGAGACAAGGATAGATAAGAGTATTAAATTGGGGGTTTTGGCCTTTTTGAAGGAGTAACTGTCTGTCCCAGTCTGACCGAGCCATCTTTAAAACCAGAAATCGAGACCTCTATTTTCTGGAGAGAGAAAGCCAGAGATCTTAGGGAGAGTGGCTATGATCTCTGATGCAGTGCTGTCTATCACACGTAAACCCCACTGCGCACATTAGTCACACACACAATATCTTCCCTCTCTCTCTCTCTCTCTCTCTCTCTCTCTCTCTCTTTATATATATATATATATATATATGAGAGCATTTAGTATGATCCTCTGGGATCACGCAAAATGATCTGTTTAATGTGACTAAATTTCCTACCACTTGTTGTTTTGTTTGCAACGACAGGAGGGTGCTCAAGAAACAGATTTTTTCTACATGGGATGGGATAGCTTTCTCATTCTTTGTCTTTTCTCTCCTGGTACTCTCTCTCTCTCTCTCTCTCTCTCTCTCTCTCTCTCTCCACATATTATATACATGTGTTGATATATGCATGAATGTTCGCTGGATTAGATTCAGATTAATGTGAACTATGCTTTATATATATATATATATATATATGTGTTGTTTGAGTTGAATATCCACTTGATTATATATATTTATATCTTTTTTCTTGTTGGAATTTTCTCATCTACTATATCCTTCCATATATGTACCGTACCTTTACGTATTAATACGTTTATATTCACCCGCCCGTACAGACACTATTTAAACCCGGTGAAATGGTTAAGAATATGGGTAAGTATAAATCTGCAAAAGAAGCAATCTTTACTCACTCAGCTAAGCTTTACGACGCATTTTTAATTTGTTTTTGTATCTGGGAAATTTTATTTATTTTCTAATCAAACACGGGTTCGTGCTAGATTCGTGATGGGATGCGCTTGCAGTATCAAAAGATGAGGTAGTGGTGGCGTGATCCTTTTATGTTACCTTGTCCTTTGTTGTTATCTAATCCGGGTACTATATTATTAGTACAAACTAAATGAATGCAATAATGCCAGAAAAAGGAGAGAAACACATAATTGGTAGGCCCTGACCCCCAAACTATGAGGGTAGTTTTGAAGGGCACTTAACAAAAAGCCCACGAAATATTATTTACGAAATGTTAAAAAACCAATCACATTACACATTTAACAAAAGGTGTTGATAAAGGCATCCCAAAAATGTCTCCCCATCACCAATATCTTACCCACACCACAAATTAATTAAAAATTTATTCCAAACAACAAACTGAAAGGCAAACCCAAGAGTCAAAGTGGGGTTTTATGGTGACCCGTCACTATGAATATCCCACGGTGGAAAGTCATCGTATCAAACCCATTTCCACGGTGGAAAGTCACCGTGGAAATTGACTTGATAAAGTAACTTCCCACCGTGAAAATTTACGGTGACTTCCGATCGAGAAATTGGGCTTTCCACGGTAGAAAGTCATCGTGAAAATGGACTTGACAGAATGGGATTGTGGAAAGCCACGACGACTTCCTATCGTGAAAAGCCCATTTCCACGGTGGTGGGTCACAGTGAGAAAAATGGCTTACTTTTGGTGTTTTATAGTAAAAATCATTTGAGTTTTTTTTATGGTTTTTAGAAGACATTTTTGGAGTGCCTTTAACAATACCCTTAACAAAAAGACCCTCACTTACCCATCCCTCCCCCTTTCACTGGAAAAGTCGTCGCCAGAGACTGCCGGTGTCTGCCACTGGTGTGGGGGTGGTGTCACTAGCATGGACACTGGTTCATTAATGATATATGTTTATGTGCTAGGGCTTTTTGTTTAAGTTTAATGTGTAATGTGATTAGTTTAAACATTATATAACCATATTTTTTTATACACACATAAGACTCATAATTCTTACTATTGATCACCATTATCCCAGCCTTGATAGTATTGTGGTTTCTCATTCAGTCATAAGGAGTGATTGAGTGGGGCTCACAGCTTATATACGAATAACGATCTATAGCCATTTAATTGTTTTTGTGTGGGTGGAGTCCTATAAACGTTACAAATGATGATTTTTACAAAAAAAAATCCATTTTTTTGTTTTCCCCAACCTCCACAAAGTTATAGCAATTCAAATTATTTACCCTACAAATTATGAAATTTAATACCCCGCAGTGGCGGGAGCCTCGTGCACTGGGTTTGCCCTTTTATAAAAAAAAATACGCATAATGATTAACACACACACACACACTCACTCTTTTAGTTTGCCATTATTCAATTCGTGGAAGCCTTATATTTTTACTCAATACCGGGCAAGGTCGACCTATTTTTTATCAGTACATGCTGAAATGGTTCGATGCCACGTGACACCTTTTCATTGGCCTTTTGGTTTGACCTCCTAAAATGGCCCTTCAACTTTTCAATTTATTCAATCTAACATAAAGATAAATTATAAAATCTTTCCTTTATACTATCATATGCTAATCGATCATCACTTATAGTATCGAAAGTATACATTGGGTGTACACTTGGCTTCCACTAGATGTTTTTTTAATTCAAATAGCATTAAAATACTCGCTTGCCACATATGAGAAGGAGCCTCTACCTTATGTCTTCAACGGATTGATGCCCTATCACTATCACTGGAGGCATGAAAAGTTCCTTTTTTGAGGAAATCATATAAATTTTTCCAAGTGTGAGACCTCGGAGGGTGGCAGTGATGCTGTGGCCATATTGTATATTGTTTAGGAAGTTTGAACCATTTTGTGGAGGAAGGAGACAAGTGGGTATTAGTTAGGTGGAGGAAGGTTGGACGAGTAGGGCTGCTAACAAGCCGAGTTGAGTTGAGCTCAATTCTTAACTGAGCTTGAGTTTAGGTTCAAACTCAGTTAAAGAACAACTCAGTTCTCTCCACTGTCGGATTACCCATTCCCACATTTAGAATTGTCGCCTTATGAACCTAGCATCTCAACCCCAACTCGAAGCCATAGATTTTGCTCCATCCCAAACATTCCCACCTCGATTAGCCACCACTTTAGTATATCAACGAATCCTTTTTAGCTCCATCCCCACCTGAGGAGGACTCCTATTGGTCTTGGTCTCGGCACATTATATTTTACTCATGATGTACATCATCGCGGGGGCGATTAAACATAAAGGTTCAGCGAGAACCTTGTTTCAACCGAGATGGTGAGTAAGCTTTGTCAACTAGTGGAGCTCTTATATGTCCCGTGTCGTATTGAGTGGCTTAATGGTGGGAACACCTTGATTCCTATCAAGCAATGCCACATCTCATTCTCGATTAGATCGTATTCGGATGTTGTTCTTTACACCGTGGTGGACATGACCATATGTCACATCCTGTTGAATTGTCCCTGGCAGTATGACTGAGGTACCGTACACAAATGTCGTTTGAACACATACTCCTTTGAGCATGACGACATTAGAGTAAAGCTTCTCTCGATGCGACCTCCTAGCGTCTCTCTCCTGACTATTACCCTTATGGCGCCCTACTTTGATTTTTGAGGTTTAGGAGTAATAGCCTTGCTGATTACGGTGAGCACTATAAGACAGATATTCCACTTGCCATGATAACTGGAGGGTTTGAGGACGTATATACCCCATCGACGAGTGCCACCATTTAGGGACATCCAACACATGATTGATTTTGTCCCCGGGGCTCCCTTGTCTAATCTTCCCCATTACTGTCTGTTAGACTTGTCAACGGGTCGTGTCGAGTCGTGTTCGTGTTGGTTTTTATCGTGTTTCGGGTCTTATTAGGTTTGTGTATAAACGGATGACTTTTTTATTGTGTGAAAAATCATATTTTAACCCCACCCGTTATCTTAATGTGTCGTGTTCACCCGTTATTACCCATTAAGATACTGAATTATTTTGAATGGTATACAAGTTGACGTATTATCTCATTTTAAACATAATTAGACTCATTAATTCATTGCCATTACTTTCTCATTTACGTGAACTTTTTATTAAGTTCCAATAATATATCTTATTTACTTAAATTAATGGATCTTAACGGTGTCTTATCGGGTATTAACGAGTGTAGGGGGCCAACACTAACCTGACACATTAACTATCGTGTCTTATCATATTGACACTGATATCACCCGAAACCATTTAGAGTCTACCTATTAACTTATAACTTCATGTTTTGCCAGGCTACCGTTTGTCACCGGCCGCGTACAAGGATCCGATATGTGTGCTTGAGGTTTGTTGCTGGAGACTGTCCTTGTGGGCAGTGCCCGACCTTCTCTCATCGAAGAGTATGTCCTTGTGGGACGACAGTTGGAGAATGGGTGTTGACATCCGTGCGGTCAACTAGATCATAGTTAAGTATAGATTTTTCATTCTCCGCTTGGAGGATATATTGGATCAGCTTTACGGGGCCTGCGTGTTCTCCAAGTTAGATCTACAGAGTGGGTACCATTGGATATGTATGTGTCTCGGAGATGATTAGAAGACCATGTTCAAGACAAAGGACGACCTCTAGTGGACAATCATGTCGTTCGACCTGCCCAATGACTCAAGCACTACATTTTTTGCCAAATTTGTGCTTGTATACGTCGACTCCATTCTCATTTATGGAGGAACATTTAAATAACGTTCGTAGGATACTTAAGGTACTTCACGCAATTCCACCTATAGTGAAAATACGCCTGTCAGTTAATTTCTTGGGCTTCATTATATCCGCTGAGGGGGTGAGGACTGACAAGTCCATGGCCCAGGCGATTGTTGATTGGCCGGTACCCACCATAGTTGCACTAGTTCGTAGTTCTATGGGCTGGCTAATAGCATTAAAATACTTGCTTGCCACATATGAGAAGGAGCCTCTACCTTATGTCTTCAACGGATTGATGCCCTATCACTGGAGGCATGAAAAGTTCCTCTTTTTGAGGAAATCATATAAATTTTTCCAAGTGTGAGACCTCGGAGGGTGGCAGTGATGCTGTGGCCATATTGTATATTGTTTAGGAAGTTTGAACCCTTTTGTAGAGGAAGGAGACAAGTAGGTATTAGTTAGGTGGAGGAAGGTTGGACGAGTAGGGCTGCTAACAAGCCGAGTTGAGTTGAGCTCAATTCTTAAATGAGCTTGAGTTTAGGTTCAAACTCGGTTAAAGAACAACTCAGTTCTCTCTACTGTCGGATTACCCATTCCCACATTTAGATATGTCGCCTTGTGAACCTAGCATCTCAACCCTAACTCGAAGCCATAGATTTTGCTCCATCCCAAACATACCCACCCTGATTAGCCACCACTTTATTATATCAACGAACCCTTTTTAGCCCCATCCCCACCCGAGGGGGACTCCTATTGGTCTCGGTCCTGGCACATTACATTTTACTCATGATGTACATCGCGGGGGCGATTAAACATTGAGGTTTAGCGAGAACCTTGTTTCAACCGAGATGGTGAGTAAACGTTGTCAACTAGTGGAGCTCCTATATGTCTCGTGTCGTATTAAGTGGCTTAATGGCGGGAACACCTTGATTCCTATCAAGCAATGCCACATCCCATTCTTGATTAGATCGTATTCGGATGTTGTTCTTTACACCGTGGTGGACATGACTATATGTCACCTCCTGTTGAATCGTCCCTGGCAGTATGACTGAGGTACCGTACACAAATGTCGTTTGAACACATACTCCTTTGAGCATGACGACATTAGAGTAAAGCTTCTCTCGATGCGACCTCCTAGCGTCTCTCTCTTGACTATTACCCTTATGGCGCCCTACTTTGATTTTTGAGGTTTAGGAGTAATAGCCTTACTGATTACGGTGAGCACTATAAGACAGATATTCCACTTGCCATGATAACTGGAGGGTTTGAGGACGTATATACCCCATCGGTGAGTGCCACCATTTAGGGACATCCAACACACGATTGATTTTGTGCCCGGGGCTCCCTTGTCTAATCTTCCCCATTACCGTCTGTTAGACTTGTCAACGGGTCGTGGCAAGTCGTTTCATGTCGGTTTTTATCGTGTTTCGGGTCTTATTAGGTTTGTGTATAAACGGATGACTTTTTTATCGTGTGAAAAATCATATTCTAACCGCACCCGTTATCTTAATGTGTCGTGTCATGTTCACCCGTTATTACCTATTAAGATACTGAATTATTTTGAATCGTATACAAGTTGACATATTATCTCATTTTAAACATAATTAAACTCATTAATTCATTGCCATTACTACTAGCTCTCTCTTTTACGTGAACTTTTTATTAAGTTCCAATAATATATCTTATTTACTTAAATTAATGGATCTTAACGGGTCTTATCGGGTATTAACGGGTGTAGGGGGTCAACACTAACCTTACCCATGAACTATCGTGTCTTATCGGATTGACACTGATATCACCCGAAACTATTAAGAGTCTACCCATTAACTTATAACTTCATGTCGGTTTGTGTAGTGTTATCTTGTCGTGCCTCATTTTGCCAGGCTACTGTTTGTCACCGGCCGAGTACGAGGATCCGATATGTGTGCTTGAGGTTTGTTGCTGGAGACTGTCCTTGTGGGCCATTCCCGTCTTTCCCTCATTGAAGAGTATGTCCTCGTCAGACGACAATTGGAGAATGTGTGGTGACATCCGTGCGGTCAACTAGATCATAGTTAAGTATAGATTTTTCATTCTCCGCTTGGAGGATATATTGGATCAGCTTTACGAGGCCTGCGTGTTCTCCAAGTTAGATCCACAGAGTGGGTGCCATTGGATATGTATGTGTCTCGGAGATGATTAGAAGACCATGTTCAAGACAAAGGACGACCTCTAGTGGACAATCATGTCGTTCGACCTGTCCAATGACTCCAACACTACATTTTTTGCCAAATTTGTGCTTGTATACGTTGACTCCATTCTCATTTATGGAGGAACATTTAAATAACGTTCGTAGGATACTTAAGGTACTTCACGCAATTTCACCTATAGTGAAAATACGCTTTTATAGTCGTGTCAGTTAAATAACGTTCGTAGGATACTTATATTGATGGTTCATTGTCGATTTTGGCTCCATTATGGTGCTGATTACGACAGTGGGTGTGTTGAATTTGATTTCCTTTGGATAGAGGATGCAATTTTTTCCTCATTAGGACCTATATGACCACCACCTCGGTTCTTGCTCTCCCTGACTTTACTCAGCTATTTGAATTATCTTGCGATGTTTGCGACATTGACATCGAGTTTTATGCCATCATCCAGTCGGTGCGATATTGGCATGGGTATTCATTCATCGTGAGTTCGTCATCAAATCAGGTCACGAGGCCCTTCGATTTGTGGCGCTTTGATTTTATAATAGTGAGAAGTAGATTAGTGATAAATATGTGAAGTGGTCTAACTTTCTATAGTGATACACATTTCACCTTTAATGTGGCTAGCGATGGAGAACCAGGTTGCCGATGCAACCAGTTCGTTGATGCTTTGAGTCTCCGTTCTCATGTTTTAACCATTCTTCGAGGCTTCATATTTGGGTTTGATTAGACTTGTGATATATATGTGACCGATGAGTATTTTGGGCCTATTATAGCCGAGTGTACCAGTCATCAGGGTGCATCGGGTGATTTCATACTTCAAGATGGTTTTTATATTGCGACTCCCTCCATTGTATTCCCATATCTTCCTTTCAAGAGAATATCATTAGAGAGGTTCATTTAGGAGTTCGTCACATGGGAGTCTCTCACACTTTGACGACTTTTAGGAAGATGTTCTTTTGACCTGCCATGCGGCTTGACACTAGTGCCTTTATTCGGAGTTGCTATGTATGCGAGAGACAGCAAAGGGGCATCGTACCAACGCCGGGTTGTACACTCCACTCCCTATTCTTGAGAAGTCATGGCAGAACGTGTTGATGGATTTCATAGTGGGTCTACCTTGTATGGCTAAGGGCCATGACTCCATTTTCATTGAGAGTGATGACACGACAAGGGTCATAAGCTTTAGAGGAGATGATATGGACCCTTCCCCATCATATGCGCTCACGGGACGAACGCGTATGAGGTTGACCTCCCACTAGAGTTACATATTCACCGTATATTCAACTTGGCGGACCTTTTAGCTTCTAGGGGTCACAATGTCCTGCGAAGTACTGATGAGCCCCAACCTGTTATGTTCGTTCCCACATTGAACGTGTTGAGGGAGTTTTGAATTTGAAAACGTTTACGTGTCCTACTGGCCAACTAACCCCATACTTGGTTAGTTGGGTGGGTTGTCCAGTTGCCGAAAGCTCGTGGATTACAAAGCTTACGCTACAGCTCATCGAGCTCGAATTTTATTCCCGCCTATCCGAGTACTCGACCTTCCTCTCAAGAAGGGGGAGGATTGTAATTGTTACCTTTTTATGTTACTTCTATTTGTGAGGGGTATTATTCTACTTGTGTGTATTCTCCCCTGTAGAGAAAGGAGCTTTTGGCATTATATTTTATTATTACATTTTGGAGAGAATGAATGATGACTTCAGAGAGTCTCTTCCCTAAATTCTGTCATTGTAACTTGACTAATCACTTCCGCTTACATCAACTTCTCAAACGAGCGTTGATTGTTCAAATAACACTTTACGTAACTCAAAATTAAAATTACTCAAATTTGTGTCAAGCTTTTGATATATTGTCTAAATGAGTTATTACTTGTTTTGAATAGTCCAAATTGATTATTATTGCATTAACTTGCTTTGGAAATATTTTGGAATTGATTCTCAGTTTTAGAAAGTGTTTTTGAGTGGTTGCTAGAGTTTGTTATAAGGACAAGAGAGGTTTCCACTCAATTTTCAAATAAATCATAATTTCACATGGGGTCAAAATTCACACCTCCCAGAATACCTTGCACACTATATACACAGTCTTAGCCAGTTATAAGGAGTCTTCAGTTCTTTATGAGGAACTGCTGAGGTTGGGAAAAAAACAATGTGGAGCAAGTGATTCTTTACCGAGGTGTGATTGCCACCCTTGGGGAAAACGGGACCATCATTGCCCCTGACCATTCACACTTTTTTCTGTTCTTTTCAAACTTGCAAGGCTGTGTAACATTTGGTGATCTTTCTTTTCATGTCTTGTAAGGTCTGAGGCCTATGACAAAACTTTAGTTATTAAAGAAAGACTTTGTTTCTCACATTGCTTGCATATGAATTGTCTTATGATAACTTTGAATGCTACTTGACATTCTGGTTCAGTATACTTTGAATGCTAATTGATATTCTGGTTCAGTTTAATTCCCAGTCCATATACAGCTAACTCAAATTAATATATTTATTCAGTTTAAGTTTTTGTTAATATCCAGTTAATTGAAATTCACATTCTTATCCAACTTATAGTCTCTTTTTTACGTTGGGCAACTCGTAGGCCCTTGTAAGGTCTTAATGTTTGGGCTGACCTCAAGCCGTTGTGAGGTTCCATTAGTCAGTCCAGCCTCAGGCCTTCAACCATACCATGCCGAGTCTTCATCGGAATCATGCAACAGTATGTACCTAGGTTAAGGCCTAACCATCTATTAAAATTTGGGTTTCACCCTAGAGACACCCGACTTGGTGCAACTCGTGCCTACGATTCTTTTGCATCAATCGCTTAGCTCGGACTTGCCATGGCTTATCTTTGTCTGTTACAAGTCGAGTCTTCTTAAATAATTGGTTCACCTTGTACTTTCTCAATCTCAACAAAGCCTTTTCTCAATCTCAATCTCAATCTCAATCTCACCTTTTACTTTCTGTGAGACAAAATCTAAACTCTATTGGTTCTAACCTATGAAAAACCCTAACAACTAAATTGTTCATTACATGGAGTATTTATGACAAAAAAAAATCCAACTATTATATACTAATTAATCTGATATCATGGCCTTGGCTCTACGCAATCTAGTTATAATGTTCTTCCATACGAACTTCTGAGGGTCGATATCCTATTATGGATCAATGATCCTGACGTAAACTACACGTCAATGGGCAAGAAAATAAACCAAACCCTAACAATCAAGAGATTTCTTATATTCAAAATGGAGCATGTCCTCAAATGAGGAATACAAGAGGATATATAAAGTGGAGGAGTAGCTTAGGTTTTAAGCTGATCTTCTAATTACAAAAATGCCATTAATTGCCTTTACTACTCCCTACCTCGAAATACTAAAGCAAAAATGAATACAATGCCAAACAAAATAAAATAAAAATAACAAAAATAAAATAAAATACTAATATGCCAAAAAATGACAATTATGCCCTCGCTTTACATCAATCTCCCTCCCTTGAAAAGAGTTTGTCCTCGAACTCAAATGGAAAGACCAACCGAGTAACCCTCCAAAACTGTGATCAAGGCATGCTGAGGAAGCTCCTCGGATGCGTCCACATAGTCAGGTGGATGATCCATCGCCTATAGGGCATGACGTCGCAGGAGAGAGGAGTCAAGAGCTCGGTGACCAACATTGCCACAGTTGTAGCACCGGAATGTAGGGGCCCCGAATGAGGTGTGGCAGAAGTAGTGGAAGTTGGGGCTGAAGCTGTCATAGGAGGAGGAGCTGGGGCATGGTTCAAAGTATCGGCCAAGTTGACTCGGAATCGGAGGGTACCGATACGATACCGAGAGGCGTTTAAAAAAAAACATTGAATCGTGTTGTCTCGTCGAGTATCGGCTGAGACAACCGATTCCTGCACGCCTCGCCGCGATATCGGTCGAGACAGCCGCGATATCGCCGAGACAACCGATTCAAATGACACATTTTTTTTGGTACCCAAAAAACATTTTTCTCCAAAACATTTTTTAATTTTGTTTGTAAAAAGATGTTAAAAATACGTTTTGTACAAATAAAAAATTTATATGAATTGTAAGAAATTTCTTTATATATTTTTTTACAAAACATTTATTTGTACCAAAAAAAAGTGAAAATTATTGCGACCTTATATAATTTTTCTAAGTAATATGGAAAAAAAATTGCATCATTATTTGAACATTGTCATAGTTTCTTTTATTTTTTGATAAAATTTTAATCTTTTACCATATTTCTTCGTTGTTGAAAATATATTGTAACATTTACATAACACGACCTATATAAGTTTGTCCACATAACATATACATGAAGGATAATTCTACACACTAAGATTAAATTGAACAATTGCAATAAAATATAAATGTCACTAATATAAAACTAATAACATTCACCGTACATAAAAATATTTGAATTTGGAACAAAATATCCTATCAAAATATAATGTAACATAATGATGTCCAAAAATGGAAGAGACAAAGATTGGGGGGAAAAAGAATTCCCATAAGCCTAGTCTCGTCAATGAATATCAACATCCTCTTACATAAATTAAAATCAACAATTAGTCACTGATACGTGATTATTTAGAGATTTTAAATAATTAAAAATAAAAATAAAATTAGTACGTTAGCAATATGCCAAGTCCGCCACACTTCAGAATAACTAATCGTACAATGTAGTGCATATTAAATAATGGTTTGAACATAGGTGATTGGCACATATTGTTAATCTTATTTTTTTAAAATTTTATATATTTTTTTTGGAATTTTTCGCGCTCTCTAAATAGTGTATTTGCGTATCGCCCGATACCGCGACCGATACTGCTACCGATTTGAAAATCGAGTGTCCAATACCGGGACCGATACCGAGACTTTGAACCATGAGCTGGGGTAAAGACCGGTGTAGGTGGGGGCCGTGAGCCTGGAAGGGTTGCAGGCGCTGTGTGGTAGGCCTCAACCATGGTCGCATACTCGATTGCCTTCAGAAATGTCGGAATCTCCCTCAAGTCGAGATCATGCTGAATGTACGGCTGCAGTCCCAAAACATAGCGGCTGATCCGCTGATCCTCCGTCTCAAGGAGATGAGCCCGGGTGCGCAGAAGCTGGAACTTCTCTGTATACTCCACCATCATAAACGTGCCAATGTGACAAAAAGGTCGCGCTCGTAGGTAGGTGGGATGAATGATGTCTGGAGGTCGGCCTTTAGTTCAGGCTAAGTCTGGATAGAGGGCAATCCCGCCGCTGTTCGACAATAGCAAAGATCGTTCCACCAAATCCGGGCGAATCCCTGAAATTTGGTGGCTGCGAGGAGAATGCAAGAGCGGCCTTGAACTTTGCTTATAATCGAAAACCGTCTCCATCGAAGCCAATTAATCAATCATGGCGTCAGGGGAGAACCGTCCGTCAAACATGGGAACGTCAACGCGTATATTCCCATTAGACTCCGGGAAGCAACTGAAGTGCCATAAATAGGTTCTCTTCATCCTGATGAGCCTCAAGGTCCATCACATCACTTTGCGCAGGTGCAACATAATCCGCAGTAATCGGTGGCATTGGGCAGGTGGTGAACGAGGAGGATAAACATGTGGGGCCATGGGAGGTGCTGGAGGGCCGCGATGGGGACACGTGCCAATCAGGTGGCTGTGCTTTCCACAATAAAAGTATTAGCGGTCTCGAGGCGGGACGAAGCGAGGAGAGTCGGGTGGGGGAGGTGGAATCCACTCCAAAATGCTACGGTGGGTATCCCCAGCATCGGAGGATAAAGAGGAGTCGGTGTAGAATAGGGAAAGATCATGATGGGAAGGGGTGTGATGTGACGGTGGAGGGGGTGGGACATACGGTGGGCAAGGGTGTATAAATGGGGGTGGTAGTAGTGGGTTGGGATCAAGGGGAAGGCCGTTGGTCTCTATATGATGGTGGAGGTGTGACACCCTGCCTAATTAAATACCGGGTGATCAGTCCTTTATTAAATTAAATCAAAGCATCCGGTTGGTTCATTCTTAGCATCACTGTCGAAAACAACTTTCTTTATTTACCACCTAATAAATAATTAAGCTAAGTGTCAAAACATTTAAATTTGATAAATTAACTCCCATTGTTACGAGTTAAGATACGAAACCATTTTTATGAACACAAATAGTAATATTGAATACCAAACCATCCAAGTGGAATAAACAGGCGAGAATAATCATTCCAAATAAAATATCCCAAATCGAAGGACAATGTAATAATTATAACAATCTTAACTAAAACTGAATACTGAAATAAATAAAGAGTAAAAAGTCACTCTGAACTAAATAAAAATTGGAAATGGGCGACATACGCCCTATCTAAAATGACTAAGTGAAGAGCTGAGATGACAAGGATGAAGTCGTCTAAATGCAAGATCCTGCAACTCCCACACTAGCTGCAGCACGTCAACAGTCCAAAGATCTAAGTCTGACGCCTCTGTGGTTGGTCACCTGTAATACATATATATATACACAAGAGAAAGAGGAGATGACAAGAAACGGGCCAGAGCCTGAGTATAAAATAGCTTTTAAAACGTTTAGTAAGTACATAAAATGCTCACCGGTTGATATTACATACACGTTAGTATTTTGACACTCACTTGGGAATTCTCAACCCTCAACTAGTGTGCACGCCTAACGTACCATTAAACCATCCTAGTTAATGCTAACTCAGGTAACTAGTCAAATCCAATCTCCTCTCCTGATTCACGTGATTGCATAGCTATAATTTATACACGATAACTTTATTCTCATAGGAATTTACCAAGCCAGCTATGTATATCTCAATACAGCTTTACATTCTCAAGCACTTAATTTATTTAATATCAATTATTCAATTTTATCTATTCACAAGCACAGTAGATGAATCACATGTACATATATTTATCACTCATAATATATATACTAATAGGGCACCCCACATAAAATCTATGGTGCTGGCATACTTTGCTATCAAGTCCCTGTACCTCTCGTACAAATGAAGGAAATACTAGTTCGGATCCACTCTCGAACTGTATTAACACAAAATTCTCATATTGGAGGCGTAGCATAGTTCCAAGTCACTAAGAGGTCAACACATACCCTCACGTCTCTTAGGACCGTCTGACTATCATTCTCAGATAGCCTGTACCAAGGATCTTATGTTCTAGGGTACGAGTCAATATCCCCCATAAAGGTCGCATCAAAATAAGACTGTCCCGGCGCGGAAACCTCCGTGATAGCAAGTAGCGCGGGTATGATTAAACACAAATATTCAAATAATATATATACATGCACTCATATATATTTACATTATTCAGATAGGTACATCCACGACCCATAACATGTTCTACTCATACACGTTACGTAATACCCGAATTTACATATAATTAGTTCATTCTTTTATATTCCCTTTTCATCGCAAGTTCCCAAGTACTTCTCGATCCTCGAAGTGTATCATTTTGATAATTATAGTATCAATAGGTGTACTCTCTCTACTCTACTGGTCTAATTCATCCTTAATTCCCACAAGACCTAATTTAATGTACACACGATTTTCACCCCATTTTATACCCTTATGACCTCACGGTTAAATCTCATATAAAAATCGTACTACCCGAACCTTGCCTACCACCTTACTGGTCCTCCTTAAGTCCCATCATGGTATTTAAGTTATGCCTAAGGGTCCCTACACATTGGGGTTGGATTAACATTAAAAAGGAAAGAAGATTCAAATTCCAGGAGGAGTCGATTGATCGAAGGAATAGGTCGATCGATCGATCTATCAGTTATTGGTCAGTTTCTGCATAATTTCAACCTACAGGTTTTATCAATTTCCACCCTGAAATCCTCCATTAATTCGTCCCAAACTCCCAAACAATCAAACCAAAAGTTATACTAACCTAAGCACATGATTTCTAATGTAAAACAAATACAAATTTATCAAGCGCCATCAATTAAAGGGATTAATTCAAGCTAATTCTTAAAGAACCCTATTTTTATCACCATATTCAATATCGTCATAATTGTTCCAGATTTCAACCTCTACTGCGCATCAATTTCGTAGTTAATCTTCTACATACATCAAGATAGTTGTCTTAACATGGTTTCTACTCCAAATTGCAATATAAATCTCCCAAACAACATTTTATTTCCATGAGAACATGGAATTATATCTCCTACACTAGCATGGATGTGTTAGATACTTGCTTGGAAATCAAAGGTCTGATACGATGACTTTGAGTGATATAGGAACGATCCTCTTCTTCTGATCTATGCCTTGAACACTTTGGAAAGCTCTCTCCTTCATCTTCCTATAGTTTTCCTCACTTTTTGATTCTCAGAACCCTAACTTCCTCGACACACCAGCTGATATAACCTCTTAATTTTCGTCATTAATTAAGGCCCAAAATTAAATTACCAAATTGCTCTCCCGGGTTGCCGGTTAGGTCTAAAAACGTTCCGAGACCGAAACTAAATCCTCGGGTACACTTTTATGACTATCTCGACCCTTCCGGACACATTGGCGCACTTGAAATGACCATACGAGCGACATAGAATTAATTCACTTTTTATTTCATTAAATTAGTTCCGACACGACTGACACGCGCGTCCCGACTTAATTTCCATAACTGTCGTATTTTTCACTCACGACAACTTAAATATTTTATAATCATATATTACTTTACTCTCTAAGTAATATTCAACATAATTATCACCAATAAATACTAACTCTCATCACGCTAGTAATTATTTAATTAAATCCGGATTAAGTATAATTAAATTTACTCCATTTAAATTAATTAATCCCAATCCCATAATTAAAATAAAATACGTTAAAAAATACGGGGTATTACAGGAGGGTTTCGAGATAGGTGGGAAATCAGTGGGGGTTGAAAAAGATATGGGGTCGAGGGGGTGGGGCATACCGGACTGAATTGAGGATTCGGGTTGCTCGTTGGGTGGGGGTAAGTTGGTACGGAGTTGGAAATAAATGGTTAGGGGTGGGAATTGAGTCGGGTTAGGCACGACACAGGGGGTAAGGTGGAGGGTCCGATTAGCAAAAATGGGTTGGGGCAGTTGGTTTTGCAGTATTCGGGGTGGGTGGGGCTGAAAAATGGGTCGAGATGGATCGGATTTTGTGCGGAATAGGGGGGAACTTTTTGTTTGTGGCCGACAAGGAGGGAAATGGGTCGGAGGGGGCCCGGGGTTGAGAGGCTTTGGGATGGAGCAGCTGGGTCGACAGTAGGGAGGTTTCCTGGGGGTCGAAAATTGGCTTGGGTATGTGGGGTTCTTGGTCGGGGGTTGGGATTCTGGCTACGGCAGCTGGTTCGGGCTGTTTTGTGCTGTTAGAAGGTTGGGGAAGGCAGGCGTGGGGGTGGGGGGCGATGGTGGCAGGGTGTTTTCAGGGCAGTGGGGTGGTTGGGGAGTGGCGACCCTGGTCATGTGCCAAATGGGTGGCACATGGCCCATTTTAGAGTATGCACCTATATATGTATATTATAGGGGTCCAAAAATATTTTATGTATATGAAAAATGTCAATTTTTAAAATAAGTCTAATTTTTTAGGGGCCCATTTTTTTAACTACCCCAAAACAATCTGTTCAAAACATGATTCAACTATCCAAAAATCTCACCCAACTAAATTGGGCCCTTAAAAAATAAGTTTAATTTTTTAGGGGACCATTTTAGGTATTAAATATCTTTGTACAATATTTTTTTAGAAGGGCCCTAAATTGATTTTTGCACAGGGCACTCCCAATCTTAGGACTGGCCCTAGTGGCGCGATGGTGGGTGGGTAGGGCCGGATAATAGGGGGCGGGAGTAAGGCAATGGGAGGGGTCATTAGAGCTGGTTTTTTTCCCAATACAACCTCGAGGGGGGGGGGGGGGGGGGGTTAAGGTTGTTGGTGGTGGTTGGCCAGTGGAGGTTAGGGTTTAATAAGGTTTGAATGTTGGAGAAGAGTTGTAGGAGAGACTCCACTTGTTGGTGTTGCTTTTCTAATATTTGTATTAAATCTTGGTTGGCCTCTAGTAGTGTACGATTTTGATAACTACACTCCAATACACCAATCGGGGATCAACACTTCGCTATGATACCAATTTGACGTAAACTACACGTCAGTGGCCAAAAAAATAAACTAAACCCTAACTTTTCGAGAGATAATCAAGAGATTTCTTATATTCAGAATGGAGCGTATCCTCAAATGAGGATATAAGGGGTTATTTAAAGGGGAGGAGTAGCTTAGGCTATAAGCTAACCTTTTAATTACAAAAATGCCATTAATTGCCTTTACTACTCCCCACCTCTAAATACTAATGCAAAAAGGAAAACAATGCCAAATAAAATAAAAGAAAAATAACATAAAGAAAATAAAATACTAATATGCCCCAAAATGATGATTATGCCCTCGCTTCACATCAGATGCAACTACAAACCACATTGTAAAGTAATCAATGCTGACTTTCTTTTGAGCATCAATATCCCTTTTAAGGACCAATGATTCGGCCATAACCACTTGGTAAAGTAATCATTGCTAACTTTCTCTGCACTTTTGGATGGAGGAGGGACTAATATATCCAATCCTCACTGTAAGAAAAGCCATGGGTTGGTGACTGGAGGAGGGCCTAATATTTACAACCCTCCACATGTTTTGCATGTACTGCAAGTGATGTGAATCAAGAAGCTTGAGGACAATTTCGTCATTTTAGGATTTTAGGGCATTTTTGTTATTTTCTTTTATTCTTCTTTATTTGGTTGTATTTTTCTTTAATAATTATTTGCTTGGTATTTAGGGAAGGAAGTAGTGAAGGCTATTTGAGGTATATTTGTAATTAGATCATTGCTTGGAGCCTCATTTGGGGTATTCTACCATTTTGAGATTTTAATAGACTTGTGACGAGAGTTTTTTTCATCCTATTTCCCGTTTGACGCTCATTTATGTCAATTGGTATTAGAGCCTCGTTGGCTCCACCCGTTATTGTTGTTGTAAGAAAAGACACAAAAAAATCATAGACGACGACAAATGGGTTTTAAAAGGAGACATGCTCCCGTGGAACCTCACACCGACCGATTCGAGGGGGTTTTGAACCACCTCTTAGTGCGACTTGACGATCTTGAGGCTCGCCTCCCTCCTACCACCACCCAAAACCCTAACCCTAACACTAGCCACCAAAATGTTTCAACCAACGCTTCCACAACTATCTCCACCCCTCTACCACAAAAAAAAGTGATCCCACAAACCCCAACCCTGCATCCACCAACCCAGTGGTAGCCGGAGGAGGAACCCGCAACAGCCGCCTACTGGAAATTGCCCCGCCCTTTCAATCAGTCTTGGTCGGAGATCCAAACTGCCAGGAGGTGTCGAAACCCCCTCGGGAGGAGTTGGACCCACTGACCCCCCCTCCCCCCCCCCCACACCCACACACCCACATCACTTGGATCTGGCAGGAAACCCAGATCCTATCCAGAAAACCATTGGCTCCCTCCGGATCCGCCGCCTTTGACCTACACGCCGGCCGGCCCCAACCACTCGGTTTTGGTCAGAACCCTAGTGGGAACTCTCCCACAACCTCAAGAACAGGTCGGATGATCCAAAAATGTAGCGAAACAGGGTCGGCCATCCACCCAAACGTCGCCCTTGGGTCACGGCGGTACTCTCCCTAAGTTGGTTTTTGACCGAGGTGGGTGTAGGTTAGCCCGAGAAGAAGGCAGAGAAGATGAGGGTTTCAAAACCCTAATGCCTAGAGACATGTTTCTCCTCCAACTATGCAGTGAAATTTTTGAAAGCTCGCGGACGAGCTTGGTTTTAAGTGGGGGAGAATGATGTGAAGAAGCTTGAGGACATTTTCATCATTTTAGGATTTTAGGGCATTTTTGTTATTTTCTTTATTTGGTTGTATCTTTCTTTTAGTAATTGTTTGCTTGGTATTTAGGGAAGGAAGTAGTAAAGGCTAATAGGGGTGTTTTTGTAATTAGATCATTGCCTGGAGCCTAAGCTACTTCTCCCTATAAATACCCCCATTGTAGCCTCATTTGGGGTATTATACCATTTTGAGATTTTAATAGAGAGAGTTGAGACGAGAGTTTTCTTCATCTTATTTCCCGTTTGATGCTCATTTATGTTAGCAAGACAACCAATATTCTTATGATATGTCCCTATAAGTGAGTGATCAGACTCGTGCATGATTCCCACAACTCCCTATGTGCATATCATATAGCAAGTCTTCTATTGTCTTGGTGAACACAGTTAAAGTAAGGCACTCAAAAGATATTCCGTAGAGTTTATTTCTCGTGCTTAGGTCGAATCTTGCCGAATTTGTAATCAGATCCATCCAATTCAGCGCCTGGTCCATTAGTTTGTCTTGTACATTGTCGACAATGCTTGGTTAGTCGGTCAAGGTATCCATGGGCAGATCTAAGAGGAGAGTAAGGTGGGCAACTGCCCACCTTATTATGCAGAAACAATAGATATATTATAATATGACAGAGTTTAAAGAAATCTTTACACCTTATTATATTAAAAAGGTATTAACTACATACTACAATTTAACTTTTCCAAGTAGAGATCAATATGTGTAATAAAATTTGGAATTACTTATCAGGTCTTAATCTAGAGGTGCAAATAACTTACTGCGTGTCTTCAGAGGTAGAGAGGTATAATCTTATACACTTTATGTTTTACATTAGTAATTCTGTTTTTAGAAAATCTCTTATTAAGATCCATTTTTCTAAACCTTAAACTATAAAATAATGTGATATTGCAAATTCACGCATTAAGAAAACTACTCCCAACACTAATTCATCCCATCTGCCTTGCTTATATAAAATAAAGGTTAGACTTGAGAGTAGATTTTGTTTGAAACATTATACTGTCAAATAATAACTCTTTATAGTATATATATTTTTTCTTACTTCATGTGTGTATAGATGCATTATTTATTATAATGTTTTTCTAGTAAGAAATTGAAAATAACACTCTTAACTGGAAGTAAAAGAACATATAGTGCATGTTATTTTTTTCCGCCCACCTTATAAAAGGATTCTAAATCCTCCCCTGCCTATCAAAATTTTTTAGATAGATGTCAATTGCGCACCGGAATACTGTTGCTGTTTCTTGGTAATTGCTATGTATTGTCCGGATGGAAATTTCCCATAAAGTCCCTCATCTTTGTCAAATGTATTGCCATTTAGTCATCCTGAGCTGTTTAGTATTTAATCAACTGATTAGTTACCAGTCTAGCGTCTGAATAAATGTCTAGATTTTTTGCTCCAAGAGAAAGACCTCTCCTGACCAACAAGCAATGCTTCATACCCAGATTCATTGTTTGATGCTTCAAAGCCCATTCTCAGTGGTGAGGGAAATTGATAACCTTCTGATAACTTGCAAACCTATTCAGGTTACCAACCAAGAGTCTGATAATAAATGTCTAGATATTCTACTCCAAGAGAAAAAACTCTTCTTACTAGCAGGCAATGGTACTCATTTTTGATGCCTCAAAGCCCATTCTATCAGCTTGCCAACCTGTTCATGTTGGTCAATGGATGACTAATCTTTCATTCGGAATGTCTTGACGGGCAACAATCAATAAAGATACAATAGATAATTATGGTCAGCAATTTTTGTTTGGTTTCCTTCCCCGTTCTCTTAACATGATTGTCTTAGTTGTGTTCTGTACTTTATGTTTGTCACCTGATGTGAAATTAATTCGCAATGTTCTAATTCTGTTTCAAAAAAAGAATATGTATAGCTTCGCCTTGTAATAATTGGATGGTCTCTTAATTTTACGGACATTTTTTGTGAAATTTTGCAGGGATGGGGCTTGAAGTATAATGTGAGTTTTACACATGATATGATTACTCCCAAGGATGTGAATTTAATCTGAGGTGGGAAAATATTCAATTCTTTGGGAGGACAAAATGTTGACGGGAGGAGATTGTGATCTGAATTCTTCACATATATACACTGATTCTTGCAATGAAGTTTTGAGGCAAACAATGCTCAATCAGGAGTTGGTGTTCAGGAAGCAGGTGCGTGGGCCACTTCCTTACATAATTTTTTAGTTCAATGAACTCTTCAATTGGCAGGCCAGATCTGATTAATGTGGCCTAAAAAGCAGAACTCTTGCCTATTTAAAATATTGCTTAATTAATTGTTCTGCTGCATAGAACTATAAGGGAATGTCCAATGGTTTTGATTCCTGCCAATCAGAAAGGCTCACACAGAAGGATGAACCGCTGGCCTATAATTTAACAAAGAGTGACCTTTTGTCTTTTTAGATGTTTATCTATCTTTCAATTAATTTTTTAATTCAGGTTAAAGAACTCCACCGTCTGTATAAGATACAAAAGGCCCTAATGAACGGTGTTGGCTGGAGAGAGCTCAGCGGATACAATTCAGGGAAAGTAGGCACACAATCTACCGTGGGCCCTTTCATAAATCAAACTAGTTGTGAACCACTAGCAACAGGGAAAACATCGTCTGCAATTTCCTTGGTAAACGAAGAAGTCAAGCAACTTTTGGTACCACACAGAAAAGTGATTTTGGCAATCTATACAAGCCATTTAGGGCCCATTTGGTTCTGTATTCAGAAAACTCGATTTAAACGCTGTTTTTAAAGACAATTTTAAAACTCAGTTTTTTGTGTTTTTAATTATTGGTGCGCATTTGGTAAACTTGTTTTTAAATACAATATTTTGAAAATTTGACAAAATTTGACAAAATTGGGGGTTTGGATACATATATGTGTGTGTGTATATGTATATAAACATATACATAAAACTTTCATACAAACATGATTCATACATACATACATACGTCATAAATTATATACATGTACATTTAATATCATGTATTTTTATCAATGTTTTAAATCGCGGTCGCGCAGGGTGTCGCGTTTTGGCTCCTAAGTAGCGTCGCGCTAATCGCGTCGCGCAAGCAATTCATGCATTCCCGCGTTTTAATTAAAAAATTTATAAAAAAATATTAAAAAACTCATAAAAAATATTCAAAGCTAAAAATAATAAAATAAATAATTTTTTTTTCTAAAGTTACTTTTTAAATTGCCAATTAAAACAATAATAATAATAATAATAATAATAACATTTTAAACAGAATTCTGAAAATAAGTAACATTCAAAGCTAAAAATAATAAAATAAATAAAATTTTAATATGAAATTTGTAAAATAAGTCAAGTTTAAACTTAAAATTATAATATAATAACATTTTACACATAAATTTTTAAAACAAGTAGTATTTTAAATTGACAAATATAATAATAATAACAACATTTTAAACAGATATCTGAACAATAAGTAACATTTAAAGCTGAAAATCATAAAATAAATAACAATTTAAACAGATATTTATGACACATGTAGCATTTTAAACTGACAATTATTAAAAAAAAACATTTTGAACTGAGATTTGAAAAATTAGTAACATTTAAAACTGGAAATTATAAAATAAAAAAACATTATTTACTGAAAAATGTAAAATAAGTAAACCGAGAGTTTGGAATAGAAAATATTAAATAAAAGTAACCTTTTAAGCTAAACTTTTTAAAAAAAGTAAATAACATGATTGAGACCTTCGTAAATAAGTAAATTGAGGGTTTGGAACAAAGAATACCTCACCCAAACAAAGTCCGTACGTGAAATAAGGTAACACTTTTCCCCCTCCTTAACTAAACTGTGATTTCTAAAAAAAACATGAATAGCGTTCCTGTTGCGCCAAATAGCGCGAAATAGCGCACAATAACGCCAAATAGCGCACGCTTTTTGAGCATCCCAAATAGCAGCCTTGTTTGCCTTGCTTTTTTCCACCGCAAAAGGCAATAGCGCGCTATTGCGTTCGCAATAGCGCGCTTTTAAAAACACTGATTTTTATATATATATTTAATGAGGTATGTTGGGGAGTTTAACTATATATATATATATATATATATATATATATATATATATATTATTCCATTCATTAATAATAAATGTATAAAACTATATATAAGTATCATGTATCAATTGATAATATTATTTAACTATGGATCATAGTATATTATCTAATTTAGTAATATAAATATACGTAATTTTGTGTACACATATATATTTATTTATTTATAAGAATTACACACATATTAATGTATTATGTATGTATATTATATATTAAGGTATAAATGCATTAAAATATTAAGAATTAATAATTCTGAATTGAAAAATAAAAAATAGAAGTTTTAAAATACCCTTTTGCTGTTTTCTGAAAAAACTTGATTATAACACATAAATTTTATAATTCAGTGTTTTAAAACAGGTTGCCAAACACAAATTTTTATCAAAATTGTCTTTAAACATAGAAAACAGAGTTATAGTTGCAAACCAAACAGGCCCTTAGTTCTTTCTGTTTAGATTATTATCATCATCATTACTGTTTAATGTTTTCTCATGTTATAGTTAATATGTTTTTCAGGTGGGATCAGTACAATTCGTAAATAACAATTGTTTACAAGAGGACATTGTTATCTGCTCTAGACTTCAGCAGCGGCCCCGTGATCTTCAGCTTTTCCCTAGTCGCTACATTAACTATGTTGGTGCAGACCTTTTAAAGAAAGGAAGTATATGGGATTCTCCAGAAAATTCTGTCGAAAAAAAGCGCTACTTTTGTGGTGATAATATATCTTGTTCAGAAGAGGTGAAGCTATCCCTGAGCATTGGAGGGGGGGACAGTATAAAAAACGATGTTGGCAAGGGAACTTGGAATGACAACCCTACTTATTTCTCCTCACGACCTATTATTGACTTGGAGGAATCTACGGAAACGGCGTTAATTGAGAAACATGTGTCGGCTCTTGGTTGTGATGCTCCAATTACTCCGGAACAGATGCATGACTCGCGAGTTCCTGCCCAACCTAGTCGAAATTTCAGAAATTGTGTCGTGATAAATCCATCTCTAATGACCGACTCTTTTGTACATGGCAGTGAGAGCTGTCAGGAGCGGGGCTCCTTCAGTCAAGGTTTCACTGTTTGTACTTTGTAGCATTGTTTCGAATTAAGAGTTGTTCTTTGAATGTCTATTTTTTCAGAAAACACTAATTTTAATGCAATCAATGCTCAACTAAGAAGCACAAATACATCACTGGAGGTGAAGTACTGGTGTCGGACATTGCGCGGGCAGTCAGGCACTCGAAAATCCTGTCATTTATATGCACATATATATATTCTGTAATTTGTATACTCTGTTACTGAGGCAAATTCCAAAAATTAGATCCAAAGAAGAGAGAAAGCACAAGCACAAATCTGAAAAATTGTATTACAAATCAAAGAATAATGAGGTCTCTAATACATCATCACCTATGTATACTAATAGTAATCCTACTCCAACTAGGAAAGCATTAAAAGACTAAGAAACCCTTCACTTTAACATTTCCTAAAGAGGACTTAACCCCTCTTATTACATTTAATACTAAGGTCGTACCCAGTGCCCAAGGTTAGTATTACATTTAATACTAACAATTAATAAATCTAAACAATAAAGTCTATCTACATCATTCTCCCCTCCTTTGAAAGAGTTCGTCCTCGAACTAGAAGTTGGAGCTGAGTGCCAAAATTCCCGAAATATGCAGCCGAAATGAATGAACAATTTTGAGGGTCCCAAAAGTAATTATGCCGAAAAGTTCGGAGGACCCAAAATTAATCTCCAAAAATTTTACTCAAACTTGGGCCAAAACAGATTTTTGTAACCTCTAGAATTTCAGCCCACTATTGTTTGTCCCCCAAAAGGAACTAAGTTGAGCTGCTTTGGAGAATCAAATTTCCCAGGTTCATTCTCACCTTTATAACCAAGTAGCCCTCCATACAGTCCCTCCATTGGCGTGCAATACAGCAGAACAGGCTGAATGGAGTCACCACCACCGGACTTCTCTACTTCGTCTCTCTCCATTCTTGACAAAAAGCAAAGCCTCCTGGATCGAAAAGAAACCTAGGGTTGCAAAACCCTAGATTCAATCTTTCATGGCAGGCCATCGCTAGACAACTTGATCTTTGCCAGAGGTCGATGACGAGTTTTGAGGTCTACCAAAGATGATTCTTGTTCAATTTCATTTCTTTCCTCTTCTCTCTGCGATTTTTTCTTAGGGATTGATAGGGGTTGTGTGGTTTTCCGGATTACCCTTCTCCTTCTCCTTCTCCTTTTGCTTATGTTCTTTTTCATCACAGCCCAAGGACTTTCATTAGCTAGGATTTTTAGGGGCTGTAGAGACTTCGGGTGGTTAGGGTTTGCAACGGATTGGGTTAGGGAGGTTTCTTGGGAGTTCTTTTGGGTTGCAATTAGGGTTGGGTCTGACTGGGGTAATTCTTGATGAATTTCAGAATTGGGGTTCATGATTGGTTTTAGGTTAGAATGGGATGAGAATAAGTAAAAACCTACAATTTTGAGAAAATTAGGGTTTGTTGGTTTCTCATTTGAACTATGATTTCTTCTAGGGTTGTCAAATGATTTTCAGAATCATTGTTTTGAATTCTTATCTTAGGAGCCATGGATGGAGATGCAATTGGGAGACACCCCCCCCCCTCCCCCTCCCCCTCCCCCTCCCCTTCTCTACCAAGGAGCTCACCTCGCTTTGATACCAATTTGATACAAACACCACTAATTGGAGCCAAAGAAGTGAGAAATCACAAGCACAAATCTGAAAATTGTATTAACAAGCGGAAGAATAATGAGTAGTTGTACTCCTACTCCAACAAGGAAAATTTTAAAAAGACTTGAGATGCCCTTCACTTACTCTTATATTTCCTAAAGATGACAACTCCTTTTAATTATATTTAATACCAACAATTATATATCTAAACAAAAAAGCCTATCTACATCAGTTATCTGTGTGTTTAAAAAATCTAAGTTGTCTAAATTGTTACAAATTGGTTTAAGCTTTCCACAAAATGGGTGTAATTGGCCTGAAATTGCTTTATTGTTTGCAGTTCTTGTAATTGATCTATATATGAAATCAAGATCAATACTTGCGGGTAGACTATCACACATGAGACTTTCCTGGTCCTCTTCAAGACCATCTCACTTCTTTTTCTTGACCATCTGGTACCATTGCCCTGACACTCTGTCTATGTTCTTGTGGTTGGTTCTTCTTATGGCCAGTTTGGGTTGGACATAGGAGACTGCCGAAAAAGGTGGTTTCCATCAGATTATACATTATACATGTACTTTGAAGATGACTCCATACCGCGATCTCTACACCTCATGCATACCACGATCTAGGATCACTGACCCAAAACATGGTGGGTTTGCTATTTGGCATCCACAATAGTAAAAAATAATATTTTAGCTATTATAAGTAATAATGCGATTTTTGATTTAAAAACTTAAATAATTGAAAAAAAAAGACTTGCTAGCCAAATATTAAATGTATAGAATGATTTATATATAATCTTAATATATTACATGCGAACCTTTGTATATTGGCAGAGTAAATGTATTCTTGACAACATACTTATGGTTCTTAAAGAACCCCAATACGAGTTTTAAAAAATCCCATTATTTGAAGTTACATACCATCTGAGCATACCCCGCTGTACTGTGCACCGTCCAAACCAGCGTACCACGTATCCATACATGTGTCATGTGCCAGAACAATCCACGTTCCAGGTAACATTGCTCCATGAGGTTGTCAAGGGGCTAGGGAAATGATTTCGCAGTAGAAGCACATTCTCCTCTCTTACCTTCACTTGCGTGGTGATTTCAACTATTGTGAGATTTGGTACATTGACTTTCAAAATGCAGTTTTAAGTTGAGATGTCCTCTGTTTGATGTATAGGGAGCATGACAAAGCTTTGGTTACCATGATTTTTAACTATACTAATTGCGATTGTTCCTGCAGGATTCTGTGAATACCAAGGTGATATCTCATGTAACATGTCGACCAAGGGCAAAATGGTCTCTTCTTATGAACCATTGGATTTTGACCTTAACAAGGTTCTGGTCGATGAATCTTCTAGTCACACGAATAATCCAACGGTGGCCTATCCTTCAACTAGCAATTCATCAGGTGTTTCTGACGGACTAATAGGCGAGTGTAATGGAGGTTCTTGTTCTACAGCAGTTAGTGCTACATTGAAGGAACCTAGTGGTCCCCCATCAGAAGTTGATGTTCTGACTCATAATGCAGCCATATCACTAATTCATTTTTCCTCCCAAAGTCCAATTAGTAGTATTACCAGGGTAAGAGCAAATGAAATTGAAAATGAGGAGAAAGAGCAGCCACAGCGTTCTTTGGATTCCTATGAATCGATTGTGCTGAAACTAGCAGAAACTGAAACGGATGACCATTGTGCGTCATCTAGGCCATTTGAAGTTGAAGTAATGGATAAAAGAGACTGTGGAATTAAGTTGACAAGAGGAAGGAGAGTGAAAGATTTTCAAAAAGACATACTTCCTGGTTTGTCATCTCTTTCTAGACGTGAGATTTGGGAAGATGTAAATATCATGGAGAGAGCTATTAGGTCAAGAGAATACAAGAAACAAAGATCTAAAATGGCCAATGAGGCCAACTGGTTCACACCTGTGAGAAGCAGGAGATCAAAGCTCAATTATGTTGGCAGAAAATACCAATCATAAAAGTTTATTGTAAGTTTCCAATGACATTAAATAGGTTTATTGTTGATCAGTATTTAGTATACATGTACTGCACAAAAAATTGAAATTCATTTGTTGACTTTGCGACTATTTATGTCTTGTTAATTTTTGCCTGTCCTTGTATTAAGATTACTCTCTTAAAACTTCAGGAAGGGAAACCTGAGTAACATAGGTAAGACTTTGTATGCTCATCTTCCTCGTCATGGTTTAAGTTCCCCTTTCACAGGGTGACTGCAGAAGGCACGTAAAAAATGCCTATAATACCAGTACTCACTATGAAAAATGTAATTTTTATTACTAGAGGCACTCACATCCATTATCTTTTAACTTTGTCCTAGACATAAATGGTCATGAAGGTTTGTTTAAAGGTGAAGGGTCGTTGGCAGTGGTGGGTCAGCACTGGACTTGGTGGGTTTAGGTGGAATTGAACGGATCTCAAGTATTTAAATCTCATTTTTAAAGATCAATTTGTAACGACTCTCATATTTTTATTTTTTTTAGTTGTTGGTCCTACTGAAACAAGTATAAGGCAAGTGTCATTCTCTCGAGAAAAAAAGAGGCCGTTATGAGTGGTTTTGGGAATTCATATAATTTAAAAAGACATGGAATGAGAGACTAACGAATCTTTGAAAATAGGACTAAAGCAAAAAAAAATATTAATATTAATTATAGGTGTGGTGCTCTGTATAGTAAGTAAACCACCACTTTGTGGTGTCAGTAAAGCGAGCCTTATTGGGGGGCGAGGGAGGCCGCCACCTCACACCCTTGATTTTTCTAAGGATTTTTTTTTACTTCAATACATTACTAATCTTCGATTTTAGAGTTTAATACAACTTTATCAGTTTATTAGACTTTAATACATTTTTCTTCGCTAAATGATCGTCGCTAAATGTCAATGGCAGAATTTTCACATTTAGCGACAAAAAATGTACCGAAGTCTAATAAATTGATAAAGTTGTATTAAAATCTAAAATCGAAGATTAGTAATTCATAAAAGTAAAAAAAAAAAAAATCATTTTTTAATGTCCACATCAATAATTAGAAAAGCTTATTTGAATCAACGATTTTGAAAAAAATGTCATAAAAAATGCTTCGTTCGAGAAGATTATTTTTGCAAAAGTGTTTTAGAAAAATTGTCTTTTTAAAAAATAGATTGTCTAATATATATATACTAGCGGATACCCGTGTCTGAAGGCACGACAAATTTTTTTAAAATACGTAATCACAAAACGATAAAAAATTCGAAAGTACGTAATCGCAAAACTCACATTTAACTATGGAGCCGCACGTCTAACTAAGAACATAATCGTGTACATCTTTAACAAATGGAAAAAAAATAAACTCAAACTCAATAATACTATATTTGCAAACCGTATTTAATTCAAGGTTTTGAAACCCAAAAATTAACTATACAACAAAAATAACATTTTTTTGCCTACTTTTTGTCTCAAGCCAATCTAAAATACAAATTTGAGGCATACTCATTGATCACGGTATTGTCCTTTGAGAAATAATCATTCCTTTTGTAAGCATACGCGTCTTGTGTCTTGGACACTCCTATACACAAAAATTTAAGGAACAGAGCATAAATAAATATGAGTGACATAAATCACCCACAATAGATATAAAAACAATAAAAACTGCTAAAGCTAT
Source organism: Sambucus nigra (assembly GCA_949130495.1). Classification (NCBI taxonomy): domain Eukaryota; kingdom Viridiplantae; phylum Streptophyta; class Magnoliopsida; order Dipsacales; family Adoxaceae; genus Sambucus; species Sambucus nigra. Next base: position 316,818,464 of record OX422208.1, on the reverse strand, counting down.
AAGGAAAGGTTAATGTGAAATATTGCCAAACTCAATACTCAATATTCAATACTTAATATACTCAATATTGGTCTTGAACTTCTGTTTAAATATTCCTCTACGATTATTATGTAATCTTCCAGTAAAGTACGTACAAAAAAAGAATAAAGCACACTAAAGGAAGCAGAAACATTAAATACTCAATACTCAATATAGATTAAAACCATAAATTTAGCCTTCCAGCTTCCACTGCCCTCAACCTTCCAATACTCAATGTTCAATATAGATTAAAACCATAAATTATGAAATACTCAATCCTGAATTTATGAAATACTCAATCCAACCTTCCAATACTCAATACTCAATATTCAAAAGAAAGAGGTCATTTCATACTCAATATAGATTAAAATCATAAAATCATAAACTCATACTTAAATACTCAATATAAAATGAGGTTACTATAAAATAAAATATAGATCTAACACAAACAGCAGGATTGGCACCTCTGTGGAAATCGTAATGAAGTTCACTGGGCAATCGCAATGAAGCTCATCCGTACAGTTAATTGTGTTTGTTTAGTACGAAATTATGTTTGTTCAGTACAAACACTCAAAATTAAGGTCATTTTGGAAGCCATGGCTACAGGTTTAAAATGAAGTCAGACACTCTAGTAGAAACTAAGTAATTTCATCATTATATAAAAAAGAAAAGGGATGACAAATATTTAATAAGTTATAGATCTAATAGCGGGTGGTGCTCGATGAAGAATGGTGTTATTGAACCATATGGAACCATATGCAAAAATTATAAAAAGAGAATGCATAATCCAGTCAATCATCCTATCAAATTGTGAAATGATTAAACTCCAACATTTTCAATCAATAAAAACTCTGCTAGTATATACCTGATCAACAACCCTTCCCATTTTTTAAAGGAGTCTCCTAATCCCTCGTGGTGGCACACTGCAAAAAAAAAATTCACATGTGTTAATGTTATGATTTAATGACATCAAGACTCAGTAATTCATAGGATATTATAAAACATAGTTTCCATAAACTAAATTAGTCTATATAATCAATACATAATGTTAAGGTTCAAATATGTTTTTTTTTCTTTTTAAAATTGTAAAGCTCATCTAGACATTTTTCCAAGCACCTGTCACTTAAATTCAAAATGGCATGAATTCCATTCACCACATTTTAACATCTAACATCTACACACATTAGAAGCAGTAGTATACATAATGTTAGTGTTCAAATATGTTTTTTTTTTCTTTTTAAGCAAAAAGTAAGTAGACCATTATCCCAAAATTGTAAATATCATCTATACATTTTTCCAACCACCTGTCAAATATACTTGTCATAAAATATGGCAACACATAAAAACAGAGCTCCACTATTATTAAGTGAAAAAATCCAAAAAATAGCAAGGATTCATATTTTTAGGCAAGTCAATCAGTAGAAAAGGAAAATAATAAGGTTTCACGACAAATTTCAAACAAATTGCTAATAAAGAACTTGAATGTTCACTTAAGAATTTCCTCAAACAATTTCGAACCTAAAAATGACTGATTTGTGCAGAACTTGGTACCGATTTCGAACCAAAAAATCCTTAATAGCATTGCAAAACATAAATGATTTATTGGAACAAAACCTATGCATAAAAAACCAAAATAAAATGTAAAATTAAACCAAAAAAAATAAGTTAGATATGTCAGTCGCACTCAAACGATAATTTTTCATAACCCAAATCCCTAATTGAACCCCCAATAAGTCTTCAACATAGAAAGGGACATAGATGGATCGCAATATTTGAAACCTAAACCCCCCCCAATAAGTCTTCAACATAGAGAGAGACAAAGATGGATCGCAATTTTTGAAACCTAAAAACCCAAATCCTTGAAGACACGTAAGAGGAAGATAAGGAGATGGAGAGAGAGAGAGAGAGAAACCTGAGTTGTGAGGATGATTGATCATGGTGTTATGGTTCGGTAGTGAGAGAAGATATTTGAGAGTTTGGGTGCGTGAGTGTGTCAGGTAGTAGAAATGGTTTTGTTTTGTTTGGGCTGGATATGGTTTAGGCGGGCTTCAAAAATTTGGAGGTGAATCCGAACCATTGATTTGGCAAAGTGGACATGTGGCAAAATCAAGACCTTTATTGTGCTTTTACATTTTTGCCAATTCAAAATCTATGCTATCTTATTATATGGATATATGCGGACTAGTCCGCATTTTAAGAATGCAGACCGAATATGTGTCACCTAACGGTGTGCCTAGAAATTATCGCCTAAATTATAGGGACTCTCTCTCTTTTTGGGGCTCACCGTCAGGTGACACATGTTCGATCCGCATTCTTAAAATGCGGATTAATCCGCACAAGAGCAGGACTATATATATATATATATATATATATATATATATATATATATATATATAGTCAGGCTTTTTAACCTACCTCATTAAACATACCTATGAACATACCTATTTTTTTAAAATAGTAAAAAATATAATTTTGAGTTTTATATGGGTTCATGATATTTCAGTGTTCCCCTGTAAAAATATTCAGCTCAAAATAATGTGTTTTGTTATTTTTAAAAAATAGGTAAAAAAGCTGTTAGTTTAAAGGGTAAAACAGTTAGTTTTTTGACCTATTTTTTAAATATGACAAAAAACATTATTTTCAGTTGATTTTTTTTACAGTGGCACACTGAAATATTATAAACCCATATAAAAAATATTTTCTCAAAATTATTTTTTACTATTTAAAAAAATGGGTATGTTCATTGGTATGTTGTTAGAATGTATGTTGGAGAGCCTGATTATATATATATAGTTATTTATTTAAAAATGGTATTCCCATTTGTAGATATGTAACGTGGCTTAATAACTTGGCTCCAATTAAATCTAACCCCCATTCTTAGCGCCTTGAATAGCCTCTCATCTAAAGTTGTGGGTTCAATATCTTAAAATAATCGATTAACTTTATCTCATAATGTAAGAGAGAGAGTTGACCCTTCTCCATTAAACCCTCAGCCTGTACTCCTTCCTCTACGTATCCCTCTTCTCTCTCCCTAAACCATTTGTATCTCTTTCATTCTCTCCCTCTCTTTCAACATATCTCAAGTGAAGCAACTATTATAACTCATATCCCTCTCCATTCTCTCATCATATGTAATCCTTAAAACACTTGCATTTTAAGAGCCTCACCAACAAACTATTTTCCTCAATCGCAAAACCAACCCCTAAGAAATCAATACTCGAGGCACTTATGGTTCTCATTTCTCCAGTCTTATAATTTTATCATTGAAATAATTTGTATGTTACAAATTTATTGGTTTATGAAATAACATCTTTAGCTAATCTATATTTTTTTTCTACTTTTACCAACTAAGTTCATCTTTTTACTTTTTTAATTTTCCTTTCAATATTTTTTCCTTTTGAAATTGGGAGGTGGGTTTGAGGTTATTAAGGAACTATCTTTACCTTAGTAAATCTAATTTAATTTATTTTATTAGGATTTTTGGTTGATGATTTTGGTCCCTATCTTATATTATATTTTTGTAGAAAAGATGACGCAGATGCAACTGCAAATATAGATGCAACTGCAAATATCAATTTTTCCATGCGTATGAAACATAGAAAGAAATACAATGTCAAAAATAAAAAGCACAAAACAAAGAGAATAAGGATGGATGAAATGAATTTTTAACAAAAAATTATATGGAACCATAAATTAAAGATTGAAAACAATGTCAATTTTTCCATGTATGAAATTAAGCGTGATTTTTTTTTGTCAATGTGTGTGAAATACTTTGTAAAAATTACAAAACTTTCGAAATTTACTCTTTCAAAATGGTTTTTTATTTATAGATTTTCGAACTTAGTCCTCATTCCCAGTCCCCATTTACAAGATTGTAGAGTTCCCATTTACAAGATTGTAGAGTCACCACACCCAATGTTTTTTCTAATAAATGGTCCTATAACTACTCAAAGAGTAGACATAACTGCCCCAAGAGTATACACATAGGAAAAGAGAAATAGAAAAATGTCAAACCTACCCTTTTATAACAAAAACAGTTTTGAGCAGTTGGGTTTCATGTTATACACATAACATATAAGAATTCAAAATCACATGAACATAGATTATCTATTTGATCATTTTTTCCTTACCATCTTCATGTCCGTGTTCTATTGAAATAGGGATTTCAAATTTGTATTTGATAGGGAATCACGTTGTGCCGTTTTTTCTCTCCTAAAGTGTGTAAAAAAACAACACAGACTATGCTTCAAATCGGCGGTCATACCAGCGGTTGAATATGGATATGTAAGTTGATATATAGTATACCAATTGATATTGATTACTGTTTGATTTTTTCTTTTAAAAATAGTTGGTTTAATGGGTGGAATACATATTATTTTGTCTTATTTAATTTGCAGATGCACTACAAATTTACAATATCACAGTTCTTGTTACGTGTAATGTTTAGTTCATTAAATCATTACAAGTCACCATGAAATTATTTTTTAAAATCATATATTCAGTATTTTCATGTTACAATGGATATATGTGAAATGCTTTAAATTCAACATAACCGTATATGTTTATCGGGAATTTTGTTTACGGTGTCATTTACTAATAAGGCCTCCATATGCTGTTCAGCATATACATGATGTTAGGTTTTATGTTTATTGATTTATTAATAAATTGTTATTTTTATGATGTCATTGGGTTATATATGTATTTGAGTACTGTCGTGGCATGTGTTAATTGTAATATTAGAGTTTTTGGCTCAGTCCCCATTACTCATATAGTGTCTTTTGGGTGGCAGTGCATCGGGAAAAGAAGTTTTGCTAATATTTTTTTTATGTTTATGGGTAGATTTCAATCAGCGGCGTCATGCCATCATTCACCTTGAGGCTTGCGTCATAGTCTTAATATTGTTATGGTACTATAACACTAAGTTTTCATTGTTATTTATTTATGCAATGATATTGGTGATTTGAGGTTGTTGAGATATACACACCATTCATCTACTTTTGTAGTCGGATTGTCGCTTGGGTTGACATTTATGGATCTTTGTGATGCGATTAGATCCAAATCTCATGTACTTAACAACAATCCATTTGATGTTTGTTATTCATTTCCCAATCACTTGGTGTGTAATTTGAAGTCTGATACGGATGTGCAAATGATGTTTATGTATTAAGGGTTAGTGAATTACTTTTTTGTTGATATTTTTGTGCTGGATGTTGGGCAGTCCACTAGGAGTTCGAATGAAATTGTACCTATATCTAATTAGATATGCCTTTGGTAAAAGATGTGATGTTGTTGGACGCCGGTGATGATGAATACGAAGGGATGTTAACATTATAGCCATCACACACATATTTGTCCGAGACTTGGAGGAGTTACATAAGCCATATTGGGCAGTAATTTGAGTCTGTTACGGTCTTCGTGACAAATTAGGGAAATACATGATAGAGTACATGTTTTCATTTGTTTACATTAAAAATGACAGAGTTAGGGTCACTGCTGTTTGTACAAGGAGGATTTCAGATGGATGTGAATGGCTTTTCCATTCGCGTGTGTGTCAGACCAATGGTTATTTTTATATTACTAATTTAGATCATGTTCATAATTATAAATGTCGTATTAGGGAACAAAAGAGTAATACGGTGAACTCGAAGATGGTTGCATTAATTGTTCAAGAAAAAGGTACGTGACAAGCCATATATATCCCTTAAGGAAAATTTTGAGGGATATTAAACAATATTATGGGTTTGATATTTCATATTGGAATGCGTGGTACGGTAAATAGTTGGAAAAAAAGGAGTTATACGGGAATGAGTCACTATCGTATAGTAGTTTGCAAACATATTTAACCGTGCTGAAACAATCTAATCCTAACTCTTATATTGTGTTGGAGTGTGAATCTAGGACATGGCGTTTCAAGAGATGTGTTGTTTCTATTGGGGCTTGCATTACTGGTTTCAAGTATTGTAGACCATATTTGTGCTTGGATAGTACTTTCTTAAAAAATAAGTATCATAGGACTTTATTGGAAAGAATGGTAACTAAGGTAGTATATGATATACTGATATATTGGGAATAAACATGTTTTTTTATTGAATTTCAATGTTATGTATATCACGCTTATGTGTTTGGGTTGTTTGTAGGTATTTTTTCATTTGTATTTGTCGTGGTTGATGTGGAGAATGATGATAATTGGAGATGGTTCTTAGAGATTTTGAAAGATGTTTTGTACGAGGATAAATGCAATATCACACTTATTTTTTATCGTCTGCTCATGGTTATTGTCTCCACGACTTGAAGAATGACTTATTGAATAAATTTCCTAGAAATTATGGTAAATACTTCCATAAGAGGATTGAAAGCCTTTTTAAGAAATGTGCTTATGCTCCCACTAAATATTTGTTTTACAAGTTTTTGAATATGTTGCAAAATAGAGGGATATAACCAATTGAGCAATTCTTGAAGGGTATACCATAAGAGAAACGGGCAAATACATTTTTCAAAAATAACCGTTATGTTGAGATATGCTCAAATGTTGCGTAGTCATTTAATAATTGAATTTTGGATGAGAGACACATGACTATAATGCAGTTGGTAGATGGTATATGACGTAAGTTGATGAATTTAATGGTTGAACACAACTTGGTATCTAATCAGTGGGCCTCATTACTCTATCCCGAAATGGAAAAGGTCTTGGCTAGTAAAGGTGGAGGATGGGAGGCATTACATTGTTTGCCGTGCTGGAAAGGACATCTTTGAAGTTGAATTATGTTATCAATATGTTGTGGATTTGTTTAATTGGCATTGTTTTTGTGGTATGTCGACCGTAAAGGGGTTTCCCCATTTGCATGCGATTTCTACAATCCACCAAAGCAAGAAGGATGTTTATCCATACATTCAATGCTATTTTACCACGAAATTCTTCATTAAATCACATGTCGAGCCTGTCTACCTTGTACCCGACATGATACTGGATGACGAAATATACCAAAATTCAGATGATGATGAGTTAATGCCACCGTCCATTAAGAAGTAGTCGGGGATGCCTAAGAATAAGCTTATTAAGTCTACTAGTGAAATTGTTACGAGGAAGACAAAGTGTAATGGGTGCGGGCGTAGAGTCCATAATGTTAAATCATGCACGACAATTAGATGATGGAATTACGCCTCTATTCATTTTCTTTATTTGTCAAATGCTACAAATCAGAAGTTTATTGTTAGTAATATGTATTAATCAAACATTTGAATTGGTTAATTGTTATGAAGTCATTGTTGAAATATGAAGTTAGTTTCGGTTGACAGCACATGATTTTTGCTCATGTACATGCACTATTTTTACTTTTTCATGTTCACAAATTTGGTTTTGATAATACTTGTAGATTTCATTGGATGGAGTTTTAACACATTCAAAATACTGATAAAGATATTAATTCTCTTGAAAAAATTGGGATGGGGTCATTTTGATCATCAAGTTAAAACTAATATTAGTCGTCTACTCGATATAATCGTGGTACAGAATTTTGAGTACATGTATTTAATAATTGGTGAAATCACTTGTAGTGCAAACTCGGTGTTCCAAGTGTCAATAACTTCTTGTTAAAAAATTTGTTCGTAATATGCGTGGAATGTAGGGGTGGCAATTCGGGTTAGTCGTGTCATTTTCGAGTCGCGCTGATTTTTATTTTAATATAAGTTTTGGGTACTTCTAAATCTATATAAGTTAATCGGGTCATGTTCGGGTTATTTCGGGTTATTATCGTAAACGGGTTATCGGGTAAAAAATTGCCAGCTCTAGTGGAATGTTTAACCATGGTTGATCGTATGGCTGACATATTGTTATTTAATATATTTACAGCTACTTTGCATTCATGTCCGTTAACAATGTGTTTTATCGGCCAAACATGATATGAGCCAAATGGTATGAATGTTATATTGCACGATTCAGTAGGATTGTTTAGGGGTAATTCAAACTTTCGTTCCTGATTAATCAACTGTCGTAACAACCGAATTGAAGTTCATTATATGATTTATAATGTCCTGGCATTAATCCTACCTATCACATAGTTCAAAGTTACTGTTCATCGCCATATCATTAACACGAGAAGGCAGTATCAATGTTGTTCTGGTAGTTTTATGAGCTTCTCATTATTTATCATCATATAAATACTTCAATATAATTTATGGATAACCCAAAACTGAGATGCAATCATTCAAAACACCGACAAAGTTATTGATTTGCTTGAAAAATATGGGATGGAGTTATTCTCATCTTCGCCGCCTAGAAACAAATATCAATTGTAGTGCAAAGTCAGTGTTCCAAGTGTGGATAATTTTCTATTAAAATAGCTGATAATATGCGTTGAACTGTAAAATTTATGAGTAGTTAAACAAAAATTATGAGCTGTTCAAATGGATTCTATGTAAAATACACAAATTTGTGCAATGCGTAAAATGCATACCTATAAAGTTAATAATCATAAAGTTGAACACTCTTTAACAAACAACCATGTATCCAATTCAACACAGTTGGCAGAAATACAAAAATTTAAAGTAAATGTCATCTTCGGATACATAAGAGGTGTTAAACAAAAATGATGATCTTTTTAAATGGATTGTATGTTAAATACATCCATTACCAATGTGCTTTATCGGTCAAACTTGATTCCGTTAACAATATGTAAAATCACGAGACTTTTGAAGTTCGCAAGTATGCTTGGTTGGATCTCATATTATTAAGGATCTCTAGGTCTAAACTATCATATGCTTTTGTGGCAGTGGCATACCTGGTTTGTTATATAATTGCATTTTCATGTAGTTTTCATCAGGATTTTGAATTTAAAGAGTTGAATGAAGTTTTGAAATACTACATCCATGATAATCATGGTGTAGATAAAGAGGGAAGACCCGTCTACACTGAAAGATTAGTGAAAGTTAATCCCAACAAACTCGTGCAAGTTACAACTATGGATCGGTACATAAAATACCATGTGAGAGTCTGAAAAATTATTTGCTATCAAGTTTCTAGCTTGCACCATTGCTGCAAAAAGGATATTGTTTTGAGCACGATAATTTTAGATGTTTAAGAAGTGGTGTGTTGCTGTATATTATATATTTTTTCTTGAAGTACTAGACAGCGATTAAAGTGTATATGTTTGGTACATTCTAAATAATTTATAGAAATTTTTTTGGTCATCGTTTATTTTTAATGATTCAATGATTGAAAAACTTCACCAAGTCTGCACAAGAACTCATTTTGTTGCTTCAGAAAAATGATTGCGATAATTACGCAGAAGTAATCTTGATTTTTCTTAACTAACAATTATATCATGCTTACTTTTCATTGTTCATTTTTGAGATTTCATATTAATCTGGAATATCGATCTGTATGCACTTTTGATTGCTGCAGACACTCGACCAAATGTTTATCATTAAAGGTGGTTCTGGTTTTAGACTGCTTTGGAATACTGTAAAGACTTGTCTAGATCCTAAAACAACTTCTAAGATTCATGTATATTAATATTCTTCCTTCCATCATTTGGAATCATAACTATATATTTTGGGATATTTCCTTAGGTTTTTGGAAACAAGTACCATAAAAAGTTGCTTGAGATTATAGTAACCAGGTAAATGGGGTAGAAATCGTCTTCAGTGGATGAATGGATTTTTTTTAAATGAGTTCTTATTCTGAAGTAATCTTATAACTTTAAAATTTGGTTGGCAGGCATGTTCATTACTTATCTTTTATTCATAACTGCACTAAATCAGTATCAGAACTTACGAAAACTTTTGGGACTTGTACAGTGAATTACATAGTTTCGGATTGTTTTCCAGTTTCTGCATGTCTTCAAGATATAGCATTTGTGAGATGCTAAATCATTTGGTTGTTCGAATAAGGTTATAGGATGAATGTTGATCATATTAATCCATCATATGTCATCTGTGCTTATCATGTACGTGTAAAAAATGTTTAATTTAAAAGAACAAAACCATAAGCTTAGAAGAACAATAGTCTTATCTGATAGAGAACAAGTTTGAAATGAGCCAAATGGTATAAACGTTATATTAAACAATTCAATGACATTGAATAAGAGTCATAATGTGAATAAAATGATATTTCAAAACTAAGTACAATAAACTGTCAAACCCAACCACAAATTTCCTCACATTCAGATATCCTAAATCCAAAACAATATTAGTACATATATATAAAATCCCCTAACACTCTACGGTTGATATTGTCTGTAAGTTGTAATGTGTTCTTCCCCAGCTTGTTCATTTGTGTCCAATTCAAATAGTTTTCCAAGGGTGATCATCTTATTTATGTCGTTGTAGTTCCAACTATATTTGTGGTTGAGAAAATGTCAGCACGGTAAGCTCACATATCCAGTAGCACTTCCGGTGTGTAATACTTACTAAATTCATTGCATGTAGATAGCTCCTGGATAAAGTACATTACATCTATTTTGCAATCATATCTGAAAAAAATATTAGCTAATGAATTGCACATATCATACATAAGGATTTGTAATAAATGTATTTATTAGATTTACGTTCCAGGTTAATGGTGTGGGCATTCAGGTACTTGTACAATGGAAAATATTCATCCTCGCGCATCATCCATCCGATCGTATCTTCATGTTCCTTGGTCATCGATTGATACGATTTTGGATTTCCTCTCAGATTCCTTGTGATCTTGCGGTGGGTGGTGTTTTGCAACAGTTTCTCCCCCTCTTCCCTTGTGTCTCGTAAGAACTTCTAGATTACACTATGCTATTACATCATGAAGCTCATTACGTTAAATGTTAAATGACTGTATTGTGTTTCTGTCATTTTATTAATAAAAAAGTTCATACTAACTGTGCGAGTATCATTTCTTTAGCCTCAATATAACATCTATATGCGATGCTTACCATCGTCTTGTTTAAGGGGTTACAATGGTACCAAAGTCCCCGTTCCTTGTCAAGGAATAGTAAAGTGAAGTGGAAATCATTGGTATGGCACAACGGGATAAATACCTTGCTTCAAATTCTTAAGTTTTGAAGCACATTGTCGTACACAAATTTTTTTTATTCCCGCATTATTCTTTTTCCTGACTTCTTCCTGCAATATTGTTGTGGGATTTCATCAATCTCATTGAGCATTAGTTTATTATACGTAATCCATTGTTAAAATATCCGTGCGATTAGAATATGACATGCTTTAGCCAAACTAGTATATGAATGGGATTTTTAAAATACACTTACAGTTACAAATAGAGAATGTGGACGAAAAATTTGTTGTATTGGGGTTATATTGATTTTGGGTGGTGGGTTCCAAATGTATGTTTTGATGCGCGGTTTTAGTCGTAGGTGATCCAAGTTGTAGTAAACAAATGTTTAGGTGGAGACATATTCGGTAGATTGGAGTTGTGTTATTTTTTTTTGTATGGCAGGGGAATACTATGCACTTTTTGTTGGAATTTATATGTTTATGTGTTTGTATAATGTTGGAACTAACAAATGTTTCTGTATGGTAGGGGAAGATCTAACAAACAAAAATGTGAGTAGTCTTCCCCTGCCATACAACAAAGTGGAGACATAATGGCAGGGGAAGACTATGCACTTTTTGTTGTAATAATTAAAGAGGGTAGTGTTTTTTTATTTTGAGTTGCAATCGTATTTTACTGTATTAATATTCTTTACAAGAAACAGAAACGCAGTTTGTTGGTTGTTCACATAAGATTTACTAGTCAAGTTAACACATAAATTACGATATACAAACGGTTCTATTTTGATTATGTCAAGATAATTGTGGATGGCATGATGAGTTTATATACATTATACATAATTCATAAGCTATTGGAGATTAGTTAAGAAGAACGAGTAATTATGGTGCGTAATCGTTCGTACACAACCATATGTTGACATGTAGATGTTTTTGATATTAGCATCATTATTGAATTGATCTTCCAATATAGACGTGTAACAATCGATCAACTGCAATTTTCTAAAGATAATAATGCATACATTATATTAGCATACACATGTAAAGTCATATACGAGATAGGTAAGTGTGCTTGGTTACTCACGTTGTTTGAAATTAGTGCTTGCCATGGTAGGTTTAAGATGTCTCTTAAAGATATCGAGTCATGATCTAGCTGCCATGCTAACGTTCTACATACAAGTGAATGAAGTTATGTTTCTTTAATATGTATAAATGGAAGTTAATTAGAGTGGAAATTCACAATAATGTTTAGTATGTTTACTACCCGAGTTGTTCTTTCTCATAGTGGATACGTAATTTTTCCTGGGTGTTTCTATCAAGCAAATGATATAAATCTGCCTTAATAGGGTAGGGAATCTTTCTTCTTATTTTAACTGATCACGTTGTGTTTATAAATTCTTCTGAAATATGTACCCCTTCGTCGATTTCCTTGGATTTATCTTTCACACACCACCGATTTTTCTTTTGTGTTGGATGGGAGTCAAAGAGGGGTTTAACATTTTTATCTTGTCTTTTCCTCGATCGCCCAATATGAGTTTAGTACGTGTATTCAGGTTTTTTGTTTGGAACCCAGTTTCTTCGAGTTTTTAGGCATATGATTTCGCTGTTTGGGAAGCCGGGATCTCCACCGAGTTGTTCAATAATGATTCGGAGAGTGTGGTTGAAAATTTGAAGATCTTCATTTTATTTATGGCTACAATTCAACTTACGTCTCTGGTCATCAAGAACCTTCACATGTTCCAAAATCAATATTCCATGATTTTCTTCAAGTTCAGATAATTTAGTAGCTTCACTTGAGAGGTGATCAATATGCTTCTTTAGGTCTGATACTAATCTGTTGGATTCAATGACTTTATCTTCACATTCATCCTTTAATTTCATTTTCGTCCATTTTTCATTGGATTGCTGGATTTATGTGTAATCTTTCTCTAAGGTGAGAAGTGCGCATTTCTGTTGTATAATTTCTTCATTCTTATCTCCTATCACCCTACTGCTGGTCTCGTTTTATCTCTCAATCTCAGATTGAAAAACAGAGATTTGTGAGTTAAGTCTCGTGACATTTTCTTGATGACCTTCGGCTTTTGAACTAAGTGCTGCATTTGATTCCACTAGCTTATCAACTCTCAGTCATAGCCAATTTCGTTCATTTGTTTAGTACAATTAACTAGTATGCAGTTGTTGGTTATTTATAGTCTAACCGAGTTCTTTCTTGGGAGAATACACATTTAGCTCTAGAACTTAGGTTTTGTTAACATTTTATCACAAGTATTTTTGGTTTACCTAATTTTCATATATTTATATTGTTCAAAATGGTACGTAGTGTAAAGTTGCTACATAATGAGATAAAAACAACAATGTTCAACAAATGTTCATGAACTACTTTCATGAGATATGAATTGTAATGATGATTGTAACAAAAATAATATTTTTAACGATTTATTTTGCAATGTCATTCTATGCAGGCATAATGTTGAAGTGTAGTACATCAAAGAGTTGCAACCTAATTACAAGCCTTGATTTACAGTGTACATAATATTACTATAAGGATTACATCCTAACTAGAAGTTTAGGAATTGATATTATTGGAACTAACAAATGTTTGTTGAGCAACGCTGGTAGTATTATCAGGAAAAAATATACTAACAATGTAAAAATGTCACATATCATAACCAGTTTATCAATCATTTTTAGTAAGTTATTGTTTCTACCATTAGCTACGCAAAGACCTAAACAGGGTAAAATGAGATCTATACCTTTTTGAATACAGATCTTTCTGTTGTTGTATTTTTATACCTTTTTGAATACAGATCTATACCTTTTTGAATACAGATCTTTCTGTTGTTGTATTTCAAAATTCAACCTCTTTTCCAACTTTTCTGTCTTGGTTGTTTGTCTCAATAGCGCTTCCTGAAGTTTTTTCTTCTCCATATCCATTTCTGCTTGAAGTTCTCTGATCTTTGATCGTAACTTCCTAATTGCATCCTCCAACTCTTCATTGTATTCCTCAAAGCGCTCAACATATTGTGCTATCTGCATTGGGGTGCCATGTATTTCATACTCCCTTCTCTCAATTTCATTAAACTCTCCTACGAAGGTAAGCGTTTTTGGAATGATGTCATCGTAATAACCCTCGAAACTAGTTGTTTTTCCACATATTTGTGACACCCCGCCTAATTAAATACCGGGCGATCACTCCTTTATTAAATTAAGTCAAGGTAAACAGTTGGTTCATTCTCAGCATCACTGTCGATAAAAATAAATTTTCCAATTTAACACCCTAAATAATTAAGCTAAGTGTCAAAACCATTTTTCATACCTAACTTCCGATTTTATTTAAAGAAAAATATTTATTTATTTAAAAACAACATTTCTACAATTAAGAATCACACTACAATAAACCTGGAACACCAAACCAATTAATTTAAAACATTCGTAAATCGAATGTCAACATGCGAAATATAAAGTCATACATCCAATCCGAATAACTCCCATAGTAACAATACTGGAAATAACTGAAATACAAATGTCCCAATAACAAAGAAATGGTGGAAAGGGCTACACATGCCCAACTACATGAAAGTACTAAGAGTGGATCAGAATGAACGAGGTCGTCTAATCAAGAGACCTGCAACTCCCACCTAAGCTGCAGCGCGTTCCTTCCAAGAGACCCTAATCAAGACTTCCCTGTGGCTGGGCACCTGTAATACATACATATATATATATATACAAGAGAGAGAGAGAAAAAGAAACGGGTCAGAGCCCGAAAGTGTTTGATTTAGAATACGTTTAGCATGTATTTAAATTGATACAAGCCAATGCAACAACATACTAGTGCGACACTCTCTTGAGAAAATTCTCACCTCTCTTCTAATGTGCACTCCTATCGCACTAACCCTCCTAATGTTTTATCTCATCATATAACACGCTATCTTTCCCCAATGATTAAACTTATCTTAGGTATTTAGTAGGATTCAAAATTTAATGATACAATTATTTGAAAAGAATATTTCAATTAATAACCAAAGTTCTCATCTTAACTTTATTAGTCAATACAGTTTTCCAGTGGCATATTATACTTTCTCAACATAAGTAGTTTAATTTGAGTCAACAACCATGTCCTACTTATCAAATCACAGTAGGTAGTTTCAAATTCCAAATTTCATATATATATTAACTACTCGTATAATATATATAACAAAACAGCACCCCAAATAAAATTATGGTGCGTGCATACTCTACTATCCAAAGCCCCATATCACTCATTTAAAGGGGAATACATTCGGAATCACTCTCGAATTGTATTAACATAAATACACAATCAATATTGAGGCGAAGAATAGATTCCAAGTCTCTAAGAGGATGGCACATGCCTGCGTCTCTTAGGACCGTCTGAACTATCACATCGATAGCCTGTACCAAGGATATCTATCTTCTAGGGTACAAGTCAATATCCCCCATAAAGGTCCCATCGAGATAAGACTTGTCCCAGCGCGGTAACCTCAGGGATAGCAAGTAGCGTGGACATGATTTTCACAAGTATATAATATATGTACACACAATCATATAAATATACCACTTTATCACATTAATACAGATTCTTCTCGTCACCCATAATTATAACATTTATCCTACATTTCACATTATTAGTATTACGTATAAGGTTTCATCTTTAACCTTAACTCGAAGGGTTTTCTCACTTAATACGTGACATTCGTTGACTCTACCCTTCCAAGTAGGAAATTCAGTAGGTATACCTCTATTTACTATCGTAGCTATTTGCCGTAATCTCTCACTTGAAATATGTAGTTTCATCGTTCATTATATAATTATCCCAAAAACAAGATTCTCGTCTTATAATAAAGTTCCCAACACTTATTCATATGTCCTACTGGTCTTTCCTATCTCCCAAAATATTTCATTAAGAATACCCAAGAATTATTTCACGATAAATTTAATTTAACTAATTAAACAAGAGAAATAAGAGTCAGCCAGGAGGGGCCGATCAATCGAGGTCTAGGGCTCGATCGATCGAACCTTCGATCGATCGAAGCTCTAGGCTCGATCGATCGATCAAGAAGGTCTGTGAAAATTCTGCAGAAATGCAGTTACGGGTTCTACCAAATTTCTTCATCCAAAACCATGTTTTTCCATTCCAATCGTCCCAAAAATCCTACTACTATCATTATAACAATATACCAGATGTTTTCAACGTAAAGCATGTGTATATCTAACATTAAACATGGATAATTAACCCAAAATTCCATCTAATCATCAAGAACCCTAGAGTTTTTATTAATCAAGGTTCTAATCTGTTTTTACCAGAATTTCCTTCTAATATATCATCAAAATTTCGTGGGTTATATTCCTCTACATGGTAAGGATTCCAGAATTTCATTATAATCAATACTACATGCATTTTCCTAACACAAATTGGGTTTTCTTCCATAGTTTTCATCTCTAATCAATCCTAAACTAATATGAAGATTGCACTAACGAAAATACGCAAGTTAAATACTTGCCTGGGATTTTCAGAAGTCCGGTTTGCAGACGAATCCTGTGTGGTTGCGTTCCCCTTCTCGCGATCTACGCGTTGGTGGTGGCGGCGGTGCAAACCGGTGACTTTTTGGCCTTGAATTGCCTTGGAGCTCTCTCCTCTGTTCTCCAATGGCCGTCACTTGTTTTCTGAATATTCTAACCCTAAAAGACTAACCAAAATGGCTGATATAAGTTGCTTAATTTCGTGGGTTTAATTACCCAAAAAGGTGAAATGACTAAATTGCCCTCCCGGGGTACCAATTAGGCCTAAAAATGCCCCGAGACCCAAACTAAATCCCCGGGTACACTTTTCTGACTATCTCAACCCTTCTGGATGCGTTGGCGCACTCAAAACGACCATACGAACAACTTATAAAATATTCACTTTTTATTTAACAAAATTAGTCCTGACGTGACACGGGCACGTCCCGACTTAAATTTTCGAAATAGTCATTTAATTCACTCATGACATTCAATATAACCAATATAATATATTACTTTGCTCATTAGTAATATTCAACAAGTTTCCCATAATTACTAACTCTCGTCACGTTAATAATTATAACATAATTAATTTCCGGATTTTTATTAAATAAATCATTCACGTTAAATTTAATAAATCCCCAAATTAATATAGCAGAAAAATACGGGGTATTACATACTTCCCCCCTAATAACGGAATTTCGTCCCGAAATTCAGAAAATAAGGCATACCTGGTAAAAACAACTCTGGATATCTCTCGCGCATATCTGCCTCACGCTCCCAAGTGGATTCCTCCACATTATGATGCTCCCACTGGACTCGTACAAGTGGAACTATCTTCGACTCAATCTCCTCTCACTATAGTCTAGAATAGCCACTGGTCTCTCCTCGTAAGAGATATCAGGCTGTAAGTCGATCTCATCTATCGCAATGTGAGTATGGGCCATATCATCCCGAAGATATCGTCTCATCGACGAGATGTGGAATACATCGTGAATGCGATGTAAATGTTCTGGAAATCCCAACCTGTATGCAACCGGCCCAATCCTCTCGATGATGGGAAATGGTCCCACGTACCTCGGAGCCAATTTCCCCTTCTTCCCGAACCTCATCACCCCCTTGATAGGAGATACACGCAATAACACTTGGTCTCCCACATTAAACTCCCGGAAGAACCGTTTCGTATCGGCGTAGCTCTTCTGCCTGTCCTGGGCTACCCGAATACGACTCCTGATTATCTCAATCCTCGCGGAGGTCTCCTGAATCACTTCTGGTCCTAGCAACTTGTTATCCCCCACCTCGAGCCAACAAGTTGGAGAACGACAAGGACTGCCATACAACGCCTCAAATGGAGCCATACCTATCGTAAACTGATAAGAGTTATTATAAGCAAACTCTACCAGTGGAAGATGTGGCTCCCACCCTCCTCCAAAATCGAGAACACACATGCGTAGCATATCCTCTAACATCTGATTAGTACGCTCTGTCTGTCCGTCTGTCTGTGGGTGGTAAGCTGAATTCAACCTCAACTCAGTACCCATAGCCTCCTGAAAGCTTTCCCAAAAATGTGACACGAAAATCTTGTCCCTATTTGACACAATATTCAGGGGCATCCCGTGAAATCTGACAATCTCAGCAATGAACAACTGAGCATACTGACTCGTAGTATAATCTGTCTGCACTGGCAGAAAATGAGCCACCTTGGTCAAACGGTCTACAATCACCCAGATAGAATCGTGGCCCCGCTGTGATGTAGGCAACCCTATAATAAAATCCATGGAAATACTCTCCCACTTCCACGCGGGTACTTCCAATGGCTGAAGAAATCCTGACGGTTTCTAGTGGTCCACTTATCAGTTGGCAGGTGGAACACTTGGACACTAACTCGGCGATGTCCTTCTTCATCCCACTCCACCAGTATTGTCGCCTCATATCCTGGTATATCTTATCGCCTCCCGGATGTACTGCAAATCGGGACCCATGAGAATGAGTCATCACTGAATGGCGTAGTTCTGCTCCTTCTGGAATCACCAATCTCCCATTAAACCGCAAACCTCCATCAGAACTAACAGAATAGGACTCAGCATCCTCGGCTAGAAGTCGCACAATCTGTTTCTGGCAAAACAGGCCTGTGGTCTGTGCCTGTATCACCCTCGTAACAATCTCGGGTGTGACTGACATCACGGATATGAAAGAACGGGCTACTGCATCCTGGTGACTCAACTCCTTCCACTTTGCTTTCCAGACGTCCGCTACATCGTCTACCGGTCTACGGCTCAACGCATTAGCAACTACGTTGGCCTTCCCCGGATGATACTGTATTTCGAACTGATAGTCTTTCACAAACTCTAACCACCTGCGCTGACGCATATTTAGCTCTCGCTGAGTGAATAGGTACTGCAATGACTTGTGGTCTGTGAACAAACGGAATTTCTCCCCAATAAATAGTGCCTCCATATCCTCAATGCAAAGACGACCGCTGCTAACTCCAGGTCGTAGGTGGGGTAATTCTTCTCATGCGGCTTAAGCTTGCGGGAAGCAAAAGATATAGCCTTCTCCTCCTGCTGGAGTACACCTCCAAGTCCCCGTAAAGACGCATCGGTGTAAACCAGGTACTCCACACCCGGTTTCGGTAAGGCAAGGACTGGTGCTGAAGTAAGCTTGTCTTTTAGTTCGTCGAAAGCTAATTGATAAGCATCATCCCAAACATATGGTACCCCCTTGCGACTCAGATTCGTCAATGGACCCGCTATTTTGGAGAATCCCCAAATGAATCTCCTGTAGTATCCGGCTAACCCCAAGAAACTACGCACTTCTGTCGGTGTCGTGGGCTGTCCCCACTCCCTCACCGCTGATACTTTACTTGGGTCTACTGCTATCCCCTGCTCAGAAACAACATGGCCCAAGAACTGTACCTCTCGCAACCAGAATCCACACTTCTCGTACTTAGCATACAGCTGATGCTCTTGTAGAGTCTGAAGAACCTGCCTCAAGTGTTCGGCATGCTCCTCCTCGGAGTGTGAATATATTAAGATGTCATCTATGAAGACAATGACAACTGATCCAAGAACTCTCTGAATACTCGGTTCATCAAGTCCATGAAAACGGTTGGAGCATTTGTGAGTCCGAACGGCATTACCCTGAACTCATAGGACCCATATCTAGACAAGAAGACAGTCTTTGAAACATCCTGCTCTCTAATACGTAACTGATGGTATCCCGACCTCAGATCTATCTTTGAAAAGAAAGTTGCTCACCTCAGCTGGTCGAACAAATCATCGATTCGGGGTAACGAATATTTATTCCGTATCGTGACCTTGTTCAACTCCCGGTAGTCCACACCCAATCTCAGTGAACCATCTCTCTTCTTCACAAACAAGACTGGAGCGCCCCAAGGTGAGGTACTCCTACGAATGAAGCCCTGACCTAACAGCTTCTCTATCTGATCTCGTAGCGCTCGCATCTCTACCGGAGCCATACGGTACGGTGCACGTGCTATAGGTCTCGTATCTGGCAATAAATCTATAACAAAGTCTATCTCACGACTTGGCGGTAGGCCTGGTATCTCCTGAAACACATCGAAATACTCCCTGACAACAGGGATCGAATCTAATGGAATCACAACCTCCTTGGAGGTATCCTCCTCTATGTAATACAAATGAGCGGTCGAACCTCCCTCTGGGCGAGTCATCGCCACTACAAACATCTCTTGCCCCGAAATGGCAAAAACAATGCTCCCACCGAAGCAATCAATCATGGCTCTATAAGCTGTGAGCCAATCCACACTAATAATCACATCATGCTCGTGCATGTTCTAAGACTAACATGTCTGCAGGTAATACCAAGCTACCAATCTCTACCCCCACTCCCCGACATATAAAGAAAAATAAGTGACCCACTCCCCAGTGGTGAGTCCACACACGTCACTGTGCTCTCTGCTGTGGTTAATAACCCTAAGGTCTTCGCATAATAAGTAGCTATAAAATAATGTGTTGCCCCAGTAACAAATATAATTCGAAACAAAGTTCCATGGATGGAAAACATACCCCAAATCGCGGGTGGTGCCTGTGGGGCTGCTGCCTGGTGGACATTATAGATATGTCTGTACTGTAACTGCCCCTGCTGCACTGGAGCTACTGGAAAGGTTGGTAGGGCTGGTACCTGAGCTAGTGCTGGAAGAGCGACTGGAAAATGTGGCCCATGTGGATCATTACGGGCACCCTGCTGTTGTGGGGCCCTATCTCTCTCCGGACAATCCTGGCGCCTATGGCCGTGCTTACCACACCCAAAACATCGGCCTCCGAAGTTACTCCCCCTCCGACCCTGCTGCTGTCGGTGTCGGCCTTGCTGACTTGGGACTTTATTCCTCTTTCGAAACTGCTTCACTTTACCACGTTGTGGACTAGACTCACTTTTTCCTTGGTCTTGCTGGCCTTGAGGGGAAATTTGCGGATAAACCATGTCAGGGTGAGGACAATCCATCCACTTGTGACCCGGTTGTACACATTTATAGCAGAGTTACAAAATTCTTCGCTGGTCAGATTGTAGTTTATCTCCAGTCTGATTCGGACAAGATTTACGTTTGTGATCGTCCATTCCACAACCGAAACACCTCTTGGTGATTTCATCCTGAACCTGACTTCGTTGGCCCTAACAATTTTGTCCCTGCATATAAATCTCGTTACCTCTGAAACTGACTCGATCTTGATTGTTTTGTTGACGCGAATTCGGTGCCTTCGCACAATTCTCAACGTTAGACACATGCATTTGGTTAACCTCCCTAGGTATTTTGCCTCCTTTAAGTTGTAGGCTGCGTTCTTGGTATTGTAGTACTGCAGTGGTAACTGCTTGTGCCACGATACCTGCTAACTCGGCGGTTGATATTCTCCCTGGGGATACCTGAGGTGTGAGTCGATCTTGCTCGTTGACTCCCTTAACCGTCTTAGCTAGTTCTTCTTGACGATCCATCTGAAAATTTAAGTGAATTTGGATGAGTTCATCATTCAAATAAACTAATCGCAGATGTACGAAATTCCAAGTATAGAGATAGACACAACATTCCTAGTATTAGGGCTCTATATCAAAGAAAGCAGCGCTGGAAGCATAATAAGCCGCACAGATCCTAAAGGACACTAGAACCTGATGCTCTGATACCACCTGTGACACCTCGCCTAATTAAATACCGGGCGATCACTCCTTTATTAAATTAAGTCAAGGTAAACAGTTGGTTCATTCTCAACATCACTGTCGATAAAAATAAATTTTCCAATTTAACACCTTAAATAATTAAGCTAAGTGTCAAAACCATTTTTCATACCTAACTTCCGATTTTATTTAAAGAAAAATATTTATTTATTTAAAAACAACATTTCTACAATTAAGAATCACACTACAATAAACCTGGAACACCAAACCAATTAATTTAAAACATTCGTAAATCAAATGTCAACATGCGAAATATAAAGTCATACATCCAATCCGAATAACTCCCATAGTAACAATACTGGAAATAACTGAAATACAAATGTCCCAATAACAAAGAAATGATGGAAAGGGCTACACATGCCCAACTACATGAAAGTACTAAGAGTGGATCCGAATGAACGAGGTCGTCTAATCAAGAGACCTACAACTCCCACCTAAGCTGCAGCGCGTTCCTTCCAAGAGACCCTAATCAAGACGTCCCTGTGGCTGTGCACCTGTAATACATACATATATATATACAAGAGAGAGAGAGAAAAAGAAACGGGTCAGAGCCCGAAAGTGTTTGATTTAGAATACGTTTAGCAAGTATTTAAATTGATACAGGCCAGTGCAACAACATACTAGTGCGACACTCTCTTGAGAAAATTCTCACCTTTCTTCTAATGTGCACTCCTATCGCACTAACCCTCCTAATGTTTTATCTCATCATATAACACGCTATCTTTCCCCAATGATTAAACTTATCTTAGGTATTTAGTAGGATTCAAAATTTAATGATACAATTGTTTGAAAAGAATATTTCAATTAATAACCAAAGTTCTCATCTTAACTTTATTAGTCAATACAGTTTTCCAGTGGCATATTATACTTTCTCAACACAAGTAGTTTAATTTGAGTCAACAACCATGTCCTACTTATCAAATCACAGTAGGTAGTTTCAAATTCCAAATTTCATATATATATATTAACTACTCGTATAATATATATAACAGAACAGCACCCCAAATAAAATTATGGTGCGTGCATACTCTACTATCCAAAGCCCCATATCACTCATTTTAAGGGGAATACATTAGGAATCACTCTCGAATTGTATTAACATAAATACACAATCAATATTGAGGCGAAGAATAGATTCCAAGTCTCTAAGAGGATGGCACATGCCTGCGTCTCTTAGGACCGTCTGAACTATCACATCGATAGCCTGTACCAAGGATATCTATCTTCTAGGGTACAAGTCAATATCCCCCATAAAGGTCCCATCTAGATAAGACTTGTCCCAGCGCAGTAACCTCAGGGATAGCAAGTAGCGTGGGCATGATTTTCACAAGTATATAATATATGTACACACAATCATATAAATATACCACTTTATCATATTAATACAGATTCTTCTCGTCACCCATAATTATAACATTTATCCTACATTTCACATTATTAGTATTACGTATAAGGTTTCATCTCTAACCTTAACTCGAAGGGTTTTCTCACTTAATACGTGACATTCGTTGACTCTACCCTTCCAAGTAGGAAATTCAGTAGGTATACCTCTATTTACTATCGTAGCTATTCGCCGTAATCTCTCACTTGAAATACGTAGTTTCATCGTTCATTATATAATTATCCCAAAAACAAGATTCTCGTCTTATAATAAAGTTCCCAACACTTATTCATATGTCCTACTGGTCTTTCCTATCTCCCAAAACATTTCATTAAGAATACCCAAGAATTATTTCACGATAAATTTAATTTAACTAATTAAACAAGGGAAATAAGAGTCTGCCAGGAGGGGCCGATCGATCGAGGTCTGGGGCTCGATCGATCGAACCTTCGATCGATCGAAGCTCTAGGCTCGATCGATCGATCAAGAAGGTCTGCGAAAATTCTGCAGAAATGCAGTTACGGGTTCTACCAAATTTCTTCATCCAAAACCATGTTTTTCCATTCCAATCGTCCCAAAAATCCTACTACTATCATTATAACAATATACCAGATGTTTTCAACGTAAAGCATGTGTATATCTAACATTAAACATGGATAATTAACCCAAAATCCCATCTAATCATCAAGAACCCTAGAGTTTTTCTTAATAAAGTTTCTAATCTGTTTTTACCAGAATTTCCTTCTAATATATCATCAAAATTTCGTGGGTTATATTCCTCTACATGGTAAGGATTCCAGAATTTCATTATAATCAATACTACATGCATTTTCCTAACACAAATTAGGTTTTCTTCCATAGTTTTCATCTCTAATCAATCCTAAACTAATATGAAGATTTCACTAAAGAAAATACGCAAGTTAAATACTTGCCTGGGATTTTCAGAAGTCCGGTTTGCAGACGAATCCTGTGTGGTTGCGTTCCCCTTCTCGCGATCTACGCGTTGGTGGTGGGGGCGGTGCAAACCGGTGACTTTTTGGCCTTGAATTGCCTTGGAGCTCTCTCCTCTGTTCTCCAATGGCCGTCACTTGTTTTCTGAATATTCTAACCCTAAAAGATTAACCTAAATGGATGATATAAGTTGCTTAATTTCGTGGGTTTAATTACCCAAAAAGGTGAAATGACTAAATTGCCCTCCCGGGGTACCAATTAGGCCTAAAAACGCCCCGAGACCCAAACTAAACCCCCGGGTACACTTTTCTGACTATCTCGACCCTTCCGGACGCGTTGGCGCACTCAAAATCACCATACGAACAACTTATAAAATATTCACTTTTTATTTAACAAAATTAGTCCTGACGTGACACGGGCACGTCCCGACTTAAATTTCCAAAATAGTCATTTAATTCACTCATGACATTCAATATAACCAATATAATATATTACTTTGCTCATTAGTAATATTCAACAAGTTTCCCATAATTACTAATTCTCGTCACGTTAATAATTATAACATAATTAATTTCCGGATTTTTATTAAATAAATCATTCACGTTAAATTTAATAAATCCCCAAATTAATATAAATTAATATAGCATAAAAATACGGGGTCTTGCAATATTCTTCCAATTCAAATACCTCGTCTATCTTTTCTCCCATGGTATGAACTGATGTATTCAGTGGTGTTTTGTTGAATTGTTTCGAAATTGGTGTTTTCGATAATGAGATTACTTTATCAAGGAACCCATCATTGTTGTTGTCAAAAGTTGTAAAAGGAACATTATGCTCTTTTATGTTTTAGTCTATGTGTATTTTGATTGTCTCTTAGTTGATTTTTTGTGTATGACTGCCAACTTTGTCATATTGTTTGCTGATAGAGAAGTAAGGCCTACACCCCCTCTAATTTTATAAGCCGCTAAGGAGGTTTTTTTTCTTCCCCTCTTCTAAGTGGTTGTCCTCTTTCCTAATATATAATTTTGTGCTACACATGGTAAATGCAACACACCATTTTTGTAACAGCTAACAACACCTTCCAATAAAATATTTTGTTAAACTTCTATATACAAGGCCAAAATTCAATACAAATTCAGTCACACTCACACTCAATTAAATTATACGTCCATCCACTTGTATCTTATACACATTATCCACTTTAACTAATACTAAAAAGTTAATTTCCAATAACAAACATAAATATCCAAAAGTGTTGGTGATAACCACTTGAAGAAAATAAAATTATATTTATAAGAAAACAATTTGATAGGTGTTTGTTTGATTATTTAGAAGGATAAAATGCCACTACTAACAAAGACACTACATCCCACATTATCCCACCACAAGCAATTTTTTTACATAACTGTTAAAAAATGGGACTTATTGCAAAATCGAAAGAACATGTGATGGGAGCCAGAAAATAATTATAAAAAAAGGACTTTAGCCATAATAGCTATACGTTTTATCGGTTAAACATGATTATGAGCCAAATGGTATAAATGATATATCACACAATTCAATAAAATTGTATATGAGTCATTCAAACTGCTTTGACAGATCACTACACCAAAATGGTCAAATTAACACCCTTCAACTGGCCAGCGTTGTCACGGTCATTGACCGTGACAAAAAAACACGCATTTTTTTTTGTCACGGTCAATGATCGTGACAAGGCCACGACAAATATTTACCGTGATATGTCTGTGATAATTCTGTCAGTAAAAAACCCTTCCCTCTTCTTTTTTCCCGCCGATTTCTATTCCCTCCATCTCTCTCTCTCTCTCTCTATATATATATATATATATATATATATATATATATATATATATATATATATATATATATATATATATATATATATATATATATATATATGATTTTGGTATGTTTTCTCTCTCTATTTCTCTTCCATTTGTGTATATGTGCGTGCGTGTATATATGTGCGTGTGTGTATGTGTGTGGTGTATATATGCGTATGTGTGTGTGGGGGGAGGGGGCAGGGCTGGGGGAGGGGGTGTATATGTGCGTGTGTACATGTGTGTATATGTGTATGTGTATGTGTGTATATGTGCATGTGTGTGTATGTGCGTGTGTGTGTGTGTGTGGTGGGCAGTGGGGGGAGGGGGCAGGGCTGGTATGTGGGGCAGTGTGTGTGTGTGTGTGTGTGTGTGGTGGTGGTGGTGGGGGGGG
Organism: Sambucus nigra; assembly: GCA_949130495.1. Lineage (NCBI taxonomy): Eukaryota > Viridiplantae > Streptophyta > Magnoliopsida > Dipsacales > Adoxaceae > Sambucus > Sambucus nigra. Next base: position 316,792,183 of record OX422208.1, on the reverse strand, counting down.
GGGTAAGGGAAATGGGGCGAGGGGTGGGGCTTGTTAATTTTTTTAATTAAATTTTTATTGGTTTATTAGATATTGCCCCTCATATGCAAGTAGTGCTCCTTGTAAAAGAATTGATTGATTAAATATTGATTGGTTGTTAATTTGTTTAGTAAATTAATAATTAGTGCCCCTTTTGTATGCAAGTAGGATTGCCCCTCATGGTAAATTAGTAAATTAATAATTGTGTACTTTAATTGATGAAAATAATTAATTGAGTAGATGAATTAGAAGGAGTATGGGAGACAAATTTATTGTTGCTATTGCGGTTGGATTATAGTGGATCGATGTTCGGTTGGTTAATTTTAGAAGTGTCATGACCACTGGATTATTGCCCATATGGGGGTGAGATTTTTTAACTTTTTTTTAAAATTACTTTGTATCACGAATAATATGTATATAGTATGATAATTAAATGAAACATACTTGAAATTACATATACTGAGTATAGATACTAGCCTCCTAGTTCTTATGCGTACGCATTCAATAGTCCTTAGACCCGTTCGAGAGTCATTACCCCTGTAATGAGATCTCTCGAATTGTCCCGTTTGGACAATTTGGGACTGCATAATTTTGTATAATAGTATTCTTAGTGGATTAAAGTTGTTACTTTTGGAAGAAGATCTGCAGTCATATCCTAATGGTCTCTGGGTACATACTAGATTGACAAGTGTGACTATTATTTCAATTGATCAATTTAAATAACACTCGCACTTGTCAATCTACGTCGTGTACTTGGAGAACTACGGGGATATGCTGTCGAATTTTTCTCAAATCCTAACAATGTGCATGAGCTGTTAAGTATATTACAGAAATATGCGATCTTCAATGGGATAGTACCACTCACCTTTTAGAGGAGATAGAGGAAATATGAATTTTTATTATAAATTAAATTTGAACTTGAAATTTAAAAATCGAATATAAATAAGACATAATTAAATGAAACATACTATAAATCTATGTTTTGTTTATACTAATCCATGAATATACGCTTCTTACCTTTAATAGGTGATTAGTTGTGGTAGCTGTGATGGGATATCCTAAATACAAAGAGTGGATGGTGAGACAAATAGAATGGGGGGTGTTTTTCACAGTGGTGCTAATAAATTTGTGAAATACGCAAAGAGATGTCATAATGATGAAGAGTTTTCGTGTCCGTATGCTAGGTGTAAGAATGGTAAGGTGTTTGAGCGAAAAATAATTGAACTACATTTGTTAAGATGGGGTATGCAAGACATTTATCGATTTTGGAGTTTTCATGGTGAATTGAAAGTTCCTTTTGTCCCCGAACAACCTTCACAACAACCTTCAACAAGTAGGATAGATGTAGAAAGGGACGACATGGATTATAATATGTTATAGGATTTAGTTCATGATGCATACGGAGTTTATGAAGCGGAGGAGAATAAGGTTACTGATGATGTACAAGGTTCAGGTGCTCGTGAAGGTATCACGATAAACCTTAACGATGACTACCAAAGTTTAAAATTTAAGGCGACCTAACCGTTATACTCTAGCTGTGAGAAAGATCAAATAAATTTACATGCCATGGTTGGTTTGTACAGTTTGAAAATGCAGTACGATTTGTTTGGCAATAGCGTTATAGGAATTCTAAATTGGGTGAAGGGCTTACTACCCAAGGAGAATACGCTTCCAAATAGCTATTATGTTCTGAAGAACAGTTTGAAAGGTTTGGGAATGAAGTATAAATCGATTCATGCTTGTGTTTATGACTGCATACTATACTGAAAGGAGTATGAAAATCTCGATCGTTGTTCGGTATGCGATGAACCTAGATATGTCCAATCTACTGGAAAGGAAGGCACAAGCTCAAAAGTGCCTCAAAAAGTGTTGAAATATTTTCTTGTTGGGACTAGATTAAATCAATTTTTCACAGTACCATGGATAGCGAAGGCAATGACTTGGCATGCTAGGACAGAAGTATGGGTAATCTCATGCGTTATCCTATTGATTCTATAGCTTGGAGGAGGATGAATTATGAGTATCATAATTTTTCTCGAGAATAACGCAACATTCGTTTGGCTATATCAACAGATGGTTTCAATCTATTTGGAAATCTAAGCACCAATCAGAGTGTATGACCAGTTATCCTAGCCCCATTCAAACTTCCTCCTTCACAATGTATGAGACCTAAAATTTCAATACTGTCTTTATTGATACCTGGGCCAAAGGCACCAAGTGATGGCATCGACGTCTACCTGGCTCCTTTGGTAGAAGAATTAAATGAGTTATGGGAAGAAGGTGTGCAATCATTTGAATCTTTTATAAAATAAGAGTTTACGCTGAAAGCTATGTTGATGTGGGCAATTCATGATTTTCTAGCTTATGGGACATTATCCGGTTGTGTAGTACATGGTTATTTGGGGTGTCCTATTTGCGGAGAGGAGACTGAATCTCTTCATCTATCCTCTAGCTCAACAAATTAATACCATTGCCATAGGAAGTTTTTACCCCCGACTCATAGTTTTTGATTTTAGAAAGGTTCTAATTTTTTATCGGGCGGGGTTGAACATAGGCTACCGCCGAGACAACTTTCAGGTTTTTAAAATTGAAAGTAAATGTTCTGAATGTGGCCCTAAGATTCCAGGTAAGAATCCCAAATATAAGAATGTCAAGCATAAGAAGACCCCAACTGGGAATGAAACTGAGACAAGAAAGGCATGGTCTAGGAGGTCAATTTTATTTGACTTTCCTTATTGGAAGAATAACTCGGTGCGCCATGTATTTGATGTGATGCATGTAGATAAGAACCTCACTGAACATATTATGGGCACTTGCCTTGGGGGGAGTCATTCGAAGGATGGAGAAAATGCACGAAAAGACCTTAAATCGTTGATACTGAAGCCACAACTATGGTTGGAAGAAGATAGTAGGGGCAGGACAATAAATCCCCCTGGTGCATTTACTTTGACGAATGGGGAAAGGAAGGTGATTTTAGACACAATATATAATTTGAAGGGTTCATCTAATTTTTCATCCAACTTGTAAAGGATTGTGAAATATGCTACTTATGATTTACATAAGTGTAAGTCCCACGATTGGCATGTGATCATGCAATTGGTTTCTCTATTGTTTAAGCACTGTTTCTCCAAGCACAAGGATTTACGAAGGGCTATTATGAAAATTAGTATTACCTTCTCACTTTTGTGTGAGAAGGTAGTCAATCGAGAACACATAGTGGCCGCAAAATTGGCGGTGATCGAAGCGATTTGTGTGTTGGAGAAGTACTTTACCCCAGCATTCTTTGACATAAGTGTTCACTTATTGGTACACCTATGTGACGAGGCACTTCTTTGTGGTCCAATTAGATATTGATGGATGTATTCGTTTGAAAGATTGATGAAAGTTTTTAAAGATTACGTCAAGAATACGCGATACATTGCAGGATCAATTGCAGAGGAATACATCATCATGGATTCACCAATCTATACTCAAGAATATATGCCTGACTCTACCAGCGTTGATGACACTGATGAGTTCGCCGATGATGGTGGTCATGTGATGGGAAAACGAGTGAAATTAACGAGTTTTAAATATGAACAAGTAGCTCGTTATCTATTTGACACACATGAAGATGTCCAAGAATGGAAAAATTAAGTTTAAATTATTTTAAGTTTTACATTATTTTAGAATATTTTAGATTATTTTATACATGATTAATTTGTAATATGCAGAAAATATGAAGCCTGTGAGAACAATAAAAGACGAAAAACAATGGTACAATCAGACAACGAATTTAGCCTATGGTTGACACAAGAGGTAATTATAATGAAAATGGTCATTATACAACGTTACATTACACTCAAACTTTACAACTAACCTAATTTATTTATTTATATTCTCAGCTCTTAAAGGCGACGCTTGCTCATCTAGCCACTTGACCCTTGTTCATGGCACAAGAGTACAAAAACTATCGATTGAACGATTACGTATTCTGTACAAAAGTGTACGAGGAAAGTACAAATGCACATAACTCAGGCATTTCTTACAAGGCTCTTACTTACTTTCGAGCGAGCGCAAAAGATAAAAACCTCGTTGAAGCTGAAATGACTTACTATGGTGTAGTTCGAAATATATTTGAATTCAATTATATAAGCTTCAAAGAGGATGTATTTTATTGTGATTGGGTAATATTTGAGGATAAAAATGCTTCTAAAGTTGATCCTAGCACCAATTTGATCATGGTTGACTTGTTCAAGTTGAAGAGCAAGGACCACGTGAGCGATGAGCCGTTTGTTTGTGCATTTCAAAAGGTCAATCAAGTGTTTTATTCGGTTTATATCAACAACAAGCCGTGGTCAATTGTCCTACATGCGCTAAAGTGTCTAAATAGTAGTGAGGATGACTTGGCTGCTCCTACCGAATATCAATCCATTTTTTATGATAACCTGAATTTGAAACAATTTTTCAATTTGTAATAAATATTCCAATTTGTACTTCATCAATCCATTTTTAATGCTTTTAATTGATTTGCACTTTATCTTTTCACTCTTTTTATCTTTCTCTCTTTCCTTTGTATATGTATGTGTGTGTGGGGTGTGGGGTGTGGGGGGGGGGGGGGGGGGGGGGGAGGAATGTGTGTGTGTATTGTGCGTGTGTGTGGGTAGTAGGGGTGGGGGTGGGGATGTTTCGGATTTTTCGTAATTGTACATATTATGAGTTAGATGTTGTTGTTTTGGAATTCATAATTGAGGTGTTAAATAGTAATAATTCATTTGGATTTGTAGTAATTGTACATATTTGCATGTCTTCTTATAATTCATTTAGATTTGTACTAATAATAACATTTTTTTACAGAAAATGTCTACTTCAGGTATTAAGGCGAGGATGATGATGCTGATTATGATGATACTGAAGGTGGTGGAGGAGGAGGTGCAGGAGGATAAGGATGTGGACCTCGCTGCTTCATCGCCGACACATGCGGACTCTGATGATCCAGTCTCCTATTTGACTCCCTTCGACCGACCGATGTCGACACTTGGTTGGCCGAGCGTGTTTATACAGGACATATTTGATGGCCAGAGGATAGGGCGGGGGTTGAGGGACCCAAATACTGTCCAGTGTATGCCAGTTCATGGACGTGCACTTAAAGACATTGAGGCCAAGGTGCTCATAACGCATGTGATACCCAGGAAGGAGAACTCCCCATTATGGTTGCACGAACAATGAGGCACGATGAATATACAAGGGTATATGAATTATTTTATCATGTGGCCTATCCACCTCCTCAGACCTACCCCATACATGTAGTGACATTATTTGATTTGAATTGATTTAAGTTGTTACATTTGAATTATATCGTGATGTATATTATTTTGAATGTATATTTGCATTATCTCTATTTTATTTGGATATATGATGTTTGAACAAGTACAACGTGGCTATAATAGGTACAAATATACTGCTGGGCAGTGGCAGTGGCCATACTGCCCAACAGATTCTTTTTAAATTTTGCCCAAAATTGCCATCGTCAATGACCGTGACAATTTTTTAAAGGTTGTCACGGATTTGTCACGATCAATGACCATGACAAATATTCTCAAGGTTAAAGACCGTGACAAGTCTACTGAACTTATCACGGTCAATGACCGTGACAAGTCAGTGATAACAAAAGTTGTCACCCCCATAATTGTCACGGTCATTGACCTTGATAAGTTGGACTTATCACGGTCATTGATCGTGACAATCCGATAAATTTGGTGTAGTGGATGGTGTTCTTTTGTATAATTATTTACTTATGTTGTTAGTGATGCTATATCTACTTATATAGGTTAATAAAGTATTATGAGGCTATATCATTGAGGCATCCTAAATGTGAATGATGTAGAAGCCCATGTAGTAGAATAAACTCAGTTTGTTTGCATTAGGAAATTGTATATAGCTATAGGGATGAGCAGACATGATATGTATGTTTCAGTTGATCATATGGATGAAATATGGTGATTTTTAACAATATTATAGATATTTTGCAAAATAGGTCCGTTAACAGTACGTTTTAGGGGCTCAAAGGTATTTAGTTTGATTTTAAAATCTTTACTAGTTTTGTTTTGAGGTGTCTTTGATTGCATATACCTTAAAGCTACAATTGTTTTTCAAGACATACTTTTTATCAGTTCTTTGGGATTTAAAGTTGTCGATTTAACAGTGAGGAGATTTAAGTGGACCTACTCCAAAAAAATCACCAAAATTTAAAAATAAAGGATCATAAATTCATAATAGAGCAGTTGGAGGGGGTGTCTGCAGATATGAATGGAGTTATTCAAATAAGGTTAAAGGGTGAATATTGATCATATTAATTCATCACATGTCATTAATGCTTGTTATGTACGCGCAAAAAGTGTTTAATTTTAAAGAGCAAAACCATAAGGTTTGTTGCAAAGTAGTCTTATCTAACAGAGAACAAGTTTGAAATGTGCCAAATGGTATAAATGTCATATTCAACAATTTAATGATATTGAATAGGAATCATTCTGCAAAGAAGATGATATTTTAAAACTAAGTAAAATAAACTATCAAACTCAACCCATAAATTTGCACACATTCAAATGTCACAAAACTTTTAAGGGAGCAAATGATGAAGGTTTAATTGTTTATGACATGAAGGTATGATATAAGGCTTGTGAATACTTACATCTTTGATTCATATGTTACACATGATAATGTTGTTAGAGATGATGCTTCTTGCATGGGAAACAAATCAATAAATTGAGAGGTATGTTGGCAATTGGGTTTAGTGGATAGTGGGTTGATGTTACTATTATGGTATTCTGACTAGACGTGGAAAAGTTGCTAGTAACAAGGAAAATTTGGTCATCTAAAAATCCATATTTGTTTGACTTTTTCAAGGTAGGATCGAAAGTAAAAAAAAAAAACCCTGGGCTCGCAGACAATGAAATGTTAGATTTTGGGACAATATGCCTCTAAGCCCTTTTATTTATTTCTAAAAATGACTTTCATGTTTTGTATAAAATTATATACTTATATTTCTTACATTTTGAGTTTTTTAATAACATTCTTCAAACCGCCAGCGCATCACGCGGGACTAAAATCTAATTTTTTTAATTACGAGGGATCATTTTGGAATTTTGCTCGATGACCCAAAACACCCGGGGGTCTATTGAAGTTAATGAGGCAGACTAGCATTTAGCTTCGTTATGTTTTGTTGTTATTCAATAACTTACATCAATAAGTTTATGACATTTGATAGGATTTCATAACGTGGCTTCTCTTTGTTTTCTACAGGTAATTTGAAGAGGTTAAAACATAAGCTTCTTTGAATCTCCATTATCAGATGTTTCTCATAGCTATATAATGGAGGGTAGCATGAGATGATGATATTGTGTTAAGCTGGAATAGATTGAAGTTATCGTAACCTATAGTTCTAAAACAGTCCCTCACAAATCAATTATTTCCATCCTTTATGAGGATTTTGTTTTACAAAGTTATTAGCCTTTAAGTTAGTCAATCTATTATGTGCCAACACTAGAATCCATAAAATTCAGGAATTTGTTTCATTTGGGTTGAGACTCGAGAGAGAGAGAGTCGGTACAAAAAACATGGAAGTTCTCAATCTACCTGAGCGAGACGAAGATCGCCACCGTGGTGTGATGGGGGTTGTAATACCCTGTACTTTTACGTCATTTAAATTGGTAGAATTATAATAATTAATTTCTTGGATAATATTGTGCATGAGTATGTGATTAAAATATATTGTTGGTGTTGCATTGGTAGAACAATTATTTTCATAATTACGTGATTTATTTCTACTAGATTAATGTGTGATTTAATATATACCTAATATAAGTAGGCTCCATAGTGATTTAGAATCTCGTTTACATTTTTAAGCTTCTTCTGAGAATTTTGAATGAGAATTATGAACCTTTATTAGTTTAGACAAGTTATAGTTTTTCTTTCTTTAATCACTTGAATTATAGGAACAATCATGTTTAGATTGTTAAGAGATTATTATAGATACATTCTCTTGATTGTTAGGGATTCATAGTCGATGTAATTGAGTTTTATAAAGATTTGAAATCATTAAAGGAAATTAGGGAAGAAGACCCATTTTTTGAAATAAGGAAAATTTGGGCTTACTAGTTGGCCTGAATCGATTTGGACTTAAGAGTGAATCGATTTAGTCATGGCGAATCGATTCAGCTCCTCGACTTGGATCAAGTCAGACCGGGGAAGTGTTCATAGGATTTTTACGAGTTCATCCGAGTATGTGGGAGGTTATCTAAGTTAGGGATGAATTGTTTAATTGAACATTAGTGTTGTTAACCACTAGGTAATGGCTTTAATAATTAACTAAGGAGTTAATATTCAAGATAAGAAATTATATTTCGAGGATTATGACATCAAGTTAAAATTGATTGATGCATGGGATTTGTGACAATTTATTAGGGTAATTACATATGTATTGTGTGTTGTATATATGTATTTTATGCTTGTGTGGACATACCCATGTTCATGGTGAATCTATCGATTGCAGATTGCATTTAACATCGGGACCGTGTAAAACGCGCCTGTTGAGATGTGCTAGGATGCAGTGGATGTCATTATTTTAGATCATATGTTTAGGGTCATCGCTTCATGATGAGATAATTAGGATGACCGAATCCACCTACATAGTCGGGGTATGGGTGTTAGGTGGTGTTAATGCGTAGTGATCGCCCCATTTATGTGTGTTTTATTTAAGTCCGTTAGATGAGTGACTCTTTAGGACTTATCGATAAAAGAACGAGGTGGACACCAAGGGTAAATGCCTTTGAGTGTTATATATATGTATCTATGTATCACGTAAAGAACTTATATAGTCTAATGATGTAGATAATTGTTAAGGGACCCGATACTACATAAAATACATTATGTGATGTGGTCGTATTTCTGTGGGGTAGTATCGTAGGGGTTAGTCCCCGTGGATGAGATCTTATACGCATATGTATTGACTTTCTAATTTCAATGGTTAGTTGTTCTTAGTTAGTATGGTAGTGTAGAGACGTGTATCGTGTTATGGCTTGGGTTGGGAATGCGTATAGTTTGCACTTAGAAGAGGGGCGAGATACTTATTGCATGTGAGAGTTGATGGGTGGCATGTATTGCGAATTAACTGCATTATTATTTATTAGTTTTGAAAGTTAATTCTTCTAACTTTAGGGCTCTCATCCAAATTATCACAATTATTTTTTAAGTTTTCCTAGATAGGATCAACAAGGCTGACATAGGATATAGCTTGTAGTTTCAGTTGCATTGCGAATTTAGCTATTTAATTCAAGCTTAGGTGGCTAGTCCTTTTCAATTTCAGTTATTTGCATTTAAGAGGTTGTATGAGTATAAGCCCAAGAATTATTTGTTTCAGTCGATTTATTTCGAGTTATATTGAACAAATGTTTTATGTTAGTTAGAATTAAGACTTATATATTTATTCGACTTATTATTTCACTTCCTTATTACATGTGTGACTGTTTTAATTTAAAACTTTTAGTCTACAATTTGATTCTAAGAATGAAATAAATTGTTAAACAAGCCCCATTTTTTGGCGTATTGTGTTTGGCAAATCTGTAAGGGCGAATTTCCAATCGATTCATTTGTAGTATTGGCTATTCCGTTGGACAACATATTTTTAGGTCTTAACAAGTCACACATTTATCATCCATGGAGATTTGGGCATCCGGTTTTGTACGCTTCATCAAATCGCATTCCATTATTTTTTCCCAAAAGGTATATGACCCAAATTCAATTTATGTGTTAGAGTTAATTTTAATTCACTTAAAATATTTATGAAATTTTTTAAATTAATTTTAAATCATTTTTGAAGAAAATGAGATTTTCATTTGAAGTCAGCCCAGGTCATTCGAGAGACCTGGGTCTAACGAACCTTCCCTGTAGACACTAACATATTGTTATAAGGTTCATTAGAATTATCGTTCGAACGAATTCATTCTAACAAGATTTCTAACGACTTGCCTTATATTGCACTGAATTATCGTTAGAAGATTCGTTCGAACGAAGTCGTTCGAACGAGTTTTGTCAGTTATGATTTTTTTTAATCTTTTCTGGAGTTATGGTGCATAACTGATTTGGTCCACTACTTTTCCCTGTTTCATAAAGTGGGCGAAAATACTGTTTTTCAATAAAGATCTTGCGTATTTCAAAAGAAGAATTCTTGCCTTCCTTTTTCATGAAAAACTTTCCACAATTTTGATTTTGAATGAACCAAAACCCCATACTTTCAACCTAAATTTCATCATGGACATATGTGGTGGATTTCTGCATCCTAATTGATTGGAGACGGTTCTTTGGCCTTCTGTGGATACTGAGACACGAAGAGTATTGTGCAATGCGTTGGAGCTTTGCGTATTACAAACGGAGGTAGAGGAGACGACATTAAGATGTCTTAGCGAGTCAAGTCTATGTAACACCCCGCCTAATTAAATACCGGGTGGCCAGTCCCATACCAAATTAAAACAGAATATACAGTTGGCTCATTCTTAGCATCACTGTCGAAAACATTTACAACTCACCCAAAACTCAATTAAGCTGGTGTTAAAAACTTTCCAAATTTTAATTTAACAAAATCCATTTCCAGTTTAAGAATAACACAACACATTTTATTCTACAACACAGATCACTAAATAAATAACTCAAAAGAATTTAAATGCAACTGGAATAAACATTCCCAAATAATATAAATCCTTTACAACAATCCCAACAATGTTAAATGTATTAAAAAGACACAAATACAATAGTTTAACTCCGACAGAAAATGATAACTGAAATCCTTTAGACGACATGCCCTATGTAAGAATACTGTGAATCAAAAAGATGACAAGCGTCTAAGCAAAACCTCCATAGCTCCATAGCTCGTCAAAATCAACTATGGTTGGCGTCCCTGTTGCTGGACACCTGATATAGAGATACAATAGAAGAGAAAATATGCAAGAAAACGGGTCAGAGCTCGAATGTGTAGATTATTTTAAAAACAGCAAGTATTTAACAAGTGCAATAAAGCATTTATTATGTACATGTTAGATCCTACTCTCACTTGCAATTCTCACCTCTCAACTATAGTGCACACTTAACGTTTCCTATTAACCTCCTAGTTAATGGTTCCTCTTTTCTAGTCTCCATATTATAATTCCATTCCCATATCATAATCCCCGTATGTCCCATACCATACGTCACATTATTATTCATTTACATATCTCCTTTATATGATTAGTTTCTCATTAACATGAATCATTACTCATTAATATGAATCGTTTCTCATCAACATGAGTTAAGCTTTTCAATTCTATAAGCATAAACATTCATTCACTTAGTTCCATTATCTTTCTCTATTCACCGTTATCTACAATTATTACCGTAGATAGATTTAACCACAATATATTAATATAACCATTTAATCCATTATATATATATTCATATATAATACGGCACCCCGAGTCACAGCTGTGGTGCAATGCATTACTCTGCTATCATGTCCCATCATCGCAGGTCGCTGAATAGGGGACTACAGGTTCGGTAAGATTCCACGAACCACAAACAACAACAAACAAATTGGAGGCGAACATAGTTCTCGTATCCATGGGTCACACACATACCTACGTACCCACAGTCAGCGGACTTATCAACTCCCCGATAAGTCTTTCATAGACCTATGTTCTCGAGCGACAAATCAAAGATCGCATGGATTCATCAGGATATGACTGTCCTCACTCGTAAACCTCCCACCGATAGCAAGTAAGCTAGGTATGTCATACACATAATCATCAATAAATCAAATAGGTATTATCATACCTATAATATAATATCAATAAGGTAATTATCACTACCCTAAGATATTTCCCATACGTAGCATTATATCTCTTTTAAAATATCATATCTTTACTTCATAATTTAATTATCCTCGCATCCTATAACATCTCTCCACTACCGACGTCGTTAAGGTTCATGCGCGGAGCGTCTCGCAAAGCGAAATCCAAACAAGGAACCCCTCCAATACACTACTACTTAACTTTGTCGATCGAGGAGGTCCGAAAACTTTAACTATGCAATCGGGATAACCTCATACCCTCTTTCAATCAAATATGTTTTAAGCTACCATCTCATAAGATTCAAATAGGTTTTTCCTCAACATATATTCAGTAAGAAGTCACTAATATCCTACTGGTCTATAACATTATTTCTCCCGAACTACTACGAGTTTAGTTCTCCTTTTAATTAAGGTTAAAACCGATAGTTTCAAATCTCTTATAAACACATATTCTTTCACTTAGGATTAAACCCTCTTGTAAACTTAAGGATACCCAGGTGTTATATTAAATCACCCTTACTGGTCCTATCTTAAATCCTCATCCATCCCCATTTGGAATTTTAACAAATGAATCTAGCAACCGAAATTCCATTCACTATAATTTTCATCATTTAAATCACTCGAATCCAAATCAAATTAATTCAAATCTTATCAAGGGTTTACTGATATTTTCTAAGTCCCATAATCTCCAAATAATAATCACCAAAGATCCGCAAGAGGTTTGGGATAAGAATCAACATTTAAAAAGAAACAACTTTACATAATCTGGGGAGGTCGATCGATCGAAGGTAGGGGTCGATCGATCGATCACTCAGGTCCAAGCCTGGTTTTTCTGCATTTCAGCAACTACGGGTTTCACCATTTTTACTCATTCAAACCTTCATATTAACCTCCAAAATGAGTTATTATGATTACTACATGATATACCAACATATATGAACGATTTCCAGTACACTAAACATCCTAGAATCATCAAGGGATTGGATTAAAAAGCATGTTTATCTCCTTATTTCCAGAATTTATCAACATATCATCTTCAAGAACACATCAATGGTTTTCATAATATCTTCAACAGATTCTTGACTAATTCGTGGATTATTAACATCCTAAAACATGAGTTAAATTCCTATATCATTTCAGTTTTCCAGAAATCCATTTACTACTCCATTATTTCTTCCAAACAATAATAATCTTCTCTTTTCATATTATTCTAACATGGACAATATACAAACTTAAATTGCCATTATCAAACACTTGCCTTTATTGTAGGTCTGATCCTTTGGTGTAGTATATCTCAGTTGGTTGTCCCTTCTCCGGTCAAACTCCGGTGGTGGTTGGTGGTGGTGAACCTTGGTTCTTGTTCTTCTCCTTCCCAAGTGACTTTTCCCTTCCCAAGCACTCTTACACTCTCTCTAGGAAGATGGCTGCTCTTATTTGTGAAGAGGAGATGAATAACCCCCATACACTTAATCTACCAATACTTATAATAGTTCCAAATCCGAAATCACTATTCATCCCCCCTAAAAAATGACCAAAATGCCCTTTCGGGTTGTCTATTCATTCCCAAATGACCCGAGACTCAAAATAAACATCCAAATAGACTTTTCTGACTATTTCGAACCTTCCGGACGCAACGACACAGTCGAAATGACTATTAGATCGATAGAAAATAAATTTCCTTTTTAATTTTATAAACTAGTCCCGACACGTCCCATACCGCTTCTGACTAAAAATATAAATTATCGAATTTATATCATACAGTCATATCAATGACATCACATTCATATATTACCTAAATATCTTTAAGTAATATTCAGAATCATCCATTTTAATATCCACCGTCCGGATAAACCCGAATGAATTAATTAATAATAAAATCTAATTAATACATTAATTTAAAATATAACCCATTTTAAAAGTCATTTAAAATTACGGGGTATTACATACTTCCCACCTTATAACAAAATTTCGTCCCGAAATTCAGGAATATTAGTCATACCGAAAAGGTCAACTCCGAGTATAAATCTCAGATCGCAAGAAATCCAAGATGTACCGCCCATACAGTACATTAACAAGACCCCTATCGATGTTATACGCCAAGCCTCACCATATCGTTTCAACTGAATCAAGTTTAGACTTTACCCAATCTTCCCTATACCGTCCTCGTGACAAACTTTAGGAAAAATGATACTCTCGTAGTGAACAAATAAATCCTGAAGTCTCAATTACTTACCTTTTTCACAATTATGAAAAATACGACAATTCAATTGTCCAGGGCGCCCATGCACCCTCTCGTACCGCTTTCAAAATTAAAATTTTCGCAAAGGTTATAAACTCGTTTCCCAAAGACCTAACTTATTTCAACTCCCAACGGTTATTAGTTTCATGCGTGGGGTGTCTCACAAGCGAAATCCAAACAAGGAACCACCCCGATACACTACTTCCTAAAGTAGTCGGTCATCGAAACTCCTAAGGTCCTTAGTCAATAATATATATAAAAATTCTGGTTTAAAAAAAATATCAGGTTTATCGATTTTAAAACAAAAATTTTTAGTTTTATCGATTTCAAATAGGGTCTACGCATCTACTCTTTTATAGAAGACAAGATGCAGACATATGCTCTCATATACCATAAATCAATGTACGCCGATAGTCTAATCACACTCGGACATGCTCTAGGTAAGTAATCCCATGATACAAATCAAACCCACGTGATAACATGTAATATAAAGGTGTCCCACACCCCTCAGTGAGTCTACATAAATAACAGTGCTATAGGATAAGTTTAGCAACCCTTTTTGCCCACACAACATTAATCGTAACAAAATCACTATACGCTTCATAATTCCTTAGATAGAAAACATACCCTCATTCGCGGGTGGTGGTTGTTGATTCACTGTCTGATGGACGTTGTATACACGCCCGTACTGACCCTGCTGCGCGGGTGCTGCTGGAATGGGAGGTAGTGCTAGCACCGGAGCTGGAGCTGGAAGAACAGCTGGTGGAAACACTGGTACCTATGGCTCCTGTCGAGCATGTTGTTGATGAGGGAATTTGTCTTTCTCAGGAAAATCTTGATGTTTATGGCCATACTTGCCACACACGAAACATTTTCCCGCAAACTTTCCACCACCTTGACCCTGTTGACCCCGAACCAGCTGGCCATTACCTCCCTTCCCTTGACCCTGATGAGCCTGTTTCTGGCCCTGATGGCCCTGTTGTCCTTGCCCAACACCTCTATCCTCAAATCGAGAATCTCCAGATCGCAAATGCTTAGCATAGTCCCCTGTCTGGGAACCCTGCTCACTCTAACGCTGATGACTCTGCCCTGGCTGAGTCCCACTAGAACTGCCCCCAATAGTCTTGCCTTGCAGGCCTGACCCAAACCCCCGCTTGACACCCTGATTATGGAAGCGGTTATCTTGACAGTGGAGCATTGCAGCATTAAGAACATCTGAATACATACGTAGTGAAAGATTCCCCAATAAATGTTGGCGAATTTTATAGTTCAACCCATCAGTGAACATTAGGACTCTCCTCTCCTCAGTAGGTACTTCAGCTGGTACCAAATTAGTTAATCTCGTAAACTCTTCCTCATATTCTGCCACAGTTTTCTCTCCCTGTTTCAAATCAAGTAGCTTCCGCCTCATCTCTGTCTGGATAGCGGAAGGAAAATACTTCCCATCAAACCGTATCCAAAAGTCTTGGATAGTCATTGTGTCCCTCTCCTCCATAGTGGTCGTAGCTTCCCACCATTGCAAAGCTGCCCCTACTAGCTTGAATGTGGATAGTATCTGATGTTGAACCTCAGTGCATTCGATCATTCTCAAGTTCCGTTGGATATCTTTCTTCCATTGGCTAGCAGTCACAACATCTGATCCTCCCTGAAACTCGGGTGGGTGCGCTTTCTGAAAGGCATCGCTCGCTCGTTCCCATGCAGTAGGAAACACTTGCCCTTGGGCGGGTGGCACAACCGGTGCCGGTGCGGGAGCCTGCTGAATAGCAGCTACAGCAGCATTGACTGCCTGAGCGACAATTGCAGCAACTTCGGCTGCAGTCATTTTACCCTGAGCTGGGGTGGGCTGAGGTGCACGTCGAGGAGGCATCTGAAACGAGAGAACACTATCAGTATTTGATATCTCAAAATAGCTGAAGATCGTAAGCGTAAATAGAGAAGCAATAATCCTACTCATAGGGCTCTACATCAAAGAACGCTAAGCTGAAGACACAATAAGCCGTACAGATCCTAAAGGACACTAGAACCTGATGCTCTGATACCACCTGTAACACCCCGCCTAATTAAATACCGGGTGGCCAGTCCCATACCAAATTAAAATAGAATATACAGTTGGCTCATTCTTAGCATCACTGTCGAAAACATTTACAACTCACCCAAAACTCAATTAAGCTGGTGTTAACAACTTTCCAAATTTTAATTTAACAAAATCCATTTCCAGTTTAAGAATAACACAACACATTTTATTCTACAACACAGATCACTAAATAAATAACTCAAAAGAATTTAAATGCAACTGGAATAAACATTCCCAAATAATATAAATCCTTTACAACAATCCCAAGAATGTTAAATGTATTAAAAAGACACAAATACAATAGTTTAACTCCGACAAAAAATGATAACTGAAATCCTTTGGACGACATGCCCTATGTAAGAATACTGTGAATCAAAAAGATGACAAGCGTCTAAGAAAAACCTCCATAGCTCCATAACTCGTGAAAATCAACTATGGTTGGTGTCCCTGTTGCTGGACACCTGATATAGAGATACAATAGAAGAGAAAATATGCAAGGAAACGGGTCAGAGCCCGAATGTGTAGATTATTTTAAAAACAACAAGTATTTAACAAGTGCAATAAAGCATTTATTATGTACATGTTATATCCTACTCTCACTTGCAATTCTCACCTCTAAACTAGAGTGCACACTTAACGTTTCCTATTAACCTCCTAGTTAATGGTTCCTCTTTTCTAGTCTCCATATTATAATTCCATTCCCATATCATAATCCCCGTATGTCCCATACCATACGTCACATTATTATTCATTTACATATCTCCTTTATATGATTAGTTTCTCATTAACATGAATCATTACTCATTAATATGAATCGTTTCTCATTAACATGAGTTAAGCTTTTCAATTCTATAAGCATAAACATTCATTCACTTAGTTCCATTATCTTTCTCTATTCACCGTTATCTACAATTATTACCGTAGATAGATTTAACCACAATATATTCATATAACCATTTAATCCATTATATATATATTCATATATAATACGGCACCCCGAGTCACAGCTGTGGTGCAATGTATTACTCTGCTATCATGTCCCATCATCGCAGGTCGCTGAATAGGGGACTACAGGTTCGGTAAGATTCCACGAACCACAAACAACAACAAACAAATTTGAGGCGAACATAGTTCTCGTATCCATGGGTCATGCACATACCTACGTACCCACAGTCAGCGGACTTATCAACTCCCCGATAAGTCTTTCATAGACCTATGTTCTCGAGCGACAAATCAAAGATATAAATCAATAAGGTAATTATCACTACCCTAAGATATTTCCCATACGTAGCATTATATCTCTTTTAAAATATCATATCTTTACTTCATAATTTAATTATCCTCGCATCCTATAACATCTCTCCACTACCGACGTCGTTAAGGTTCATGCGCGGAGCGTCTCGCAAAGAGAAATCCAAACAAGGAACCCCTCCAATACACTACTACTTAACTTTGTCGATCGAGGAGGTCCGAAAACTTTAACTATGCAATCGGGATAACCTCATACCCTCTTTCAATCAAATGTGTTTTAAGTTCCCATCTCATAAGATTCAAATAGGTTTTTCCTCAACATATATTCAGTAAGAAGTCACTAATATCCTACTGGTCTATAACATTATTTCTCCCGAACTACTATGAGTTTAGTTCTCCGTTTAATTAAGGTTAAAACCGATAGTTTCAAATCTCTTATAAACACATATTCTTTCACTTAGGATTAAACCCTCTTGTAAACTTAAGGATACCCAGGTGTTATATTAAATCACCCCTACTGGTCCTATCTTAAATCCTCATCCATCTCCATTTGGAATTTTAACAAATGAATCTAGCAACCGAAATTCCATTCACTATAATTTTCATCATTTAAATCACTCAAATCCAAATCAAATTAATTCAAATCTTATCAAGGGTTTACTGATATTTTCTAGGTCCCATAATCTACAAATAATAATCACCAAAGATCCACAAAAGGTTTGGGATAAGAATCAACATTTAAAAATAAACAACTTTACATAATCTGGGGAGGTCGATCGATCGAAGGTAGGGGTCGATCGATCGATCACTCAGGTCCAAGCCTGGTTTTTCTGCATTTCAGCAACTACGGGTTTCACCATTTTTACTCATTCAAACCTTCATATTAACCTCCAAAATGAGTTATTATGATTACTACATGATATACCAACATATATGAACGATTTCCAGTACACTAAACATCCTAGAATCATCAAGGGATTGGATAAAAAAGCATGTTTATCTCCTTATTTCCAGAATTTATCAACATATCATCTTCAAGAACACATCAATGGTTTTCATAATATCTTCAACAGATTCCTGACTAATTCGTGGATTATTAACATCCTAAAACATGAGTTAAATTCCTATATCATTTCAGTTTTCCAGAAATCCATTTACTACTCCATTATTTCTTCCAAACAATAATAATCTTCTCTTTTCCTATTATTCTAACATGGACAATATACAAACTTAAATTGCCATTATCAAACACTTGCCTTTATTGTAGGTCTGATCCTTTGGTGTAGTATATCTCAGTTGGTTGTCCCTTCTCCGGTCAAACTCCGGTGGTGGTTGGTGGTGGTGAACCTTGGTTCTTGTTCTTCTCCTTCCCAAGTGACTTTTCCCTTCCCAAGCACTCTTACACTCTCTCTAGGAAGATGGCTGCTCTTATTTGTGAAGAGGAGATGAATAACCCCCATACACTTAATCTACCAATACTTATAATAGTTCCAAATCCGAAATCACTATTCATCCCCCCTAAAAAATGACCAAAATGCCCTTTCGGGTTGTCTATTCATTCCCAAATGACCCGAGACTCAAAATAAACATCCAAATAGACTTTTCTGACTATTTCGAACCTTCCGGACGCAACGACGCAGTCGAAATGACTATTAAATCGATAGAAAATAAATTTCCTTTTTAATTTTATAAACTAGTCCCGACACGTCCCATACCGCGTCTGACTAAAAATATAAATTACCGAATTTATATCATACAGTCATATCAATGACATCACATTCATATATTACCTAAATATCTTTAAGTAATATTCAGAATCATCCATTTTAATATCCACCGTTCGGATAAACCCGAATGAATTAATTAATAATAAAATCTAATTAATCCATTAATTTAAAATATAACCCATTTTAAAAGTCATTTAAAATTACGGGGTATTACAGTCTATAAGTCTTTTGAGTCCCTTGTAAAGCCTTTTTTTGTAGTGGATTTGTCTAGGACCAGCCGTCCGAGGTTTTTCCCATTTGGATTTTCCTCGTACATCAACGCGTTGTGGTTGTGATCTCTTGTTTTATATCATTTAATCACCTAGATGTATGTGTAGGGTAAAAAGGATAAAATTTGACTAATTTTATATCTCTTAATCAAGTTAACTATCCCATCACTTTAAGTGCAATTTTGTCACCCTGTAAGGAGCAATCGATCTTATGCATGTAAAACCATTGCTCGAATTTGGAAAAATGATCATTATATTCATTCGATTTATTTGTGCTTAACAATTGAGACGGGTTGCGAAAAACAAAATATTTTTGCGTGAATAGCCACCATTTGCAAAAATGTAAAAGAGCATAAAATAATTGTGGCATTAAAAAATAAAGATTGCCAAGGCTAATTTGTCATTTTGATGATAGTATCATTTCTCTTTCAAAATCAAAAGAATTCAAGAGCTTATTTCATATTGATGGGAGGCATAGGTTGAAGGTCAATGGTTTTGCACAATTAATCCATATTGCTTCCGTTTTAGTGCCGCTATTGGCATGAGAATCACCAAGCTTCCACGCGTTTATTTTTGTGGATACTATTGCATCATATTCCATTTATTGTCACAAGGCGTATGAGAGTGTATATTACGTGAATATATTGTTTGGCATTTTGCACTTATGCGTTGTCTTTATAATGCTCTCAATCGCATTGTTCACAACCCTACATTCCCACTCTTATGGTTTGGAAATCTCTACACTACTTGGGACATCTTAAAAATTATTGTTCTTGTTTTCTAACCTTTCAGTCCTTCTATTATGAATTTTTAACATTTTTTTTGTTTCTTTTGGAGTTCTCAAAAATTAATTTTTTGGTTAGAAAATCTCGTTCGAACGAGTTTTCAAACGAGTTTTGGCTATAGGCTTCTGTCTTTTCGTTCGAACGACTCGTTCGAACGACCTGTGTTTTTAAGTGGTCGTTCAGTCTTTTTTTCCCCACCATTTCATCTCCCACTTCTTTTCTCTCTCTCTCATCTTTCTCACAATCTCCGCTCGCCATTTTTGACCAACTCTTCCACTTCTCCTCTTTCTAACTTCTCTATTTCTCACCAATCATCCCCTCAACTCACATTACACCTATTCCATACCTTAAAACCCCCATTCTCTTCCATCACCCTTCATCCATCAAGGCATCCGAGTTCTTCCATTTTTTAGGCATCCTCTTTCTTCTCTTCTCTTCTATTTCTATGTATATATATATATATGTATGTATGTCATTGGGTACATTTTATCACACTTCATTTTATTCTCTCATATATTCCCAATTTCATATCTATATCTATATTTATATCTATATCTATATCTATATATATAATTTTGTTTTGGGGATATATTCTATTCCTTTATTTTTTTTGCTCCTCAATAAGTTTGAGCTCTATGAATATTATCAAATTTTCTTACAGTCCAATTTTTTATAATTTCATGAACCTGCTCTTACTTATCTCATTTTTTTCTTTCTCTATATTTTGTTTATTACTAATGAAGGATGGGATTGTGTTGCTGTTTGGTTTTGACGGTGCGATTTGGCGGTTCGGTTGGCATTTTTTTGGGTAGGTTCTAGTTTAGTTCTTTTAGTATGCCGAACCGTAGTCGTCGTACACGTTGGATAAGTTCCTCTTCCTCTTCATCTCCATCCTCTTCAGATGAGGACATCAATGTTTATGCATCTATTTCTGATCTCAAACTACGTTGGCGAACTCTATCCAGTCATAACCAATATCATACCCAAGGATTTTCCACTCGATCCTATGTTCGAGAAAAAATCATCAATATCTCTTGGATTTCTGATTTGGGTTGGGACCCGCTGTTCAATCTCACTGACACTATTTATCCCGACCTTATTAGATAATTTTTCTTTTGGATGAGTGTTCGTGAGGATCATATTTTCGCTAAGGTGCAAGGCCGTGACATCATTATCTCTCCAAAATCCATCGCTCGTCTAGTCCCATTACCCCGTGTCAGAAATTCCTCTTATCCTTGGCCTCCTAACTCTCGTCCCACATCTAATCTTATCATGAGCACTGTGAGTCGCATTATTCAATCCGGTACCGTTATAATTTATCATAAGAATTTAAATCCAGATTTTATGGTACTCAATTGGATTGTTTGTGCATGTCTCATTCCTCGTGCTAACTCCACTCAAATTACCAAGTTGTATGTGGACCTCATGTTTGCTATCAGCATTAGAGATACCATTGATCTCCCCACCTTCATTTTTATGGCTATTAAATCTGTCAATGTAAACCCATCCGGTCCCGTTAGGCAAGCACTTCCTTTTGAGGTTCTTATCACTCGCTATTGTCTTGATGCGGGATGCCCCCGTCTTCCCTCAGATGTCCTTGTGACTCTATTCCAAATAATTAATATATCCTCTGTTGGTTTCTCTCGTGGTTATTTACCCCATAATACTCCACAAATCACTATCTCTCAATCCCCATCCTTACAACCAGCTGCTGCCTCAACTCCTGCTTCCTCTAGACCACCATCTTCTCATGCTCACCCACCCCTTGAATTGGAGGATCTTAGGGTTGTTTGTTCATAGGTGTAACAAATTCAAGTAGAAAGGCTCCAGGACAGGGCTGTTATACAAGATCTTTTGCTTAATATGCAGCGGTATCGTGATGCTCAGGCTCATCGGGAGGAGGCTCAAGCTCGCTGAGATGAAACTCAAGCTCGTCATGATTCCATTATAATTGAGCATCTTGAGGCGATTCATCGCATGGAGATGCGTTGTGGATCAGTCTCATACGGTTCAGGATCCCTTCCAGATGATTCCCCCAATGAGCCCAGCTCCCTGATTTTCGTTATGTTTAAGTTTATTTCAGTCTTTATACTTGTGAGGGCGAGCGGATCATATTTATTTTTGTTATCTCTCGTGTACTAAATTATGAACTTAGTTGGATTCTCTTTCATTATTTTTGGATATTTGTCTTTTTCATATTTATGGTTATTGATTTCCCTTCCCGTTCTGATTCTATTGTTGCATATAATGCTATTGACATGTGTTGGCTATTTTGATGCTCTTATTTATTCCTCTTGTCATCAACTCTAACCATGCAGGTTTAATTCTATCCCTTTGTCTTTTTCGGACAAAAAGGGGGAGAAACATTGATAGGGGGAGTTATTGTTAGGGGGAGTTTAACATGCTTTTAACATGGTTCACACATGTTTACCATAATTTTCTTCCAATGATTTATATTCTATATTTTCCCCATGCATTTTATATGTTTGTTATATCATGTGTGTAGGCCTTCATATTCATTTTCCCATATATCTCCTATTTCTCTGCAACCTATTATCAGTCGAGTCTGTTTGTCTGTCATTTTTTTTGGTTTTTGGGACGGGCCTTAGAATCGGCTTGACAGCTTGTTTAGCATATTCAATGTCTTTTTGGTTATATTTTTTTCATTTTGTTTTGTCCCGGAATAGCCAAAGGGGGAGATTTGTAAGGGCAAATTTCCAATCGAGTCATTTGTAGTATTGTCTATTCCGTTGGACAAAATATTTTTGGGTTTTAACAAGTCACATTTATCATCCATGGAGATTTGGGCATCCGATTTTGCACGCTTCATCAAATCACATTCCATTCTTTTTTCTCAAAAGGTATATGACCCAAATTCAATTTATGTGTTGGAGTTAATTTTAATTCACTTAAAATATGTATGAAAATTTTCAAATTAATTTTTAAATGATTTTTGAAGAAAATGGGTTTTTGGTTCTAAGTCAGCTCAGGTCGTTTGAACGACCTGGGTTTAACGAACCTGCCCTGTATACACTGACATATCGTTAGAAGGTTCATTAGAATTTTCATTCGAACGAATTCATTCTAACGAGATTTCTAACGACTTGCCATATATTGTACTGGATTATCGTTAGAAGACTCGTTCGAACGACCTCGTAATGTTTTCTACAGTTATTGTGCATAATTTCTTTGGTCCACTACTTTTCCCTGTTTCATAAAGTGGGCGAAAAAATAGTTTTTTAACAAGGATCTTGCACATTTCAAAAGAAGAATTCTTGTCTTCATTTTTCTTGAAAAACTCTCCAACACAATTTTGATTTTGAACGAAACAAAACCCCATACTTTCAACCTGAATTTCATCATGGACATATGCGGTGGATTTCGGCGTCCTAGTTGATTGGAGATGGTTCTTTGGCCTTCGGTGGATACTAAGACACGAGGAGTGTTGTGCAACGTGTTAGAGCTTTGCGTATTACAAACGGATATAGAGGAGACGACACCAGCTTGTCTTAGGGAGTCAAGTCTGTAAGTCTATTGAGTCCCTTGTAAAACCTTTATTTGTAGTGGATTTGTCTAGGCCCAACCGTTCGAGGTTTTTCCCATTTGGGTTTTCCTCGTACATTGACGCGTTGTGGCTGTGATTTCTTATTTTATATCATTTAATCACCTAGATGTATGTGTAGGGTAAAAACGATAAAATTTGACTAATTTTATATCTCTTAATCAAGTTAACTATCCCATCACTTTAATTGATAATTATTCATGCTAACTTTCTAATTTGCAAAGGACATTAAAATTGGAATATTTCTCTACTTGGAATTTTTTTTTATAGTGTAGTGTGTGTATTCTACGAAATAACCTTAGTTCATATAACCATAAAACTTCAAAATCTTTACGTTGAAAATAGGGGTTATCTCACTTGGTGTAAAAGCATCAGTTTTTAGTGTCCTTAGGATTTATGTTGCGCTTGTTATGTTCTGCGTTACGTTCTTTGATATATAGAGCCCTATGTCTAGGAATCATTACTCTTTATGGTCCGTCATTAATACGAAACTTGTTTGATTTCATATGGAAAATGCTTAATAAGGAAGATCACGACATCACGATGTGCTACCAATGAGGTTGCACATGACAGGGTTTAGCAGGAGCCATAGCCAAATCTCTACCCACCACCAGTACCACCCGTAGCTACAACATCTAACATAGATACTATAGTTACCCATGCAGTCTCGATAACGATGGCTACCATGTTTTAGCACTTTTAGCCATAGTGCAACCATCAGCACCACCCTCGCAGTAGGTGGTGCTACCTGTTTAGTTACAGGGCTCTATTTGGGAGAGAGCGAGGGAGGCCTTCAGTAAGGGAAACCCACAAGAATTTGCTGGGATCAGAAATATTTCGATGGAAATATAATGGAAAAAGATATCCAAAATCACTTGAGGATGGTAGAGTGCATAGAGGTGCACATGCAAATGCTAACGTCATTCAGACTTGTAGGAGCAACCCTACAGTGGTGGGAGTTAGTTACCACACATGAGGAATGGGACATGATGACTATATATGAGTTTTAGGTTAAGTATAATGGGAAGCATTTTCCACTTGCAATGACGTCTGAGATGAGGAGACAGTTTATGTATCTGAAGAAAGATAATTGCATTGTAGCTAAATATGAGGAGGAGTTCATCGCACTCTCACTATTTTTTGTAGACGAGGTTAACACCGAGGATAAGAAAATGGAAAGATTTGATATAGGGTAAACTTTGCACATTAGGAAATCCCTCGTAGGGAACCCGAATTTTACTACCTATACTCAGATGGTGAATTCTTCTCTATGGCACTGTCAAGATCACCGATCGTTCTAGAAAAGTAAGGGAGAGAATATGCCCAATTAATATTCGTCGAGCCAGCGGGGCAAGATAGGTGGGAACCATAATCAGGGAGTTTAGCAGTTTAATGGACCCCAAACAGGAGATTAATTAAAAAAGAATAGGGGTTTTGATGATTGAAATAAATAGGGCCAACATGGTCAGGGACAATAGTCGAGAGGCTATCAAGGCCGTGAATAATTTGGCCAACGGGGGTAGCAATAGGTTAGGCATCAGTTTTATGGATATCTTTACGTCTACGGAGAGAAGGGATACCCAACGAAGAAGTTCCCTCGGGCCAATCAGGGGACATAGGATCAGGGAGGTCAGTGTGGGTATCAGGCACCCTAGGGGCAGCGTTAGCAGTTGCCAACCCCGTCAGTTGTCACAGTGCCAACACTACCAGTACCACCCACCCACCTTAGGGGAAACAACAACAAATTTAGTATGGGTGTGTGTATCACGTCGCACCAAGAGAGGGACCAACACCAACACCGACACTGGAGGGTATGCTCCTTATATTTTTTATATGTAGGGAATATTTTATTCAATACTGGTGCATCATACTCTTTCTTTAGTACTAGTTTCACTTGGTCATCAAGGGTGGTAGACTTAGTGTCTGATATAGTACTTTTCATTGAATCACTAATGGATAGAGGGCAACTTATACATTCCGTGTGTAGGGGTATAGGTATAAACATGGGATACTTAGGTTCAAGGCATATCTACTTGTGTTAGACATGTCAGAGTGTGATGTTATCCTGGGGATGGATTAGTTAGATACTTACAGGGCTTGTGTGGATTGTTATGGGAGGTCCATCATATTTACCATTCTAGGGAAAGAGATGTAGTTGGCTATTATGAAACACCCGGAAGGAAGGTCGATCACACATTTATACTACATCGAGGAGGCGACTGTTGAGGAGGTCATTATTTATTTAGATTCTATTCTGGTCATTAGGGAGTTCTCAAATGTGCTTCGAGATAATTTTCAGGCTTAACAACGAGTAAGGATATTAAGTTTATGGTTGATTTGATTCCGGGTATGAGACCCATTGTTCGTGCACCATATCACATGTCTCTTTTGGAGATGAGAGATCTTAGGGATCAGATTTAGCAGTTACTAGGTCAGGGATTGATTCAGAGGAGTACATTAACTTAGGGGTGCTCCAGTACTGTTTGTGAAGAAGAAGGATGGCTCTTTGAGATTGTGTATCGATTATAGGGAGTTGAACAAGGTCACAATATGAAACAAGTACCCATTGCCCCGTACGATAATTTGTTCTACTAGTTGAGGGGTACTTCACATTTCTCTAAGATTCATTTATGGTTGGGGTACCATCAGTTGAGGATGTCCCAAAGATAATGTTTTTATAAGGTATGGGTCTTGGTTATGTCTTTCGATCTAACCAACACAACGATAATATTTATGGACCTAATGAATAGGGTGTTTAGGGACTACTGAGATTAGTTTGTCATCGTGTTCATAAATGACATATTGATATATTCTTGAACTGCAGAGGAGCAAGCACAAAACTTACGAATAGTCTTACAGACATTGTAGGACCATAAACTCTATGCTAAGTTTAAGAAATATGGATTTTTGTTGAAGAAGGTTTAATTCTTGGGCCATGTTATATCTGAGGCGGGGATATCATTGGACCCGAGGAAGGTTTCAATACTGATGGAGTGGGGATAACCCACTAAACTTAGGGAGGTACGCATTTTTATGGGTCTGGAAGGGTACTACAGTCGATTCATTCAGGAGTTCTCGAACATAGTCGAGCCTCTAACAAATTTTATGTGGATGGGTGTATAATTTATTTGGGACGATGCATGTCAACAGGCTTTTGACGAGTCGAAGGTCAAGTTGACTTCAACTCCGATGCTCGCCTGACCTCGTGGGGGAATAGACTATAATGTCTTTACTGATGTGTACTTGCGGGGACTTGGAGGTGTATTCATGCAGGAGGAGAGGTTGATAGCTTATGCTTCCTAGAAGCTTAAAACTAACGAAGGGAATTACCCCACTCATGATCTGGAGTTGGTAGACATAGTGTTTTCACTATGCATTTGGAGACATTATCTTTTGGGAGAGAAATTCCAGTTATTTACGACTATAAAATTTTGCAGTACTTATTCACACGTAGGGAGTTGAATATGAGAAAACATCATTGGCTTGAGTGTGTGAAGGACTATCAGTTTGATATTCAGTATCATCCGAGCAAGGCGAATGTAGTGGTAGATTCCTCAAGCTGTAAACCAACAGTCAAGCTAGCAACAGTGTGGAAGGCGAAGTGGGGTCGCTTTGCATAGATGACGAGGCGTCACATGCCTTTATGAGAGTTCTTACCATCACATTTGAAATCATCATTTGAGTTATGAAGGAGCCAATGGGAGATCCTTTTCTCAAGGGAAGTTCAGACAGTTGTTAACAGAGGGAGCAAAACATTATTCAATCAGTTTATGGAGGATTATGCTTCCACGGAGGTTAGTAGTTCTATAGGGTGAGGAATTACTATGGGAAGTTATAACGGAGGCGCATGGGTCATATTTTCTGGTACATCGTGATGGGGATGAGATTTATCAGGATATGAGGCACTAATATTAGTGGGTAGTGATGAAGAAGGACATCGACACTTTTGTGTCCAAGTGTGCCACGTGCCAAATGGTGAAGGTGGACCATCAGTGACCAGACGGTGTTTTACAACCACTCAAGATCCTAACCATGAAAAGGATGAGCATTTACTTGGATTTTATTAAGGATTTATCTACATCATAGTGGGGACACGATGTCATTTGGGTAATCGTTGACCATTTGACAAAGGTGGCTCACTTATTGCCAGTTCAGATGGACCATACGCTAAGCTATTTTGTGCAGAGATTGTGAAGTTTAATGGTGTACCACTCAATATTATATTGGATAGAGACAAGAAGTTTGTATCTTAATTTCGATGTAATTTATAGCGAGCATTAGGGATAGAGTTGAGGTTGAGTACCTCGTATCACCCGTAGATGGATGGTCAGATGGAGAGGGTGAATCAAATGTTGAAAGACATGTTACGCATGTGCACTTTAGATTTCATGGGTAGTTAGGAGCAATACTTACCATTAAAGGCGTTTTCTTACAATAATAGTTATCAATTAACTATTAACATTGTTTCATTTGAGGTATTGTGTGGGAGGCCTTGCCGTTCACCCTCTTATTAGTTAGAAGTGGGTGATAACAAGCTTCTCGGGCCAGAGTTCATTCAGGATACATCCGAAAAGCTAAAGATGATCCGAACTAGGATTTTAATTCCTCAGGACCGAGATAAGAGTTATGTTGATGCAGAGGGGAGGAACTTAGATTTTGAGGTTTGTAACCAGGTGCGACTCAGAGTGTTTCTTATTAAAGGAGTGATGCAATTTGGGAAGAAAGGGAAGTTAGCTCCTTAGTATGTAGGACCATTCCCTATCGTTGAGAGGATTGGACCAGTGGCTTATAAGTTATCACTACTGGATCACTTGCAAAGGATCCAATATGTTTTTCATGTCTTGAAATTATAGAGGTTACTTAGAGACGGGGTAGCTTACCATCACATAGATATTGACGAGATAGAGCTCCAGTCTAATGTGAGTTACGAGGAGAAAAGTATTGACATCTTGGACCATAGGGAGCATAAACTTCATTCTAAATTATTTCCTTTAGTATGTGTATAGTGGGGACACCACAATGAGGATGAGTTAATTTGGGAGAGTGAAGATGATAGGCGAGAGAAGTATCAAGAACTATTCTAGTCAGGTACGTGCTGAATTTTGAGAACGGAATTCCGTTATTAGGAGGGGAAAATGTAATACTCGTACTTTTACATCATTTAAATTGGTAGAATTATAATAATTAATTACTTAATAGTTATTGTGCATGAGTATATGATTAAATTATATTGCATGTGTTGCATTGGTAGAATAATTTATTTGCATGATTACGTGAATTATTTCTACTACCTGATTAGTATAATAAAAATGCCTGATTTAATGTATACCTATTATAAGTAGGTTTTCGAGTGATTTAGAAGCTCGTTTACGTGTTTTAAATACCCTAAGTTAGGATCGGGTTATAAGTACACCCTTAGGGTAGATTTTGGGCCATTCCGAGTAATATATTGGGCACAATTGGGGGGCTGAAATTAAGCCTTATGGAAAGATACGGGATTAAGGAGTTTTTTATAAGCTAAGCCACCCTAATTAGGTTTTTCATCCTCTTCTAATTAAACCTAGAAGCCACAGATCTTCAGAGAGAAGTTAACATGTTGGGAGAGTAGCAAAGTAGGAGAATATCAAGGGAGGATCCTTCATTTATCTTCTAAGACAATAATTTTCTTGCAAAATCTTTAATAATATGTTTCTTAGTTTATAAGCATGACTTTTATACAATTGTGTTTTATAAACATGTTGAGGATTGAGTTATATATGGATTTGGGATTAGAACTGTTTATGACTGAATGTGGTTAATCATATGTTAAAGTTAAAGACTTTAAGGACATAATCCAAAACTGATATCAAATAATTAAAGGGAATGTTATTAGATCCATGTGATAGGATCAAATTTCATTGCTGAGATTAAACCCATGATTTGATTTGAAGTTTTCTAAGAATTTTGAATGAGAATTATGAGCACTTATTAGTTTAGGCAAGTTATAGTTTTTCATGTTTTAATCACTTGAATTATAGGAACAATCATATTTAGATTGGTTATAAATTAGTATATATACATTCTATTAATTGTCAGCGATTCATAGTTGATGCATCTGAGTTCTATAAATCTTCGAAATCGTTAATCAAAATTAGGGAAGAAGACCCATTTTGTAAAATAAGGAAAATTTGGACTTACTGTCCAACTCAAGTGCAAATCGATTCCGTAAGGGCAAATCGATTCTATTCCTTTACCAAAATCAATTCGGCTCATAGACTTGAATCAGGTCAGACCAGGGGAAATGTTCATAGGATTTTTACGAGTTCATCCAAGTATGTGGGAGGTTGACCTAGTGAGGGATGACATGTTTAATTGAGGATTAATGTTATTAACAACTAGGTAATGATTTTAATAATTAACTAAAGAGTTAATATTCAAGATAGGGAATTGTATTTTGAGGATTAGGAAATCAAGTTGAAGTATATTGACGCATGACAACTGCGATAGTTTATGAGGGTAATTAAATATGTATTATGTTATATATATACTTTATGCTTGGGTGGACATACCCATGTTCGTGGCGAATCTATCGGTTGGGGGTTGCGTTCGACATCGAGACTGTGTAACACGCGCCAGCTAAGATGTGCTAGGATGCAATGGAGGTCATCATTTTTTTTATCATACTTTCAGGATCACCGCTTCGTGATGAGAAAAGTAGGATGATCGAATCCACCTACCTAGCCGGGGTATGGGCATTAGGTGGTGTTACCGCATATTGATCACTGCATTTATGTGCGTTTTATTTTGGTCCATTTGGTGAGGGACTCATCCGGACTTGCTACTAGAAGCATGGGGTGGGTATATATATACACTTATATAGTCTAATGATGTCGAAAATTCTTAAGGGACCCAATACTACATAAAATACGTTATGTGATTTGACCGTATTTCTATGGGGTTAATATCTTAGGGGTTAGTCCTTATGATTGAGATTGTATACATGTAGGAACTAACTTTCTGATTTTGATGGTTAGTTATTCTTAGTTAGTATGGTAGTGTAGAGATGTGTAACATGTTATGGCTTTGGTTGGGAATGCGTATAGTATTGCACTTAGAAGAGGGGTGAGATACTTAACGCATGTAAGAGCTGATGTATGGTATGTATTGGGAAAATTGACTTCATTTTAATCTTTTGGTTTTGAAAGTTAGTTCTTTAAACTTTAGGTCTATGACCCAAATTATCAAATTATTTTTCAATTTTTCCTAGACAAGATCAACAGAACTAATAAATGATATTAAACTTGTAGTTTCAATTGCTTATTGGATTCAACTATTTGATTCAATCTTAGGTTGCTAATCCTTTTCCATTTCTGTCATTTATAATTAAGAGATTGTATGGGCGTAAGCTCGATACTTATTTATTTTAGTGGATTTATTTTCAATTGTATTAGACATATGTTATATGCTACTGAGAGTTGAGACTTATGTATTTATTCTGTATATTATTCTATTTCCTTATTATATGCATGGATGTTTTAATTTAAAACTTTTATTCTACGGTTTGATGCTAAGAATGATATAAATTATTAGACAAGCCCCATTTTCGATGTATTGTTTTTTAGTCAACCTTTATGTGGAAAATAGGAGTTATCACAGGGGTGTTGGCGGTGGCTGACATTGGGGGGGGGGGGGGTCGATGATGGTGAAGACCTATGGAACCGCCAGGGTGAGGGATACAACAAAAAAGATTATTTGGAGATAAAAAAATATTTTGAAACAAGTATTAATAGCATCGTGTTTAGAACCTTTTGGGACTTAAAAGTCATTAAGATTCTAAGAAGCATGGACACAAACATGAGACACGAAATAGACACAGTGAGACGATAAATCTAGAAAGAATAGGATACAACACAACGCTGACACATTGATATATATATATATATATATATATATAGAGAGAGAGAGAGAGAGAGAGAGAGAGATAGAGATAGAGAGATTACATGTACATGAAAAGAAAGGAAAAAAAAGGTTTCAACACTTACTACCTTCATCCCAAATTAAGAGTCCCTGTCTTTATTTCGTATAGATTAAGGATATGGCCTTTACATATAGATCCCATCTGAAGAGTGTTTCTATAAATAAGTCACATTGACTTGTCAACCATTAAATATGTCATATTCATATTTTTTTTGGATTCTTATTTGACAAATTTACCCATTTTGAATCAATCATCCGTAACTATTGGGGAGAAGTTACTCAAGTAGTTGAACTTTATTTCTTTTCCTATTTTTTCATCTTCAAATGACCATAACTTTTGTTTTACAAATCTATTTTTGCAAAATTACTATTTTTGAAATCTACTCATAGAGATCTATCAAACAAGACCCGTGAACACTATGAAATTTTTAAGAATTTTTTTTACGCAGATAGTATATTTACCGTGTTCACTAGAAAATGAAACTATTTTATATTTGGGAGGTTTTCACATACAATAAACGTTTACTGTGATAATATATTGTCCGCGTATAAAACGAAGGAAACACATTATTTTTTTACTACGTTCTATTTAATATGGATCTTATTTTATAGGGCTTGATTAGGAGAAGTGGACTCTTAATTTGGGCCAACCCAAAAAGGAATAATGGACTCTTAATTTGGAACGGAGGGAGTATTAAAAAGAATGAATTAATATCTCAAACCTAAACAACCTCTTATGCTACTATAAATTTTTAGAACGTAGAGAGAGTTTATTTGGGATTTTATTGAGTCTTCTTAATAGATGTCGCCAAACCAATGATCCTATGAATATAAAACACCAAATCATAACCGTATACAATAGATTTGGCTGGAGTTTTGATCAAACTTAGTGAGCCTTGCTTGAGGTTGTGATAGAATCGTGTGTGCGCGGATTAAAATTATGGTTTAAATTCATGACAGGTCCCTAGCATCGATATCGGTAGATACCAAGACCTATGGTTCATGACTGATTTTCTATGAAATTGTGATGGAGAAGAACTAGAGATAATGTGAGCAGAGGCTGAAAAACACAACACAAAGATAAAAGACTCGTGGATAATATTGGGTATCTGTGTAAGTCATGTAAACATTCGTATTATATAGTGGATTTGAATGAGTTAATTCATAGTGATTTTTAACGCAAGAGTTTTTACTTAAATTATGGTGTTTATGTGTGTTTTGATTTTTAATATTTCCATCATAGTTTAATTTGAAATCACCACATATCGCAATTAATTAAGTAAAAATTGAAATTGACCTTGAATATATTAATGAAATTTAATTAATCAGTATATTGAATTTGGTATGAAAAATGGGGTTTAAATAATTTATATTTGGTAATTTAAAATTTGGATTCTATAATATCAATTCTTCTCATTGATAATCAATTTGAACTTAAAAACTAATTATGACTTATTTACCAATACAAAACCCAAGATTTTCATATATTATATTTAAATTGGAAATGTTGGCATGAGTGCCATATGAGAAGCAAGGAAAAATAAAGGTTATATCCTTCCCATGTGGCTACTTTAGAAAATAACATTTGACAAATATGAAGCTTACTACAATAATTGGTGGGTATTTTTATATTCATAAAAATAAAATAAAAAGTCAAATATGTGATTCATTCAAATAGTGCAAATAGTGTATGAATAGTAAATTCCATATATGCTTGAAGAGTTTTGAAATTTATTTCACGTGAGATATGTAAGTCTCTCAAGATTTCACATCCAAAGACCCATCCCTCAAAATAGGGAGAAATAATGGTTCAAAAAGCTCTATAGTCATTTCATTGTATCAGATTTGTTTTGAGAAACATTTTCCAACCATTAATGCTTTGCACGCATGATAATTTTATATAAACCAATTTCTCTCATTCTAAAGGTAAAGAAGACATATATACTTCCATGGATATACAAAATATAGAGAGTGTTCCACTTTGTAAAAAAAATCATATTGAGTTTATTTTTATTAAAAAAAATACATTCTCTTTATTATGATTTGGTATTCCTAGCAAGAATTTGAAAGTGTATTAGATTTCGATCTTCTTTCGTGCAAGGAATATCGAGACATAGGTGATTTTGGGCTTATATTATCCCGGGGACAACACGACTATACACTGCCTATACATAGATGGTAGAGCTGCGAAACGTCTTAAATAGAGCAACTTGGTCTGCGACTCAACCCAAGAAGTACCTTCATTAATCATTTGATTTCTCCATTAATCTTTTTGGTATAGTTTTTTCTTATTATATTAAACTGTTCCAACAATTTTAAGACGTTATTTATTTGCCATGGAGATTGAAAATAAGTCTTCTATTCCCATTGATATTAACAAACCCTTTAAGTTTGAGGCATTGGACTTTTAATGGTGGAAACAAAAGATGAATTTTACTTATTAAATAAAAAGGTGGCTTATGTTTGTACTCTAACCATACCTAATGTTAGTGAACTACCTACTACTAAAAATACTAAAAAAATTGAAAAATGGAGAGAGAATGGTTTTCTTTGTAAGAATGACATCTTAAATGCCCTTGTCGATGACCTATATGATTATTATTCCTCTTTTGATATGGCTTAGGACATTTAGGATGGACTTTAGAAAAAATATGACACTGAAGAGGCTGGAATGAAAAATATGTTATAATTCGCTATCTGAAATTTTAGATGGTTGATGATAAACCTCTTATTGCACAGTTTCATGTGCTAAAAAAAATTCCTCATGATATTTTATCTGAGGGCATAAAATTAGATGAAAATTTTTAAGTAGCTATTATGATTGATAAGTTGCTTCCTTTTTAGAAGGATTTTGAAAATTCACTTAGACATAAGTCTAAATTATTTTAACTTGAAAGCCCCATTACTTGACTTAGTACTAAGGAGGAAGCCCAGGAACAAGACCAGAAAGAAGAAGTTATGATTGTTTCAAATAATACGAACTCAGTTACGTTAAGCCAACGAGAAGAAACATGAAACCAAACCAAAACCAAAAATACACCAAATTAGGAAGCTTAGAAAGAATAGAAAGATAAATCATAATAATTATTATCCCCCTTCATGCAAGGCTCATAACACTGACTCTTTTTAGTATCTATGCTATAATTGTCACAATCCTGGACATTTAGCTCGAAATTTCTAGAATCAGCGTCGACCTTCTCCTTAGACGCACTGTACTAAAGAGCCTATTACATATATGATATCAACATTTAATCTGATAAGTGGATTCGAATGACAGTGTGGTAGACACTGGCACTTTGCGTCATGTCTTCTATAACCAGTAAATATTTATGACTTATTATGAGTAAGATGATAATAAAGTGTTGTTGGGGTATTCCCACACTAAAAGGTTGCTGGAATTGGTGAGGCAGACTAAAATTTACTTTTATAAGGATTGTCAATTTGAAATAAGTTATGCTCACTCCAGAAATGAGAAAGAATCTTGTCTTTAGCTATCTCTTCAACAAGGCCAGATTTACTCAAACTATAGGATCAAACCAATACACTTTGACCAAAAATGGAATGTTTGTAAGAAAAGGGATATGCAACTGATGGCATGTTTAAACTAAATGTTAAAGATAATTAAATTGCTCATTTTCCTTATATTTTGTTCCATTAATGTTTGGCATGATAGCCTCTATCACTTAAACAAAAGGATAATCAGAAATATGATCATATTAGGATTTATTACTAATCTCTCTTTAAATTATTTTGAAATTTTTTAATCTTGTAGTTAAGCAAAGATTACAAAAACTCCTCTAAATCAATGATTAGAGAATCTAAACTTCTTGATTTAATCCACTCGAATATATGTGAATTGAATGGAATTTTGACTAGAAATGGAAAAAATGTATTTCGTTACTTCTATTGATGACTATTAGAACTATTCCTATGTTTATGTAATGAAATATAAAAGTGAAGCAATTGATATGTTTAAGAATTTTTTTAACTAAAATAAAAAATCAATTTAATCGAAAATTGAACGATTTCATAGTGATATAGGGACTGAATATGATTCTGGAGAATTTAAGTAATTATATAAATCAACTGGAATGGCTCATTAGACCACTGCTCCCTATTCCTCTAAGATGAAGGACAAAGAATAAAGGAAAAAAAAATCAAACATGTGCTGAATTAGTTGTAGCCATTTTAATAAACTCGAGCGCTTCTCCACATTGGTGGGGGGAAGCCTTATTGACTGTCTGTTATGTTTTAAATAGAGTTCTTAATTCTAAAACTACAATTTATCCCAATGAGTTAGGGAAAAATAAGAAACCTAATATAGCTTTTTTTAGAATATGGGTTTATTTATCTTACTTTTGTCTTCCAGACCCTAAAAGATCAAAATTAGCTACTAGAGCATATGAGTGTGTTTTTATTGGCTATGCTGTTAATAATAAATCATATATATTCCTTGACACAAAGAATAAAGTTATAATTAAATCAAATGATATTGATTTTTAAAAGATAAATTTCTTTTTAAATGAAGAAATAGTGGGGGCTCGACATCCACTAGTGTATCAATGCCAAGCATTGAAGAGCCTAATGACTCTGAATTATAACCACAAAAGAGTAAAAGCGCTCGAGCTGTAAAATATTTTGGTTCAGACTTTTATACCTTTATCTTAGAAGAGGATCCAAGTACCCTCCAAGAAGCCATGTCTTTAATAGATGCTCATTTGTGACAAGAAGCCATTAATGATGAAATGGACTCTCTAAAGTCTAATAAAACTTGGTACTTAGTTGAAATTCCACCTTGTTGTAAGACCATAGGATGTAAATGGATTCTTTAATGAAAATTAAAACCCGATGTTACAATAAAAAATACAAGGCTCGACTTGTGGCTAAAGGATATATATAAAGATAAAACATAGACTTCTTTGACGTTTATTCCCCAGTGACTAGGATAACATCTTTTCGTAGTCTGATTCACCATAGAATATATCCATAAATTAGTTGTACATCAAATGGACGTCAAAATTATATTTTTAAATGGAGACCTAAATGAGGAGATTTATATGAATCAACCTAAGGGATTTATTATCCCCAAACAACAACACAAAGTATGCAAATTAGATAAATCTCTATAAGTTCTGAAACGGGATCCTAAACAATGGCATGATAACTTTGATAACTTAGTCATCTCAAATGGATTAAAAAATAATGAAAGTGACAAATGTATTTATTATAACAATGTTAATGACATTTGCTCTATAATTTTCCTGTATGTTGATAACTTGTTAATATTTCGTTCTAACATCCATGTTGCTAATGAACTAAAAATTTTACATAAGTAAAATTTTGATATGAAAGATTTGAGTGAATCTAGTGTAATCTTGGGCTTTGAAGTTGCTAGGCCAAAAAATGGAACTTCCTTGGATCAATCATATTAAATTAAAAAGATCTTAAAGAAATATAATTACTTTTGTAAACATGTATATACTCCTTATGAAATCAGTGTAAAATTTTTCAAGAGCAATGGTGACAGTGTCATACAAGGTGAGTATGCTAGCGTAATTAATAGCCTTTATTGCGCTACTTGTGAGTGCAAATTAATCACAATTAAATATATCCAAAAAGCAATTAAAGAGGAAAGTAAAGAGATTTCAATCACACAACACTAGGTATACATGTTTTAGTAAATTTTCTACATCCACGGAGAGGTCACTTTTTTCTATTAAGTTCTCTTAAGTCTTGATTTTACATCCCCTTTGACCCTAGGGTGAGGGTTACATTTATAGCCGTGCCAAGTGGTGGAGCTATACAAGGAACTCCCCCAGCTTGTTAATGGCTCGTGTGGTATCCTTGAATATCTCCTCCGAGATTATTGGTAAACATTTGAGCTTATCGAGGTTGACGTGATAAATATTTTTATTTATCCATGTGATAAATTCAATCGCTGATCATCTTTAAGTATATTTGGCCACACATGTTAATTATTTAGGTCCCCACAATTGCCTCTAAAATCTATGGGTTGAGATTTTTCTGGCCTAGTAGATTTTATTCACTGTTTGGGCCTATCCATCTTTAAACTTGTTGGTATACGTAAAATAACATGGAATCTTCGTAATTATGTTGTGGTCTCAAGGGTACGCTGTCCGAGAAATAGGTGAATTGTAAAAATACACCTCGGAAGGTACATCTTATGATTACGCATGAGGATTCAAATAGGGTGTGTACACTCTCTAACACTCACTTTGACTTTGATATTATGCATATAAAAATCTTCAGAGCTTCCTTTCGCATTCTTCCATCTTTGTAAGTTTTTAACTTTACTCCGTCCTCTCTCAGTTTTCTTCTTCTTTCTAGTGCTTGTCTTCAGTAGTGGTTGTTTTATTGCTCCAACCATGTCAACTATTCATGGAAAGAGCACAGAGGAATTTAAAAAACTTATTCTATTCTATCTTAGGTTGTAATCAACTGTGCCCCTTGCCCAAAGATGTTAGAGACGTCAAAGGGTGGCACTGGATTCACAGCTTGGCCGTGTTCTAAGGGCGTTAACATTTCCCCAAAATTCTTTGTTTTAGATTTTTTTGATTTCTTCAGGGTGGTCCCTGCTCACTGTGACCCCAACACTTAGTGAATAGTCAATGGGGTCAAATGCATAAATGATCTCTATGGGACCACCTTGGGCATTCTTAAGATTAGGTTTTTCTACTCCTAGTCTTACACTTCTAAAGGCCTCCTTTATCTTAAGGCGATGAAGACTGAAAGGGTGTTGGTCATAAATCTTCCCGATTCCAATAAGGGGTATTGAGATCAGGGTTTCATCGCTAGGAATTGGCAACATGCACCGCTCCACGAGGGCAAACATTATGCAGGTTTTTTGTGCCCTGATAGGGGGGATGATATCATAGGTTAACACCTGGTTCTTTGATTCGTTGATTGCTTTATTATTTATTTTGCTCCTCCAAATTTTATATTTTTTATGTTCTTATGTATAGGTCACAAGAATAACAGAGAGCCCTCCCTCAAAGATAGGTTGCAGATATCTTGAAAGATTAGATGATTAGAGATAGTCTGCCCTATGGTGAACATCCCCGGTTGGTGACCTTTCTACTTGAATACACGTACACCGATAACATCTTCACTACTCGCCCGATGGACGATATACCTGATCTTCCTCTATCAAATGAGTAAACTTCTTCTTCTTTTAAGCTATTAGACCTGGGCCAATTCTGCTATAGGAGGATGAAGGTCCAATGACTCCTACCACGAGGAGAGTGTTGTTAGTTTCTGATGATAATGATGATGTGCTCCTCTCTGCTAGAGCCAAGGTCCAAAACAAGGCAGATGACTCTCTAAGTTTGGCGACCCAAGTTTGGTTGCTAAGAAGAAGGAAGTGGATAAGAGGAGGAAGGAAGAGGAGAAAAAGGAGTAAGAGAAAAATAAGGAGTAAGAGAAAAAGAGGGCCCTTACAACCCTTTTAAAGAAGGTTAATGTTACCCCTTTCTCCCCATCATCCTTGAGGCTCAATTTGTGGCCCACAGTCCATCCTTTGCCCCTGATCTGCTGAGGGGGAGGAATTGGCCGGTGATCACGAGCGGCTTAAGATGCAGGAACCTGACCAACTTTCTCTTTTAGAATCCCAAACTATGTTCATGGTAAGAGTCTTCTTTTTATTTATTGTACCAGGTTTGCCTGACATCTACTAGTCTTTTAGATGGTCGCAGCGATTAGTCTAAGAAAAATGATAAACTGACTAAGGACCTCAGAAAGTTAGAGGAGGCCATGCTTAAGGCTAAGGAGGTCTACGAGAACAATAAGAGTACCATTATCGAAGCTACAAACTCCTTGAAGTCTGAGAACATCCTTCGAAAAGTGGAGAACTCTAGACAAGGAGGTGGAGAAGATCCCTTCCCTTAAGGATGCCATATTCGATCAAGGTTGGAATGAGGAGTATGAAAATGCCAGAATCAAGATTGCCTATGCTTGGAAGGCGAGCTTCAAAAAAGGGTGGGATAAAGCCTTGGTGGAAACTAGAGTCCCCTATGAGTCCAAGATATTTGGCAGGCACCAGCCAGGTCCCCCTTTTACTGTTGAGAAGAAGCCTCCTACCAGTTATCCTGCCGACCAGGCGAATGAGGTAGCGATTAAGGGGAAAAAAGTTATTATAGAAGAGCAAGTGAAGAAGTGAAGCCAAGTAGTCTTAGGGTTTCTTCTTCTTTATCTCCCTTACTATACTTTTTTTTCCTTCCTTAAATTGTAATGGCTCTATCTATCCTTTGTCTTGTTTACTGAAAATAACATTTTGATCGTGCCAATTCCTGTATTTTTCTAATAATCTATTTACTTGTTCTATTTAGCTATTATAGACTGATGCCGAGAAAATTCCTATTTCTAGTAACTTAGACAATGTGCTTGGGCGAGATGCTAGTGCACAAGCTCCCTGAGAATTTTTTATCACATGTAAGGCTCTAAAAAAAGGACCAATGCTTATAGAGATCAAGCCACTTTTATCGCCAAACTAAAGGAAGACCTTAAGGATTTGGAAGATCTAAGTGCCTTCATACAAAAGGAGATCAATGAATTGAAGGCCTAGTTGACGAAATCCAAGGATGTGGGTATGGTTGGTGCTTTAGTCCAGTCATAAAATAATGACTTGAAGAAGAAGCTCTATGAGTTCTAAGAGCAAGTTTAGCAGAGCAACACCATGGTGACATAATCTACATCGTGATAACAAGAAGCTTTATTACTTGTGAAGGATGGGTCTTCGAGTGGTATGGGCGGTAGGATATAATGGGGGTGGTATATGTACCACACTAGTCGATAGGATATGATGAGGGTTGGTAGGATGGACCATTATAACCTGGTACATATACCAAGGTGATTATCCAGCATACAACCGAATCTTATTTGGGCATGATCAGAAGTGGATTCCTTTAGATTCCATTCCTCTTTAACTTTTTGAGAGCTACCTAGAAGGTCATGATAGTGATGATGAGTACATGCCTAACACTAACGATGGTCGAAGGATACAAATAGAGCAATTTTTGGCACGCTAACCATAAATTTTTGTAAATTTTTATGCTTTTTATAATTACCATGTAGTTGGTATTCTTTGTAATTGTGCTCTGTCGAATGAATGAAGTTAATACCATTTCTTTATGCATTTTACAGTTCATTATGAATTGTATATGTTGTTATGTATTTATTACCTTTTAGGTCATGTCGTCACACTCCCTTAGGCCTAGAAAAGACAATGGAAAAAATATAGCTAGTCTATGGGCAATTCACCCATTCAGGATTGTAGTCGACCAAGCCAAATTGGTTTATTTCCTAAGGATACCCCATAGGGATTTTATCTTGCCTAGGTAAGTTATGAGGTCACCGTTGTTGATTATAACAAGGACCTGAGGGCTTTGGTTTTAATTGTATTTAGCAAAACTGTCATAGTAATCAAGTTAAAGCCTGATCAATTCTCTTTCGTAGACTAAGAGTTAATTATGAGCCTCTTGATCTAGAAACAATGTCAAGTAATCAAATAACTCAAGAGCCTTGAGATATGGGAATAAGGTCCTTTATTCATAATAGAAATCATAACTTGCGATCGACATAAGTTTTGAAATGAAAATTTGCATAAACTAAGTGCTAAAAAGTAAAAAATAAGACTAAAAGTAGAGCTTCTTGATGTTATCCACATTCCATGCTCTGTGTATCTCTCTGCCCTACATTATTTCTAAGTGGTAGGCTCCTTGTAAATTGTCCCTGATCACTTTAAATGGTCCTTCCAAGTTAGACCCCAACTTCCCATTAGACGGCCTTACGGCGCTACCGAGCACTTTCTTGAGGACATAATCTTCTACTTGGAACTTTATTGGATTGAACCCATTATTGTATTTCCTTACAAACTGCTGCTGGTATGAGGCAATCTTGATTATGGCTTGCTCTCTTTGTTCATTAGCTAGGTTAAGTTCAACGCGAAAGGCATCACCGTTTAGTCCTTAGTCGACTAACCTTGTTCTCATGGTCAGGAGGCTCGCTTCAAGTGGTATGAAAACTTCCATTCCATAAGTTAGCACGAAGGGTGTCTCTCTAGTTAGTCTTCTAAGCGTGGTACGATATGCCCAAAAAACATGGGGGAGCTGGTCCACCCAAGTGCCTTAGCTCTATCTAGCCTTTTCTTAAGGCCATCGAGCATCGTTTTATTAGGGGTCTTCGCTTGACCGTTGCTCTGAGGATATGCGATTGAACTAAAGTGATGTTTG
The DNA here is from genome assembly GCA_949130495.1 of Sambucus nigra. Lineage (NCBI taxonomy): Eukaryota > Viridiplantae > Streptophyta > Magnoliopsida > Dipsacales > Adoxaceae > Sambucus > Sambucus nigra. The sequence goes on along the minus strand of OX422208.1, from coordinate 316,750,201 downwards.
ACTTTATGCTCGTCGCATAAATTCGGAAAAGGTCCACTTTCAAACTATGTTCCGTTGTCAGTTATACTGGTCCTTGGTACTCCAAAATACACTATGATGTTCCTTTAGATGGACCTTATCACGTCAGCGTCTCTAATATTAACGAGTGATTCTGCATCCACCCACTTGATGAAATAGTTTGTATATACCAGAAGGTACTTGTGATTCCCAGGTGCAGCAGGTAGTAGTCCCACGATATCCAATACCTATTATGCAAAAAGCCATAGGCTGGTCAATGGCTTCAGGTCGTTGGCCGATTGATGGACTAGGGGGGAGAATTTCGTGCACTTTTTGCACTTTTTAACATAAAACACTTGCGTCTCTCTGCATGTATGGCCACCAGTAGCCCTCTTTAATTGCTCAAAATACTAGAGATGTTCCTCTTGCATGGCTTCCACATATCCCATCATGAAGTTTTAAGAGAACTTGCTCGACGTCTTTCGACTACACACACTGGAGGTATGGACCTGGGAAAGATCTCCTGTATAGCTTTCCCCCATTATCTAAGTAAATAACTCACAGCTTTTACCTGGACCTGATGGGCCAATTTCTTATTGGTCGGTAGTGTTTCATTCTACAAGTACACTATGATGTTGTCCATCTAACTGGGAACTATGTTGATGGAGAGGATGCGCTTGGGGTCTGCTGTCTTGTCAATACTGGGCTTGGAGAGGAACTCCACTTAAATGGTTCTCATGAGGCATGAGTTTACAGCTGAGCTTAGTGCTGCTAGAGCGTTAACATGACTGTTATACCCTCGGGAAAGCTATTGAATGTGAACTTCCTTAAATTTTGTAACTAGCTCATGCACGACTGTGAGGTAGGTTTCCATCCTATCATATTTTGCATTAAAATCCCCACCGACTTGATTGGATACCGATTTGGAATCGTAATAAACATTGATTCTTCTTGCTCCAAGCAAATGTGCTTTTTGAAGTTCAGTGATGAGTGGCTCATACTCAACCTCATTGTTAGAGGCATTAAATTCCAGTCTGATCCCTTGCTTGATCATGGAATTCTCTAGAGTCACAGGGACAATTCCTATGCCTTTCACCTTTGAGTTGGAGACACCATCAACATATTATGTACAACTCTCGCCTTGAGTCTATTCATGTAACTTTGGTTGGTCAGCCAGCTGCTGGTCGATGGGGCCATCTCTAGTAAATTTCATGATGAAGTCATCCAAAACCTTCCCTTTGATTGATATCCTTGGCTAGAAATTGATATTGAATTTTCAAAGCTCTACCGAACACTTTGACATTCATCCAGAGAGGTCAGCCTTTCGAAAGACAACTTTAAGGGGGAAGGAAGTGATCATTGTGATGGAATGGGCTTCAAAGTAGTGCTTTAGCTTACTCAAAGTGATCACCAATGCGTAAACCAATTTCTCCAGAGGAAAGTAACACTGCTCGGTATCCAAGAGCATCTTGTTGGAATAATAAATAGGGGACTATTTTACTTCTTTCTCATAAACCAAGGCCGAGCTAATTTCATGGCTTGATACCACGAGATAAATATAAAGAGGATCCCCCTAATTGGGATCACCAATAACGGAGGTTTGTTGAGGTAGGATTTGATCTCCTCTAAGGCCTTGGAGCACTCATCACTCTAGGTAAAGCCATTTTCCTTTTTGAGTGGCTGGAAAAATGGTCGACAGTGCTTAGATGACTTCGAGATGAAGTGCTTGATTGCTTCGAGCATTTTGGTAAACTTCTGGACCTTGCATAATGTCTTTGACGGCTTAACCCTACTAATTGCTTCTATCTAATTGGGGTTAGACTCAATCCCCCTCTTGTTGACTAGATAACCCAGAAATTTACTAGATTGGACCCTAAATGAAAACTTACTGGCGTTAAGTTTCATTCGGTAGCGCTTGAGGATTTTAAAGGTGTTAGATGGATCTTGGATATGGTCGCTCTTGGTCCTGCTTTTGACGAGCATGTCATTAATGTACACCTCCATAGTCTCCCCTAATAGGTGTTGGAACATCTTGGTGACTAACCTTTAATATGTGTCTCCTGCATTATTGAGGCCAAACGACATGGCCTTTAGCAATACAGGCTAACTAGTATTATGAATAAAGTCTTATCTTGGTTGGGGGGCCCGAACGGAAAAATCTGATGATACCCCAAATAAGCATCTAGAAAACTCATTCACTACTGTGGTGTCGACTAGCTGGTGTATCTTTGGTAGAGGAAACTATCCTTGGAACAGGCCCTATTAAGATCAATGAAATCTATGCAGACTCTTCAGCCCTAATTGTTCTTTCTAACCATGATCAGATTTGGGAGCCACTTTGGGAATTGAACTTCTTTGATGGACCTTGCCTCTATAAGTTTCCCTATTTCCTTTTACACTTCCTTTGCCTTCTTTAGGGAAATTCAATGAGACTTCTGTATAACCGGGGTGAATCTTGGATCTATATAGAGTTGATGTTAGGCAACTGTAGGGTCAATTCTAGGAATATCATATGGTTCCCATGAGAATACATCCAAGCTTTGTTTTAAGAAAGTGATCAACTCATTCCTTTCGAGGTCGGTCATGCTTGTCCTAATCAAAAAAATTCTCGTTGGCTTAGCTTTGTCAAAGGTAACCTCCTCCAGGTCTTTGACAACCCTATAAATAGGGTGGGCTATGGTCTCTTTCACCCTTAATCGGCCATGCCGTAGTTACTATTTGGGATAAGTGGTCCCATCCCGGGCTTCCTCCAAAATAACTTCTTTCTCCTTCTTTCTCTCCTGCTTGGGACTAATGGTAGTGATGAAGACTTTTGAACAGTTGCTTGATCACCTCAGATATCCATTATTCCATATTAGTGATGCACTTAAGCTTTTGGTTGTAAGTAGAATGGACAACCCTCATGGAATGAAGCCATCCTCTGCCCAAAATGGCATGGTAAGGTGACTCAATGTCGACCACCAAAAATTCTATGAGTTTTGAAATATTTCTTGCCCTTACTGGCAGGACCACCTACTCTAATGGTATCGTCATCTTCCTGATGAAGCTGACCAAAGGAACAGTCACCTCCTTGAGTTCTGACATCTTAAACTTGAGTTTGTGAAAGATCTCTAGGTATATTACCTCTGAAGAGCTCTCTTGGTCCACTAGTAGCTTGTCCATGTCCTAGTTCATAATTTTGAGAGTGATAACCAGTGCATCGTGGTGTGGGATTCGTTGACACGACTCAGAATGTGTCTCTAAAGTGCGTACTCTCTAGGCTCAAGTGCAAGCCTGTCGCTTAAGTAATAATCCGAAAAGTCGGGTATAGATCCTTAGGGAAAAAGGACAACGGAGTTGTGACGATGGGATAAGACGGAGGAATCCTAACGATGACTCTAAAAAGAAAGGAAAATATTTGGTTTTGGGAATGATTAGACTAAATGCAATTATGAAATTATGATGAAATATGCAACTAACTAAATTACCTGAATTATGAGTGAGAAATTGGATTGACACTTTTTAAACTAAATGATGAGAAAACAGGACGGGAATACAATCCCCCAACCCTAGTGTAGTGCAGTGATAACGTCAATCATAAATTTATCCGATTAATCAGACCCAGAATTTAGGACTCCCAAGCATTATGTATACGAGGTTCAAGCCCGCGTCATACCTAATCTGAGGATGAGTAAATAGGTATCGCGATAATGACACTCAAATTATACTCTAAATCATCACGAGTACCCAAAGGTAAATGAGATATAAAGATCCACAATTATTATGTAATTACCCAATACGATCAAAATCAATCGTTAAATTCATCGGATTAACGTTATACACATGCACTAACACATCAGGTTGGGTTCATGCATCCCAACCTTTTAAACCTAGCCGGACATGTGAAACTGACTACTGCATGAAATAATAACGTTGCATGTGGAAGAATTCATGATGAAACTCGATTGAAGCATGTAAATACGTATTATGAACGCAGCAACAGGTTGAATCTAATACGGAAAATAAACATGCAAGAACAATGATAAGAATTCTGAACTTTGAATTAAAACTTGAAAAACAAACCCGTAATGATTAAATCTTGAAGCAATTAATTCCCTTGATGTTCCTTGATGTTCTTCTATTTTTCTCTCTATCAAAAACGGACTAAAACTATCCCTAATGACTGTTCCTACTTTGCTGCCCACGTTTTGTACTATTTTTGAGAGTTTTAACCTAAAAGGAGTCTTGGGAACCAATCAGATTTGGGGAGCAAATTCGCGCATCAGGGACCCCGAACCGGTTTGCATGTACCCCGAACCGGTTCGCCCCCCAAAACGGTTCGGCCTGGGTTCGCGAATGTGTGCTGGCCTGGAGTGCTACACTTAGATTTTTTTTTTTGCTTTCTTTTCTTCCTTTCTTGGATTTTTCTTCAACTTCAACTAGGCATAACTCATCAACTGTAGCTCGGATTAGGGTGCCGTTTTTTCCAGTCTTCTCGTTGTTCCGAGATCTTCAACTTTCCAGTTGACTTATCCTTCCGGATCGGGCTGAAAAATTACTAAATTGCCCTTGAACTTGCCTTCTTAGCTTTTCTAGCATTGTCTTGCTTCCTCTTTTGCACTGTTTGCATAATTAACCTGTAAAACCAATAAGAGAAGCACGAAACACGAAATACTCGCCAACGAAGGTTAGTAGCATAAATGTGCATCAAATCTATATATGTTACATCACTCGGGTTCACAAATATACTGAAATTAGGGGAATAAATATACAATATTTATGCCCAATCAAACCCCCCTAACTTAGAACTTTGCGCGTCCCGAGCAATGTAAAAGAATGAAAGTATGAGTTAAGGATCCTTCAAAGACTTTATTGGGATAGAGCACCTCTTTCGCGGGCAAGCGATTGCATTTAGCGCATGCAACAAGCCTTTAAACCCTAGGTCACCCTAGTAGGACGAGTTGTGTCTTGTGAGGGTTTGCAGTGAATATACCCACAAAATTCTTTATTGACACAAAGAAAATTCAAAACATGCAAAAATTGAGAAATTCAAACTTTTCCAGAAAATAGTCATCATTAAGTCATATGTTCAAGTCTCAAATCATACTGCATGTGTGCGAAGCCGAAAATATAACCGCCAAATTCCACTGATTGATCATTACGTTACTTATTCGAAAGTTCGTTTTGATTTCAATTTCTCGCGGAACGCTCTCACAAACGAATCTCTCGGATTATGGCTATTCTCTCGGCATGCGTGATATAAAGAGTAAATGTAATGGAAACAAATTCACGCATGCAATTAGAAAGACGGAAATTTTATGGTGAAAGGATCTCATCAACGGATTACGATTTTAAAAACCGGAATATTTCCCCTATTTCACGCACTTAATCTCTTTTATTATCTTTTGGTGTCTTAACTCTCCACGCGGTAATCAATTTTTGCAATTTGGACTCGGTTAGGACTTTTTCGGGTTGAAGGTTGCATTGGGTAAAATGAAGGAGGTATGGAAGGTTGGAATTGGAAAAGTCATTAATGATGTCCAATTGCGCTTTTTTCGGGCAATTGCTCATTTTTTTCTATTTTTTCTATTTTTTTCATTTCTTTTCTTGTTGTTGTCGTTGAGCATACTATTTTGTTTCTTGCCCCTTTATATGCACTTTTCGGACTTAAATTCTGAATTTTCTCATTTTTCGCAATTCCGGCTATTTTGGGTTTTTCGGGTTGTCAAACGAAAGGAAAAATTATTCGGCTCAATTTGGGTTGCAAGGGGTGATATTTCGCTACTTTTTCTGGCCAAAATTTTGGGTGACAAACGATGGCCTACTTCATTGCCCAAAATTCCAATTGCGTTACCATATGCGTTTCGAGGTGAATTTAAGTTTAGAGACTAATTTGGCACGTTTTTCAAGGCAATATTGCACACATTTTTCAAAACCGATCAAAATGAAAGGATTGAGATCCTTGACAACTTATTAGGCGCTAAAAAGAACTTTGAGTTAACAATTAACTCGGATTGATTTAAAAACTCACAAAACGTGATAGGCTCGAATCTCACCGGGTTTGTTAATCTCCACATTTATTCGTTAAGTCGTCAATTTTCGCTCAATTTCCATCTTTGGTCAATTTCGATTTTGTGTATGTTGGATGTTTACAATTTGAGACTCCAATTTGACTTTTAATGATATTTTTGAAAATTTTTAATTCCAATTTTTATTTATTTTGAACAAAAAATATTTTTGGATTTTTCAAAATTTTATGATTTTTTTTTTGGAAATTTTGGGCATTTTGAAGATTTGTGAAGTTTTAGAAATACGCACTTGTGACCCCCCCCTAACTTAGACTTTTGCATTGTCCTCAAGCAAAAAGGACGAAAATCTAACTCAAGGCGAATTAAAAGTGCGGAAAAATAAAACAAACAAATATTAAAATGCAACAAGACACTATATGACACTCATGCATGACTCAAAAATACAACAATAATCACCCCATACGCATCGGGGGTGCGACGACCTCTCATCTCTCCCCAAACTCACCCGACCCCACTCACGGGGTTTGATGTTCTCCTTGTCTCTCCCGTCCTAGGATTATAAGCTAACAATCGGAACAAGTTGGAACCTCGCCCATAGATAAAGGATAGACCGGGAGACTCATCGTGACTAACTAGAAAGGGATCCTCGTGATGCTGGCTCAAAGTGTGATCTGCGTGCACTGACTCGGAGGGAACACCTAGGTTTCGTTCAATTTTTAAGATGCATGGGTCGGGTTCTAAGTCAGATGAACCACAACTTTTCTCCTCACTTGCCTTCGGGGCCTCTAGTGTTGTGGGTGGATTGTCACAACAAAGGAATTCATCAATTTTTGCTTTCAATTCACTTTCGTCTAAGTGAGTACATGAATCCAATAGGGATTGGCCTTCAATAGTAATACTTTCATCCACCTGCCCGAATTCTCTTTCAAAATCTTCCATGCTCATGTCTCCTAGTTCTCTCTCTCGAGTAGTGCCTACGTCCTCTCTTACTTGCTCGATCTCCAACTCCACCAGTTTTCTCTCTTCTAACCCCTCTCTCTCTCTTTCAATTGCGGTCACTACACACCTCTCCCCCACTTTTCTCTCATTGTCACAACTACCACTATTACTTGATGAAATAGGGCACACCCCTAATGGCTCTCTCTTGTGGGACCCCTCATTCTCATGGCTCGACACTAAGAAGGACCCTAGGGCATCTCCACAATCATTTTCCTCAAAGTACTCCCCTAAGATCTCGTCTATGAAGCTCACCGCGTGAAGGTCATCCTCTTCCCCCGTATATTGGGCGACATGGAAGATGTTGGTCTCTAAGGTCATGTTCCCAAAGGTGAGTTACATTCGCCCATTCCGAGTATTGATGATTGTGTTAGCCGTAGCTAAGAAAGGGTGCCCAAGGATGATGGGAACATGGTTGCTCGAGTTAAAGGAGGGCTCCGTGTCCCAAATGACAAAGTCTACCGGGAAGTAGAAAGTGTCAACTTGGACGATCACGTCCTCGACTATGCCTCTTGGGATCTTCACGGTTCGATCCGCTAATTGGAGAGTGACCTTTGTGGGCTTGAGGTCGCCCAAGTCAAGTTGCCTATAGATGGAGTAAGGGAGGATATTGACACTTGCTCCCAAATCAAGTAAGGCTTTTTCGATTTTGTTTTCTCCAATGATGCAGGAAATGGTGGGTGCACCGGGATCTTTGAATTTAGGTGGGAGATCATTGAGTAGAATGGAGCTCACATTCTGTGCTAGAAAGACATTTTTCTTTACCTTCATCTTTCTCTTTACCGTCAACAAGTCTTTAATGACTTTTCCATAAGCTGGAATTTGCTTAATGGCATCGAGGAAAGGTAAATTCAGCTTAACTTGTTTTAGCACGTCATCACGTGGGTTTCCTTTATGGGAAGGAATTAGCCTTTGAGGAAACGGTGCTGCGGAGGGTGGTTTCACTACTACCTCGGGCTCACTAGCGTCTTCTTTGTCACTCTCATTCAAGGGGACATCTTCGACCTCTTTCGTGCTGGGCGAAATCTCCTTGTCTTTAGGTACGTCTCGTGGGGGAGGTGACAAGTCAACTACTCTCCCACTACGTAGAGTGGTAATTGCGCTACATTGCTCAGGATGGTCATGGGGTGTCGAGCTAACACTAGTTTGACCTTGGAGAGGTCGTTGGCCTTGGGCAGGAAATTTGCCCTTCTCTTGAACACTCAATGAGGATTATATTTTTGACAGATTCGCATTTATGTCGCCAATCAGGCGATCATATTTGGCATTAGTTGCGGTCTGTCTTGCGATGAATTGATTCATGGTATCCTCGAGAGTTCTCCGTTGTGGCAGGATATAATTTCCTTGAGGTGGTGGTGCTTGCACATGTCCTTGCATGTGTGGAGCTTGTTAAAAATGTTGTGGTGGAGGAGGGGAAACATGCGAAGGAGGGTTCATTGGGGCATGTTGTTGCCCGTAGCTAAAACCGGGATGATTTTTCCACCAAGGGTTGTATGAATTCCCGTGCGGGGCACCTAAATTACCCTTAAAGCCTCCTATACCACTAACTTGCTCCTGCAACATTACCTTGTAGGCGGGTATCGTCGGGCATTCCTCAGTTGAATGTCCTGCCTCACAAATCGCACACACCTTCACGACAGGGTTCGGAATGGGTCCAACAGGTCCTTTTCCATATATCTCGCATAGGTCTCGAAATCCTATCTCAAGAGTCTCCAATCGGCTATCCGTCATAGAATTCTTATCTGCATGGAATAGATCGGATGCTGATGGAGTAGTGGTCGCTTGTCGATTTTGACTTTGAGCGTTTGGGTTGGAGGTATCCCAGGATTGGGTAGTCTCGGCGACGTACCTCATGTGAAGATCAGCATCGTGGGCATCTAGATTGACAAACGAACCGCTTCCCATAGTTTCAACAAGTTGTTTGGAGTTAAGATTCAACCCATTATAGATAACGGAGATGATTTGCGATGGATCAAATCCATAATGGGGGCATGAAGCAACTAAATCGTTGAAACATTCATAACATCGATGGAATGGCTCATTTTCATGTTGCCTAAATGCTTGAATTTGAGCCTTTATAGTGATTGTTCGATGTGGTGGGAAGAATTTCTTGAGAAACTTTGACTGTAGCTCATTCCAGGATGGAATCGAGCTTGGAGGTAGAGACCATAACCAGGCTTTAGCTTTGTCTTTGAGCGAGAAGGGGAAAAGTTTTAGGCGAATTACTTCTTGTGTGCAGGTTTGATCATTTAGAGTATCACACACGTCCTCAAATTCCCTAATATGGAGGTATGGCTTTTCAGAATCCATACCGTGGTAATGCGGTAGCATCTGGATCATTCCATTTTTGAAACGGAACTGCCCGGCATTATACGGGAGTATAATGCATCCCGGAGTGACAGTGAGCTCAGGATATAAGAATTCTCTCAACGGGCGGTACGGAGGCTCGTCCTCACCGGTAGGTGCATTACTATGTTGCGACATCTCTCTCTCACTTGACGACTCGGCGCTCTCACTGGGTGTGCTCGAAGTGTGTCCGGAGGTGTATCCTACGAAGGAGATTGGAGTGTTACTGGAGATTGAGTATGACGGTGTGGGAGGCGGGATCCAGAACTGTGGGGCGTTTGGAGTGTGGGGACTATCTGGATTATACTCCACTATAGGATTTTTGTGAATGTTGGTTGGAGTATTATGGGGTGTGGGAGTGGTTTCAGAATTTTGCATTAAAGCTTAGGAGAGGTGATGGTGAATCTTTTTTTTTTTTTTTAATTTTTGAATTTTTGGTCAAAGCTTTGGATTGGCTCGATCTAATCCTAAGTTTACCTAGTTCCCCGGAAACGGTGCCAAAAACTTGACACGACTCAGAATGTGTCTCTAAAGTGCGTACTCTCTAGGCTCAAGTGCAAGCCTGTCGCTCAAGTAATAATTCGACAAGTCGGGTATCGATCCTCAGGGAAAAAGGACAACGGAGTTGTGACGATGGGATAAGACGGAGGAATCCTAACGATGACTCTAAAAATAAAGGAAAAGATTTGGTTTTGGGAATGATTAGACTAAATGCAATTATGAAATTATGATGAAATATGCAACTAACTAAATTACCTGAATTATGAGTGAGAAATTGGATTGACACTTTTTAAACTAAATGATGAGAAAACAGGACTGGAATACAATCCCCCAACCCTAGTGTAGTGCAGTGATAACGTCAATCATAAATTTATCCGATTAATCAGACCCGGAATTTAGGACTCTCAAGCATTATGTATACGAGGTTCAAGCCCGCGTCATACCTAATCTGAGGATGAGTAAATTGGTATCGCGATAATGACACTCAAATTGTACTCTAAATCATCACGAGTACCCAAAGGTAAACGAGATATAAAGATCCACAATTATTATGTAATTACCCAATACGATCAAAATCAATCGTTAAATTCATCGGATTAACGTTATACACATGCACTAACACATCAGGTTGGGTTCATGCATCCCAACCTTTTAAACCTAGCCGGACATGTGAAACTGACTACTACATGAAATAATAACGTTGCATGTGGAAGAATTCATGATGAAACTATATTGAAGCATGTAAATACGTATTATGAATGCAGCAACAGGTTGAATCTAATACGGAAAATAAACATGCAAGAACAATGATAAGAATTCTGAACTTTGAATTAAAACTTGAAAAACAAACCCGTAATGATTAAATCTTGAAGCAATTAATTCCCTTGATGTTCCTAGATGTTCTTCTCTTTTTCTCTCTATCAAAAACTAACTAAAACTATCCCTAATGATTGTTTCTACTTTGCTGCCCACGTTTTCTACTATTTTTGAGAGTTTTAACCTAAAAGGAGTCTTGGGAACCAATCAGATTTGGGGAGCAAATTCGCGCATCAGGGACCCCAAACCGGTTCGCATGTACCCCGAACCGGTTCGCCCCCCAAATCGGTTCGGCCTGGGTTCGCGAATGTGTGCTGGCCTGGAGTGCTACACTTAGATTTTTTTTTTGCTTTCTTTTCTTCCTTTCTTGGATTTTTCTTCAACTTCAACTGGGCATAACTCATCAACCGTAGCTCGGATTTGGGTGCCATTTTTTCTAGTGTTCTCGTTGTTCCGAGCTCTTCAACTTTCCAGTTGACTTCTCCTTCCGGATCGGGCTGAAAAATTACTAAATTTCCCTTGAACTTGCCTTCTTAGCTTTTCTAGCATTGTCTTGCTTCCTCTTTTGCACTGTTTGCATAATTAACCTGTAAAACCAATAAGAGAAGCATGAAACACAAAATACTCGCCAACGAAGGTTAGTAGCATAAATGTGCATAAAATCTATATATGTTACATCACTCGGGTTCACAAATATACTGAAATTAGGGGAATAAATATACAATATTTATGCCCAATCATTCGTACCGTAACCAAATCCTCCTATGTGAAAATGTTTTCCTTGTTGTAATCAACGTACTCTGGTTTTTGATTCTTGACAGCCTGACTTTCAAAAGATCAATCTGAAAAGCTTCCATTACGGCTTTAACTTTCTTGAGTTCCATCCGAACAACATTCCCTTGAATTTACTTTAGGTCAGATGCTCCATGAATGACTGCGAACTCATGTCCCATGTCATCATCAAGGACATTATTTAGTTTTTGGTCGCCATTGGCTATGGCTTAGTCATAATTCTTCTTGATAAATTCATTAAGATTCCCATCTTGGGCTAATTCCTTCAGGTTGGCCTTAAGTGCCTTTTAGTTTTTGGTTTTGTGGATGCCTTCTTTGTTGAACGTGCATCGAAGCACCTTGTTTCTCTTAATGGGATGATCACCCATCTTCTTGTGCCACTTGATGAATTGTTGATCTTTGAATTTTTCCAGGATCTTATAGATCAACTCCTTAAAAACTGTGTTGACGGTTTGAAAATCCTATGAGGAGTCAGTTCGACCCACGTTCTTAGCACCATTATGCTTCTTATTCCCTTTTTTTTGGGGTGTTATCCTTGTCTCCCCCTTATTTTCCTTAGCGTGACTAGTCTTAGCCTGACCATTGTGGACCATCCTCCACATTGGCATATTTTTTAATGCGTGACATGATATCGTTAATGGTTTCAGCTACCTTCTTGGTGAGCGATTGATACAATATCAACGTGGGGGGCAGACTTATCTTAAAGGATGCTAGGGCAACTTACTCTGAATAACCCTCTACCTCATTGAAGACTTCTCGATAGCGTTTGATGTACTCTCACAGGGATTCCTTTGGCTTCTTTTTTATTGAGCAGTGCACCCATTCTTTGGGGATAAGATCTACTGGTGATGAAACGGGCAGTGAAGGATTCAACGAGCATCTTAAAATTTTTGATGGACTTATGAAGGATATTTTCAAACCATCTATGGGCAACATCGCCCATACTGAAGGGAAAGATACGACACATCAGCACATCGTTATGACTCCATAAAGTCATAGCATGCTTGTACTTCCAAACATGGTAAATAAGATTGGTCTTTCCATCATTAACCTTAATATTGGGGGTTATAAATTTCTTAGAGGGTTCCTCTTATTCGATAGCTCTTGATAAGGGAGACATTATCTGGGTGATAAAGCCTCTCCTTGATAGTTCCTTGGTTGACTTGGATCCTTTATGAGCAAGGCATTAGTCCATCTTCCTTCGAACCCGACTCCTTATGCTATCTCCATGTCACTCGTCGTCCCTGCGGTGCCTACCTTGATAACTTTCTTGCGATGAGAATTTTTGGTTGTGACTAGTGCTCCTTTCTCAGTTGTGAGTCTTGCTTACCTAAGGGATAGGAGTTTAAGGTCGGCGCTTTCGGCTCGGGCGGAATTCCCTCTCCATCTCTTCTAATTATCATTGGAGGTGAGAATTATCTTCAACTTGGAGGCGAGCTACCTCTGTAAGGACATTTTTGTCCAACATACTTGTATATGTCATTAGCCGTAACACCGTTGCAAAGATTCAAAGTCCATTCATCATCAACGGAATCCGAAGATCAAAAGAAAGGAAGAATTCAGAAATCCAGTCAGCCGGACCGGTCCGCCTGAAATTAAAACGAATCGATCCGACTCTGACTACCCCGGACCGGTCCGCCTTTATATAAAAAGAACTGATCCGCTGAGACCCGAACCGGACCGCCCCGGACCGATCCGCCGTGCACTTTGAAGCCAGTGAGCCCCGAACCGAATACGAACCGAATCAGCTTCAAATTAAAAGAACCGGTCCGCTATCGGACCGATCCGCCTAAGGCCCGGACCGGTTCGCCCTGGATAAACTCTGCCAGATCATGTTGCAGATTTTTTAGGGTTTTGACTCCTTATTTAAACCACGATCAGTAGTTGGTTTCGACAAGACTTATCCACATTTTTCAGAGCATATCAACCATAAAGTCTTCACCTATTGAGTCCTATGATTCTAGGTTTTTAGATTCACACAACTTTGCCATACCATTGTGAATCTTTTGGAACCCTAGAACACAAGCTTTGTGTATTTTTCATCTTTGTGGAGAGAACTTTGCAACCGAGGGCTGCGTGTCATTGCCGAGGGAGTCTCTACGAAGTGTTATGACTGCGTGTCATTGAGGAGTTCTGCGGTTCTTCCTTTGCCGATTGGACTGAGGTTCATGTGGGTTCGCTGCGTGTGGATTCATTGCTGTATTTCATTATAAATCTTGTAAGTTGCGATTTACTCTTTATAGTGAAATAAAAGGTTTTGCCCTGCGGGGATTTTTCCTTAACTTGGTGTCACATGATTTGTTTGTTTATGGGTTGACACACACACGCACTTTAGATGCATGTTTAGGGGCTGAAATTTAATAAGTTTGCCAAATTAGAAATTTGCGAAGTTTTTCAATATCACGCATTCCTCCTCATGTTGTTGAACTATAACTTTATAGGCGTCGACCATGCATGATATTTGAGTAATATAGGCCATCCGTGGCTTTTCTCAAAAGGCTATTGTTCTGATCGAAACCTTGGGTTCCCATCTTATCAAACCTCAAACCTGACTCTCAAGGGGGCTAAATCAACCCTCACATATCCAGGTTGAGGCGCAATTTTAGGAGCATTGTTTGGTTGTTAAGACATCGTGGGCATTCCTTATAAGAATTACTTTTGTGGGGAAGAAAATCATCCCCACAGATGACGCCAATTGTGTGTGAAAATGAATCACAATTAAATATATCTAGAAAGCAATTAAATAAGGAAAGTAAAGAGATGCCAATCACATAACACAAGGTATATGTAGTTTGAAAAATCGCCTATGTCCATGGAGAGGTCACTATTTTTCTTTTAAGTTATCTTACAACTTGATTTTATATCCCCTTTTATCCTAAGGTGAGGTTTACATTTATAGCAGTGTTAAGTGGTGGAGATGTACAAGGAACTCCCCTAGCTTGTTAGTGGCTCGTGTGGTATCCTTGAATATTTCCTCCGACATTATTGGTAACCATTAGAGATTATCGAGGTATACATGATAAATATTCATATTTATCCATGTGATAAATGTAATCGCTGATCATCTTTAAGTATCATAGGCCAGGCGTGTCAACATCTTGCTGGGCCTGGTCAGCCGTCCCTTAATTGGGTCTAGTTAATTATTTAGGTCCCTACACTAGTGATTGCACTAGGCTTGATATTACTTATGATGTGGGAGTTCTATATAGGTTCACCAGTAGACCTAGTATTGAGAATTGGCATTCCATTGAGAGGTCCATGTAGTATTTAAAAAGAACCATGAACCTAGGATTATATTATCAGAGGTTTCTTTCTGTCTTTGAAGGATACATCGATGCTGATTGGAATATCATTTTGGATTACTCCAAGGCCTCCCATGGTTATGTGTTCAACATAGATGGGGGGTATAATTTCATATAAATACAAGAAATAAACAATTTTGGCTCAACCCATAATGGAGTCTAAGATGATTGCACTAGCTAGTGCTAATGAAGAGGCAAGTTGGTTGAGAAACCTAATATCAAATACTACGGTATGGGAGAGATCGATACCAACCATACTAATCCACAACGATAGTATCGCGACTATTGAAAAATTTCATAACCATTATTATAATGATAAAAAGACAAATGCATAGGAATCACAACACTGTCAAAGAATGACTAAGTACTCGGGGTTGTAAGAGTGAATTATATTAGGACCGATGAGAACCTGGTTGATCCTTTTACGAAAGGACTTGCATAGGAAAAAGTTATAGAACATCATAAAAAGGATGGGACTAAAGCCTATTAAAAGTTGAGTCACTTGTGATGGCAATCCCACATATGGACTAAAGATCTTGAGAAATATGTTGAAAGGGAAATAACAAGTTACGAAGTGATATTTGTTGAATCATGCTAATATTATATGCAGTTACACTTTAAGTCCATCCCTAAGGAGCATGGCATCTTTAAGTGAGTAAATGTTGAGTTATTGAAGACGATTAATGAGGAATATAGATTTATATTTAATGGAGTACCTATCTACAAGAGTAATCTTGATAGACTGACCTATATGAATGTGGAAATGATGCCTCTTCTTTGAGTATTTTGGGCAAAATTCTCTAATGCATTCATTATACTCGAAAAAGTCAGTGTAGATTGGCTTTGGAAATTTACACTAGTAGAGTTGTGTGTGTTTTGCATTCAGACTTAGAGTTCAAGACAAAATGTCACACTAGTTTTATTTGTAGCATCTTCACTACGTAAAGGTTCAAGTCAAATAGCACTCTTACTTACGAATATCTTTATATATATTGCTCGATGAATATATATTTTCAAACATACAAATGGGTAATTGTTGTATATTTTGTATTTATAAAAACAAAAATGAAAAATAAAATAAAAAGTAAAAAATGTCATTCATTCTAATAGTGCAAATAATATATGAATAATAAATTCCATAGATGCTTGGATGATATGAATGGGCTTTGAAATTTATTTCACGTGATATACCAAGCTTTCACATCCAAAGGTACATCCCACAAAATAGGGATAAATAATGGTAAGAAAATCTCTACACTCATTTCATTGTGTCAAATATGTTTTGGAAAACATTTTCCAACCATTAATGATTACACGCGTGAGAATTTTTATATATAAACTATTTTATCTCATTCGAAAGGTAGAGATATATGCTACAATGCGTAGAAAAAATATACAGAGTGTTCCACTTTGAAGAAAAATCATATTGAATTTAGTTTTATTAGAAAAAATACATTGTCTTTATTTTGAGTTGGTATTTTGAGCAAGAATTAGAAAGTTTATTAGTTTTTCGATCTTCTTATATGAAAGGAAGATCGAGATAAAGGTGATTCTAGGCTTATTTTATCCTGGGGACGAAGTGACTATACATTACCTGCATAGAGAGAGTATAGCCTCAAAACGTCTTAAAGAGAGCGACTTAGTCTATGACTTAACCTAAGAAGTACCTTCCTTAATCATTCGATTTCTCCAATAATCACTCTGGTACAATTTATCCTTATTATAATAAATTGTTCTAATAATAATAAATTAGAATTATGTAGAATGTGGGTTCATTGGAAATAGGACTAATAACAGGACATGAGGTTAGTTTCATGTCTTATCTTATCAATTTCGCATTATGATTGACAATACCCATTCTCAACCTTTTTACAGTCATATGTAATTAGTTTTATGTATGCCATGTATGTTTCGTCTCTTATTTTATCAATTTTATATTATAATTGACATTACCCATTCTCAACCTATTTACAATCATGTATAATTGGTTTTGTATCAATTTATGCATTCTTCACTTTTAATAAGTTTGGATTAATATGTCAACCATGGACTGAAATCGCTCACGTTCTGTCCCATAAAGAATTATCACCCGTAACCAGGGATGATTTTGAGGGAAGGCGGAGGAGGCGGTCTTCTCAGGCCCCCAGATTTCAACAAGTTTTAGGGCTGTCAAAAAATTAAAAGGTTATTATGTCGATGTTTTATAACTTCCCACACAAATCCTTAGCTGAATGGGTTCAAATAAACATATGTCGAAGAAAATAAATTTGACTATTTTCTATAATATAATGTGATGGACTGTTTTTATCGTTTATATTTTAATTAATTATTTATTATCGTACTAGTTATTGATCTTTGATTGAGAGGATACCTAGTTGTTTTCTATTGAAAAAATATCCAACGTTCGACATTATTATTTGTTTTTTTAATTTTACTATGACGAAACCTCATTTTTCAATTTAAAAAGTTTCTTGGGGTTAGGAGTTCACCTCAGGCCCCCATATTCTTAGGGTTGGCCTTGCCCGTAGCTATAACAAAAAAGGTTGGCATCTAAAACAATTTTCATTATAGAAACTAAAATATGTATCCATGAAATAATTAACATTTCACCGTACAATCTACTTTAAAATAGAAATATTTTGGAAGTTTCTTAATATATCAAATAGAATAATAATAAGTTATTACTTACAAGCTACCAACTATCTAAGTTTATGAAAATATTTTATAAGCATAATAACAAAGAAATATTTTAATGTATTTATTAAAAACTTCCCTGGCTATAAAAATTTAAGCGTGATTAAATGATCTACCCTTGACATGAAATGTGCAGAATTATTAGTCCCATTTCAAAACATGTTTAGTATAAGGCCCCTTGCATGTGTTTGAAGTACATAAGTTTCCAATTAGACCCTTTTCATGATAACCGGTTAATAACAAGTTGCAAAATGCACATGACTTCAACAACAATCCTCATGTCCAATATCATTTTGAATTTAATGATCAACTCAATTATAGAATGTAAAATATTTTCCGCAAATTTTGGATCTCCTTAGGTTATATAAATATTCTTATATACGTATCTCTTCTTACTTTTCAAATATCAC
Organism: Sambucus nigra; assembly: GCA_949130495.1. Lineage (NCBI taxonomy): Eukaryota > Viridiplantae > Streptophyta > Magnoliopsida > Dipsacales > Adoxaceae > Sambucus > Sambucus nigra. The sequence continues at coordinate 316,732,339 of OX422208.1, read as the reverse complement.
AAGTTTTTCAGGGTTCTTATTATTTTAATATTGAGAATTCAATCTTGTTTAACAAGTTAACGATGAAAATAATTATGTTACATGTTTTGTCAAGCATGGTAAACTGGATGTTGCCATAGTGATATTTGTAGCATGTTCATATAAGTATTTTGTTGGAGAAATACGTGTGAAATGGGAGAAGTTCAGATCAACATTAGTTTATCATTCATCCGATGAAGGTTATAATTCATCCGATGATGAATTACACTACATTAAAATTGATAGAGATATGCAATCCAACAGTAATGCATTGTAGAATAGGACATTGATGTCAGTTGAATGGGATAATTTAATTATAGGAATTGATCAAATAGTTTAAGGTGGTTTAAGTCATTTCAGAATGGTTGTATAAGTGTGCTATTGAAGTTGATTTTGATTTTGATTATTTAAAGAATGAATATACTAGAGTGACAAAACAGTGTTCAATGAAAGCCAAAACTGATTGTAAAGGGCTAATGCATGCTTCCATTGGACAATGTAATGTTTTTTTTGTTACAAGGACATTCAATGGCTATAATACGTGTGATTATGTTGTGCTCAGTGGCATAATCATAGGGTAACATTGATGCTAGTTTTAGAGTTAATTATGGATGAAATACGTTCTAAACCCTTGACTAAATCTTTCATGTAATTGAAGAGTTTAACTCAAATTATGGAATACAAATGCCATATCATTCTGCTTGGTTAGGTGTTAAAAAGGCAAGGGCGCAATTATATGGTGATGTTTGCCGTCCATTTGATCAACTTAGGTGGTACTCTGATGATGTTAGGGCAACAAATCCCATAAGAGTTGTTGACTTAATTTGAAACTATTATACAAAGTGATTCAAAGTTTTTTTTGTTTCTTTTATCGTAAGCATCAATGGTTTCAAATTTTGTTTCCCTTCTAGATGGTACATTTTTAAAAAGTAGATACAAAGGAAGTTTACTTGCATCTATAGTAAAGAATGGAAACCAAGGTATGATATGTTGTATCATTTTGGAATTCATATTATAGAGTTCTTTTTGATGATATTTTGCATTGAGACTTCACAATACTATTTGACATTGCGATTTTGTAGTGTTATCTCGCATTGCACATTCACAATTCAAAAGGAAACTTAATTAAAATTTCAATGCGAAATGCCAATGCTTTAGAATTTTGTTTTCGAATTGCATTACGAAGTTGAAACACGAAATTTTAAATTCTAACTTCAAAAAGGAAATATTACTACAAAATATAACATTGAGATAATAAAATTCTAAAATGTGAATATAGATGTGATGGATATAATTAACTCTATGTTGGAATATGTAATTGACTTCAATACAAATATAAATTTTTTTAACAAATGAATCATTTTCTATTGAAGTCCCCACTAAAGGAATTTTCATAATTTTCTAACGATGAAGATATTGTATGTCCTAGTAGGATTCCTGTTCTCTTCTATCTTCAGAGTGTAAATATGTGCATTTTGTTGTTACAACATTAGTAAACATTTGTGGTTTTCATATACTTGTTCAGAGAAGAAACGATACATCAATTCCATGCTAAACACACCATGATTTTTAGTCCAACCATGTAGATTTTCTCAAATTCTTTTGCGATCCCTTTAGCATTTCTAGTATCCATGATGTTAGGATCGAATGTGAATCTGATATCTTTTTACAAGTAGTAAAAAACTAAATATTTGCAAGTCGTATAATTGAGTCGAAGAAGAAATTAAATTGTGTCGCTATTGACTTTCTTGACAGTTATCGTGAATGGCTTCGTGTTGTTTAGATTATCATAAAAGCATCTAATTTTTTTGTAGTTAAACATTATTAATGTATGTAGTTTACATTTTTAACTACTTTATACATTTATGTGTTTTATGTGACCTTTAACATGCGATTAAAATGTGTGGAGTTGGAGGGAAAACGAATTAATAAATTGAAGTTACACATGGGTGCAAAAACATAATTGACTAATTTCTCAATGCGAATTGAATCATTTCTCATTACGAAATATATGATTTCTCATCGAGAAATATATCAGTTCACATTGTGAAATATAATATTTCTCACCACGAAATGAATTACATTTTCTTTAATTTGAGCTATTTTCAGGCATGTTTGCTGTTGTGTTTATTGTAGTAGTTGTTGTGAATGAGGAAAAGTGGACCTGGTTCTTAAACCAGTTTTGCCTTGTTGTTTGTTATGACCAAGAGTTTACTTTCATTTATGATTGTAATTATGGATTGAAAGAATCATTGATTAAATTTTTCCCTAGGAGTCGCCACTCCTACTTCGTGCAACATCGAAAGTGAAATTTAAGTTGAGAGATCCTCATTTCCCAACTTAATGAGTTGGAAGAGACCGTCCCAGATCTAAATTAAGATCCAAAGTAAAAGGGAAGGAGTAAGAGGGAAACTAAATAGGTTGCTTCCCCTTAATATGAGAAGGAGGATGAACCTCCAACTGAGAATACGACATCTCCTAGTAGTGATGTTGTGGCCACTGTACCGGATGCTAAGCTACCTGGTACGAACCCCCCAACATGACGATGACATTGGAGCCAAATTGGCTGCGACTGGTTTGACTGATTTATTTGGGGGGATTTCTATAGATGTTTTAGCCCCATTAATGTTTCCAACACTGTGTTCCTTCCGCAAACTATGGTTGTTGTTAATGCTAATCTTCCCACCCTTCAAAGCAGGGAAGCCAAGTGTATTAAGGGGCGTTCGTAGCCTCATTTGAGGTAGCCAGATCCAAAATCCTCTTGGGATATGATAGCAAATGCTGTACCAAGGATGAGTCAGGCTGTAGAGTCCTCTGATATCAATTTCCTAGTAGAAGAGGATGCGTAGGACATAAGTATGATTTCTCGCATCATCACTATGCATGAGAAAAAAGTTCACATTATTATCATTGTTGATACTCGAGCCAAAGCCTGCCAGTGATGATATTGATGTTTTCTTAGACCCCTTAATTGAAGAACTTAAAGAGTTGTGGTATGAAGGCACGAGGGCGTTTGGTGCTCACAAGGGTAAAGATTTCACACTTAAAGCAATGGTTATGTGGGTGATCCATGACTTTCCTGCCTATGGGCCCTTATCTGGTTATAATGTTCATAGTTATTGTAGATGTCCTATTTGTGGGGATGAAACTGAATCCAATTGGATACATTATAGTGGGAAGATAGGTTATATGAGTCATCATATGTTTCTGCCAACCAATTACCCTTTTAAGAACGATAAGTGTTACCTTTTACCTATCGGTTTAAAGCGTACGGAGGAACCTACTCATTTTTCAAGTTATTGAATTGAGAAAAAGGTGAAAGGGAATAAGTTTCTAGGAAAACAACCTCAGTTTTTAGGCTAGAAGTATAAATCTAGGGAGGATCCTCAAGATCTTAGTAAATTAAAGACATGATCTAAACGATCAATCTTATTTGATTTTACATATTGGAAAGATCACCGTGTAAGGCATGTAATTGATGTGATGCACATAGATAAGAATTTTGCTGAACATTTAGCATGAATATGTCTAGGTGGATATCATTCGAAAGATAGAGAGAGGGAGCATCACGATCTAAAGGAGATGAAAAAATTGTGGTTAAAAATTGATCCTATAATTGGAGGAAATCTATTCCCAAGAGTGCTTTCACTTTGACTACTATTGAGAAAAATATCCTTCTAGGCATATTGTTCAACTTAAAGACTCCGAATAGTTATTCCGATAATTTGTGCAGGGTTGTAAGATACTAAACAAATGACCTGAAATAGTGTAAGTGTCACGACTCGCACGTCATTATCCAATTAATCCCTCTATTATTTAGGCGTTGATTTTATGAGCAAATAGATCTTCGCATGCCATGCAGATTAATTTGTGCTTTACCTTACTATGTGAAAAAATGGTATAAACAAAAAAGACATTAAGAATGCGAAAGCTGGTTTAGCTGATGCGACTTTTGTCTTGGAAAAGTATTTTCCTCCATTATTCTTTGACATTAGGGTCCACCTGCTTGTACATTTATGTGATGAAGTTTTTTTTGTGGAACCATCAAGTATCGCTGGATGTATCCTTGTAAGTGATTGATGATAACCTTCAAAGACTACGTGAAGAATATACGGTACATTAGAGAGTCAATTGTAGAAGAATACATAACATCATAATCATCATTATACACTCGGACACATGCCAGAACAAGTTCTTAGGAGGTTTAATCTTCATGAAGAACAAATGATCGAGGAATCTGACGAGTTTTAGGATGAATTTCCTTTCGGTAACCCTAGAGAGGTGAGACTCACGAATCTGCAATACAATCAATAAACTTGTTATGTCTTCGAATTCCAACATGAAGTTAAAGTTTGGTGAGAGTATGTAACTGCACTATAACTTATTTTTGTTTGATTAATTGTATTACATATATTACCATGTAAATTATACAATTTCATGGACACATTTAGGAAATATGAGAGCGCAATGGCTAGAAATCAGAAGGGAAATGATTTTAGGGCATTGTATATCGAAAAATGTAATTACCACCTCTTTTGTTGCAGCTATTTATGTATGTGTTGTAAAACATAACATAATATAAATTCATTAACAAATGTAGCTTTTAAAGAAAAGTGGTGTCTCTTCAAGTCTTACACACCTAGCTGAAGGTACTAGTTTTCGTGCGAATGATTTTAAGATTTCCTCATCAATGGTTTTGATTTCATCTCATACCTGTACGAGGAAAAACTCTTGACACAAAGTAACGAAATGTCAATTTCTGCCTTGACTTCTTGTACAACTAGGAAACGTGCTAAAATTCCAAAGGACAATGTAGTAACCCTTTTTGGTATTGTCCAATAAATCATGAAACTAGATTACTTAGACTTAAAAGAAATCACAATCTATAATGACTGGGTTAAAATAGAGGGCACTATGAATGGTCATAAAGTTAATCTTGCCTCATAACCTGTCATGGTAGATTTATATAAGATGAAGAGTAAATATGACTAGATCTATATAAGATGAAGAGTGAATATGACTAGATCAACGAGCCTTTTATTTGTGCCTTTTAACATGTCAAGAAGGTATTCTACTCTAAGTGCATAAACGACGACAATTGATCTATTATTATGCATGCACCAACGGGTTTGACTACTCAAGAAGACGCATTAAAGTCCCCTTTAGAGTTTCAGTATGCTCTTGATGACAATCCTAATTTCACCATTCTTTTAGTTGATTTAGATGAAGTTTGAGTTTTGAAACATTATATTATTGTTATCTAGTTAATTCTTGTATGAAAACCCGACTTGTATCGTATGTATTGGAACAACTCTTGTACTTATTTACGTTTGTGTATTTTCTACTCATATATTTAGTTATTTTACACTTGTTTCCCCATTGCACACATTTTGTAAAATATCATTCTATATATCTTCTTAAGTTTCGAATCAACACTAATAATAAACCACCAATCCGAGGTAACCACACAAATGGTCACAGATTCCGTTGATGTTCAATATTTGTGTGGTTGCTTTGATTGGTGTTTGTGTTATGTGATGTTCATCTTTTGGTAATTGTGTTATGTGATATTCACCCAGACACAAGGCATCAAAGTCTCTTGTTAATAATACTAATTCCATTCCATTATATTATTCAATTACTAATCATACTTTATTCCGTGTTATTATTTCATTTTTAGATTGTATATACACTTCTATTAATAATTCCACTCTTTTTATGATCATATATACATTCACATATATTTTCATAAATAAAAAAAATCCAAAAAAGGGGGCCTATACCATAATTCCAAACTTAGAGTGTTCTTATAATTTTTTACACCTTCAACACATTTCACATATATTTTTATAATTAAAAAGAGACACCCTAGATTTTGATTATGGGATAGACCCCAACCTTGTTCACCTTACAAACTACATGGACTTTGCTGCCATTTTTGGTTACATAGGCGTTTGAAGTCATTTTAGGATTTAAGTCCTTTCTTACTTGCCATTTGGAATATTTTGAAGCCTTGTTTGCGGGCCTAATTGGAGAAGGAATATTTTGAAGGCTTGTTTTGTGGAAAAAAACAATCATTGCATTGGATTTCGATGAAGATATTGCGATGTTATTATCGTATTCACACAAGCACGCATTGTATTATTATTTGTATTAAACACTTTGAGGGCTTTAGTTAGTTAATTGGTGTTGTATTATTTTTTATTATTTATGGATGGTATAGTGGCTTAAGATTTATTTCTAAAAATATAAAAAGGTTTGAAAGATGTACAATTTTTTTTTTGGATGGGGAAAATTAAAATTTATTTTGTCACGACTTTGGTCACAATTTTGATTAATGAACACAATTAAATGCCCATTGAATGGTCAAAGACTGGGTTACGGTTATGAGCCATGATAAAAAATAAATGCCTCTTTAATGGTCACAGGCTGGGTCACGGTTCTAAGCCATGACCACCGGGTTATGCTATCAAACCGTGATAAGCCAATCAACACTGATGTCACCCTTTAGATCGTGATCCCAATATGGGGTCACGATTTGGGATCGTAAATCACAATTTTATCACCCTCAATATGGTTATGCTCCAAAACCATAACCCACAGGCCCTGGTTACGATCCAAAATCATGACCGTCAGTCTCTTTTGGGTCAGTTCTTTTCAATTTTTGTTGAGATAATTAATTAACTTTATTGAATATGTAGCCTTTTCGATTTACTATATGAAAAGTTGTGTCACTTCTCCTCTAAGTGCATTGAATCAAATTCATCATTACGAAGTAGATAATTTCAATTACGAAGAAGATAATTCCAACACATATATAAATACAGTTTATTTTTTGTAGTCCTCGCTAGAGGGAGCAAACAGAGTTTTAATAATTATCAATATAAAATAATAATTTCTAATTTCCTCCAGGGATGACTACTTAAATAATATATAAATACACATAAAGACATTGGTAACACACACATCAATTAATGCAATACATTATGAATTCGTTTATTATTCCGCAATAAAAATTCAATATTAATTTATTATACTGAGTGTATTAACAAAGATTAGAAATTTCGTAGTGAGAATTCACACTGCGAAATCCCTATGCGAAATGACGGTGCGAACTCTCACTGCGAAATATATAGACAAACTCTTGAACTACTGTCACTTTGTATATAAATCATAATTACTTTTAACACAAACCACATATTTTTCAAGGGATGGGCTATTATCTACTTCTATAAATGTTTGGTATATTTGGCTATAACATGTCATTATCTCTTCCTCTTATATAATTTAAAGCTATATTTCTCATCAGAAATTGCATACAATATGAAAGAAATGTTTGATCTTAATGATGAATTGATAATTAAGATATTTTCACTTTTGTCTATTGCTAATATTTTGAAGGCGCATTTGTTGTTTGCATAAAAATTGATGCAATCCTTAGGAGGACCATTTTTTTTCCAAATGTAAGAAAATTATAATGCTTAATATATGTTATATTTTACAGTTCCAAAAATGGTGCCCTACACCTAAATATATATAGAAGCAATGTTTATTTCGCAGTGCGAAATGAGTATTTTCTCACTATGAAATATGTAATTCATAATGCGAATTTATAAAATAACCCACTGTAATATTTTATAAAAATATTTTATAAAAATATTGATTTTTTTTATTCTTTTGCAAAAATGAATTCCTCTAGCGAGGACTATGACCACCAAAATAAATAGATATAATAATGATTTCCTTTCATAAAAAATACTACAAAATAAATAAATGGTAACAAGGACTATTAAAAGAAAATGACATATATATATTAATGATGTAGTGTTATAAAAAAATTTAAAAATAAAAGAAATAATTATTATTTTTGCACTATTATATCACAATTACATTTGCAATCATTGTCAACATAATTTCAACTGAAAAAAATGAACAATAAAATAATTGAGCACTTTTTCATTATTTGTTTGCAAAAGCGAAAAAAAGTTCATGAAATCGTTTTTGTGCTGGATCAGTTCTAAAATCAAGTTTTCACTTAATGTTGGCATTTCTATTTATTAAGATAAGATTCAATTTTTTTTTAACATAATGAGGAATGTACAAAAAATTTACATTCCATAATTACAGTAGGTGAACACTATTTATAACAAGACGAGGAATGTATAAAAAAACTTATATTTCAATCTGCAAATGAGACAACTCAAAATTTGTATGAAGACGTTAATGATGAGAAATTTTTGTTGAAACAACAATGGAGAAGTTTTTCATAGATTTGGACATTTCTTATTTTTTAAAATCCAATAAACATGGGGGATAATAACTGTGTAACACCTCGTATTTTTGGGCATGTATTAATTAATTAATTCAATTAATTTTAAATTACTTGTGTGTAGTAATTTAATTTAATTAATTATTATTAATATTTATTTAAATTTTAATCCGGTGTGTGAATGATTAATATTTATGGGATTTAAATTTACTAAGTGAATAGTAATAATTTAATTACGTCATAACGAGCGATAGTGACGTGACATTTATTTATCTCAACCGGGAGTCAGGCATATACTATATTGGGGATGAGAAAAGAACTTTTAGTAAAATAATTCGGATGACAATTCTAAGTATATAGTTGAGTTCGATGGGTCGAAATAGTCGAAAAAGAGTGCCTATTGGTAGTAAATGGGTCTCGGGGCATTTTTAGGGATAACCAAGCCCACATGGGAGTGTTTGGGCCCTTTTAATAAAGCCCACAAGCCTAGAAACCAAATTGAATTAATAAACCCCAAAAGTGAGAGGGTGTGGGAGCCATAACTCATTTTAGAATACCTACGTAAGTAGAGAAGAAAAGAGGGAACAATTGGAAAGACTTTAAGGGCCAAAATAAAGAGCAAATGTTTGTGTTCTTCAACAAATCATCATCTACGCCAACAAATTCAGACCCTACGAACCCTAAGGCAAGTGGTTAAACTTGCTTTCAATTTTAATTTGTGAAAATTGCTTCATATTATAATGGGTGTGACAAACCTAAATTGGATGGGTATTTATATAGAATTGGGTTTTCAATTTGTGGGACACTTTGCTGAATTTAAAACCTAGGGATTGATTGCGTAAATTTATGATTGACCCAAGGATTTAGGGTGTTTAGAACCTGTGTATGTATGTATTTATGATGGATGGAGGTTTGAGTGAAGATTTGAGTAAAAAACAAAAGCTTGGATTAACAATAATGGAGGAAAAAAATGCTGAAGAAGGAGCTGCCAGGCCCATTTAGTCGACCGCGGGTACCAATTATAGGGCATTTCGACTTTTTTTATTTTGTTTTCTTTACTCTATTTTTTTGGTAAATCCTCTAAGGGTTAATTAATGTAATTTTTTTTTAATGGAAAACTATACCTAGGGACTTGGGGAATTATTATTTAATACGAATAAAGGGGGTGTTGAATTTATTAGTGGGATTTGAATAAAACGCTATAATACGGGCCAAACGAGTGGGTTCGAAAATTATGGGTGAGAGGCATACCATTGTAAAATTAATTAAAGAGAGATTAATTAAAGTTTAGAGTCGGGAAAATTGACTAGGATATTTTGGGGCTAGTGCTACGGGTGCTTAGGCACGAATTTGGCCGAATTAATTTATTATAGAGTTATATAATAAAATATTGAATATTCAAAATAAAAATGGTGTTAACCTTAATAAGTGAAATTTGAGGAATAAGTTCTACAAGATGAAATTTCAGCACCGAAGGTGCGAGTCTGGGTAATTTAGTTGGGTGACTCAACTCGAGTGATAAATAAATAAATGTTGGAATTATTTAAATCACAAGTCGGTATATAGACATGAGAATGTTAGGCTAGTGTTATGATAAATTGTGTACGGAGTAGGCTGAATTAATTAAATATATATATATATATATATATATATATATATATATATATATATATATATTGGTATGTTTTATAAATATTAGTGTGAATAATATTTATAGGAATACATACCCCTCTAGTGCTATCATGGAAGGTTACGCGATGTGGGTAAATCCCATGACTTGAGGAGCAAGGTGAGTATAGTCCCCAGGTTATAGCATCCGTAATTAGGGGTGAGACATCTTGGGTATGATTTGGTCTCATTTTCGGAGGGAACTATGACCGCCTCCGCTGTGTTCATTTTGTTTCACTGATTCGGGGAACTAACCGTGTCCTGGTGGATGAGTATACCTGGAATGATAGCATTATATAGAACATCTAGTGAGTGCCTACTCGGGAGGATAGTTTTATATATTTATGACATGCGTGTTAATGTTTTAAGATGTTTTTACGTATATATGGTGCAGATAATTATATACAGGTAAAATACATGATGCGAATGGTATGGATTGTATATGTAACTTGTGAAAATGTTATATGGTTCCAAATTGAGAATAATGATTAGTTAAGTTAATGTGATATATAACTTATAAATCACATGTTAAATGTACTCGGCTAGAGTAGTGTGACAAGAAGGAATTATATAACAAGAACTAGTTATGGGGTAGATGACTAGATGTGTTATATAGAAAAACGTTAGATGTGCACAATAATTGAGGACTGAGAGTGCGACACTAGCTTAAATATGAAGAATATGCATGCATTTTAAGTCACTGCAATTTAATTCACTTGATAAATATTTTCAAAATATTTTGGGTTGTAATCCTTGCTACCAAATATTTTCAAAATATTTTGAGTGTCCGACCACAAGGGCACCAGAGTTGACTTCTGTTTAGAGTACGAAGCTGCAGTACATGTGGGCGCTGCAGGACTTGCACTAGACGCTTCTCTTATTCACTCCTAGATAGGGATAGCATCTCAGTTGTACTTTTTAGCATGTTGCTCCTGTCAGCTGTACATTTTATTTTGGTTCAACTTATATTGGGAAATATTTTCTATGCCTTAGATTTATTTGGTTTGGATGTTTCTTTTTGTCGATGTTTACTCGGCTAGCATTTTATTCAGATATTTGTGAAATGCTTAGACTCTATTATATTGTGATGATTCTATTTAGTCTCTTATTGCACTTTATGTTTTGGTTAATTCAAAAGATAAAATTGTCACTGGCTTAATTTATTATTAGGTGGTTAATAATTAACAAGTTTTCAACAGTGATGCTAAGAATGACACATATGAAAATCTCGTTCAATTTGATAAAGGCCCGATCACCCGGCATTTAATTAGACGGGGTGTCATAAACTGTTTTGTTATGATAACCGGTTATTGTCGGTTAACACTTTGAAGTATCAATTTTTAAGTCACATGTCGCGCACTTTTCAAGGATATTTTAGTAAAGTACGCATGTAATATTAATAGAAAAGGACCTTAGACTGAACATGTTTTAAGACGGAACTTTTAGTTCCAATCGTTTCATGCCAAGGGGAATCGCTGATCGGCTAAAAAATTAAAGGACTTTTTATATATTGGTCCTATATAAAGAGGATTTTCCTAAATAAGTCTTAGTGATTTTTCAATCATCAAATAGGTCCCATTCCTAATTTTTTGAATTTTATCTATTTTTATTTTATTCTATAATTTTACCCTTTTAAAACCAACAATACATAACTTCTTTGGGGACGTTACACCAGTGGTTGAATTTTTTTTCTTCCTACTTTTAATCTTCAAATGATCATAACTTTTGATTTACAAATTTATTGTTCGTAAAATTACTATTTTTAAAATCTTCTCACCGAGCTCTATCAAACAAAATCCATGAAGCCCACAATATTTCAAAGGAAAAAATTACACAAACAATAACATTTACTATATGCACCGAAAAATGAAACAAATTTATATTTGAGACATTTTCAGAGACAATAACATTCACTATGTCAATATTACACACACAATAAAATTTACTGTGTTCACTGAAAAATATAATCCATAAATTTATCAAACAAGATTCATGAAGCACATAACATTTCAAAGAAAAGAAATTATACAAACAATAATATTTACTGTGTGCACCTTTAAGAATAGAACTTAATTAATGGTTAACTAGTCAAAAAGACTTAATTAAGAAAAAATACTCAAAATAGGACTTACATATAATAATACTTATTAACTGGGTTGTAATATTAGTTGTTAGGATTGAACAATAATACAAACAAGTTTTTTAAATAAATGAGTCAATTAATGTATAATCCCCAATATAAATATATATTTTGTAAAAAAGATACCTATTTTTAGTTTAACCCATTTAATCCCTCAAACACCCATTTATCTAATATTCTCTTATTTTGAAAGGTTGGTGCCAACGACACTCCACCTCACCCATCACCCCCACCCACCCCACTTTTGGAGCTCTGGTGGTCCAAACACTTGTTTATCAAATATTCTCTTATTTTTAAAGATTCACGTTAGTAGCACCCCACCACCACCTCCACCCACCTCGCTTTCCGAGCTCCGCTTGGTTCAAACACCAATTTATCCAATATTCTTTTCTTTTTAAAGATTCGCGCTAGCGGCACCTAATATCCACCCCACGAACCCCACTGTCGAAACTCCAATGCCCCGCATCAGAGCTCCGACAGTGGAGTGGGTAGGGGTGGGGCTAGCGTGAACCTTTAAAAATAAGAGAATATTGGATAAATGGGTGTTTGGACCCACCGGAGTTCCGACAAAGGGGTGGGTGGGGTGCCGCTAGGCCTTTAAAAATAAGAAAATATTGGATAAATTAGTGCTTGAGAGACTAAATGGGTTAATCTAAAAATAGGTATCTTTTTTACAAAATATATATTTATGTTAGGGATTATATATTAATTGATCCATTTATTTAAACAATTTGTTTATATTATTATTTAATCCTAGCAACTAATGTGACAACCGAGTTAATAAGTATTATTATATGTAAGTCTTATTTTGAGAGTTTTTTTCTTAATCCTATTGACAAGTCAACTAGTTCTATTTTTAAAGGTGCACACAGTATATATTACTGTTTGTATATTTTTTTCTTTAAAATATTATGGGCTTTGTGGATCTTGTTTGATAAATTTGTAGAGTTCATTTTTCGGTGAACACAGTAATTTGTACTATTTGTGTAATATTAATAAAGTAAATGTTACTATCCCTGTAATTTTTTTCTTTGAAATATTATGGACTTCATGGATCTTTTTTGATAGATCTCGATGAGGAGATTTTAAAAATAGTAATTTTGTAAAAAACGAATTTTTGTAAATAAAAAATTATGATCATTTGAAGATTAAAAATAGAAAGAAAAAGAGTTCAACTATTTGTGTAACTTCTCCCAAAAAGTTACGAATTGTTAGTTTTAAAAGAGCAAAATTATAAAAAAATGTTTCAAAAAATTAAGATTGTAACCTTATTTAGTGATTGAAAAGTCACTAAAATTTATTCAAGAAAATCCTCTTCATAAATAACTTATACGTAACAAAAACTCAAAATTAAAATGTTGTTGTCACGGGAAATAGTTATCTTTGTGTTTATTTTTCATGTGTGGGGTTTGTCTATGCGACACAAGTTATTTCTCCTTCTAAAGGGATATACTATTTTGGGTCATTGAATACTTCTAATTTCTCTAATCACGGCCATAATATCTTGGTTGACATAATTAAAATCCCCGTCGGTCATTATATTCAACACTGCATCATTAAAGATCCCATAATTTATATCTTAATATTTTCAAATATGCAAAATGATTGGGAACCATAGGCTTAGAATTCAGATTGAAGCATGGTTGGTGATAAGAAGTAACAAAATAAATAAATAAATTGCAACCCAAAGTAGGGTACCATCATGTGTTATTCTTTCTTAACCATAACGGGATTCAGTGGTAGGCCCAACCTGATATTTCATCTTTAGAACTTTACATAACTATATATTCAGTTAATGGTATAACAAATTTAGAATATGGCCCACATTGATATCCATCATCTATGGCAGATCCAGAAAATTTTCTAGGAAACATTACCAACTTGGATCATGATTATCACTTGAAAGCGCTTCTTTGTATAGATATTTTTTGGAACATCATTTATAAAGGATAATGCCGAAGGAGATGCATGAATAAACATGATTGATTAGTCATAATTTACTTATTTGTTTTGTGGAACAAGAGGAGTAGGTGAAAGAAAAATCTTATAACCTCTCTTTCTCTCACTCCCATTCACATCACATGATAAGAAAATAAAATGTCACAGCACACCACTTTGGAGAAACTCTCAAAAATAAATTCGTGATATCAATAGTAGAGTTCAAAGTCAATGATTTTAGTGAAGAAGTGATGATTTGTCGCCCAAGGGAGTGTTTGTTGAAGATTCTAAAGAGAGATGTTTCGAGTTCCAATACAGTTCATTTACTTGGGTAAAGCGAGAGGAAAATGATTTCCGTGTTTAGAAAGGATGTTGTCCGCCAACGTTCGAATTTCCTGTTTTCATGTTGTTATTTCGCACCCACTCACTCATAATCCTGACTACGTCCCTAGTTATGTCCATGTCAAAAAAATGTGTAACCTTACTTGGATAGATTTAAACTCTTGCTAAAGAGTTTCACAATATGAAATTGTACGTTTTCAGTATAAATATAGTGGCTTCAGTTAAATAATTTTATTTAACTTGAATGGAGATTTAAATCACACTAGAAAGGGTCTCACAACATAAATCTAATGGCTTCAGTTAAGAAATTGAATGTTGTTTGTAGCAATTCATTTAAAGAAGTGCTTTGAGTCCCCAAAAAAAGTCCTCCAAATCATTTCTAAACAGCAACTAGTGTTATACCTTGTGGTATGATTCCTGATATGATTATTGTTAGGCACAACACTTTGTTGTTTTAAGGAATGATTTTGAGGATTTTAGGAGTTTCCAATTTCCTTTGTTGAATGATGGGCAAATATCTATGCTGACTAGGTAGCAAGTTCTGGTGGTGCATTGTACAAATAATTTGTACAAATTTTTTATACACACATTAATGTGGCACCAATTAATAATTTTGGGACCTGCACTTTTAATATTTTATATAATGAATTAAGGTCAATATCATATTCCTTTCTATATTTAGATTTTTAGAATAGTGGTTTTCAAGTTTATAAATCTAGTTCCTCTGGTATAATAACATTTATTTGTGTACTCCCTTTAGAGTTAGGAATACACAAAACAAGTAATTTAATTTGTTATAGTTAAAGAGGTATTAATATATATACCCTTAATCACATTCATTTAAAATTCATTCTAAAAATAAACACATAACCTCACCACCACCCCACCCCATCCACCGGACTCCTGGCCAGAACGCCGAAATCCTCGCCGGGGACCGCCGGAATTTTCGCTAGATTGTTTCCCTCTGCTCGTTTCACTCTCCCTTCGTCAATTTCCTTCATTTTTTTGGTCCGCGTCAGCGCCACTGTTGCCAACGCCAGAGAAGAAGGTTTTTTGATGGAAAAAATAGTGTTCACCAGAAAAAAGAGAGTTTTCGTCATAAAAAATGAAGGTTTTAGTGAAATAGTAAATTTATCGGTGTCGATTTTTTTGTAACAAAATATCAAATATGGGTGTTGTTGGATAGTTCTCGACGAGGAGATTTCAAATATATAAATTTTGTAAATTTGGATTTGTAAATTTGAAGTTATAGACTTTTAAAAATTTGATGAGTTTTTTTGTATGAGTTGTCAAATGGTAAATTGACATTTTTTCATGGTATTTTTGTATAGGAACTAAATTTATAAAATTATGTGAAGTATTCTATTTTTATACACTTTGAGTTAGATTGAACCTTTTTTCAAAACCCTTAATTTTATATTTATTTCTCTGTAATATTAATTGGTGCCATATTAGATTATATAAAAGAATTTGTACAATAAATTATTTGTACGAATACTATTTTTCCTAAAGAAATCTCTCGGAAGTGATATAGTCTGATCTTACTGAGTTGGCATTCAAGTTGTTAGTTTGTGTTTAAAAGAAGAAACTAATTATAATTTGGGATATTTTGATTTAGCCCAACATTTAGTTTTAATAATTAAACTTTTCTCATCATTTTGTTTTACTTTAACCTTTACTCATAATTTTTAGGGGTAATAGTTATCAAGTTCCATTCACTTAGTCAATGAAGCGTCAATCAGACAAGAGATCATTTGACTTAGTCAGTGATGGATTCTCAAAATACATCCTCACAACTGTTATATCGTTTTTTTTTTTAAAAGTTCACCAAATCTTTAAAAGTCCATAATTTCAAATCTACAAATTAAAAATTCACAAAATTTATATAATTGGAATCTACTCCTCAAGATCTATTAAACACCCATATTCGATATTTTTTGACGAAAAAATCGAAACAGATAAATTTACTGTTTTTGTAAAACCTCCATTTTTTCCAATGGAAACTCCATTTTCCCGGCGAAAATTCTTCTTTTACAGCGCGGGCTATGGTGCAGCTGGCGCGGAGTGGAAAAAAACAAAGAAATAGACTATGATAGAGAAAGAAACAAGTAGAGAGAAACATTCCAACGAGAATTCCGGCGGCGTACGGTGAGATTTTTCGATGGGCTATATCCGACGAGTCTTCGATGGGGTGGACGAGATGGGGGTAGGGGTGGAGATGAAGCTGCTAGAGAGAGAAAGATTATGGGATTTTATGTTTGTTTTTAGAGAGAGTAAATGGATTTAAAATGGGTATATGTGAGGGTATATTTGTCTAACTATATGTAGTTTATAATAAAAAAAAACTTGGTACATTAAAAAAAAGTTAATGGAATTTAATGCATCTTTGACTCAATAAATGTGACTGACATTAAATTATCCCTAATTTTAAGCATTCTCATGATACTCCCAATATCAAACTCTAATTACAATAACTAACCGTGACCCTGGTTATAGCAATTCAAAAAATTTTAAAAAACTATTTATTTAACTCAAGATTATTTTCATTTTTTTACAACAAACTTGCATTTTGCATTTTTGTTTCTTTTGTTTTTTGTTTTTTTCACCCTTTCAAATTTTTCTCTTAATTATTTTTAAGTTAATAGAGAAAATGAAAGCAAACAAAGAAAGGAATTAATAGTTCTCTTACATATAAGCAATCTCCTTTTAAAAGTGAAAAACTTATTGGACTTAAAAAAAATAAAAATAGAAAGGCATAAAGTAAAACCTTATCTTTTTAGAGATGCTTATAGATAAAAAAAACTATTACAAAAAACTGGTTGAAAGATTGTTCTTGGATTTTTTTATGCAGTAAAAATGGCAATAAAACAAATTATAAAAAATGATGTTCTTTTGTAAAAAATGTTTTGTGAAAATTATTTACCATTATATAAAATTGTTTTAAATTGTTGTTTATTATTATTATTTTCATGTTTTTAACAATTTTGATTATATGAAAAAATGTTTTTATAATTAAAAATTGTTTTAATATATTGTCTTACTCAATTAATATAATAATTTAATAAGTGTCTTTGAGTAGATAACAGAAATAAAGAGTGGATTGACATGTAATTATGTAGAATAAGGGTAATTTGAGTTTTTTTAGTAAGAAAAATAAAAGTTTCCACCTTTTATGCTGAGCAAAGTCTAAAGAAAACTAAATGAGAACCAAAGTCTACTAATTAAAACTAAATGATGAGTAAAGTCAAAATACCTTATAATTTCAATTATAATGGTTGAAATTTGACTTGAAGGAATAAATTTTGGGACATTGACTAATAAATCTTTTGAAAGTCTATATATATATATGATCATACCAAGCAATAATCTTCTTTGTATCTTAAATCCACAAACTTTCTAATTAATTAAAGATAAGTTCAAATGATAAACGTCATATACGTAAGTTACCTATTTTACCTTTATTAATGTAGGCATTATCACACTTATTAATGTAGATACAATTGCAATTGTGTAATCAAATGGCCCCTGTGCTAATGAATAAGTGTAACTGTCATTACAAAAGATGGTTAATTGGGATTGATCTATTAGGGACGGTTTTATAAGGCCGTTTCTAAAACTCGCTATTTGGAACGATTAAATTCGTCTTATATACAAATATTATTAGGGATAGGTCGATCCATCCGTCTTATATAATACATAAATTAAGTTATAAGTATGACGGTTAATTGGTGTTCTTAAAGTATTGGTCCTTTAAAACCTTTAAAAGATGAATGTTGGCCTAAATTATACACGGTTTCTCCATCCCAAAAATAATTTTCCCCACTCTCTCTCTCTCTCTCTCTCTCTCTCTCCCCCTAGCAACGTTCTCTTCTCCTTCTCAGCAAACCCATTCCATTCCCAAAGCCTCTGATTATTACCCCTATACTCGTCTCTATCTATTCCCAAAGTTGCCAAACACCCCATACCCCACGACCTCTATCCCTTCCCAAAGTAAACCCTTATCCGTGGGAAACCTTAAAGATGGGGTTTGTTGAGGTACACAACCCCCCGGCGTGTTCATGTACCTTTTTTATTCCTATTTTTTTTGGTTAACCTCTATATTCGCACTGGTATCAGGGGCAGTGCAGAAGTCATGGTCGTGGTGTTCATTTTTAATGTGAAATACTAAAATTTAGTTTGGATTTATATAGCTAAAAATTTCCAAATTGTGAACTAATATTGAATAATTTTAATTTAAAGGTATAGAAGATCTTTAGGGTCCTTAAAAATATTGGCTATTTTCTTTTAGGTTTGCATAAATACTTCAGGAAAAAAATTCCCTTCGCAATATATGTTCTTGTAATGATTTTCAATTAGTTAATAAATTTTCTATCATTTGCCAAAATATAATCTTTAACATTATGATTATTTTATCTTCCAGAGGTCTGAACATCATTTGATTCAATATGAATATCATGTGAAATAGGTGTTTTCCAGCTCTATGACTTTATTGACAAATGTCACCACTTGTATTTTGCTCATTTATAAGTCAGGTGGTTATTTTTTAGGGTTATTATATTTTCGAATTGGTTATTTGATATATTTGGGGATGACTGTAGTCTAAATCATATAGTTTATGTTTTAAGTTGGTTGTTTTATTTTTTGGAGATGTTATGTTGGGAATCTAGAATATGAATGAATTAATTTTGGGGGCTACGATGATCTTTTGTTTTCAATATTTATTTGTCATAACCAATACATTTATTGATATTATGACTGATATTGAATGAACTTTGAAGATTTGTATTTAAACATGGAATCCACATAAGGGGCAAGCTTCAAAATATGGACATACAATAATAGAAATATTTTAATCACTAACCATGTCTTTTGGGACCACTAGAACTGTCCCTAAAATGCAGTGTCACAATAGAAATTTTGGCAGCAATTTTGGCCCCAACTTTTAAGGGACAATTAATACCATCCCAAATAATATTATTTGGGACAGACAAACTCCCCTAATAAATAATATTATTATGTATTTTGGGATGGCTAGAACTGTCCTTAAAATGCAATGTCACAATAGAAATTTTGGTAGTAATTTTAGCACCAACTTTTAAGGGGTGGTTGATACTTTACAAAGTAATATTCATTTGGGATGGCCAAACTCTCGTCCTTAAAAACAGAACCATTGACAGTTTGCACGGGATGGTCAAAAGATCGTCCCATAGAATTATTAGGGACGGCTCAAACCATCCCTAATACATTTGGGATGCCTATCATATATGACCATGGCTTGTCGTCCCTAAAACCGTCCCTAAAGACCTTTAGAGACGAATATATAGTCTTTAGGGGTGGTTTTTACCCTTCCCTAAAAGTGAGTTTTTTGTAGTGTATCTACATTAATAAGTGTAATGGAATCTATATTCATCATTGTAATTGTATCTACATTAATAAGTATAATTATATCTACAGTAATAAGTACAACTATATCTATATTCATCGGTGCAAGTGTATTTGTATCTACATTAATAATTATAACACACACGAACTTATTGAAAAGTCTAAAAAATGCGTTTCCTTGACATAAATCACAATAAAATTAAGGGATTTTTTTTTACCATTTTCCCGATAAATTTTTGCAATGCATTTTATGCCTATTTTGATAGGAAATATGTTATACCGGAGTAAAGACTTTGTTCAATTCTCAATTTTTATAGCAAAGGTAAAATATGTTTTCGAATTTTATCCTAAGGGTTCAGGATGACGAGATTGGATCCCCACCTATGGAAGCCTACAATAGATCTGTGAAATAATTTTTAGGGTAAATATGTCATTACAAATAATTAAGGAGGGAATGATTGTTTAAATAGTTTAGAAAATTTAAAAATTGTGTTTACACAAAAGATCCATCACCAGAATGACATACAACCTCTTTATCTCAAATTTTAGATGAAATTATATACCATATTAGACTTACATTTAACACTGAATTTGACTTTACTTCTTGTGGATATTTTTTTAGAGTTCGAACATACCAAAAACATTTAAAAATAAGGTCTAATGATATTATAATGCTACACAATGCATTCCCTACTCGACTTTACATCTTGCGGGTATATTCTTAGAGTTTAACATGCCAAAAACATTTAAAAATAAGGTCTAATGATATTATAATGCTATATAATGCCTTCCCTACTCGTTAGAGTAGACACAATTGACTTATTTTCATAAGAGTAACCCTCCCATTTTAAACCCAATTTAGTCTCTTCAATTGATAGTTTTTATAGAAATTTCTCCCCATAATGTTTTAGTCCTGCAACTTCTTAAACTTAAGAGGTTCCAATCAAGAAAAAATGATAAAGTGATTCAAAATTGGTTTTGGTTTAACCAGAAATGTCTCAACTGACATATAATATCTCGCTTATAAACAATTAAATCTAAATTCAACATAAAAGGGAATTATTAATTTCAGTTTAAAACTAGAAGTCTTATAATCAATCTTAATCTTAATATATTAATTTCATATTATGTATTCCACATTTATACAACTCCTCATTAAATAACCCACACCAAATGTATTCCGCATTTCCTAGTATAATTAACATTTATAATCTCCAATGACGATATAATTTAAATGAAAATTATTGAGAGAGTAAAGTGAAAACACACACAAACAAAGCACGCGGTTCACCAATTTAACTATGTCTATGGGTGATGACGACTTACTTTATTTAATTGAATCAACCAGGGCCACAAATCTATAGAATCCCACTCGTTCTTAATAGTGTATATGATGGAAACTAATGGAAAAACTTATTTCAACTTATCTCAAAATAAGATACATATACGTAGGATAAAAAATGGGTAAACGATCCAAATTACTCTTCATTATATATACTTTAGCACATTTGATACTCATTTACTATAGCCACTATGACCACTTTACGTAAATGAAGCAAACCTTTTGAAGTAGTTATATGCCTATGGGTCTACGTTTAATTAATTAATATCTTAATTATTTACAATGTTATAAAAAATTAATTAATTTTTTCATTTGAACCAGTTTTAATTTTACCGAATAAAATTAATTAGTTCAAATTATTATGCAAGGGATTCTCAACAAAAGGAAATAACCAAAAAATCACACTAGCACATAAGTCCACTAACACTGAATAATGATTACATGTATTAAAAGAACTCACAAAGGACTTACATAAATGAAAATGATTATTGGTATGAAGCCAATCCCTAGTGTTATGATCCTTTGCATTTTCCCATACTAGCAATAGACGTTCTAGTCCAAAAATCAACTACCTAGCTTCCAAGGCCTTGGTATGCTTTTCCACTACCTTAAAATCATATAAGTTGAGAGACGCTCACACTCTTAAATGAATCTCTCAAAATCAAATGAAGGATTTTTGATAACTGGACTTTGTACTTTGAAAGACGCATTACAAAGTTATTTATACTTTGACAGTAAAATAACTTGACCACAACACATTTCCCAAATATACGACCCTCATTCGAACCAGGTGCCCTTGTTCAAATGAGGTGACTTTTGATCGAGGTCTTCTTGAATAAAGTTCTTATTGTAAGAAGATATTTGAATGAAAATTAGGATCTTCGTTTGAAACCTTCTTCTTTTGATGTTACCTTATTTGATGAAGTGTATCTTACAAGGTTTGTTGCTTGAGAAATAATGACCTTTATCGAAAGTTATTTTGATCGAGGGAATATTTTTCGAATAAGATCCTCATTTTTTTGTGAGACTGTATAATAAAATACTTAAAAAAACCTTTTCAATTATGTTTCGAAAATAACTTTCATCCCATCAATTCTTTATTTAAAAGATAAACTAAACGAAATAAAAAACATGAAAACCTTACCCAACCTCAAATATTCTTTTATCTGAAAAGTCTGGCCCCGTCCAGTCCTCTATGTCATGGTACTTATCTATTTGTCTTCAATAGTATGATCTTTACAACTCATTAGGCTCGATACAAAGGTACAATGACACAAAAATATTTGTTCCCAAATAAAGTCAATATAAACTAAACCTAGGGAGTGTAAAACATGTCCTTAAACCTTCTCTAGCTATGGACTAAGCTACACTATAGCGACGGTTTCCTTTATTGGAAGAGAACTTCTAAATCAAGGAAACCAAAATCTCAACCCAGTTTGGACGGGCAGTGAACCCATTGAAAACATGAATAGGATTAATTCCTAGACAATATCCATAAATATCCACCTTGGTGCCATGATCGATCGGTCCTTCTGAGAAGGATCAATTGTTCAGGTGCCCCTAACAGTTTTCCTATAACTGGAGGTCTCACTAACTAGTTCAGAGGCAATAATTATGCCTACTAGATGTTATGTGTCAGTTTTATTTCTCTTTATCTCTCTATCTCTCTCTCTATAGAAAATCCCAAAACTCCATTCCTTTTGCCTTTTTACCCTTCCTTTACTAAACACCCATTTTTTTTACCCCTGAAACCCTTTTACTTTTCCTTTTTTCTCACATAAACCCCCCAAACCCCAAACTCACTACTTATCTTCCAAAAACCTCCTTAATACCAAAGACGCTTCAGATCTATTAAAAAAATAAATTTAAGATGGAATACTGCCAAAATAGAAAAGTGCTTGTGTGACATCACATGTACGTTTTCTCTAATTTTACTATGAGAATACATATCTATCAAAAGGCGGTGTTGTGCTGCAACACCACTCATTATCTTCTTATTATTCATCTTCTTATTTGTTACTTTTCTATAAAGTTCATGTCCAAATTACGTTGACTTTGATTCTGCCTATGGCTGATACGTAGGCAAAATAGGTGGCCCAACCCTAAAGCTCATGTTAAGTCGTGTACATATTTACCTTTTTCTAGTTTTATTTTTATTGTGAAATAAAAAGTATTTTCAAGAGTAAAGATTTTGTATGATGATAAATACAATTGATATATGACATCACTTCACTATCTTGTCTCTAATGTTCTTGAGATGAAAAGATGTACTTAAAACATGATGATATATATATCTCTAGGATTGTAATAATAAAGCAATCAAGAACCTCAATGGAATCATACAAGAAATATATAAACGGACAAATATGACAAAGTAATCCAAGCAAATCCTCCAAATACCAATTCGAAAAAAATACATATGAACAAAGTGTGTTTAAGCAATCCAAAGTAAGTCCTTTAAGAACCAATTCAAAGAACATGCATATGATCAAAGTGCTCAAACAATACAAGAAAATCCTCGAAGTACTAATTCAAAGAAAATTCATATGATCAGAGTGTGTTCAAGCATCCCAATCAAGCCCATTAACTATCTTTCATCATATGAAAAGAATTAATTATGAAACATTAATCATAGAATGAGAAGAATCAAGCATAATCCATAGCAAAAGTCAAGATCATCATATCCATAAACCATGAATTAAAGAAGAACAAATCCAAGAATCGATCATCATCAACACTCACGCAATTATCTCATTCCCAAATGTTTATAATCCAAGAAGCCATAAAAACATCCATGTATTCTCAACCATCAGAAGTTCAACCATAAGAAGCACACCTAGTCCATGGTAGGATCAACCTATTAGTACAAGTCCATTTAAAAGATATTTAATCAAGGATCAAGAGAACTTCACTCCACCATACCATACCATACATGTCAAATATCATTTATAGATCTTAATTGTCATGAACAATTAGAAAAATAATTAATTTTTCTATACAATCAAAGAAAAGTGATCAAACTCAAAAAGACCTTCCCAGAAGCTTTTAGTGATAAGGGAATTTTATAATAATGTAAATGAACTTTTATGATCTTGTATTTGCTAAAATCTTCCCAAAAGCCTAAACAAAGTAAAAATTTCGATAACACAATACCAGACACTTTAAGTCAAAGTGGATTTTAAGTGGACTTAAACTGCCGAACATGATCCGCCTCAAAATTGGATTTCAATGTGAAAGATTTTGTGAATATCAAAATAGCTCTTGGAATTTAAATTAACTTAAAGTACCTAGGTGGACAAAAATCCAATGGTGAGTTTTAAAAGTATGAATTCCCCAAAGCTCCTGAATTTACCATACTACCTACAACGATAAATTTTTAAAATAACCTATAAAGGGACCCTTTGGGCTCCTTCTTCAAATGCACGAGCTTTTAACACTATCTTCCAAAGATCAAAGTTCCATCTCATAAATTTTTTTCCTTATAATTGAGATTTCTAGAAATAGAAACCAAATCCTATTTCCAAAGTTGTTAGGTTTAGACCCAAAATCTCCATTGAAGTAAAGCTTCGAAATTCAAAACCCATTTGAGTAAAGTTTCAACCCCAAAGCACTCTTGAGATAATTTCTAAAATACCAATACAATATGTGTAAAATAAATGAAAATAAACTCTTAGGTTTTAAAGAGAGAAACTAAGACCCATTTTCAAGGTATGAGTTTCAAACCATAAAAACACCATTGAAGCAAACCTGCAACCAAATCCCATTTGAGCCAAAGTTTCTTAGCCAACCTATTCTTTAGCGAGTTTATAAACCCAATACCCAATTGTGCTAAAAATACAACCCAAAATGCGCTTGAGCATTATACTTGTGATTACTTACTTCTTTTACATTTCTATAGAGAGAAAGTATACTCATTTCACCATTATTTTTTGTGAAGAAACATTTCTTTATGTTTTGGTTAGGAATCTTATTATTGTTACTTACAATTGACCTTCACTGTATTTTTACGGCTGGTTATATTATAGTTTCGGGGAGTCAAGGCATAATAAGATGTTGGGCTCTTGCGTGTAATTCTTGGGAAATAATGAGTATAGTTCCCTTGTTGGTTGCGATATGTGAGGTGTTATGATTCTTTGTGAGGTTTATTAGTTTTGCCTTAGTGAACCGGAGATAATAAATTATCCCGAGAACCATCTCTAGCATAGATGTAGGAAAGGTCGAATCATCTTGAAACCTCAGTTTTCAAAGTTTCTCTAAGCCCTTTATCTTAACTACTTATGCTTGTTGTTGACTAATTTCTTATACTTAAATTGATTTTTCATATTACAATGAATCTTTAAAGAAAGTTAAGAAAGTTTTAAAATTGTCATAATTTCATAAATACCAAATTGATACCCGTTCCTAGGTATAGTTTTAGGTCAATAATTGGAATTAGATCCTAGCTCATAAATACTTATTTTGAAAAGTATATTTTGAGTTTAAAGATGAAAAACTATGGAAATTATTTCAAAAATGATTTTGCAAAGAAATGACCTTCCCATTTTTATGAAAGTATTTTACAAGCTATTAAAAAAAGGATATTTCTTATTATTCAATTTGTATTATTATTTATAGAGAATTTTTAGTGACAAAAATAACCCCTTTCATCTAGAGTGGGTATTGAAAAAAAGAAGGAATTTAATCTTAAAGATTTGAAGATTATCATGATATCTCAGGAAGGGAATCTTATTTCATGGATGCAAATGAAGCGTGAAACTTCCTCATAGAGGAGTTCATAAAAGAAACAGATAGTTTAATATTGGAAGAAAAGAATGTGAGAGAAAAGACCCTAAATTCATTAATTCACAATCGTAAAATTCTTATTCATATAACCAAGAAGAAGAAGTCCTTTACACAATCTCAAGCTCAAAAGACGATGTTATTATGAAAGATTGCATAAGTTCACCATCCGACAAGAAACTGAAATGTAACCATTGTGTACAAAAAGAACCAACAAAAAACTAATAAACGATGAGGTAAACTCAAAACCTTTTGATATAGATAATTTTTTAAAAGAAGATATGATAATTGAATATCATCAAGTAAATCAACTTTATGATTTATTGGTAACTAGTTGTAAAAACTCAATGACTTTCACATTGCTATACAAAATGAAAACAAAGACCTTTGTGTGTCACAAAATAAGTGTTTCAAAAGAAAAAAAAGAAGTTAATATTAGAAAATGATAAACTCAAGAATGAAATTTGTACTTTGTGGAAAGATAAAAGTAAGGACCCTCCTTGTCATCAAACCAAAAACAATTAACTAAGAAAATTAGAATCTAAATGGTAAAACACATTTTGTGAAAGCCAAAGAAATTACACAAAGCTCACATTGCACATTTTTCAAAAAGAGAAATCATAATCTTGAAATTTCGGTCACGTCTAAAGTTAGAAAAGAATGATTGTTTCATAATTTGTAAAAATAATGATCACACATATGTTGATTATAAATTTCATTCGTCTAATGATCAGTTCACATATTGTGGTAAATATAATCATACATTTTCTAGTTTACAAAATAAGAAAAATAAAAATTCATAAGTATAAACAAAGGAGATCATCATATTCCATCATTCACAAACTAGAACCCAAAACTTAAAGGGTGACGAAAATGAATGCTTGATCTTCACATTTTGTAGGTAATCAATTAATTCCCCAAAGACCTTATATTAAAGATACACATGTAAGGAAATAAGGATATTATAATGGAGAAAGATGGAGTGTTTGGAGAAGAGACACACATGTTAAAGGAGAAAGAAGAAGAATGATGATGAGACATTAAAGGCTTGAAAATGTCATAAGGAACTAAAGGAATCATAAAATGTGTAAATAACCTTAATTTTCAAATGGATATTTATTCTCCCTTGCATCTAAATGTAAAATACATGATGCATACGACCTATAGAAAATACTAATATACCGATCACAATAACTCATGTTGAATATAACTTAGTTGATCAAATTAATCATTGAAAGCTTCATCGTATCTCAACATATAACCACATTTTCTAAAAATGTCAACAGTATAAAAATGGTGAATATTCATGACTAAAATCTAATTGATGAATTTACACCATGAATCTTGCCATCAAGTTGAAAGTTAAAATATACAAGTAGTTTGATGACATATATTTAGGAAAGATTTTTGAAATATTGAGATGGGGTGTGAGAGTATATTTTAAAAATATTGAAAAAGTTTTTAATTAATTGGTTAAGGAATGTTTGATGAAATATGATGAAGATTCTTGTTGTTAAAAAACGTATTAGAAAAGAAATTGAATTGGGAAATGCGTTGGAGTAAGAGATTTTTTTTAAAAAAATAGGGATTTTTTAAAAAGAATAAGTGAAAAGATATATGTTAAATAAACGCTTAAGTCTCACACATATAAACCATGCTTAGATGGAACACATTTAGTCTTATTATTATTGTAGACACCACATTCTAGGACCTCTAGGTCTCCCCTTAGGTCCCTAACACCTCCCCATCTCACTGTAAACCCTAGGTCGCAATCCGAGTACTGATCTAGAGCCCACTGAGTGCCCCCAGGCCCGTTTGACTCTGGTCAACTCTATCTTGAGAGAGAAAGCTCTTTGAATCGTTGAAGGGCTCTGGATACCCTTTCCAACGATCCATCCCATGCGTGAATCGGCATAACAGTTCAGACGAATGAACCATTTTGCTACTAAAGATCGATTCAGAGGCCATCGGGCACTCCCAAGACTTGAATTAACCCCAATCAACTCCACCGTAAGAGCGAAAGCTCTTTGAATCTTTGAAGGGTACTGAAACCCCTTTCTAACGGTCCGCCCTGTGTGCGAAACAACATAACCATTGGAAACCCTTTTCCAACGATCCTTGCCTATCGACACTGTGTCTGGGAAAACATGACAATAGGCACCCCTTGGGGTAGGATGATCGGCACCCCTTGATACTATAAATAGGGTCCATGACCTAACTCCAAGGACAACACAACAGATTCATCAGCATCGTGATCTCAGCATCATTCCCTCGAAATTAGTGAAGTTCCATCTAAGCTTACATCCCCATGCTTTTCATACCCAATTTGGAAAATATCTTTCCATCTCATCAACATTCATCAACACTCAAGGGAGTTCATCCAAGATCAAAGATCAAGCTTCAAAGAAGGTCCAATTCCTTCCCTCTCTCTTTAAATTCCTTGTTTTTGCATAATAAATATTAGATTCATAATCTAGTTCTTACTTTAGTTCATACACATTAATATATTTATTTTGATTAGTATATTGCACATACTTTATTTTCTATAAAAATCCCAAAAATAAATAAAAGAGGGTTACACCTGCAAATTTCGAACGGAATTATCCATCACACCTTTTTCCAAAATCAAAACAACACATTTTCTACACACACACACGCACACACACACACACACACACTATAAAATTCCATTCGAATCTATGGGATAAACTCCACCCCTATACTACATTCAAACTACGCGGACTTTAATGCCTTTATAGGCTACATAGGCATCCCAGATTAAAATCAAAGACTCGAGTCCAATTTTGCAATTTTCTCAATTTTCAAATTTCGTAATTTTCTAAAATCTGCCATTTTCATATATATATATATATATATATATATATATATATATATATATATATATATATATATATATATATATATATATATCATACTTGTTTGTGTTTCATCGAACAAATATTATCGTTTCCTAATAACGACTAATATTGTGATAAACGCACAAATCATACTTTCTATATATGTTATTTTGGGAACATTTCTATGGATGACCTCACTCTACCTTGTCCATGGTATGAGTTGAATAAATCCGATATCCATTATATAAACACTCTCACACACTTCACGGGGATATAAAAATGAAGATAATAACACTAGCCTATGAGATACCGAAAGGGCGGGATGGGTGCCTAACACCTTCCCATTCCGTAACTTAGCCCCTCGACCTTCGAACTATTGGTTTCGTATGCATCCGTTTGTCCTTGATGCTGGTCTCTCAAAGTGGAAGCCTTTCTTTTACTTATTTTGTGCAAAATAGGCTGGCGACTCTATTTCTTCACATTTACCCCCACACCGACGACGGTCGAAGCAATCTTCCCAAGAGGAGTGCGAGACCGTGACACAACCTTCCTGAGGGGAGATGTATCTCTCTCACTCTCTCCTACCCCAAGGCGCCGACCCCGGGATGGCCATAGTGATGACTCTGTTGGGGACTACTTTTTAAGGGCTACAGTCTGTTTGCATGGGTGTTTTATTTTGTTATACATATATACGTCATGCTTATGACACTATTCACACACTTGATGAAATTTTCTATATACACATCACACCACGTTCACATAGGATCACATATATCCACATATTGCACACTCCACGTAGAAATCCATGAATAGGTGTCACTAACACACACCTCTACCTGTATATATCCATGCTCTCTTACACTTGGCACACACCCACTCTCACTTGTTGGCTCTACTATTTATACTTGTGCCTCATGCTCGGTTGGGCATGATTAATAAAGATACTCTCTCCATACGATACTAATGAAAGAAGCATGCATGGTACACACAACTGTAATACCCCGTATTTTTATGGCTTTTAAAATTGGGGATTTATTGAATTTAATTGAGATATTAATTTAATATTAATCCAGAAATTATTTTTAAATATTTACTAGTGTGACAAGAGTTAGTAATTATTGGGAATTTGTTGAATATTACTGGATGAGAAGAGTAATAAATGATATTGATTTTATTAAAATTGTCATGAGTGAAAAAAATGATAATTATGGAAATTTAATTCGGGACGCGCCTGTGTCATGTCAGGACTAAATTATTATTATTAAAATGAATAAATTATAAGTCATCCGTATAGTCGTTTTGAGTGCGCTAAAGTGTCCGGAAGGGTCGAGATAGTCAGAAAAGTGTACTCGGGGGTTTAGTTTGGGTCTCGGGGAGTTTTTAGGCTTAATTGACATCCCATGAGGGTATTTTAGACATTTGGTATTTTTGGGTAATTAAACCCACGAATTTTCTTAGTATCTATTATCCATTTAGAGTTGTCTCTTAGGGTTAACAAACACAAAGCCTAAGCCATCCATTAGAGAAGAAGGTGAAGTGATTAGAGAAGAAGGTGAAGAGATTTGAGAAGAAGGTGAATAGTTTTTAAGCAATCCAAAGCCTAGAACTCACCCGATTTCATAGCCAACACCACCAAAACGTAAATCGCATGACGAGGAATGCAACCATATATTTCTCATCAATAAATCAGATCCTTGAATCCGAGGCAAGTATCTATCTTGCTGATTTTCAAGTTAATATACCTTCCATGTTAGTCTAGGAATGAAAATCATATGTTTTAATGGAAGAATTATATATTTTGGAAGAGAATTTATATGTGTTTTAGGGAGAACACATGTAGTTTAAAATATTGATCATATGTAGAGGATTACCCATGAATTTATTATGATATTTGGGAAGAAAATCTTGATTAAAATAGAGGGTGGTGATTATTCAAGCAAAATTTAGTTTTATAAAGAGATTTGAGATTAAACCCCTTTTTGATTGATTCGTTAAGGATTTATTGATGTCGTTACGTTAGAACTTGTTTATGTACATTGCTTATACACTTGGATTACTTTGATGGGAGTTTGGGATGAAATTATAGAGGTTTGGAGGGGTTGAAATGGTTGAACCGTAGGTTGAATATTGCAGAAAACTGGGCAAGAACTGCTTGATCGATCGATCGACTCAAGAACATCGATCGATCGATGATCGATCGATCGACCCCTCCTGGAAAACTGCATATTTTTCCCCTTTTTGTTTAGTCCGGTTAAAATGCGTAGGAACCCTTGATCATCATTAATAGAGTATAATGGGCTATGAAGAGGACCAATAGGGTCTAAGTAGACTCCGTTGAGTGAAATTAACGTAAGATGAAATTGAGGGTTAACGGGGAGTTATTCACACATAAGAAATCATGAGTACATTTAATAAAAGATCGAAATTGTAAATGAATCAGACCAGAAGGTAATTCAGAGTGTGGCTACTGAAATGATACTTAGAGAGATAGAATACTTCGAGAGATGAGAAATAAGTACGAAGTCAATAATAAATGAGAATAAAAGAGACGAATCCGTTATGAGAAATAATTGAGTAAAATTTGTGTTGAGAACGGATAATAATAATTATGGGTCGTGGGCGAACCTAATTTGGAAAATGTGAATATTTATATATATGACTGTGTGATTGTGAATATATTATGTATCTGTGTAAAAATCATACCCAGGCTACTTGCTATCACGGAGGTTTCCGCGCCAGGACAGTCTTATCTCGATTGGACCTTTATAGGGGGTATTGACTCGTACCATAGAACATAGGATTCCTTGCTACAGGCTATTCGATTGATAGTCAGACGGTCCTAAGAGACGTGAGGGTATGTGCTGACCTCTTAGTGACTTGGAACTATGCTTCGCCTCCATTTATTTGTGTATTATGTTAATACAGTTTGAGAGTGATGCCGAACTAGTATTTCCCTTAGTTTGTGTGATACGGGGACTTGATAGCAGAGTATGCCAGCACCATAGATTTTATGTGGGGTGCCGATAGTGTATATATATTATATGAGTGAATAATATATATATATACACTGATATGTATGGAAAATTTCTACTGTGCATAAGTAGTTAAGTAATAAATAAATGTTTCAGCTTTATAAAAAGTGTTCGTGATTTTGGTAACGGTACTAAATGATTCTAAGAAACATAAGAAAATGGAAGAGAGTAACTTTCTAAAACTAAATATCATGGACTTGGTACTTTTCGAGATAAAACTTCATGGGAATAAGTTAGATAGACCTATGAGATCAGTAAAACGGCAGGAGTGCACACTAGATGAGAGGTGAGGATTCTCAAGAGAGTGTCGCATACTAACATGGTTGTGATATTAACCGGTAAGCATTTTAAATACTTGCTAAACTATTTTAAACTGTTTTACACTTGGGCTCTGACCTGTTTTCTGTCATTTCTTTCTTTCTTGTATATATACGTATGTATTACAGGTGCCCAGCCACAGAGGCGTCATGCTTAGGTTCTTTGGATTGGACTGTAGGCCCTTGCTTTAGATGACTTCGTCCTTGAATCAGTTGCTACTTTAGATCTCATAGTTAAGGCATGTGTCGCCCGATTTCCTATTCCGTTTAGATCTTCTCAAAGATTTATGTTCATTTATATTTTTCGGTATTCAATGCTCCTTGGGAGTTAACTATTGTCAGGATAATTTCATTTATAGTTCATAACTTGTTTTGGTTTATCTAGATGGTTCAAATGGTAGTGTAGTTATTGTTATCCTTTTATTTATGTGACTCTTAAACTGTTATTATTAAAAAGGTTTTCATAATGGTATTTAATAAAGGAAAAAAATGAGGTTATAAATGGTTTTGACACTTAACTTAATTATTTAGGGTGTTCAAATTGGAAATATCATTTTGCGACAGTGATGCTGAGAATGAACCAACTGTTCACCTGGTTTTTAATTCAATAAAGGACTGATCACCCGGTATTTAATTAGGCGGGGTGTTACAACAACCTCACCAACGAGCATTGCTATTGACCAAATTTTATCCCGTAACTGGGGAGACACTTCGTGATGGGCGCTAGTCTGACAGGTCGCAGTTAGCTTAAGACATATGACTCTCACCTTCCATTGGCCAAGTACCTTCGATGTATATCGAACAGTTCCTACGCATCATACCACTTGACCGAAGTTATGACGGGAGGTATATCAGAAGGAACTCGTTCACATACGTCGATTATATCGAATTTTCCCTCACACGTACCGTCCCCATGATGTATATAATGAGGAAATTAAAGTACACTCAGGTATATCAAATGGCTTGTCCACACATACCAATTGACCTCAAAGGCAAGACGTATATCGTGGAAGTCACGCCAAAGAGAGGGGAGGGGACACCTTCCAATTAACCCAACCAACTTCATAACCGAATATAGGTGTTAAGCCTAGGACACACATGTTAGATTGCTGGTTTTGACCCAAAACTCTTCCAAATTTTTGGGTCGGCCTGCCGCCCAAATTTTCATGCAATTTTTAAAATGAGACTCTGCCCTTGAGCCTAGTAACAAGTCCAACCATAGTTTTTACATATATTACAAATCCAATTTTTCCAGGCTCGGGTCCTATTTGACATTTCTTTTTTGCGTCTAAGCAAACTTAATACAAGTGAGAACCTAATAAAGATAATAAACATGCTGAGACCCGTATTTCCTCTTTTCCTTTCGCTTTCCAAAAGTGTCCAAAAATATTTTTCCTCTTTTATCAAAAATACCAAAAATATTTTGTCCTCATGTTTTCCAAAAATGTTAAAAAACATTTTCCTCTTTTTCTAAAAATAAAAAAATTCCCCTTATTTTCTTTTTTGAAAATAAATCCTAATTTTTCTCCTTATTACTTACCCTTGGCTTGGCTCCCTATTGGCTTCGGTTTTCAATCGAACCGCCCCGAAGTTTCGTCAGTCCTCTTACTTCTTCTGAGTCCGAGATTCACCCGCCTTCCATGGAGAACACGGATCAACTGCCGAATGTACAGCCAAATTTGTTTACAGTTCTAGCTCAGCTCACTGCCATAATTGAAAACCTTCAAACCGAGGTTCATAAGATGCAAAGAAATTGGGTCCCTGTCCCTGAAGAGCCCAAGGTCCTTTTCCCTCGCTCTATGTGTCCGCCTGCACCAGAGCCTATTTAGGTTTTCGAGGAATACTAGCACGCTTCCCGTGCTCCTCCTTCTAATGGGCTGCCACCAGCCCATTTGCCTATGCCAAACCTTACTCAGCCAGGGGCTAACTTACCCGTGATTATTAACTTGAAAGAGGAAGAATTGAATAAGGTCAAGGAAGACCTTAAGATGTTGACCAAGAAATTCAACCAAGTCAGACTCTCTGGTAACTATATGGACTACACCCACATGTCTCCCTATCCTAAATCCAGGTTACCGAAAAAATTTAAGATGCCCAGTATCGAGAAATTCGGAGGCAGTGGACCCCCAATCGTTCATCTCCGTAATGTCACCGAGCCGTGACTCTCCCAGGGGATTCTGAAGAAATAATGGCTCAGATTTTCCATCAGACTTTGAAAGATAGTGATCTCCGTTAGTTCTTATCCCTTTAGGAATCTAGAATCCATAGTTGGGAAGATGTTGCCCGTGAGTTCATGTCACAGTACAAGTACAATGAAGAGCTAGAAGTTACACGCCGTGACTTAGAGCTACTTAAATAGAACCCTAGAGAATTAGTCAGCACCATCATAGCAAGGTGGAGAGAAAAAGAAACTACCATGATCAATCGGCCTTTCGAAGAAGAATAAGTCAATATTGTAAAGAAGAATTTCCTACCCCACGTCCAAGCAACAATGAGAGGATAGTATTACCCTCACTTTTGAGCCCTCTGAGAAGTAGGAGTGGAAATCGAAGAAAGTCTTGTCAAGATAGAAGTCGAACCGAGGAAAACCTCTGGACAGTTTGCTCCTAAAAAGTTTGAAAAACCTGCTTGTACCACGATTTCTACCACCAATAACATCTCTCAGCCTGCCGCTTCATGGGTACCAGAAAGTCGCCCAAACCTAGTCTGAAAGGAATACACTGAGCTTCACGCTCCTCTCTCCAAAGTTTACCAGGTACTTTTGAGTCGAAATGTGATCAAACCCTTATACCCCGTCCATTACCAACCCCACTTTTGAAAAACTTTAAACCTGATGCCCATTGTGACTTTCACCAAACTGTTGGCCATACCATTGACCAATTCTTCCATCTCCTAAATATGATCCAAGGCCTAATTGACAAGGGAGTCATCGTCCCAGTAGCTAATCCTAAACCAAACGCTACCCGTAATCCACTTTTGAATCATGCAAATGCTATCTTCCTAAAAAAAGATCCAGAATTTGACCCATCTACTCAAATAAGGCCGAGTGAATCACTAGTCATACCCATATACTCTCCTAAACCTCTCAAAAAATGATCATATTTTCTCTTACACCCTACCACCTTTACCGATCAAGCCCTATCCCTTCTCAGCAGAGCATGCATTGCTGTCCGTACCCATTCTGTTCTGGAGGTAAAGATATGGAACTGGGAGAAGTGTTGAACCAACTCTTAGAGTTTGGGCTGAAATTGCCCTCCGAGATGACCATCGACTATCTGACATTCAGTGGATTATTCTTAAAAGCTCGAAAATGGGCTCAAGATTTAAATAATTGGGTGGTTCCAATCGACGAAGTCAGTCCAGATGACATGGTCCAGATCTTGGAAAATTTGTTTCAACAGACTTGTGATATTTGTAGTATATCTGAGCTACTCAATGCTTTAAAATTATAAGGGTGCCTCGTCCCTTTAGTAATTCATTTCCTTGCCGAATAGGAGGAATTATACGAAGAGGCTGTGGAAGTTGTGGAGTGCATTGAATTTACATGGAAAGACAACATCGTTGCCACTGGATGGGGGGACGAGTTCGAAGATTCTGATGAAGAGTAAGATTCAAAGAAGACTAGTTTGATAGCTTACATATGTGGGATGATATCATTCGAGGAGATGCTAGGAGAAATCAACAAGGTGGCCGAACAACCCGATATCGATGAAGAAACATGATTTCTATTTTTCCCTTTTTTTGTGAACCACATGACCAGGTCAAGAAGACATTACAAAATCCCAAATCTACAATCGTTAGCAAACGATAAAGGGAAGGGTATCGAAAATCTCCCTATGCCATAAATAACCCCCGAGGAAAGCAAGATCCTTGATCAAATAAAGAAACACCAATCTAACATCACTTTATGGGGACTCTTTATATCTTCCCAACTGCACCAAAATTCCCTAATCAAGCTACTAACAGGACCCACAGTTCCTCCCTGAACCATGCCAGAAGAAGTGATGTAATTAGTGGGATCCTTAAACTCTACTCGAATGATTTCATTTTTTAAACAAGAAATCCCAAAGACTGGTCCCAACGAAAATCATGCTCCTAATATCTCTATTGAAGTTATAGGGAAAACTGTCCCCCATCTCTTGTCAATAATGGATAAGCTCTGAATGTTTGCCCGTTAAGAACCCTCAATTGTCTGGGATTGAAAGTGAATGACCTTGATCCAACCTCTGCTGCAGTTCGTGACTACAATAACACCCACCGAGAAGTAATGGGATCTATGGATCTTGCAGTAGGGGTTGACCCTATAAATCCTGTTATTAAATTCCAAGTCATCGGCATCCCAACGTATTTTAATCTGCTGCTCGGATGACCCTGGCTCTATAGCATCAAAGGGGTGTCTTCTTCCCTTCATCAGAAATTGAAGTTCTTAGCCAACGAGTAGGTTATTACCATATTTAGTGACAACGACAACACCAAGAATGCAAGCACAAGTAATGCAATACTGAAAACACAGGGTGAATGATATGCTTCTGTCAGGATTCCAAGCTGAACCACTCTTACTCCCAGTAGGGGATGACTTCAAAGACAGGGTTTGTCCAGAATATGACCCCCATGGAAACGTCAATGTAATCCAAATGTTCAAGAGTATGCACTTAATACCCGAACTAGAGCTAAAGCAAAGACATCAAGGGATAATTGAACTCGTTGTGTTGAAGGAGGTATTTCCTCCCTGTGGCTTGGGATATCAGCCGTCAAAAGATAAAATAATATTAGTCCGCCAGTCTCGACTAAAGAAGAGGTTAGAATGTGCAAAAATTGTCCAAGGAAATTCCTTAAATGGAAGATTCATCATAGAAGGTGAAGATTTACCCTTTTACAGCTTCCACGAACCTTGGTATGACCATGTAGACAAAAGGATGAAACCATAAATAAAGATTTTCTTTCAAAATAGCTACCCATGGGCCGAGAGTTCCCAACATCGTGTGCAACCACTCACTAAAGAGACCACAACTGATACCGAGGATTATGAGAGGAGTGACTTCGAGGACTCTTTCAATTTACAGATATAAGGGCTGACACTCTGCATGATCCACTCAGGGGCTATGTCATCTAACCCATTCTGTCTCATCAAAGATGATGATGCACCTCTTCTCAACAGGCATGCTGCACGTGTTCCACCTGCCAATGTCCAACCTAACCCCAATGTTTATCCCATTTCCCCTTTAGTTGTTTCCTCTCACACTGATATAATCGAGACCTCCTTTGATGAGGTTCTCAATGCTATTTTTCATATCAATGAAATAAATAAAGATTTTGACTATTTTATTGTGCCATACATTAATTGTCTTAATTATAGTCAAAATCTTAATGATGATGATTTAACAAATGAATAATTCTTAATTGATCTAAATTAGGTTAATAACAAATAATGTAATCGCGTTCAAGTTAATGAAGATGAAACTATCATTATTAATCTCATTTCTAGTAGCCGAATGTGCGAGATCAGGATAGGGGCCACCCTTAATGAGCATGAGTGCGCGTAACTCAAAGAACTACTAACGGAATTTATGGATGTATTTGTATGGTCCTACGATGATATACTTGACATTGACCCTAAGATATCCTAGCATGACATTCCAACTCTCCCGAAATGCAAACCGATCAAATAGAAACTACAAAAGCTCCGCACCAAATGGTCACTCAAGGTTAAAGAAGTAGTAGTCAAGCAACTGAACATGGGATTCATTCGTGTGATCGGATATATCACTTGGCTAGCCAATGTCGTACTCGTGCCAAAATCAGGAGGAAGGTTCGTATGTGTGTCAACTATTGAGACTTGAAGAAGGCCACTACAAAGGATGATTACCCACTACCCAATATCGACATGATTGTGTACAATATGACCAGTCACGCTCTCAAGTCATTCGTTGACAGGTTTGCCGAATACAATCAGATCAAGATGCAACCAGATCACCAAGAGAAAATCACATTCATCACCCCTTGGGGAAACGTTTGATATACTATTATGCCATTTGGTCTAAAACACACAGGGGCTATCTACCAAAGGGTTGCCATCACCATCCTGCATGATCTGATACACAAGGAAGTCAAGGTTTATATGGATGACATGATTATCTAGTCCAAGACTAGGGAAGGCCATATTCCCGCTCTTTGGAAGTTCTTCGAACGATTACGACAATACCGGATGCCGCTCAACCCACAGAAATATGTCTTCGGTGCCATTAAATTTTTTTGGGGGGATTCATGGTTAGTGAGAAAGGGATAGAAGCAGATTCTGCCAAGCCAAAAGCCATACTTGAGATGCTACCATCTCGAACGGAGAAGGAAGTCCTAGGATTTCTTGGGAAATTATAGTACATTAGTCAGTTCATCATCCAATTGACTTCTACCTGTGAACCCATCTTTAAATTCCTTTTAAAAGAATTCAACCAAAGTTTGGAACGGAGCTTGCCAAAAAGACTTTGATTGAATCAAGCAATACCTAACCCAACCCCCGGTGCTCATGCTGCCTTATCATGATCTTACCTTCCTCCTATACCTAACCGTAATCGATACTTCCGCTGGGGTATTACTAACCCAATGCATTGAAGAATCCCGTAA
The DNA here is from genome assembly GCA_949130495.1 of Sambucus nigra. Taxonomy (NCBI): domain Eukaryota; kingdom Viridiplantae; phylum Streptophyta; class Magnoliopsida; order Dipsacales; family Adoxaceae; genus Sambucus; species Sambucus nigra. The sequence goes on along the minus strand of OX422208.1, from coordinate 316,693,633 downwards.
ATAAAGGGTCATCTACTATGCCAGTTAAAAATTGGCCGGTTACGAAGTTAACTACACTGCCTTGGAAAAAGCATATGTCGCTCTTGTCTGGGTTACCCAAATGTTGTGGCACTATATACTCACCTTCCTATTAAGATTTTATCCCGAATGGATCTTATCAATTACTTGCTCGAGAAACTTGCCATGTCCAGCCGAATGGCCCATTGGTTGATGCTCCAAGCCAAATTTGATATTACCTATGTCACACAAAAGGCCACGAAAGGAAGAGCCATCTCTGACTACCTTGTTGACTACCCTATGGAAGAGGCTGATGTCTAGATATCTGAGTTCCCTGATGAGAATATCCTCTGTTCCTCCCAAGAAGACCTTTGATGGAAAACGTTCTTCGATGGCGCTGTCAACAAGAAAAGGGTATGGCATTGGGATGCTCCTAATTATCCCTGATTACTCTGACACTCCAATTGCCATCAAGCTAGACTTTCCTTGTACCAACAACTTGACTGAAAATGAGGAGTGCACGGTAGGCCTCAAAGTTTCCCTCTAAAAAGGAATTCGGTACCTCGATGTCTATGGGGATTCAGCCCTCATCATTGGTTAAGTACTTAGAAAATGGAAAGTCAAGGACGAGAAACTCTTACCCTTCCATGCCTACTTAGAAGATATAGTTTCCCAATTTTAAGAAATCACCTTCCACTACTTGTCTCGAGCAAAGAATAACCTAGCCGATGCCCTTGCTATCTTAGCCTCCATTATTGACATACTCGAGGGAATAACCGTGGCCCCTTTCCTTGTCTAAAAACAAGACAAATCAACCCATTTGTACCACATTAAGATTAAGACGGAGGAAGATCTCGGGATAGACAACTACTGGTACTCTGATATTTGGTGCCTCCTCAGACATGGTAGGTATCCCCAAGGATCTGATAAGAAAAATCGAGCAACTCTTCGTCGACTGTCTGCCCAGTACATTGTCTTTGATAAGGCACTGTTTAAGAGAAACTTCGATGGAACCCATTTATAGTGCATCGTAGGGGCTGACATTGAAGAAATGATGCAAAAAATCCACAACGGGGAATCCTGACCCCACATGAATGTCCACATACTTGCCAAAAATATCATCCGATAGGGTTACTACTGGACTACCAAGGTTTAAGATTACACAACCTATGTTGCCAGTAGTTTTCCAACCTACAACACTTTCCCCCTCGAGAATTGTATAACATGACTTCTCCCTGGCCGTTCTCCACATGGGGCATTGACATCATAGGTAAAGTCACACCGAAAGCATCCAATGGGCATGAGTTCATCCTAGTCACCATTGACTACTTCACCAAATGGGTCGAAGTCGAGTCATACGCAGTTATGAATGCTAAGAAAGTGGCTAAGTTCATCAAGAAAAACATCATCTGCCGATTGGGGTTCCACACGAACTGGTATCGGACAATGGGATACACTTCGAGGCAGAAGTTATAGAAGTGGTCGATGAGTATTGAATTCAAAGACACAAATCTTTTTTCCACACTAACCTCAGACCAATGGCGCAATCGAGGGAGACAATAAGAACCTTAAAGCCATCATCAGTAAAATGACCGAGAGTTATTGATATTCGGCTGACAGGATCCCTTACACCCTCTGGGGCTATCGCACTTCAGTTCAAACCTCTACTGGGGCTACCCCTTACTCTCTAGTCTACGACATGGAAGCAATCCTATCCGTGGAGCTGGAAATCCCTTCGTTGTGCGTCAAACTTGAGAGCAACGTCAGCGATGAAGGCTGGCACCAAAGTCAACTTGACGAGCTGTCCCTCTTGAACGAAAGAAGGCTGAAAGATCTATACCACATACAAGGGTACCATCACCGCATAAAACGATCATTCAACAAGAGAGTCGAGGATCGTGGTGCCCGAGAAGGGGACTTAGCCCTCAAAGAAATAGTAGAGCCCATCTAGGACTCCAGAGGGAAATTCAAGCCCAATTGGAGCGGCCCCTACATTATGAAGAAGATCCTGTCAGGCGGCGCGACTATGCTCACCAACCTTAATGGAAAAGAAATTTCGCATCCAGTCAACCTAGTCCGTCTCATGAAATTCTACCCCTAATTTGAAATCTCAGCGCGTTACGACTCTTCTCATCTCCCTTATATTAAAAAAAACTCTTTCATTTTCCCCTACAAGAATTACGTCATCAAGAGGCACAACTATATGATAAAAAACTTATGTATTTCATTATTCAAAATTTCACTACAATTACATCGGTATAGGGAGCTAAAAGACTTTCCTTGTCAAGCCTACTCATACCTTCCTAAAAAACCCAAGAATAAATAAACCAAGCCCCACTACTCCCAAAATCACCCTCCAATTATTTCCACAAACCACACCCATTACAAAAGCTTCACAAAATTCTACCCGCAGCTGCCAGAGGAATCGAAACCATCATCACCTGCATCCGGGGGTCCCCAAACCTCCCCTGCCTAAATGGAGTAGCGTAGATGCTCCATAGAGCGATAAGCTCGGACTAGCTTGGGGAAAATCAAAACGCCTCCCTCCATGGTGTCAGATATGGAAAAACACCTTTGACCAGTCTCTACAGCTAGTATCTTGGCCACTACCTTCTTCCATAACCATTTCATGTAGTCCTCGAAGACGTGCCAGACCCTACCCACCAATTGTGAAGGATGGGTCGACTAACGATGATTTTACCATAGATATACAAGCCTCATGCGTATACACTCTGTTAGGTCCTCTATAGGAAAGAAGTTTAGTGTCCGCAGTGGCATGATTTGCTCCCAACCAAATGGGCGCTGTAGCCTCCAGGGAAAGTAAAAAGAGGTCTGCCTGAGGCTAACTAACCGAACATATTGGTACTCCCCGAGTTATAAAATGGGTAGCATCTCCCCCACCAAGGCACTGACTAGAGCAAGCCCCGCGCCCGATGCTATACAAACCAGTTCCCCAACTCTCAATGTTCAGGCCTACGCTAATGAAATAACACGAGAATAAGTTTGGAACCGCCGAAAAAGTATACCTAGGGGGACCTCCGTATGGAACCTCTCCGACAACCACATAAACTATATTACAAGGCTACCCCTCAGAAAGTCGAAATGACCTTCCCTCCAGGCATCCAGACCATTCAAAGTCTTCTCCAGTATCACCGCCATAGGATTACGACTGTAGGACATCCGGGAAATGATAGCCACAAGTTGGGGGTCCATTTGAGTTTCCCTAGTCACTAACAACACTTTTGAAACCAGGCCCAGAATAACGGCCCCAACATAGCCGGCATCACCCACATCCCACGAATGCACGGATCGCAGCACCACCGAAAGAGAAATTATTCCTCTTGTAACAATGGCCTGGCTTCCAAAAGCAAGATATGAAGAAGCCCAGCTATCAACTCCCTAGGAGAACGAGAAAACTCAGGCAAAGTCGCAGCAATAATGGGATTTATCCCCAGCATGGTAGAAATTTCCTCGTAGGTAGGAAACATTTCATCCAACCCAAAGAGAAAGCCATGGTCCTCGGGGTTCCAAAATTTCACTGTCGTCATCAGCATATTCCACTCAATGGTCCGGTTGCGCCACAAAGAGACTCACCGCATGTGGAAGGCATCATAATCAACATTATAAGAAGACAGTGCTTCCAAGGCTTCGAGGTACTTAGCGAACTCAATACTACCAGGGAGAGATATCTTGAAAAACAAAGAGTTGAAACAAGTAAGAATGTGAGAAAGAAACGAAATGAAAGTGTGAGGAGAAAATCCCCATTCACACCCCTATTTATACTTAAAAACTCTCAAGAAAAGACAAATAACCCTGCAGAAATCGAAGTAAAACTTGCCCCACCAACTACCAAGCAATTGAAGAAAGTGCAATCAAAGCCTTGGGTTGATTAGACTGGACTGATATGCTGATAGGCAGGACATGGGTCATGCCGATCGGTAACCCCTTATTTTGGGAAAATTCCCTTTTTCCTCTTTTGTCAAAATAAAAAAAACTCAATAAAAATAAATTTTATCTTAAAGGAATTCCGAATTTCCTCATACTTTTACTTATCACATTTTAAAATAAAATCCTTCTCAAGTCAATTTTCAAATTCTTTTTACGGTCTTCGCAGCAAAGTAAAAAGAGCATGTGCATTAATCACTGAAGCAAGAATTAATAAAAATTTCATTTTTATTTGCATATATTTTTCTGTGTTACTTTGAAATCTTGCAGGAAAAACAAAAGAACAAAGCAACGGGATCAGCTCAAACCTTTCTCTCTCTCTCTCTCTCTCTCTCTCTCTCTCTCTCTCTCTCTCTCTCTCTCTCTTCACCTACAAACTTTCTCCCTCTCTCTCTCTCTCTAAGAGCTTCCATCCCTAAGGCACGCCCTTTCCCCCTGCGGTGAGATGATGCGCCATTACTTTCAGAACTCGACCCTTCCTCAAACGAGGCAGACAGTACCAAGAAAGAAGGTACCGGAATCTCATCCTTAATATGGGCAGTCATCGAAGATATCAAATCCCTAATATCCCTCAACCAAGTGGTGGAAACTCGGATGTGTTGTAAAAGAAAATAGGGAAATCAAATTAGTCAAGTTTGAAAGAAAAAGAAAGGAATCAGGAAATCAAAAGAAAAAGAAACACAAAGTGTACCTCAGGTCGAAGGACCTCCTCTGTCAGGCTCAACTCCTCCGGGTCCATCTCATTGGGACGATGCTATAAACGCATCGACCCTCCATCAGCTCGTCGAATGTTGTAGCCAGACAATAATAGCCGTACAAAGGGATCCTCTGAAGTCGTCGCCGCTGCTGACGTCGTCACACCGCCCACATTGTGGGAGGACCCCACCTGCCGACTCGAACCCACGCGAGGAAGAGGCATCACATCGTATATACTGGGAGGCATCAACCGACTCGACACAAAATCCATGTAATCGTCAACATCGTTGTGTCATTATACACCGAGTACGACTCTCCCATCATCGCCACCACCTAGGCATCCTCTGATATCTCCCACACTCGCCTCATGAACATAGGGTGCTTCATCGGTGGAACCGTAACCTTGTCCTCCATGATCTATAAGACTACCCTCTTCCCAAGGTACCAAGAATAGCAAAACTCATGCGCCAGCAGATGCTGCATCTGCGCATATACCCCAGTCACCCCAGTGCGCTGAATGGTCGTCCCCCAAGGATAAAAGGTCACCTGCAAATCCCCAGAAAGAGAAAAAGATCAATATAAACATGAAAACCATCAAAGGAAAGGATAGTCTTAAGATAAAAGAGGGTTACTCGCTCGCTCGTCAGGCCATTCAAGACCTAACGCACCGCCTCCAAAGAGAGAGATTTCTTTGACTATCAGTTGGACCTCCGCCACCTGTACATCCGGTAGAAGTCCCAAATAGACTCATCCTTTAAAGCTACCAATTGGGTGTTTAACCCAATTACCTCATAAAACCACGTCTACAAAGGGAAAAGGCCAACATTTAAGAAATAAAGAAAAGGCGCATGAAGGAAAATGCAAATGCATAAAGGAAAAATACCAAAAAATAAATAATACCTCCAGAAAATACGTGGCTCTAGTAAAAGACTACCGATAGAACCGGTTGAATGCATCAAGAGAAAATAAAGGGTTGCAAGGTCAGGCTCCCCCAATCATGAAGGAGGATGTCCGATAACACCCTCTGAAATGGCAAAAACTACAAGTGCACGACGTCGCCATCGTCGACACTAGAAAACCTTTCATCACCAGTAGAATGAAGAAGCGAGCCATCTGACGCACCTACTGCCCATCGCTCTTATGAATCCTCCTCCTTAATAACAGCCCCCTCAACAGAGATAAATGGAGAGAATCCCCAGAGACCACCCTCTCCACATCACCTAAGGCCGCCGTCACTACCTCTGGCATCACCCTTAGCGTCCGGTCCACCTCAATCTGAGCACCATCGCAGTCCATCCCCAGTAACAGCTTCACATCAATGGGAGTAACTGTCATCTCCCCGAAGCCAAAATGGAATGTGTGGGTAGTGTCCCACCACCACTCCATAGAGCACACATAACGGACATAGAATGAGGCATCTTATCCAGAGTAGATGCCAATCTCCCAAGGACGACTGATGACACCATCCAGTGCACCACAGATGGAAGGTGCTCCCAAATAACCTTAAGCCCCATCATCCCTCGGGCACGTATTGTCGACATAGAGACGTTAGAATGGCGAAGAAATAAAGAAAATCATTGTCAGATTCAATAAATAAAGAAAACTCGTTAAGAAAAAAGGAAAAGAATACCAAAGGTCATTCGATACTTACATATCCACGAGGGTTCACCACCCTAGAAGAACGATGACGCAAGGGCTCATATAGAAGAATCCAATCATCCACCACCGACTCAAATGCATCAAATGAGTTCTCGCTGCCCAGTGGAAGGGGAACCCTAGCCCTCCACTCCAACCCTGTCCAATCGTTGACATTAAGCCATGCCATGTGAGTAGCGCTGCTTGAAAATTCAGCCATCTCTTGACTTTGGAACGTCATAACGATTTGCAGAAGGTAATTTCAGATAAAGGCAAGTCGAAAAAACTGTGAGAAATGAAGAGAACATGCCCCCTTTTTATAGGAGGCTAAGGGGCATGCCGATCGGTATCTCCCTGCCGCCACCGATCGGCACTGTCCCTCCACCTTCTCGAGGCACCCCAAAAGACCATGCCACTGCCATTTGGAACCCCTCCATCTATGCTGGTCAGCACCCCCTTTAAAATTTTGTAGAAAAAGTCCAAAAAATCCCAAAAATCCTTGAAAAATGCCTAAAATCACTAGATTAATTTTGGAACCTTTTCACTAAGAAAAAAAAAACATTTTTTCTACGTCCCTAGTGTAGTCCTGAAATTTCCCTGAAGAAAAATAATCCCGTAAATATGGCTTTGACCCTCAGAATTGGTCGCTTCTACTTAAGCCCACAGAATTGGCTTCGACCAATAGAATTGTTCACCCTAAATAAGCCCACAGAATTGGCTTCGACCCTCAGAATTGGGCACTTCTACTTAAGCCTGCAAAATTGGCTTCAACCCGCATAAATTGTCACCCCAAATAAGCCCACAGAATTGGCTTCGACCTTCAAAATTGGCCGCTTTTACTTAAGCTCGCAGAATTAGCTTCGACCCGTAAATTTGGTTGCTTCTATCTTAAGCCCTCAGAATTGACTTCTACCCTCAGAACTGGTCACCCCTATCATAAGCCCGCAGAATTGGTCATCTCTAATTAAGCCCTAAGAATTGTCTTTGACCCACAAAATTGGCTATCCCTATCTTAAGCCCTCAAAATTGGCTTCGACCCTCAAAATTGATCGCTTCTACATAAACTTGCAGAATTGGCTTTGACCTGCAGAATTGGTCATTTCTACTTAAGCCCTCAGAATTGTCTTCGACCTTTAGAATTGATCGCTTCTATCTTAAGCCCTCAGAATTGGCTTCGATCCTCAAAATTGGTCACCCCTAAATAAGCCCGCAGAATTGGCTTCAACCGGAAGAATTGGTCGCTACTATCTTAAGCCCTTTTAATTATCTTCCACCCACAAAATTAGTCGATTCTATCATAAGCCCTCAGAATTGGTTTCGACCCGCAGAATTGGTCACTTCTATCTTAAGCCCTCAGAATTGGTCACCCCAAATAAGCTCACAGAATTGACTTTGACCCGCAGAATTGGTCACCCTAAATAAGCCCGTAGAATTGGCTTCGACCCTCAGAATTGGTCTCTTCAAAATAAGCCCTCAGAATTTGCTTTGACCGTCAGAATTGGTCGCTTCTATCTAAAGCCCTCAGAATTGGCTTCGACCCGCATAATTGGCCGTCTCTATTATAAGCCCATAGAACTGGCTTCGACCCTTAGAATTGGTCGCATCTAATTAAGCCCGTAGAATTGGCTTCTACTGCAGAATTGGTCGCTCCTATCTTAAGCCCTCAGAATTGGTTTCGACCCTCAGAATTTGTCGCTTCTACTTAAGCTCGATGAATTGGCTTTGACCTACAGAATTTGTTTCTTATATCTTAAGCCCTTAGAATTGGCTTCGACCCTCAAAATTGATCACTTCTACCTAGGCCCTCAGAATTGGTCGCTTCTACTTAAGCCCTCATAATTAGCTTCGACCCGTAGAATTGGTTGCTACAATTTGGATCCTAAGAACCAACCCCGACCCAGAGAATTGGTCGCCTCCTTACTCCTCACCTCCTCTAGGTCCGCAGAATAGGTTGACCCAAAATCACCTTAGGTCTTCAGCATCGACCTTGTCCCTCTGAATTAGTCATCCCCATCCCTTAGGTCCACAAGAATCGACCTCTATCATGTGGTGTCTATTCGATGACTATCACTTATTCCACGCTCACACGTCGAGGGACTTTGTAGACACCACATTCTAGGTCTCCCTAGGTCTCCCCTTAGGTTCCTAACACCTTTTCATTTCAACGTAAACCCTAGTTCGCACTCCGAGTACAGATTTAGAGCCCAACGAGCGCCCCCGAGCCTCTTTTGACTCCGGTCAACTCTATCATCAGAGAGAAGGATGTTTGAATCTTTTAAGGGATTTGAATACCCTTTCCAATGGTCCACACCGTGCAAAAATTGGCATAACGGTTCAGACGAACGAACCATTTTGCTATCAAAGATCGATTCGGAGGCCACTGGGCACTCCTAGGCCCCGAATTAACCCCAATAAACTCCACCGTCAGAGTGAAAATTCTATGAATCTTCAAAGTGAACTAAAATCCATTTTTAACGGTCCACCCCATGTGTAAAATAGCATAACCGTTCGGACAAATGATCAGTCTTCCCTAAAAAATTTATCTGGAGGCCACCGAGCGCTCTCGGGCTTCGTTTGACCAAAGTCAACTCTTCAGATAGAACGAGACTGGATGAACATCCTAAGGGCACTGAATACCCTATCTAACGGTCTGCCCTTGTGTGATTTTGACCTACGATACGAACGAATGATCCATTTTGAAGCACCTTATACCTTTGACTTGCTTAAGTCTACATTGTATAAGTGCTCAACTAATTTGAAAATATTGACAAAATTTGTAGTCCATCCTAGAATCCAAAAAGCCTCAGAACTTATCTCTCTAATCCCCTTCAATGATCTATGAAGATACAAAATGAATCACACTACACACAATTAGAAGTGCATACATGTGTTCATATTACTTAAAACTGAGTGTGTGTTTAATTCCCCTTGATTTGGAGCTTTAATAATTTTTTGGGAATTTTAAATAATTTTTAAATCTTTTTAAACATTTTTTTAATAATTGTTTTTATTAATAAAATGGGATAATAGAGTTTTTGGGGTTAATTTACTATTTTAGAAACTTCTTTTTTCACTGAATTGTTTGGTTGGGTACAATCTCAAAGCGCTAGAGACTTCAGGGTGAGGTTTTGTAATTATTTGGACGCGCGTGTGAGAGCCTATAACCAGCCAACACTTGTCATCCTCCGGGTTAATGTATTTGTGTTTCTTATGTGAGAGGGTTGGATGGATGATTGTTGATCGTTGGATCATTTCTTATCAAGGGTCTGCATGCGTTCTTGATTAATCCCGGTGCTATCCATTTGAACCAATTAAGATCGTTTTAAACCACCGCTGTTTTAGAACCATTGGATCAAGTCAAACCTTTGAAGACTTGATCTCAGCCTTTGATTTGCCTCAAACGTCCAGAACCTTCCCCAGTCACTATAAATACCCTTCACTTCTCAGCCTTAAAAAAACTTTTGGGCATTCGTCTTCCAGAGAGAAAAAAATAAGAGAGAGAAGAGAGAAGTGAGAGAAGAGAGAAAAGAATAGAGAGAAGAGAGAGAAAGGGAAACAGTTGGCCAAAACCAAACCCTAACCCTAAACACTTCGTCTCTGAAACAAACCTTCAAATAAACCTTACCCCAAACACAACCTGAGTGTTTGAAAGAGAGAGTGGTTTGTTCATATTATTGCTGTAACCTCATGATTTCTGATCTTGTACACAACTTAAACGTTAGAGTGAAGATCTAGTTTCTTTTTCATAGAAACGTTAGATCTATACTCTGAATGTTACATTTTTCACTAGATCTGCATATTTTCAACTTGGTTTAAGAAAATCATTTCTGTTTTGGTTTTAAAAATGTTTTATAGTTTCTGTTTTTACAAAACTTAACCAGACCTAGTTGGATTCGCACTTGGAGGGTTTTCAATCTCCTAAATATTTTCAAAAGAGATTGAGAAAGGTCTTGACCGATTTCTTAAGCAAGATCTCCGTGGAATCTGGGTTATATTTAAAGGTCAAAAGGTTTTTAGTTTTGTAAGAAAGAAAAATAACAAAATCACTGCATATAGACTTTATATGTAATTTGTATAGGACTGTTTGTAAATCTAAGTGTGTGTGAGTTCATGCATGTGAATAGGATTCACTACACAAACACTTTACACACTACTACACTGGAAGTGTTGTGTTTAAGATCTGAGATCATTGAGTCGATGTAAAGAAGCTAAAGCAAAGGAAGTTAGCAAACAGGAGAACATCATCAACAAATCAGATCTATTAGAAGTTAGAAGGAGCCAAGTGGGGTATATTCCTAAACTTAGAATAGGTTGATTTCTGTTCTTGCATGTTGTGTTGTTTGTAACTGATTTTTGTTATTAGTGGATTTTTGTTTTTGTGACTTAGAAGTCACCGTGGATGTTTCCTCTGTTGGGAGAGGTTTTACCATGTTAAAAATCATTGTGTTGATTATCTTCATCTACTCACCTCATTCTTTAAGTGTGCTGAAATTTTGAAACTGCCTTAGTTTTAAAACTAATTACACAATCTTAATTAATCTCGTACATAAGTTTCTTTGTAAACAAATCTTGTTTATAATTTTTATTTTCAAAAGAAAAGGGTTTCTCCAGCAAACTTTCGGAGTTGCTTATACAGTTTAACCTTGTGTTAAACGGCATTAGCGACGTTTTTCAATTGGTATCAGAGCCCTGTTAACTTTTATTTTAAAAGATCTTGTGTTTCTGAAATCGTTTTCTGAAAAACCTAACTATGGACGAGAAGAATTAAAGGTTTGGTAATCTGTTCAGACCTCCTCTCTTTGATGGAAACAACTTTGCTTACTGGAAAGTAAGGATGGTTGCCTTCATCCAAGGGACTTTAGGAGATGATGACTGGGATATTATCGAAAATGGATACACTTATCCTACAAAACCATCCACTGAAGGAAGTGATAAGAGGGTAAAGAAAATCTTAAGTGAATTTACCCAAGAAGAGAAAACCATTTCTCGAAATAACAATAAAGGAAAGAATGCCATTTTTATGTCCATTAATGAGTATGAGTTCAAAAGTATCTCATCTTGTGCCACTTCTATGGAAGCATGGGACACATTAATCACTGCACATGAAGGAGACTCAAGAGTCAAAGCTGCTAAAACCCAAATGCTTATCCAGCAGTACAACTCTTTGATCATGTCTGATTCTGAATCTTTTGATGATTTTTACATGAACTTAACTGATATAGTCACTAAGTTGCATGCTAATGGTATTACTTATGATAGAAATGAAATTGTTTCTAAAATCCTAAGGTCATTACCACAAAAGTTCGACAGTAAGAGGTATGCTATTGAGGAAATGAATGATCAAAACCTTACTCCTGAGTTACTCAGTAGCAAACTTAGAACTATGGAAATGGAATTAGACTTTAAGAAATAATTGAATCATTCTCAAAGAAAATAGCCCAACTCTAACTTTAGTTTTGCCTCCAAGATACCCAAACTTGAGTCTAATTTGACCAACTCTGACTCTGATGAGGAGTGTGATATAGATAAACTAGATAATCAGATTGCCTTAATGTCTAAACAATTTAAGAAAATTGTCAAATTTCGAAACAAACAGGCAACTAAACAAGGCAAGCCTAATTATCCTACTCTGTCTAATCCCAAACCTCATGATAGAGGCTTTGACAAACATCCTAAGGACAACAATTCCAGACCCACTAGAGACCTTAAAAAGATTGAATGTTTTAGATGTGGGAAACTAGGTCACATTGCACACGACTGCAGAGTTAATCTGAATAAAGCCAACACACACAATAGAGCCAATGTCTGTAAAACTTGGAATGATTCAAGTGACTCTGATGAATAGGAACTTGAGTCATCAAATGAACTTGATCCTTGCATGTCCTTTTATGCTAAGATCATTTACAATGATGATATGCCTGTGTGTGATAATGATGCTTCTACTCTTGCTTGTGTGAATACTCCTTTGATTGACCTAGATGCTTTATTGTCTGAAAATGTTGCTAGTTCTAGTTCCGGGTGTGTGAGTCAAAGTGATCTCGATAATGACGATGCCAATGGGTGCGTGAGTACTAAAACTGAATCGTTAGGGGTCACTACACACACTTCACTTAGCGACTCAGACACAGATGACCTCCCTGATGTCCATACCTTGTATGCTAAGACTCTTAAAAAAGGCACTTGATTGGAGAAGACTGTTAGAGACCTTACTAAGAAATTAGATGATCTAAGTCTTATAGTGAAGTTGAATGCTGAAGAGTACACTAACCAGTGTCTATCTCATCAATCTGAAATTGAAACTTTTGATCAAAAATTAAAAGAGTTGACTAAAACTAATGAAACCCTGGAAATGAAATATAAGGGAACATTATTAGAATTGGAGGAAGCAAAAACAAAGACAGCTACTGTTTTCAAAAAGTTTTCTAAGTTTGAAAATAATTCAAACTGTTTTACTGACTTTGTTGTTGACTCCAAGACCAATTCTGATGATAGAACCGGCATTGGATTTTACCCTAAGAACAAATCTCAAAATACAAAACTTGAACCTATTAAGTTTGTGTCTGGGGGCAAAAGACCAATTAAAACATGTCCAGACTTTCATTTGATTAAAAATGAATTTGATCAAAAGCAAAAACAGAAAGACATTGGAGAGTCTAGTTATTCTAATGCTGAGACTGCACTTAAGACTAAATACGTCTGTCCTTTGATCAGAAAGGCTAATTCTACCTATAAGACCATACCCCCTAGAAATAGGACTTATGAACAGAACGCTGTCAAACCTATCTTTAGAAGTTTTCCTAAGGAAATTCATCCCTCAAGCAATCAATATTGCTCTTACTGTGACATTTATGGTCACTCCTTTGAAGGTTGTTATGCTAGGCGTCTAAAGACCCCTATATACAATACTTCTGTCTATAAGAACTTAAACTATTCTAGGCAAAGTCGTAACAACTATGTCCTTCCAAGACAACCTGATAAGAACTCTAACTACAGAAATAGAAAGACCAAAACTAAGAGTTCATTTAAGAGAAAGGCTCCCAGAAACTTTCCTAAACCAAAAGCTCAACTTTTTCACAACAATCAGTTTGCTGCTCCAAATGTTTTTCGATAAAAAACTGTATCTCGAAAATTTTATCAAATGAGGGCAAACTTGCACAAAATTAAAACTAGAACTATTTGGGTTAGAAAAGAGGATCTTTTACCCCAAATGAAGTGTAACATTGTCATCACTGCTTTAAAAGCTGAACACACTTCATCTGGTTGGTACTTAGATTCAGGATGTTCCAAACATATGACAGGAGATGAAACAAAACTTCTAAACAAAACCAGATTTGTTGGTGGGAAAGTAGTTTTTGGTGATGGTGTCTCATCCCAGATCATAGGTAAAGGAACCCTAAAAGAAGAAGGAATGCCTGTTCTCGAAAATGTTCTATTAGTTAAAGGCCTTAAAGCCAACCTCCTAAGTATATCACAATTTTGTGACTCTGACCATACTGTCACCTTTTCAAAGAACAATTGTAAAATTCTAAATGATAAAGGTGAATGCATTATTACAGGATTTAGAACACCTGACAATTGTTATACTGTCAAGACTAGTTCTGAAACCTGTAACATTGTCAGAATGGATGACAATGAGATCTGGCATAATCGTATGGGTCACTTAAGTTATGATATCCTTGGTAGATTGTCTAGTCAAGAGATAGTTAGAGGTATTCCTAAAATTAAACCTATTTCAAGTGTTGTCTGTGGTCATTGCCAGGAAGGAAAAATAGTTAAGACTTCGCATAAAAAGGTTAAAGACATCCTTACCTCTAGACCTTTAGATCTCATCTATATGGACCTTATTAGTCCCTCTAGAACTGTTAGTCTTTGTGGACACAGTTATATCCTTGTCATGGTTGATGATTTCACACGATTCACTTGGGTTGCCTTCTTGAAACATAAATCTGACACGTTTCAGAATTTTTTGAAAATTCTTCTAAGAATTGAAAATGAGAAGGACACACAAGTCAATCGCATCCGTAGTGATAGAGGGGGAGAGTTCATAGACACAGGAATAGTTGAATATTGTGACTACAACGGTTACAAACATGAATTTAGTGCCCCTAAAACTCCTCAGCAGAATGGTATTGCTGAAAGGAAAAACCGAACTCTTCAAGAGATGGCACGTGTCATGTTGCATGCTAAATCCATACCTAAATACTTTTGGGTAGAATCCATTAGAACTGCCTGTCACATCACTAATAGGGTCTATCTTAGGAAAAACTCTAAACAAACCCCTTATGAGTTGTGGTACGGTAAGAAACCTAATCTGAAATACCTAAGAACCTTTGGAAGTCAGTGTTATGTCTGTAAAGACAGAGAACATCTGTCTAAATTCGAAACTCGTGGTGATAAAGCCATCTTCTTAGGATACTCACCAAAGAGTCGTGCTTATCGTATATACAATCTGCGTACTAAGGCCCTTATGGAATCGATAAATGTAATTGTAAGTGACACTATTGTCGAAAATAAGATATCTGAATCACCTATTGTGGTTGAATCTGAAAATGATTTCAAAACTGATTCACCAGAAATAGATGACTCATTACCTATTGAGAGTCCAGAAGTACCTGGCTGGGTCTCTAAAGATCATCCCATTGACAACGTGGTCGGTAATCCTAATGAGCCAGTTCGTACTAGATCCCAGTTAAGAAATTATGCTAATTATGCATGTTTCGTCTCCCTTGTGGAACCGAAAAATGTTAATGAAGCATTGAATGACACACACTGGATTTCTGCTATGCAGGAAGAACTTTTACAATTCGTCATTCACGATGTCTGGTATCTCGTACCTCGACCTCAAAACAAAAATGTTATTGGAACACGTTGGATCTTTAAGAACAAATCTGATGAAAATGGGGTGATTCTTAGAAACAAAGCTAGACTAGTTGCTCAAGGCTACTCTCAAATAGAAGGGATAGATTTCAGTGAGACATTTGCCCCTGTCACTCGTCTTGAATCTGTTCATCTTCTTTTCGCCATAGCGTGTTACTTAAAATTCACACTTTATCAAATGGACGTCAAATCTGCCTTTCTAAATGGAATTCTGTCTGAAGAGACATATGTAGAACAACCCAAAGGGTTCATTGATCCTAAATACCCTAATCATGTCTTTCGTCTAAAAAAGGCTTTGTATGGCTTAAAACAAGCTCCTAGAGCTTGGTATGAACGCCTTTCCAAATTTTTGTTGGATAAGGGTTTTAAGAGAGGAGGAAATGACCAGACTCTATTTGTCAAACATTTTGACAAAAACATTATTATAGCCCAAGTCTATGTAGACGACATCATTTTCGGGTCAACTTCAAACTCTGAAGTTAAATCCTTTTCTGCTAGTATGCATAAGGAATTTCACATGTCCCTTATGGGGGAGCTACAGCTTTTCTTAGGATTTCAAGTGAAACAGAATTCTGATGGTCTATTTGTTTCTCAAACTAAGTATGCCTTAAACCTTGTTAAAAAATTTGTCTTAGAGAATGCTAAAGTCGCCAAAACACCTATGAGTACTACTGTTAAATTATGTAAAGATGAAACTGGTAAGTCAGTTGATTCCACACTCTATCGTAGTATGATTGGTAGCCTACTCTACCTAACTGCCTCACGACTAGACATAATGTATGCCGTATGTCTGTGCGCTCGTTACCAGAATAACCCTAAAGAGAGCCATTTATTGAGTGTAAAACGTATAATAAAGTACATAAAAGGCACTCTTAACCTTGGACTTAGGTACACTAAAGATACCTGTAGCACCATCATAGGGTATACTGATGCTGATTGGGCCGGTTGTACTGATGATAGTAAAAGTACATCAGGTGCCTCTTATTATGTCGACAATAATTTAGTTGGTTGGAGTAGTAAAAAACAGAATTGCACATCTTTATCTACGGCTGAGTCCGAATATATAGCAGCTGGCAGTTGTTGT
The DNA here is from genome assembly GCA_949130495.1 of Sambucus nigra. NCBI lineage: Eukaryota > Viridiplantae > Streptophyta > Magnoliopsida > Dipsacales > Adoxaceae > Sambucus > Sambucus nigra. The sequence goes on along the minus strand of OX422208.1, from coordinate 316,677,399 downwards.
GCTCAATTATTATGGATAAAACAGATGTTAAGCGATTATGGCTTTAAAGAAGATCAATTACAATTGTATTGTGGCAATCAAAGCGCCAGTAACATATCTAAAAACCCAGTTCAACACTCGCGAACTAAACATATTAAAATAAGGCATCATTTTATTCGCGAACTTGTTGAAACAAAGGAATTAGAAATTCATTACCTGCCTACTGATCTGTAACTTGAAGACATGTTCACTAAACCTTTAGACTATAACAGATTTCTGTATTTGCGAAATTCTATAGGCATGGTATGCGCTGATTAAACTCTTAAAACTTTAAGTTTTACCCTTTGTCCATTTGAGACAAAATGGGGGAGAAATTTGAGTTTTATGAAGTTCATTTTTGTTCACATTTCATCTAAACTGCTTGATCGTAGTGTCTATATTTGCAGGAATCTCTTCTTCTGATTGTCTACCGTTTCTAGGGTAAAAATTTGTAAATAGTTGAGTTATGTAATTTTTGACTTTCTAGGATATGGGTAGATAGAATCTTTTGTATAGGACTAGGTTTTATTTTTTTTGTTCCCTACGAGTTTTAAGCCAACTCAAAGGAGATTTTGTCTCATATTTCCAAAGGGGGAGATTGAAGCACCTTATACCTTTGACTTGCTTAAGTCTACATTGTATAAGTGCTCAACTAATTTGGAAATATTGACAAAATTTGTAGTCCATCCTAGAATCCAAAAAGCCTCAGAACCTATCTCTCTAATCCCCTTCAATGATCTATGAAGATACAAAATGAATCACACTACACACAATTAGAAGTGCATACATGTGTTCATATTACTTAAAATTGAGTGTGTGTTTAATTCCCCTTGATTTGGAGCTTTAATAATTTTTTGGGAATTTTAAATAATTTTTAAATCTTTTTAAACTTTTTTTTAATAATTGTTTTTATTAATAAAATGGGATAATAAAGTTTTTGGGGTTAATTTACTATTTTAGAAACTTCTTTTTTCACTAAATTGTTTGGTTGGGTACGATCTCAAAGCGCTAGAGACTTCAGGGTGAGGTTTTGTAATTATTTTGACGCGCGTGTGAGAGCCTATAACCAGCCAACACTTGTCATCCTCCGGGTTAATGTATTTGTGTTTCTTATGTGAGAGGGTTGGATGGATGATTGTTGATCGTTGGATCATTTCTTATCAAGGGTCTGCATGCGTTCTTGATTAATCCCGGTGCTATCCATTTGAACCAATTAAGATCGTTTTAAACCACCGTTGTTTTAGAACCATTGGATCAAGTCAAACCTTTGAAGACTTGATCTCAGCCTTTGATTTGCCTCAAATGTCCAGAACCTTCCCCAGGCACTATAAATACCCTTCACTTCTCAGCCTTAAAAAAACTTTTGGGCATTCGTCTTCCAGAGAGAAAAAAATAAGAGAGAGAAGAGAGAAGTGAGAGAAGAGAGAAAAGAATAGAGAGAAGAGAGAGAAAGGGAAGCAATTAGCCAAAACCAAACCCTAACCCTAAACACTTCGTCTCTGAAATAAACCTTCAAATAAACCTTACCCCAAACACAACCTGAGTGTTTGAAAGAGAGAGTGGTTTGTTCATATTGTTGCTGCAACCTCGTGATTTCTGATCTTGTACACAACTTAAACGTTAGAGTGAAGATCTAGTTTCTTTTTCATAGAAACGTTAGATCTATACTCTGAATGTTACATTTTTCACTAGATCTGCATATTTTCAACTTGGTTTAAGAAAATCATTTCTGTTTTGGTTTTAAAAATGTTTTATAGTTTCTGTTTTTACAAAACTTAACCAGACCTAGTTGGATTCGCACTTGGAGGGTTTTCAATCTCCTAAATATTTTCAAAAGAGATTGAGAAAGGTCTTGACCGATTTCTTAAGCAAGATCTTCGTGGAATCTGGGTTATATTTAAAGGTCAAAAGGTTTTTAGTTTTGTAAGAAAGAAAAATAACAAAATCACTGCATATAGACTTTATATGTAATTTGTATAGGACTGTTTGTAAATCTAAGTGTGTGTGAGTTCATGCATGTGAATAGGATTCACTACACAAACACTTTACACACTACTACACTGGAAGTGTTGTGTTTAAGATCTGAGATCATTGAGTCGACGTAAAGAAGCTAAAGCAAAGGAAGTTAGCAAACCGGAGAACATCATCAACAAATCAGATCTATCAGAAGTTAGAAGGAGCCAAGTGGGGTATATCCCTAAACTTAGAATAGGTTGATTTCTGTGCTTGCATGTTGTGTTGTTTGTAACTGATTTTTGTTATTAGTGGATTTTTGTTTTTGTGACTTAGAAGTCACCGTGGATGTTTCCTCTGTTGGGAGAGGTTTTACCACGTTAAAAATCATTGTGTCGATTATCTTCATCTACTCACCTCATTCTTTAAGTGTGCTGAATTTTTGAAACTGCCTTAGTTTTAAAATTGATTACACAATCTTAATTAATCTCGTACATAAGTTTCTTTGTAAACAAATCTTGTTTATAATTTTTATTTTCAAAAGAAAAGGGTTTCTCCAACAAACTTCCGGAGTTGCTTATACAGTTTAACCTTGTGTTAAACGGCATTAGCGACGTTTTTCACATTTTACTTTGAGAAGTCCTCGGGTGCTTTCGAGCCCCAGTTGACTAAAGTCAACTTTTTGAACCAAACAAAACTCTTTAAAATGTCGAAGTACATCTCCTAACCCTTCCAACGGTCCGCCCCGTGGGCAATTCTAACTTACCAAGGGGACGAACGATCCGTTTGAGTTCGACGATCTCTCGTCCAAAGGACCGACGTGTGTTGAGCCAATTTTGACCCAAAGTCAACTCCCGGACCCGATAGAAGTCTAAAGCCTCTTAAAGGTATCTGAAATAACTTTCTAATGGTATGCCCCGTGCGCAATTTGGATCAACGCTTTATGTTCTATGTTCGTTTTCCCTGAAAATATGTACGGGACTATCAATTGGCAGGTCTTGATCCCTGCCTATCGGCACTGTGTCTGGGGGCACATGCCGACAGGTACCCCTTGTGGTAGGTCTATCAGCACCCCTTAACCCTATAAATAGGGTCCATGACCTCACTCCAAGGATAACACAACAGATCCATCAGCATCAGTGATGTCAGCATCATTCCCTCAAAATCAGTGAAGTTCCATCCGAGCTTACATCCCTATCCTTTTCACACCTAATTTGGAAAATATATTTCCCTCTCATCAATATTCATCAACACTCAAGGGAGTTATCAAAGATCAAAGATCAAGCTTCAAATAAGGTCCAATTCCTTCCCTCTCTCTTTAAATTCCTTATTTTTGCATAATAAACATTAGATTTATAATCTAGTTCTTACTTTAGTTCATACACATTAATATCTACACTTTTATTATTATATTGCACATACTTTATTTTCTACAAAAATCCCCCCAAAAAATAAAAGAGGGTTACACCCGTAAAATCCGAACGAAATTATCCATCACACCTTTTTCCAAATTCAAAACAACACATTTTCTACACACACACACACACACGTATATAATAAAGTTCTGTTCGGATCTATGGGATAAACCCCACACCTATGCTACATTCGAACTACATGGACTTTGATGCCTTTATTGGCTACTTAGGTGTCCTGGATTAAAATCCAAGACTCGAGTCCAATTTTCTAATTTTCTCAATTTCCCAAATTCCCTAATTTTTAAAATCTCCCATTTTCATATATATATATATATATATATATATATATATATATATATATATATATATATATATATATATATATATATATATATATATCATACTTGTTTGCAATTCATCCAAAACATATTATCGTTTCCAAATGACGACTAATATCGTGAAGAACGCACAAATAATACTTTCTACATATGTTATTTTGGGAACATTCCTATGGATGACCTCACTCTACCTTGTCCATTGTATGAGTTGAACAAATCCGATCTCCATTATATAAACACGCTCACACACTTCACGGGGATATAAAAAGGAAGATAATAACACTAGCCCATGAGAGACCGAATGGGTGGGATGGGTGCCTAGCACCTTCCCATTTCGTAACTTAGACCCAGGACCTTCAAACTATCGGTTTCGTATGCATCAGTTAGTCCTTGATGCTTCTATCTCTAAGTGGCAACCTTTCTTTTGTCTGTTTTGTGCAAAATAGGTTGGTGACTCTATCTCTTCACATTTAGCCCCACACCGACGATGATCGAAGCAAACTTCCACGAGGGGTGCGGGACCGCGGCACAGCCTTCTCGAGGGGATATGTATCTCTCTCACTCTCTTATCCACCAAGGGGCCGAACTTGGGATGGTCACAATTATAAACAATTTTATGTCAAATTATCACGTTATCTCCTCACACATCGAAAACTATATGAAGATATTAGTATACCAAATTTATCGCACATGACTTTCGCATAACAAACTCTACGCGATTTATATTTTACTGACATTGAAAATAATCTTGAGATTCACAAAAATTGAATTGTAACTTAACGAAAGTATATTTAAACTCATTCATGCTTCTCACAAAGTTACATCAATATGAAAACCAAAAGTTTGGAAAGAAAAATCAGTCTAGAAAATATGATTTAAGGGTCCCTTTTTACAAAGAGTTCTTGTAGATACAAACCATGAAAACATTGATATCATGGGTCGTATGAAACAAAAAGAGAGATAAAAATAAGCTTTGGATAAAACAAATCATGGAAAACTTATAAACATTTGAAACCCAAAAAATCGCAAAGTTTTTATACAAAATAAAACCAAATTTCACACTTTACGAAAGATCGGAGGAGAGAAATTACTTTGAAAACAAGATAAAGTTATTTGGAAAATGTAACTTTGGAAACTATTGGAGAATATTAAAATTGCATTTTCTTTTTACTCTATTATTCAACTACTTTGAAGGATTAGTTAACTATTTCTTACATTCCTTATATGCCACTTATGATATCAATCATTGTAGTTGACAAACTTCGTTGAAAACATTACAAAATATTAGGAGAGAAAAGTCTTTTTTTTTTTAAAAGATGTTGGTGTTAGAAATGGTCAATCTTGGAAAACAATGAAAATAATAAATATTCATTAGCCTTGGACGCAATGTGAAATTTCTTTAAAAAATGTGGGGAAGGATAATTTCAGAAAAGAACTCTTAGAAGAATTAACAAAGTATGTTTGATACTCATTCAACTATACTTTCACTCATGATATTTAAAACGTGAGTAATTAACCTTTGGGATAACTATAATTAAATTAGTGATATAACTCATGTGAAAGGAATGACTTACAAACCTAATATTCAAATCCTCCATTCATTAGCCTCTTATATTTTCATAGTTGTTTATGATTTGAAAAACTCGATATGTGATGCATTCGATTATTGAATGTTTTCAATATATATATATATATATATATATATATATATATATATGGAACTTGGCACATGACTAAGAGATGTTGTCCAATTTTTGCTTAAGTTAACACTTTCATTATTTCTATAAGTGTCTTGAATAGAATTCTTACACCTACCACATCAATGCATAAAAACTATTAAAATGTAATAGTGATGTACACTTCATATAATCCTAGCATGATTCACCTCACAAGAACTAATTGTTAAATAATAATGTCCATGCCTTGTGAAAAATATGGAGTTACGAAAAATCACAATATGGTCAGCACTAGAGATTATCATTTTAGACCTTGGATATGTTTTATCCATGTAAGGAAAATGGCAATCCCACTTGGAGTACTCTCATGGAAACATACCAAAAAAGGACAAAATACAAAAAAGGGACATTTTAGGAGATTTTTAAAGAAGTACACACCTAATTCACAACTCTACAATTAGCTAATGTACACTCATTTGATGCTAATTATGAATAATAATTCGATGCAAATTGAACCTCTCATTCACTTTGGATGCATGATCCACACTTGCTAGCCACAATATTCATCTTGATAATACGATGCTATACCTTATGAATGAAATATCTCTTTCCGCGTATTTCCACACTAACTCACTTTTACAGTAAATATCTAGAAAGTCATTGAAAAAGGAAAAAAGAAAACAACATTAAAAGAACCCAGCGGAATTAAAAAATACCCCGATTTCTTAAAAAAATGATATTTTATTAGGAGAAAAATCTACTTTTCAAAACCCGCATTTGCATTACACTTCTTCAGATTCACTTTTTGCGAATGATAATGTAATGACATAATTTTCATTGTCCATAGTTTATATAGGGTACGTCATATACCGCTACAATCCTCGAGAGAAGTTCAGGATCATTTCAAGATGACTGATCTGAATATACAGTTTTTTCAACAAGGGACATCTACGAGATTGATTTTGGTAAGAATTGTGTTTAAGTTTCGAATTTGGTTTATGATAGTGTTGTGATATTTTTTGAAATTGTGTTTTTTTAATCAAAATAAGGCATTTTTCTAAGTAAGAATAATTTTTGGAAGAACTGTAGGCGAGCTTTTTTAAATATAAATTTTTCACTATTGTTGTTCAAATGACATTGACATGTCGTTCAAATAACCCCTTCTAACGACATCACATGTCATTTGATAGGTCACGCGAAGGGTCGTTCCCTTATTGCTTCAAACGACCACGTACTATTTTTCATTTTTATAGATCATTTCTTAGGTCATTACTTACGACATCCAATGCCATTCAAACGACATTGAGATGTCGTTCAAATGGACTCCACCACCTCAAATGTTTTATTTTTCTATAAATACCTCTTTTGGAAAGCTTTTTCATTAAGACTTTTGCCAAACAAAAACTGCAAATCTGCAGAATTTTAGTCTTCACTTTTAGGGCACAAAACCTTATTCACCAAAAGATCCCATATATGTTTTTGAATCAATTTGGAACCCAAAACCACTTCTTGTTGAAGTTTATCTTATAGAGAAGGATTTCTCTACTGCTGGATTAATAGTTCTTGCGGGGGATATTTGCTGACGATTGTGGTCATTGGGGATACTCGAGGGTATTCACTGATAGTGCTAGGCTGCGGTCTATATGAATATTTCGTGGAAGACTCATTGCAGATTTTTCTATGTAATTGGAAGTTGCGACTTACGTTAGATAGTGAAATAAAAGGTTTTACTTTAATCTTGTTTGTCGCTTGATTTTTGATTGAATGTTTAATTTATCCACATAAATTAATTATTAGGGTTTAATAAAATTTGGATTGAAGATTGACTTTAATTAGATAAGTCTAAACTTGGAAATTTGTGATTTAAATAATTAACTGATATCACGCATTCTCAAATTAGTATCATATCCCATTTCTCTAAATTATAGATTGATTCATTTTTCGCAAAATTTTTGTGATATCAATTTTTTTTTAAAACTCTGATTTAAAAAAATTTTGCAATTAATCTGATGGAGAACTTATATAATCAGTTGCCCGTCTTTTATGGCACGGATTATGCCTATTGGAAAGACCACATGAAATCTAGTTTAAAGGTTATTAATGAACATGTCTGGATTATTTGTGAAAGAGGGTGGATTCCTCCCACTGTCACCGTTGAAAATGTCATCAATCCCAAGCCCGTGTTTGACTGGACTGAGGATGATTTTAAATGGAGTAACTATAACTCCCGTGGCCTTAGAACTATTTCTGGAGCCGTCACCCCTGACTAGTTCCATCGTATTATGATGTGCACCATGTCTAAAGAGGTATTGGATATCCTCCAATTAACACATGAGGGTACCAATGCTGTTAAGGAATCAAAATTTAAAGTTTGACCACCCAGTTTGATACTATCACCATATCAGAGTCTGAGTGTTTTGACGAGTTTCATGCTAGGTTATCGGACATAGTTAATATGAGTTTTAATTTGAGTGAGACAATTGAGGAGACGAGTGTTGTTACAGATATCTTGAGGTCACTTCCATCCCTTTTTATTCCTAAGGTCACTATTTTAAATCCTTTGGTAATATTAGATACACTTAGGTTAGAAAAACTCGTAGGAGACCTTCAAACTTATGAGATCGACATGTTTCCTAAATCCGTTAAGCCTAAGGATATAGGATTGCACTTAGGGAACCATCTAGAAAAGGTGAGGAAGTGTCTAAGAAGATGAAGAAATAGAGTTTGTGAGTCCGAGTCTGAAGGAGAGTTTGATTTTGATGATGTGGCCTTATTTGCTAAATTTTTTTAAAAATTCTCAAATTTTCCAAAGAAAATTCTTCCAATAAAAGGATATTTGAGAAAAATAAAAGGAAAAAAGGCCAAAGAGAGCAGTGAGATAGAGGAAGAGGAGAGATGTTTTGAGTCCGAGAGAAAAGGGCACAAATCTTTTGAATGTCCCACTATCCTAAAGAGAAAGGGTAAGAAAATTGCTGTGCCAGCCACTCGTAGTGATAATAACAATAAGGTGAATGATTTTGTGGATGAATCATCACATGGAATGTGTGTTGACTTTATGAATAGTCACGTGAGCACATATATTGTGTCCCATGACAATGAGGACACTTGTATATGTGAGATCCCCGATGATGATTTGAGTGTTTCTAGTGAGTGTGAGAGAGAGATTGAAAAAGAGGGTGAAAGAGATCTACAAAAAGTGTTTAGAGATTTATACGTCGAGACGTTAAAGACGAAGAAGTTGAATAAATATTTAGGTATTAAGGTGTTAGATTTGGAGAGAGAGATAGAAGTTTTGAGGGGATGCGAGTCATCGGCGAGTCAACCCGAGAAGGTGAAGGTTTTTTTAAGTGAGTAGTTGATCGTTTTAGGCTGGGAAAAGTGTGAACTTGAATCTTATGTTTCCTAACTCGAGAGAGATCTTGAACGTTCTCGGGTGGTTAAGGCTACTATAGAGGATACATATAAAAAGGTTGAAAAGATGTTCCTCGATACCACTTTGGGTAATGTTGAGATATTTGGAATAGGTTATGATGATGCGTCTACTTCCCATGTTGCACCCGAGACGGTTCCTGAGTTTATGATAGATCCATATGGCTATCGACCTAATACACCTAGGCATCCGTTTCTTCGTAGGAGAGTGCGTCCTTATCGTTTTGAGAGAGGTGTTCCTCGACCTATTTGTGTTTATTCCCATTGAAAGAAGAGAGGACATCTTAGGGATTTTTTTAAGCTGGGTTGTGTGTCGTATATGTTTTTACCTTGTTATGATTCTACACTTGTTTCCACATGCACACCCACTCATGATACTTTATATGCTCTTGCACATCACATGAAAGATTTTGATCATTTTAGAGAGCAAGTCGAGTATTTAGTCAAGATTTCCAAGGATTTGATGGATGTTTTTCAAAGGAGGTCATCACCTTTGAAAAATTCCTCCGCACCTAATGGTTGAGGTTTAGACTTGTTTGCTAGCATAGGATTATTTTCATGATAATATTTTATGCCTATTGGTTGTGTGTGACACTTTTGTATTTATTTTTTTCAATTTGATATATTTTTCAAAAAATCCAAAAAGATTTTTGTTTTTGAATTTTTTTGGAATGATACAAAAAGATTTTCTATTTTTTGAAGATAAAGTTTTTGAAAAAGATAAAAAGATTTTTGTATTTATTTTTTCACTGTTTATGGATGGACATTTAGGATGACAAAGTCAGAACATCATTTCGTGTCCATGTGACTATTTGATAGTGTTTTGAGATGATACATCATTTCATCCATGTGCTTTATAATGTTTGGAGTCATTAAAAAGATATTTGAGATTACTTTCTTCATGTTTGACTCATGATTTCCTTAAATCCATAGTTGCACGGATTTACTTGATTATTGTGCTTGTCTATCACATGTTGGTCGAAGTGTTTTCATCTTAATATTGTCTTTAAAACGAACCATATGAAATAAAAATTGACAATGAAAGTAATGCATGTAAGAACTGTTGCCCGTGACGAATTTGTTTAATATGAAAATATGATGAGTATACATGGGAAAGGGCTATGAAAGGAGTAAATAACCTCTGCGTGAAAGCCACCGTTGGAAAGAGCTAATAAAGTGTGGCATTTAAAAAGTATCCAAGGCCAAAGTAGTTTAGTTTGATTTGATCATTCAAAAGAAAAGAATTAAATAAAAAATATGATCATTATTATATATGAAGGATTTTGGTTGGAAATAAATCAATGGGTTTACACGTCCTGACAAAGTCTTGAAAAAGGATTACATAGTTTTAGACGTTATTGGTGTGGAAATCATTTTATACTTTGATTTGTTGATTAGATTGAGTTGATGTCATTTGAATTCAACAATTTTTACACCTAAGGATGATTTTGAATTCATTCGTTAGGAGTATCCATATTCATCGTGAATCTTTATTATGAATAGCTGAGTTGATTTTCCTATCGAATATATTCACATCCATTCATTCTGTTTGCATAATTTGGTTATCTTAGTATAAATTCATGGTGTGTGTTATTTTTGTAAATTATCTTTGCTTGAAAATTTGAAAAATCAAAAAGATATTGTGAAAGCCTTTTGAGTATATTCTTGCACAAGCATACTTGATTTATATTTGCTATGCTTGTCGTGACAGTCCATATTTATTTATTTTATTCATTTTCCTTGTCTATTTCGAACAAATAAAAAAGAGGGAGAACAAATTATGAATTGGGGTGGGGGTGGGGGGGGTAAGAGTTTGAATTATAGGGGAGTTTTGAGATTTACTTGATTTGATTTAATACTTAATTTATGCTATCTCATTTCAAACTCAATACACCATGAAGGTATTTATTTTGTTCATTGTGTGTAGGACTTTGTTGATCATTTGGAAAGCACATAAAAACAAGGCGCAAGGAAAGAAAATAGATTTGATTTGAAGAGATTTAAAGTTGAGGATTTTTTACTTGTATTTTTAGTATCTTTCGACTTTTGGGTTCATGGGAGGGTATTAGATTTTTATAGGTATTTGATTGATAATTCGTATTGTTTTTATTTTGTATCGGCATGGACATATAGGGAGATATGTAAGGACATAATTTTCATTGTCCATAGTTTACATAGAGTATATCGTATACAACTACAATCGTCGAGAGAAGCTCACGATCTTTTGTTCAAGACGATGGATGCGAATATCAAGTTTCTTCAACAACAAACATCTACAAAATTGATTTTGGTAAGAATTGTGTTTAAGTTTCGAATTTGGTTTATGATAGTATTGGGATATTTTTCAAAACTATTTTTTTATCAAAATAAAGCATTTTTCTAAGTAAAAATAATTTTTGGAACACATGGAGGCGAGTTTTTTTAAATATTAATTTTTCGCTCCTATCATTCAAATGACAAGGCAATGTTGTTCAAACGCCCCCTTCTAACGACATCACATGTCATTTGAAAGGTCGCGCGAAGGGTCGTTCCTTCATTGCTTCAAACGACCACAAACTTTTTTTGCATTTTTATTGGTCGTTACTAACAACATCCAATGTCATTCAAACGTTATTGAGAAGTCGTTAGAACGACCTCCACCGCCTTAAATGTTTTGTTTTGCTATAAATACCTATTTTGGAAGACTTTTTCATTAAGACTTTTGCCAAACGAAAACAGTAAATCTGCAGAATTTTAGTCTTCAGTTTTAGGGCACAAAACCTTATTTTTTGATTCACCAAATGATCCCATATATGCTTGTGAATAAATTTGGGACCAAACCACTTCTTATTCAAGTTTGTCTTGTAGAGAAGGATTTCTCTACTGCTGGATTGTTAGTTCTTACAGGGGCTATTTGCTGACGACTGCGGTCATTGGGGATACTCGAGGGTATTCACTACTGGTGCTAGGCTGCGGTCTATGTAGATTTTCTGTGGGAGATTCATTGCATATTTTTCTATGTAATTGTAAGTTGCGATTTACGTTAGATAGTGAAATAAAAGGTTTTATCTAATTTTTTTTACTGAATCTTGCTTGTCACTTGATTTGTGATTGAATGTTTAATTTATCCACTAGATGCTTGACTAGGGTTTAATAAAATTTGGATTGAAGATTGACTCTAATTATATAAGTTTAGATTTGGAAATTTGCAAATAAAATAATTAATTGATATCACGCATTCTTAGATAAAGGGATAAATAAATCAAACCGAGAAAATAAAGAATAAAGAAAAGCTACAACGAAAGGGGAGAAAAAATATTTTTCACAACCATATCTCTAAGAAAGGGGGAGATTTGAAATATTTGCTCAAACTATCTCAATTGAATTGTTATCATAAAAAGAGGGATGTTGTGAAGTCAAAAGTATTTTCAAAAGTAAATATTCTATATGATGGACAATACAATTGATGTATGACAACATCACTATCTTGTCTCTAATGTTCTTAAGATTAAAAGATGCATACAAAATATGATTATATCTATCTACAGGATTATAGAAATTAAGAAATTAAGAACCTCAAGAGAATCATCCAAAAAAGATACAAATAATATAGTATGATCAAGTAATCAAAGAAAATCCTCCAAGTACCGATTTAAAAAAAATGCATAAGCAGTCCAAAGCAAGTCCTCCAAGTACGAATTCAAAGAAGATGCATGTGTCCAAAGTGTCTAAGAAATTCAAAAAAATCTTCCAAGTACCAATTTAAATTCAAGGAAATCTTCCAAACAAATCTTTCTAGTGCCAATCCAAACAAATCTTCCAATTCCATACGAATATGAAAGTGAACTAAGAAGTAACAAAGGCGTATCTTCATCATAAATATTAACATCCAAGATTAGTAAATATGAGATAATTCCATTAAACTCTTTAAGAATTTTGGAAGTCGACATACCTTTAAGGTACTAAAATGAGAAGAATTGATTCTCGAGATAAAAATAATTATCTATGGTCTTTATCATGTACTTGTCAGCTAGTTTATTATACGATGATACGACATCTAAGAAATAAAATTTCAAAGGTTTGTAACCCCTTTTCCTTCACCCACGTAAGGGAAAAGGTCCTAAGGTCTAGAAAAGACCTCTAGAAGACTAGATCTAAGCCCCAAAGGCCACGACTTCCTTAAAAAAGGGGAAATAGTAGGACCATAGGACTTAGCCACCTCACTATTTTCCTGAAATTCTCAGTCAGTCCAATACATCTTAGGAACCCATCTTAAAGACTCAACACCTGTGGTTCTTACTCTCAGACCTTCACAACGGACCTTATAAACAAGAGAATTGACCTTAAGAAATCCAATTACCCCTCTTCTAGTTAAATATTATTATGACACCCACAGGAGCACCCAACTAGGAACGTCTACCAATTCCAGACCCCTCAGACGTCTAGTTAATCTCCTACAACTTCTCTGGTGGGCAGGTAAAAAGTACAATCATTATTCTACCTACTGTCACCAATCACTCCCATATGTATTAAATGCTCCCACGAACTAAATTACAGCACATTAAACCTTTCTCCCACACTCCACCAAGCTACTATAGCCATTAGACCTCAAAGAGGCCCCAACCATGCCGTTATAGTCCCCTTATTCTTTTTCCATTATAATACACATATATGGGATCCTTGTGAACAGTTAGAAGGTATCTGATATCGCCGAATAAAAGATAAACAATAGTCAAATAGACTAAGCGATTCTTTGATCATTGTTATATACTCTATTAATCCATTGTTAGTAGAAAATGGTTTGATTTTATGTCAGTTTCAACATCATATACATTGTATACTTTGTTGAGTCCTAAATTAAGAAAGAAAAACCCTTATAGAAGTTCGTCAATTACTTCCTAAGGTCCTCTAAACTAGTGTTGAAGACCATGGAAACCTTAGATACTATTGGATAAAGCCCAAGAGATCTCTGGATTATAAAACCCTTCTTTATAATATAGTATATAGAGAAACACACTTTACAATGGGTATAGATTCATAAGATGATGTCCGAACCACATTAAATACTTATCGATTAATTTGACACACTCCTTACTAGTCTGTATAAGGTCATGTAGGGAGCACCTATTAGGCCTGAGGTCTCAAATGATTTTAGCGTTCCCTAGTTTGGTGTTGTCAGTGGGAATTGTAATTTCATTCAATCAGAATCATATCACTTTTATCTCATTGGGATGAATACCACCACCAAGTTAGCTTGATCTTTTAAAGAGGTGGAGGCCCGTAAAAAAAGCTTCAAGAAAAACTCAATGATGTTTTCAGGAGGATTCCTTTACCACCTATGGTGAAGGAACCACCTAGAGTTGAACATAGCAAAACTGGAAAAAACCATGAGCCCTAGTTAGAGGGGAAAATGGTAAAGAGGATATAGCCAGAGCTGCACAATGGTTGGTTACTCGTATCCTCGTAATGGATAAGTTGTCATTTCCTGAAGATTAATCCCGTAGTGGTTACAAGGTAGTTACGCCCTAGGATAACGAGATAAAAAAGATGAAATATAGGTTGGAGAACTTCCTTAACCAGTATAAGAGGCAAACTCCCAATACCATCGAGCTAAACCTCCAGAAGACACTATATATATATATATTTTTTTTTTCCAATGAGGTTCAACACTACGCTCTTCCCCCTAAGTTGAATATATTTATTATTGAACTATTTCATTGCCCCAAAGATCCCATCAAACATTTAGAGTCCTACTGATCCCTCATGCTTATTCAAGATACCCCGGATGAGGTCTTATGTAGAGGCTTTCTCGCGATCTTAAGGGTACATCTAGGAACTTCTTTTCCAATCTCAAACTAAGGTCCATCGGAATATTTAAAGAGTTGGTTAGGTCTTTATTGTCCACTTCATAGGGGCCCAGAAGATGAAAAAGCCAATTAACTCTCTTCCCCTTTTTCGGCAGAAATTTGGCCAAGTTATTAGACAGTATGATAACAGATTTAACCAGAACGACCATAATATGATGATCAGGATGACACTATTTTTATGGTGGCCTTCATCTCATCCCTTACATAAGAGTATATGCTTAGGTCCTTCAGTAAGAAACCCCTGTAGTCCATGACAGATTTGTTTGAGAGGGATCTGAAATACATGAATGTGAAAGATGAAGTCATGACAAAGAATTCTCTAGCCTCCCCTAACAGAGTATAAGGAAAGATTTATTTTTCGACCTTGAGGAGTCCCCTTGGGAAATTGAGGACAAGAAGAGAATTTATGGGAGAAAGAAAAATGGACCTCCGGAGGATAAACATTTGACTCTTCTCACTGCTATAATAGAAGAGGTCTTCTCAGCTATAGAGACACAAGACCTCCTACCGTCGCTTAAGAACATGAGAGCTTTATAGAATAGGAAGGTCAAATCGAAATATTATTGGTTCCATAGAGACCATGGGCTCAACACCAGTGAATGTTCTTGACTAAAAAAAGGTATCACACGAGTGATTAAGAGGGGATACCTCAAGGAGTTTGTGGCTAATTATTCCAGCAAAGGACAACACAAAAATAAGAACAAAGATGATTTCCCTTTAATCGATGTGAACACCATACCAGGAGGATTTTTTAGAGGTGGAACTTCCCCTACCTTTAGAAATATTCACCCCAAAAGCATATAGGATAAAGGGGTGAATGTAAACAACATGTCCCACTAGAGACAATCACCAAAGTAAGCTCCCATGATGATTTTTCCACATACTGACCTCTGGAAAATCCTCCTTTATTACGACGAACCTCTAGTCATCCTGATGATATAGGAAATAAAAATAGGAAGAGGGCATTAATTGATATCGGGATATCAACTGACATATTACTCTTGGATGCTTTCTGGGCTATGGACCTCACCATGAATCACATGCATCCTATCACCACTCCTTTAACTGGATTCAATGGAGAATAAATATATTCCATTTAGTATGTCACTCTCCCCTTACAGTTGGTTCTAAAGATTGTTGCTCTTCTATCTGGAATAAGTTTTTTAATAGTATATGTTCCCTCTTCCTATAATGTTATCATGGTTAGACCCTCGCTCAAATATTTATATATTGCTTTATTAACTTGAAGGATGACTATGTGGTTCCCCTATGGGTGTGATATAAGTGTTCAACGAATATAAAAAATCCATGGATTGCTATAAAACTTCCATAAGAAAAAATAAGAGGTCACTAAAGACCACCCAAAGCTTGTCCGAGGTCTTAAAAATTTCAAAAAAAAGAGATGTAGTTCTTGTAGAGGTCATGCCTCCTCCACTTAAGATGTCTGAGCTCCCACTAGAGAGTTTGGGCATAAAGTTGATGAATGTGGCTACGCTGGATCCATCAGATAAAGAGAAGGAACAAAGAGGTGAGTGACTTGAGGCTCTAGTTACCGTTTGCATTAATGAAGAGGATCCCACCAAGGTAATCAAAATTGGGGCTAGTATAAGATGCTTCCTTAGAGAGGAGGTAACCCAATTCGTGAAAGAAAATAGGGATGTGTTTTCTTGGAGTCACTCCAACATGATTAGGGTAGGTTTAGATGTCATAGTCCACTACCTCAAGGTGGACCAAAACCATAGGCCAATATGCCAGAAAAAAGGTTATTTGTCCCAGAAAGGAACACACCTGTTGTTGAGGTGGTTGGTAAGCCCTGAGTATTAAATTTCATTAGAGAACTACATTAACCAAAGTGACTTGCTAATGTAGTTCTGATGACCAAATCCAACAAGAAATGGAAAATGTGTGTTAACATCATGTAATGCCCCATATTTTTATAATAAAACAAAATCGATTGTAATTAAATTAATTTGGTAGAATTTAATTAAATAAATGTGTGAATAGATTACTTAGTTGTAATTTCATGTTCACTGAATTCATTTATGCATGTTATGCTTACTCGTAGAAATAAATTGGCTTGTTGATTAAATAATTAGTGTGTGGTGTTTAATCTAATAAAAACGTGTAAGATGGGTAGAGATAGTTTGGGCACATTTTGGGATGATTGGGGATTCGGTTGGGTGTTTTAGGCATTTAAAATTAGGCTCGGGTATAGGTATATCATTTGGGGAGTTATCGAGCCGATTCGGGTATGGGTTCAGACTCATTTAGGGGTTCAAATGTGGGGGTAGCTCGGGATTAATGTTTATTTTAAGTTAATTAATCATTAAAAAATCATTTACCATCCACCAAAACTCCACCCTTACAGCCCAACACCCAATTGGAGAGGTTACCAAGGTTAGGGAAGGAAGGAAGAGTAAGATTGAAGAAAAAGAGACACTAAATTTTCAAACTAAGGCAAGAATTCTCTTGCTAAATTAATTTCCAATATATTTCTTAATTCAATTGTGTATTTTCCTATATAAATTTATGGTTTTAAAGTGATGAACTGATGTTTATATTGTTAGAATAAACATCACGAAGATTTAAGAATAAATCTGAAAGTATAACATTTAAGGAGTTGATTAATTGGTGATAAACTCAAAAATTGAATAATCATGTTGATTGGGAAAGAAACCTTAGAACTCATGTTGTACGTACCTTAAATATAATGTAAATCAATAAGAAAGAATGGTTCTTGGATGGTTTAAAAGAGAAAAGGTTGAATCTTGGAAACTATGTTTTTATAGTGCATAATTCTTGACGTAAATCATTATTGGATGAGTTGATATGTTTTTAGGGTAATTTTGATGTAGAGAAATGTTGTTTCATGATTGGGAATGGATTAAAGTTAACACATAGGGTTTAGGGTAATGTTAGAGACACTTTGGATGAGGGGAGAAGTCTAAATCCCGTTTATTATTTGTCATGCCAGCCCAACAAACCAAATCGGTTTGCTGGGAGAGGTGAACCAGTTCGATGACCGAACCGATTTATCCTAACAGCAAACCGCTTCAGTTGGTTGTGCTAGTTCCCCTTAGTTTTTGTGTTTTTTGTGGATCATTTAAGGGTCAACTTAGAGTATGGAGTCCGAGAGTTGGATTTGGACTTTTGGAAATGTAATGGAAGGATAGGAAGTACTTGATTTCAAATTAGGATGAATTCCATGTAAAAGTTATTTCACTATTTTAGTTGGGAAGTTAGCAATTAACTAGACGATGAACTCTTAACGTAAAAATATCAATTGGAGACTAATAGGACTTCTTAGGGGTAATTATAGGGTTAATTACCTATACATCTTATGTTCTACAAATATGTATTTATTTATTTATGGGGGCATACCCATGTTCATGGATGGCATATCGGTTGTGGTTATGCGCGTCTTGGGACCGTAGCATGCGTCGACACAAGTGGGCAATGCATTGTATAGGTCATTATTTTTGGTACTACATAGTAGCTCTACTTACGAGAGGTAGGTGTAGATGATGGGATCCGTTGTCAACATCGGGTATGGACTATGGAATGGTATACTACGTAGGGACCACTCCACTTATATGTGTATTGTTATGTACACTTGGATGAGGGACTCCTCCGGGCTTACTGATAGAGCACGAACGGGACACTAAAGGTATATGCCTTTACGTGTCGTATATATGTAAGGACACATGTAATTATATAAATTAATTGAGAATTGATACATGTGGTCTAATGATGTAGATAATTGATAATGAATCCAATACTACATAAAATGTATAATGGATGCTATTTTACTTCTTATGGGTAATATCTTAGGGATTAATTGAGGAACGAGAAGCACACGTGTAGACGATTAATTCGAAATATGAATTATGCTAGATGCATTGGATACTATCTTATGGTTATAGTTATCAGTATTTCATACCACCTGATATTTAGGTTGATATGCGTATAGTATTTCACTTAGATGAGGAGTGAGATACTTATTGCATGTAAGTGCCGATGGGCAGTGTGTACTTTGAATTAAGTGCATTATTGCATTTTAATTTTGTAAGGTAATTCTTGCAACTTTAGGGCGCTGACCCAAATTATAAATATTTTCCCCCCAGGTTGGCCTAGACAGGGACAACATGGCTAACGAGGTATCGGACTTGTGGTTACTTTGCTCATCAGCCATTGAACTCATTTGATTTTAGTTTAGGTTGTTATTTCCCTTCAGCTGTTTACTATTTCGAATATTGTATGGGTATATTTATTATTCAGCATTTTGAGACCAATTGTACTTATGTTGGAGTTTTATTACTCTCTCGATGTTGGACTTAGTATTTATTATTAGTTATTAATTAAATTGGTTTTATCGTACATGTTATCACAAAAATACAAATGTTTTATTATGGCTAATGTTGAGAATGATATAGATTGATTGAAAAAACCCATCCTCGGTGTATTATGTCTTATCAACCTTAATGTAAAAAATGGGGGTTGTTACAGTTGGTATCAGAGCATCTAGGTTTTATCATCCTTAGTATTTATACTGCATTCATTATGTTCTGCATTTCATTCTTTGATATGTATAACCTATGATTATGAATCATTGTACTATTTGTGATATGTGACTAATATGAACCTTGTTTTCTTTCAGAAGGAAAATGGCAAGTGAGGGAGTCCATGATGTGTCACCACAAAGGATGTAAAAAAGGTGGCTTTATAGGAGCTGAAGCACAACCATAGCCACCACCAGTCCCACCTATGGTTGGCTCAGCAGAGATTTCCACAATTGTGATACATGAAGTTTTTATAGTGGTGTCCACTATACTATAACATTTCTAGTCACCGCAGCAGTAACCATCACTACCTCCACCACTGCAGTAAGTGGTGCTACTTGTGCGTGCACAGGGTTCAATATGGGATATAGGTAGGGAGGCCTTCACTAAAGGCCACCCACTGGAGTTTGTTGGGGAGTCCCGAAATTCTAGTAGCTAGTCAGTCGAAAAATGACATATAGTGACACTTGAGGATGGTGATGTGCACTCTCATGCACAAGTAAATGTTAGCTTTGTTTCGACTGGTTGGGACAACCTTCAAGTGGTGGGAGCCTATGACTGCATTGGAGGAGAGGTACAAGTCGATGATTGATGAGTTTTAGTGCATGTTTGAGGGAAAACATTTCCCACCAGCTATGAAATTCTAGATGAGAAGGAAGTTTATGGACCTTAAGCAGGAAGGTCATACAGTGGCAGAATACGAGGAAAAGTTTATTGAACTGTCCTCTTTTACTATAGACTAGGTAAGCAAGAAAGAAAAGAAGTTGGAGAAGCTTGTTTTGGGGATAAGTTGGCACATCAGGAAGTATTTGTTGGGTAATCCCTCTTCCACCACTAACATTCAGATGATGAATGCCAGTTTACTCCATTGCTACGATCATAGAGCATTTCAGAAATAAGAGGGTGAAGAGATCAAACTCAGAGACGTTGAACCAAAAAGATAAGACATGTGGGAGTAGAAGTCAAGGGACCCAGTAGTTTAGAGGGTCACAGTCGAGTGATCAACACAAGAGGTACATAGGCTCCAATGATTGAAACTGGCAAGGCCAATAGGGCTAGGGCCAAGGCCAGCAGTAGAGAAGCCAACATGGACAATTGCATCAGGGTCGAGGCTTTTAGGTGCGACATCCAGATAGACATTCATTTCAAAGAAACTTTTATACTTATAAATAGAGGGGTCATACATTAAAGCAGTTTCCTCTGGGAAATTAAGGGACACAGTAGTAGGGCGGACAACGTGGGAATCCAGCACCACAGGGCAGCATCAACATTTTCCGGTCCCAGGAATTGCAGTGACAACACTACCAGCTCTAGACACCCCACCTTAGGGGCAGCAACCACATTTGCAGTATGGTCGAGTGTACTATGTCGTGCCTGGCGAGGCACCAACCCCAGTTCAAACAGTTGAGGGTATATTCCCTATCTTTGGGCATGTAGTCTTATAAGGACATTTTCAGTAATTGTATAATAAAATCTAGGAATTTTCTTTAACGTTCTAGATTACATAAGATATGGCATATCCTGTTACAGTGGCATGTCTACACGATCATCCACAATGTCCACAATCCGAATCGTTGGAAATAGGTATCATCATCATGCACCTCTCATCTTCAACGTGCATCACGTTCAACTTCAACCGTTCTCCATTACTCCACATATTCATAATATATTCTTTATTTGGAGTTCTTAATTATCCCAAATATATCTAGGAGAATTTTATTTTACTTGGTTTTATTTTAATAAAAATAAGGATGGATTTTAAATTAAAATAATTTTTGTCTTCAGTTGTTAGAACGACATGGCCTTGTCGTTCGAACAACCCGCATATGTCATTTGAAGTATCGTTTGATGGATTACATCAAATATGGTTCAAAATAGGGTAGATTGTTTTGGTTTTTCAAGGTCGTTAGACGGTCGCTTCTAGCGAGATACATATCTCATTCGAACGGCTTGATGCCGCCTAGATTTTTGTATTTTGATATAAAAACCTACTTCCTGTAGGTATTTTGTAAGATTTTTAAAACCTAACTTTTTACAGATCTACTGCACAAAAAGTCTTTTATTAAAAGGCTAAAAATCACTTTTGATTCACACATCCTCCAGTTTAATTTTTTGTGTGTCACTTTGAAACCCTCATGCTGGACTTATAGTTCTCGTGGGAACTATTACCGAGGAAGACGAAGCATTTCCTATGAAATTTTCGTCTTAAGCACTATATGTATTTCTCTATCTACATATAAGTTGCAATTTGCATAAAATAGTGAAATAAGAAAAGGTTTTGCCCTGCAGGGATTTTTTTGAAAATTTGTATTTCTTGTATGTTTGGTTGCATGCCTCTTGATTTACTTCTTTCAATCACATAGTTTCATGAAATAATGTTTAACAAGAATTAAAATTTGGGATAATTTGACATTTAATTAAATAATTTTGGTGCATTGAGTCATAGCGCACTCTCAAATCGGTGTCGAAGTTTACACAACTTTACCATGATTGATTTTTCGCAAAAATTATCTCGATATCAATTTTTTGAGAAATTGATTTTTGAAAAAGCTAAGTTCAAATGGATAGCTTATATAATAGAATGTCAACTTTTGATGAATCCAATTAGGCCTATTGAAAGGATAGAATGAGATCCACTCTGAACTCTATTGATGAACGGGTCTGGATTACTTGTGAAAGAGGGTGGACACCACCCACTAAACTATGAATTTATGGATTGAAGAAGAATTTAAATTATGTAACTTTAATTCACGTGGCCTTAGTGCTTTTTTTGGAGCCATCACACTTGACGAGTTTCGATGTATTATGACATGCACCACGTCAAAAGAGTAATGGGATATCCTCCAACTTACACATGAGGGAACAAATGTTGTTATGGCATATAAATTGTAAAATTTGACTACATAGTTTGAGAATATAACCATGGTTGAACTCGATAACTTTGATGAATTTTATGGTTCCTGTCGAATATTGTTAATTCATGTTTTAATCTTGGTGAAAAAATTCCTGACGCTAGAGTAGTAAAAAAGATTTCAAGATCACTACCTGCTCATTTTATTCCAAAAGTCACTGTTCTTAATTATATAGGAATGTTAGATTCCCTTAGGTTTATTAGAACTCATAGGAGGCTTTTAAACTTATGAAATATACATGTTTCCTAAAACTTTGAAACCAAAAGAGTAAGGTATTTCACTTAAGGCCTAATCCAGAAAGAGGGAGGAGGAGTCGTCCAATTCTGAATACGACTTTGACTTAGATGATCCGACCCTTTTTGCTAAAAAGTTTAAGAAATTTCTCAAACTTAAAAATAATGGCACATCTAAAGATAAAAAGAGTTTTAAGAAAAATAAAATTGGGAAGAAATTTGAAAAAGATAAAAAGGATGCCCAAAAAATAGAGGAAGAGAGGTGTTACGAGTGTGATGGGAGAGGTCACAAAGCATATGAGTGAGCAACTAGGTTAAAATGTCAAGGCAAGGGCAAAGATGCCTTAAATGCCACCGTTAGTGATGATAGCGAGATCGAGTCGGTGGATTCAGGAGAAGAATCACCGCATGAATTTAACTTCACCGATTTTTCGCTAGTTATGTGAGTACGTCTAGTGTAACTCACAACGATGAGGAAGCTACTTCACAGGGTCAACGGTGAGAATTACGTGAGCACGGGTGAGGATGAAGCAAGTGAGAGCACGAGTGACCTACAACGCATGTACACCAATTTATACGCTAAGTCCTTTAAAATGAAAAACTAAAATAAACGGTTAGCAACTAGGATCATTGTGCTAAAGAAGGATTTTGGAGAGATGAGAGAGGGAGAGAGAGAGAGAACATTTTTTAGGGGGGAGAGAGAGAGTTTTTGAGAAAGAGAGAGGGGACTTGACCAAATAAGTGGTTAGTCCTATGAGTGAGCTTCTTGCATCTGTGGAGACTCAGAAGAAATTTGAACCGTTGTAGCCCAACTCAGGAAAGATCTCGAGTGATCTCGGGAGGTTAAGGTAAATATTGAGGATAGATTTGGGAAGATGGAAAAGGAATTCCTCCGCCTCACTTTAGGGATTGGTGAGATGCAAATAATAGGTTTTGATATTGCTTTCACGTAACATGTCGCATCAGAATTAGTTCTTAAATTCATTATGAATCCTTATGGACCTCAAATAAAACCCTAAACAAAATGTTCGGCCAAGAAGAGAAAACCAAGGTAAGCCTAAGACTATTTATTTCTACACTTATTGTAAGATAAAAGGCTACCTTAGGGATTTTTGCTATAGTTTGGGTCAGACTCGACATACACGTACTCCATCTCACCACTTTAGAGATTATTCTAACCTTAGAGAGTAGGTTGAGTGTATAGTTGCCACTTTTCAAAGTTTGATGGAAGAATTCCAATATATGTCTTTACAGTTAGTGGATTCTTCTAATATATTGACTAGAACCAATAACGACCCGGGTGAACGAAAGGTCATAACTACTTTGGTAAGCATGGATAGAAATACCATGGTATTCATGTAGCTCTTAGGACTCATAATAACTCTTACTGGTATTTTGATAGTGGTTCCTCCAAGCATATGACTAGTGACATCTCATTTTTTACTAACCTTGAGGATCGCAAGGGCGGTAAAGTCACCTTCGGAGATAAGAGTAAATTTAACAATATAGGATGAGATACAGTAGAGAAACTCGAATTTCCTAAGTACGTCAAAGGTTTGAAAGAAAACCTTATCAGCATTAGCTAAATGTGCGATGAAAACTTTTCTGTATAGTTTGAATGGAACGAGTGCAACATTTTTTATGAAGCTGGTAAACTTTTACTACAAGGGATGAGGACAAAATATAACTATTATGGGATTGTTCCCAAGTATTCATTTATGTGCAACACCTCTATGATATCCTTTATGGATTTGTGGCATCAACATCTAGGTCACGTTAATTTTAGAGATTTGGAGCGTTTATCAAAGAAAGACCTAGTACGTGGATTGTTGTCGCTTGGAAATCCAACTTCCACGATTTTTGGTCCTTGCCAGTAAGGGAAAAAAGTACGTCGTCCCAATCGAAAGCTGCATTACATTACCACTAAACATGTTCTTGGGTTGATTCACATGGATCTTATGAGTCCTACTCTCATTGAGAGTTTGGGTGGTAAAAGGTATATCCTTGTGATGGTAGATGATTTATCTCGATATTCAATAGTTGGTTTCTTGAGAGAGAAATTCGATGCTATAGAGTTTTTTATGACTAAGTGTCATTTCCTTCAAAATCAACATGGTGTCACTGTCAATAGGATGCGTAGTGATAATGGCACATAATTTAAAGAAGCAAAAGTGAATAGTTACTGTAATATCCTTGGAATTAGATATGAATTTTCGATAGTGAAAACTCCTCCGCAAAATGGGATTGTTGAGAGGAAGAATTGGACGATTCAAGAGATGGTTAGATCCATGCTTCTAGATCGTAGAGTACCTAGATGATTTTGGGCAGAGGCGGTATCTACTGCGTACCACATGGTGAATAGGGTATATCTTCGTCCACACACACTTCAGACACTATATGAGTTGTGTATAGGGAATAAACCCAACCTTTCATATTTTCGTGTCTTCAGGAGTAAATACTACATCATGAAGGATAGATAGCAATTAGGAAATTTTGACTCTTGGAGCAATGAGGTAATTCTATTATGATATTCATCGATGAGCAAAGCTTATCGAGTTTTAAACATCAATATCTCTAAGGTTGTGGAATAAATAAGCGTCACTGTTAAAGACGACTAGCCACTAACGTTTGTTGATCCTAATTATTTGTGTGAGGATGATGCACCCCTTTATTATGATCTGATTGTTCCTCACACACTTAGGGTGGACCCTACTTCTGATTTAGGGGACACACTTTCTTGGGTTCGCAAAAGTTATGACCCTTACGCTATTCTAAGAGATCCTACTTATAATGTTAAGACTCGTGCTCAACTTGAGAACATGGTTAGATTTCTATGCAACACGTCCAAAGTCGAGCCTAATAACATAAAAAAATCACTTAAAGATGAGCACTGGATATATACTATGTAGGAATAGTTACTTCAGTTCAGAAAGAATGATGTTTGCGAACTTGTCCCCCGACCTAGTGAGACAAATATAATTGGTACTAAGTGGATCTTTAAGAATAATATGGATAAGAATGGTACGATTATTCGTAATAAGGCTAGGCTGGTAACTCAGTGCTATATATATATTGAAGGTGTCAACTTTGAGGAGACATTTGATCCTATTACGAAGCTTGTGTCCGTCCGCTTACTACTCGCCATTACATGTCATTTGTGCTTCAAGTTATATCAGAGGGATGTCAAGAGTGTGTTTCTGAATGGAATTCTATAGGAGGAGGTTTACGTGGAACAAAAGGGTTTGAAGACCCTAAGCACCTTGGACACATTTATTATCTGAGGAAAGACTTGTATGGTTTAAAGCAAGTACCCCGTGCTTAGTACGAGAGGCTTACTTCCTATATCTTTGCCTGTGGCTTCAAAAAAGGGGGAGTATATAGGACGTTTTTTAGGACAGTAAAAGGTGAAATTTTAGTTGCCCAAGTCTATGTGGACAACATAGTCTTTAGATCCACGTGCTCCCTCCATAGTCATGACTTTGAGGAGTATATGAAGAGTGAGTTCGAGATGAGCATGGTGTGTGAGCTTACATTCATCCTTAGTCTTCAGGTTCATCAGCTAGAGGATGGGATGTTTATCTCCCAATCCAATTATGAAAGAGAACTCATGAAATAATTTGGGCTAGACTCTGGTAAGCACTCATGCACACCTATGGGTACCTTGACAAAGCTTAACAAGGACTTTTCAGGCAAGGATGTAGACCAAACCTTGTATCGGAGTATGATATGTAGTCTTCTCTATTTGACTTCCAGTCATCCCGATATCGCCTTTAATGTTGGAGTCTGTGCGCGATATCAGGCGTCCCCGAAAGAGTCACACTTACATGATTTTAAATGTATTATCCAATACGTGAGTAGGACCCTCTCATACGGCATTTGGTGTTCCTTTAATATGGATAATCGTTTATTCTCTTGTTCGGATATTGATTGGGCTGGGAATGTAGATGAATGTAGGAGCCCTTCAGGCAGGTGATTCTATTTTTGGAGTGCTCTTATCTCTTGGTTAAGAAAAAAGTAAAGCTCCATTTCTCTGTCCGTTGCAGAGGCTGAGTACATCACCGTTGAAAACTCTTGTGGATGAAGTAAATGTTCGAGGATTATGGGATTTCACAGGGCACCACGACTATTTCCTGCGATAACATGAGTGAAATTCATATATCCCGAAATCCCGTCCATTATTCCCACAGGAAGCACATGAGGATATACGAGCATTTTATTCGAGACCTTATAGAGAAGAAGCTCGTGTCCTTGATCTTTGTGACTTTTGATCTCCATTTAACCGATATTTTCACAAAAACTTTAGATGCCCTTAGATTCGAGAGTCTTAGGAAGTCTTTAGGTATCAGAACAACTGACTGAGGGTTGGTTACTTGTCTAGTATAGGCCGACTTTTCACTTTCATATTCTTGATTCCTATTGCTAGATTGTATTATTTGTATTATTCCTGCATTATATTTCTATTTTTTATTTTTTAGAAAAATCCAAAAAGATTTTCAATCTTTAAGGAAAAAATTGGAAAAAAACAAAAAGATTTTTAGTTTTTAAGAAAAGAGAAAGATTCAAAATAAATTGAAAAATTCAAAAATATTTTCTTTTTATAAATTTTTTTAAAAACACAAAAAGATTTTTATAGTTTGTTTACACCTTATATGGACGGACATTTAGGATTGCCAAGTCACAATATCATTCCATTATCCACGTGACTTTTAATAGTGTTTTGAGATACAACTTCATTTCATCCATCTGCTTTATAATGTTTGGAGTCATTGAGATGTGATTAGTGATTACTTTCTACATGTTTAACTCATTATCTCCTTTAATACAGAGATGCATGGATTTATTTGAGTATTGTACTTGTGTATCACATGTTGGTCAAAGTGCTTTCATCTCAATTCTTTCTTTAAAACTAACCAAATGTATAAAATGAAACAATGAAAGTAGTTCTTCTAAGAATCATTGCCCGAATTGGAAAAATTGAAATTTATATCTCTAGTAAATTAATTAGTTTAAAAGTAATGTCTTAGGCTGCGAAAGTAAAAAGATCTTTGAGTGAATAGCCCCCATTTGCAAAAAGAAAAGAGCCTAAAAGATTAAAAACACTCAAATGAAAAAATATAAAGTGCTAAAAGAACATTGATGCTTCGCTACATTTGAGCATTGATTTCTTCAAAACAAATGAGTTGAGAGAAATATTCTATATGTGAGTTTTAAGGGAGTTTAGTCGAAGATCAATGGGTTTGCATTTTCTGAAAAATTCTCATAAGAATTACATAGTTTTGGACACTATTAGTATGAAAATCATTTTAGACATTGATTTGTTGATTAGATTGAGTCGATATCATATAAATTCAACATTTTTACACTTAAGGATAATTTTGAGTTCATTCATTTGGATTATCCAAAATTCATCGTGCATATATATTACCATTCATTTATGCTTTCACGACATGATTATCTTTGTGCTAGTTCATTATGTGTATTATCTTTGTTATTTTTGAGAAAAATTTCAAAATAGATGTTTATTGTTTGTAACATACACTAGTTTTATTGTTATCTTTATTTTCCTGGTCTATTTCGAACTTCACAAAGGGGGAGAATGAATTATGGGGGAGTGGGAAAGTTTGATAATTTGATGATTTTCTTGTGCTTATTTATGCTTATCCTTTATACATATCTTTTATTTCAAACTTTTACATGTCATGGGTAATTGTTTCTTTTCTCATATGTGTAGGTTCATTTGAAGATCATATTCATGACACACTTGATGAAGACGAAGAAATTTCTCATTATTTTCGTCATTTTACAGGCCCAACACATGGCGGAGGCCCTTATAACAGATGCCATTGATGACAAAAAAAGGCTATAATAAGGCTATGGAGTTAGCAAACAAGTGAGATCTCGTCTAGTTGAATTTGGACCATATATTCAATAATTAGAGGATGGAGGTGGATTCCTTGCAGAAGGATAGGGTATGCCTGAGGTCAAAGATCACCGCGCTAGAGAAGGACAAGCTTCTTAATGAGAAAACCCTCAGGGATAACACTTCCCTTCTAGTGATCGCTCAGGTTTTCATGGACAAGATTTTGGATACTCACACTGACGCGACTAAGAATGTGTCTTAGAAGTGCGTACTCTCTAAGCTCAAGCGTAAGCCTGTCGCTCAAGTAATAATCTGATAAGTCGTGTATCGATCCTCAGGGAAATAGGGCTAAAAAGTGGACAAACAAGTGAATCTTAATTCTGACCCTAAAGAAAGGAAAAGATGATATTGTTGGTGGAGTAACTACAACTAGATGCAATTATGAAACAATTAACTAATGAACTAAAGTATGAATGGTATACAATTACAATAAATTACCGATGATGGTTAAACTGAAATTTGGATTATGTAATGAGGAAAAACAGGACGGGAACACAATCCCTCAACCTTAATGTGTTGTAGGTATAAAGCTATTCGTGAATTCAAGTTATTGATTAATCCCAGACTTTAGTACTCCCAAGAATTACGTATATGAGGTTCAAGCCCGCATCATATGAAATCAGAGGACGAGTAAAGCGGTAATGCGCGATGGTAACACAAGTATTGCATTCTAAAGCATCCCAGTTACCGAAAGCAAACGGGATCCAAAGGGCTACAATGGTTGTGTTACTGCGTAATACGGTTGTACTAAATTATTAAATTCGGAGGATTAATTTTATACACATACAACTAACACATTAGATCGAGTTCATGCATCCCGACGCTTTTAAACCTATTCGGACATGTTAAACTGATTAAAGCATGAAATAATTATGTTACATGTGAAAGAATTCATAGTGAAACTATATTGAAACATACAAATAAGTGTTATGAACTCAGAATTTATCTAAATCAAGTAAGAGTATTAATCATTCAAGAACAATAATAAGAAGAATTGAACTTGAATTAGAACCTGATACAAACCCGAAAATGAATCAGTCTTGAAACAAAATAATTCCAGCAATCTTCCTAAATAATCTTCTACCTTGTTTTCTCTTCAAAATATCTAAAACAAACAATAATTTTTCTACTTCCTAACTATCTCTATGAGAAATATGTATATGAAAAACTGAACTCTACATGAAATCCTCGAAAACCCCCATAACCGCCCTTTTAAGACCCAAGCTTCGGATAAAAAATACAATCAAAATGAGTTGTAAACCACAGAATCTCGCTGGACCACTTAGGATAAAAAAATAATTTCTACCATCAGGACCCCCGAACCGATTCGAGGTACATACGAACCGGTTCTACCCCCGAACCGGTTCGATCCTGGGTTCGGGAAAATGTGCTGGTATGAGAGCCAAATTTAACATTTTTCAACACTTACAATTTTTCTCCTGTTTTTCTCTTTTCTTCTAGGATTTTTCCTCAACTTCAAATGATCATAACTCATTCACCGTAGCTCGGATTAGGTACCGTTTCTCCCAATATTCTCATTGTTCCGAGATCTTTAACTTTCCAGTTGACTCCACCTTCTGGATTAGGCTGCAAAATTACGAAAATGCCCTTGAACTTGCCTTCCTAGCCTTTCTTTCATTATTTTGGTTTCTCTTTCATACCACTTGCATAACTTATCTGTAAAACACATAAGAGAAACACAAAACATGAGATACTTGCTAACAAAGATTAGTAGCATAATTATGGGTGAAATCCATATCAATTACATTGCTCGGGCTTACCAATGTACCGAAATTAGGGGAATAAATATACAATATATATGCCCAATCAAATCCCCATAACTTAGAACTTTACAAATCCCGAGCAATGTAAAAGAGAAAGAAAAGAGATTACAACTCCTATAAACATATTATGGGGATATAATATCTTTTTCGTGGGCAAGCGATTGTATTTAGCGTATCCAACAAGCCTTTAAACCCCTAGGTTACTCTAGTAGGATGAGTGTTGTCTCGTGAGGATTTACAGTGAATATACCCACAAAATTCGACTTAACGAAAATTCAAAATACGCAAAAATTATAGAGTTCAAACTTTTCTAAAAAATATTCATCATTAATTCATGTTCAAAAGCCTAAAATCATAGTGCATTTGTGCGTAGCCGGAAATTTAACCGCAAATTTCCACCGATTGATCATTACGTTACTTATCTGAAAATTCATTTTGATTTCAAGATCTCACGGAATGCTCTCACAAATGAATCACTCTAAATTTGGCTATTCTCTCGGTGTACGTGATTTATAAGAGTAAATATATTGGAACCAAGTTCATGCACACAAGTAGAAAGACATAAATTATATAGTGATTGGATCTCATCAACGGAATACGGTTTGAAACATGGGAACATTGCCTCTTATACATACGTTTTATCTCTTTTATTATCTTTTTGTGTTTTAGCTCTCCACGTGATAACCAATTTCGCAATTTTTGACCCGGCTAAGACTTTTATGGGTTGGAGGTGTATTGGGTGATATTGGAAAAGGTTAAGAATTTTGGAATTGGAAAACTTTGCTCATGATGTCCATTAATGTTTTTTTCAGGCTTTTTGGTCATCTTCTTCTTCTTTTCTATATTCACGCTTTTCTTTTCTTGCTATTTTTGTTTAGCATTTTCATTCTATTTGTTGCACTTTTTGGACTTAAATTCTGACTTTTTCTATTTTTCACAATTCCGGGCTTTTTCGGGTTGTCAAACGAAAGGAAATACTTTTATTTGGCTTAAAATGGGTTACAAAAGGGGTGATTTTTCACAACTTTTTATGGCCAATATTTTTGGGAGATAAATGATGGCCTACTTCATTTTCCAAAATACTAATTGTGTTACCATATGCGTTTCGAGATGCATTTAATTTAGAGATTTCTTTGACACATTTTTCAAGGCAATATTATACACGTTTCTCAAAACAGATCAAAGTGAAAGACTTGAGATCTTCGACGACTTATTAGGCACTGAAAAGAATTTTGAGTTAACAATTAACTCGGATTGATTTACAGATTTCACAAAAAATGACAAGCTCAAATCTCACCGGGATAGTTAATCTCCACACTTATTCATTAAGTCGTCAAATTTCGTACAATTTCCATCTTTGGTTGATTTCGGCTATGTGCATTTTGAATTGTACAACTTGAGACTTTAAACCGAATTTTAATGATATTTTTGAAAAATTTGAATTTGAATTTTTATTTATTTTGAAGAAAAATATTTTTGGATTTTTCAGAATTTTATTTGGGCATTTTTAGAAAATTTGTGAAGTTTTAGAAACACTCACTTGTTACCCCCCCCCCCCCCCCAAACTTAGACTTTTGCATTGTTCTCAATAAAAAAGGACTAAAATCTAACTCAACGCGAATTAAAGGTGCGGAAAAATAAAACAACAAATTGTCGCAAAATGCATTATTGTATTAAAACAACGAAGAAACATGTGTTACGTAGGAGACGAGACAGCATACAATGATTATTAACCACCGATAATAACGCAACACTAACACAAACAACCACACAAAAACAGTTACGGGCATCGTGGGGGAGGCTAATTTGAGGTCCCGGGTGCACTCGGGTCATACGGATCATAGAAGAAAGATGGTGGGGGACCACCGAAGTTGAGCTCATAGAGGTGGGCTTGTAGTTGGTGCATCATACTTATGTTTCTTCGATAAGCCTCTTGATCCCGTGGATAGGCGGCTTGATCTTGATTTTATTGGGTGATAAACCCGTTAAGGCAGGATTCAACCATCGAAAGACACCTATCAAAATTTGCCCCCGGGGGCTCGAAATAAGAATCATCCTCAAAATCCTTTTCTTCCTCGCCCACATATCTCATCGGTTCATCATGTCCTTCCTCCTCCGCATCCTCATAAAGAATAGGATGATCGGGGTGAGCAACGAGCATTTGGCGCTCACTTCTAGTGCTGGAAGTAGCACCAATTGGGCGGGGAAGGCGGACATGCTGCCCCGGGTCTTGTACCCCAGCATCCATCAAAAGATATGTAATGAGACGAGCGTAAGGAAGCGCAACTTTGACCCATTCGTCGTAGGCAGCATTGATGATATCGACATAGAAAAGTTGGGCTAGATTGATTGTGCTCTCAGGGTCGAGGACGTGATAGAGGAAGTTGGCATGACGAAGCCAGACCACCGAGTCATTGGTGGTTTGGAGGATTGCTCCACAAGCAATTAGGTGCGTGAATTGCACCGTATTCGATATATTTCCAATGGGAAAAGAATACCTCACCCATTCCTCCCCGGGTGCCATGCGAGCTATGCATTCTTCTTTGGCGCGGAGGTCATCATTTGTGGGATATCGAAAAGGCACGGGGAGGACAACCCCTTTGGCACGCATCATGCGTGCGATGATGGCGGATGAAAATGGAATTTGGATGCCATCTAGGTAGGCCTCGTGTAGTGTGGAGGTGTTGCGAACAAGCGTTGGATAAAATTGGCAGATGGAGGCTTCAAACACATGATTTCTCGTAGGAGCCAGAAAAGAGCACCACCCCCGGCGGTTAAATAGGGCGGTGACATCGCCAGAAAGTTGGTCCCAAGTAACAAAATGCTCAATGTGGATGGAGAGCGTGTCCTAGAAGTATTGCTCGGCTCAATGATGCTCTTGGATGCTACGAAACACGCCCTTGCCCTCATCATCGAGGACGGTGATATCATTATATTTCCTAGGGCGGAAGTTACCTCGGCGAGGACGCGACATGGTGAGAGAGAGAGATAAGTAGAGAAGGAAAAATTTGGTATGGATGAGAGGAAGAGTAAATTTTTGGCGTGAGAAATGGATGAGGAGTGGGGGTTAATTTATAGGTGTGGGGGATGGATTTTCGGTGGGAAAGGAGAATATATTTGGATGGAGGGGAAGAATTTGGATTGAAAGTGGAAGGGGGAAAGGTTTTGGAGGGAAAAAATTCGTAGGGGATGAATGGAGGGGAAGAGGAGGGAAGAGGATGAATTTGGAAAACAAGAGGGGGGGGGGGGGGGAGAATCTACCAGGACCCTCGAACCGGTTCGCGGGTACCCCAAACCGGTTCGACCTGGGTTCGGGATATTGTGCTGGCCGAAAATTTTTTGTTCTCTTTTCTCTCAATTTTTAAGTATTCTCACCTATCTCCTCTCGTGCAGGTGGCCCCTAAAAATGTTCTAGACCCTCGGGTGCCCTCAAATTTCCTTGACCGATCCCTCGAACTATGTGCAAACTCACACGAAAAGTGTGCTAACTCAGTCTCTCTCATGAACCATGCTCCGGACTCAAAATTCACACACGCCCACTATACACAAGATCCACCCCTACGCATCGGGGGTGAAACGACCTCTCATTTTAATCTCACTTGACCCCATAAATGGGGTCCGACAACCAAAGGGTGTCGAATTCTTCCACACACGCCTCTTGATATGGCTTTAGGCGTTGTCCATTTACCTTGAACAAATTTCCCCCTTTAAATCATTCAATTCCACAGCTCTGTGAGGGAAAACGTTCTTTACAATGAATGGGCCACTCCAACGTGACCACAACTTTCTCAGGAATATATGAAGCCGAGAGTTTTAGAGAAGCACTTTTTGACCGGGAAGAAACTCCTTGCGTCGAATGATGTTACCGTGAGCGAGTTTCATTCTTTCTTTGGAAATTTTTGCATTCTCATACGCATCATTGCGTAATGCTTATAACTCATTTAATTGAAGCTTGCGAGCTTCACCGGCTTTATCCATTTCATAGTTTAAGTTCTTTATCGCCCAAAACGCCTTGTGCTCTAATTCCACCGGAGCACAAAGCGAAATGGGGACATTCTGAGCTGGTTTTTGTATGCGGTACGATATGCCCATAGTGAATCGTTCAATCGAAGTGACCAATCTTTTCGGGTAGGATTGACTGTCTTCTCGAGAATGTTCTTGATTTCTCGATTCGCTAATTCAGCCTGCCCGTTCATTTGAGGGTGATAGGTCGTTCCAACTTTGTGAACGACTCCATACTTTCCCATAAGCTTCTCGAATAGCCTGTTGCAAAAGTGTGTGCCATTATCGCTGATTATCGCTTTCGGAGCACTGAAATGAGAAAGTATGTGTTCCTGCAGGAACCTAATCACCACTTTGCTGTCATTGGTCTTAGTATCTATGGCCTCTACTCATTTAGAAACATAGTCTACTGCGACAAGGATGTATAAGAAACTAAAAGATGGTGGAAAAGGGCCCATGAAGTCAATACCCCAGCAGTCGAATATCTCAATGATGAGTATCGGGGTTAATGGCATCATGTCTCATCGAGTAATTACCCCCATCCTTTGACACCTATCACAATATTTGCAATAAATGTTCAAATCCCGGAAGATTATGGGCCAATAGAGGCCGCATTGAAGAATCTTAGCGGCCGTCTTTATCGTCGAAAAGTGACCTCCATAAGCTTTCAAATGACAGAATTGGATGACTTTGGAGATCTTGTCATCTGGTACACAACGTCGAATGATTTGGTCAGCGCAGTAATTAAACAGGAAAGGATCATCATAGAAAAACATGCGCGACCAGGTAATAAACCTCCTCTTATCTTGCGGTGTCCAATCTGGAGGGACTACTCCCGTGACAAGATAGTTCACGATATTCGCAAACCAGGGCAAATAGGAGGTAGCAAAAAGTTGCTCATCTGGGAAGTATTCGTATATGGGTATGGGATCACTAGGTATGTCGGACGAAAGCCATGATAAGTGGTCGGCTACGACGTTTTCTAATCCTTTCTTATCTTTAATGGAGAGATTAAACTCTTGTAGGAGTAGGATCCACATTAGGAGGCGCGCTTTGCGTCTTTTTTTGCAAGTAAGTATTTCAATGCCGCGTGGTCGGTGAAGCAAGTGATGGGAGAACCGAGAATGTAGGACCAAAATTTGTCAAGAGCAAAGACTACCGCTAGAAACTCCTTCTTCGTGGTGGAGTAGTTGAGTTGTGGCCCGATAAGAGTTCGGCTAGCGTAGTAGATAACATGAGCCTGTTTATCTTTCCTTTGGCCCAAAACATCCCCTAATGTATAATCGCTCACATCACACATAAGCTCGAATGGTAAGGACCAATCCGAAACTTTCATGATGGGAGCGGACACAAGCATGGTTTTCAATTTTTCAAAAGCGCTATAGCATGATTCCGTCCACTCAAATGGGATGTCCTTCATGAGTAGGCTGCTTAAGGGTCTAGCGATGGCGCTAAATTCCTTAATGAACCATCGATAAAACCCCGCGTGTCCCAAGAAAAAGCGCACGTCTTTGAGAGATTTTGGTGGGGGTAGATCGGCTATGACATCAATCTTAGCTCTATCGACCTCTATCCACTTGGATGAAACTATATGGCCAAGAACGATTCCCTCAGTAACCATAAAATGGCATTTTTCCCAATTTAGTACTAAGTTCTTTTCCACACACCGGGCAAGTACGTTTTCCAGCGTTGTCAAATAAAAATCGAAAGAGGTGCCAAAAATGCTAAAATCGTCCATGAACACTTCGAGTCCTCTCGACCATGTCACTAAATAGACTCAACATGAACCTTTGAAAGGTTGTGGGTGCATTACACAAATCGAAAGGCATACTTTTGTAGGCAAACGTGCCAAAAGGGCAAGTGAAAGTCATCTTCTCTTGGTCAAGCACATCTACCTCAATTTGGTTATATCCGGGATAACCATCGAGGAAGCAAGAGTAGGGGTGGACCGCTACTCTCTCAAGCATCTGATCAATGAATGGTAAATGGAAGTGATCTTTTCTAGTTCCCGCATTAAGTTTCCGGTAATCAATGCAAAAGCGCCACCCGATGGTGGTACATTGGGGGACTAGTTCTCCTTTAGCATTCTCAATCACAGTCTTGCTCGACTTCTTTGAGATAACTTGGGTAGGGCTCACCCACTTGCTATTCGAGATTGGATAGATAATACCGGCATCCAATAATTTACGGATTTCGATTCTCACTACTTCTTTCATATTAGGGTTTAGCCTTCTTTGCATCTCTCTCGAGGGCTTGACATCCTCCTCGAGATGAATCTTATGGGTGCAAATCAAAGGAATTATCCCTTTCAAATTAGCAATGCACCAACCAAAAGCACTTTGGTGCTTCCTCAGAATTTTCAACAGTTTACCCTCATGTTCATCGTCTAGGCTAGAGGAGACAACAACAGGAAATGTCTCGTCCTCTCCTAGGTATGCATATTTAATATGGGAGGGTAGTTTCTTCAATTCAAGGGTAAGAAATTTATCACTGGAGGGAACCAAGCGTTACTCCCTTGGCGGTAATTCCTTGAATTGAGAAACCTAACCTACATCTCTCGCATCCTCGTCCGACGCTCTCTCATCAAGTAACTCTCTCAACTCCTCAACCTCATTCTTGAACTTGGTGTACGTTCCCTCACTCTCATGGCTTAATACTAAACAGGATCCCAGGGCATCTCCACCATAATTCTCCTCAAAATACTCCTCTATGATCTCATCGATTAAGCTCACTGCGTGAAGATCATCTTCATCCTCCGTATGTTGGGCGATATGGAAGATGTTCGTCTCTAAAGTCATGTTCCCAAAGGTGAGTTGCATCTGCCCATTGCGAGTATTGATAATTTCATTAGCCGTAGCTAAGAATGGGCGCCCAGGAATAATGGGAACATGACTGCTCGAGGTGAAGGAAGGCTCCGTGTCCGAAATGATAAAGTCTACTGGGAAGTAGAAAGTGTCAACTTGGATAATCATGTCCTCAACTATACCTCGTGGGATCTTCACGGTTCGATCTTCTAATTGGAGAGTGATTTTTATGTGCTTGAGGTCGCCCAAGTCAAGTTGCCTATAGATGGTGTAAGGGAGTATATTGACACTTGCTCCCAAGTCAAGTAAGGATTTTTCAATCTTATTTTCTCCAATGATGCAGGAAATGGTGGGTGCACCGGGATCTTTAAATTTGGGTGGGAGATCATTAAGAAGTATGGAGCTCACGTTCTCTGCTAGAAAGACGTTTTTCTTTACCTTCATCTTCCTCTTCACTATTAACAAGTCCTTGATGACTTTTGCATAAGATGGAATTGGCTTAATGGCATCTAGAAAAGGTAAATTTAACTTTACTTGCTTAAGTGCATCTAGCACTTCATCACGGGGGCTGCCTTTGTGGGATGGAACCAACCTTTGAGGAAACGGTGCAGCGGTGGGTGGTTTCACTACTACTTCAGGCTCACTAGTGTCTAATTTATCACTCTCATTCAAGGGGACGTCTTCGGCCTCTTTCGTACCAGACGATATCTCCTTGTCTTTGGGTGTGTCGTGTAGGGGAGGTGATAAATAAACAACTCTCCCACTACGAAGAGTGGTCACATCTTGATATTGTTCTGGATGTTCTATCGAGGTGGAGATAACACTAGTTTGACCATGGGGAGGTCTTTGGCCCTGGGCAGGAAACTTTCCCTTTTCTTGGACACTAAATGATGATTGCAGTTTTGAGATATTTTCATTTATGTCGTCTATCATACGATCATATCGAGCATTGGCTGCATTCAAGTTATCGATAAATTAGTTCATCATGTCCTCGAGATTTCTCCGCGGTGGAGTGATATATGCTCCATGAGGTGGTGGTGCCTGCACATGTCCTTGCATGTGTGGTGCTTGTTGAAAGTGTGGTGGCGTAGGAGGGGGAACATGTGAATTAGGATTCATTGCAACATGTTGTTGCCCATATCTAAAACCAGGGTGGTTTTTCCATGAAGGGTTATAGGAATTCCCGTACGGTGCACTGGAATTACCCTTAAATCCTCCTATACCACTAACTTGTTCTTGAAGCATAACTTTGTAGGCGGGTATAGTCGGGCATTCCTCAGTTGAATGACCCGCCTCACAAATTGCACACACCATTTCGACGGGTTTTGGGATGGATCCAGATAATTCTCTCCCACATACTTTAAGTATTTCTAGCACTCCTTTCTCAAGTAAATTGATTCGGCTGTCCGTCACAACATTCCTTTCCACATGAAACAGGCCATATGCCGATGGAGTGGTGGTCGTTTGGCGAGTTCGATTTTGAGCACTAGGGTCAGATGTGTCCCATGATTGGGTAGTCTCAACGATATACCTCAAGTGAAGCTCATCATCGTTGGCATCTAATTCGACAAATGGACCATCACACATCATTTCAATAAGTTGTTTAGAATTAATGTTCAGCCCATTGTGGATGAAGGAAATGATTTGCAGTTTATCAAATCCATGGTGGGGGCATGAATTAATTAACTCATTGAAATGATCGTAGCATCGATCGAACGACTCATTTTCTAATTGTCAGAATGTTTGAATTTGAGCCTTGATGGAGTTCGTTCGATGTGTAGGAAAGAATTGCTTGAGAAATTTAATTGCAATTCATTCCAAGATGAAATCGAATTTGGAGGTAAAGACCATAGCCAGGTCTTAGCCTTATCCTTTAGTGAGAATGGGAAGAGTTTGAGGCAGAGCACATCTTTTGTGAAAGTTTGATCGCTAAGGGTCTCACATG
The DNA here is from genome assembly GCA_949130495.1 of Sambucus nigra. NCBI lineage: Eukaryota > Viridiplantae > Streptophyta > Magnoliopsida > Dipsacales > Adoxaceae > Sambucus > Sambucus nigra. The sequence goes on along the minus strand of OX422208.1, from coordinate 316,638,565 downwards.
CCTCCTCAAATTCCATGACGTGGGCATAAGGTTTTTCTGAATCCATTCCATAGTAAGTGGGAAGTATTTGTATCATTCCATTCCTAAATCGAAATTGCCCTGCATTATACGGGAGTAAAATGCATCCCGGAGTGATAGTGCGCTCGGGATATAAGAGTTCTCTCAAAGGGCGGTATGCGACCTCTTCCTTGCCAGCGGTGACAGTATCGTGTTGTGACATTTATCTCTCACTCATAGACTCTGTGTACTCACTTGGAATACTTGGAGGGTGCTCTGAAGTGTGTCCTAAGAGGGAGAACGAAATGCTATTTGTAAAAGAGTGTGACGGTGTTGGAGTTGGAACCTAAAACTGTGGTGCATTTGTAGTGTGAGGGCTATCAGGGATGTACTCAGCTATCGGGTTCTCGTGAATATGGGTTGTAGTGTTACCGAGAGTTGAAGTAAATTCAAAATTTTGCATTAACAGATTTGTGAGAGATGATGGTGACTGTTTTTTTTAAAAATTTTTTTTGGTCAAAGTTTGAGATTGACTTGATCTAATCCTAAGTTTATCTAAGTCCCCGACAACGGTGCAAAAAACTTGACGCGACTAAGAATGTGTCTTAGAAGTGCGTACTCTCTAGGCTCAAGTGTAAGACTGTCGCTCAAGTAATAATCCGATAAGTCGGGTATCGATCCTCAGGGAAATAGGGCTACATAGTGGACAAACAAGTGAATCTTAGTTCTGACCCTAAAGAAAGGAAAAGATGATATTGTTCGTGGAGTAACTACAACTAGATGAAATTATGAAACAATTAACTAATGAACTAAAGTATGAATGGTATACAATTACTCTAAATTACCGATGATGGTTAAACTGAAATTTGGATTATGTAATGAGGAAAAACAGGATGAGAACACAATCTCTCAACCTTAGTGTGTTATAGGTATAAAACTAATCGTGAATTCAAGTGATTGATTAATCCCATACTTTAGTACTGCCAAGCATTACGTATATGAGGTTCAATCCCGCATCATACGAAATCATAGGACGAGTAAAGCGGTAATGCGCGATAGTAAAACAGGTATTGCATTCTAAAGCATCCCGGTTACCCGGAAGCAAACGGGATCCAAAGGTTTACAATGGTTGTGTTAGTGCGCAATACGGTTGTACTAAATCATTAAATTCGGAGGATTAATTTTATACACATACAACTAACACATTTGATCGAGTTCATGCATCCCGACCCTTTTAAACCTAGTCGGACATGTTAAACTGATTAAAGCATGAAATAATTATGTTACATGTGAAAGAATTCATGGTGAAACTATATTAAAACATACAAATAAGTGTTATGAACTCAGAATGTATCTAAATCAAGTAAGAGTATTAATCATGCAAGAACAATAATAAGAAGAATGGAACTTAAATTAGAACTTGAAACAAACCTGGAAATGAATCAGTCTTGGAACAAAATAATTCCAGTAATCTTCCCAAATAATCTTCTACCTTGTTTTCTCTTCAAAAGAACTAAAAGAAACAATAATTTTTCTACTTACTAACTATCTCTATGAGAAACAATGTATATGAAAAACTGAACTCTACTTGAACTCCTCAAAAACCCTCAAGAACTGCCGTTTTAAGACCTAATCTTCGGACAAAAAATACAATCAGAATGAGTTGTAAACCACAGAATCTCGCTGGACCACTTAGGATAAAAGAACAATTTCTGCCATCAGGACCCCCGAACTGGTTCGAGGTACATGCGAACCGGTTCGACCCCAAAACCGGTTCGATCCTGGGTTCGGGAAAATGTGCTGGTATGAGAGCCAAATTCAACATTTTTCAACAATTATAATTTTTCTCCTCTTTTTCTCGTTTCTTCTAGGATTTTTCCTCAACTTCAAATGATCATAACTCCTTCACCTTAGCTCGGATTTAGGTACCGTTTCTTCCAGTATTCTCGTTGTTTCGATCTATTCAACTTTCCAGTTGAGTCCACCTCTGAAATCAGGCTACATAATTACGAAAATGCTCTTGAACTTGCCTTCCTAGCCTTTCTTTCATTGTTTTGGTTTCTCTTTCATACCGCTTGCATAACTTATCTGTAAAACACATAAGAGAAGCACAAAACACGAGATACTTTCTAAAAAGGGTTAGTAGCATAATTATGAGTTAAATCCATATCAATTACATCTCTCGGTCTTACTAATGTACCGAAATTAGGGGAATAAATGTACAATATTTATGCCCAGTCACACACTTTGGATCATCTTGAGAATAAACTGACGATAGAGTATCTTTTAGATCAGACCCTTAAGCTTCAAACTATTCAAGAGATACATCTTCAACCTATGAAGGATATGGGTCTTTAGAAGCAGTAGGTGGTTGATCTCAGTGCTATAAATAACCTTCTAACCTCCCAGGACCATGAACTGCATAATGACTATGCTAAGGTCTTGGTGAAACACAAGGAACTCAAGGGGAAGATGCATACCAAAATGAAGCGAAACTTGGATGCTTATCTTGAACCTAAGCCTTATAAGAGATTTCTTTTCTAGAAGTTCAAATCTAAATTTGAGCCTTTCAAGACTGAGGACTAGGAGCTCTTTCCTAATAAGGATGTTTTTGAATTGTTCATTGAAGCCCCTCAGATTGGTGAAGAGAACTCAGATTATGATAGAAAAAATGGTGATGATATTGATGATTTATTTATCTCCCAGGTTCAAAAAGAAGAAGAAGCTCTCACTAAATCCTCCACCTCTCAACCTCAATCAAGCCCTAAAAAAGTGAAGCTCTTGCTAACCCCATCATCACCAAGCCTTGAGAAGGCTTTTATGTAATTTTTTATTTTTCTTTCGAGATATTTTGGGTTGCGGGACTTTTAATGTAGATATTTTCTCTCTATCATTTAATGACAATATCTTTTGTTTATGAAATTTTAACTTTTGTGTTACTTTTATTTACTTTTTTCTTTGGTAAGGAATTTTCGCATTAATTTTATATGTCTAAGGCCTTCTAGTAGGTAGTATTCCTTTATCCCCATATAATTTTTTGGTAAAGTAAAAATAATTTAATTAGCAAGTTTATTGAAATGGATGTGAGGGTCTTACGACTTTCGCCACCCACTTGTACTTTTTGTAGGTCTGGAGGTTAAAAGTATTTGTAAAAATACTTACCCCCCCCCCCCCCCCCCCCCAATAATTTTGGGGTTAAATGCAAAAAGATAAATATGTTAAGGGTCCTAAGACCTCAAATTTGAAATCCCAACTTGAAATTTGTTCCATAAAGGGTCCTATGACCTCTGCAACATGTTTTTGCTAAGGATGAAAACCTTAGGGTAGAAAAGTTAGTTCTGTCGAGGGTCCTAAGACCTTAGAAATTAGGTATTTTTTCAACCTTAATCCCCCTAATGGGTCTTAAGACCTCCGAACTTAGACATTTTATATACTAAAGTCCCATAAGGGGCCCTGATACCTCTAAACTTAGTGTTTGGAGATTTTAGGGTCCAAAAATTGGTCATATGATCTTTTAACTTTATGAAATTTTATAGACTTAAGCCCTCAGTGGGTCCTCAGACCTCTTTAGACTCAGGTGATTTTAAAGGCTGATGTCCCATGATGTGCCATAAGACCTTGGGACCTTACACCACTAGAATAAAAGCCTTGTGGAGTAAGGATGAGGTTCCCCCAAGGGTCTTGAAACGTCTGAACCTTTCTTTATAAAGTTTGGGACCTTTAACTTCTATAAAACTATAATTTTGAACGATTTTTTCCATGTAAACACTTAGCCCCCAAAGAATGTTGAAAATGGAACTATTTTTAGGCCTTGATCTTTGAACCATTAGCGCACAAAAGGAGTTTTCACCTTTTAGTCTTTTTCAAAGGACGGGGTTGATGATTTCTAAGGTTGCTTGCATTTTATATAGTATATGTTTTTTAAATGCGTGAAAAGGCCTTTGATCTGACTTTCATGGTACTTTCGATCTTCATCATTTTGAAATGGAATCAAGGGTGTAGCCTTGATAATTTCTTTAGTCTTTTTTTCGTCCTTGAACCTTTGACTATTAATTTAAGCTAAGGCTAGAGTCCTTTTAACTTGATGTTTGGGTCCATAGACTTTAGTTTAAACATAAAGCAAAGGCTGAAGTCCTTGCAGTTTTATCTTTTGGATCCTTAGAACTTCGTTTAATCTTTAACCCAAGGCTGGAATCCTTTAGATTAGGTGTATGAGTCATTTGACCTTAGGTTTAACCTAGAGCCAAGGCTATAGTACTTGCAACTCTTTATTTGGTTCCTTGGACCTTAGGTTAAATTTAGAGCCAAGGATAAAGTTGATAGACAGGGTTTTGTTGTGGCGCAAGAGTCACCTACGCACCGGTCATTTTATATTCGGTTCACCTGAGCTATACAAAAACCTAAACCACGACTACACTCAACGGGTGAGTATAGCGGTAAGTCGGGTATCAAAAATCTACATAGACGAGTTGCTAGAATTTATAAGGTTTAATATTCCTAAATAAAAGTGTAAAAGATGATTATACACAAAAAGAGAAAAGATGCATAAAATAAAAATAGTAATCTAGGCGAGGAAAAATAAAGCTAGATTAAAAAAGCGAGTAAAAACTATAGGTTGTGTCGAATATCCCTCACCCGAGTTAATTAGTATAAAATGGTTACATGGGTCGACGAGTTATTAAGATTGAGTCTCGTTTCGACAGTTAATTAAATCAAGAGTTGTTACACCCCTAAATTTGCATAAAAGTCTAATAAGATTTTGGCACCAACAAATACCCCAGAAATTACGCACGCAAGGTCGTATGCATGGAGCATACATGATATGCCCCTTCAAATCTCCTAGGCGTAATGACTAGGATAACCTACTCGAAATAGACTCGTAAAACTCCATCACCAAAGCAAAGCAACCAAATCAACCCTAGGTGAGTTCAATCCAACACAACCTATATTAAACTACCCACTACACATATATAAAAGCATGAATTAAAACAACTAATTAATTAAAGCAAACAAGAATTAAATTAACTACAACAAATATCTAGGCTTGAAATAAATAACAAATCATGAAAAATAAAGGAAAACAAAGCGTAAGGAAGAAGATGAATAGTAAAGCTTACAATAATGGGTATTACCCAAAGATAAATGTAGGAGAGGGGGTCTCCACAAATAAAATCCCGAAAGTTTTCTAACCCTAATTAAAATGAAAATATATCCCCAAAGAAAAGCCCCTAACACTCTATTTATACCCCATAAAAAAATCCAAACAAAACCAAGCCAAAAAAACCCAAAATAAGTCAATTTTCATCCATATCTGATGGGACCGGTCGACCTCATGTTTAGGACCGTTCGACCGCGGTTTTGAGATTTTCCTTGGGCTAGAGAGAGTCCCCTTTTCCTCTTTGAACCAATTTTGACGAATTTCACGGAAACGGCTATAACTCCCTCATACGGAATCAAAATGAGGCGTGGTCAGAATCGACGTGAAGCTAATTCAATTATATACATGATTCTATTTTGAAACCCTCCAGATTATGCAATATGAAATTACCAAAATACCCTTGAAGTAGAAGAAAATACTGAAACCTTCCGAAAATGGCCATAACTTCCACATACGGAGTCAGAATGATGCACGGTCAGTGGCCACGGAAAGATAATTTGATGATCTACATGTTGATAAATTCATTCCATAAAAATAGTGAGTTTGAAAAGACCAAATTTCCCTTTAAGTAGCATTCGACAACGAAACTTCTCCGAAATGCAATCGAACCTCACTTTTGGCGTTCCAATACCTACAAAAGCATAATTAACCCCTTCAAAACATGTATATATCCAAATCCAAGGTTGTATGGTTAATGAACATAAATATAGGCATCAAGGACCGTAAAAGAGCTAGAATGTATAAAGTTAACGGGTGAAAATATGCAATATTTGATATGAATCAAAAGTCCTTGCAAGAATACTTATATTGAAACATCTTGGGTAATAAAAAAATATTCCCTTCATTCTCTTTCAAGGTACACCATTGGAAGTATTTTTTGAGGTTTTCTATATTCCATGGATGAGGAAGGACGTATCCCTCCATGTTCTTAAGACAATAATAGCGTGGACTTGAAATCTTATTTACCACATATGGGCCTGCCCATTTGGGATGTAACTTCCCCTTTTTGGATTCCTAGTCGTAATGGTGACATCTCTCAGCACCAAGTCCCCCACTATGAATTATCTGTGGTGAGCCCTTTTATTGAAATAGGAGGTTGTCATTTTCTTGAAAAAGACATTACCATTAGTGAAACTTTTATTCATTCATCTAATTCATCTAGAGACATTCTGAGACCTTTATTATCCGCCCTTGGTTCGAATCGAGCTACCTTCTAGGTGGGTACTTCGACCTCTATTGGGATTATTGTCTTAGTGATAAAGGTCAAGAAAAATGGACTTTCCCTTAATGGACCTCTGGCTATGATCTTGTATGCCCATAGTATGCTCGATAGATCCTCAACCCAAATCCCATTGGACTTCTCTAAATTTTTTTAAAATTGTAGACGATGGTTCTGTGGATGAATTTAACTTAACTTTTGGCCTATGAATGACTTGGGGATGAGTAATGATTGCTTATGGCATAGTATGATCAGAACTCCCTGAATGATAAGTTGTCAAACTATTTTTCGTTTCTTGAGATGATGACTCGAGGTAGTATAAACCTACAAATTATGTTCTTCCAAATGAAGTTGGTGGTCTTATTCTCTATGATGGTGCTTAAGGGCTCAGCCTCAGCCTTATCCCATTTGGTAGAGTAATCAATGACAATAATACATAACCTTTTTTTACCTTTGTTGAGGGGCAGAAGCCTTACCAAGTCCACTCCTTACTAGAATAAAAGTTTAAAGAAATAACTAAAAAGTGTGATTAAAAATGAGTGAAAAATAACTAAATGAGAGAGAAAAATCAAGGAATATAAATCCACACCCATTTCACACAATTTGCACTAATTTGAACAATTTTAAATTGATTGATTTATAAAATATTCATTAATTCAAAAGGTAATTTTCATTATACTGGTGAATTAATTAAATATTCTTTTAGAAAAGTACTTTTAATTCCCATAACACTTCTCAAAATGAATAAAAATGAATCGAATGAATCTCCCACTAGGATCGATTCACCTGATTAATTTTAATCAGACAAAATAAAAATAAGAGTAGGAGAAAATTATATGATGATTTTAATAAATTTGACATACCTATCTCTAGTTTGAATCAAATGATAAAATAATAACACAATTTTAAATCCTTTATCAAGAATGATTTTCCATTTCTTAATGTGAAAATAAGAATAAGAATTAAATTTACTAATAAAAGCAACTTAAATTAAAATAAATTAACAAAATCAATTGGATTCACGGGGGCTTCAATTCATCCCTTGAATGCGAGATTAACCCTCCATAATCATCATCCAAGACACAAAATAAACAAATAAAAGAAAGCAAGCAAACAAGAATAATTAATGAGGAATATATGAAACCCAAAAAATGCCTACAATTACAATGAATTTCTTCAAATATATTCCTTTCAAGTGAATTACAATCACTCAATTTATTTTTTCTCTAAACTAAAAAAGAAAAAAAAAGAAAAATTAAAATAAAATTTCTCTATATGGTCTTCTCTGCTTGCTTATAGGTCTTTGAAGGTTATATAAGATGCACATGGAGATAGGGGTATAAATGAAAAGGTTTAATAGTTTATGTGGAAGAGGTGTAATGAGGGTAATTTGGGATAGAAGGAGTAAAGGCCTTTTAAAACACATGTGGGGACTATTGATTTTGTTTTTGGTTTATTTAAATGTTTGACTTGGGTCGTTGGTTTAATTGCAGCTAGAATCGGGTATTGCTTGAGGGAAAAAAGAAATGGGTAATGGGTTAAATTTGGGTATATCGGTCTGATGGATTGAAATGTTGGAAGTTTTGGTTCGAGTTTCGGGGGATAGAAACAGAGGATTTGAGGTGGTTAGGTAATGTGTTAGGCAAGTTTGTTGGAACTGGGTCTCGGGTCAAGGTGGAGGGTAGGTCGGGTAAGGGCTGAATTTAAGGTTTAGAGGTAACCAATTTGGGTTGGATTTGTGTTCATTTTTTCAGTGGATTGAATTGGGTTAGGATCAGGTGGGTAGGGAATCGGATTTAGGGGGATATTAGGGTGTTGGTCGGAGATTTTAGGGATGGTAGGAGTTGGGTAGTCAAATTTTTGGATTCTCGGGTTTAAATCGCCAGAGGTGAGTGTCTATGGAGGTCGGGTTATGGCTAACGGGTTGCCGGAATCCTGTTATTGTGACATTAGGGTTGTGGTCGTGGGTCAGGTTGATGGATCTTGGAGCAAGGGTCAATCGGGTACAATTGGAAGAAATTGGGTAGGAGGTTGGAAGTTTTTGGCTGGTTTTGGTTATGGCGGAAAGGGAGAGGAGAGAGAATGTTTGGAAGTAAAGAAGAAGAAGGTAGGGCTAATAGTTTGGTGTGGCAAAGTGTATGGGATGTAGGGGTATGTGTTTTGAGGATGATGTATGTGTGTTTTGTTTGTGCTTAATAAAAGAATAACTAAATATAAAATTAACAAAATTAATAAAACAAAAATTTTAAAATTTTAAAAACTAAAAAATAAAATCCTAACCTATAAATAAAAGACTCAAAATAAAATAAACACTAAACTAATAAAAATAAAGATAATGAAAATAACTAAATAAAATCTAATTAAACACACACATATATATATAGACATGGACATAAAGACACATATGTAATATATAAATTTTATATAAAATAAAAATATTAAAAATGAACACCATAAAATGAAATAAAATAAAAGAAAAAGAAATAAAAATTACACAACATACTCACACATATTATATTTACATAAAACACTAAATAAAATAAAATAAAATAATTAAAATAACTAGAAAAATATATGAATATAGAAAATAACAAATAACACCACACACAGGGGATAACTTTAGGACATGTTAGGTGGTCTAGGATCTATTAGGGGACAAGTTAGACTCTTTAACTGCATTTTTATGGGATTTGAATTGAATTAAGGCTATTTAAATCTCCAAGCAGCAATTAATCTACAAGATTGACATGAATGCGCATAAGACTAATTTTACCAAGAATTAGCAATTAAAAAACATTTATTTGGGAATTTATATTAACACTTTTAGGTCCCTATCACACCACCCCCAAACAGCACATTGCTAGTCCTGGAGCAAAAATAGAGCGAAAGAAAGATAAGAAATCAAAAGTATACCACTTTCGCAGGTACTTATGATTGCACTTAGCATGTGCAACAAGCCTTAAAATCTATAGGTTGCCACTTAGGATGAGTTTTGTCTCGTGAGGGTTTGAAGGGAATATACACACAAAATTCATATTTTTTTTGAAAGGGCAGTCTTTTATTAATGATGAAAAGCTATACAACCCATCAATAAAGACTTCATGGAATACAATGTTCAACCATGAGCATATGGCATAAAATTACTTAATACCAAAGGCGTAATCCTTTTCAAAAACTTCAGCATGTGTAGTGTGAAAAAATCTCAAGTATCATGAGAGTAGTTCCTAGATCGCTTTTATAGAATTAACGCTTTGAATTCAAATCTCACTAGATATGTCTATCTGAATTGAACTCTCTGAGATTTGAGTAAGAGTATATCTCTTTTGTGTGAGGAGGTGAGTAAATGTAAACAAGGTCAAACATCTCACACACTTGTAAGAAGTGACGGATACATGAAAGAATTTGATCTCATGAGCGAATGCTAACCACGATTTTGAGAATGTCGAGTCATTCACCATATAGGCTTCTTATTTCCGTGTGAACACCTCACTAAGGATGAAAATGGGGTTTATATAAGGCATGAGGAATGAGATAAAGAAGATGGATGATATGATGGTAGGGTTTTGGAGAAGAGTGGAATGCAATTACTAGTGTATTCATTATATAAAAATGTGATGGCATGCTTTTTTTTCCTCTTGTTTTTTTTTTCTAATTTTTTTCTCTCTTTTTTTTTATTGCGATGCATTTTTGTTTTCATTAAACAAATGAAGACAATTTACATTTCGAATTTCTAACACTCTTTTTCTCAAAAAATATTGATGGATGGTAATGATTGGAAATGATATATGGATGGTGTGGGGAATGTATATGGATAGGGGAAATATGGAAAGATAACTGGTGAAGTGAATGGTAACGTGATATGAAAAAAATGGAGAGTGTAAGGTAAAGAATGGTTTGGTACTCTGGACAAACTACACGACACATGTTTTTTACAACTCGAAGGTGATGTTATTCTCAGTGGTTATGCCAAAGGTGAAGAATAATGATACCGTGCAACGACTAAGTGTTGTACCTAAATAAAGTTGAGTTATCTTATGACTTGAAGATACGTAAAAACCCTTATATAGGTGATTAGCTCAATTCTCACCGGTTTAATTCTCCATAAGTGATCTTTTAGGTCTCTCTTGAGAATGTAGTTACTCTTCAACTTTTGATTGTAAATGTGAAAGTGAAAATTTGTAGAGTCTAGGAATTTCTAGTGGAAATACGCCTTAAGAGGTACTACTTAATTTTATGGTAATAACATAATTTGGGTAAGAATAAGAGTAATTTGAGACTTCTAAAAGAGGGATGATAGACAATTTATGTCATACAAAATTGTGTTAAAATGCAAAAAAAAGTTAAAATGACTTATTTCTGAAATTTTTTTCAAAAGAGGTACGATCTTGATAAATTTTCCACCCTCAAACAAAAGAGAACATCGTTGTGGATGTTAAATACAATTATTTTTAAAATTGAGAGCATAAGGGTTGAAAGAGATTACCATAATCAACCTCTAATGAAGTGGATCATACGTATCCAAGATGGAACCTAAATAAGTAATGAGTTAAAAATGTGTATAAGTCTATAAATATGGTAAAGCATTGGGTGGTATGAAACACCACCCCTAAAAAAGATACGACTCATACTCAGAAACGACGGGCTGCCTCCCGGTAGACCTAAGTTTAATGTCTTCAGCCAGACCGAAGTGAACTCACCCTAAAGATAAGAAATATGAAAGCATGTGGTGGCAAAAAAATTGGGTGATGATAATCACCCCGAAACAAGATTGAAGTGCCACTCTTGTTGAATAAAAGCTATAAGGTCAATGCATTTTTATGACAAAGTTCTTGACTATGGGTGGGTTGGGAGGGGTGAATAAGGAAGAAAAGTAAGGGTGAGGGTAAAGAAGCACTAGTCGCAGGCCTTATGGGGCGTAAATTTGAGGGCAACAAGGGATCTATATGCACGATGTTCTAATTGTATGGGAAGGAAAAATGGTTTAGAAAGTGGAATGGGGTGGAGATAATAGAAAACGCACGACTATTCTATAAAGGGATGATGATAATGGTTATGTCGTGACACATCAATGAGCTGACAATCATAACAAGCACAAAAAGGGACGTGTGCACAATGATCCACAAGCTCTATGTTACATAAATGGAGAGTATCACCACAATACTCTCATGTATAGTAGGGTGGATGAAGAACTCATGAGATGGCTCATGGAGTTCATGGGTGGGTGGAGGTTTTAAGTAAGTACCTAAATGGGTAGATGATAATGGTAAGGGAATAAGGTCCAAACAATGGGTGGGTCGGGAGGGTAAATGGGTGGATCAGGAGGGACAATGTGTGGAGAAGATGATCTAACTCGAGAGTAGGAGATACACACACATCTTGAGGGTAGGAATATTATTCAAGGTCCTCGTGAAGAGGGAGCATGGTATCAAGTGATGGAGATATCAACTTATCCACCAATGTGTCACCATCCATAATGGTGAAAGGGTCTAATAAGACATTAAGATCCGAGATATATGAATTAACTTTAAAATCAAACTCAAAGTGAGGCAAACATCTCTGAAGAGGATTCATATCAAGGGAGGTAGGAACCATCTCCGATTAAATCTCGGTGCATTAGGAAGCACTTGTAGCTGGAGCTAACCTATAAGGAATGGGCATATCGAGCACACACTCAATGGGTGCAATAGGTATAAACTCGGGTATATTTTTGGATATAATGGGTGCGGGAACCTCAAATGTGGGTTCTTTTGGATATGGAAAGGGAGGAAGAACCTCGATGTTAGGTTCTTTTGGATTGTCAAGGCATGGATCAGTCTCATATTCTATGGATAAATCAACACAGTTGTCAACTGGGGGCTCAGGATACAAGGTGGTCTAAACTTTGATATTCCAACGGTGATAGGATTAGTTCTAATCAAAATCAGTGTGACAAGACGACTCATCATCGTTCCACGTGGGTACAAAAATGGGTTGAATTAGGAGGTAATCCGACTTGCTCGCACACTCAAATTCATTAAAACATTGTTTAAGCCATTGGAGAGCTTGATTTTGATATTGAGCGTCTTGTTCTTTCTCAAGAATGAACTTTTACGGGAGGCGTTTGAGAGCAGATGTGGATGATGGTGGTGAAATGATGGATATTTGTGAAAAAGTGTATAGCTAAGGTGGACTTAACTCACTATTAATAGGAATGTTCGGGGAATACTCTGATGAAGTGTGTGGAGCGGAATCAAGTTCGTCATACACGAGAGGATGGCGTTCGTGGGTGACAAAAGGTTGATAATCATGGGTAGCATAGTGAGGGGACTGATCAGGATGGGGTGCACTAGTTTGACATGATGACTATTGGAACATGTCAGAATCCATAACATGGGGTTGAGATTCGTATTGCGTGGGAGGTTGATCAATCAACCATGAACAATTTGGTTTCTCAAACCACTCGACATTAGATATATCATGATAGTAAGTCGAAGTGGGTTGCGAAATAGTGTCATATGGATAGCCATGTTCCATGGTGGGTTCGGATAGAAAAGGAAGGCACCGCACTCATGGGACATGTGATTGGTGTGGTAACAATAAGTTCACCGTGAATACAGGAAATGGCTAAATTCATCCCATAAAGGATTTTGTTCGGCCATGATAGGATGGATAGTGGAGAAAAATGTTTCTCCAAAAATATTTTTAGTTTTTTTTAATATTTGAAAAATAAAAAAAGATCTTTTTGGGTTTTTGAATTTTTCGAAAAAGAAGGCAAATAATTTTTTTTAATATAAGAAAAAGAATGAAAAATGTTTTTGAATTTTTGAAAAGGGATAAAAGCGGACTTGGTTTGAAACACACAAGCACAGAGAACACAAAATTGATTACCAAAGGATTTGAATTAGACACTATACAAGAAAAGAAAAATCCTAATTATCACGTAGCCAATTTTTATCCTCAATTAAGTGATTGGGTAGTCAAATTTTTAATTAATCCGCAGACGAGAAAATCATGAGATCTTATGCGTCGCCTTTGGAAAATGTGCTCATACTTGGCTTGCTAGTTGTTTAATTATAATTATATGATGCACGGGTTAACAAGCAAGAGTAATTCAGTGATTGGGTCGGATGATGAAATCCCTTCTCGTTTCAATGATCGAGTGTAGGTATTAAGTCTAATTAATTCATCAAACCATTCAATGTAAGACTATGCAAAAAATTAAGTCACATAAGAGCATATAGTCAAACAATAAATGATCTCGCTAACAGGAGATGCGCGAATGATAAAGAAATAAACCTCCTATGGCTTTTACACACGTAGAGTGAAGATCGAGTTGAGTTGATTTAGGGGAAGGCGACCTACCTTCATTCATCCTCGGGAGTCCTACGGACCCAAAGTAGAGGGAATTCAAAATTCCACTCCAAGGGTGCTCTTTCTTTACCTTGTCCCGTCTCCCTTTTCGCTTTTTTTTTGTGATTTATTATTACAAATATAAATGAAAAATAAATGGTGTCTCCAAGCACCGTAATACAAGACAAAAGATAAAATCCTATAATAAAACTTCTAATAAAATAAAAAAATGGTACTCAAAATGAAAAAGAATAATAAAATAAAAAAATGGTACTCAAAATGAAAAAGAAAGAATAATCGAAATACAATCCAAAAATTTTTCTAAAGCGCGTCATTCTCCAAAGTGTGGCAATGACTTCATTCGATAAATTGGCTTTTTTATGTAGATGTCGTTGTAGACTAAGCCAAGCTAATAAAAATACTTCAATTACCTACAAAAATAAAACAAAACTAGTGTAGAGGTAAGTAAGGCTATCAATCCCACCTAATGGAGTGAAACATAAGAGAATAGTTGTAATCCAAGTTTCTAGTTATTTTCTTTATTGATTTTCTTGTTCTTTATTTTCTATTTTTTATGAATCTTTTTTATATTAAAACAATTTTATGATGATGGTGAAATAACTAAACTAAGTGAAGGAAATTAACTAAACTAGAATAAAATTTTAAGGAAATAACTAAAAACTGTGATGAAAAATGTGTGAAAGATAACTAAATGAGAGAGAAGAATCAAGGGATGTAAATCCACCCCCATTTCACATAATTTGCTCTAATTTGAAATATCTTAAATTGATTGTTTTTCAAAATATTCATTTAATTCAAAAGGTAATTCTCATTACACGACTAAATTAATTAAATCTTATTTTAGAAAAATACTTTTAATTCCCACAACACTACTTAAAATAAATTAAAATGAATCACCCGCTAGGATCGATTCACCTAACTAATTTTAATTAGAAAAAAAAATAATAGTAGGAGAAAATTATATTATGTTTTAATCAATTTGATAAGCCCATCTCTAGATTGAATTAAATGATAAAATTATAGCACAATTTTCAATCATTTCTCAATGATGATTTTCCATTTCTCAATGTGAAAATAAGAGTAGGAATTAAATTTACTCATCAAAGGAATCAAAGAAATTAAAATTAACTAACTAAATAAATTGAATTCAAGGGGACCTTAATTCATCCCATGAATAGGATATTAACCCTCGATAATCATCATCCAAGACACAAAATAAACAAAAAAAAGCTTGCAAGGATCAAACAAGATGAATTGGAGAGGAATAGATCAAACCAAAAATTCTTTTAATTGCAATGAATTTATTCAATTATATTTCTCGCAATAGAATTATAATCACTCAATTTTTTTTTCTCTAAGCTAAAAAAACTAAAAAAAACAAAACAAAAACTAAACTACAATATCTCTTTCTATGGTTTTATCTACTAGCTTCTAGGTCTTTTTAACGTATAAGCCTTTATAGTAATATAAGATGCACATAGAGCTAGGGATATAAATGGAAATATTTAATTGTTTATGTAGGAGAGGTGTTATGAGGGTAATTTTGGAAATAAGGTGTAAAGACATTTTAAAACAGATGTGAGGACTATTGTTTTGTTTTTGGTTTATTTTAAAGTTTGGCTTGGGTCTTTGGTTTAATTGCAGCTAGAATCGGGTATTGCTTGGGAAAAAAGAAATGGGTAATGGGTTATATTTGGGTATATGGGTTTGAAAATTGAAATGTTGGAAGTTTTGGTTTGGGTTTTGGGTTATAGCATCAAAGGATTTGAGGTGGTTGGGTAATGGGTTAGACAAGTTTATTGGAATAGGGTCTCGAGTCAACGTGGTGGGTAGGTCGGGTAAGGGATAAAATTAGGGTTTGGAAGTACCCGGTTTGGGATCGATTTGTGTTCATTTTTTGGATGGGTTAACTCGGGTTAGGATCAAGTGGGTAGAGAATCGGGTTTAGGGGGATATGGAGGAGTTGGCCGGAGATTAAGGAGATGGGTCATCAAATTTTAGGATTTTTGGGTTTAAATCACCGGAGGTGAGTGCCTACGGAGGTCAGGTTATGGACAATGGGTTACCAAAATCCAGTTATTGTGACAGCAAGGCTGTGGTCTCTAGTTAGGTTGGTGGGTCTTGGAGCAAGGGTCAACCGGGTATAGTTGGGAGAAATAGGGCAGGAAATTGGAAGTTTTTAGTGGGTTTTGGTTATGGTTGAAAGAGGGAGGAGAGAGAATGTGTGGGAGAGTAAAGAAGTAGAAGGTAAGTATTGATACCAAAAAATATCCACCTACATGGACCGTTAGAAGTAAACACTTGCCTTCTTACGTGGCCAAAATCCTATTCAGTAGATAGTACCTCGACAGGAATGCCGACTAACATGAAGAATGAAGACCTAAGGATGGAAACGGGTTTGTTCGAGGTCGGGTTTTAACTCCCCATCCTCATCCCCATTATAAAAACCATTCCCCATAATCACGATGTTCCCCGTTATAACGTGTTCATGGATCCCCGTCCCCATTTAAAACGGGTATCGGGTTCCATGCGGTGAACCCGTTTTGATTTTTTTTCCCTCTTTAAGCACCTAAGTAAAAATTAATTTTAAATTACATCTCAATTAGAAATGATTAAACACAACTAAAGTGCAACTCTAAAATCTCCAACATAGTTTATAGTTTATATACATTTTTACCGGTACAAATTTAAAAAAAAAATTGTAATTTAATTTATTAAATTAAACACTAAAATGAGGTAACACAGTTGTGTGACCTTTATGATAACTGATAACCATTTGTTTAAACACTAAAAACATATAGATATGAGAGAATCAAACAAAAATATATAATAAATAACAAATCTCCATATCCATATTTATTCTTTAGAGCAATAAATCTAGAAATAGAGGATGAAGTAGAACAGATATGGGGGATGAGCAGACATGTATATATATATATATATATGAGGATCATATCTTTATCATAACCCGTTATAACAGAAAAAATCTCCAAACCATATGTTGAAAGTGGAGGGAGGAGCAGATCTTTATCCATAAAAAAAGCAAAACAAATATGAGGAGATTCTCTGATTCTCCCTAAAAAAGCAGGGATGAGGACGAGCATGGACGAAGAAGAACAATAAATATGAGGGGCGAAGCAAGTTGGGACGGAGCTGCTGAGTGAGGGAGAGGGATTCGACGGAGTGAGATAGAAAGTGAAGGAAGGTGAGGCTATATTGATGAGAGGCGTGAGAGTAAAGTGATTTAGGGTTTATAACTTAGATTTTATACTTACACATTTATTATAATTTAAATATAATATATTTTATTATATATTAATAATTCAGGAATCCCCGTGGAGATCTGAGGGTATACCCGAACCCCACCCGAAATTTGTTGGGGACTATTTTTGCTCCCCAAACCCGACCCGATCCCCAAAAATTTTAGGGATTTTTTGGGGATTTTTTTTGGGTATCTGTGGGGACCCAAATTTTTGTGGAAAATTGCCATCCCTATGAAGACCATAAATACCAATGAAGCGTCACCATACTAAGGGTCCCACCACATGTGGTTACACAACCAACCATCACATTCATTATGTACGGGTGTAAATGCTTAAATGTATAAAGGCATTCCATCCCTAAACATTTCAACCCCTGATGTCTGGGTCATTATAAATACATTGTATCCCTTCCATCGAAGGCATGATATAACAAATCCTAGGATACTCTTGTTAGAATACCTAGCTTTTTATAATCTCTTAAATCAATACCATAACAATGGACGTAGGATTTCTTACAAAGCCAAACTACTTTAAAATCTTGTGTCACTCGTTTAATTATCTCATTGCAATTCTATATTTTATCTATGATTCTTAAATTGGATCTAGTCCAGTTTTTGACATCAACATATTGTCGTCGTCTATGGAAATGTGTGTCTAATCACCGTTCTCTATCTCAAACATACTAATCCAAGAAAAATGAATAATCCAAAGCCCAGTGCTAGAAACATAGGCAATCTGCTTATTCCATGTGCTCCGCCTATAGTGGCTGACCAAAATGGCATCCTTTCCAGTATCTCTGGGGGAGAATATGCAATGCAAGAGTCAATGAGATAATTGGTTCAGTCTCTAAAATCCATATCTTCAGCCTTATCAAGGCAACAAGCCGTTCTATCATCAAGGAGAGAAATTTTACCTCTACCTCCTAGGCATTGTTGACCTAGATATTCTAGATCATCACATGATATGACTTATCACCCAAGAATCATTTCCTCAATCAGAGCCTCAGAGTCTTATGATGACCATTCTTTCTCTCCCGAAAGGCCAAGCATCTTGGAAAGATTGAGTCGAGCTTTGACTTTTGACCGATTGGGACCCCAAGCAAATAGAAACCCTCCTAAAGCATTATCCAGGAACACACAACATCTAGTCAACCATCATATAGCCTTAATCAGATCAACATTAATCATTCAATGATCTATACATGTCATGAAGACTTCTCAGGAAGAGAGTTCATCGTAGATACATGGTCAGGACTGTCGAGCCTCTTCGCATAAATTTGATGCAAGCAATATTTCTTGGAAAGGATCAATCCAGCGATTGGAAAATCCTCTAGGAGAAATGGAGAAAGCAAATAATGCCTTGCAACGAAGTTTTTTTTAAAGGATTCCCTTTTGTTCAGGCAATTATGGATTTCCCTACTCCATGTAAGTTTAAATCTCTCACGGTCATCCTAAATATAATGGAAGAACTGATCATGTTCTACATATTAAGCAATATAAAGATGACATTGACATTTATTCGGTCCCTGATGAGATGTGATGAGATGTAGAGCATTCTCAAATAATATTACTTGTTCTACTTAGATATGGTACAATAGCTTTCTCCGAGGATAAATTACCAATTTTAACCAGTTTACCGAGCTATTTATCAATAATTTATATTTTGGTCTAAGCCAGTAAAGAGAGTAGCACATCTCTTCAGCGTAAGCCAGTAAATAGGACAAACAACCAGGGAGTACATTACCCATTTTAATAACGAGAAATTGAAAGTGGTAGATTATGAGGAAAAAATAACTACCACTGCTCTCATGAGTGGATTGCTTCCCGAGAAACTATACTACACTTTGGCTAAAGATCTTCCTAAAACCATCGCTGAGCGCCTGGCTAAGGCCGAAAAAATAATGAACATCGAGTAAGCAATGGTTGCAAAGAAGAATCTAGCCACAAAGACTGACAAGAAATAGAAGAAGGAGAAGAAGAAGAGGAAGCCAAAAAAGGAAGACAAGCTCAAAAAATATTGAACTTATGCCCCGTTGAGTGTTAGCATTCACCATATCCTCGAGGAAATTAAACACAATAAGGATTTGCGATGGCCAAAAAGGTTGAAGGCACCCCCTAACAAGAGCGACATATCTAAATATTATGAATTCCACAAGGATCATGGCCATAAAATATATAACTACAGTGCTCTAAAAATGAGGTAGAATCTCTCATTCTCCGAGGAAAACAAAATAAGTTCATCGAGCAGCGAGAAGGCAGAGAATAAAGAGGATGGTCAAATTCTCCATGCAAGCCCAGAGATAACAAGAAGATAAATTGTGAAGATCATTATGAGGATGATTCCAAACCTGTCAAAGAAGCCCAAGTATCCAAAATATGAGTCATCTATGATCAGTTTTGGTTCATTTGATTGTCATGTAATTATAGGTGGCGATGTAGGAGGAGGCGATCACATTGCCGAAAGAAAAGCTCACTTGAATAAGGCTCGGGATTATTATTATATCCAGAAAATCAATCTGGGCAAAGATGATCGGCCCAAGAAGGTTAACAAAGACAACCTGGTAATCGACTTTTCCAAGAAAGATCTCTCTAGGGGACTTTATCCCCACAACAATCCATTGGTCGTCAAATTCAGGATCTAGGATGCTATCATCACTAGGGTTTTGATTAATAATGGAATCTCGATAGATATTATGTTTTACCCTTGATTTCAGGGTTTAGACTTGAAGCTAAGCTAATTGGATCCTTACAAAAGGCCATTAATAGTTTTTTTGGGTGAAAAAGTTTACCCTTTTAACACAGTCAAGCTAGAAGTATTGGTCGGCACCTGGACGGCAAGTCATAGTGAAAAAATATGCTTATTTATGATGGATAAAAACATTCAATCTGCCTATAATGTGATCCTCTGTAGGGTAGGGTTAACCATCAACAGTCCACCAATGCTTGAAGTTTCTAACTCATTTTGGGGTTGGTGTCATGAAAGGCGACCAAAAGGTAGCCAAAGAGTGTTACAACTCCTCAGTCGAGCAAAAGAATTTAATTTAATTGAAGAAGGAGATTACCACTTATCAGGTGGATACCATGGAGCCTAATAGTTAATATGAAGTGGAAAGTTTAGATCCACGAGATGAGACATAATTAGTCAAGGGACAGATTATGGAAGCTACTGAAAGCAGTATCCTAAACGATGACAAACCAGAGAGAACTCTGCAGATCGACTCAATACTGGATCCAGTCCTTTAATAGGAGTTAATTATGTTCCCAAGGCAACGAATAAATTTATTTTCTTGAAGCCACGAGGATATGCCTTTGTCATGAGCTCAACATCAATAAAGATGCCAAGCCAATTAAGAAAAGACGTATGATTTTTAGTCCCGATAAGAATCAAGCTATCCAAGAAGAAGTCGAGAAAATTTAAAAATCCCAATTTATTAAAGATGTGAAGTATCCAGCCTGGTTGGCCAACATTTTAATGGTCAAGAAGAAGAATGATAAATGGAGAATGTGCGTAGATTTCACTCATTTAAATAAAGCTTACCCAAAAGACCATTTTCCCTTGCCTATAATTGATTCATTGGTGGATGATACTTTAGGACATGAGCTTTTAAGCTTCATGGATGATTACTCTGGGTATAACCTGATTAAGATGAAACCAGAATATAGGTAAATCATAACTTTTATAACCAACGTGGGAACTTATCACTACAACGTGATGCCCTTTTAGCTAAACAATTCTAGAGCAACCTATCAGAGGTTGGTGAATAAGGTATTTAAAGAACATATAGGTAAAATCATGGAGGTTTACGTGGGCGATATGCTGGAAAAATGCAAGAATGCTTCGAATCATATCATGAAGCTCGATCAAACTTTTGATCAATTAGAAAAGCATCAGATGAAGATAAACTTGACCAAGTGTTTGTTTAGAGTAAAAGAAGATATATTCCTCATCTTCATAGTCAATCAAAGGGTAATTGAAGATAATCTAGCAAAAATCAAAGCTTTGATAGAAATGCAGACGCCGATTTGTAAGAAAGATGTATAAAGACTCACTAGTAGAGTGGCAGCTTTAAATCGATACGTTTCTCGCGCAACAGACATGTGCTTACCATTTTTTAAGGTGTTGATAAAGACGTTTGAGTGAAATGTAGAATGTGAAGAAGTATTTAAGGAGTTAAAGAAGTATCTAGGGTCCCCTTCCTTGTTATCCCGACGAGTTTTGGGAGAGAAACTATACTTATACCTAGCTATTGGTTAGCTAAACCTTGGTTAGATTAGATGATGGATCCAAAAACCAGTTTAAATACCATTAAAGCATTTAGAGGAGCTGAAATCAGGTATCCATGCTTGGAAAAGTTGGATTTAGCGCTTATTGGCGCTTCTAGGGCATGAAACCTTATTTTCAAGCACACATTATAGTTGAGTATATTGATCTGCCTCTTCGACAAGCGCTCTACAAACCTGAGAAGTCAGGATGATTGGTATATTGGGAAGTAAAGCTAGGAGAATATGACATCAACTATGAACCAAGGCCTTCCTTGAAAGGCCAAGCTTTAGCAAATTTTTTTGTTGAATTATCCTATCTAGAGGTTCCCGACCAACAAAACTTTCCTTATGAGCAGATTTTTAAAGAAAAAATCTCAGCTCAAAAGAAAGTTGAAATTATTGCCGATCAACCTGAATCATACCAAGTTCAGGAAATGGCTCAAAAATATGCTGAAGAGTGTAAGAAAATATTACATCATGAAATTCTATTTGAAGAAAACTTTAATAATGATATCCTTATGTGGACTTTGTACTTCAATGGTTCTTCATGTATGTATAGAAGTGGAGATGGTATAATGCTCAATACTCCTTATGATATTGATGTTGAATATTCACTTAGGTTCCAATTCAAAGCATCAAATAACGAGGCAGAAGATTGGTCTCATTCATTAGACGTCGAGCAAGTAGTGGTGCACAGTGATTCACAGTTAGTGGTTAACTAAGTGCATCATATATATATATATATATATATATATATATATGGAGTCATAGAAGAGTTGGTGACCTGATACCATGCCAAAGCGATGGAAGTCATTACCAAGTTTTCTGCCACCATAGCAAATGCCCGAGCTGATGCCCTTGCTCGGTGTAACACCCTGTGTTTTTATTAATTAATTATTTAATTAATTCAAAAATTAGAGAAAAATAAAATTTTGGATTTAATTATTTTTAATAACCAAATATGTTGGTTTTTATATTCGAAATTCAAAAAGCTAGATTACAAGACTCCTAATATGAGTATATATAAGTCTTGGGCCGTTTATAAGAGTCCTCTAAACATAAAACTCTCTGGAAAATATACAAAAATATTCAACTGTCCGATCAAGTTGAAATTTTTGTGTAGCTTCCTCTCATCTTTAGATACTACGCTACAAAATTTTAGCGACTTCCAATGGTCTGATTGTTCAATATATATTTTCTTAGTGTTTGTATCTGAGTAGAACGCTTTTCTTAATCAAATTCTTAATCCTTTATATATCGCAACAAATTCTTGTCTCGTCTTTTCAAACCACTTTTTCATCAGCTTCTCAACTAGAAGACCTCTCTAAAATTATTCCCTTTAATCTAAAAACTTTAGCCCCAAACTTAATCAACTGTTTCATTTAATATTTGGAGGCTTAATTGGTGTTTTCTCAAGATTGTTCAGGAACAACTCTTTGCTAATTTTTTTAGAGGAATCCAACTATCAACTGAGATCTTCTTCATCCAAATCACAAGCATGAGTACTCTATTCCTTTCCTTTAGTATTATGCGTTTTAAGTGCCGCCTAAACCCTTAGTAATATTTTTTTGATCAAAATCAATTAGTAACTTAATTAGAGAAAGTGGAAACTTAATTATGAGACTGTTTTTGTGAAATTTTTTAATACGAATTAATCTTTGAAACTCCTAGGTGCATTGGTTAGATTTTTGGGTTTTCATGGTTTTGGGTGTAGGTCCTCTTGTAGAATTTTATAGGTGTTATTTATATGGTTAATGAGACGTGTTCACACTTATAAAAATTAGATTATTTATAAAAGAAAACGATTATGTCATATTGAAGATTATTGCATGTTAATTAATTTAACATTTTTGAATGGAATTAGTTGAGTAGAAATAAACGAGGGTGTTATTAATTTATTTAAATTCAATTGGGACTTTATGATTAAATTGCTATGTTGTGTAGTATTTTGCTCAACCCTATTTTACAGTGCTTACTAGGTATTGGACTAGTGGGTAGGCCTTGCTTATAATTTACGCTTGCTAGGTATGGGACTAGTTAGTATAAATTCGTGCGCATTTTGTATTCCGGGGTGGGGCAGGTTTTTACTCTTTATCGTCATTTCATCAGCCTAGACATGAGATTAGGACGTGATCAACGTTGGTAATTCAACGTAGGATAGGACGTATGTGTACTTTGAGAACCCTTAGGTATAGGACTAAGGGGTAATTTGAGGATCTCATATCGATAAAAAGGGTGGAATAATTTGTTAATTGTGTAATTGAGAAATGAGAATTAATGCCTAAGATAATAACGGGTATTAAAATATGGGGGACATAAGTAGCGGGGACCGATAGTTTAAAGGAGTTAGCTGGTGTTTTATGTCATGTCGTGTGTGGAACCTTATCAAATTGTGGGATCGACAGTGTAAGCAGATCATCGGTCGTTTGACAAGGGGAAGTGTAAAACTTTGGTGGGAGTACCACCCGAGGCAGGAGGATCGCTATAATAATTATGCGGGACCACCGCGATGAATAATTAAGTTGAAAAATATAATGATATGTCATTAATTTAATTAAATTAAAGGCATGGGGATTATTTATTTGAAATCATATTGATGTGGATTGCTAATAAAAATTATTGAGGATAATTAGTTTTGTGCTACCGCGTTTAATTATATTTCGTTTAATTAAAATATTCTATTGTGATATTTATCTTGTATAATGCTACTGTCAGAATTCCAGGATCGTACTTGAGGTGAGTAGTGTGCATTCATGCCCGGGGCTCTGACCTCTGACCTCGTTCGTTGACTAACTTTTCTAGGATAAGTTTTAGAGAAGCTGCATAGGAATTTTTGGAGATTTTCATTTGGAGGTGCAGGTGGAGTTATTTACTTTACACTTAGTAGTTTTGTTTAGTTTCCATTTCTTCGCATTTATATTGAGACTCAGTTTATGGTTTTGGTGGGCCATTTGGTTCCACAATTGTACGATTTTATTTCAGTATACATTATGAATTCAAATTATTCTATTTTATATTATTAGAGATTGGATTATTAATTGGGATTTTTTGCATGTGATGGATCTCTTATCATACCGTCAGTTGTTATCATTGGGATTGATTCAGTTATTTATCTTGTGGATTGATTATTTGTGTCTCATATTTGTCTCATGCTAAGAATGACATTTTATTTACTCATGTCCAACTTAGTTTGGGTGGAGGCCGACGTTAGAATTTAGCGGGGTGTGACAAATGGTATCAGAACATGGTTTTAGGTCTCGTAGGTTGTGAGTCCATTTAGCTTCTGCATTATCGATCTTTGATTCCCTTTATTGATTACTACTCCTTAAGGTAGAGGGTCTAGCTTATGCGTCAGATGTGTTTCTTGGAGATATATAATTTTGTGTTAATGACATTGTAGGCATTGAGTTTAGAATTAGTAAGCTCGATGTGAGGATCCTTAAAGTTGATTTTCGAGACGTTTATTATTTGTAATATCACTAGTACAAATTTTTTGTATGTCTTATATTGCTGTAGTGATGTGATTTGATTTGAGGATTGACGTGTTGCGAAGATTATCGGGAATAAAATCGAGTGGTGATTCGAGCAAGCGTGTGGTACATCGTTAATTTCATATATATATATATATATAATAAAGTATAAAATTTATGTATGTCATAAGCTTATGTAATGACGTCACTACGGTCAAATGAAGTCTAATATATCTATAATATTAATGACCGCACCCTTCACATACCAACTAAAGATTTTATCAAATCTAACCTCGAGCCTTTCACCATTTCCTATACCTCAACAACACCCTCTTAGAGCAACCCTTATGGGTAGTGTAAAAGCTCAAATATGCGGTATTTGTGTATGTTATGGGTAGGCTAAAAGTGTATATTTGAACGTTGCTAGGTTAAAAAATAACAAATATACAATTAGACTAGTTGGCTTTTTGTGTGCCCGGCTGTTAAAACAGAACATGATGTTTCGCGCAAGATAATATATATATATATATATATATATATATATATATATATATATATATATATATATATATATATATATATATATATATATATATATATATATATATATATAAAGCCTAAAGCGGAACAAGATGTTCCGCCTAAGCTTTAGAACAAATTTTCTATTTCTATTTTGACCCCATAATATTTGCAATGGTTATATTTATCCAACAACTATATTTATCCAACAGCTCTTTTTATTTATTTATTTATAAATAGCAGGTTCAATCCAACACAAAAAATACCCTTAATATTTTTATTCAAAACACTCACTCATATCTTCTTTTTA
Organism: Sambucus nigra; assembly: GCA_949130495.1. Classification (NCBI taxonomy): domain Eukaryota; kingdom Viridiplantae; phylum Streptophyta; class Magnoliopsida; order Dipsacales; family Adoxaceae; genus Sambucus; species Sambucus nigra. Next base: position 316,613,017 of record OX422208.1, on the reverse strand, counting down.
ATTATTACCAAATATTCTCTTTTTAGTTGCAATATATATTATTTATTTAACAAAAAATAATTTCAAAAAATTTATATTTGCTTAAAAATATTTTGTGATTATTTTACAATAGTTCGAGGTCAAAATATGTCTCAACACAACGATGAAGTATTATGCACCATAAACATAAAAGAGCATAGATTATTTATAAATAGTAAATAAATTAAACAGTAACCGAGCATAAAATATTATTAACATTACTAATTTCCTCATAAATACCTCATAAACATTAACAGAACATAGATTTTTTATTACTAAATTTACATTAACATTACTAAATACCTCATAAATCTATAACTATCTATCATTTACTAATTAACATCTACTTCATATACTTAAACATTTACTAATTAATAAAAAGTTACAAGAATTTATTTTGGGAAAATAATTACCTGAGATAGTTGCTCGAAGAGATTTTGATGTGAAAAAAATATTTACGGTGTGGTGGAGTTGAATAAGGCAAAATAAAATTAATATGATGGTTGCATGTATGGTAAGTGGTTGGAGTATTAAATTTTGAGTTAAAAGATAATAACATAAGAATTTTGGGGAGGAAAATTTAATATTTGGAAACCCTTAAGCGGAACATGATGTTCCGCCCAAGGGTTTAGACTTTTAAGCTCCTTTTTTTCCTTTAAATGGTTACGTCGTCGTTTTTGGTCCCCATAGGCTATATTTACTCTTGCCCATAGAAATTTCTCTACTTTTGATAGGGTGTTTTTGTACTAGTAGAGTCTATTTTTGCACTGCCCGTAAGGGATGCTCTTACCCAACAAATCTGATTGCCTTGAGCCTCTCCCCACGTCCCATCAGTCTCCCATCCCTCTTACACAACCAATAATTTTATATATATATATCTCAAACCCATGGGCAAACCCTTCTCTCTAATATTTTAAGAGTTCAAGAGAACAGATTTTTCACGCCACCATGTCCATCCTAATCGATATCCCATTGCCTTGGCCGCCCACCTTCGTGAGCCATCCTTCTCATTACGCATTCTAACTCAGTCGCATCGCCACCTCGACGTTGACTCCATATTGGAGACTGAAGAAACCAACAGTAAACCTCTTGCTTCTCCCGCGTCGCTTCTCCTCCATCCGCCTCCTCGCCTTTGAGCAGATTATCAACAGGTACCTAAGGGTCTAGATGGGGTCTGAAACAAGAAAGATGAAGTTTTGGAATTTTTTAGAATTTTTGGGTGTGGTTCCATCAAAGAGTTGTGTTGAGAGTTCTGGGAAAAATCCCACCATCTTCGTTCACAATATTTGGGTTATTTCCTTTTTTTTCTTATAGAATATTGCAGGTATAAACAATATCAACAACATCTTTGTTCTGGGAATTTTGAACATGCGATTTTGTTTATGTTTTCTTATATTATTGATCAACAATGTTATTTTTTACATGAGGTTTTGGTTATGTTTTCTTATGTTAGATTCGGCCTCGTCTGTCAGAAAAAAAGATTTTGACCCTTTATTGAGAATCATAGAGTCCGCTTCACTGGGGTTGAAGGAAAATGCAGCAACGGATGTAGAATCCATCACCGTAGATACTGGCAACGTTTGGACAATCTCAATGTATATTTTAAGTAGATTTATGGAACACTAAAATCTATTCAGCATGTTAATGTTTTATATTGTATCTCTGTAATTTTTGCTTCTATTCTGTTTCAGTACTTCTCTCTTTAGATCTCACTCTCTCATTGACATCATCTTATTTGGAATATTTTTTTATGGCGGTGGCAGTTTTTTTTTCTTCCTGGCTTTGTTTTTTTGTTTTGTTTCGGGTTTGTTTCTTTCAGAAGTTGTGCTCTTACAACATCTACCCCAATTTATTTTCTTAATATTCTTATAATTTATTTGCATTTTGATGACTTATCTAAAGACCCACATTCAAATTGAATCCTTTTTTTGGTAGGGTAGTTCGGCGTGGTTGCAGGTTTGGGTTTGGAGTTCAATAGGTTTGGGTTGGTTCGGGTTTGGTATAAGGTGTGATATGTGTGTACGAAAGCTGGGTTTTTGGGAATGTATGGGTGGGTTTTTCCAGTCGATTGGTGGGTTGTCCTGGTAGGGTTGTTGGGATGGTCTGGATGGGATGGATGGGTTTTTAATCTTGCATGTTTCAAGTCTGATGCACACTGATACACACTGATAGAGGAGACAAAGTCTTTCCATTTCAGTCTAATGCACACTGACACACGCATGTATAGGTTTTAGACACGCATGTAAGGCATTCATCTAGGTGCTTCTTTTTTTATCCTTTGTGGTGAAATCGTCTCGCTGTTTCTATTTCGTAGCTATTTTTCAAGAGAAACAGATATGTTTGTCAATGTAATAAAATTTAATTGTACAAGTAAACTAAGTCGTAATAAGTTTTTTTTGGAATATATATTTATGAATAATTTATATTTTTGGAATAAGTTTTTTGGTATGTGATGAAATTTAAATATAATTTTTGGAATATATATTTATGAATAATACTAGAGAAATTCTTTTTTGTGATTCGATTGATGTATTAAACACACGTTGGGTAGAATTTCAAATGAATTCCTTAGTATTACTTTATATTTATATATCATTTAATATTATTATATAACTGTTATGGGTTTGGATTCATTCTTCCCGTTAAAGGTTTTCAGTTATGTATGTGCAAATCTAACATGTTCATGAGAAAATTGTACTAAACTTCATTTATTTTTATCTTAAAAAAATGTATTAAACTTATAGTGATGTGATGCGTAAGATAAATATTATATGGAAAATGATAATATACCTTTGCGACACATATTTTGAACCTAAAGACATGTTTTGAGTTTTAAAATAATAAGTATGAGAGTTCTATATGAATATCTGCATTTTATATTTCCTATTGTTTTTGAATTGTTACGTGTACTCTTAAGACACATGTTATCGAGATTCATATTATATAAGTATACTAGCGATGCTCGTGCCTAGGGCACGGCGATAGATTTGTTCCTGTGATAAAAAAATAAAAATTTAAAATAAAATAAAAATAATATCTTAAAAATATAAATAAAAAAATATAAATATTTTAAAAAATATATAAAAAATATATTTCATGCATGGACATTAAACATAAATATTTATATTTATAATTTATATAAAAAATATAAATATAAATATTTATATTTATATTTTAAAATATAAATATTTTAAATTAAATTATTTAAAATTATTTTCCTTTTAAAAAAAATAAAACAAAATCCTTTTTCTTAAAAAAAAATCACTTTAGCATGACATTTTACATATGGACATGAACGATGAAAATATTATACATGCAAAAAGTGAAGATATTTTTCAAAAAAATTTCAAAAAGTCATGTTATCATATTATGTGGATGGATATCAAACAATATTATGTGTTTGTTAACGTGAAAGCTTAATTTTATATATAAAAAAAAGATACGAGGGTTCATAGTACAAAAAATAAATAAATTGTCTTCGTTGTAAAAATCTTCAGCAAATTGCAGGGAAGCGGGGTGTCTGTATTTTATTATTCAACTCACTGATGAGTTTTTCTTATCATTATAGTATTTGATACATATTTATATTTTCTTATAACTAGGTGCAAGCCTTAATGGGACATGAATACTTTGTGAGTAATGTTATTTTACTTCTTTTATGGGTGTGTGAATTTGCCGTGTCGTTGCGTACTTTCAAAATTTCTTCGTTTTGTGTGCCTTCAGGCACGGGTATACCCTAGTATATATATATATATATATATATATATATATATATATAGAGAGAGAGAGAGAGAGAGAGAGAGATTTATATTATTTTGTTGTTTGTGGGGTAGGTGCGTGTAGGATTTGGTGTATGGGGGCCCAATTATGGCATTCAATGAGTTGGCGTATGTGAGCGTTATTTTATGTTTCGCGATATAATTTTGATGTTTATGCTTCATATAATTTCGAGGATAAAATTCCTTTGCTAGTGGGGAAGTATATAACACCTGGTGTTTTTATTAGTTAATTATTTAATTAATTCAAAAATTAGAGAAAAATAAAATTTTGGATTTAATTATTTTTAATAATGAAATATGTTGGTTTTTATATTCCGAATTCGAAAATATAGATTACAAGACTCCTAATGTGAGTATATATAAGTCTTGGGCCATTTATAAGAGTCCTCTAAACATAAAACTCTCTAGAAAAAAATATATAAAAATATTCGATCGTCCGACTGAGCTAAATTTTTTTTTGCAGCTTCTTTTCATCTTAAGCTACTATGCACCCAAATTTCAGCCAATTACAATGGTCCGATCGCCCAAAATATTTTTTTAGTGTTTGTATCTGATTAGAAATCTTTTTTAAATCAAACTCTTAATCTTTTATATATCACAACAAATTCATGTCTTGGCTGTCCAAATCACCATTTCATCAACTTTTCAACCAGAAGACCTCTCCAAAATTATTCCTTTTCATCTATAAACTTTAGCCCTAAACTTAATCAAGTGTTTGACTCAATATTTGAAGGCTTAATTGATGTTTTTCTCAATATTGTTCAAGAACGACTCTTTCCTAATTTTTTGAGAGGAATCCAACTGTCAACTCATATCTTCTTCATCTAAATCACGTGCATGAATACTATATTCCTTTTCTTTAGTATTATGCATTTTAAGTGTCACCCCAACCCTTAATAATGTGTTTTTATCAAAATCAATTAGTTACTTAATTAGAGAAAGTGGACACTTAATTATGGGACTGTTTTCATGAATTTTTTTAATATGAATTAATCTTTGAAACCCTTGGGTGTGTAGGTTAGATTTTTGGATTTTTATTGTTTTGCGTGTAGGTCCTCTTGTAGAATTTTATGGGGGTTATTTATATGGTTAATGAGACGCATTCACACTTATAAAAAGTATATGATTTATAAAAGAAAAAGATTATGTCATATTGAAGATTATTGGATGTTAATTAATTTAACATTTTTGAATGGAATTAATTGTGTAGCAATCACCGAGGGTGTTATTAATTGATTTAAATTAAATTTGGACTTTACGATTAAATTTCTATCATGTGCATATTGAATTGTGTTTTGGTGTGATTTGTTTCAGACACTTGTTCCATCGTGGGGACGAGGGGCTGTTGAGTAGAATTTTACTTAACCCTATTTTAGGATGCTTAATAGGTATGGGACTAGTGGGCAGGCCTTGCTTATAATTTACTCTTGCTAGGTATGGAACTAGTTAGTGTAAATACGTGTGGATTTTATATTACAGGGAGGGGTAGATTTTTACGCTTTATCGTAATCTCATTAGCCTAGACATCAGACTAGGACGTGATCAACGTTGGTAAGTCATCATATATGTAGGATAGGACATATGTGTACTTTGGGAACCCTTATGTATGGGACTAAGGGGTATTTTGAGAATCTCACATCAATAAAAAAGGTGGGGTAATTTTTTAGTTGTGAAATTGAAAAATGAGAATTAATGCCGAAGTTAATAACGGGTATTAAAATATGGGCGACATAAATGGAGGGGACCGATAGTTTAAAAAGGTTAGTTTGTGTTTTATGTAATGTCGTGTTTGTAACCTTGTCAAATTGCGGGATCGACAGTTTAAACAGATCAACGGTCGTTTGATAAGGGGAACTGTAAAACTTTAGTGGGAGTACCACCCGAGGCGGGAGGACCTCTATAATAATTATGCGGGACCACCGCAATGAATAATAAAGTTGAGAAATATAATTATATGGGATTAATTTTATTAAATTAACATCATGGGGATTAGTTATTTGAAATCATATTGGTGTGCATTGTGAATAACAATTATTGAGGATAATTAGTTTTGTGCTACCCCATTTAATTATATTTTGTTTAATTAAAATATTCTATTGTGATATTTATCTCGTATAATGCTATTGTCTGTATTTCAGGATCCTATTTGAGGTCAGTAATGTGTATTCATGCTCGGGTCTCGGACCTCTGACCTCGTGCGTTGACTAACTTTTCTAGGATAAGTTTTGGAGAAGCTGCATAGGAATTTTTGGAGATTTTCATTTGGAGGTGCAGGTGGATTTATTTACTTTACACTTAGTAGTTTTGTTTAGTTTCCGTTCCTTCACATTTATATTGAGACTCGGTTTATGGTTTTGGTGGGCCATTCGGTTTCACAATTGTACGGTTTTATTTCAGTATACATTATGAATTCAAATTGTTCAATTTTATAGAATCGGAGATTGGATTATTAATTGGGATTTGTTTGCATGTGATGGATCTCTTATCGTACTGTCACAAGTTAACATTGGGATATATTCAGTTATTTATCTTGTGAACTGATTTATTTATGTCGTATATCTGTCTCATGCTAAGAATGGTATTTTATTTACTCACGCCCAGTTAAGTTTTGGTGGTGGCTAACGCTAGAATTTGGGCGGTTGTGACATTCGGCTAACATCAGCAACAAGAATTGAGCTTAGGAGAACAATTCCAAAAGGGCCAACCAAAGTAACGATGAAAAATTAATGGTTAATTTCACTGCAGTAGAATTGGGACCTTCCTGGATGGACCTAATCAAAGGATATATTGAGGATGGAAACCTACCACCTGATCCTAAAGTGGTCAAAAATCTCTAGTATAAAGCACCAAGATATGTTTTTGGATAAAGGAGTTTTAAAAAGAAGGGTATTAACAATATCATTGCAACGTTGTGTTCATCCATCGAAAGCGGAAGATTTGATCAAAGAGGTGCATGAAGGTTCTTATGGAGCTCATTCAGTTGGTCGATCATTGTTCGGAGCATCAACACTCAAGGATATTATTGGCCGACTATGAGGGAAAATTGTAAAGCATTTACAATAAAATGTGACAAGTGCCATAAATTCTTCGCCATCCATAAAGTTCCCAATGTTGATCTAGCACCAATAACTTCACCTTGGCCATTCGCTATTTGGGGAATTAACTTGTTCGGCCCACTGTCGACTACCAAAGTTAGGTTCAAATATTTGGTCTTTGTTGTTGATTACTTCAGTAAATGGGTGGAGGAAAAAGCATTGGTGGCTATGCATTATGAGATGGTGTATCAATTCATTTGGAAGAATATCATATACAGATATGGACTACTATATGCATTCATTACGGACCATGGAACTCAATTCAATAACAATGCATTCGAATCATATTCTGTTCAATCTAAAATCCAAAAACTCCATTCTGCAGTAGGCCATCCTCAAAGTAATGGTCAAATAGAAGTAAAAAGATAGGAATTTTCTCAATGGAGTGAATACGAGGCTTGATGCTACTAAGGGCAACAAGATTCATCAATTACATTCTGTTCTTTGGGTTTATAGGAAAACACCGAGAACACCAATTCGGGAGACACCTTATATGCTCGAGATAGACCTACCAACCCACAAGGTACTAAATTTTAATTCTCTAACTAGTGACTTGATGCACCGAATAGATCTAAATATGTTGGAGGAAGTTCGAGAAGATGCTACTCTGAGTAATGCTGCATACCAACACAGAGTTGTTCACTTCTATAATAAAAAGGTCAAGCCGACTAACCTCAAAGAAGGATATTATGTCCTTAAGAAATTTATCCAAAAGAATAACAAGCTTGAAGCTAAATGGCATGGCCCATATCGCATATCAGCTGTCATCCGACCAGGAACATATCGGGTTGAGACTTCGGAAGAAGAAGAATTAAAAAACCCCTGGAATGCCGAGCACCTCCAAAAGTATTATCAATGATGTAAGGGATTGTTACTATTATATTTATTTTTCTTTATGTTTTACATGACCATGATTCAAGTTTCAATAAAATATTGATTTCAGTCCCTTTAATATTTTTTATTTTTTTCGGTGTATGGAAATATACATCCCCTTAAAACACAACAAATAAGAATGTATCTTGGTCTTCATCTTTTACCGATTAACAGTTCGAACTTATTTGCCGATTTGTCGATTGGTTGTCAATCAACAGAACATAGTCAGGTTGAATTTGATGATTAGTTGTCGATCAACACAACATACTTAATCAAGTTGAATTTATCAAATTGCAGATGCACTAATAGCTAGAGGCACAATTGTTTCCCTCTCAAATACAAACTTCCTGTATGACTTCGTACATACAGGTCATGAACAAGAAGTAATTATTACTTCGTGTATGGATTTGTTTAAACAATTCATGAACAAGAAGTTTTATTCGACTAAGTTCAGGAACAATTTTCTTCTTGTATGACTTCATCATTGACAAGTTAAGAACAAGAAGAATGTAAAACTTCATATATAACTAAAAATGTTACAAAAAAGTTTTACCCGACTAAGTTAAATGCAGGAAGACATGTAAACATTCCTAAATATTGGAATACAAACATACATTCCTCATACACTTGGTCACCACTAATAACCAATGCTAAATTTAGATTAATATATCTAAGTGAATTAGTAGAATCTATGGCATTATAATCACAAGTTGACTAATTGATTAAAATAATAACAAGTTCATAATAAAAAAAATATAGATTTTCATTCATATAAACTGTATTATATTCAAATGAATAACAAAATACATAAGAATTATTCAACATGACGTTTTCTTTGAGCTTTGGAGGTCGGCTGAGCTAGCTGCACTCTTTCCATTCCAGTAGGAGGATCATCCAAAGTGTAGGGAGAATTAATAAAGTTAATATCTTTCAACATTCTTCTATTGCTATTGCTCAATACATTGATCAGATGAGGAAGATGAACTATCTCATGAACATTATGTAAATAATAGTCCCCCAAGTATTTAGTGATTAAGCATTGGGGAATAGCGTCAACAGGGATCTATAAGGTATCCAACTTGAAGGAAGGATTATAACAATTTAACAAACATGTCTCATTCCAATACTATAGCTGTCTATTGTGATCATGTTATAGCAACATCAAGAAATTGTTCCACCCCCATTTATTATCTTTATGATAAGTTTGATCAAGGTTATCATCTACATAGCCTAGAGCTTCGTTGTAGCTTTCCATCCACACCATTTTGGGTTGTTTGTGAAATTGAAAGGTTAACCATTCAACTTGTCGTTGAAGCTTTTTTAAAATAGTATCTTTCACCTTCAACTGTACAGATTAGTCGACAATGTCTTTATCCTTAGCTTCTAGCTTTGTAGACAGGTCGACAATAGCTTGACTCTTTTCTTTCAGCTGGGCAGCCTTGTCAGCAAGGTGTTTCTTAGTCCTAATTTCTTCAACAGGTTGGCCGGCTCATTTTGTGCTATCTAGAATTTTGCACAGGTTTGGATTTTTTCAAAGTTTCAAGTTCCTCCATCAACTCAGCATTCTCATTTTCTCAAAAGGAGGCACCTTCATTGGCACCACTGATAGAAGATTATTTCAAAGTTTCCAACTCATTTTGAAGTTTATTATTCCGTTCCTCGGAGATCTTGGAAATCTCTCTGGCTTCATCAACCTCACGATTCAGCAAAAACCCTTTATTCTTGTACGAAGAAGCATATTTTTCTTGGTTCTCCTCAAAACCCCAGCCTTCACTCAATGCCTTATACTTGGATTCATAGTTGGCATGTAGTAAGGCTTAGGTTTCATTATGGTCTTCCTACAAGTCTTCAATAATCTCATAATAAGCATAATTATTTTCCACAACCCCGCTCAGCAAACCATAGACATGAATATATGCTTCTCTAGATTACTCAGACACATCTGCACCAAGTATGCCGATCAAGTCGTCTTCGAATAAATCAGCCTGGACAGCTTCTAAAATTTCTCTACTCTGCCTGAGTAGGTCGAGTTCACTGGAAACTATCGCTTGCTTACTAGCATTAAACTGAAAATTACAAGTGTAAGTATGCGACTATAATTACTGAGCAACTATAACACTAACATGGGAATTCATTCAACCAAGCAAGAAGAGTAAAAAATATGGCATAGATAGTAGGAAAGATTAAATTATTTCATTAATAAAGGTGTTACAAACTATTGGTCCCATCCCATTACATATCAAAAAAACTAAAAATAGAAAAAGAAAAAGAACAAAGGAGTTAAACCTTCTCCTTGTCCTAAACATTACTTCTAGAAGGTTGGTCGGCAGAAGGGACAGCTTCATCAATGGTCTTCTATGTAGACCCAGTAGGATAAAGGGAACATTCCTCAGATCCTTCCTCATAATCAAAATCTTCCTCCAAGTTGGGAGAAGAACTCGGATCATGTCTTAAAAATAGCTCAGACTCAATTGGGGCGCCCACTTTCTTAAGTGCTCCGACCATCCATACTTAAAGGACTTATTACTCATAAACTCAATCTGAGCAGAGACCGCTTAAAATTCTTTATCCCATCCTTTGTTGAAGGAGTCCTCCTTAAGCTTCTTTTTTTGGCCCTTTACATGACCAACTCAGAAGACAGACCATCAGCTTTCTCCTCGATAACATTCATGATACCTTCACTTGCAACTAATTTATCCTCGATCGACATAACTTTCTTCACATTAGATAATAAATTAGCCTCAACTGTAGTTAATTTATCTTGAGAAACTGTCAAGCTGGTTGTTGATACCAAATTTAATCTGCTGACATGGACCAATAATAAGAAGACACGTGTCAATCTACATGGCACAATAACAACGAGGAAGTTTATTTCCCCCGACCATGTCATGTTCGCTCCGAGAAACAAGGATACCCCGAGGAACTACAACACTCCGAGGAACTCCAGCGCTCCGATGAACTCCTGAACGACGAGCAACTAAGGCGGTTCGAGCTGCATCTCGACCACAGCATTGATTGCCAGATAACCAACAGTTCAAAACTGTTCATTGACTGCTTATCATCTTGACGCACACGCTTGAAGAACATTAAATGAGTTACCCTTTCAGATGATAGCCTCAAGGACCTTTCATATGTATATCATTTAATGTACCACCCTTTCATGTACAGCCTAAGGGCTATAAATACCTTGTATCATCCTCATTCAAGGGGACCGGAATTTCTTGAGAGAACTTTTAATCAAGAATTCCATAAACACTCAGCAATAACATAACAGTGGACGTAGGCTTTATTCCTAGCCGAACCACTTTAAAAATCTTTGTCTTATTTATTTATCTGTGATTAAATAATTAGAGCGATCTAGTTTTTTACATCAACAGATTGGCGCCGTCTGTGGGAACGTGTTACAAGCATTGTTCTCCACTAAAAGCTAAGTTTTTATTTTCTCTACGTATAATCAATTATACATACATCTTTTGATTGAATCGTGATTTTTATGTTTATATATATAAATTAATTGTCCAATTTTTATCTGCAAAATGTTGCATCTCATGATTTTTAAATCATAACTGTTAGATTCATCCTTATTTAGAAATCTGAAAAATAGTAGATTTCATAAATCATAACTCTTTGCTTGATTCTCAAGTTTTAATTTTATATCATGGAATAAATATTTTAAATGATTACATATGCCAATATATACGACGATGATAAGATTTGATCATTTTCATTGTTGATTTTGAAATAAATTTTGTAAGATATTTGATGTCTATTCAAATTCCCATCATATTTTTAATAAAAGAATGGGAAAAGGTTAAAGACAATGAAAAGTCTTCTCATGGAAATCATGACCCATATATATTCTCTCTCTTCAAGTTTGAGTCTCTTTGCATTCACTTTTATGAATTATATACTTAATTTGGTTCATCTTCCATCTATGTCAATAAAGTCAAATTGATTGATTTTTTATTTGGTAATAATTTCGATCATTCACCATATTTTTATCTCTCCAAATTGGGAATAGGAAGGGATCAATATAAAAAAATAATTTTCTCTCAACTGAAAAATCATTACCCACCTCTTATAAAATAGGATTAGTAAAATAATCATGACCATATGAAGACTCTGGGCACAAATTTGATATGTTGGCCCCTCGTTCATCACATCACAAGGTTTCTTTGTCGAAATCACACGATCTAGCGGATTATTTATTTATTCATTTAATTAACATTCTTAAGGCTTAAATTTTACATTGAATGTTATTTTTTGATCTAAAGATTCGAGATATTCTGATCACCCCAAAAATATTTTTAAACAGCAACTAATACCTGATTAGTTGTTGGAGATTAAATAAATTTACAAAAAACTTTACGTCTTATTTATGATGCATATTTGATAATAATTTGTCCATCTCACACACATTTGGCATAAAACATATTATTTCATAATTTGAAATTTTTATGCTGATACATATCATATATTGATTGGATGAGTAAATTATTCTCATGACTAATCAATTCAGCCTACACATATGGTAGAGCAAATTATTAATTTTTACAGGCACAAGATTCAATGCCGACGAATGCTGAAGCACAAATTATTCTATATCCATTCGGATTCATATTTTATATTTATCTCAGCATGGAGCTCGAAAAATTTCTTCTCTCTATATATATTCGGCTCCGAGGAAAAGCTACAACAGTTATTATATTTCACCCCCAATGGATAGTTGGTCGGGGTAATTCTTATTTATGTTCAGGCCCAGATATCTGCTCCAGCACAAATGATTCTATATATCCATTGGGATTCATATTCTATATTCATCTCAACATGGAGCTCGGCGAGATACTTATTATCATATTCAGCTTTGAGGAGAACTATAACATTTATTATATTTCACCCCCAACGGATAGTTGGTCGGGGTAATTCTTATTTATATGCAGGCCCAACAAAGTTCTCGGCCATATTCTTATGTTCTGGAAAATATTATTCTTATTCGGCATTCTGCAATTATGCCTCGACAAGATACTTATTCAGCTTTAAGGAGAATTACAACATTCGTTCGGATAATTCTTATTTATATTCAAGCCTGACAACGTTCTCGGCCATATTCTTATGTTCTGAAAGATCTTATTCTTGTTCGGCATTATATGATTCTACCTCGACTGATCGGCGAGGCACTTTATTATTTTTAATTATTCTTTATATCTATTTGGATGCATATTCTATTCTCATTTCAGCAAGGATGTCTCCAACATTTATTATATCTTATTCAGCTCCAAGGATATCTCCGGAATTTATATTATCTTATTCCCAACAAATCTGTTGGTCATCGCCGAGGAGGTATCCTGCATTTATTATATTTTATTCCCAACAATCTGTTGGTCATTGCCGAGGAGGTATCCTGCATTTATTATATTTTATTCCCAACAATCTGTTGGTCATCGACGAGGAGGTATCCTGCATTTATATTATATTTTATTCCCAACAATCTGTTGGTCATCGCCGAGGAGGTATCCTGCATTTATTATATCTTATTCAGCTCCAAGGATATCTCCGGAATTTATATTATCTTATTCCCAACAAATCTGTTGGTCAGCGCCGAGGAAGTCTCCAGCATTTATATTATCTTATTCCCAACAATCTGTTGGTCAGCTCCGAGGAAGTCTTCATCATTTATTATCAATTACCACCAACTCCGATTGGTAGATAAAATCCAACTCCGGTTGGTAGACAAAATCCAACTCCGGTTGGTATTGGTCGATAAATCTCATTCAAAGTTCACATTCCACAGTTGGGGGCTTCTATTACAGATATATTTTTTCATTTGGTGGAACATTCTTATAACATCATGCAATCGAGCATCAAATTTAACTCCACAAACTCACATGGTCAGGGCCCCGACTAATCATTCAGGAGGAATATTGAAGTTCAGGAGGAATATTGAAGTTCAGGAGGTATATTGAAGTTCAGGAGGTATATTGAAGTTCAGGAGGAATATTGAAGTTCAGGAGGTATATTGAAGTTCAGGAGAAATATTGAAGTTCAGGAGGTATATTGAAGTTCAGGAGGTATATTGAAGTTCAGGAGGAATATTGAAGTTCAGGAGGTATATCGAAATTCAAGAGGTGTATTCAGAAGTATCCGGACATGATGAAAGAAAGCAAAAAGTATTCCACCGAGGAACTCTGTCAGACCAGAAATTAGAAGACAAGTTGCCTATATGGAGGCTATATGTAGATGGATCATCTTTCACTACAGGCTGTGGGGCAGGGATCGTTTTGAACAGCCCAGATGAGGCCAACAGGGAATACGCCCTACGTTTCTAATTCAAAGCTTCTAATAATGAGGTTGAGTATGAGGACATGATAGCAGGTCTTAATTTGTCAAATACTATGGAGGCACAGCAGGTTATTGTCTTCAGTGATTCTCAATTGATCGTAAACCAAATGTTGGGAATATATGAAGCCAAAGGAGAATTGATGATCAAGTATCAAGCAAAGGTGATGGAGTTAGTATCAGAGTTTGTTGCTGTTTAACTGGTAAGAATATCAAGAATGGAGAATGTGAGAGCATACGCCTTGGCCCGATTAGCATCAGCTACTCGTACCGAGCTGCGAAGAAAGATACCAATTGAAGTATTAGAAAGTCGGAGCATAGATGAAGACCTGACGATGAATATTATTACCCTTGATGGATCCCATCGGAGCATATATTGAGGAGGAACAATTACCGGAGGATAAGCTCGCTGCCAAGAAATGGAAGTTTAAAGCTGCTCGGTATGTACTAATTAATGGTATTTTGTATAGATGAGGAATTATGGCAGGTTTGCAAAGATGTGTACATCCCTCCGAGATGAAAGAATTGATTAAAAGAGATCCATGAAGGGTCCTGTGGAGCCCATGTAGCAGGTCGAACACTTTTGCAAAAGGTGATGACGCAGGGATACTACTGGCCGACGATGAGAGCTGATTGTATAGCTTATGCCAAGAAATGTGACAAGTACCAACGCTTTTCCTCCATCCGAAGAACTTAACAAACATTGTTGACACCCATCATTTATCCTTGGCCATTTTCCATGTGGGGATTGATTTGGTTGGACCATTGCCGACGACTCAAGGAAGATTCAAATACTTCGTCATCGCAGTAGATTATTTTACTTAGTGGATAGAAGCTGAGCCACTTATTAACATGACATACGAGAAGGAAGGTGTACCAATTTGTTTGGAAGAACATCATCTGCCGATATGGTCTCCCTCATGCCTTCATCACAGACCATGGAACACAATTTAAAAACGAGGAGTTTGCTGCCTATTATCATCAGTCAAACATTTTGAAGGTTCATTCAGCGCCAGGATATCCTCAGAGCTAATGGACCAAAAGCTCTAAGGAGCCAAAAAGTGCTCTAAGGAGCCAAAAAGTGCTCTAAGGAGCCAAAAGCTCTAAGGAGCCAAAAAGTCCTCTAAGGAGCCAAAAAGTGCTCTAAGGAGCCAAAAGCTCTAAGGAGACAAAAAGTGCTCTAAGGAGCCAAGGAGCCAAAAAGTGCTCTAAGGAGCCAAAAGCTCTAAGGAGCCAAAAAGTGCTCTAAGGAGCCAAAATTGCTCTAAGGAGCCAAAAAGTGCTCTAAGGAGCCAAAAGCTCTAAGGAGCCAAAAAGTGCTCTAAGGAGCCAAAAAGTGCTCTAAGGAGCCAAAAGCTCCAAGGAGCCAAAAAGTGCTCTAAGGAGCCAAAAACTCTAAGGAGCCAAAAAATACTCCTTTGGTTAGGAGGCGCTCTAAGGAGCCAAAAGCTCTAAGGAGCCAAAAAACTACTCCTTTGGTTAGGAGGTGTACACCAGCATGATCAATTACGGTTGGTAAGATAAAAATATACTCTCACATTACAACTTATGTTGGTCGGGAGGTAAGATTATTACAAAAAGTTCTTTGAAGAATAAAATATTCCAAAATACACCAAGTATAGTTGGTAGGGGATAAAAACCCACTAACTGTAGCTGGTCGACGAGGACAAATTATTGACCTTAGTTGGTCGGACACATTTTATGAAAATATTTGAAATTGAACCAAGTATGGCTGGTCGGAGATAAAAATCCATCAACTGTAGTTGGTCGACAAACATTATTTATCCACCCTGGTTGGTTGGAAACAGTTTGAACATTTTTATACTCGTTACTTTTTTATTAAGTGATCGAGCAACATTAC
Organism: Sambucus nigra; assembly: GCA_949130495.1. NCBI lineage: Eukaryota > Viridiplantae > Streptophyta > Magnoliopsida > Dipsacales > Adoxaceae > Sambucus > Sambucus nigra. Next base: position 316,597,055 of record OX422208.1, on the reverse strand, counting down.
TGATACTTGTAACTTTTTATTACTAAGTTGGTCGATGAACAACACAATATTGTTATCTTTTACATATGCACAGATGTAAAGTATTTTACAAGACAATAGCAATTAAGATTGCGAATAAAAATGAAAGTCTTTCATTAAATCCAAAAAAAACAAAATACATTGAGAATGAAAATGTATACTAACTATTACATTGAGATTCCTATTCTATTGGTTTCTTTTCCTTCTATTTTCGAAACAGGTTCCTCGCCAGCAGGAGGATCATCTAAAATATAAGGGGAGTTTATGAAGTTAAGACCTTTCAACATTCTGATATTCATCACAGATGATCTATCCGAGAAGCATTGGCTCATTCCCGAGAGGCACTTGCTCGTCCCTGAGAATCACTTGTTAGTCCCCGAGAACCTCTTGTTCGTCCCCGAGCAGAGGTAGAAGTCAAAATCAGCATCTATAGCATTGAGATCTTTGCTAATACTGTCTCGACCAATAATGAAGAAGAATTTATGTGAAAATGTTTCGAAGTCTACCACTAGCTTGGTACTAATCAGATTGAAGAGTTGGGTTCAAAAGCTAGTATGTTACTCGACAAAGTATTCAGAGGATCATAAATCAGAAAAATCAAGCACGTAAAGTTAGCATTCAGTTGCTCGGCACAAGAGGCAGTTGGTCAGCTAGCAAACCGATCAACATACTTGAAGATTATGACAAGCTACAAGCTGCATACTATGGCATGGCTACATCCAAATTCCCAGGGGTGATACATAGCACACGGAGTTACTCAAAAGAAAGATTAGCAACCATCGATCAGCCTGCATCATACTTCGTCAAGGAGATAATGAACTTTATGTTGAACAAATCAAGAAGGTAGATCAAGAATTTCACGAGCACCGAGCAACATTGCAGAATAAATACTCCATCCTTTCAAGTAACCCATCAAGCATGAAGCATTGGGGGCTTCTGTTGATACCAAATTTAATTTGCTGACGTGGACCAATAATAAGAAGACACGTGTCAATCTACATGGCACAATAACAACGAGGAAGTTTATTTCCCCCGACCAAGTCATGTTCGCTCCGAGCAACAAGGATACCCCGAGGAACTACAACACTCCGAGGAACTCCAGCGCTCCGATGAACTCCTGAACGACGAGCAACTAAGGCGGTTCGAGCTGCATCTCGACCACAGCATTGATTGCCAGATAACCAACAGTTCAAAACTGTTCATTGACTGCTTATCATCTTGACGCACACGCTTGAAGAACATTAAATGAGTTACCCTTTCAGATGATAGCCTCAAGGACCTTTCATATGTATATCATTTAATGTACCACCCTTTCATGTACAGCCTAAGGGCTATAAATACCTTGTATCATCCTCATTCAAGGGGACCGGAATTTCTTGAGAGAAATTGTAATCAAGAATTCCACAAACACTCAGCAATAACATAACAGTGGACATAGGCTTTATTCCTGGCCGAACCACTTTAAAAATCTTTGTCTTATTTATTTATTTATCTGTGATTAAATAATTAGAGCGATCTAGTTTTTTACATCAACACTAGTCTTTATAGTAACCAGCTTTCCCTCAGCAAGAGTAGCTCTATTTATGGCCTTTTGCATATCCTCATCCTAAGCTCTTTGATTCGAGTCCAACAGTTGTTTGGAAGCCTCAATAGACTTTCTCAAGCCTTCAAGGGATTCTTCTACCTTTCCACCAAAAGAACATATTTTCTTGTCCTTCTCAAGTATTTAATTAAAATTTTCTAAAAACTTGACAAAGAACAACATCAAATCAGAAGGAGCATAAAAAGGAAAGAGATATCAAGAGGTGATTAATAAAGAAAAAATGATTACCATTATTAAACTATGACAAGAATTCTCTGTCAACTTCAATCTTGGCAAAGGGGTAAGAGATACTCTATTAACAGCACAAGTTCCAGTCTTAATCAATTTCCTGGAAACATCAGGATGAATAGATATAGAAGATGACTCAATAGTAGTCAAATCTACCTGGATCTTCTTAACCAACTCCTAGTCGGCAGCAGATGCCTTTTCAACTTGCTTCTTAGGAAAGCCTCTCTTCAACCTCCTAAATTGAGGAACAATAGTATTTATTTTCTCAAAAATGATGACTTGAGGAACTTTCTCTTTCTCAGAAACCTTGGACACTTTTTATGGATTCTCAATTATCGCGACAGTTTTATTGGCAGGAGAAACAAGGCTCCAGTGATCAAGTTTGGCATTTTCCTCTTTCCCATGTCAATAAGTGAAGAGAAGGGAATGGGAAAAATGTCCAAAGACTCAAAAGATGGAGAGGATCCTAAATCCTTTTCTACACCAGTATATTCTTTAACGAAGGAGGTTCGAATTGGTTCTTCCTCAAAATTAATGAGATTAATAACTATTGAAGTTGTTGGTTGAGCAACAAAAGAAGTTATAGAGCTCTTGTACTACAGCAGATAAGAGGCAGCTCTGGGGTGTTCTTGGCCAATTCGTTGGTGAATGCTCCAAAGGAATTTCAACTCATGAATATTTACGTCATTTTATTTAGGACACTTCTTCTTGCTCTCAACTTCACAAAAAATAGAAATAAGACAATAAATGATTGATTAGCATATCCTCAAATAGTTAGTAAATAATGAACAAAATAATACAGTTATAGAGATTGGCAACCTATGCATGACCCACTTGAGGACACCTGGGCCCATCATACACTTCCCCAGTTTGTCAATGACTCCATAATTAAAGTAATCTTTATTAGAGTCCAGGAAATTAACAACCAAGGCCTTATTAAAAAAATTAGTCTTCAAATAATATGTATTATCGCTGGTAATCCATTTGTAATAGAAAATCAGTTCAAGGATACCAACATGGGTTCCATAAATTTGATTCAGTCTATGAATCCCCTTTACTACTCTCTAGGTATTGGGGGCTATCCTAGCTGAGACAACATTAAAATACTAGCAAAAATCTAAATAAAACCTATTAGGGGAAATATGAAGTCACACTCTACAATGAAGAAATAGGGAATCTAGTGAACCTTACGCAGTGAAAATATATCTACAAGTGGCAAGGGCATTTCAAAATCAACCCAATTAGGTATGTATTATTCCCACCTAAATTCCTATAAATAATACCCATGTACGACGTAAACCATTGCTATAACAAAGAAATAAAGAAAGAAAAATCAAAGGAAATAAGAAAGCTTACGAAAAAATGAAGACTGAAGCGAATGAGGGATGCAAAGGAAAACTTAAAACACATAGAACTCGGGGAAGAAGTAGACATTGAAAGTTTGAAAGAGTTTTATAAAGAAAATTCAAAAAAATCTCACTTTTTATAGCTTACCTGGGAATTCATGCAAGAAATGATCACTCCGTATCAACGATTGACATTCTGACGACTTTGCAATACATAAGGTGTAAAATACCCATTTACCCTTTGACGGTTCGCTAATTTTTAAATTATTTACAAATATACCATTGCAAAATCTAAGTATGGAAAATTTGTACAAGTCCCTCGTGTTGGCAAATGCCAACCAACTCAAAAGGAAACATACCCTATCCTTTCAGCAAAAGCAACAAGAATGAAGTATTGGGGGCTTGTTGATAAAAAAAAATTATCCACTAACGTGGACCAATTATAAGTAAACACTTTCCTTCTTACATGGCCAAAATCCTAGTCAGCAGATAGTAGCTCGGTAGGAATGCCGACCAACATGAAGAATGCAGACCATTAATACCAATGAAGCATCACCATACTAAGGGTCCTACCACACGTGGTTACACAACCAATCATCGCATTCATTATGTGCGGGTGTAAATGCTTAAATGTATAAAGGCATTCCATCCCTTAACATTCCATCCCTTGATCTCTGGGTCGCTATAAATATATTGTATCCCTTTCATCGAAGGCAAGATAAAACATATCCTAAGATATTCTTAATTACAGAATACCTATATTTCTGTAATCTCTAAAATTAATACCATGACATTGGATGTAGGCTTTCTTACATAGCTGAACCACTTTAAAATCTTGAGTCACTCATTTAATTATCTCTTTGTAATTCTACATTTTATTTGTGATTCTCAAATTGGATCAAGTCTAATTTTTTACATCAACAGTAAAGGTGTATGTTTGGTGTGGTAATGTGCATGGGATGTAGGGTGTGTGTGTTTTACGGATGATGTGTGTGTGTTTTGTTTGTACCTAATAAAAATGACACTACATAACTAAAAAAATAAAATTAACAAAATTAAAAATTAAAATCTATTATAACTAAAAACTAAAATCCAAACCTATAAATAAAAGAATCAAAATAAAATAAAAACTGAACTAATAAAAATAAATATACTTAAAATAACTAAATAAAATCTAATTAAACACACGTCTGTATACACACACACACACACACACACACACACACACACACACAGAGAGACGAATACAAATACCTATATATAGTATATAATATTTACATAAAATAAAAATACTAAAAATAAAGACCCTAAAATAAAATAAAATAAAACAAAAAGAAATAAAAATGACACAACCATACTCACACATATTATATTTGCATAAAAGACTAAATAGAATAAAATAAATTAATAAAAATGAATCGAAAATTATATGAATATAGAAAATAATAACAAATAACACCCCACACACAGAGGACAATTTTAGGACAGGCTAGGGGGTCTGGACTTGGTTAGGGGAGAGGCTAGAGCTCTTTAAGTGCATCTTTGCCACATTTGAATTAAATAGGGCTTTTTAAATCTGCAAGTGACAATTGACCTACAAGATAAACACGAACGCACTTTAAATTAATTTTATTGAAATTTAGCAATTAAAAACTACCTATTTGGACATTTATTTTAAAATTTTTGGGTGCTTATCATATGACAACATAAATAGTATGGTAGTATTATAACATACACATACTAAAAATAGTTTAGGGCTATTACAGTGTGATATCAATAATAGTATAACAAGTTAAGTGAAAATTACTATAAAAATGGTAAAACCTACCAAAAACTAGAGTTTAACCGGACTGGTTCTTCATTGCTTGTCATGTTTAGATGTGATTTTCAATGCAAGTGTTATAACGTATAATCACAAGTAAACATTTCACTTTATACGTAGCTTGGTTCGTAATTTAAATTAGCCTTGTGTGGGTATTCAGATAGCGGACTTATACTTATACGCATATAGGATCCAAGTTAAAGTTTCCATTTAGCTGTTATAACTTATCGAGATAATTTCTTTAGGAAAAATATAATAAGATAACACTTTTGAAGTTATAAATAACTAGCTTGGTTCATAGTGAAAAAATGTAGGAACATTTTTAATATAAGTTTTATCACAAATTGGAGATTTATGGATTTGGGTTTTGGCTCCTTGTTTCGAAATCAATTTCGCAGGTCCCTTTTTTTTAACATCTCACCAAAATGCAACTTGGATGTCATTTTGCCCAAATGAATTTACTGTCCGTATTTGGTCCGCATAGCAAATTCACAACTGAGCCAATCTCTCTCTCCCTCTCTCTCTCTATATATATATATATATATATTGTCTGACTTGATGTTTTTAATATTTAATTGACTATTTGGTACTGAATGGTTAAAAATGTTTTATTTATTACTGACTTGGTGCTAAAATGAAATTTGAATAATAAAAGAAATTCACTTTGATCACTTTAATAATAACTTAAAATGTGTATTGTTACAATTGGAATCCTTAGTTTATGAAATTAGGGAGAAATTTCTCCATACAAACACTTTTTGGAAGGATAATGACAACCTGCACTATTCGAAGAAAATCGGTTTTGTGAGGGAGTCTATTAAGGAATATTCTTCCTTACTACTGGATATTAAGAACATGTAGGATAAAGACAATATATTTATCTTCATGAAGGGCCTTCAAAATTGGGCACAGGTTGAACTACGTTGAAAAGTTATTAAGGACTTTTCGGTGGTGATGGTCGTTGTCAATGATTGCAAGTTACATATTAGTTAACAGAGACAAAAGGTGGTAATAATTACGTAAAAGAGCATAAAAAATTTAAGAACAAGAATAAGGCCAACAATGCTAATTAAACCAATTACAACACTCCATAACCCAAGTCTTATCGTCTAAAATTGGTTTCAAGATTCGTTTTATCAAATTTATATCCAATTAAAGAAAATAAACAACAAACAAGACATAAAATGAAAATATGGAAATTCAGATATGTGAATAAAAGGAATCACACCAAGATTTATATGTTTCAACCCTCGAGGAGGAGCCTACATCATAGAGTAAATTTATGCATTATAGTTTCAGGTGGACCGCCCAATGTTGGTACAATTGACTCAATTCTCAGTGATTTTGCAATCTAATGGTCTTAATATCTTTTTTTTCGTAGTCCAGATCCAAATACGGAATATTTATATTTATAGTTGTGACAACCCGCGATCAGAGATAAGGGGTGGCCAGCCCGATACTCAAATGTAACAGGAATCATGGATATATATCATCCTCAGCATCAACAAAAATAAACTGAGTATACGGGAAAACCACCCAATAAATCAAAAAACGGGTTGCCAAAAAGTTTAGAAATTTAAAACCAGTTAAGAAAATTAAATTTAAATAACCCAATCTGATAAGCAAGTGAAATCCCACAAGAATATATATAATACAACTAAGACGAATGTATACAAAAGGACCGAATAGGCTGTCGGTCCACAGCTACATAGAACACAGTACAACAGTTTAATATCTTACTTAATACATTCATTAAATAAGTAAAAAAGTTTGGACCACACGCCCGATGAAAAGATCTGATCATATCTAGAATACCAAAATGGAGGCGTATAAAACAACGTCCTGTAATATCCACAAAATCTTACAGCCCGTCAAAGTAACAGGAATGGAAACATCAAAACGTGCGTCCTTGTGGGGGAGAACCTGAGTGTATACAATCATATGCACAATAAGGAAAAATAAATCGATCAGGGCTGGGTTCTATATGATCACCAAAAGAAATAAAAAGCATGATAGAAATGAACAGTTATGCATGAATGATAAGGATGATAATATGGCATGTAATCTAGCATGTTTCGCTTGCATTACAATTTAAGATATTTAACTTAATTATGAAATAAAATGTCATCTACATAAGATAAATAACTTAAATTTAAAACCTTTGCTCATTAATCCAATTTCTGACATTCCTTATTAGGAATAAAACCATTTATTTGGTTTAATCAAGAAGATATAATTTCCCTTCATTTATTAACTTCCATAGTTAATTATCTTTCCAAATTATCTTTCCATTCCTTAATAGGAATACCATTAGTATCAAGTGCTCTTTATGGCACATAAATCTCAATCACATGCTCTTTATGGCATATATCCATCAAGTCCCATTTGATGCAGAAAAGTTATATTCTTATGCATATAACGATTCTAAGACCGCCCCTCCGAGTTTCCCCACTGGGTGCCCCCCTAAATGACCATCATCTTCCAGGGGCCTATCAAACAAGGCAGCCTGGGATCATAACGCAACGTCGGGAAGCGGCCATATGCCTGCGAGAGAGTCAGGACCACACCCGGCATCCCCTCACAAGCGCAGAAAACATATAAAAACCCTGCATATGGCCTAAGACTATATCCACCCTGCATTCATTAGCCAGGGGGCATCACCAAGCGCGCGAACTTCACTTATGATGTCATTTAGAGAGGTGTGTTTAAGTAAATTAACATTTACCATTTTAAATGTCATTTTCATTTTCGATTACCATACCAAAATTCCATTTCCATTATCCATGTGTTTGGTTCTTTTTATTCGAACCTATCATCATTAAAAAACTGGGTTCATTTTATTTGAACCTATCATCTTTAAACAAATTTGGGTTCATATTATTTGAACCTATTCCCGTTGAATATTATCAGTGATATTCCTCAAATTACAAGTCCCGACTAAATCCCCAAACGATCATTATGATCCTACAAGTCCCCAAAGTTCATATGATTTTGATAAGCCCTTAAGTCTCCAAGCATGGGCATTTAACTCCCTAACTTCTAAAAATTTCAATAAAAGAAGTAATGCCTTAGCATTACTTTAAACCTTCCTGGAATAAACCCTAGATGCCCCAATTCTTGTCTAGGGTAGCGACCAAACTCAACTACTATTCTAGGACTCTAAGTTTACTTCATTAAAGAAGGTTCCTAGGTCGTAAGCCTAAAGAAAAAGATCAAAATTTTAACAAGAAAATAACTCAAAACTACTGGAACCTAATCGATTCGCCCTAAGGGCTGAATCGATTCGCCCTGCCGAATCGATTCGCCCTGAAAACGAATCGGTTTGGAAGACAAAACTAACATTCTGCATTTGCTGAATCGATTCGGTCTTAACCCGAATCGATTCGGGTACACAGACCTGGTAAACTGCATCTATGAGAATCGATTCGCCCAAGGGGCCGAATCGATTCGCCCCTGCGAAAATGCCAAGTTTGGCTATGGAGTTATAAACTCCAATTTTCTCCCAACCTCAAAACCAACCAAACCCAAATAATCTAATGGAACTAATACACCAAAAATATGTCTAATTACCATCATTTACAATATTTATCATCCAAATCCATTTGCAAGGGTTAATACCCATAAATCCAAAAAAAACCCTAACTAAACTAAATCATAATAGTCCACAACTATCAATGCTAATTAATCCACTTAAATCATATAATAGCAAGTTGGTAACTTGCCTTGAGGTAGGAAAATCAGATTTGATTTGGTGGAGGCAATAATCCAAGATCAATTTCCAAATCTCTCTTTTCTCCAAAGTTCTCTTCCTCTCTCTACTCTCTCTAGGGCTCAATTTTGTAAAATGGAAGAATAGAAATGGGGGTGGGGAAAATAAAACGTGGCTTAAGTCTAAGAATCCCACTAAAATGATTAATACGCGATATAATAAATCACAACTACACATTTAAGCTATAACAAGTCAAAAGTGCCCGAAATGCCAAAATGCAATATGGCACTTATTTTGACTATCTCGCACCTACCGGGAGTAACTACACCCTCCAAATTATCATTTGGAAATTTTATAACTCATTTAAAGTTTCGGTTACTCATTAAACCAAAATGTCATTTTAATTCTTATGACACAACAAATCACCACATGGATATTTTTACCTACTCATCAGGTAATCATACAACATTTCAATAAATATTAACCTTTTTCATAATAAATTAATATTTACTCAACACCCATCATTTTATAGATAATTACTACACATAGTAAATAAATATAAAATAGGCTCTCGAACGTGAGGGTTGTTACAATAGTGAATGCATATGAGAGAATGTAGGTGAGGAAAAGAGAACATACTTTACACATGTAAAGCCTTTATAGGTTGGGTTAGAGCATATTTTCACTGGATTACAGCCAAAATGTAGTTTTTTTTTAAAGATTTACATGTAAAGGAATATCTTTTTACGTGTTTTCTGTTGATTATGCCCGTCACATGGTACTTGTCGACTTTAGCAACGTCATCATAGTTGCATTTCATCAATTAGCCTTATTGGCAACGATCCTGTACGTTCACATGGAACAGAGACCAACCACATTATTATGGCCTCTCTGTTAGACTGAGCCGAGGTTATCCATTAGTAAGTCTGCTCATCCGAGGATGAGATCCTACTCGTATTATTGTATGACTTTACTCTGTTCTCTTTAGGTCATGAGATGATCTACAAATTTTCTATAACAAAAAACCCCAAAACTTTGTTCATGACTGTAGATGACTGAGGGTCTTCAATAGATCTTTATCCTCAGAAGAGGCGTCGAGCAAATAAGTGAGTGATTTTTTTGCAAGTGTTATGGGCTAAAATCTCTTGGTTTGGAGGTCATGATTTATTTTTGTCAGCTAACCGAGAATAATGCCTTATGTGTTCCTTGATAAAAAAATTAGTTGTGTGAATTGTACCATATGTCAAAAATTTAGTTGATCTTCGGTCGACATTTTTGACATGCATGATTTGGCCCTTTACATCCCAACGAGGCCATTTCAAGTTATTTCACATTCGTTGTGCCCAAGATTTATTCACAGAGAACGATTATGATCCCTCGATTGCCAAATCATTTGGATCTTCTGCAACTAAGTTTTTGGTTTGTTTCTATCATAAGGTTTCCCCTCGTGCTTGCCTTGTTTATTTTATCTTCGATCATTTACTATTTTCTCATTTGAAATATCGATGAGTGGAAAAATTCTATTATTAACGAATATTACATTTTGTTAAATCTCATGAGTGATCATCAATGAAAACAACCATTTCTTAGTTATATTGATCCGCATGCTCTCTGTATATTTATTTTATTATTTTGCTCATAGATCTGCAAGGTTGAATCAAGTCTGTAATACCCCGTACATATTATTTAATAAAATAAATTGTCAAAATTAATTATGTGTGCTTGTTGTGACTAAAGATGTAACCATTTATATTATTATGTGTTATTTGAGTTGGATTGAAATTTGCACTCAAGAAACGTGATTAATCAATTGAATTAATTAATATTCGGACTCGCATCGAGAAATTATTAAATAACTAATTTTTTATTTATTTATTTTGGTTATATTTTCTAATTGGATTTTGGGACGCGTAGAATCTCCATTTATAGTTTAAAATGGCAGTTTAAAGACATATTGGTTTAGTATAACGCTTGGGAATGATTTTAAGTCATTTAGAATTGTTTTTGGGCTCTTTTAGTGATTTCCATTTACGATTCAAACCCAATTTTGGGATTAAAGGGTTGTAAGAGGTTATTAAGGATCTCATTTTATTACAAACACAACGGTGAAGCATTAGAGGGACCAGAAAGAGAAAGAAATAAAAGGAAAGGAGGATTTGATGATTAATTTCTCAATCAATCTATCGCGCCCTGACTTAATTAACTTAAATCATCATTTTATTTAGAGATAAATTACCTTAAACAATGTTTTACTGTAAATGTCTCGGTAAAATAGCACCATATTTTTTTTTCAAAAGCATGTTTAGATGAAAACATAACTACCTTAACAAGTAATTTACAAGTATTAAACAACTTTACATATAAGAGTTCTTTAGTTTAACCTTTACCCAAAAGCTTGTTGATATTCAACCCATATTAGATATCCGACACTCCCCCGTTTAAGGTCCAAACTTGGCAATGAACTCCAAAAAGATAGGCATACCTAAAACATAACATTATAGGAGTGTAAGCAACGATAGCTTAGTGAATGACCATATACCACACATACATCACACATATAACAAATTTGAATAATTATTTTTAATTTCTAATGTTATAACCCAATAGGAATTATGTAACTCTTGCAAGCCTGGAGCCGCCAGTCCAATTAACTCCCAGTTAATGGGGACACCCCATCCCATAAATAGGCCCGAGTAAAAAAAACCTTTAAGTTGGATTAACGGGGCCACCGCATCCCGTAGGACTTCTATAGAGGTCCCACCTCTGTCCTTAACATTAGATAACATCATTTAATATTTTATAGAGGTCCCAACTCAGTCCATAACATTAGATAACATCATTTAACATTTTATAGAGGTCCCACCCCAATCCATAACATTATATAACATCCCTTAAGATTTTTAATCATATACATATGTATCATAAATCTAACATCACACCCATAAGCATTATAACACGTGTATTTAACTACACATGTCCCTATTAACATATAAGCATCTATATATCCTTAGAAAGGTCACTCACCTAGAATTTGGTGCTGAGATTTATACCAAAAGTATTTCCTTGGTATGGTAGTGTTAGTCGCTTCCACACCTAAGAATTCAACATCATTAGCATTTGAATATACCAAATCACATTAAACTCAGTAACACATCTCATCAGTTGGTCAATCTGACATAACTGAAAAGTAATTGAATATGGTACTTAATATTTCTATAACACCCTATTAATTAGGGTTCTAACACAATTTATGGAATTACTTTACGAATTCTCTAGACAAAGTTATGTCCATTTTATTAGAAACTTTCCCCAATCATTTATGGAGAAAAACAACAATAAAAATTCAACTTCAACACAACTCCCAAGCCAAACAAGAAGGTATTTTATTCTCCTCTTTGATTATATCGTACTTATATATGTTATCTAACATTTTCAATTGGAATTTCTTGATTTGAACAATTATCCAATGATTTATGCCACTTTTAACACATCTAGGTCGGAATAGACCATCAAAGCACAACTTAACATTTTTCAAGCATACATGAACTCCACCTCGGTTATAAATCATGGAAACATATATTAAAAATATTTACTAATATAAACTTAAAGTTTCATAATTTTTAGAGTTCATTTGTTATGTCAAGAAAAACGTCGAACACCTCGTGTGCGCACTTACACTTTTGGGGCAAATTTTATACCTGAAATTCAAACCGTCACCTAAGATTCATTTCTTGGTATTTTTACATAATTTTTGGCTATGGTATACATATATGAGTATGTTTTAATTTCCAATTTGAATCACTTGATTTCATTAAGTATTCCCTGATTTATGCCATTTTTAGAGTATAACTTAACCTTTTTAAGCGTATATTACCTCTACCTTGGGCATCAATCATGGAAACATACACTAAACATGTTTAAGTATATACACACACATCATATACATAATTTTTCCCAAAATAAAAATATTCGCGAGAAGGTGATTCGAATCTAGGACTTTAAAATTAACATTTACGATCCTAGCACCAATTCTCGCGTATGTTCTTAAGCAATCCTTGTTCTAGCAACATTTGGCAATATGGATGATGATACGAGAAATCGTCTCGTACCAGCAAGTCAAGAGTAAAGTATGTAATGGACAAGTAAAGCAAGTCAGGAGACATGAACACAAGATAGTTCAGCCTCTAAAATAGGCCTACATCCACTATGGTGCTCTACTCTCATTATATTCATTATTTTGTACAATATAATCATGCCTAAAGAGGCGTACAAGTATAAGAATAAAGGAGAGTACATGATGACTGATTATCCCGGTGTGCTGGAGAGGTTGTTGCAATATGGAAGAGGAATTCCTGATTTGTATGGAGGGGAGGTTTGGAGAGATTCGGTACTATAGAAACTTCTCTGGTTGTATGTAATCCCCTTCCATTTTGAGGTATGGTCCTCTATTTATAAGAGGTATGTGAGTTGTCATGCGTCCTGAGCACGTGACGTATATCAAGTTCGGCGTCGCAGTAGTAGAAAGGGATTCAACCTATAAGGTAATCACAAAGTGCCTCACCTTATATGAGGCTTAAGCCGCAAGTGCCGCGCCCTGTACATGGTAGGGACTCGGCTTGTATATTAAGGCAAGTGGTAAGCACCGTGCCCAGTACTTGTAGGGCCGTACACCAAGTTCAGTATGTCCATGCCCTATGTTGATGGGGTCTGCGGCAGGGTGCTATATTCGTATTATCAATAAGCCCCCAAGCCTTAGTGCCAAGAGAATTTGACTGGGGCTGCGGCTTTGTTACTTTACGTGCCGTAGTATTTTTTAAAGAGACGATTCATCTTCCGCGCTCTCTTATATAAATTGTTTCTGGCCGTGGACTTCATTATGTTTCTAAAACTTTGAGAGCAAATCGAGAGAAAATTTCTGTGTGTTCATCTTTTTTCAGATTTCGTCTACCCTTTGAAGTTGTGTGTGGCGGTTCCAAGCTGGTGTGAGGCTGAGCATTGCTGACTTCTTCATTTCCAAGTAAATTTTCAACCAACCTTTGTAAATTATTTTCGTAGCTCGTACTTCCTCTTTGAACACACAAACACACGAGTTTCTTCATTGCTTGATAGAAAACTAGGGTTTAAATTGAATAATCTGCTATCTCCCTATAATTGAACACACATGAACGCTGAGCACATCAATAATTGTTAGGATCCATCTTCATATGCTGTACTTGACCCCTGATCTTCCAAATGCCATAAAAAACATATAGTTGTTCTTGCTGTTCATAGTCAAACTCTTCGTATTTTGTGAATTTAATCTAAAAATGATTAAACGTTAGATACTCAAGTGTTTAAGAGAGAGGCCACGACATGATAGAATTTCAATAATCTATTCCCTTGCTGTTTTGGTCCTTATGTGCAACATACTATAGGCTATGGCCGCGGTCCTTTAAGTTATGAGATTTATCCTCCGCGACACTTTGATGCATATGTACTTAATCCGTCGCGTTAAGGAGTTTTCTAGGGCTCGACCTTTAGTAATTTTAGAAATGGCTGCGGCATAATATATCTAAATCCATTTGAGCCTGTTGTCACGGCAGTGTACGTTCCTTTACAGATTTAGGAGGTGGCTACGGCCAGTAGGGCCAGAGGATGACCCCTTAGGTTCAAGTAATAGAGTTGGTCCATTAATAACTAAACTAGGGAAATAATTCCCAACAAGCCAATATTTACTATTCATATATAATCTTCCCGCGACTTCTTAAAGTCTTTTCCAAACCATACTGGCTGCGGCACCTAACTGCGGACTTTGCTTTTTAGGTTCTGCTACAGCCATATGAGCTTTGACCCAGAGGAAATTCTGAGAGGATTTTGGGCAAAGCTCTTTGAAACCTCTCCTCCTGAACTCACTTCCGTTCCCCCTTTGAGATCAATAGGGTCTTTCCAACTGATGGATTGCCCCAACTGCGTGATACTAGACTCAGACTCTGTGGACTCTGCATGCAAGACGTATTTTCCATCCACGCCAATTCAAGTAATCATTCATTAGGTGTAGGAGACGATGCCGCGAAAGTCAGAGATAACCCAGCTGGTACATCTGGGAGGGCTGAGAGACCCTTAGCTGCGCTGGATATCTCTAACGCCATGACCCAAGACTGGGTTGAGCAGGTGGCTGAGGCTTTCGAATTTCCAGAATATTTAATGTGCTCGACACTTGCCGCGAACCAAAGACCTTGCACAACTCTGGCTGATGGAGTTTTCTTCCCACTTCATGCCTTTATTTCCGAGTTGTGGCTGCCTGTTCCTGTTCCCATCTGTTGCCTTTTTAAGATAATGAAACTGGCCCCATCCCAGTTAGATCCTAATGGTTGGAGAGCCATTCTTAATGCGGTTGTCCTTTGGGATAATCTATTCAAAAGGGACATCACTCCCGCAGAGTTCTTTCATTTATATCGCCCAAAGGAGAACTCAGTGAAGTTCACAGGGTACTACTACTTCTCTGTCCGCGGTAGGGATGAGACCCTTTACACTGGGAGGCCGACCAGTGTGAAGAACTAGAAGGGGAAGTATTTTTACATCTCCGAAGAAGGATGGGAGATTCACCAGAGGAGAACGACAGGGAAAGGTCGTATAGAATGCCGCAAAAATAGGGGTCTCCATCTAAATTAGGTATTAAGACTATAGCCGCGTCCTTTTTTCATATTTTGTTAATCTCTTCTAACCTTTGGATTGCTATTCTACAGTCCTTGACAACTTGAATTTAAACAAGCGGTAAGAGAAAAGAGTTACTGAGGCCGCAACAGTTCCTGTTGAACATAAAAAGTTCAGCACACTTGTTACATCAGCGACCATATTTGAAGCATGGTTTTTTCCTAACAAGTCCATTCCTTAACTTATGGCCGCGAGAGGTAATAATCTGATTCCATATTTTTCTTGGCATTTCGTTTTGACTCTGAATATTTATCATTTCTTTTCCTTTTTCAGGTGAGGAGGTTGACAGGGAATTGTTGGCCGCGCAATTGGCAGAAATGGATGAGGACGCAGTCGTCCTCAATAATACTGCATGGAGCCGAAAGAGGAAAAGGTTCAAAGCTGAGGCATCTGCCGCGGCTCCATCAAATGATTTGGACACTCCAGTCGCGAAATCAACTCAAGCCGTGGAGAAAACTGGCGTTGCAGCACAACCACATCCTGAATTTGATGACGATATAGGGGCCAACCTGGCCACGGCAGTTTTGATGTCGGATGATGCTCCCCTCAATATAGCTTCTCCGTCGTCGCCGCCTGTTATTGCAATAAATGCAAACTTGGAACCCCCACAGTGCCGTGGCGCTTCTGGTTTTGATGGTCGTCCATGGCCTCAATTGAGAAAACCTGACCCCGAGTCCTCATGGGACGCTACTGCGAAGGCTGCGCGAAGGATGAAGAGGGCCCTTGATGATGCGGACCTCGAAAGTCTTGTGGGAGAAGACTACGATGACCTTGAGGACTACGACCACCATAGTCTTCTGAGGGTAAGTGCTTTGTCTTCGTTTTTTCTCTTTTGTTCCATATACTGCAACTAACTTCTTTATTTTAGGTTACGGGCGTCATTATTTCCCAGAAAAGGAAGTATGAGGCTCTGTATAAATTGAAAGAGGATGAGAAGAGGGTGCATGCTATGGATCTGGAAGCTGCACGGACCACATATTTTGAGTCCAGGAAGCAGTCTTCTACCGTGGCTCTTAAGGCGGCCCAAATGGACTTGACTTCTGCCAATAATAAGAGGGAAGAGATAGAGGAAAACTTCAAACAGGCCACGAAATCTCTCAAGGCCTCCCAGGCCCAAACCACGAAAGTTGCACGGGCCGCGGAGATTTCAAATCATAAGCTCGTGCTACTACAAAAGAAGTACGAGGAGCTGGAGGCCAAGTCCGCCCAGGATGCCATAGACCACACCGCGAAAATAAAGAAGATGGAGTCAGAACATGGTAATGCTCTCCAGCTGGCCATTGACCACGCAGTGGAGTCATTCAAAAGCTCTAGGGACTTTTTCCTTATGAATAATAGAGCCTATCTCTGCGGCTACCAGGAGCTAAGGCATAGGACTATAAATAACTTCCCTGAGACCAAAGAGAAGGTTGTAACCTGAAGACTGAGTGATGTTGAATACTAAGAATGCATTGCTGAGTTAAAGGCCGCGGAGGAGGAGAAATCCAGGCTCAGGGAAGCAGTAGAGGCAGCGGTAGTGAACGAGGAAACTAAAACTGCCGCGGATGGAGATGAGGGTGATTATCAAGATGACGCAACCTTGTGATCTTTTTTCATTTTTGATCATTGATACAGGGCTGCATCCCTTTTGTACTTTACTTTTGTAGTGTCTACGACTCATTTACTTGTAATCTAACTGATAATATCAAGGCTGCGGCCACTTTTTAAAAATTAACTATTTTGGTTTCATTTTCTTGTATCTCTTGTATCTTCTTTTTTGCTTGATCCAATTCTTAATTGAATACTTTCTGTATGCCTCTTATGGCTTGAATACAACTACCTTATTGATGAACTTGTAGAAATACGCCCGCGGCACTATAACATATTTCTTCAATAATCGCCCTGATTGAATTTCCCCGGCACCCTCGAGCAATGCCCATGAACCTTCACAATTAACTGTTAGAGGCTGCGGCACCTTGCAAGGATCATAGTCGCGGCATGTTAACCTTTAGAACCTGCCCTTACCCTTTGCACCAAAGCGTAGAAGTTCTACCTCTTGACTAAGGCCGCGACTCCTTCAAGTGTTTGAAACCCATCTTTTGCAGGTTTGTTTTCGTCCCATAACCAAAATGGAGCATATAGAGTAGGCATCATCTCCTTTAATCGCTTTAACTGTCTGAAGCTTTTTAAAAGTTGCTTTTATCGGCAGCAACTGTATTAACAGGACTATTGTGGATTTTTGGCCCCTTCATCCGAACATGAGGCTTTTTGCATATGTGTGATACTTTCAAGCCCACTCGGGATGGGTTATGTTATTATGCCACCCACAGCTAACATATATGATATTTTCAAGCTTCCTTAGGATAGGTTATGTTATTAAGCCACCCACAACTATCATATAGGATATTTTCAAACCTCCTTAGGCTGGGTTATGTTATTAAGCCACCCACAACTAACATATTGCAAGTCTCTCGACTTAATGGAGCGTCCTGAAAGCCAAGAGCGGGCATTGTAAGCCCTTCTAGCGAATGAAGCATTACAGAAGTTAAGAGTGGTCATTGGAAGCCCTTGTGAGTGATGTTGTAGTCCAACGTGGATAACTACGTCCAATATTTGCCTTCGCCACTTCCAATTACATCAGCTTCCGGACGATCAGGAGTCCTTTCGGGCATTGTGTCCCCTTCAGATATTATCATTCCCGATATAACACGTTGTCTCAGATCGGGATCTGTTTAAGGAAAAAATGATCTTTATAAGATAACATTTCATGGAAATGAGAATCAAACTATGACACTATAAAAAGTGAACTTGATTTTATAACTATATATATGACTTTATAAGGATAACACAAAGTTTAATTTAAAATAACATAAGAGGAGTTTCCACTGTAAAGTAGAGACAGATGGAATACAAGACACAAGCATGAAAAATAATCATGCGGCAAGTGAGATAAGGCTGCATCCCTTAAACATCTTTGAGGAACCTCTGCAGCATCCCCTATCCAATTATCCTTTCAATTTCATCCTTCAGAGCATAGCATTTGTCGGTGTCATGGCCATGGTCCTGATGGAATTTGCACTAAGTGGCTTTGTTCCTCTTGTGAGGTGGAGCTCTCAGCTTTTCTTGCCATCTCAGCAGCTTGTCCTCTTTAATGAACTCAAAGATCTCTTCAATCGGTAAGGTCAACAGGGTGTAGGCTCCCGACTTCTTTTTTGCCTTCTCTGTTCTCCTTTTCCGGCACTTGCGGACTGTTTCTGCGGCTAGAGCCTCTTGAACTACCGCAACATCAAAATCTATTAAATCTATGATCTTGGGTGCCGCACCCCCATTGGGGGAGGCCGCAACCTCGAGCATTAGAACCCTATGAGTCAGGTAATTGACCTTGATCTGGAGTGAGGCATGACTGTCGTAGAGGTGGTTAAGGTGATTGTACAGCTGCACAATCTCATCTTTGATTTCTGTGCTCTGCCTGGACTCTCCTTCCATTTTTTTCTTTTGTTAGTCTTTACAAAGTATATGTATGATCTGGGAAAAAACTAGTAGAAGTGAGTAAACTCAGAAACATTGGAGTAACTAAGTAGGAAACGGGGATGCAACGTTGTGCTGCTGCACTTGTTGAAAGGTGCCGCGGCCAGTATAGCACAGGTGCACTACCGTGGCCTTTACATGACATTCACCAAGGTTGAGCTGGAGACCTCCCGAGTCAGTTCCTTGATGTTTTAAAGGTTTTGTAACATAAACACAATAGCAGAGGCCGCGACATGAAGGTATTTAAGCTACCTTCCGCATCCCTTTCTAGGGAGGGAGAGAAAAGCAATCCCGAAATCAAAACCCAGAAGCTGAGTTTTTCCCCAGAAACACGGGGAGAGCATGCCTACTAGGGTCTATCCATGAGAGAATAACGTCTCGGTGCACATGATGGCACAATTCTAATGATAAAACCCTAGATCATAAGCAAACAACAACAAAAAGGGTGCAAACATAATTCTTCCCTAACCATTCATCTTTTCGAGGGTAAACCCAACATGCTTTTCATCACTATATAGATGCAATGATATCACAGGGGCATGTAAGTTAGATCCAAGATCATAAAAGAGAGACCAGAACATATCTGAATATACAAATTACCCATTTAAGGGTGTGAATATAAAATAGAGCCCACAAACCTGAATCTACTTGTGAGACAATGATCCAAAGGATCCCCACGAATAAAATAAGGTGTTAAGGACTCATAATCATAGAGAAACAATATTGAGATATCTCGTTCCCACAGACGATGCCAAAATGATGATATGAGAAATCGTCCACTTGTCGTTCTCGTACCAGCAAGTCAAGAGTAAAGTATGTAATGAACAAGTAAAGCAAGTCAGGAGACATGAACACAAGATATAGAGTGGTTCAGCCTCTAAAATAGGCCTACGTCCACTCTGGTGCTCTACTCTCATTATATTCATTATTTTGTACAATATAATCATGCCTAAAGAGGCGTACAAGTATGAAAATAAAAAGGAGAGTACATGATGACTGATGATCCCGGTGTGCCGGAGAGGTCGCTGCAATATGGAAGAGCAATTCTCGATTTGTATGCAGGGGAGGTGTGGAGAGATTCGGTACTGTAGAAACTACTCCGGTTCTATGTAATCCCCTTCCATTTTGAGGTGTGGTCCTCTATTTATAAGAGGTATGTGAGTTGTCACGCGTCCTGAGTACGTGACTTATATCAAGTCCGACGTCGCAGTAGTAGAAAGGGATGCAGCCTATAAGGCAAGCACAAAGTGCTGCACCCTATATGAGGCTAGAGCCACAGGTTCCGCGCCCTGTACATGGTAGGGCCACGGCCTGTATATTAAGGCAAGTGGTAAGTGCCGTGCCCAGCACTTGTAGGTACACACACCAAGTTCAGTATGTCCGCGCCCTATGTTGATGGGGTCCGCGGCAGGGTGCTATATTCGTATTATCAATGGGTACCATTCAAATATTTACTCAAATAAAAATAAATATATTCAAAGTGCATAACTCATTCATGTGACCAACTTTAATAAAGAAGTAATTACCTTACGAAGATTTCTCGATTTATTAAAATTTTCCAAAGGATTTTCTTCTTAACTTCCTCTTTTTCTCTCTCCTTAAGCAAAAATATTTTTCATGGCTGAATTGGCTTCCTAAGGGGGTAATTTTAAGGGGCTTAAGTCGTCCAAACAAACCCCTCATTCCAACCAATCACAATATAACACGTGGTGTGCTAATAAGACGAAATACCACTTAAAGGATGGACATATTTGCCCTTGTTTCGTACTTTTGTATAACTTCTCACTCGGACCTCCGTTTAACATGCCATTTGTGGAATTAAAAAACCCTAATTAATATATATACAACTTTCATATATTGTGTTTTCCCAAAATTATAAAATTATTATACCTAATTTGGGCTCAAACAAAAGAGTAATAATTTACTCAAAAATTCACAATTTTCACATTTGGCAACCAAACATTGCCAATTTTTCACCAACACCTTGGTTATATTTTATAATAATAATGATATATGAAAAACATATTTTCATGATTAATTTAACCAAAAAACTAGTCATGTGATCTAAACAAATTATCCCCGATCCTATGATCGATTAACATCTAATGCAAATAACGCATATATCATATGCGTATGCATCCCCCAAATATAATAATTAACTGTTTAACACCCCTCACCAAACTTATAACTTATAATTTATACTTAATCATATAATTATCATTCCAAATCAAGTTTTAGGGCCTTACAATTATACCCCTCTTATAAAAAAATTTTCCTCGAAATTTAACGCGTAAAAACTTACCAAAAAGATGAGGATATTACTCCTTCATGTTATTCTCTCCTTCCCCGATGGCATACTGCACATTTTGACTTTTCCACGTTACCTTAACTAACAGAATAGTTTTATTTGCTCAAATAGAGATTGGTTCCTCCACGTAGGTCAAGTCATCTTTAAACTCTATTGGTTGTGAAATAAACACATGTGAAGGCTCGGGCACATGCTTATGTAACATTGATAGATGAAAAACATCGTGTATTCGAGATAATTCTTGTGGAAATGATAACTTATCAGCCATAGCTCCAACTCGTTTCACTATCTCATAAGGTCCAATATACCTAGGATTTAATTTTTCCTTGTTCTCAAATCTCATAACCCCTCTCCAAGGATAAACATGTATAAATACTAGATCACCTTCCTCGAATTTCAATTCCTTTCTTCTATTGTCCGCATAACCTTTTTGTCTACTTTGCACCACCTTCAAGTGATTATGAATAAGATTTATCTTCTCAGTAGTTAGTTGCATAATTTTTAGCCCAAGTAGTTTCTGTTCTTATACTTTGGTCCAACACACCGGGGTCCTGCACTTTCTCCCATACAAGGATTCATAAGGAGCCATTTAAATACTCAAATGATAACGATTATTATAAGAAACTCTATTAGTGACAAGTGTTCATCCTAACTTCCCTTGAACTCTAATACATAAATTCGTAACATGTCTTTGAGTGTCTGGACCATTCTCTCTAACTGCCCATCAGCCTGAGATTGAAAAGCTGATTTTGATCAAAGATAATAGAAATAGGTGCACCGTGCAATCTAATTATCTCATACACATATATTTGAGCATATCTATCCATGGAGTAAGTAGTTTTAACAGGAATAAAATATGCATACTTAGTCAATCTATTAATGAAAACCCAAATAGAATCAAACCCTCATGGTAATTTTGGTAAGCCTATAATAAAATCTATAGTAATATGCTCCTATTTCCATGTAGTAATAGGTAAGGACTATAGTAACCCACTAGGCTTCTGAGGCTCTACCTTCACTTATTGGCAAACTGATATCAAGCAACAAAATCTGCAACATCGTGTTTCATTCCCGGCCACCAATAACATTGTTTCAAATTCTATGAAGTATGTGTTTCCTAGATGCATAACATGTAACTAACAATGGATTTCCTTTAAATTGTTCTCCTAAAATCAGGCAAATTAGGTACACACAAATGGTTATCATACATAATAATGTTATCATTAAGAATAAAAAAATTTATTTGCTTTAACCTTTTTTGATATCGTCTCTAACTTTCACCAATTCAGTATCTCCTCCTTGTGATTGCTGTATTCAGTTTATCAACACAGGTCTAACATTTAAATGCGCTAGTATTCCACAAGACTCATTCAAAGTTAATTCCATCCTCATTAACACTTACTCTCTCAGCCGGTCAACTCGAACACAATAAATACCACATACACTACTTAGAGATTTTCTACTCAAAGCATCACCAACAATATTAGCCTTAACTTGATGGTGAGGTATTGTGCAGTCATAATCCTTTATAGTTCCATTCACCTTCTTAGGATAAACACAAATGCCATTAGCAAAAATAACATGCCCAAAAAATACTAATTCATCTAGCTAAATTTCACATTTTAAATATAATTGCATCTCTCGCAAGATTTGTAAAATAATATGCAAATGACATTTCGTTCCCTAATAAATTTAAATTTAGGTTTACCCAGTAACCAAACACTGCCTCCCTTCTAAAACAATATAAACATACATGATATGAGGACAACCAATCCATACTCAGTATCATATCAAAGTCACGCATATCAAGAAGTAGTAAGTCAACCAACAACTCATTTTCACTTATTCGCAGCACACACTCCCTACACATCCTATTAATAAAAACCAATACTCCACACTGGAGTAATAATAGCTAAACCAGAATCTAATGATGATAGTGGTTTATTAAGATGCAATAGATAAAGCAATAAATAAAGAATGTGTGGAACCAAGATCTATCAACACATAAGCGTTCTTATCATTCATACATAAGGATAATCGTCTAGTGATTTGTAATCAATGAAAGTCAATTCCCAACGCATATATTACTAAATAACTTTATATATGTATGCCGAACATTCACACATAATAGATTATCGATTGTATCCTCTTCTATTAAGAATGAGTGAACATTCTTAATAAACCAAACATCATTCTTTACGTTTTTCACTTCATTCCTACAGTCCATTCTTATCATCGTGTAAGATTTCAAATAATAAATATTCTAATACAAGACTAACTTCTTATAGTTCATCTCTCCAACTTCCATTAAATACTTCAAATGACAAACATCATATTACAATACTAACTTATTACATGTCATCTTCTCATCTTCCACACAATACCAAATTCATGTTTTCGATTTAGACTACTATCCATATCATCTCTGAAGTTTTAGAGTATGTTAAATATCATTCTTACACTCCTTAAGCTAAACATAGCCTCACTACTTTACATATATCGATAATGAATAACCATTCTCCAAATGTTTACTTTTAACCAATATTCCATATTCACTTTCATGTGAATTGTCCAGTCATGCACTATGATCTCAATATAATTTTTCACTATATTCTTTTTTCAGTAACTTTTGATTGTTCTTTAACTAAACATAAAATGATCTTAACAAGTCATTTATCCAACATAATAACTTTACAACCATAATCTTACTCCATTCCTCCTTAACATGATAGTCTTACGCAACATCATTAATACACTCATCTTACCCGTTTGATAAAATGGATGTTAAACGTAACCTCATCACATAAAACTTTAACCATACTTACCAACCCCATAATACTTGTCTAACTATTATATGTAGTATTTCTTTCAACTAACCTGTACAAATACCTTATTGTATCACATTATGGTATCTCATATAGCACATTCTCCTTAGACATACTTCTTGGTGACTTATTATAATATCAACCGTATTCTTTATATGACGTACTCTTAGTGAAACACAT
Source organism: Sambucus nigra (assembly GCA_949130495.1). Taxonomy (NCBI): domain Eukaryota; kingdom Viridiplantae; phylum Streptophyta; class Magnoliopsida; order Dipsacales; family Adoxaceae; genus Sambucus; species Sambucus nigra. Next base: position 316,572,816 of record OX422208.1, on the reverse strand, counting down.
ACGCATACTGACAAATAGAACTCAATATCTACCCAATCCAGTTGTAAATATTTAAACCTCACTAACATTTTTCCCCATACTCATCCACGACACATATTCTTAAAAGGGTCCCCTCAATATTTTTTTTAAACATCCAACTCTTTAACACCTTATGTCAACTTTAATATTCATATAAGCTTTTCCAAAACATCACAAGAGTAATATTCACTACATGTACTCATACTATTAAAGATGTACATCTCAACTCTCATTACTCTTTTATTCTACTTATAATAATTCATTATTAATGCATATTCTGATCATTTGTAATTTATCGACTATTTATTGAATTTCGTACCTCGTCACATGTCAAATATAAACATATACAACCACTAACCTTCTCATTTAACCTTTACTAAGTGAATATTCATTTTTATTAACACTCCAACCATTTAAGTCTCATCGTAATCATGTAATAATAATTCTTCTCACTTCTCATCCTTTAATTGAATATGTGTTCCCGTAAATCACTCTCCCATACGGATGAGGAGTGCACAATTCATAATGATATACGTAACATGACTTAAGTCCACATATACCAGCATAAGAAGAAATCACCTCCAATACTTCGTAATTTTTGTCAAGTTCACATACACCAGTATAAGAAGAGATCAGTTCTAATACTTCACAATTTGCATACCACATTGTGTCTGTAAAAATTTCCTTAAATGACACATTTGGTCATATAAAATATAAAATAATGATGTAGACACCCCATTTTGTTACCCCCTAACTCTCCTTAGGTCCCTAGTACCTCCCTTCATCACTACGAACCCATGTTATATACTGAGTACTGACCTAGAAGCCATCGAACACTAAACATAAAAGTCAAACTCTTCGGCTCGATTGAGGCTGAATGAATCTTAAATAGGCACTAAATTGCCTTTCCAATGGTCCATCGCATGTGCGATTCCGACTTACCATGCGGACAAACGATCCGTCTGCGTCCGAAACTTGATCCAGAGGCCATCGGACGGTCCCGGGCTCTGTTTGACCTAATTCAACTCTTCATCTGAACCGAGAGTGAATGAATCTTCTAAGAGCACTCAAACCCCTTTCCAATGGTCAGCTCCGTACGCGATTTAGACTTTCCATGCGGACGAACGATCCGTTTGAATCCAAGAGGTCACCGAATGCTTCCAGGTCCCAGTTGACCAAAGTCAACTCCCCAAACTGGGTCAAACTCTTTGGAATGTCTAAGTACATCTCCTAATCTTTCCAACAGTCCGCCCCGTGCATGATTCAGACTTACCATACGGACGAACGATCCGTTTGCGTCCGAACGATTCCCCGTCTAATGGACCGACAAACGCTTCCGAGCCATATTTGACCCAAAGTCATCTCTCGAACCCGAGAGCTGTCCAAAGGACTTCCAAAGGTATCTGAATTAATTTTCCAATGATCTACCCCGTGCATGATTCTGACCAATGGTTTGCCCTCGGCAACTAATTTTCTAAAAAGGCCTGAAACACACTGCCAAAATGGCAGGTTCCAGACCCTGCCTATCAGCAAGTGCCGATAGGCAGGACCAGGTCAATGCCAATCGGCAATGACCTGGGCCTATAAAAGGAGGCCTTCTCCTCATTTTCAAGGGGAGCCCAGATCTAATAACAATCACTCTCAGCGAATCCCAAAAACTTCTCTCGAAGGCAGCGTAATTTCAACATCCAAATCCCTTTCTAACTTCCACTTTTCATCATCCTTTTCATCAAACTTGGTGAATTAGACACTCTCCATCATCATCCAAGTGCAATGTCTGCTCTCCATTATTCAAGATCAAGCTCAAGATCTTTAAGAAGGTCCAACTTTCTCAACTTTCTCTTCAAATTCTCTTAAATTCGCAATAACTTGTTCTTTATTACTTAGCACTTTTATTATCTCATCTCACACATCCTAATATACTTTTTATTTAGTATTATTGCACATCTCTTATTTTCATATAAATAAAACCCAAAAAATAAGAAAAAGAGGGTTTGCTCATAAATTCCAAATAGGGATTCTCATACTTTTCTCACACTTTTCTCACAACTAAAGCACCTTTTTTCTACACACACACACATACTCAAAAATAAGATATCCTCCATTTGGATTTTTGGGATAAACCCCACCCCTCATTTTGTATGCAAACTATGTGGACTTTGATGTCTTTATAGGCTACGTAGGCATCTCGGGGTAAAGCCGGAGACTCGAGTCATTTTCTCACTTTTTCTCTCATAGATCTAAATCCAAATTTCTTATATTCTATATAATTGTCATTAGTGACGTATTACTCCATATGCGTTATCGTTCCATTATAACGATCAACGTAAGGGTAATCGCGTGAATCTTAATTTCTAATGTTATTCTTATACCTTCCTACGGATGACTCGCTTTATCTCTCCCATGATACAAATTGAGGATTCCTATCTCCACTATATATATACACATGCACACATATCATGGGGAAATTAAAAAAAAGGAAATAAATATAAGAGACCTAAAGGGCAGAATGGGTGCCTAACACCTTCCTATTTCGTAACTTAGCCTCCAAACCCTTCTCGAATCATTTTGGTTTCGTATGCACCAGTATTTCTTTGGATGCCATCCTTCGGGATGACTTTCCCTTTTTTTTTATCTGTTTTGAGTAAAATAGACCGGCGACTCTAAATCTCTCTACACTTTTACACCTCATCTCAAACGATGCCGGCCGAAGCGCTCCAGAGAGGGATGCGATATACCCGAGGATCCTCCTTTCACGCGCTTGCCCGCAGGCGAGGATCGGGGATGTTGACAGTGGTAACTCCGTTGGGGACATGTATATGTTTTGAGGGCTTGACTCTATTTACATGGATGTTATATTTGTTTATATTTTCCCCTATATATGCATGTTCCCCTTTTCCATGTGTATCCCATGCTTATGCTTCTGTTCACACACTTGTAGAAAATTCTCCATGTACACTTCACACCACGTGCACCTAGGATCACATATATCCACATGTGCATCACCCATCCCTACTTGGTGTACCTCGGGTAATTGTACTTTGCTCCCTGTTTGGCATAATCAAGAAAAGCATTATCATCATAAGATACTAATAAGAGAATCATGCATGAATCACATGACATCACCAAAGAGCATTGTTATTGACCAAAATTTACCCAGTAACTAGAGGGTCACTTCGTGATGGGCGCTGGTTCGGCAGGGCACAGTTAGCTTAAGAGATATGACTCTCACCTTCCATTGGCCAAGTACCTTCGACGTATATCGAACGGTTCCCCCGCATCGTACCGCTTGACCGAAGTCATGACTGGAGGTATATCGCAAGGAATTCGTTCACGTACGACGAGTATATCGAATTCGCTCTCACACGTACCGTCCCCATGAGGTATATAGTGAGGCAATTCACGTACTCTCGGGTATATCAAATGGCTTGTCCACACTTACTTATTGACCGCAAGAGAAAGACGTATATCGTGGAAGTCACGCCAAAGGGGGGAACCCTTCCGATTCACCCAACCAACTTCATACCCTCATATAGGTGTCAAACCTACGACATGCACTTTAGATTGCCGGTTTTAACCCAAAACTCTGACAAATTTCGGGTCAGCCTGTCGCCCAAATTTTTGTGCATTTTTAAAAAAGGACCCTATTCGTGAGTCTGGTTACAAGTCCAGCCGTAGCTTTGCATATATTAAAACCCCCACTTTTCCAGGCTTGGGTCCCGTCCGGCATTGCATTTAGGAGAATTAAATACAAGTGAGAATATAATAATCGTAATAATCATACTGAGTTACGTCTCTAAAAACATTTCTCCCTTCTTTATCAAAAATCCAAAAATAGTTTCTTTCATTTTTCTTAAAAATAAATCCCATCCTACGCCTTCTTAGGTCAATCGCAAGCCCTTGGCCTGGCTCCCTATTGGCTTCGGTCTTCAGTCAAATCACCCCAGAGTTTCATCCATTCCTTTACTAATTCTTCCGAGTTCGGAATCCATCCACTTTCCATGGAGAATACAGATTAAGTACCAGTCACAGAGCCGGATCTGAGGGCAGTCCTAGCTCATCTCGTGTCCAAGATTGATAACCTCCAAACTGAGGTTCGAGAGATGCAATGAAACTAGGTTCCTATTCTTCAAGAGACCGAGGCCCTATTCCCTCGTGCTATGGGTCCGCTCGAGCCTATTTGGGTTCTCGAAGAATATCAGCATGCTCGCTCCACGTGCCCCTCCTGTCAATGGGCCACCGCCTGCCTAACTTCCGATGCCAAACATTGCCTAACTTGTGGCTAACCTGTCTATGGTCGTTAATCCAAAAGAGGAGGAGTTGAATAAAGTCAAAGAGGATCTCAAGATGCTCACTAAGAAGTTCGACCACGTCAAAATCTCTGGGAATTATATGGACTATACCCGCGAGGTTACTCGAGAAGTTCAAGATGCCAACCATTAAGAAGTTCGGAGGGAGTGGACCCCCAATTATTCATCTTCGCAGTTATCATCGTTCCATGACTCTACTAGGGGATTCTGAAGAAGTGATGGCCCAATTATTTCAGCAAACTTTAAAGATAGTTCCCCCGATGGTTTTTGTCTCTCGAGGAATCCAGAATTCATAGCTAAGAGGATGTAGCTCGAGAATTCATGTCGCAGTACAAATACAACGAAGAGCTTGAGGTCACCTGTCGTGATTTAGAGTTGCTCAAACAGAACCCTAGGGAATCAATTAGTAACTTCATAACCCGGTGGAGGGAACAAGCAGCTACCAGGACCAATCGACCATCTGAGGAAGAACAGGTCAGCATAGTGAAGAAGAACTTCTTGCCCCATGTCCGAGCGATGATGGGAGGACAATACTATCCCCACTTTTAAGCTCTAAGAGAGGCAGGAGTAGAAATCGAGGAAAGCCTTGTTAAAACAGAGGGTGAATAGAGGAAGGTGTCCGGACAGTTCACCCTTAGAAAGTATGACAAGCCTGCGAGTGCTACAGTCTCAATCATCAATAACATCTCTCAACCAACCACATCATGGGCACCACAAAGTCGCCCTGCCCCATCCGAAGGGAATACACTGAGCTCCATGCTCCCCTCTCCAAAGTTTACCAAGCCCTGTTAAGCCAAAACCTCATAAAACCCTTGGATCCCCGTCCATTGCCAAATCCACTCCCAAGAAACTTCAAGGTCGATGCCCATTGCACCTTCCACCAAACTGCTAGCCATACCACCGACCAATGCTTTCACCTCCGAAACATAATCCAAGATCTCATTGACTGGGGTACCATCACCCCACCAGCCAATCCTAAGCCACACACTACTCACAATCCACTCCCAAATCATGCCAATGCCATCTTCTTAGAAGAAAACTGTGACACCCTGCCCAATTAAATATCGGGTGATCAGTCTTTTATAAAATTTAAAACAGAATGTTCGGTTGGTTCATTCTTAGCACCACTGTCGAAAACGCAATAACTTATTTAATCACCTAATATAATTAAGCTAAGTGTCAAAACATTTTTTTATAAAACCATTTAATTACCGAACCAAGTAATTTAATATGAAATATCCACGCACAATTAATTAATACAAATACTGCATCAGAATCACATGCTGAAATAAATAAGACTGGATAAACATCCTAGTTCAAAACTCTAAACCAAAACAACAGTAGCCAACAATCCAAATGAAAGTAAACGAGAAATAGAGTAAACATAATCTCTGAAACTGTCTAAGGAAGGGGCGACACATGCCCTAAAGAAATGTCATAATGAATATGAATGAAATAGTCGAAGGGTCTAAACAAAGTTCTGTAGCTCCCACAACAGCTACAACATACCACGCAATCCGAAACTCTAAGCCTGATGTCCCTACGGCTGAGCACCTGATATAATATACACACACACACACACACACACACACACACACACACACACACACACAAACACACATATATATATATATATATAGCAAGAGAGAGAGAAGATGCAAGAAACTGGTCAGAGCCCGATGTGTAAAAATATTTGTTTAAGCAAGTATTTAAAATTTGCAGTAAAAAAAGTATCAAGTACATGTTAGTTTGAACTCTCTCTTGATATTCTCACCCCTCTTCTATTGTGCACGCCTAACACGCATCTAAATTTTCTCCTTAGCTATAACTCCCAATATAACTAGTCTGAATTCATCCTAATAGTATTTACCCTCACTATTAGTACGCTCGTATCGCCCATACAATACGTTAACCAATTAGCCTATATTGAAAAGCTAATTAATACATTTTTCGTTTCCATCATAAGTCAAATATTCGATTAGAATTTTCTTAACAAATTTGCATGCTCATATTCGTTACTATACACACTGGATTGATTCACAATTCTCATACATATATACATATAGTCACGTTTACCCTATATATATATATGTAACATGATGTTGCACCCCCGAGCTATATCCCATTAGTGCACCTAATCAATTCTGAACCCCCGAGTTATCACCCTTTAGTACACTTATTTAAATAATCTTGTACCCCCGGGTTATCACCCATTAGGACACTTACAATACATTTTTGTACCCCCGGTTTATCACCCATTAGTACACTTATAATAATAATATTCTCACAACCCCGGGTTATCACCCATTAGTGTCTTTAATAGTAATAATACATAATAGACATACACACATCCTATTATAATAAATAGGTATTTCCCTTACCTACATATGCTTCTCTTACGCATTTTGATTCCAACATTTCATAATAGTTATTTGGTTATCCTCCCTCTCGAAATCTCTACTGTATATTCTCCCCGTACTTAATTCATTAAAGTATTTAGCTTTTCATACTTCTTCAGAAATTATGTCTTACTTAAGTTTATTATTAGAAATTATATTTCTCATTTCTAAACTAATACACTTAAAATTGGATCCTAGGAGAATTTATCAAAACTTCACTCTGTCGCTCGAACGAGGTGGCAAGTCGTTTGAACGACTGCAACATGTCGCTCGAACTACTTCGCGCGAGATGCAATCTCGCTCGAACGACTTCGAGTGACTTCACATGAGAATTCGCTGTTCGTCCCCTACCCAGATTTTTCCAACGTTTTCCACCATTTTTAACCTCAAACCTTCTCAATCAACACCCCAAACTCCAAATAAATAGTTCTACATCGAACCCCATCAATAACACATGATTTCTAACATCCTAGAATCATCAATTTATTACGAATCGTTCATAAAACGTGAAATCCCCAATTTAATTTTATCAAAACCCTAATTCTTCCAATACATGTTCAAGAAGCCATTATTTCCAGATTTGTTCTACATATCAATTCCTTAAAACGTGATTTCCAGTCTTCATACACTAAGGGTTTCAATATAATAAATCACAAAACTTATTTCTACATTCAAGTTCATCAATTTCACCATTTTGATAACCTATAACATAATCCTAACAACCCTACACTAACATGATTCAAATTAATACCGAAATACAACAAGTTATAAACAGTTGCCTTGAGTGAGTAGTCTGATTTCTGGATGTTGTTTGTATAGGTGTGTTCCCCTCGTCCCGATCTACACGGTGGTGGTGGTGGTTGTGCACGGTGATGTCGATTTAGCCCTCTTCTCTTGGCAAAAGTTTTCCCTCACACTTCCTATGGTCGTTCTTGCTTTCTCCAGCTTTCTAACCCTAATGCAAATGTTTTGGCTGATAAATTAAGTCCTAATTTTCGTCCATTAATTAGGCCTAAATCTAATTTACCATAATGCCCTTTTGGGGGGCCTAAAATTGCCCCGAGACCCAAACTAAACACCCGAGTATACTATTTCGGCTATCTCGACCCTTCCGGACTCAACGGTACACTCGAACTCATCATACGAGTTACTAAAAATAATTGATATATTTATTCCACCAATTTATTCCCGACACGACTCACACGTGCGTCTGACTTAATTTATATTATTATCTCTCGACAATTTATCAAAGTGTATAGTTCCATATTACATATCGCACAGTAATATTAAACTAATAGGTATTAACCCTTAGCACGCTAGTTAATATTTATTTTTATTGGATCCGGATTAATTAACAATTTAATTCTTCACATTTAAATTTAATTAGTCCCGTTGTAATAAATAATCCCTTAATTATTTAAATCATAAAAAATGTGGGGTATTACAAAAACCCAGATTTCGATCCCTCAACTCAAATCACACCCATATACTCTCTTAAACCTCTTCAAATTTTCCCTTATTTCCTCCTACACCCTACTAGCCTCACTGATCAAGCACTGTCACTCCTTACCAGAGCATGCATCGATGTCCGTACCCGTTCTGAAAATGGAAATATGGAATTGTCAGAGGTGTTAAACCAACTCTTAGAGTTCAGGCTAAAATTACCCTCACAGATGGTCATCGATTGCCAAAGGTTCAGTACACTATTCTTGAAAGCACGAAAATGGGCCCGAGATATAGACAAGCGGTGGTACCAACCAATGAAGTCAACCTAGATGACGTTGTCCAGATTATGGCAGAATTATTCGGGAAAACCAACAGCACTTGTAGTATCATCGGGTTACTTGACATTTTGAAGCTATAAGGGCGCTTGGTCCCTTTAGCCATACATATCCCCACAGAATGGGAAGACCTGTATGAACAAGCCGTCGAAGTTGTGGAATGCATTGACTTTACATGGAAAGACCGAAATGTTGCCACCGGATGGGGGGAAGAATTTGAAGATTCGAGTGGAGAACAAGCTTCAGGAAGAACTGGCTCAGTAGTCGACATATATGGGATGATATCATTTGAATAACTCCTCGGAGAAATAAACAGGGTGACAGAACAACCTGAGATTGATGGGGAAACGATATTCATGTTGTTCCCTTCTTTAGTAAGTCACATGACCAGATCAGGGAGACATTACCAGGTTCCAAGCTCACTACCAACAAATGATAAAGAGAAGGGCGTTGTAAATCTTCCTATGCCAGAGATGACCATCGAGGAGAGCAAGATCCTCGATCAACTGAAGAAAACTCAAGATAACATCACTCTATGGGGTCTTTTCATGTCTTCCCATCTACACAGAAATGCTTTAATCAAGATTCTCACTGGACCCACAGTTCCTCCTTCTACCACACCAGAATAAGCGATAAATCTGGTTGGATCCTTGACCTATACCCGAATGCTATCATTTTCTGAAGTGGAAATCCCTAGAATTGGCCTAAATCACAATCATGCTCTCAACATCTCCGTCAAAGTTATGGGGAAGGCCGTACCACTCTCTCTTATCGATAACGGATCCGCCTTGAATGTCTGCCCATTGAGAACCTTCAAGTGTTTAGGCCTGAAAGAAAGCGACCTCGCTCCAACCTCCTCCGCTGTACGTGCCTAAAATAATACCCGTCAGGAGGTGATGGGATCCATAAAACTTGTAATAGGGGCTGGCCCTATAAACCCTGTCATTGAATTCGAAGTCACATACATCCTAGCTTGTTTCAAACTATTGCTTGGACGACCCTGGCTCCACAATATTAAGGGTGTGTCTTCCTCACTCCATCAGAAATTGAAGTTCTTCGCCGAGCGAGTCATCACCATTTTGGGCGACGACAAAATGTCTAGGGTGCAAGCACCAGCAGTCCAATCCTTGAGATACAACACGGGTCAAATGATATGCTCCTATCAGGATTCCGAGTTGAGCCACTCCTACTCCCGGTAGGGGATAATTTCAAAGAAAGGGTTTGTCCAGAATATGACCCTCGTGGAAATGTTATTGTGATTTAGATGTTCAGAAACATGCACTTCATTCCCGAACTGGGGCTAGGGCAAAGGCAACAAGGGATACTTGAGCCCATTGAACTGAAGAAAGCTTTACCTCCTTGTGGCTTGGGGTATCAACCATCAGAATAAGAACTCATAATGATCCACCAGTCTCGACCAAAGAGAAGATTAGACTGCATCCCAACTATCCCAGGAGACTCCTTGAATGGATGATTCATCAAAGAAGGCGAAGACTTTCCCTTTTGCGGTTTTTTAGAACCATGGTATGACCACACAGACAAGAAGATGAAGCCTGGAATGGAGATCTTTTTCCAAGATAGATACCCATGGGCTGAAAGTTTCCAACACCGAGTACAAATGCTCATTAAAGATATCGAAGAGACTGAGGAAAGTGATTACAAAGATTCCTTCAACTTACAAACATTGGGGCTGGCACTCTGCATGGTTCATTAAGGCACTACATCAGTGGATCCATCCCATCTGATTAAAGCTGCTGATATACCCCTCCGCACATGCTGCGTCAGTTCTACCTTTTGAAATCTTGCCTAACCCCAATGATTACCCTATTTCTTCTTCTGTTGTCTATACTTGTTCAAATGTAATAGAGACCTCTTTTGATAAGGTTCTCAATGCTGTTTTTCCTATCAATGAAATAAACAAAGATTTTGAGTATCTTGTTGTGCCTTACATTAACTGCTTGGATTCTAATCAAACTTTTGATGATGATGATTTTGTAAATGAACAATTCTTAACTGATCTAAATAAGTTTAATAATAAAAAACATACCTGCATTTAAGTTAATGAAGAAGAGACTATTGTTATTAATCTTGGTTCTAGTAGCCAACTGCGCGAGATTAGGATAGGGGCCACCCTTAACGAGCATGAGTGCGCACAACTCGAAAAATCGCTAAAGGAATTCGTGGATGTCTTCGCTTGGTCCTATGATGATATGCCCGATATTGATCCTGAAATAGCTCAGCACGAGATTCCCACTCTCCCAGATTACAAGCCGATTAAACAAAAATTAAGGAAGCTCCGCACCAAATTGTCGCTCAAGGTAAAAAAAGAGGTGGTCAAACATTTGAATGCGGGCTTCATTCATGAGATCGAATATCCCACATGGCTAGCCAATATAGTACCTGTGCCGAAATCAGGAGGAAAGGTTCGAATGTGTGTAGATTATCGAGATTTAAATAAAGCTTCTCCAAAGGATGATTATCCTCTACCCAATATCGACATGATCATGGACAACACAACCAATCATGTTCTCAAGTCATTCGTCGACGGGTTTGTCGGATACAACCAAATCAAGATGCACCCAGACCACCAAGAAAAAACCGCATTCATCACCCCATGGGGAATATTTTGCTACACAGTTATTCCATTTGGTCTCAAGAAAGATGGGGCTACCTACCAAAGGGCTACCACAACCATCCTGCACGATCTGATTCACAAAGAAGATGAGGTTTATGTGGATGATATAATTATTAAGTCCAAAACTAGAGAAGGTCATGTTCCCTCTCTCCGGAAGTTCTTCGAACGACTGTGATGGTATCATATGAGACTCAATCCACATAAATGTGTCTTCAGCGTTACACAGGAAAAACTCTTGGGATTCATGGTCAGTGAGAAGGGGATAGAAGCAGATTCCATAAAGATGAAGGCCACACTTGAGATGCCACTGCCCCGAATAGAGAAAGAGGTCTGACGTTTCCTTGGTAAATTGTAATATATCAGCCGGTTCATCATCCAACTAACCTCCATCTGTGAACCCATCTTCAAGCTCCTCCGAAAGGATTCTACCAAGGTTTGGAATGAGGCCTGCTAAGAAGCTTTTGACTGAATCAAATAATATCTGACCTAACCTCCAGTGCTCATGCTACCACAGTCAGGTCTCCCTTTGCTCCTATAACTAACCATAACTGACACTACAACTAGGGCTTTGCTAGCCCAATAACTTAAAGACTCTCGCAAAGAAAGAGCCATCTATTACACCAGTTGCAAATTGGCCAGGTACGAGGTCAACTACACTTCTTTGGAAAAGGCGTGTGTCGCACTTGTCTGGGTCACCCAAAAATTACGGCACTACATGATCGCCTTACCCATCAAACTTGTATCCCGAATGGATCCCATCAAATACCTGCTTGAGAAACCTGCCTTATCCAATCGAATGGTCCGATGGTTGATGCTCCTAAATGAGTTTGATATCGTGTACGTCACGTAGAAAGCTATTAAAGGAAGATCCATCTCTGACTACCTCGCTGATTACCCCGTAGAAGAAGCAGATGTATGGATCTCCGAATTCCCAGATGAAAATATTCTCTGCACCACTCAAGGCAACCTTCGATGGAAAATGTTCTTTAACAGTGCTGCCAATAAAAAGGGATACGACATTGGGATACTTCTGATTGCCCCCGATGACTCCTACACTCCCATCGCCATCAAATTGGATTTCCCTTACTCCAACAACATAAAGGAATACGAGGCATGCACAGTAGTCCTCAAAGTTTCTCTCAAGAAAGGTATTCAATACCTTTATTTCTATGCCCTCATCATCGGTCAAGTTCTCAGAAGGTGAAAAGTCAAGGACGAAAAACTCCAACCCTTCCATGCCCACTTAGAAGAGTTAGCCTCCCGATTCTAAGATATCACCTTCCATTACCTACCTCGAGAAAAGAATAACCTAGACGATGCTCTCGCTACATTTGCCCCATGGTCGACATGACCGAAGGAATAACCATGACCCCTTTCCTAGTTCAAAAGAAAGACAAACCAACCCACTGCTACCATATTGAGCTTATCTCCATCGAAGATCCCTAACTAGCCAATTGCTGGTACTACGATATCTGGTGCCTCCTCAAACATGGTAGGTATCCTGAGGGTTCCAATAAGAAAGACCGAACAACCCTCCGAAGACTAGTCGCCCAGTACATCATCTGTCATAAAGCTCTACTCAAGAGGAACTTCGATGGAACTCATCTACACAATATCGTAGGGGCTGAGATTGAGAAAATAATGCAGAAGATCCATAGCGAGAAATGCGGGCCCCACATGAACGGTCACATACTTACCAAGAAGATCATCCGACAGGGTTACTACTGGACCACCATGGCCCAAGATTACACCGCCTATGTTCGGAGATACCTAAAATGCCAACAGTTCTCCAATCTTCAACACCTGCCTCCGCGAGAATTATATAACATGACCTCTCCCTGGCCGTTCTCCACCTGGGGTGTCGACATCATAGGTAAGGTTACACCAAAGGCTTCAAACGGACATGAACTCACCCTAGTTTCCATTGATTAGTTCACCAAATGGGTCGAAGCTAAGTCATACACAGTATTGAACCCCACGAAAGTGGCCAAATTCCTCAAGAAAAATATCATCTGCCAATATGGGGTCCCGCACGAGTTATTGTCAGATAACGGGTTGCACTTTGAAGCAGAAGTCACAGAAGTAGTCAACGAGTACGGGATTCAGAGACACAAATTTTCTCCCTACCGACCTCAGGCCAATGGTGCAGTTGAAGCCGCCAATAAGAACCTCAAAGCTATCATCAGCAAGATGATCGAAAGTTATAGGGATTGGGCCGATCGGATATCGTACGACCTCTGGGGCTATCGAACCTCAATCCGAACTTCTAGTAGGGCTACCCCTTACTCGCTGGTCTACAGCATGGAAGAAGTCCTACCTGTGGAGCTGGAAATACCCTTTCTATGCGTCATGCTCGAGAGCAAAATTAGTGAAGAAGACTGGTGCAGAAGCCGTCTCGACGAGCTGACGCTCCTAGATGAAAGGATATTGAAATCTCTTTACCATATACCAGGGTACCATCACCGGATAGCGCAATCATTCAATAAGAGAGTCAAAGACCACGGTGTTCAGGAAGGGGATTTAGCCCTTAAGGAGATAATAGAATCCATCTGGGATCCTAGAGGGAAGTTCAAGCCCAATTGGAGCGGCCCTTACATTGTGAAGAAAATCTTATCCGGCGGTGCCACCATGCTCACTGACCTAGATGGGAAAGAGATGGCTCGTCCAGTCAACTTGGACCGTCTCAAGAAATTCTACCCCTAGTCTGGAATCTCGACGCGCTACGACTCTTCTCATCTCCTTTCTATTCTAAAAAAAATACTCTCTTCATTTCCCACTGCCCAGAACTACGTGGGCCTGATCCTCTGCAAAAAACCATTTTACATGAAAAATTAAAAAAATTCAAAAACCCCAAAGGTATGTAGGCAGCTCATACATCTTACAGGAGCACGACTCTTTCTTTTTCACAATATACTATTCTTTTTTTATCTCCGAGAATGGCAGTTCATTCTAACACATACTTGAACGAAAGGATTATGTATGCCTTAGCGATCGGTATAAATAATTCAAAAATAAAAAATTCATCGAAAGGCACAACTCGATGATCAGAAACTTGCTTATTTTATTAATAAGAAATTACAGCACAGATTACATAAGAAAAGGAGTGGATAACTCCCTTCCCCCTACTGCCATAAAAAGCCAAATTAAATCCCCACATATATTCCCTATTACACAAATAAACTCTCCAAGAGTCCTACCCACAGCTACCAGAGGAGCCTGCACCCTCATCATCTACATCCTGGGGTCCCCAAGTTTCCCCTACTTGAATAGAGTGTTGTAAACACTCCATGGACCGATAAGCCTGAACCAGCTTCGAAAAGACCACAACACCCCCTTCCATGGTGTTAAATTAAACAAACCACCTTTGTCCAGTCTCCACTGCCAACATCTTACTGACTACTCTCCTCCATAACCACTTGATATCATCCCCGGGGATATGCCAAACTCTCCCGATAGACTGAGAGGGACGGGTTGACGGACGTCGATCTTCCCACAGATATCCAAGAAATAAACGTAGGCGCTCGGTCAAAACGTCTATTGGAAAGAAATTTGAGGTCCGAGGTGGCACGACTTGTGCCCAACCAAATTAGCATAGAAGACGCCAAGGGAAATACAAAGAGGTTTGTCTGAGACCAACCAGCCACACATATGAATACTCTCCTAGCTCCAGAACAGGCTGCAACTGCCCCCACCAAGGCACTAACCAATACAGATTTCGGCCCCCATTCTCCATAAACCAATTCTCCCAGCTCTCAATATCCAATCCAACACTAATGAAGTAACGGGAAAAGAAGTTGGGTACAACCGACAAAGGATATTCTGGAGGAGTCACCAAGCGGAGTCTTTCAGACAACCACATGAATAGCATCACGGGGCTACCCCTCAAAAAGTCAGAATGACCTTCTCTCCAGGCATCCAGGCCATTCAGGGTCTCCGCTAGTATCACCACCGCTGGATTATGACGATATGACATCCATGAAGTAATGGCTATAAGTTGCGGGTCCACCAACAATTCCCCAATCACCAGCAACAATTTTGAAACTAGGCCCAGAGTAACGGCTCTAGCATAGCCAACATCTCCTACTTCCCATAAATGCACGGACTATAGCCTTGCCGAGAGGGAGATCATTCCTCTAGCAACCAGTGATCTGGCCGCCGAAGGCGAAATACGAAGAAGCCCGGCCAATAAATCCTCGGGAGAACGGGAAAATTCAGACAAAGTCGCAGCAACACTGGGATTTATACACAGCATGGAAGAAAACTCCTCATAGGCAGGACAAACTTCATCCAACCCAAAGCGGAATACATGGTCTTAGGGGTACCAGAATTATACCGCCGCCATCAGCATGTTCCACTCAATAGGCCGATTGCGCCATAAGGAGACTCGACGCATGTTGAAAGCATCATAGTCGACATTATAAGAGAACATTACTTCCAAGGCTTCGAGGTAGTTAGCAAAGTCAATGCTACTAGGGAGAGCCATCTTGCATGGCTAAGAGATAGTGGACAAGTAAGTAAGAATGCAAAGGTGTGATGAAAACACTCCACCCTTACCCCTTTTTATACTTGAGAACCCTCACAAGAGACATAATCCCTACAGAAATCGGAGGGAATCCTACCCCACAAAGTACCAAAGGCTGAAAAGGCTACCAATCAAAGCTTTGAATTGATGGGACTGGACTGAAATGCCGATAGGCAGGATGGAGTGCTTGCCGATCGACAACCCCCCATTTTTAGAAATTTCCCTTCTTTCCTCTTTTGTCAGATCAGAAAACTCAATAAAAATAAATTGATTTTCTCAAACAGAATTTCAAAATCCCTTTTTCCCCTTATATAAATTTCCTTCAAAAATTCCAAAAATATTCCTTTTTACTGTCTCAGCAGCAAAGTAAAAAGCGCATGTGCATGCATTCATTCATCATTAATAAAAGATAATAAAAAACTCCATTGCATTGCATCTATTTGTTTTCTATGTTACATCAATTTTGCAGGAAATAGATAAGAAAAAAGCAAACGAGACTCTGCCGGAACCCACATTCTCTCTCTCTCTCTCTCTCTCACCCACCTTTCTCTCTAAGAGCTTCCACCCATGCGACGTGCTCTCTTTACCCTATGGCGAGATGATGCACCACCACTACCCAATCCAGAGCCCTCTCCGGACGAAGCAGATGACACCGAGCAAGAAGGAATAGGAACTGCATCCCGAATATGGGCATTCGCCGAAGATATCCAGTCTCTGATGTCCCTTAGCCAAGTGGTCTACACTCGGACTTGCTGCAAGAAAAGGCAAAATCAGTATCAAAGCAGGGTTGACCAAAACAGAAAAGAAAGAAAGAAGAGAACATAAAAGTATACTGCAGGTCAGAGGACCTCCTCTATCAATCCCAACTCCTCCGTATCCATCGCATAAGGACAGTGCAACATAAGCAGCATCCCTCCATCGGCCCGCCGAATGTTGTACGAAGGGATATGCAACCGCACAAAAGGAACCTCTGAAGTCACCACCGCCGTAGATACCATCGGACCACCGCCACTATGGGAAGATCCCACCGCTTGACTCGAACCCGCAGGAAGGAAAGGCAGGGCATCATATATGCTAGGCGCCATCAACCAGCTCGTCACAAAGTCCATATAATCATACGGCGCAGCAGTATCAGTGTACAACAAGTAGGACTCTCCGATCATCGTCGTGATCCTCTCATCCTCCGACAGCAGTCGCTCCCACCTCATAGACGTAGGAGGCTACGCAGGTGGCACCACCACCTCCTCCTCAACAATCTGGCAAACCACCCTCTCCCCGAGATACCAAGAATGGCCGAACTCATGCGCTAGCAAACACCTCATCTGCGCGTTCACCCCGGTCACCCCCACATCCTGAATGGTTATCCCCCAAGGATAAAAGGTCACCTGAAAATCTCCAAGCAAGCATAAATCAATACAAGATCAGAAGGTACAAAAATAAAGAATGAAATGGAAAGAGTCTTACTCTACCACTGGTCAGGTCATTCAAGACCTGACGCACTGCCTCCAGAGAAAGAGATCCCTTCGACTACCGATTGGCCTTATGCCATCGATATAATCGACAGAAGTCCCCAACAGTGTCATCCTTTAGAGCGATTAGCGGGGTAT
The DNA here is from genome assembly GCA_949130495.1 of Sambucus nigra. Taxonomy (NCBI): domain Eukaryota; kingdom Viridiplantae; phylum Streptophyta; class Magnoliopsida; order Dipsacales; family Adoxaceae; genus Sambucus; species Sambucus nigra. The sequence continues at coordinate 316,555,544 of OX422208.1, read as the reverse complement.
TGCACCCAATAACCTCATAAAACCACTTGAATTCACAAACAAAAAGAGACGCATAAAGAAAATGTGAATGCATGAAAGGAAAATATGAATGCATGAAAGGAAAATGCGAATGCGTGAAAAGAAATGCGCAAACTAAAAAACACCTCAAGAAGGTACGTTGCTCCAGTAAAGGTCTGTCGGTAACACCGGCTGAAGGCATCCAGAGAAGAGTAAAGGGTCGCCAAGGTCAGACTCCCCCAATCATAAAAAGGGATGTTAAAAAACATCCTCAGGTACGGTAAGAACCACAAATGGATGACGTCACCGCTTGACGCCACCATGAAGCCTCCTAACACCAGAAAAATGAATAACTGGGCCATCTGCCTCACTTGCAGCCCGTCCTCCACATCAATCACCCTGCCCAACAAAACATCCTTTAGTAGGGACAGCCAGACAGAATCCTCAGAAACTATCCTCCCTACATCACTAAGTGTAGCATGCACTGCCTTCGGTCTCACCCACAAAGAGCGATCCACCTCTAGCTGCTCTCCATTATAATCAAGCCCCAATAACTGCTGCACGTCTATGGGAGTCACAGTCATCTCCCCGAAGCCAAAATGAAAGGTGTGAGTAGTATCCCACCACCTCTCTCCCAAAGCGCACAGGACCGCTGTCGAACGAGGCGTCTCATCCAGTGCAGATACCAACCTACCAAAACTCGCTGATGATATCACCCAACACACCACAGGTGGGAGATGCTCCAAGACATCCCTGAACCCCGTCGTCCCGCGAACGCGCATGTTTTTCAAAGAAATATCAGACTGGAAAAAAGGAAAAATCTCATCAGAAGTCAAGAAAGAAAGAAAAATCACCAAAAGGAAAGGAATGCCAAAGGTCAGGTTACTTACATAACCACCAGGATTCACTCTCGAAGATCGTTGATGCGATGGCTCCCGCAGCAAAGTCCGCTCATCTGTAACAGGCTCAAATGCATCAAAGGAGTTCTCACTCCCCAAAGCAAGAGGCATCTTGGCCCTCCACTCCACATTTGCCCAGTCATCAACGGTCAACCACTCCTTTTGGACTGCAGTTCTCACAAAAGCATCCATTTCTGGAAGATCGGAATGCTAAGACGATTTGCAGAGAAATCGCAAAAAGAGAGAAAACAAAGAAACTGTGAAAAAATGAAGGGATTCGCCCCCTTTATATAGGATGCCAAATGCCATACCAATCGGCATTGACCCCTTACCTTCCCGAGGTAGTCCAAAAGGCTGTGCCACTACCGAATGGTACCCCTCATACCATGACAATCGGCACGCCCCTTAAATTTCGTACAAAAATTCCCAGAAAATACCAGAAATCCCCGAAAAAACATTGAAAAATTCCTTAAAATCCCAGCAAGGATTTAGAACATTTTCACCAGGAAAATTTCGCATTCCCTCAAGCAGAATCACTATTTCCTAGCGAAATCCTCATAAACCAAGTGAATCTCGTCTCGGCAAAGCTCCGGAGGATCTCTAAGGATCGTCTTATCACTTCTCCAGAGCAGTTTTTACAGCACCAAAATTGGTTGTTACCCCCCTGCGAGGCCTCCTAAAGAAACAAAAGCTTCCCCAGCTATCAACTCCCCAGCTCAGATCGACATCACAAGGCACTTTCTCCAACAGAATCAAAATCCAATCTTTATCCACTCTTAGGTCAGAATTGACCTCGGTCTTGGATCGTCACCTGAGTTAGGTCGGAATTAACCTCGGTCCTCGGTCATCACAACTCTTAGGTTAGAATTGACCTCGGTCTTAGATCGTCACCCGAGTTAGGTCAGAATTGACCTCGGTCCTCGGTCGTCACCACTCTTAGGTCAGAATTGATCTCGATCTTGGATCGTCACCTGAGTTAGGTCATAATTGAACTCAATCCTCGATCGTCACCACTCTTAGGTCAGAATTGACCTCAGTCTTGGATCGTCACCTGAGTTAGGTCAGAATTGACCTCGATCCTCGATCGTCACCACTCTTAGGTCAGAATTGACCTCGGTCTTGGATCGTCACCTGAGTTAGGTCAGAATTGATCTCGGTCCTCGGTCGTCACCACTTTTAGGTCAGAATTGACCTCGATCTTGGATCGTCACCTGAGTTATGTCAGAATTGACCTCAATCCTCAATCGTCATCACTCTTAGGTCAGAATTGACCTCGATCTTGGATCGTCCCCTGAGTTAGTTCAGAATTGACCTCGGTCCTCCGACGTCACCACTCTTAGGTCAGAATTGACCTCGGTCTTGGATCATCCGCTGAGTTAGGTAAAAATTGACCTTGGTCCTCGGTCATCACCACTCTTAGGTCAAAATTGACCTCGGTCTTGGATCGTCACATGAGTTAGGTCACAATTGACCTAGGTCCTTGGTCGTCACCACTCGTAGGTCAAAATTTACCTCGGTCTTCGATCGTCACCTGATTTAGGTTATAATTGACCTCGGTCCTTGGTCGTCACCAATCTTAGGTCAGAATTGACCTCAATCTTGGATCATCACCTGAGTTAGGTCAGAAATGACCTCGGTCCTCGGTTGTCACCATTCTTAGGTCAGAATTAACCTCGGTTATTAGATCTTCACCTTAAACCCGTAGAATTGGCTTTGACCCCCAAAAATTGGTTATCCCTAGAACACCCCTTAGTCCTCAGAATCGTCCTCGGCCCTCTGAATCGGTCATACTCCATCAAAAGTATCATGTGGTGTCTATTCGACGGCTATCATTTGTTCCAAACTCACCTGTCGAGGGACTCTTTAGACACCCCATTCTGTTACCCCCTAACTCTCCTTAGGTCCCTAGTACCTCCCTTTATCACTACGAACCCAGGTCATACCCCGAGTACTGACCTAGAAGCCATCGGGAACTCCTAGGCTCCATTTGACAAAAAGTCAAACTCTTCAGCTCGACCAAGGCTGAATGAATCTTCAAAGGGCACTAAATTCCCTTTCCAACGGTCCATCCTATGCATGATTCCAACTTACCATGCAGATGAATGATCCGTTTGCGTCCGAAACTTGATCCAGAGGCCACCGGGTGCTCCCGGGCTCTGTTTGACCTAAGTCAATTCTTCAGCTAAATCGAGACTAAATCAATCTTCTAAGGGAACTGAAACCCCTTTCCAATGGTCCACTCCATGCGCGATTCGGACTTTCCATGCGGACAAACAATCCGTTTGACTCCAAGAGGTCATTGAATGCTTTCGGGGCATGATTGACCAAATTCAACTCCCCAAACTGGGTCAAACTCTTTGGAATATCGAATTACATCTCCTAACCTTTCCAATGGTCCACTCCGTGCATGATTTGGACTTACCATACGGACGAACGATCTGTTTGCTTCCGAATGATTCCCCGTCCAATGGATCGATAAACGCTTCCGAGCCATATTTGACCCAAAGTCAAGACACGAACCCGAGAGTGATCCAAAGGACTTACAAAGGTCTCTGAATTACCTTTCCAATGGTCTACCCCATGAGTGATTAAGTCTAACGGTTTGCCCTAGGCATCCAATTTTCTAAAAAGTCCTGAAACACACTACCAAATGGCAGGTTCCAGACCCTGCCTATCGGCAAGTAATGATAGGCAGGACCAGGTCTATGCTGATCGGTAATGACCTGGGCCTATAAACTGAGGCCTTCTCCTTATTTTCAAAGGGAGCCCAGATATGATAACAATCGCTCTCAACGAATCCCAAAAACCTCTCTCGAAGGCAGCGCGATTTCAACATCCAAATCCCTTTCTAACTTCCACTTTTCATCATCCTTTTCACAAAACTTGGTTAATTATCCACACTCCATCATCATCCGAGTGCAAGGGCTACTCTCCAACAATCAAGATCAAGCTCAAGATCTTCAAGAAGGTCCAACTTTCTCTTCAAATTCTCTTAAATTCGCAATAACTTATTTTTTATTACTTAGCACTTTTATTATCTCATCTCACACATCTCTTATTTTTATATAAATAAAACCCAAAAAATAAGAAAAAGAGGGTTTGCTCATAAATTTCAAATGGGATTCTCATACTTTTCTCCACTTTTCTCATAACTAAAGCACCTTTTTTCTACACACACACACATACTCACAAATAAGAGATCCTCCATTTGGATTTATGGGGTAAATCCCACCCCTCATTTTGTATGCTAACTATGTGGACTTTGATGCCTTTATAGGCTATGTAGGCGTCTCGGGTACAACCCAAGACTCGAGTCCTTTTCTCACTTTTTCTCTCATTTTCTATCTTCTCTAAATCCAATTTCCATATATTATATATACTTGTTATTAGTGATGTATTACTCCATATGCGTTATCGTTTCATTACAACGATCAACGTAAGGGAAATCGTGTAAATTTTAATTTCTAATGTTATTCTTATACCTTCCTACGGATGACTCGCTTTATCTCTCCCATGATACAAGTTGAGGATTCCTATCTCCACTATATATATACACATGCACACATATCACGAGGAAATTAAAAGGAAAATAACAAATATCCATGAAAGACCGAAAGGGAGGAATGGGTGCCTAACACCTTCCCATTTCGTAACTTAGCCTCTGGACCCTTCTCGAATCATTTTAGTTTCGTATGAACCGGTATGTCTTTGGATTCCATCCTTAGGGACGGCTTCCCCTTTTTCTTTTATCTGTTTTGAGTAAAATAGACTGGCGACTCTAAATCTCTCTACACTTTTACACATCTTCTCAAACGACGCTGGCCGAAGCGCTCTCAAGAGGGATGAGCGAGACCCGAGGATCCTCCATTCACATGCCCGCCCGCAGGCGGGGATCGGGGATGGCCACAAATGCAATGCGTTATATTAAAATACTTGTATTCGGTGTTATCCCCGAATAAACCTTAACATCATATTTCCTTTCCTGCAAGATCCTTGCATTTCATATCACGTACAACAATATATGTGTATAACTGAGAGATGCTAGTCAACAAAGCCAGTTTAAAACATAATACACGCCTCCAGAATCCAACACACTTAAATATATCCCTTGAAACTGAATACTTATGACTCAAAATAGTTTCTACATCCACTGCCAATCTAGACCCTCATACCCTATCCAGAACCTAATAACCATGCTTTGATACCAAGTTGTCGCGCCCCAACTTAATTAACTTAAAATCATCCTTTTATTTAGAAATAAATTACCTTAAACAATGCTTTAAAATAGCACGATATTTTTTTTCTTTTTAAAAAAGCATGTTTAGATGAAAACATAACTACCTTAACAAGTAGTTTACAAGTATTAAACAACTTTACATACTATAGTTCTTTAGTTTAATGTTTACCCAAAAGCTTGTTGATATTCAACCCATATTAGATATCCGACACTCTCCCGTTTAAGGTCCTAACTTGGCAGTGAACTCCAAAAATATAGACATACTTGAAACACAACATTATAGGAGTGTAAGCAATGATAGCTTAGTGAATGACCATATACCACACATATAACTAATTTGAATAATTATTTTTATTTTCTAACGTTATAACCCAATAAGAATTGTGTAACTCTCGAAAGCCTGGACCCGCCAATCCAATTAACTCCCAGTTAATGGGGTCACCGCATCCCATAAATAGACCCGAGTAAAACAAACCTTTAAGTTGGATTAATGGGGACGCCACATCCCTTAGGACTTCTATGGAGGTCCCATCCCAGTCCTTAACATTAGATAACATCATTTAACATTTTATAGAGGTCCCACCTCAGTCCATAACATTAGATAGCATCATTTAACATTTTATAGAGGTCCCACTTCAATCCATAACATTATATAACATCGCATAACATTTTTAATCATATACATATGTTTCATAAATCTAACATCACTCCCATAAGCATTATAACACATGTATTTAACTACCCATTTCCCTATGAACATATAAGCATCTATATTTCATAGGACATGTCATTCACCTTGAATTTGGTACTAAGGTTAATACCAAAAGTATTTCCTTGGTATGGTAGTGTTAGCCGCTTCTCCACCTAACAATTCAACATCATTAGCATTTGAATACACCAAATCACATTAAACTCAGTAACACATCTCATCAGTTGGTCAATCTAACATAACTGAAAGTAATTAAATATGATTCTTAACATTTCTATAAAACCCTATTCATTAGGGTTCTAACACAATTTATGGAATTAATTTACGAATTCTCTAGACAAAGTTATGTCCGTTTTATTACTAACTTTCCCAAACCATTTCTGGATAAAAACAAATATAAATTTCAACTTCAACACAACTCCTAAGCCAACCCAGAAGGTATTTTATTCTCCTCTTTGACTATATCATACTTATATATGTTATCTAATATTTCCAATTGGAATTTCTTGATTTCAACAAGTATCCAATGATTTAAGCCACTTTTAACACATCTAGGTCGGAATAGACCATCAAAGCACAAGTTAACATTTTTCAAGCATATATAACCTCCAACGTAGTTGTAAATCATGGAAACATATATTAACATATTGAATAATATAAAATTAAACTTTCATAATTTTTAGAGTTCATTTGCTATGTCAAGCAAAACGTCGAACACCTGGTGCGCGCACCTACACTTTTGGGGTAAATTTTATACCTGAAATTCAAACCGTCACCCAAGATTCATTTCTGGGTATTTTTATATAATTTTTGGATATGGTATACATATGTGAGTATATTTTAATTTCCAATTTGAATCATTTGATTTCAATAAGTATTCCATGATTTATGCCATTTTTAGAGTATAACATAACCTTTTTAAGCATATATTACATCTACCTCGGGCATCAATCATGGAAACATATACTAAAAATGTTTTAGTATATACACACACATAATATACATAATTTTTCCAAAAATAAAAATCTTCGCGAGAAGGTGATTCGAATCTAGGATTTTAAAATTAATATTTATGACCCTAGCACCAATTCTTGTGTATGTTCTTAAGCAATCCATGTTCTAGCAACATTTGGCAATATGGGTGCCATTCAAATATTTACCCAAATCAGAAACAAAAATATTCAAAGTGTATAACTCATTCATGTGACCAACGTTAATAAAAAAGTAATTACCTTACAAAGATTCCTCGATTTATTGAAATTTTCCAAAGGATTTTCTTCTTAACTTCCTCTTTTTCTCTCTCCTTAAGAAAAAATATTTTTGATGGATGAATTGGATTCATAAGGGGGTAATTTTAAGGGGCTTAAGTAGTCCAAACAAGCCCCTCATTCCAACCAAGCACAATATAACACGTGGTGTGCTAATAAGACGAAATACCACTGAAGGGATGGAAAAATTTGCCCTTGTTTCGTACTTTTGTATAACTTATCATTCGAACCTCCGTTTAACATGCCATTTGTGGCATTAAAACCTTAATTAATATATATACAAATTTAATATTTTGTGTTTTCCCAAAATCATAAAATTAGTATACCTAATTTGGGCTCGAACAGAAGAGTAATAATTTACTCAAAAATTCATAACTTTCACATTTGGCGACTAAACATCGCTAATTTTTCACCAACACCTTGGTTATATTTTATAATCATAATTATATATGAAAAACATATTGGCATGATTCATTTAACCACATAACTAATCATGTGATCTAAATAAGTTATCCCCGATCATAAGCTCAATTAACATCTAATGCAAACAACACATATATCACATGAGTATACATCCCCCAAATATGATAATTAACATGTTTAACACCCCTCAACAAACTTATAACTTATAATTTGTACTTAATCATATAATTAACATCCCAAATCAAGTTTTAGGGCCTTACACAATCCATAAGGCAAGTTCTATATAGAATTTGATTATAATTGTTTGTGCGCAAATATTTTATCTATTCATTGTAAATCTAAATCATATTATTGAGTAAATCTTCTATTAGATAATTAGTTAATAATTTTAGTAATTAAACTAATCTGGATGTTAATTAGTTTTTTTTCCCCTTTAAAATAATTAATCCCTTCATGAACATGGATCAAAACTAATAGTACATGATTTTAATTTATTTCATATTGCTAATCTCATAAGAAACCTGTGTTTAATTGAATAAATCTATGAGACTTTGTAAAATTAGATAATCTAGGGTTCTTGAATAGTAAATTTGGTTTTCTTATAAATCTTGTTGTAGATTTGGGATTTTGATAATGGAAATAGGTTCCAATTTCTTGTAGGATATATATATATATATATATATATATATATATATATATGAATATTGTTTGGATGATTGGATCAGAGTTTTTAGGTTCATTAATAGAGGATTGAGAGAGAAAATGGGGGTTAAAGATGAAGAATCCAGTAACAAAAGAGAATTGGAATTTTTCTGAGTTGATCCATCGATCGCCACTTGGTCATCGATCGTTTGACTATAGCAGGTTTTTCTTAGATCAAGTTTCTATTTGTTCGGTTGGATTTTTGGTTTTAGGGACATTAGGTTAGGCCGTTTATCCTTTAGTTTTCCAATACTTATGGAATGGATATGGATTCTAATGATATGATGTGCTGAGGATGGGTCCTTGAGGTTATTGAAATAATTGTGAAATTTTTGGTTTAAAAGAGAACTATGCTAGGTATAGGATCTTAGCTTACAAACCTAAGAGTGGATTGGGATGTTATTAAGAATTGGGAAGCTATATGGGAGGGGATTGTTGACTGGGATGTAGAGAAGACATTGTGATTGTAATGTTGGTTACATCCTCTGGGTGAGATTAGGAATTGGTTAAAATCCCCACGGAATGGTAGTTATCATAATTGATGGTTTTATATAAATTAGGTGTGGATTGATACCCAGAAATATCCCCTTGGGAGATTGGACTAGGGATAATTGAGATTGAATATTGTTGATATTAGGATTCTAGTGTATGGTACGGTAAGACTATGCCTATATTTTGGAACTCGAGAGGTTAGGGTTAATGTATTATGGGATGAATATAAGGTTATATATATATATATATATATATATATATATATATATATATATATATATTATACCTTTTTATGATAGTAATTTTAGTATGGCATGTTATCATTAGGGTCAGTATATGTATGTGATTTAATTTAACCCGTTAATAAGGGTTATGCATGTGACTACCTTAACCTATTAGTGAGGGTTGTGATAACTGCGTGTTTTATGTGCTATGAATAACATGTGTGAGTTCTAGTTAGCATGCATACTAGGATGGATTCCATGATGGGGCATGTGTGACATAGATCACGATGGTATCTGAATGAGTAAAAATGATCTTCTTAGTCATATTTTACCCCTTGGTCACACGTCTAGGTACCCGCGATCGAGATGGCCTTTGAGAATATTTCTTTCATGTGTTAGGTATGGTAGGCTTTATGAATGATGGATAAATGTGATTATTTATCCCTTGTCATGATGAGGACTTAGGTTTAGGACATCCTAAGGCTATACTACGACGTGCGAGAGATCCCTGAAGGCAATAAGAGTAGGCCTTCGTTATGTGTGGACGCGAGAGATGCTCATTTATTTGTACATACCGGCGTTGTACGTTTGCATGGATGTTAAAAGTGAGTCGAGTCTTTATCCTAACATATGTAATTATAGTGTGATGGTACTAGAGATAGTTATTCCAGTTTATATGCTATACTAGAGATGTATATGAATTATGGTAAGGATGCCAACCTATATGCCTATATTTCAAACTTGCATATATTGTATACTAGAGATGTATATGACCTATTGAGAAATCCCCCTAACAAATGTGTGCTTAGGCAAAGATGGTCCAAAGAACAAATGCGTGCTTAGGAAATGATGGTCCGAAGAAAAAAACTTTTATGTTTGTTATTTTTATATTTTAATTATTGAAGCTTAAAAAAATTTAACCTTGTAAAAATTTTTCACTAATTTTATTCAATTTGTTTTGAAAAACTGATTTACTCAATTTTATATTTTTATCCTAAAACATTCATCTAAGTATAGGCAAATAAAATAAAGAAACCATCCACAACACACCGTTGTACGAGAAAAACCACAAAGGGAAAAACCTCGGATGGCCCAGCCAAATAGTTCACTACGATGAAAAATTATAGGAGTGGACAGAGGACTTACTCAATGACTAGATCTCCCCAAGCCTTGACGCGTTTTAATCATCGATCTCTCCCCCACAGTGCAATGAAGGAGTCCACCCACGCAAGATGCCGCAACGCACAAGTCCATGCATGCCTCAGTATCCACCAATGATGCCCAATAACCATCAACACTGCAAATAACACGCACAGAGTCCATCTCACAAAATAGGTTCTCTTAATATGAAGTGAACTAAACTTTGGTTCCCAAATCAATATCTCAAAGTATAAGAAATATGAATCTTGAATCTTTAAACATAAAGGTTGGAACAAGGGTTTAGGAAATTTAATAAATAGGTAGGGAAGCGTTTTCGCCAAAACTTTATCAAAAATTTGAGTCCAACATCCCTTGAATAGTAAAACATAAATTTTGAGGTAGTGAACTCGTTAGAATGAAAACACAAGGTCAATCAAATGAGATTAGCTTTTCCTTCTGAATAAAACACATTTTTTTTCAAACGAAACAATTTTCTTGTTCAAATGTCCTTCCAACGATCTTCTAATGAGATATGCAATCCTTGCAGAGCGTTATCATTTGATGGTCGTTCCAATGAGATCTTAATGTCATTCTAACGAGATCAAAGTCGTTCTAACGAAAATGCTATTTTCTTTCTAACTGACACGACTCAGAATGTGTCTCTAAAGTGTGTACTCTCTAGGCTCAAGTGCAAGCCTGTCGTTCAAGTAATAATTCGACAAGTCGGGTATCGATCCTCAGGGAAAAAGGACAACAAGAGTTATGACGACGGGATAAGACACAGGAATCCTAACGTTGACTCTAAGAAGAAAGGAAAAGATTGATTTGGCTTTTGGGATTCGATTACACTAAATGCAATTATGAAAGTATGATGAAAAATGCAACTAACTAAATTACCTAAACTACGAATGAAGGATTGCGATGAAACTTTTTAACTAAATGATGAGAAAACAAGATGGGAATACAATCCCCCAACCCTAGTGTAATGCAGTGACAACGTTGATCATAAATTTATCCGATTAATTCAAACCCGGAATTTAGTACTCCCAAGCATTATGTATACGAGGTTCAAGCCCGCGTCATACCTAATCTGAGGATGAGTAAATCGGTATCGCGGTAATTACACTCAAATTGTACTCTAAATCATCACGAGTACCCATAGGCAAACGAGATATAAAGATCTACAATTCTTATGAAATTATGCGATACGATCAAAATTAATCATTAAATTCAGCGGATCGACGTTATACACATACACTAACACATCAGGTTGGGTTCATGCATCCCAACCTTGAAAAACCTAGCCGGACATGATACTTTGACTAATGCATGAAATAATAACGTTGCATGTGTAGGAATTCATGATGAATCTAGATAGAAACATGTAAATACGTATTATGAATGTGAAAACAAGTTGAATCGAATAGGAAAACTAAGCATGCAAGAACAATAGTAAGAAACAAGAATCTTGAATTAAAACTAGAAAAGCAAACCCGAAACAATGAATTCTTGAAGTATTTGTGACCTTGATGTTCCTAGATGTTCCTCCCTTTTCTTTCTATCAAAAACTCTCTAAACAATAGCCCTAATAGCTGCTCCTAGGTTAATACCTACGTTCCTCCCAATTTTTGAGTGTTTAAAACCTATTAGGAGACTTGGGAACAAAACAGCATAAAAGACAAAATTCGCGTGTCAGGTACCTGCGAACTGGTTCGGGTGTACCAGCGAACCGGTTAGCCCGCCCGAACCGGTTCAGGTTGGGGTTCGCGAGTCTGAGCTGGCCTGGACTTCAACACTTAGATTTTTTTCTGGTTTTTCTCTTCTTTTCTTAGATTTTTCTTCAATTTCAACTGAGCATAACTTTTCAACCGTAACTCGGATTTGGGTGCCGTTTCTTCCAGTATTCTCGTTGTTCCGAGCTCTTCATCTTCCCAGTTGACTTCTTCTTCTGGATCGGGCTGAATAATTACCGAATTGCCCTTGAACTTGCCTTCTTAGCTTTTCTTGCACTGTCTTGCTTCCTCTTTTATACTGCTTGCATAATTAACCTGTAAAACCAATAAGAGAAGGACGAAACACGAAATACTCGCCAACGAAGGTTAGTAGCATAAATGTGAATCAAATCCATTTATGTTACATCACTCGGGTTCACAAATGTACTGAAATTAGGGGGCTAAATATACAATATTTATGCCCAATCAAACCCCCCTAACTTAGAACTTTGCGCATCCCGAGCAATGTAAAAGAATGAAAGTATAAGTTAAGGACACTTCAAGGACTTTATTGGGATAGAGTACCACTTTCGCGGTAAAACGATTGCATTTAGAGCATGCAACAAGCCTTTAAACCTCTAGGTTACCCTAGTAGGACAAGTTGTGTCTCGTGAGGGTTTGCAGTGAATATACCCACAAAATTCGACTCAAAGAAAATTCAAAATACGCAAAAATTATGCAATTCAAACTTTTCCATAAAATAATCATCATCAAGTCATATTTACAAGTTTCAAACCTTAGTATGTGTGTGCGAAGCCGAAAATATAACCGCCAATTTCCATCGATTGATCATTACGTTACTTATCCGAAAATTCGTTTTGATTTCAATTTCTCACTGAATGTACTCACAAACGAATCTCTCGGATAATGGCTATTCTCTCGGCATGCGTGATATAAGGAGTAATTGTAATGGAAGCAAATTCACGCATGCAATTAGAAAAACGGAAATTTTATGGCGAAAAGATCTCTTCAACGGATTACGATTTTAAAAACGGGAACATTGCCTCTATTTCACGCATATTTCATCTCTTATATTATCTTTTGGTGTCTTAACTCTCTACGTGGTAACCAATTCTGCACTTTAGACTCGGTTAGGACTTTTTTGGGTTTTAAGGTATATTGGGTAAAATGAAAATGGTAGGGAAGGTTGGAATTGGAAAATTCATTTATGATGTCCATTTGTGCTTTTTTCCGGGCTATTGCTCATTTTTTCTTCTTTTTCTATATATTTTTTTTCTTTTTTTCTTACTATTTTTGTTGAGCATTCTTCTATTTTTTTTTCTTGCCCCTTTTTGTTGTACTTTTCGGACTTTATTTGATAAATGTTCGATTTTCACAATTCCGGGCTTTTTTGGGTTTTTCGGGTTGTCAAAAGAAAGGGAAAATTATTCGGCTCAATTTGGGTTGCAAAGGGTAATTTTTCTGGCCAATAGTTTTGGGTGACAAACGAGGGCCTACTTCATTGCCCAAAATGCCAATTGCGTTACCATATGCGTTTCGAGGTGAATTTAAGTTTAGAGACTAATTTGGCACGATTTTCAAGGCGACATTGCACACATTTTTCAAAACCGATCAAAATGAAAGGATTGAGATCCTTGACAATTTATTAAGCGCTAAAAAGAACTTTGAGTTAACAATTAACTCGGATTGATTTAAAATCTCGCAAAACGTGATAGGCTAGAATCTCACCGGGTTTGTTAATCTCCACATTTATTCGTTAAGTCGTCAATTTTCGCTCAATTTCCATCTTTAGTCAATTTCGGCTTTGTGTAAATTGGATGTTTACAATTTGAGACTACAATTTGACTTTTAATGATATTTTTGAAAAATTTGAATTCCAATTTTTATTTATTTTGAACAAAAATATTTTTGGCTTTTTCAAAATTTTATGATTTTTTTTTTTGGGAAATTTTGGGCATTTTTGAAAATTTGTGAAGTTTTAGAAATACGCACTTGTGACCCCCCCCTAACTTAGACTTTTGCATTATCCTCAAGCAAAAAGGACGAAAATCGAACTCAAAGCGAATAATAAGTACGGAAAAAAAACAAATATGAAAAAATGCAAGATTGTATAATATCAACTAGAAGCCTGTGTTACATAAGAAAAGGAAAAGCAACTGTGAACAATGTGAAAGACCTACCACCACTAACAATTACATCAAAATATAAAATCAATACTAGCTCATGGAGGAGGTGGGTGGGAGGTTCTTGGTGCATTCGGGTCATAGGGGTCATAAAAGAAGGGGGGAGGGGGACCGCCGAAGTTGAGCTGGTGAAGGTGAACTTGGAGTTGGTACATCATTCGGGTGTCCCTTCGGTAAGCCGCTTGATCTTGATTGTATTTGTTGATGAACCCGTCGAGACGGGACTCAACCGCCGAAAGGCGACTGTCGAAGTTTGCCCCCGGGGGATCGAAATCGGAATCCTCCTCATCATCCTCAAATTCTTCCTCGTCTACATCCATCATCGGGTCATCGGGAGCTTCCTCGGCCACGTCCTCTTCGTGAATAGGACGGTCGAGGTGAGCTACGCGCATTTGGCGCTCACTTCGAGTTGTGAACGTGCCGCCGATGGGGTGAGGAAGGCGAATTTGGTGCCCGGGGTCATCCACTCCAGCATCCATCAAGAGTTCCGTAATGAAACGGGCGTATGGGAGTGCAGCTTTGCCAGTTTCGTCATAGGCGGCATTGAGAATATCCACGTAGAAGACTTGGGCAAGGTTGATGGTGCTCTCGGGGTCCAAAAAATAGTAGAGGAAATTGGCGTGACGTGACCGAACCACCGAGTCATTGGTGGTTTGGCGGATGGCACCACAAACAATGATGTGCGTGAAGCGGACCGTGGAGGCCAAACCGCCAATAGGGAAGGATTGTGTCCATTCCACCCCGGGTGCCATGCGGGCAATGCATTCGTCTTTTGTGTGGGGGGCACCATTGTTGGGGTATTGGAAGGGCACGGGGAGGATCACCCCTTTGGCACGCATTTTGCGTGCAATGATAGCCGCCGAGAAGGGAATAGTGATACCGTCGAGGTAGTCCTCATGAAGTGTGGAGGATTTGCGAACCAAGGTCGCATAGAATTGGCGAATGGCGGTATCAAACACGTTATTGCTCGTAGGGGCGAGGAAAGAGCACCACCCGCGGCATTCAAAAAGGGCGGTGACATCGCCCGGAAGGGTGTACCAATCCAAGAAGCGCTCGATGTGAATGGGGCGCGTAGTGGAGAAGTAGTGCTCGGCCCAATGGCGTTCTTGGAGGCATCGAAATACCCCCTTGCCCGGGTCATCAAGTATGGTGGTCTCATCATATTTCTTTGGGCGGATAGTGGGGCGGCGCGGCATTTTGACGGAAAGAGAGAGAGAGAGGGAGAAAATATGGGAGGGAATATGGGAGAGAAGAGAGTGAGGGAGAGTGTTTTGGTGTGAGAAATGGAGGAGGGGTGGGGGTGTATTTATAGGTGTGAAGGGGTGTGTTTTTTGGTGGGAAATATGAAAGGTTGGGAAGGAGAGGGTGGAGGGAGTGAATTGGGATGAATTTGGGAAGGAGGGAAGTATTTGGAGGGAAGAAAAACGAAGGGGAAAGAAGGGGAAAAGAATGGAGGGAAAGGGAATGAATTTGGAGAAAAGGGGAGAAGAACCTGTCAGGTACCACCGAACCGGTTCGGGTGTACCAGCGAACCGGTTCGCCCCCCCGAACCGGTTCAGCATGGGGTTCGGTGGTGCAAGCTGGTCCGAACGCTGGAATTCACTCTTCTCTCCATTTTGAAGTGCTCTCTCATCCTCTAACTCGTGCATAAGGCCCCTAAAAACCTTCTAGACCCTTGGGCTCTCAAAAACTTCCTCGAATTTGACCTCGAAAAGCATACTAGCACCCTCGAAATACGTGCTAACTTATCTCTTTTGCAACTCAGGCTCCTGACTCCTAACTAACCTATTTACACACGACTATTATACACACAAAATCACCCCATATGCGTCGGGGGTGCGACGACCTAACTCGCTTAGCTCAATTGACCCCGTAAATGGGGTCCGACAACCAAATTGTGTCGACCTCATCCACACACACCTCTATATATGGATTTAGGCATTGTCCATTTACCTTGAACGTGTTTTCCCCTTTTAGATCGTCTAGTTCAACAGCTCCATGGGGAAAAACGTTCTTCACGATGAACGGGCCAGACCATCGTGACCGCAACTTGCCTGGAAAGAGGTGAAGCCAAGAGTTGTATAGAAGAACTTTTTGCCCGGGATGAAACTCTTTTCTTCGAATGATGCTATCATGAGCAAGTTTCATCCTCTCCTTTGAAATTTTGGCATTCTCATACGCATCATTGCGTAGTTCTTCTAACTCATTCAATTGAAGCTTACAGGCTTCACCGGTTTTGTCCAAGGCATAGTTCAATTGCTTAATTGCCCAATACGCTTTGTGTTCGAGCTCAACAGGAAGATGGCAAGGTTTTCCATACACAAAACGGAAAGGGGACATTCCAAGTTGATTCTTAAACGCGGTACGATAGGCCCATAGTGCATCGGTCAATCTAAGGGACCAATCTTTCCGGGTAGGATTGACGGTCTTTTCAAGAATGTTCTTGATCTCCCGATTCGCTAGCTCGGCCTGCCCATTCGTTTGTGGGTGATATGTCATCCCAACCTTGTGGACGACCCCATACTTTCTCATGACCTTCTCAAATGGCCTATTACAAAAGTGCGTGCCATTGTCGCTAATTATCGCTTTCCGTGCACCGAAGCGAGAAAGTATGTGTTCTTGGAGGAAATTTATCACCACTTTGTTGTCATTAGTCTTAGTAGCTATAGCTTCTACCCATTTAGAAACGTAGTCTACCGCGACTAGGATGTATAGGAAAATAAAGGATGGGGGGAAAGGACCCATGAAGTCAATACCCCAACAATCGAATATCTCAATGATGAGTATGGGGGTAAGGGGCATCATGTCGCGTCGAGAAATGGCTCCCATTTGTTGGCACCCATTACATGACTTGCAAGCGTCATTTGCATCCCGGAAGATTGTGGGCCAATAGAGGCCGCATTGTAGAATTTTAGCGGCCGTCTTTTTCGCCGAGAAGTGGCCTCCACATGCTTCCGAATGACAAACTGGATGACCTTTGGAATCTTGTCATCCGGTACACATCGTCGGATGATTTGGTCGGCGCAGTATTTAAAAAGGAAGGGCTCATCGTAAAAGAACATGCGTGACCAATTAAGAAACCTCTTCTTATCTTGCGGTGTCCAATCGGGAGGGACGGCTCCCGCGACAAGATAGTTTACTATATCCGCAAACCAGGGATAGAAAGAAGTGGCAAATAGTTGCTAATCCGGAAAGTGCTCGTCTATGGGTATGAGATCACTAGGTACGTCGGACGAGAGCCGAGATAAGTGGTCGACAATGACGTTTTCTACTCCTTTCTTATCTTTGATGGAAAGATTGAACTCTTGTAGGAGTAGGATACACCTTATGAGGCGCGGCTTGGCGTCTTTCTTCGTAAGTAGATATTTTAAAGCCGCGTGGTCGGTGAAGAAAGTGATAGGAGAACCAATGAGATACGATCTGAACTTGTCAAGGGCAAAGACTACCGCTAGCAACTCCTTCTCCGTGGTAGAGTAGTTAAGTTGAGGTCCGGTAAGGGTCCGGCTAGCGTAGTAGATGACATGAGCTTGCTTATCTTTACGTTGGCCCAAAACGGCCCCAATCGCGTAATCGCTTGCATCACACATAAGTTCGAACGGTAGGGACCAATCAGGAACTTGCATGATGGGAGCGGACACGAGCATGTTTTTTAATTTGTCGAAGGAGCTTTGGCATGCCTCGGTCCACTCAAATGGGTTGTCCTTCATGAGAAGGTTGCTTAAGGGTCTAGCGATAGCGCTAAAGTCCTTAATGAACCTTCGATAAAACCCGGCATGACCCAAGAATGAGCGCACGTCTTTAAGCGATCTCGGTGGGGGAAGGTCAGCTATGACATCTATCTTAGCCCTATCAACCTCTATGCCTTTGGATGATACTATGTGACCAAGAACTATTCCCTCAGTGACCATGAAATGTCACTTCTCCCAATTAAGCACTAAGTTCTTGTCCACACACCGGGTAAGTACTTTTTCCAACTTGTCCAAACAGTGATCGAAAGAGGTGCCAAAAACGCTGAAATCGTCCATGAACACCTCGAGTCCTCTCTCGACCATGTCGCTAAATAAGCTCAACATGCACCTTTGAAAGGTCGCGGGTGCATTACACAAGCCAAATGGCATACGTTTGTAGGCAAACGTACCAAAAGGACAAGTGAAAGTCGTCCTCTCTTGGTCAAGTACATCTACCTCAATTTGGTTATATCCGAAATAACCATCAAGGAAGCAATAATAAGGGTGGCCCGCAACTCTCTCAAGCATTTGATCAATGAATGGCAAGGGGAAATGGTCTTTTCTTATTCCCGCATTGAGTTTCCGGTAATCAATGCAAACACGCCAACCGGTGGTGGTGCGTTGGTGAACAAGCTCTCCCTTAGCATTCTCAATCACAGTCATACCTGACTTCTTCAGGACGACTTGAATAGGGCTCACCCATTTGCTATCCGAGATTGGGTAGATAATCCCGGCATCCAATAGTTTAATGATCTCGGTTCTCACAACTTCTTTCATATTGGGGTTCAGTCTTCTTTGCATTTCTCTAGAGGGCTTGACATCCTCTTCGAGATGAATCTTGTGAGTGCAAATCAGAGGACTTATCCCCTTCAAATTAGCTATACACCAACCAAAATCACCTTGGTGCTTCCTCAGAATTCTCAACAATTTGCCCTCCTGCCTTTCATCTAGGCTAGAGGAGATAACAACAGGGAATGTCTCATCCTCTCCTAGGTATGCATATTTGATATGGGAGGGGAGTTTCTTTAATTCGAGGGTTGGAAATTTTTCACTGGAGGGAGCCATGTGTGTATCCCTCGGAGGTAGTTCCTCGAATCTAGAAACCCAATCAATCTCTCTCACGTCCTCGTTCGACGTACTCTCATCGAGTAATTCTCTCAACCTTCCAACCTCCCTCTCGATATGGGTAGACATCCCCTCACACTCATAGCTCGTCGCTAAGAATGACTCTAAAGCGTCGCCACAAAAATTTTCCTCAAAGTACTCTTCTACTACCTCATCTATGAGGCTCACCGCGTGAAGATCATCTTCCTCCCCTGCATTTTGGGCTATGTGGAAGATGTTGGTTTCCAAGGTCATGTTCCCAAAAGTGAGTTGCATTCTTCCATTCCTTGTGTTGATGATTGCATTAACTGTAGCTAAGAAAGGGCGACCAAGGATGATGGGAACATGGTTGCTTGAGTTAAAGGAGGGCTCCGTGTCCCAAATGACAAAGTCTACCGGGAAGTAGAAAGTGTCCACTTGGACGATCACATCCTCGACTATGCCTCATGGAATCTTCACTGATCGATCCGCTAATTGGAGAGTGAACTTTGTGGGCTTGAGGTTGCCCAAGTCAAGTTGCCTATAAATGGAGTAAGGGAGTATGTTTACACTTGCTCCCAAGTCAAGTAAGGCTTTCTCGATTTTATTATCTCCAATGATGCATGATATGGTGGGTGCACTTGGATCTTTGAATTTAGACGGGAGCTCATTTTGTAGAATGGAACTCACGTTCTCAGCTAGAAAGACATTCTTTTTAACCTTCATCCTCCTTTTCACCGTCAACAAATCTTTGATAACTTTGCCGTAGGCTGGAATTTGTTTGATGGCATCAAGGAAAGGTAGATTTAGCTTTACTTGCTTAAGTACTTCTAGCACTTCATCACGTGGAGTCCCTTTTTGAGCGAGAATCAATCTTCGAGGAAATGGTGCTGCGGAGTGTGGTTTCACTACCACCTCAGGCTCACTAGTGTCTTCCTTATCACTCTCGTTTAAGGGGACATCTTTAGCCTCTTTCGTGCCGGGCGAAATCTCCTTGTCTTTCGTTGTGTCGTGTGGAGGAGGTGATAAATCAACGACTCTTCCACTACGAAGAGTGGTCATTGCTTGACATTGCTCCTGATGTGCAGTGGATGTGGAGCTAACACTAGTTTGACCCTGGGGAGGTCACTGGCCTTGGGCAGGGAATTTGCCCTTCTCTTGAACACTCAACGAGGATTGTATTTTGGACAGATTCGCATTTATGTCGCCAATTAGACGATTATATTTGGCATTGTTTGCGATCTAACTTGCGATGAATTGATTCACAGTATCCTCGAATGTTCTCCGTTGTGGCGGGATATAATTTCCATGAGGTGGTGGTGCTTGCACATGTCCTTGCATGTGTGGAGCTTGTTGAAATTGTTGTGGAGGAGGAGGGGAAACATGCGAAGGAGGGTTCATTGTGGCATGTTGTTGCCCGTAGCTAAATTCGGGATGATTTTTCCACGAAGGGTTGTATGAATTCCCGTGCGGGGCACCGAAATTACCCTTAAAGCCTCCTATACCACTAACTTGCTCCTACAACATTACTTTGCAGGCGGGTATCGTCGGGCATTCCTCAGTTTAATGTCCCGCCTCACAAATCGCACACACCTTTTCGACGGGATTTTTGATAGATCCAACTACCTCACATAAATCTCGAAATCCTTTCTCAAGGGTGTCCAACCGACTGTCCGACATAGAGGTCTTATCTACATGGTATAGGCCGGACGTCGATGGAGTGGTGGTCTCTTGACGATTTCGATTCTGAGCATGAGGATCAGAAATATCCCATGATTGGGTAGTCTCGGCGACATACCTCAGGTGAAGCTCAGCATCATGGCAGTCTAGTTCGATAAACGGACCACTACCCATGGTTTCAATGAGTTGCTTGGAGTTAAGGTTCAACCCATTATAGAGGAAGGAAATGATTTGAGCTGTATCAAATCCATGATGGGGGCACGAAGCAGTTAACTCATGGAAACGCTCATAACATCGATGGAATGGCTCATTATCCAATTGCCTGAACGATTGAATCTGAGCCTTTATGGAGATTGTTCGATGTGGTGGAAAGAACTTCTTGAGAAATCTGGATTGTAACTCGTTCCAAGATGGAATCAAGCTCGGAGGTAAAGACCATAGCCAGGTCTTAGCTTTATCTTTTAACGAGAATGGGAAGAGTTTGAGGCGAATCACCTCTTGTGTTCAAGTTTGATCGTTGAGAGTATCACACACGTCCTCAAATTCCCTTATATGTAGGTATGGATTTTCATAATCCATACCGTGATAGTGTGGTAGCATCTGGATCATCCCATTTTTGAATCGGAACTGCCCGGCATTATACGGGAGTATAATGCATCCCGGAGTGACAGTGCGCTCGGGATATAAGAATTCTCTCAACGGGTGGTACGGAGGCTCTTCCTCACCAGTAGCTGCATTGCTATATTGCGACATCTCTATCTCACTTGACGATTCGGTGCTCTCACTAGGTGTGCGCGAAGTGGGTCCTACGAAGGAGAAGGGAGTGTTGCTAGAGATTGAGTGTGACGGTGTGGGAGGTGGAATCCAGAACTGTGGGGCATTTGGAGTGTGGGGCCTATCTGGGTTGTACTCCACTATAGGATTTTCGTGAATATGGGTTGGAGTATTATGAGGTGTGGAAGTGGTTTCATAATTTTGCATTAAGCTCAGGAGAGATGACAATTGTGAATTTTTTTGGATTTTTTTTTTTTGGATTTTTTTTTTGGGTCAAAGTTTTGGATTAACTCGATCTAATCCTAAGTCTACCTAGTTCCCCGGCAACGGCGCCAAAAACTTGACACGACTCAGAATGTGTCTCTAAAGTGTGTACTCTCTAGGCTCAAGTGCAAGCCTGTCGTTCAAGTAATAATCCGACAAGTCGGGTATCGATCCTCAGGGAAAAAGGACAACAAGAGTTGTGACGACGGGATAAGACATAGGAATCCTAACGTTGACTCTAAGAAGAAAGGAAAAGATTGATTTGTCTTTTGGGATTCGATTACACTAAATGCAATTATGAAAGTATGATGAAAAATGCAACTAACTAAATTACCTAAACTACGAATGAAGGATTGAGATGAAACTTTTTAACTAAATGATGAGAAAATAGGATGGGAATACAATCCCCCAACCCTAGTGTAATGCAGTGACAACGTTGATCATAAATTTATCCGATTAATTCAAACCTGGAATTTAGTACTCCCAAGCATTATGTATACGAGGTTCAAGCCCGCGTCATACCTAATCTGAGGATGAGTAAATCGGTATCGCGATAATTACACTCAAATTGTACTCTAAATCATCACGAGTACCCATAGGAAAACGAGATATAAAGATCTACAATTCTTATGAAATTACGCGATACGATCAAAATTAATCATTAAATTCAGCGGATCAACGTTATACACATGCACTAACACATCAGGTTGGGTTCATGCATCCCAACCTTGAAAAACCTAGCCGGACATGATACTTTGAGTAATGCATGAAATAATGACGTTGCATGTGTAGGAATTCATGATGAAACTAGCTAGAAACATGTAAATACGTATTATGAATGTGAAAACAAATTGAATCGAATAGGAAAACTAAGCATGCAAGAACAATAGTAAGAAACAAGAATCTTGAATTAAAACTAGAAAAGCAAACCCAAAACAATGAATTCTTGAAGTATTTGTGCCCTTGATGTTCCTAGATGTTCCTCCCTTTTCTTTCTATCAAAAGCTCTCTAAAAAAATAGCCCTAATAGCTGCTCCTAGGTTAATACCTACGTTCCTCCCAATTTTTGAGTGTTTAAAACCTATTAGCAGACTTGGGAACAAAACAGCATAAAAGACAAAATTCGCGTGTCAGGTACCTGCGAACCGGTTCGGGTGTACCAGCGAACCGGTTCGCCCCCCCGAACCGGTTCAGGTTGGGGTTCGCGAGTCTGAGCTGGCCTGGACTTCAACACTTAGATTTTTTTCTGGTTTTTCTCTTCTTTTCTTGGATTTTTCTTCAACTTCAACTGAGCATAACTTTTCAACCGTAACTCGGATTTGGGTGCCGTTTCTTCCAGTATTCTCGTTGTTCCTAGCTCTTAAACTTACCAGTTGACTTCTTCTTCCGGATCGGGCTGCATAATTACCGAATTTCCCTTGAACTTGCCTTCTTAGATTTTCTTGCATTGTCTTGCTTCCTCTTTTATACTGCTTGCATAATTAACCTGTAAAACCAATAAGAGAAGCACGAAACACGAAATACTCGCCAACGAAGGTTAGTAGCATAAATGTGAATCAAATCCATATATGTTACATCACTCGGGTTCACAAATGTACTGAAATTAGGGGGCTAAATATACAATATTTATGCGCAATCACTAACAAGATTGAATTTCTTTCTAATGAGTTTAAAATAAAATAAAAATTCTAAAGAAAACCTTAAAACAAATCCAAATATTTTGAAAACAAAAATAAACACCCTTAAAAATATCCAAGGACCCATATTCAATATGCATTCATACTTATGAGATCCTCGATAAACGTGAAGATAAACTTGGCATGATAAATATGGTATAATGTAGTTAACTTAAAAAATTAGCCGCTATGTCTTCATCAAATACGTCATACGCTTATGGGATTAATAACACAAAGCCTAACCTATGACTCAAATGTTTTGTTGATAATAATGCTAATTACATACAAATTGACTTAATTGGAAATTTATCCTTACAAATCTCCCCCTTTGGCTATTTCAAGATAAAACCAAAACAAAAAATCCTATGGCCCATCAATTCTATCTAAAAAGACTCACCCCCTTAACCCTAAAAAGGAAAAAAGAAGTAGAAATGCTCGACAAACACACAAACTTGAGTAGCTTTGCTTTTTTGAAAACTTTAATGAATTATATAAAACCTATAAACCTGCACACTTAAACACACCTTTAAAATACAAAGATAATATATCAAGTATAAAATTTGTAAATGAATAAACATCTAACTATGTAAAAAAAAATCTCAATCTAGGTAAGACGTATCCCCCTAAGATAAAGATATTCTAATCATACCAGTAAAGATACCATTTCTCCCTCTATTTGTTTAGGAGTAGACAAAGTAAGATAGCATAAAACAATTACTCCCCCAAAAATAAAGTCTCCCCATATATATGTGATTATAAGATACTAATTTTAACCACAAGGAGAACTAAATAAAGCATGCGATGGTGTAAAGTGCAACAAACATACAATCATGGTGACTCAAGCACAAACAACCCAAACTATGATCAAACAATATCAATACCAATGTAAAAATATACCAATATAAGTTCACAATAAAATATGATTCCAATTTTGAAATCACCAATTTTGATAAAAGGAATTTCAATGCACATAATGAGAGATATCAATATGATCATATAGTATGCTAAATAAAATCGAATGATAAAGCATATGGAAAACTTGGACAAGATAAAAATTGCAAAGACTTAAAACACAATACCATATATAACATATACAAAATATGCCAATGAAGATTCACTATATATACATATATATATATATATATATATATATATATATATATATGGGTATAAATAATGAGAAAAACTCGACATAAAACACATAATCTTTACACAGTAGCACAGTATCGATGTGTCTAAACATGTGGGATGGAATGAATGGACGTGAACTAGATACAAATGAGTTATGAACCAAATACTCAAATATGTTCAAGAAGTTCTAATTGACCTCAAAACTTTATCATACTAGGATTTTGCCTCAAGGGACAAGATAAAGTGAACTTAACGAAAAAACAAGCACAATGCATACAAGACTAGGATATCGACGATTCTACAATCAATGCGTCATGGAAAAATAAGCAGAACTTAGATTCATTGTGCAAACCCATTAAACTTCAACTAAACACCCTCAAAAGATAAACATATATCATATTTTCTTCTCTTTTATTTTATTGCCTTAAATTTTTCATTAGGCTCTTGCCAACAGTGGCTTTCCTACAAAGGAGATTTGCTTATTTCGTAGCCCTTTCCTGTTCACCCTTATATATTTTCAATTTAATTCAAACATTCGCACGAGAAATGGTTATTACATGCACAAATCCCCCTAGTATTAAAATATGTATATGTGAAGATCGATGGGAGAATATCTCACAAAGCTCAAAAATTTATGTGAAGCTAATGTTGAAAAAGCTCGCGAATGTGTGTGTGGAGGCATATACAAAGTCAAATCCATAGAGAAAAGTATGTTAAAAAAAGTTCATGCAATCATGATTAAGAACAACCTAAGTATCTAAATAATAACCAAATTTCCTATCCACTTGTAAAGTACGGAATGAACTGGATCCAAACACACGAATATGCCACACCAAATGCGTAAAACAAAAATACACAAAAACAAAAAAAATCTTCTTAAGTTTTTCTGAAATTTTTCAAAATAAAATACCAAATTTTGAAAACAAACTAACTCAAAAGACAAACCAAAATGTTTTTGTATTTTTCATTATGACTTAATAAAAGAAAAAAAATACAAAAGATACACATGCCATAACACTAGTAACTATATGTCATGAAGCACAAACTAGAGTATGACATACATGATAACACAAATTTAATATCTAAAGACTCCAAATCATATTTCCTAACCCAATTAGGTGTAAGATAATGCTTAGGGGATTTGGAAACCATGTTCACTCTATTCTTAAACTTTCTAGGCCGATCTTAAGATCATAACATTACCTTTCCTACTGGTATGAGTGCAAGTGAAAACATGATGAATAGTGTTACCTAAGGGTTAATATTTTTTAATGTTCCGAGTCTACTCTCTTGAACGCATGGTCATGGATTTAGTAGCAAGAGCACAATGATCATCTAATCCAATTCCACACTTGTCATCTTTGATTTGGACGGTGCCTAATATTTATCAAACTTTTTTTACATAGACTCCAAATAAAATTTGACACGACTTGTATCTTTCAATCTATCCTCAAGCTCAACTATCCCCGACTCAAGAAAATGCCTAGAATCCTTAAACTTTAGATGATATTTCATCATAGCCTCTATCAAACCATGAAGATTATCTCTCTCACCCTCAATGTACACTAGTTTCTCTCAAAGTGTTCTCTCACGTGCCTTAAGATACTCAATCAAAACACTATCATCATTCACTTTGACACGTTCTTTCAATTGAGATTCCAACTTCAAGTTAGCCTTCGTGACCTTCAAATTTTCCACATATAATTCATGAAAGTCAACTTGGAGTTCACTCTCCTTGTATACACCACATTCTAGGATTCCCCCTAAGTTTTTCACTACAAACCTCAGGTCATACTCCGAGTAACGATCTAGAGGCCATCAAGCCTTCGTGGTCCCCAATTGACTCTGATCAACTCTATTGTCTGATAGAGAGCTCAATGAAAATTTATAGGTCTTTGAATCCCCTCTCTAATGTTCCACCCCGTGCATGAATCGGTATAACAATTTGGATGAATGAATCATTTTACTACCAAAAACTAATTTAGAGGCCACTGAGCTCTCCCGAACCCACGATTTGATCCCAATTAACTTCTTTGTTAGAGTGAGATCTCAATGAATATTTGAAGAGCACTGGAAACAATTTCTAACGGCCCACCTCATGTGTAAAATGGCATAATGTTTCAAATGAACGATTTATTTTCCCCAAAAATTGATTTGGATGCCACCATGCGCTCCCGAGCTCTATTTGACCGAGGTGAACTCTTTATCTTGAAAGAAACTGAATTAATATTTGAAGGTCACTAAATAACCTTTCCAACCATCCGCCCTGTGCTTGAATTAGCCTTACGGTACGGACGAATGACTTGTTTTACTCCGAAAGGTCACCGGACAATTTCAGTTATGGTTTACCAAAGTAAACTCTCTGAACCGAGATAATATATTTAGAATGTCATATTAGCATGCATAACCTTTACAAGGGTCCTCCCCGTGCACGATTATTAATTACGGGTTGGACGAACAATCCATTACCATCTGACGATCTCCTGTCCAAAGAACCAATTCGAACTTTCGATCCCCGTTTGACATAAAGTCAACTCCCGAACTCGGGAGTGACCCAAGGATGCTTGAAGGCCTCTTAATTACCTTTATAATGGTATGGCCCGTGCGTGATTTGGATTTATGAATTGCATTTTATGACCATTTTTCCAAAAAATCTACACAAGACTATCGATTGGCAGAACCATTTTTTTGCCTATCGGTAGTGTGTCTAGGGTCACCTACTAATTAGTAGGACTATAGATATGACAATTGGCAGTAACCCTACCCCATATAAGGAGGGAATGATCTCACCTCCAAGGGGACCTCAGGTCCATCAATATCAGTGATCTCAACAACATTCATGTACAATCAGCAAAGTTCCCTTATGTGAAATTCCTTTTCGTCTTTTATTCCCATAATTTCCATACCCAATTTAGCAAAAATCTCCTTATCCCTCATCCAACATTCATTTCAACTTTCAAGGAATCTCATCAAGGATCAAGATCAAGCCTCAAGTTTCCGAAGAAGGTCCAAATACCCCTTTTCTCTCCTTAAATTTCTTTTTTTTTCGCATTAGTTTTATAAATTCTCAATTTAGCCCTTACTTTAGATCATACACATTAGCATATCATCCTTTATTAGTTATATTGAACATACTTTATTTTCTATAAAAAACTTAAAACAAAGAAAAAGAGGGTTGTACCTATAAATTCTAACAGGATTATTCACCACTTTTTTTCAAAACTAAAAATACCTTTTACACCCACACACAGATAATAAACTCCCATTTAAATCTATGGGATAAACCCCACCCTTGTGATGTATGCAAACTATGTGAACTTCGATACTTTTATAGGATACGTAGGCGTTTCAGGCTAAAACCTAAGACTCCAGTCCAATTTTCCTATTTTCACTTTTCATTCTTTTTATTTTTTTCTATATATTATCCACTCGTGTGATTCATATTTGCATTTTATCTAGAAAATATTATTGTTTCATTATAATGATTAATATCTCGATAAGCACGCACATCATATTTTCTAATTATTATTTTTGGAACATTACTTTGTATGACCTCACTCTATCTTTCCCATGATATGAGTCGAATAATTCCAATCTCCATTTATATATACACGCACACACACTACACGGAGAAATTAAGGAAAATAGTAACATAAGCCCATGAGAGATCGAAAGGGAGAGATGGGTGTCTAACACCTTAACATTCTATAACTTATCCCCTAAACCTCTGAACTATTGGTTTCGTAAGCATCAATTTATCTTTGATGTCGCTCTCTCAAGGCAATGACATGTTGTTTTGCCTTATTTTGTGCAAAATAGGTAGGCGACTCCATCTCTTTATATAACCCCACATCGACGATGACCAAAGCGCTACTAGAAAAGGGCACGGGACCTTCTATCCCTCTCCTAGTGTGTGCGTAAGTGCACCAAAACCTCAAGACGAGAGGAAAAATCCATGGAGGAATGGCCACAAGGGCAACTCCGCTGGGGACTTTCTTAAGAGGGATAAACCCTATTTGCATGGTTGTTATAATTTTGTGTGCATATGAACCTACGTGTATGTTTTATTTTTCCTCCTCTATTATTTCTTGTATATATCTACCTCATGCTTATATCACTCCTCACTCACACACTTGTAGATACTCTCCATGTACACTTCCAACTAATTACATGTAGAATCACTTATATCCACATATTGCACATACCACTTAGAATATTCATGATTATGTGTCATTAGCCCACACTTCTACTTATCATACTTGTATAAATCCATGATAATTCACATTTATCACACACCACTTGTAGTAGATCCATGCTTAAGTTCACTACCAAACACTCACTTATCTTCAGACATCACTCACTCTCAAATATCCATTCTTAGTATAATCTCCATGTTAGGTTTACTTTTCATAATACTTTTACATTCTCCCTTATTAGTATCACGCACATTGAGTATATCGAATTCTCTCTCACACAGATTGTCCCCACAAGGTATATATTGAGGCAATTCACGTACACTCAGGTATATTAAATGTCTTGTCCACACGTACTGATTTCCCATAAAAAGATGTATATCTCAGAAGTCATGCCAAAAGGGGAAACCTTTCCACTAACCTAATAACTGCATACCCTCATATAGGCGTCAAACCTAGGGCACTCATATATATTTTGTCGATTATTACCCAAAACTCTGCTGAAATGTCGGGTCGGCATGCCACCCAAATTTTCGCTCGATTTTATCATGAGCCTGGCAATAAGTCAAATCGTGTTTTAGGTATTATGAAAACCCAACCTTCCCAGGCTCGGGTCCCGTTTGGCATTTCTTTTATTATTATTATTATTATTATTATTCTTCTTCTTCTTCTTCTTATTATTATTATTATTATTATTATTATTATTATTATTATTATTATTATTATTATTATTATTATTATTATTATTATTATTATTATTATTATTATTATTATTATTATTATTATTATTATTATTAGTAGTAGTAGTAGTAGTAGTATTAGTAGTAGTAGTAGTAGTAGTTCCGTCGAACTACCTCGAAGCTCCGTCAGTTCTCTCGCTACTTCCTCCGAGTTTGAAATCCACCTTCACCCTCTTTTTATAGAGAACATATAGCAAGTATCTAGTGTGCTGCTTGATTTGATGATGGTTCTAGTATAACTTACTGCCAAGATTAACAACATTCACACCAAGGTTCATGAGATGCAGCGAAACCGAGTCCATATTCCAGAAGATCCCCAAGGTCCTATTCCCTCTCTCTATGGTTTCACTCGGACCTGAGACTTGTGTCTCAGAAGAGTATCAACACGCTCCCTGTGTCCTTCCTGCCAATAGGCCACCGCCAGCTCAATTCCCTATGCTGAATCTTACCCAGCCAGGTCCGTCGAACTACCTCGAAGATCCATCAGTTCTCTCGCTACTTCATCCGAGTTCGGAATCCACCTTCACCCTCTTTTTATAGAGAACATATATCAAGTATCTAATGTGCATCTTGATTTGACGACTGTTCTAGTCCAACTTACTGCCAAGATTGACAACATTCACACCGAGGTTCATGAGATGCAGCGAAATCGAGTCCATATTCCAGAAGATCCCCAAGGGGTCCTCTTCCCTCGCTCTAAGGTTTCACCCGGACCTGAGCTTTATGTCTCAGAAGAGTATCAACACGCTCCATGTGTCTTTCCTGCCAATAAGCCACCGCCAGCTCAATTCCCCATGCTGAATCTTACCCATCTAGGGGCTAACCTGCCAATGACTGTTGATCTGAAGAAAAATCACTACAAGAAAACTTGGCTTTAGCGACGTTTTTTAAACATCAGTATACACTCTAAAAACGTTGGGAACAAAAATCTCGACGTTTGGGCAATGTTTTTAAAAAACGTCAGCATATCGACAGTCGGGAAATAAGCATCATTTGTTAAAAATGTTGGGTAAACATTTCCTGACGCTTCCAGCTACATTTATTAATCGTCGGTAATTGTCCCTGCCTTGTGGTATAAATGCGATTTTTTTTAAATAACGTCGGGAATGTTAACTAACTTTTCCATACTATCTTCCAACATTTTTTTATAAAGAGTAAATATTTTAAGTGTCATATAATATCCAAGTAGACATCATTAATATTATAATGGATCCCTAAAAGAAATTTTTAATCAACCAAAGAAAAAATATATATGATAATATCTAATCATCCAAAAAAAAAAAAAAGAAAGTGTATCTTCAAACATCCCAAAGTTGTCTACTAATCAGCCAAAAATTTGTACCCAAATATTCCAAACAAAATATGAAACATATTTTATCATCCAAAAAATGCTAGAGTAATGTTCAAAACAGTCAATACGATGTCTCCGCGACCATGGGCATGACAGAACCACCTATAAAAAGAAAGAAAATAAGTATTAAAAATTAAATAAGTAAATGTAAAAGTGATGCACAAAGAAAATTAAAAGGTGATTAAGGACTTACTTCCCCATTCAAACTTTTCAATTAGTTGGTTTTTTTTGCCTTCTTCAGTCACTCCTAACATTTGAACAAAAAAATAGTTGGAAGAGGGATAGTAATTAGCTATGTTTTCAAATCAACAACTTTTGGAGTAATAATAAAAACTTACAACAACTTATACGATCAAACTGAAAAATAGTGATGTATATAACTTTAAAATATATTTTCAAATATAAAAGAACCAAAATAATGTAATATGTTAGCAAATAATATTACCATATAGCTTATGAAGTTTGTGACCCGGCCTAAATAAAAACCGTAAGCCATACAATCTAGGTTTGGTAACAGTTTTTATTTCCATGTTAAAAGATTAATTTTCAAAAGGGATCCCTAAAGTTTTAACATTTTTTATGAAAAATTATG
Source organism: Sambucus nigra (assembly GCA_949130495.1). Lineage (NCBI taxonomy): Eukaryota > Viridiplantae > Streptophyta > Magnoliopsida > Dipsacales > Adoxaceae > Sambucus > Sambucus nigra. Next base: position 316,524,325 of record OX422208.1, on the reverse strand, counting down.
GTCAACGAATTATTATAAGATTTATAAAAATAGACATAATATTTTGTAAATTATTTTTTTTCATTGTCGGCTACTATAATATATACTGTGTTTTTATGCATTTGAATAAGTGAAGTGATAAAAACATGTGGATGCAGATAAAGTAAATAGTTATATAGTAACAAATCATGTTTAACACGCTTACTATTTTAAAAAAAAATCGGCAGAGTTTCCTTTGTTTATTGATGAAAGCCAACATGTTTTAAAATTTAAAATTAACTCAACAACAACAACAACCACCAAATTAAACGGAAAATAAATTCCTTCCGCCAATTTTAAGGAATTGCTATTGGAAAGAGTATAACTATCATATATATAAAATGGATCTTATATGCATCAAACGATGAAAATATTAACACTCTTGCTTTAAAATGTATCATGAAGAATTTTAGAGGCAAAAATACTAACCCCACAATAGTTACAAAGCTGAGTTCGCGATATGATTTGTGGTGGTTCCTTCATTGAGGATTGCGATCGACGTTGCGATTGAACCTCAGATGTTAACGGTTGCAACTGTGGTGATGATACAAGATCAACGTTGGCGTTGACAGGAACCTAGCAATTAGAATATACAAAATATTACATTTAATGCATAAAATTAAGAAATTTTACTCATACATCCAATGATTAAAAAAGGTTAACCTGTGCAACGCCTAAAGAAACATCCCGCGTAGATTGGATAAAATCACCCATAGAATGCATAAGAGACTCCATAAAATCCCGTATATGAGCTTCCACCCGTTCATTCATCTGAGATTCCATAGCAATTATATTTTCTTGCATCTGAACTTCTAGTTTATCTTTCATTTCAGTTTGTTTCCTCTCATATTCTGCCTCTATCTCATGTCGCATCCTCTCATGTTTAACCTCCATCTCACGTCGTATCCTCTCTAGTTCTTGCTGATGTCGTGTCTCAATATCTCTCAACTAAGATTGGGATTGCTTATATGATAGTCCAAATATCATACTCGGAGAGACACCGAGTTCAAACGTGCGCACACGCCCATGTCTTTCGGGTCCCATAACTTGCCCAAATATATCATCCCGCGCAACACCAGTCTCCGCTATCTCTAGATGTTGTAATTCTAGATCATCCATCTCTTGCTGCAAAAATAAACCCCAGTTCTTATACAAACTTCAAATTATATCATTCACATGTAAGAATCCCATAGAATATAATAGATTTGGGTATAAAACCCATAAATGTAATAAATGATTATACTGCAAGACTTTCATATAAATAATGAAATTAAAAGTTTTTTATATGAATTTTTATTTTCAAACGTGAACTCCTAATTTCGGAATGATAGGGTTCCTTCTAAGATTTTGAATCTAATGTTAGGAACATGTTAAAACTTTGGTTCTAGAGCTCTAAACTATGTTAGATTGCCTAAAAAAATATATGTGTCATAGTGTTAACGATAAAAAAAAGACCGACTTTCCATAATGACGTGCCTCTCACCTAATGGGCTTCGCCTTTAGGATGAGGCTGACATTTGGCATTACCACGGAGAATAAAAATGCATGTTTGTATTTTGCCAGTAGGGCATAACAAACAATGCTCCTAATGGGAAGACATTAGGAGCATCCTGGGAAGACATTAAAAAAATAGGGGCATAAACTGCCCAAACCGCCCCAGGCATCAAAATAAAAATACTGGGATTCTTTTGAGTCTTTTTGGATTCAAAATCGTTGACTTATTTGAATTTTTATTTCATAGAAATCTCAGTGGTCTTAAGATAGTTGAGTTCACTTATCTAACCTTGTACTGTTGGAAATATTCATCTTAAAGGAGGGGTGGGAGACGAGAAGAGATTGCATTTTGGACAATCATGAATTATCTTGTAAATCCTTTTCTTAATTTTCCTTTTGATGATTTATTTTTTCCTTCTTTTCCCCTTCTAAATTGATTTGGGCAACCGGGATCATGTTCAACAAGGACATTAGTCATACTATTATTTAATAAAATTCCATTTCGTGCTTTCATATGGAAAAATATCTTTCGCGAACTGAATTCAATCATGGCATTGCCTTTAAAGTTGATCTAACACATCTCTTGCCATTATTTTTGGAACTACAAGGGATTATATAGATTTTAAAGGATTGGTCTCCGACCCCGGACTGTAGTTAAAAAGATTCTTGGCCATTAAAAGGATCACTAAAGGGAATGATGACAACTGTAGTGCCTCAACCTCCTATGCTCTCTCCTCTACGATAACTCGACAACTGCTACAAAATAAAAGAGTGTTAAAACATGAGACAAAGGTTAACTACAGTAAAAAATCAAATATAATACGTGGAGGTATAGACTAGATAGTTGGACAACCCATTGGCTCGACAGTGTTCAGATTGACCCAAGACCCACGAACAAAACATAATCTTTCCCTCTTATTTTTGGATATTTCAAGCCTTTATCTTTGTCCATATTCTGGTCTTAGACCTGTAACTATTTAAAGAACTATGTTGGGGTGACATCGTGGTTACCTATGCTTGACTTTTTATAAAGCCTTAACAACACCCATCAGTGTTCTCCAAGAGTTGGAAACCAACTGGACATGGTCATCTGTATGGTCATAAACATAGAACGTGTGAAGTTAAGAGGTAAAATATCACCACATTAAAGGAAGAACCCAATAAAAAAACACGTGCTGAGCCAATAGGGAATAAGACCTGTCATGGGTTTTAGCAGCCCTCAGGGTAACGAAGTTTGAATTTGTAATTCCTTTAGGATATTCATCAAGTCTTTCTTAGTACTCCTTAAAAAAATTTATATTCCCCACTAATGAAGTCGGGGTCATTGATACCCACACAGTCTGGGAATGGAACTCATAGGTTTTGATATAACAAAATGTCTCAATCCCCATATCCCCTTTCGATTGTAGAAAAACTTGAGGTCCAACTACGAAGAGGGGAATTGTTGATACCAAATTTAATCTGCTGACGTGGATCAATCAAACAAAGACACATGGCTATCTACATGGCATCAACAAGCACTTCCGAGATAATCACACGCTCCGAGGAACCATGTTACTTCGAGGAATTCATACACTCCGAGGAACAGACCTCGCCAAGGAACTTATACGCTCCGAGGAACAGACCTCTCCGAGTAACTCTTGAATACCAGAAAGCTTAGGCGATCCGAGTTACTCTGGCGGTCCGAGCTGCATCTCGAACAGAGCATTAATAGCTAAATAACCAACAGTTCAACCGGTTCATTAAATGCTTATCATTTAGATGCACACGCTTAAAGGGCATTAAATGTGTTACCCTTTCATATGTACATTATTTAATGTATCACCCTTTCAGATGACAGCCTCAAGGCTATAAATACATTGTACAATCCCCATTGTAGGGGGGCTGATTCTGAATCCAAACTTTGGGATCCAGAACGCAATTTCTTGTAATCGAGAATTCCCAAACGCTCAGCAATAAAACAACAGTGGACGTAGGCCATTCATATAAGGCTGAACCACTTTAAAAATCTTTTGTCTCATTTATTTATCTGTGATTGGATTATTAGAGTGATCTAATTTTTTACATCAACAGATTGGCGTCGTCTGTGGGAAACGACTGGTAATATCGTTTTCTCACCAATAACAATCCAATACCAATGGCTGATATACCCGAATCCAGTAATCAAAACACTGGAACCCCTCCAAATCCATCTCCTCCACCAATTATTCCAGATCTGACTGGAATGATGGAGAATTTGGCTCAGGGTCAGACCGTCATGCAGGAAATGATGCGACAACTCATCCAAACACTCCATGGCAGTACGCCAACCCGTTTCGGATCACGAAGCATTCAAAGAAATATATGTGCGTCTTTTGTGCGTACTAGGCATACTAATTCATATCGCAATGAGGAATCTGAAGATTTTTCTTATCAACCTGGACGAACTTCGTCAATGCGAGCCACAGATACTTAACAACATGTCATCCTCTCCCTAGAAAGGGCCAGTGCATTGGAAAGATTAAGTAGGGCCTCTCCTTTCGATCGATTAGGCCCTAGGAGGAACAAAAGTCCTCTTAATACAGCGTCTAGGAGCTTTTGATGACCATCGGATTTAAGGGAAGGATCTGCCCAGTCGCGACCAGTTGCTCGTTAAGATGGATCCGCTGACCGATCAGCTGCTCGTCAAGATAAATCCCAGGAAGCCACTTCAACGCGATCAGTTGCTCGAACCAATAGGCCTGAGGAAGGGAATGATGCATGAAAAGGATCTATTCAAAAGCAGGAGGATAGATTAGGGGAAATAGCTAAGGCTAAGAACCCTCTACAAAGAACCTTTGTTCGAGGAACACCTTTTGTCCAGGACATTGTTGATTTTCCAACACCATCAAAGTTCAAAGCACCTGTTATGACTCCCAAGTATGATGGGAAGACTGACCATGTCCTTCATATAGAACAATATCAAGCTGCTGCCGACATCTATGCTGTCCCAGACAAGATGAGATGCAGGGCATTCTCGGGAACTCTTACCGGATCTTCTCAGATATGGTATAATAATCTTCCTTGAGGTAAGATTTCAACTTTTCTTCAACTGGCCGAGTTATTCATTGGGAATTTCTGCTTCGGAGCAAAGCCAGTTAAACGAGTAGCACATTTGTTAAGTTTTAGACAAAAAGCTGGTGAGAGTATTAGAGACTATATAACTCGTTTTAATAACGAGAAGCTCAAAGTCATTGATTATGAGGAGAAGACAACGATTACTGCTTTGATGAGTGGACTGCTGCCAAACAAGTTGTACTACACTTTGGCCAAAGACCCACCTCGAACCATGTCGGACCTGATGGGGAAAGCGTCCAAGATTATGAACGCCGAGGAGGCTATGTCTGCGAAGAAGAATATGGACTCCAAAGAAACCAAGGGGGAAGGTGATAAAGCTAAGAAGAAAGAGCATAAGAACAATGGTGGTGGCAAACATTCGAAAAGTAGGTCGTCATGGGAGGTATTGAAGAAATTTGATAATTACACGCCTTTGAAGGCAAATATCAACCACGTCCTGGAAGAAATTAAGAACAATGAGGAGTTAAACTGGCCAAAGAAAATGAAGTCAGGCCCTGACACGAGGAATAAGGAGAAATATTGTGAGTTCCATAAGGATCATGGCCATATGACCAAAAATTGCATAGCTCTTCAGAACGAGATTGAAACACTCATCCGACGAGGAAAGCTAGCAAAGTATGTTGATCGGGGAGGCGAAAGAAGAAACAACGACCAAACTAGAGAGAGGTCTAGATCTCCTCATCGAGCAGAGGAGGAAAAGAAGAGAAACCATGAAGATGATCCAGATGATGACCCTGATCTTCCCAAGAAACCAAGGCAGCCAGAACGAGAGGTATTTTCAATACGCTTTGGGTCATTTGATTGTAATGTCATTACAGGAGGAGATGCAGGAGGAGGAGACCTTACTGCAGAAAGAAAAGCTTACCTAGGAGAGGCTCAAGCTTGCTCGTACATTCAGCGAATAAATTTAGCTGAGGAAGATCGCCCGAGAAAGGTGAACAAAGAAAAATTGGTCATTGGGTTTTCGAAGAATGATCTTGCAGGAGTTTTATATCCTCATGACGACCCATTAGTGATCAAAGTGAGAATGAAGGAGGTAATGATTTCAAGAGTACTGGTCGATAATGGTAGCTCGGCAGACATCATGTTCTACTCGTGTTTCGATAGTTTAAATTTGAAGTTATCTCAACTGGAGCCTTACCACAGACCCCTCATCGATTTTGCTGGCGAAAAGGTGTTTCCACTTGGTACGATTAAGTTGGATATATTCATTGGTACGTGGCCTGCTTGTCGGACAGAAAGTATACGCTTTTTCGTGATGGATAAGAATGTCCAGTCATCGTACAATATCATCATGGGAAGAGTAGGATTGAAGAAGTTCGAGGTTGTACCATCTACAGTGCATCAATGCCTAAACTTTTCAACAAACTTTGGAGTAGGAGTTATGAAAGGTGATCACAAAGTAGCTCAGGAGAGCTATTATTCATCCGCCGAGCAAGATGAATTGGAAGAATCAAAGAAAAAGACTACTACTTATCAAGTGGATGAAGGTGCAGAAATCAAAACTTTGGATCCTCGAGATGAGTCGCAACTCGTGAAAGGTCAAGTGGTGGAAGCTACTGAAAATATCATTCTGGACGACGAACACCCTGAACGAACTACTCAAATAGGTTCATCATTGGAAGCCTCACTACAACAAGAATTGATAACTTTCCTTAGAAGCAGAAAACAAACTTTTTCCTGGAGTCATGAAGATATGCCTGGGATTGACCCAAACTTCTTATGTCACGAGCTCAATGTGAATAAGGAGATCAAGCCTGTGAAGTAGAGAAGAAGAGTATTCAGTCCTGAGAAGAATCAAGCTATACAGGAGGAAGTCGAGAAGCTCCAGAAAGCTTGTTTCATTGCAGATATAAAATATCCAGATTGGTTAGCTAATGTGGTGATGGTAAAGAAGAAAAACAACAAGTGGAGGATGTGTGTAGACTTCACCGACCTCAACAAAGCATGCCCAAAAGATCACTTTCCATTGCCCCAAATTGATCAACTGGTGGATGCTACCTCGGGACACGAGTTGTTGAGCTTCATGGATGCTTATTTTGGTTATAATCAGATCAAAATGAAACCTGAAGACAGGGAGAGTACTTCTTTCATTACCGCTCAGGGAACTTATTGTTATAATGTTATGCCTTTTGGTTTAAAAAATGCAGGTGCAACATATCAGAGGCTGATGAACAAGGTCTTTACTGAACAAATCAGTGGCAATATAGAAGTCTATGTTGATGACATGCTGACAAAAAGCAAGAAAGCTACAGATCATCTAGTTGACTTAAGTCAAACTTTTGATCAACTAGATAAATATCAAATGAAGATGAACCCGACGAAGTGCATATTTGGAGTAAGATAAGGCATGTTCCTCGGGTACATTGGCAATCAACGAGGCATTGAAACAAATTCTGAAAAGATCAAAGCTCTATTAGGGCTGCGATCTCCAACAACGAAGAAGGAAGTACAGAGTCTCACAGGACGAGTAGCAACACTCAATAGATTTGTGTCACGAGCAACTGATAGATGTCTCCCATTCTTCAAGACACTCAGAAAAACTTTTGAGTGGAATGATGAATGTGAGAAGGCTTTTCAAGACTAGAATAAATATTTGGGAGCACCCCCACTATTGTCCAGGACGGTGATGGGAGAGAAATTGTATTTGTACCTTGCAGTATCCGAGAATGCAGTTAGCTCGGCATTGATCAGAGTGGAGAATGGAGTACAAAAGCTAATTTACTACACAAGTAAGGCCTTTCGAGGAGTAGAGATCAGATATCCGAGACTGGAGAAATTAGCACTGGCGCTGATTGAGGCGAGTAGGAGAATGAGGTCGTACTTCCAGGCTCATACTATAGTAGTGTACACCGATATGCCATTGAGACAAGCCCTTCATAAGCCAGAGAAATCAGGGAGATTGATGTACTGGGTAATAGAGCTCGGAGAATATGATATAATTTATGAACCCAGATCATCACTAAAAGGGCAGGCTGTAGAATATTTCATACCGGAGTTCACCTATCCTGATACCCCTGAGGAGCAAAAGTTGCTCGCTGATCAACCAGTGGATGTTACAGAATCGACAGACACTAGCTCAGACCAACTCTGGTTGGTAAGAGGGCAAGTGGATGTTACAGGATCATTAAATTCGAGCTCAGACCAACCTCGATTGATAAAAGGGCAAGAAAAGATGATCGATGAGGAGCGAGAAAAATTCGGGGAGGATGAAAGGAAGCAGCAAATATTTCACCGAGGAACTCTGACTGATCAAAAATTTGAAGACGAGTTACCTATATGAAGGCCATATCTAGATGGCTCATCTTGCACTGTAGGATGTGGCGCGGGGATAGTTCTAAGCACTCCAGACGAGGTCGACATGGAATACGCTTTGCGTTTCTAATTTAAAGCTTCCAACAATGAGGCTGAATATGAGGCCATGATTGCAGGGCTTAATTTGGCAAAAAATTATGGAGGCACAGTAGATTGTGATCTTCAGTGACTCTCAATTGATTATAAACCAAATGATGGGAGTATATGCAGTAAGAGGAGAATTAATGATCAGATATCATTCAAAGGCAAAGGAACTATTATCAGAATTTGCTGCTATTCAGCTGGTTAGAATACCAAGAATGGAGAATGCAAGAGCAGACGCCCTAGCTCGACTAGCATCAGCTACTCGTATCGAGCTACGACGAACAATCCCAATTGAAGTGTTAGCTGGTCGGAGTATAGATGAAGATCAGAGGATGAATTTTATCACCCTTGATTTAGGACCATCTTGGATGGATCCCATCAGCATATATATCGAGGAAGGAGAGTTTCCAACTGACAAGCTTGCAGCCAAGAAATTGAAGTTTAAAGTTGCTCGGTATGTACTAACTAATGGTGTTTTATATAGACGAGGAATTATGGAAGGTTTGCAAAGATGTGTACATCCCACTGAGGTGAAAGATTTGATTGAAGAGATCCATGAAGGGTCTTGTGGAGCACATGTAGCAGGTCAGACACTATTACAAAGGGTGATGAGGCAAGGATACTACTGGCCGATGATGAGGGCAAATTGTATAGCCTATGCCAAGAAATGTGACAAGTGCCAACGCTTTTCCTCCATCCGAAGAACTCCACAAGCATTGTTGACACCCATAACTTCCCCTTGTCCATTTGCCATGTGGGGAATTGATTTGGTTGGACCACTGCCAACGACCCGAGGAAGGTTCAAGTACCTCGTCGTCGCAGTGGATTATTTTACTAAGTGGGTAGAAGCTGAGCCACTCATTGATATGACGTACGAGAAGGTGTACCAATTTGTTTGGAAGAACATCATTTGCCGATATGGTTTTCCTCATGCTTTCATCACAGACCATGGAACACAATTTGATAACGAGGAGTTCGCTGCCTATTGTCATTAATCAAACATTTTGAAGGTTCATTCAGCACCAGGCCATCCTCAAAGCAATGGACAAACTGAAGTGACAAACAGAACGCTGTTAAACGGTTTGAAGAAAAGATTGGATGCTGCGAAAGAGAATTGGATCAACGAGTTACAATCAGTTGTCTGGGCTTACTGAACTACTCCCCGAGTAGCAACTAGAGAATCACCATACATGCTGGCGTTTGGAAGTGAAGCTATCATACCTGCCGAGTTGGGTCTCCCAACACACAGGGTACTGAATTTCAATTCCCCTGTCAGCGATTTAATGAGAAGACTGGATTTAGACATGCTCGAGGAGGTTAGAGAAGAAGCAGCCATTAGAATTGCTGCTTACCAGCAGCGAACATCTTTCTTTTACAACAAGAGGGTGAAGAAGTGAGACCTGAAAGAAGGAGACTATGTGCTGAAGAAAGTAGTTCAAAAGCATAACAAACTAGAAGCAAACTGGCATGGACCATACCGAGTTACATAAATTGTTCGACCAGGAACTTATCGAATAGCAACTTTAGAAGGCGAGGAGTTTAAAAATGCCTGGAATGCAGAGCACCTGCGCAAGTATTATCAGTGATGTATATGTAACACAGTTTCCATCAGTATGAATAAAATGAAAATATTCTGCAAGTCTCTCTATTTATTGAAAAATTTTTAGGGAATACTAGTGCTATGCACTACTCGGCAAAGCTCGGCAGACTACTCAGAGAAAATATTCCAAACTGTACCAACATAGTTGGTCGACGAGGAGAAAATATTCCAAACTGTACCAACTTAGTTGGTCGACGAGGAGAAATATTCCTAAAAATGCCAACCTGTTTGGCTAGGAAACGAAATATTCCAAACTGTACCAACATAGTTGGTCGACGAGGAGAAAACATTCCAAACTGTACCAACTTAGTTGGTCGACGAGGAGAAAATATTCCAAACTGTACCAACTTAGTTGGTCGACGAGGCGAAAATATTCCAAACTGTACCAACTTAGTTGGTCGACGAGGAGAAATATTCCTAAAAATGCCAACCTGTTTGGCTAGGAAACGAAATATTCCAAACTATACCAACATAGTAGTCGACGAGGAGAAAATATTCCAAACTGTACCAACTTAGTTGTTCGACGAGGAGAAATATTCCTAAAATGCCAACCTGTTTGGCTAGGAAACGAAATATTCCAAACTGTACCAACTTAGTTGGTCGACGAGGAGAAATATTCCTAAAAATGTCAACCTGTTTGGCTAGGAAACTAAATATTCCAAACTGTACCAAGTATGGTTGGTCAGGGATAAAAACCCACTAACTGTAGTTGGTCGACGAGGAGAATTTATCGACCTTGGTTGGTCGGACACATTTTATGAAAAATATAAAAATTTACCAAGTATGGTTAGTCGGGGATAAACTCTCACTAACTATAATTGGTCGACGAGCACAATTTAACAACCTTGGTTGGTTGGAAAAATTTTAAACATTTTTATACTCATTACTTTATTATTAAGTTATCGAGCAATATTACTGATACTTGTAACTTTTTATTACTAAGTTGGTCGATGAACAACACAATATTATTATCTTTTAATAGATATGCATAAATGTAAGGTGTTAATATTTACAATACAATAGCAATTAAGATTTGCAAACAGAAATGAAAGTTTTTCATTAAATTCGAAATAAATTACATTGATGATAAAAGGAAAGTTACATTGATATGTATACTAACTGTTACATTAAAAAGTCCTATTCTATTGGTCTTTTCCCCTCAGCTTTCGATACAGGTTCCTCGCCAGCTGGCGGATCATTTAAAGACTGAGGAGAATTGATGAAGTTCAAATCCATCAGCATCCTGACGTTCATCACAGAAGGTCGATCTAGAAGATGCTCGGGACGAGATACCTCAAATTGAGAATGTAAATTGTAGTCACCGAGGTATTTCGTAATTAAGCTCCGAGGAATGGCACGAGATGGGATCCATTCCATGTCCATATTGTATGGTGGCACAGGCAAGTCCAGCAAACCGGGATCATAATAGTCCCACAGATAGTGTCCTTGTTCGAGCTTCAGCACGCCTAAGGCATTCAGCCAGCCTTGTTTATAGCCCTCATTATTGGCATTCTGGATACGATCATCCAAATGGAATAGTGCTTCATTGTATCCAGCCATCCAGAACTCCCTGGGCTGTTTATGGAATTGATATGTTAGCCTTTCAAGCTTCTCGTGGAGATTGTTGACAAAAAGATCATTAGTCTCCAACACTGATTTCTTTACAGAGAGTTGTTTTTCTAGGTCTCTAATTTTCTTTGACATATCAGACAAATCTTGGTTCTTAGCCATTAATTGGAAGGCTTGGTTCTCTAAGGCAGATGCTGTCCTCTGTTCCTCCACCAGAACCCGAGCTGCTCTTCCTCATCCCCGAGGAGCTCTTGCTCGTCCCCGAGGATATGTGGAAGGGCCCGACCTTTTCAAGGTGTCTAACTCTTTCCTCAATTTGGCATTCTCAACCTCTAAAAATGAAAATCCCTCATCAGTCACTGGGATTATAGCTGTTGAAGAAGAGGCTGCAGACTTCAACTGTGCTAAATCTTTCTGTAAATTGTTATTCTCTTGCTCCAACAGCTCGGCAATCTGTCTACATGCTTCAACTTCACCCTTTAGGGTTCTCTCCCTGACATCGTACCCAGAGATGAGCGTCTCGTAGCCCTTATCGACAGAAAGCTGCTGATACCTCTTCTCATACCCTTCATGCAACAGGGCAGTTGATTCCTTGTACTGATTCTGAAGGTCTTCTAGGGTACATTAAAGATCCTCGATCATTTCATAGTAAGCCACATTATTGGCCACTGCTCGGTCAAGTAAGCACTTCAGGTACTGATAAGCTTCGATTGCCTATTTTGAAGCATCATGACCAAGGATGTCGGCAACTTCTAATGCACTCAGGTCTGTGTGACCAGCCTTATAATATTTATTACATTGCTGCATCAGCTTTGTATCATTGGCAGATAGCAGATCCATCCTGGCCAGAAACTAGCAGAGAAAGAAAAGACAATCATCAAAAATAAGATCAAGACAGAGTACAAATAGAAAAGAGACAATCGTATGGAAGAAAGAACTCATGTTTTATTAGATCATGAAATTTGAAGTTATAAGTTTTGAGTTACATTTGACAAACAAAAAAGAAAAATAGAAAGAGAAAACCAAACAACACTACACCTTTTCCTTATCTCCCAAAACCTTCTCAGGAGGTTGGGAAGACGAGGCAGGTTGCTCGGAGGGAACTGTGACTTATTCGGAGAGCACCAGCTGTTGCTCGAAAGAAGAAACTCCTTGCTCGATAGCATGCTGACTGGTTAGGGCATGTTCTCCCACTGAAGACTCCTCAGAGGTAGCTTCGTCCTCTTCTAATTCTTTTGGAGTAAGAGGGGGACTAGGGATGTGTCTCTGGAAGAGCTTGGATGACTCGTCGACCTTCAATTCCTGAAGGGCAGCAACCCATCCGTCCCTGAAATACTTTACGCTGCCATAATCCACTTGAGAGACCATGGAAGCACATCCCTTATCCCAACCTTTATCCAAGCCAGAGATGAAGGACTTTTTCACGGTAGCTTTCCTTTTGGCCTTCTCCAAGGCAAGCTTCCCGGACAGCAAAACATCAGCAGCCTTCAGTTTTTGTTCAGCTTCCTCCTTCTGTCGAGTTATTTCCTGGAGTTGGACCAACCTCTCCTCAGCAGCCTTGAGTTTATTTTCAAACTCCTCAGCAGTCTTGACCTTCACATCGAGCTCTTTGTTAGCCTTCTCCAAGGCATTCACTTTCCTCTCCAAATCCATGGAGGCCTCAGTAACCCGAGTTTTCTCCTGCTCGGAGGAAGCAAGTTTCTTCTCCCAGACTGCCTTATTAGTATCGTACCTCTGGCGAGATTCCTCCAAGGACTTGGTAGCTTCTTCCAGAGCTCCCTCCACACTGGACGAGGAGCAAGAAGCTTTGATTGCTTCATCCTTCTTAAGGATTATGTTGAAGCAGCTTGTCAACTGTAGACAGAAAAAGAACGCAAAATCAGAAACAAATATGAGAAATAACAAAGGAAAATATGAAAAGTTCAAAGTAAAGGTACTTACTGAAGCAAGATGACGAGCAGCCAAAGAAGTAACCATATCCCGAGTAAGGTTATCTTCATTACCTTGCACCTCGGGAATGGTCAAGGACATTACCGAGCTCATGTCAGAGCTCGGGGGAACAAATGTGGGAACCCTATTCCCAGCAGCAGGGGGCTGAATGGTGGTGTTAGCCAAATTGATCGAGGATCTCTTCTTCAGCCTCCTCGGGGGAATAGGTACAACCAAGGAAGAATCCTTGGTCGGTGCTATCACAATCACCTTTCCAGGAGCAATAGAGCTGCTCGGAGCCACTGCGGGCTTGTCAGCAACCTTCTCGGAGACTTTAGCATGAGCAGTTGAAGGAACTACACCAGTCTTATTTGTCCCCTCCTTTGGGACATAAATCTTAATCTTTTTTACCTCCCCAGAACCGGAGGCAATTTTCTCAAACAGAGCAGTAGTCCTTCTCTTCTTCATCCTTTCGCTCAACGGAACGTGAGATTCTGGCGAAGAACTTGCAGAAGGTGGTACTGGCTCTGCTTAACTGATCACTGGATGAGAAGTGAAAGAAGTTATATAGCTCTTGTATTGGAGAAGATATGAGGCTGATCGAATGTGCTCGTCAGCAACCCTTTGATGTAGACCCCAGGAACAACATCAAAGTAGTGACAAAATTCCAGACACAGAGGATTTTGTGGAAAAGAAAATCCACACTCAGCAAAAAAGAGACTGGGGAACCAATTTCCCTCAGCTAAATTGAAATAATTAGAAGGCTCAGAAAGCTCTTCCAAGACAACCCAAGAGGGAATGGAAAAATCAGATCGAAATTTGTCAAGAGACTCAACTGGATAAACCATGATGATGAATTAAAAGAAATGAAGAAGAAGAAAGATGATCTTATAGAAAGACTGAAGTTGTTGACAATGAACGACGGAAGAGATGAACTCACAAGAGAGTAGAATACAATGAAAAACTCGAAGATGAAAATTTGAAAAGATAGAAAACGATGGGAGTCTCTGTGATGTTTAAATACTTAGCCTTGGGAACTGGCAAAATAATGATTACAAAAAGGACGATTACGTTATCGGCGGCTAAAAAGCATTAAATATTGACACGAGAATCGAAGTGAACAACAATGGCTAAAAAGGCGAAAAGTAACGCTGGAACCGAAGCGAGCAGAAAAGTCCAAAAAAGTATGATTCTATGAATTGGGAAGAAGAAATAAATACAAAGGAGATGATCCTAAAAATCAGGAAGAACTATTTAAAGCTACCGTATTCCGAGAAAGAATGTTCCATACTCCTCAAATTTCGAAATATGAAACATTGGGGGGCTTCTGTTGATACCAAATTTAATCTGCTGACGTGGATCAATCAAACAAAGACACATGGCTATCTACATGGAAACAACAAGAACTTCCGAGATAATCACACGCTCCGAGGAACCATGTTACTCCGAGGAATTCATACACTCCGAGGAACAGACCTCGCCAAGGAACTTATACGCTCCGAGGAACAGACCTCTTCGAGGAACTCTTGAATACCAGAAAGCTTAGGTAGTCCGAGTTACTCAGGTGGTCCGAGCTGTATCTCGAATAGAGCATTAATAGCTGAATAACCAACAGTTCAACCGGTTCATTAAATGCTTATCATTTAGACGCACACGCTTAAAGGGCATTAAATGTGTTACCCTTTCATATGTATATCATTTAATGTATCAACCTTTCAGATGACAGCCTCAAGACTATAAATACATTGTACAATACCCATTGTAGGGGGGCTGATTCTGAATCCAAACTTTGGGATCCAGAACGCAATTTCTTGTAATCGAGAATTCCCAAACATTCAGCAATAAAACAACAGTGGACGTAGGCCATTCATATAAGGCTGAACCACTTTAAAAATCTTTTATCTCATTTATTTATCTGTGATTGGATTATTAGAGTGATCTAATTTTTTACATCAACAGGAATAAAGTCCAATAATTTAGATGGTGGAAGGTTATCACTAGACATTCCTGTAGGACAAGAGAATAATATGGAATACTTACTCAAAAAATTCTAAAGTAAGGAAACATGACCAAAGTGAGATGTGAAGATTTCTAACTAGCCTCAATGGGATATTTATAGACCCCAAGACTTAATTCCTTTCTTCCCCCAAATAATGTCCCATCAAGTACTCTCGGCCGCTTGTAAGCCTCTTTCTAATGCACTCTCATTATGATGGTATATAGTGGCAAGTTACGACATTAACCCAACTTACGACAAGGATAAGTGTTGACCCTTGACCTGACAGAGCATCCCACCAGCGTCATTAACAAAAATATTTCCTGTTTCTCCATCTGTATCCCATTTTCAGAAGATATATTTATGCTAAGATTGTATTAAATGAAAATAACTTTATTGTAGATCTAATTTTCCTAGTCATTCTTATGTATCTAAGCTTACTGAGTTATATTTCACTTTGTACATAATGTTATTAGAGAAAAAAATTCATATTGTAGATAGAAAGTCTTGGTTTTGTATGGCTGTATTTATTTTAAATTGAGTATAAGAAGTTTATGTCCTTTTAGGGTAGTAACCTACAATTAAGCATTTTTACTTTTTCCAATACAATTGATGCTTATAAGTTATCTCTCTTTGTTCTCTTTGGCAGTGACTATCTGCTCAAGATTATGCTTATTGAAGATTCCGGTGTGGAAAAATCATGTCTCCTTTTGAGATTTGTTGCAAGTCTTAAGACTTTTTGGTCAAATTTTATTTGTTTTTTTTATCCACATAATATTACTTGGTCTTGTTCTTTATTTCCCTTTTTTTAGTTCAAAACTATTCCCCACCCGTTGCACGGACCCATCTATTTTCCATAGATTCTGTAGAACCTATTCCCAATACTGTAGAATTTTCTAGGAGGTCTCTCCAGGGTAGTCTAACCAAATTTCTCTTTTTAGAAGTCTAGAAACTCTAGGTCTTTTCCAAAGAGAACCCACTTTAGTTCTCTTGTAACACCTGGTCTTGGAACCGTCGGGCACATCCGACGTTTTAGCAAACGGTTTATTAAAGACGATTTTCCAACATTTGGATAACCACCTATTCCAGCTCTAAGTGGACGAGGACGTAGTCCTTTTGATTTAAATTTTACATTCACGCTAGAAGCTAATGCCTTTTCTAACCTCCCTAGCTTCAAGGCACCCATTTCAAGATGATCATTTGAGAAGACAACCTTCGTTCCCTACCTAGCATAATAAGCTGCCCAAGCATTCCGATTTGCAGTGGATATCATGTCTTCTCTATTCAAAACTAAGAATCTTTTTTTATTACCAAGCCATTGATCCATTTGTGGATAACTTTTGGACATTGGAATTCTAGTATCCTGCACCTTTATAACAACATCCATCAATTTTAGCTGTTTCTTAAGTTCTATTACTATTTTTGCAATATGACCAGGATATCACTGAACTCATTGTGATGTCTTTGTCCAGTGATGAAGATCGGCCTCTCGACCAATCCAGTCGAATTATTCTTCGTTCTCCTCTAATGTATTACTAGAATGTGAACTCCCATTTCCATACTAACCTGGAGTTCTACCACCAACAATTTGAATTATGGAAGGAGGAGGAGCCGCCACTTCAAGAGTAATGGACGTTACTCTTCTCCGGTGCTAAAGAAAGTGACCAATTATCACAGGGTTGTTAGCCCAAACGCCAGAGACCTGGACAGACATCGATATCTCGTCCCAGTTTGGCCTGAGTTAAGACTTAGATATTATACCTTTGTATGGAGACTCACGTTACAAAACCTCTCAAATTGAAGACTTAGTGGAGCGAAAGAATGAGTGATTCAGTATTTAGGCAAAAGAATTGTGGGATCCAATAAGTGAAACCTACTTGTATTTAGGCAACTTAGTGCAAGTATATGAGATAAAGAAGAAGATCTGAGAGACCAAGAAAGAAAATCAAAATGTCAGCAAGCACTATAGCATTAGAAAAGGCTTATGGCATGAACTAGACATGTTTTATGATCTTGAATGGGGTTATGCCACTGATAGTGCTCGGTTTAAGAATATTCTCAAGAAAGAAAGAGTATTTTAATTTCTTGGAGGTTTGAATAAAGAATTGGCTGAGGATCGTGGACGTGTACTTGGTAAATAACCTCCTACTTCTAGAAGAGTGACATACTATTCATACACCCTACATGGAGTTGAAAGTTTTGTTCATTTGAAATTGCACACACTGAACTCATGTAATTTTGGTAAAATAGAGAACTAAATTTAACCTCAAATGAGTGTTTAAGTATTTTTCACCCAAGTAAAAGGATTTCACCCTCTACAAGTAAAAACTAGACAGTTGAATCCTAAAGCCTTACATTATGAAGAGTAAGCCCCTATGTTGGTGAAAACATTTGGCAAAAGTTACCTATGAGTTTGGCTAAAGACGACCATTATACATACATCTAGAATTTTTCATGAAACGCAACATCTACACCTAGAATTTTTCATTCTTTTATTTCAGAATTTTTCATGAAAAGCACAAGTAATATGGCTTTACATGTATTATTAATAGTTTATTACTTTGATGATCACTCCAATGAAAGTTCAACCATTTTTTGTCATTCACCTAGTCATGTTCAACCAACTTTGACTTTTCAGTTTGATTGTCCTTTTCTATTGGCATGTGCTCATTTGTCATTTGAACCTATTCAGATTTTTTAGTTCTTTTTATTCTGTGCTTAAATACCTCTCTCCTTCGTATTGATATTATCCTTATTCCCTAAATATTCATTTTCCTCTTTATTATTGGCTAATATAGATATGAATCTTAACATCTTTTCATCTTCCTTTAATATGACCAAACATTTAATGATTACAGCATATTAGAGGCCTCCATTGGTATTTTACCATGAATTGGGATGGGCCTCATCCACTATAATATACTCAAGGACTTCCTAATGTGTGGAATTAAGGACTTGAACTATGTCAAAAGTAATTCTCCATGAGCTAGTATGTATTCCTAACTTTAACATGAGCTTAGTTATATCAAAACTATTAACGAAAAGGCTATGTATAGTTATCTAAAAAAATATCATAGCACAAAAGATACATATAATCGCTCAGGAAGCTACTTTATTAACATGCATATCTTTGTACACCATCCAACGAGTTGGTTTGAATCCCATCGCTTTAGTCATTTACAAGTACAATATAATAAGTGTCAAAGCATAACATAACAATACAATACAATAATAACAATGTATTAGTAAGTATAAAAAATTTACCGCGTGTTTAACTTGATCATGAGATTTTCTACTAGATGTGTGCGGCGTTTGCAAACGCTCACGGATGGTTTTGTTCTTCTCACTTTTGGCCTAATACAATGGAAATACAGTTAGTCATATAACAAATTTTGATTAAATACTAATATTGATCTTTTTAATAAATTAATTCATTTCATGATGTTTTTTATAGATGAAATAAGCATAGTGTGTACACGTAATTAATGACTAGACTCAACAACTAGTACATACATATGCTTTAGCGGAGTCCCAATTATAGACAAGCGTTTTCCATTGATATTCCTTGACCCGTTGGGGACAATTTTGCTAAGCATTACTCATTAGTTCTATACTTTGTATAACCTTAGAGGTTAGCCATGGCCTTCCACTCCTTCCACTTTCTTTCGATGGATTGCATCATAAATTTTCTCATCTCTTCCGTGGCATTCGTATTCTCCTACATTACAGCAATGTGTTAGAGAGATAAACTTGAAAATATATATTCACGTATTCAAATTAGGACCCCTATTTTCATTTTATCAACATTGTACCTTGATATGAATCCAAATCATGTTCTTATTCTCTTCGGGTACTTGTCTCCAATCAAAGTAGGTCAATGGTGCTAGTTGGCCATTGCGTGCTAGAACCCCTCAATTTGAAGCAACTCTAGACGCGGATTCTTCAATGGGTTGACCAAGATCATTCACCTCAATTTCTAATATGCCACCTTATTTACCCCACCCTCTATGCATTAGAGTGGGGCCTCGAACTCTTAATGCTCCTCTAGGTCCTCCTCTTGACTGGACCTCGAATCTAAGTGTTAAGAAGGATTGACAAAAAAAATCATTCACGAATTACTTAAATGTCAATAATAATACTTTTCATCAATTACAAATATAAATAAGTCAACTAAAAACCATACATGTAACTTCTTGTCGTTCGTTGCTACCCGACAACGGAGGGATCAATGGTGTAGTAGGTGGCCAATTCGATGGAGGTTCAGGCATAGCATGGTTGACTCCTACAGGTTCTTGTTGCTGCTCAGGGGTTGGCATAGCTCCTCTAATATGTTGGGTATGAGATCTATTGATTGTCATCATAATGAATGAAACAACATGAGAAAAAAATAGTTAATATTGTAATGCCAATTGAGTGGAGGAACAACAGTATAATACCCCAATTTACATAATAAAATAGATTAAATCCAGCATACAAAATGGTAAACACTATAAAATGACAATGATTTATGTTCAACCATTCAAACCTCTATAAAATTTTATTTTCCATTTAGTTCTTGTTAGTTATATAAAGCTAGTACTAAGACCTGTTTCTTTAGATGCATTAATGTTGAATATTGGCTTTTAGTGACACTTTTTTCTCACTTTTGCGAGTCTTTTTGGATCATTAAAAGTCAAATTGGCGGTTGAAGTTTGAAATGAAACAAATGGTGGCTAAAGTCAAATAATGGCAACCTAAATAGTTAGTTTAGTCAGAATTTTCGTTAAAATATAGGGGCAAATTCAGAATGTCTGTAAATTTATTATTTTAACCTAGGTGAATCCAACTTGTAAATTTCCAATGCATCAACATCATAAAATTACTTTTTATTTTTAGTTATCAATTTACATTACATACATGAGGCCCACCAAAAATTAAATCTAATGGTAAATTAGGCCATCATGCAGCATCTACAGTTATAAGATAAGCTAAAATAGACTCCACCTATCAAATACGTTATAATTATTAAATAAACCATGACAAGGCCTCGCCTATCATTTGTTCCTTTAAAAACAAAGCATGTTAACTCAAAGGACAAATTTACAACCATATATTATACTCCTTATAATTCCAATCACTCTTCTTCTTCTTCTTCTTCTTCTTCTTCTTCTTCTTCTTCTTCTTCTAACTTGTAATATCAAATCAATGGCTGTAATATTCTTCCATTCACCTATTATCATAATTCAAAAAATTGTGACCAAGAAACCTGTTAATAGAGTGTGGATGGTTGCAAAGAGTTATATTTCAATTAAGAGTGCACCTCAACTTCAGATCAGGTCATCTTGCAAGAACAAGGTTGGTTTGCTTTTATCTTTTCTCATGTTTTTTAATAATCTTTATTCTTTTATTTTAATTTGTATTTGGATCTTAGGGGGAAATATGAAGTTTATAGTATTGATTTTGTTTCACTTATGTTTTTTTGTATTTTTTCCCTACTATTCCATCTCCAATGATTATGTAAATTATGTGTAACGTGAGTATTACAAAGGGTATTGCTTGTTACAGAGATGATGATGGGGAGATAATATGTGAAGGATATGATAAGGGGCCTCGCATTGACCAAGAGTTTAAAAGATTTACTTATATTGATCCAAGGCAAATAAATTTACAAACATTCTGAATTCACACCTATATTTTAACGAAAATTCTGACTAAACTCACTATTTACGTTGTCATTATTTAACTTTAGCCACCATTTGTTTCATTTCGAACTTTAACCGCTAATTTGACTTCTAACGATCCTAGAAGAGTCACAAAAAGTGAGAAAAAGGCGTCACTAAAAGCCAATATCAATATTAAAGCGTATTTTTTAAATTCTCCATAGTATCCATAACAAAATAAAAATAACTACAAAATGTAGATGTTTGCATTGAAGCTACAATATATATGCTCAAGAAAACCCAACAGCCACAAAATTCATGACACCTGACCAATTAGGTAGACTAGTGACAACGGTCCCAAATCATTATTATAATGATGGATTATCTCCCTAGATAGATCATTCATAAGCATGATCAATTAGTGATACTAGTGAAATTAGTTTTGTACTTTGGTTAATTCAACTATTTCGATGGAATATATCCCCTTTTGCCCTGAGTCCACCCTCAGGGCAATCTCCTTCTGCCAATGATATGCTACCCAGAAGATTTATTAACACTCGAAGATGGTAGGTAGATGTCGAGCTTTAAAGGGACAATGAGTGTTCTCTAAAAGCTCAATGATGTTAGTTTCTCTACCTTAGGTTCTGTACCAACAACGAACAAGGGTCCTGGTGAGGTGAGTAGGCCTAGTGATGGGGCTGCAGCACTGAATGATCGCACTAGGAATAGTGGAATCCAGGATCAAAGAAGAAACAAGTAAGAAGAATCCAGTGGAAGGAATCTGAGAAACTATGAAATTTTAAAAGCCGCTAATGGTTTAGTCCACCACACTGTTTCAGGGAACTGTGAAACAAGGTGTAAGAAAATCAGACAAAAGGGGAGGAATAGACAAGATGATTTCCTTAAGACCCTCCCTGCGCATATAAACAAGGTTCCACCAGATGGGGATGGTGTGGCATCATGTCCCATTCATTATATTGAAAGTCATACCCAGTATGAGAAAACTATTGAGGAGGTAGAGTTTATCATGTGTATCTTTCACAATGGTCCGAATAAGGTAAAAATGCACAAGTATCATCGCGTAAGAAGAAATCGGGCTTCTATAGCTTCAAGAGATGGTGGGGCTCAAATTGAGTTGTCTGTGGCCTATAATTCATTCACTCAACCAAAATATCACACGGAGGACGAAGAAGAAGAATATGCTGGGCAGAATGTCACAAGAGCTCCAACAAATGGGTGTGATATTCCATTTAATTGTTCAAGAATTCATCATAGGGGTAAAAAATTTCTTGACATTATTGGAAGCATAAATGGACTTTTTATAAGTGGATCCATACGTCAATCATGAATATTATTCATCAAAGGTCTTTACAAGGAAGGCATATGCCTTATCAATGCATATATGTTTAGAAAATTGAATATGTGAATGGAATTCAAAAAAAATTTGCACATTTAACCATAAATGACACTATAACTAACCAGGGGGAATACCATATTTATAGTACCATGGGGCACTGAAGGCAGAGCAACGCATTTTATTCATTGGACAAGCTAAAGAAGTATATTAATAAATGTACTATTGGATATGATGTGTTCTAGAGAAGTAAGTAAAATCATGTTCCTAATCAATCGGCCCCTGACCATACCCAAGGTACCATGGTACAAAAGCTTGTTAAATCGATTGTTCAAGAATGTTAAGGCAACATGAAGATATAAATAAGTTATCAAAAAGAAAATTATAATAAACAAAAGCACAAACCTCAATATTATTGTTCTGTGAATGAACAAACTAAAGCATGATATTAATAAATGTGATGCATTCTATAGAAGAAAGTAAGAACATGTTCCTAATGCAGCAGTCCTTGACCATACCCAAGGTCTCATGGTACGAAAGGTAGTTAAATATATCGTTCAAGAATGTTAATGCAAAATGCAGATAAAAGAGAGATTAGAAATGAGAGGAAATCCACTCAAGTGATAATAATGCTTGATCGAATTTGAGTTAATTAATCTAGCCAAACCTCTACTCAAAATCAGCTGCTAATATGAATAGGATAAGAGATATTAGACCTCCCTGCCTAATACCTTTAGAAGAGTTAAAGAATCCTTTAGGAGCCCCGTTAATTAAAACAAAAAATCAATTACTTAATCTCATTTTCCAAATCAAATCATGGATTGTAATTTAGAATAAAAGATTTTCATGCCATTAGAATTTGTAGATTCCATCCAAGAGTTTCTGATAACTTTTTCAAAATCAGGATGATGGCACCGCATAGATTGAAATTTAAAAGCCTTAGGAACCAGGTAAATGCCTGATTGAATGGAAAGACCTATGTCTAATCTATCTAAGATCATATCATTATTTGCTCTTTGATCACACCAAGTAAAATTGGATACAATAAATCCCATGTCAACCAAACCATTATACCATTGTAATTTTGAGTCGTATAAACCATTCATAATTCAAAGAACTTAAATAAAATCAATAAAATCAATACTTGTTAACATATTATACCATTGTAAGCAGCCTATGGAAAAAAATAAGAAAATGGACTAAGAAAAAAATCCACGCAAGTTCTTAATGCATATTCAAATGCCTAGCTAATAAATATTTCTATTCATCTTCATCCATCTGCCCCGTGGTTTCCTCATCAACTAATGCTTCATCCAAACCTTGTCTAACCCAACTAACATCATCACCACTTGTCAATGTTACATCGTACAAACATTGATCATTCCATGCCGCTGTTTCATCATTCATAGTGCGCTCGCTTGTTAATTGTTTCCCAAACACATCAAAAAAGTCTTGAGTCTTTATTTTACCAATAATATTCCAATCTTTTTCCACTAGGTCTTGTACATAAAATACTTTCTTTGCAAGAGATGCTAGTATGAATGGTTCATCAATTTTTTGATGCCTAGGATACAACAAATGGTTGAAGTTTACAAGCGTGAATCCAAAGTCATCTTGCTCAATGAAACCTCTACTATTGTCAACCCATTCACACTTGAACAACATGAAATACTATTTTTTGAATAATGCCACTCAATGATATCCGTTAAAACTCCATAAAAATTGACATCTCCAGATACGGGATTTATGTCTCTTGCGTAACTTTTAGTCATTGCATTTAACATACATCCACTATTTTGCATGTCTCTTCTCCTCTTACGAGCCTTAGTGTGATACCTAACGCCATTGATAATATATCCAGTGAATCTTTCTGCCATTTTTTGAGGACCCGTAGCTAAAATCTGAATTTCTTGTGATACATCTGTGTTTTTTGCCGGGACTAACTTCCTCACCTATTTTATTACAAAAAAAGTATTACAAGCCATAGTTATGTAATAATACATGTAAATGTAAAACATTATTTTTAATGTACATTTTGCTTACATGATCCTTAAACCACAAATGAAATGTTTCGTTATGAATGCGGTCCACAACATGTGGTATGAGATGGAAATCACTCCTAATTGATGCACAATGAGTATTGCATTAAAAAGAATCATTACATTATTCTTTAAATGTCTAAAAATGAAAGAATATTGTTCAAGAAGATACCTAGTATCAAAACGGAACAATTGCATATGTGTTGACAAGCACATATCGATGTGCTTGTACATATGTAATGTCATTAAGCACAAATCCCTCCACTTTTTCTAATTTACGACCACAAAAGTGATCAAAAGAACTACCATCATTATTCCTTATTGGGCGATTAGACTTCGTCTCAACATCATCGCATAGTTACCTTGAGCAAAATGTCAAGCATTCTTCTACCCAATATCCTTGTGCAATTGAACCCTCTGGATGACTGCGGGTCTTCACATAATTCTTCAATGTGAACAAGTATCTATTGTAAGGGATATTTCAATTAGTAAGAAAAAACTACCGTGACAAATATTTAATATATATATATATATATATATATATATATATATATATCAAATAATACCACACCTCTCAATAGGATACATCGATCGGTATTGCCACGGTCCTCCAATCTTCGCCTCTTCTGCTAAATGAATAACCAAATACTCCATGCCATAAAAAACGAAGGGGGAAATATCCTCTCAAGTTGGAATAATGTGAGCTCAATGGGATATTGAACACGATCTAAGTTGGTTACATTCATCACTTTCGAGTAAATATTTCTAAAGAAGTTGCTTAGCTCAACTAATGGTCTAAGCACATTCTTAGGCAACACATTTCTTAAGGAAATGGGAAGTAGTTCTTGCATTAAGGTATGGTTGTCATGAATCTTGAGTACCGATATCGTACATTGTTTAAGGTTAACACAACACGATATGTTCGAAGCATAACCGTCTGGGACTTTCACCTCCTTCAACATTTTACAAACTATGTATTTACCCTTAGTGTCTAAGGTGAAACATGCAGGTGGAAAATAATATTTGTTGTTCGCCCATTTCTGAGGATGCAACGGCTTACGAATACCCATATCTTCCAAGTCATGATGGGATTTTAAGTTATCCTTCCCCTTTCCATCAACATTGAATAATGTCCAAATCACATTATCACACGTATTCTTCTCAATATGCATTATATCAAGATTGGGGCGTAAAAAATTGTCCTTCCAATAATCTAACTAAAAAATTTTACTTTTTTGTTCCAATTATGTGTTAAGGTTTCATCTCTTTCATCAACCCTTTTCCTCTTACCTCCTACCTCAGGATCCTTCCCAAAATTATTATTGAAAATTTTTACCTCATCATATGCTTCAGCTCCAGATAATCGGGTGGGCTTTGTACCCAACTCAACTGTACCATTAAAGGAGTTTTTATTTATTCTAAATTTATTCCCTTCAAGAAACCATTGACGATGACCCAAGTAGCAATGCTTACCTCCATTCAACAACCAATGGGATCGAGTGTATTTATGACAACATGGACATGCCAATATACCTTTTGTGCTCCACCCCGACAAATTTGCATAAGCTGGAAAATAACTAATTTTCCATAGCAACGATGCGCGCATTTCAAACATCTAATTACTGGATTCATCATAAGTGTTTACCCCAACCTATAATTCCTTTAATTCATCAATTAAAATGCACAAATAAACATCAATGTAATTTCCAGGGCTGCGATGTCCATCAATAATTATTGGTAATATCATATATGGTTATTTCATACACAACCATGGAGGCAAGTTATATATTATTACAATTACGGGCCACGTGCTATGGACAATATTCATGCTCCTGAATGGGTTGAACCCATAACTGGATAATCCAAGCCTAACATTCCACGGTTCTAGTGCAAAATTTGGATAAATACCATCAAATGTTTTCCAAGCAAGACAATCAACTGGATCCCTTACATTTTCATCATCAACATGCTCATCGGCATGCCATCTCATCTGTGATGCTGTCTTTGATGACATAAAGAGACTTTTAAGTCTTGGTATTAAAGGGAAGTATCGTACCACCTTTATAGAAATCTTTCAATTTATAATGGTATCAGCATCTGATTGACCATTTACTTGTTTGTACCTTGGGGTATGACACTTTCGACATTCATTCTCTCGCTTTGTCTCATTCTAATAGATCATGAAATCGTTAGAGCATGCATGTATCTTCTTGTAATCTAGCCCTAAATTTGCAAACAACTTCCTTGCTTCGTAAAAAGACTTTGGCAACGTTTCACCATCAAGAAATGAATCTTTTAATAATTCAAGCAACATTGTGAATGTATTGTCACTCCACCCACCAAGGCACTTTAAATGCAAAAATTGGATAAGAAATGGGAGAGTTGTATACTTCTTACAATCTGGGTACAACTCTCTTTCAGATTCTTTTATCAAATTGAAGAATTTCTTAGTCTCTTCATCGGGGCCATCTAGTTGTTGGTGCGCATCACCACCATCCATAAAGTTAAGTGGACTTATAGGAGGAATTCCAAAAGCATTGTGTATCATCTCTCGCATTTCATCACCAATAATCGAATCAGGAGAAGGAACCAAAGATGTTATAGATTCCCCATGATAAGTCCAACATGTATAGCTATCTAAAAACCGATTTAGCAATATATGTTCTATAACATCATCTTTCTTCATATATAGCATATTGTGGCATTTCTTACATGGACACAATATTCTTTCAGTGTTCAGTTTATTATCAGAGGCAAACTTAATGAATTCTTCTACTCCTTTCTCGTATAAAGGATGACGTCTATGTGTTATATTAATCCAAATCTTATCCATCAGTATGAATCGATTAACCTGATGAAATGAATAAGTAAACACAATTTTTTTTGTCAATTGGCAAGCTCAACACAAAGGTAACAAAAAAGTAACATCCAACATGACTTTTGTTTCTTACCAAACATCATGGTCTAAGGTTGTCAAATATAAAAAGTATAGAGGAAAAAAAAGATGATCGACTTAACATTTTTTTTTAATTTGTTTTAAAAAAACGTAATCAGATGCAAAAAATAAAAGATTACAGAACTTGTCAAATGCAATAGAAATATAAAAAATCTATTGTTGAGATGAAATTTATAAAATTGGACACGACTTAGGACAATAAGATTATCTACCGAAACATCACTTCGTACCTACAATAAACATAATCCAACATTTGAAATTAATTCAATCCCTCCGATAAAACACACCCTGGTGGCCTAAAAAACTTATTTTCCATTACAAATAAGAAATCTTACACATTTTCTAACTTCTGAGTGCTTTTGATATCATTTATTCGCCTTTCAATTTACATTGATGTATTATTAGTCAATGAAAATTTTAAAGATGCTTTTGATATTATGTATTCATTACTATTTCATTGGATGCAGTCGTAGAAGTGAAAATGATACCTGAACAAGAGAAGGCAAATATTAGAAAGAGCTTGAGATAACCGGTTTGATACGCCTATTGATATCCGAGTCATGTTTGCTTCAACAAATAACACGAAAATATAAGAAACATAATTTTATTCAATCAAATTCAAAATACTATACCCATATCTTTGATTGATGAAAGGTAATTTTATTATTAATTAACTCAAAAACAATTTATCTAAGTTGTCTTCATTCTACTTGTTATGTTGGACTGAATTAGGTATTTGGTTAGCATTGAAGGTCTGTAAGTACATGTGGATTCCTTAATTTGTTATTGAAAGTTATACATTGGCCACAACAGACTTTTTTATGGTAATAGGCGGCAGAGTGGTTGTCATGAGAAGAAACAAAGCTTTTTTAATGATACCATCAGAGTTTTTTAATTGAAATGAAAATATAATTGTTTTCAGAACTTTTTTTTTCCTTTTCGGTTTAAATTAATAATGAAAAAATTGAATGGGAATAATTTTGTAATGGTTAATTACACCTGGGTCATTGAACTTTACCCTCCTTATCACTTCACCAACCGAACTTTCAGTTTTTATACCTAACCCTTTGAACTTCCAACATGACATCAAGTAACCTCGTACCATTAATTTTTTAACGGGAAAAGCATCATGTGTCGGTCACGTGTCACTTTAGAAGAGTATTTTGATATTTAACATCATTTATATGTTTAAAAAGTATAAAATAATAATTATGGTAATCAATGATTTACATTAAATTATGAGGTTACTTTTACGGCCATAGCACTCTGCCTCCCCTCCACCCCCTGCCATGGTTGTTGCCCCTCACCTACCCCCTTGGTTTCGTCTCTGTCTTTATCAGTCACTTCTCTTACACGCGCGCGAGGACACACAAACACACACACGCACATGACATTCATGTCTCTGTCTTTATCACTCATTTCTCTTCCATCGAAATTTGATTAAAATGAAACAGGGGAAATTTCTTAGAATTGATACCATCAAATCTTTTTTAATTAAAATTACAAAATCATGTTAGGATACCATGTGAATCACAAATTGATACCATCAGAGCTTTTTTTATTGTAATCAATTATTTAAAGAGATTTTTTAATTAAAATGAAGCAGGGGAGATTTAAAATTTGATTCAAATATTTCATCAGAGACGTATGTCTCGATTTTGATTCAAGATTAAATAACTAATGAGAGAGTAAATGATGAAGATTCAGAAGATTCAAGATTTACCTTCAGTCCTAGACTAAGATTCAAGAAGCAACGGTCGTATTAAGAAATTCAAGAAGTAGCAGTTCGTTAGAGAGCCGTATGTCAGTAATGAAGCAACGGTTTATTGGAGAGCCGTATGACAGTAATGGAGATTCAAGAAGAAGCGTCCGAATTCAGAAGATTCAAGATTAGGGAAACTTTGAAAAACAGAGAGTCGTATGCGAATACAATTGAGGGAAAGTAGCGATTTGTTGGAGGGAAACGAAAAATTAGAGGGAGTAGCTGAAAGGGTTGCGTGGTCAAAAATAATTAGGGACCCGACATTTTTATCCCAAAACGAGGGGAAATAGCCCATATTTTTATAAAAAAATGTCATTCTTTTCTGACGTTTCTAATAAAACGCCATTAATATTTTGACATTTTTATAAAACATCCATAAATAACCCACGTTATTAAATAAACGTCGACATATACACTATATCCCGATATTTTTATAAGCGTTGCAAAAACAAATGTCATCATATCTACTTTTTGTAGTGAAAAGAGTTGAATAAGGTCAAGGAGGACCTTAACCTATTGACTAAGAAGTTTTACCAAGTTTGAATCTTCGAGAACTATATAGATTACACCCATATGTCTCCCTACCCTAAAGTAAGCTTATCGAAAAAGTTCAAGATGCCCAACATTGAGAATTTCGGGAGTAGCTGTCCCCTAATTGTCCATCTCCAAAGTTACCACCGAGTTATGACTTTCCTAGGTGCCTTTGAGGAAATAATGGCCAGATGTTCCAACAGACTTTAATGGACAATGCTTTTCGCTAGTTCTTATCCCTCAAGGAATCTAGAATTCGCAGTTGGAAGAATGTTGCCCATGAATTCATGTCGCAATATAAGTACAATGAGGAATTGGGAGTCATACACCGTGATTTAGAACTTCTCAAGTGGAATCTCGAGGAAACTGTTAGTAATTTCATATCAAGGTGGAGAGGGAAAACTGCCACCTTGATCAACTGACCTCCCGAAGAGAAGCAAATTAGTATTGTGAAGAAAAACTTCTTACCCCATCTCTGAGCGATGATGACAGGATAATATTACCCCTATTTTCGAGTCCTTCGGGAAGCAGGAGTGGATATTAAAGAAAGTCTTACCAAGAAAGAAGTTGAGACGAAGAAAGTATCCATACAGTTCACTCTCAGAAAGTATGAGAAGTCTGTCAATGCCACAGTTTGAACCATTAATAACATCTCTCAGCCTACCACTTCATAGGCAGCAGAAATCCACCCAAATCCATCTGAAAAAGAATACCTCGAGCTTCATGCTCCCCTCTCTAAAGTCTACCAAGCCCTTTTGAATCAAAATCTTATCAAGTCTTTAGATCCTTGTACATTGCCATACTTATTTCCCAAAAATTTCAAACCCGATGTTCACTGTGATTTCCATCAAAATGTCGGCCATACCAATAATCAGTGTTTCCATCTTCATAATGTAATTCATGGTCTGATTGATAGGGGTGTCATCGTCCCACTATCCAATCCTAAGCTAAACACTACTCACAAATAACCCAAAATTTGATCCTTTCACTCAGATTATACCTAATAAATCGCCCATTATACTTATATATTCACCAAAACACTTTAAAATTTTCCCATATTTTCACCTACACCCTACCTGTTTTGCTGACCAGGCACTATGGCTTCTTATAAGAAAATAAATTATCATTCATACTCATTCCGAAGGAAAAGATATGGAATTGCTAGTGGTGTTTAACCATCTCCTAGAGTTAGGACTGAAATTTCCCTCTAAAATGATCATTGACTGCTAAAAGTTCAGTACACTGCTCATGAAAACCTGAAATTGGTCTCGCGAGTCAGATAATTGGGTAGTGCCCGCCGTTAAAGTCAATTTAGATGATGCCATCCAGATTATGGCAGACTTTTTCTAACGGAGCGATGAAATTTGCAGTATGTCCGAACTACTCGATGCTTTGAAACTACAAGAGAGGTTAGTCCCTTCATTTCTACATCTCCCCGTTGAGTGGGAGGATCTATACGAAAAGGCCATTGAGGTTGTCTAATTCATTGGCTTCTGATGGAAGGATGATGTCATTTCTACCATATGGGGGGATAAATTTGATAGTTCAGATGAAGAGCCAAGCCAAGAAAACACTAAACTAGTGATTAATGTATGTGGGATGATATCGCTTGAAGATCTGCTCGAAGATATTAACATAAAGGTCGAACAACCCAAAATAGATGAAGAAATAGGGTTTCAAGTTTTCCCCACTTATGTGAATAATATGATAAGGGTGAGGAATTACTAGAGTCCGAATCCTAAGTTTGCAACGATGAATAAAGGAAAAAGTGTTGTCAAGAAACTCCCCATGCTAAAAATGATTATCGAGGAGAGCAAGATCCTCGACGAGTCAAATAAAATTAAAGCTAAAATCCCCTTATGAGAACTTTTTATGTCTTCCCAACTGTATTGAAATGCCTTGATTAAATTTCTTTTTGGGTCCACAATCCCTCCTTCAACGATTACAGATTAAGCAATGAACTTAGTCGGATCCTTAACCTCTACTATAATTTTCTCCTTATCTAAGGAAGAAATATTTAAGTTTGGTCCCGTTCATAACTATGCTCTCAATATTGTAACACCTAATTAATTTGGTAATTAGTGATCATTAATTAATGGGAATAATTAAAGTGAATATATTTAATAAAGTTAATGAGTAAGGAGTTAAGTTTAGAAATTTATTCCGGATGACGACTTTAAGCGCGCGGTTGAGTCCGGTAGGGTCGAAATAGTCCAGAAGATATGGGTACATACATATATTGGGTATTAGGGTCCAATTACACATGTGTGAACTTAATAAAGAGAGTTTGGGCCGTTTTAATTAGGGCCCATAGGCCCAAAATATGAATAGTGTTTTAACCCTAATATGTGTAAGAGGTTAGGATCATTAAGTCATATTATAAGACTAAATGTAGAAAAGAAAGGGAGAGCCAAAGGAAAAGCGAATTTGGGGATCTTGAAGAGGCAATTGCAATTCAAATTCATCTTTTAAAGCCCTACATTATCTTGGTCAAGGCAAGTGGTTTAAATTTTGATTATTAAATTGTATCTTTCTATTCATATAATAAGAGGTGGAATCCAATTGAAATTCTAGGGTTAGACCTTTCATAAATTGGGGTTTTCTCCTTATAAGGATTATAAATCTGTAGATGGTTTATTAATTGATGCATTTGATGATTGAGGATTTGAAAATTGATGATATTATTAGGGCTTGAATTATTGTCATGAAGTAAGGGACTTAGGATGAACTTGGGGAACGAATCTGCAGAAACCTGTTCAAAACAGGGGTTTTAAATTCATCAATGGCGGACTGGGTTTATGCAGAAGAAAGAGAGGGAGGAATTACCATGATCGTTCGAATGACATGGTAATTCGTTTGAATGACATCCACTGTCATTCGAATGACTGGGATCTTCATTTGAACCACCTCTAACGGTTTCCAGATTTTTGAGATCCCCTAGTTCAAACCTTCTATGTTAGAAATTGTAATTTTTGCCCAACTGAAATTGTGAAATTTAATATTGAATTAGGGTTCATTTAGGAATACTTAACCTTGGTATTTATTTGACTAAATTTCATGATATTGATGAAGGTTCATGATTTAGTATTTTATAATCTTGTTGTTTAAAGTGATTAAACTTGCTTGTAGAAAATTAAAGGGTGGACTAGAGACACTTAATTTCGGGCCAGGAGATAGGGAGTCCGATTATACTTAAAAAGGGGTTACATTAAGATAAGGGGAATTAATGTGTAAATAATAACAATAAGGAAGTCGGGGCGTAGACTTAAATATTTCAGGCTTGGGTACGGGCATGAGACTCCAATAGCCTGGATTTCTATATATGTCGGTGTGTAGTACATATATGATATATATATATATATAATAATAAAGTAGGAAATTTATGTATGTCATAAGCTTCAAGTATGATGTCATCTATTTAAGTTTTGTTTGTACTTCCTATTTTACCCTTACAAATTTGGATTCCCCCTCTTTTAACACACTCTAATTTGTTCCCCCTTCCATTCAAAATTCAAACACAAGGGTACTATAGTATTTACACCCATTCTCACACTTTACTCCCCATTTCGCCCCTATCCGTCTTCTTATTTTTCACCCTCACTTTACTCTCTCCCTCCATCTTTCCCTCTGTGCTGTACGATTAGCTCTGGCAACGAACGACAAGGTAATCGTTTTTTACTTGTACATCTTTTGATCATTTGGTTGGCTTTACATCTTATAAATGGCTTTGTTATTTAATTTTTGTAATATTTTTGCATCTTATAAACCCTTTTATTTTTCTAATCGTTTTGCACATTCTCTTGGTAAATTTTTATTTCTTTTCAGATTTTGTTTTGGGTTTCAGAGTTTGTTTCACCTCCCTCTCTCTCCAAGATCCCGAAGATTACTTCTGATGTTGATAGAGGCATCTTTGTTGATCATAGGAAAAGAAATAAGTAGTTGGAATGAAATCCCCAACATCAGCATGATATTTTCTTTTTATTTTGTTTGGTTTGATATGTAGAAGCTTTGTCAATTTGGTAAGCTTTGTCAATCTGGGAAGTTTTTGATCTTCTTTGGTTTGATATGCAGAGTAAGTTGGTTTGGATATCTAAAGATGCAAAGTTGGTTTGGGTATCTAAAGATGTGTTTTCAATAAGCCTCAACAATCATGTGTGTGGTATTGCAATTTTGCAGTTTTTATAATTTTTAAGTATTAAATGAAAAATTCTCAATCGTTGATTTGAGTAATTTGAATTTTCTTTTCACTTAAGTATTAATACATGTGATTATAGTTTGTTTGTATTCATTTGAATGGATATGTGGTGGTGGTTGTATATATTATGAGGTGTTTGTAAACAGTGGGCCCAAGAAGGGTTGCACATCTCTAACATCCTTTCTTTCAGGGTACTCATTTGTGATGGTTCTTGTATATATTATGAGGTGAATTGTTTTAGTGTGTAATACTCTCATTATGGTATAAAATAAGTTTTTTTGTCTATTACATTAACTTTGTACACTACCTGTTTCATCTAAATGAAATATTTTAATGAAATTCACATTTACTCTTAGTAATGTGTTGTTTTTTGTTTCGATTAATCTTTTTGAGGTATCACATCTAATAGTAATCAATCCCAAAGAGATATTTTTATGCTTCTATAAATAATTTTCCAGGAATTTTGGTTTTATGTATAGGAAAGCATTTAATGCCATGCCTTTTTTAATGTAATGACCTTCATTTACATTACTTTACATGTTGTATTACTCAAGTGCAAAGCGAAAGTGTTTATTGTTTTTAATTGTTTATTTTTTGCCTTTATTAATCTACTAAATACATGTAGGATTGACACATTTTGGATTTTTCTTAAGTACATAGTTTTGTGCCAAGGAACATTCTCTTAAAATGACATGAAACATCCGTAAGAATGAGCCTAGAATAATGTTGTGTTCATTTGAAACTACACATACATGCCGAGACACCCTTCTAAGTCACCAAAGTTGTATATTTTTAAATTTATCAATCGTGTATCGCGTTTTTTTCCCATAACACATAAACTTCATCAAGACATTTATGCTCGGTATTTCATGTGAGCTAAGACGCTGCCTTTATGATCGGTATTTCACATGAGCTAAGACGACGCCTTTATGCTCAGTATTTCACATGAGCTAAGACACTGTCGAACTTTATTCACATTTCTGGTTTTAGTGGTACTCATTTGTTGGCATAGTACAAGGTCGGAATTCTCTATATTTTTTTCTTTATGACCTTTGAATTGTTTTGGTTTGTAATACTCTCATTATGGTCTAAAATAAGGTTTTTTGGTATATTACATTAACTTTGTACACTACCTATTTCATTTAAATGAGATATTTAATGCAATTCACATTTACTCTTAGTAATGTGTTATTTTTTGTTTCGAAATGAAGGATTTTTGGTTTGAATTTATGAGGCATTGTTAATCTTTTTGAGGTATCGCATTTAATTGTAGTCAATCCCAAAGAGCTATTTTCATGCTTCTATAAATAATTTTCGAGGAATTTTGGTTTTATGTATAGGAAAGCATATAATGCCCTGCCTTTTTGAATGTGATGACCTTCCTTTACATTAGTTTACATGTTCTCTTACTCAAATACATGCTGTATTACTTTACATGACTTTACATTACTTTACCGTACTTTACATAATTTTTTTCTTGATCACAATGTTGACTTTAAAGCAGTTATTGTATCTTGTAATGGTTATGTTGGCGCTGATCTAGAAGTTTTATGTCATGAGGCGGTTGCGGTATTTGTAGCTTAATGATGGATGACTGGAATCATGCTAAATCTTTTGATGGTCCAAGTATAACGAGAGGAGTTACCGTGGAAATACCAAAGGTCTCTTTGGATGATATTGGGGGATTAAAAGATTTGAAGGTCCGCAACCTTTAGTCTCATTTTTCTCCTGCGTTTTTTATAGACCTCTGATATATTGAAATGTAACAAAAAAAGCTCCAACAAGCTATTGAGTGGCCTTTAAAACACTCTGCTGCAATTTTGAGGCTGGGAGTATCACCTGTCCGAGGGATCCTTCTCCAGGGTGCTCGAAAAGTGCCATTGCAAGAGTTGCAACTCATGTTGCCCAAGCTTCTTCTTTTCCTTGAGTTTTGATGATCTTATACTCTATTCAACAAGATTATTTTATTAACCATAAAAAAACTTATAATTGGGAACTTAGAGGTAATTGGGATGCAGATTGAATATCGTAACAAAACAAACATGTTGTTGTGTGCAAGTTTAGTCTCATAGGGCCCAAACTAAAGCTTCATGATCAATCTTAATATGTTTCAACAGTCATCTGGAAAATGTATAGCAATGGTGGGTTAAAAAAGGGCTTCATCCCCATTAAGAAAATATACAACTTGACATTAGGATGACTTATCAGCTGTGTTTTAGCGGGACATTCATTGACACGAACATGACATGGATTGACAAGAACCATTTTTATTCTCTTTATATTATGCAACTGTTTATATATATATATATATATATCGTGCAAAAATACAAAAAGGAAAAAGAAATAAAAGGTAAAAAAGGGAAAAAGAGGACTTCAACGTCCTATTCACATTTATTTTTGTATGATATGATGATAACACTTCAGCTTCAACACCGATTTCTTTAGTCTCCTCCATCTCACCACCATTTGTGTAACCACTCATAACGACACTAGAAGTGTACACATTAGGTTTCAGCCCCTACTCTCCATCACTTTCTTAATTTTCTTTGGCTCTCCTATATCTACAGCCTTGGACAAGATGTTGATAATTGAATATATTTCAACACAAAGGTTCTTCAAAATATAGTTACTTTTATTTCCAAAGAAAATTTTGCACATATATGAGAATAATGGTAGTCATTCATTTGAAAATAATGCATCATTTTTTATTTTGTTATATTGACGTTGGGTTGATTTCGTTCCGCTTCAAGGTACTTTATGAGGAAGCTTTGCAGATTTTCCACATTCTTGCAAACTTGTTGTCGATCGAGGTCAAAGCCAGTTTCTTTGTATCAATATTATGGATTCAAGAGACCCTTATTTTCTCCTCCACATCATCAATCAATCAGGTCAGCTGGTGTGTCTTCAAATTGCATTTTGTTATGCTTCATTGTATGAAATTTTGATCGAAGCTGTTAAAAAATACCATTACTAGAGGAACTTCACCTTATGTACCTTGATAAGAAGATATTGAATCTACCACATATGTTTCATGTTTCTCTTCTGTTTTTTAAATATTTTATATTGTTAAGCCTCAAAAGCATGCAATCTCTTAGTGTAGGTTTCTTATTATTTTGATTTTTTAACTTTAAAATCAGACGTGTGTGGAACATGTCACCACATACAACCTTATAACTAACTTAGTCAAAAACTCCCCTGCACACTGCATGATTGTAGTCTCTCCATCTCTCCCTCTTTTTGGTTAACTCTCCATTATTTCTACAGAGTGTGTTTAGACTATATTTTGAATTTTAATATATGTGCATTTGATGATGAGAGTACCTGAACTGCTAAAGCTTTATGCACATGGTTCTTTAATTTTATTTTCTTGAAACATTGATTGGTATCGAGCTTTGTTAATAGTGATGATATATCGTTGGTGTTAATAGTCATACTACCATTTTTCTCTTTCTAATTTTTTCAGGTTGTGAACTCCATAGAGGGAATAATGATCCATCATTATGTTAAAGTCGCCACTAAGGATGATCGAATCAGTAACTAAAGAAGCCAAATCAATGATGCCCTGCTAAAGTTCCCACCTAATATGCCCTGTCACAACGACCATAAACAACAATGATACTAATTGGGAATGGTAGGTGGTGGTGTTTAATGGATTTAGAGATAAAATGATCATGAATGGCTATGGGGGACACCTCCGAGTTATATTTCCAAAGCATTAGAGAGACCAGTCATTCTTGATAAAATATTTAAATTCAAATGATATTTTCCAAGCGGACAAATTCAAGACTTCGACACATTCTATGTTTAACCATTGATGTTTAGGAGGAAGGAAGGTTTGGAGCTTGAGAGGAGACTTAAAAAATTCAATTTTAGTATTTATCTCAAGTGAGCCTCCTGAGTTGAGCCCATTTGAGACTGGGCAATGGGCATTGATCACTTTAGACATCTGGTGAGATACCAATAGTGACCGTGACGAGTTTTGTTCAGTAGCAGCTTTAGATGTCCCAACTTTTGCTTGATAATTAATTAACTAAACTTCAACAATAGGACCTTGACTTAGCCGATATTGATCCAATGTCCAATTTTCAGCAAACTTTTGGGGTGTTTTGGTGATAAAGTTTGTGGCATTTGAAGTTTTAGTTGGACTCTTAAGTTAAATATCATCTTTGCATTGTCTCTAGAGTTGAGATGTTTGGAAAAGTCCTTTCTAATAACCACTTTGCTTCCTACAGGTAAATTAGATGCATTCTTAGAGTTATTGGTAGCTAATTCTAGAGAAGTAACATGTTGCTCAAAATTCTGTTCAACAGGTGTGAGCACACCCAGTGCAGCTATATCGGGTGTGAGCATAGCCAGTAAATCTATATTAAAATTTTGCTTTTGTTTTTTATAGTTTCAAAAGGGTGTTGAGGTCAGTCTTCCTGCTTGGATCTTATGGTTTGAATTTCGTTATTAGGTGTAATATGGAAGGAACTATACCCTTATTTATTCAGTTTGAAGTAGGTTAGTTGAAGTTTAGGTTTTAAGTGTTATATAGTAAGATCCTATTTGTTAGTATCCTCTGTTGGTATACTAACTTCAAATTATTGAAGTATGTATCTTTTAATATTTTTCTATTCGTTGATCATTAATGGTGAAAACGATTCAATGTGTTCGATTTTGTTTAGTTGATTCAAGGTTTCATTATGTCTTTCGTACACAATTTAGTGTATAATGTTAATTCCCTTATTAATTTTGTCATATTTGTTTTGGGGTTTTAAATGTTTTTGGGTTTTAATTGTAAATTTTTTAGTCCAGATCAGGTTATTTCTTTTATATTAAAGTTTTCATTACTTTTATATTCCTTTCAGTAGAGTGAGGCTCTGGCCTAGATTACTATTAAAGTTTTCATTACTCGGATTGTTCAAGGTCTTCTCTATTTCCTGATTTGCAACAAATATGATGGCTCTGGCCTTGACTGGGTGCAATCAAGTCCATTAGAAACTGATATTATTTAAAAACAGGTTAACGGGTCATAGATAAATAGATTGTTGTTTACATCATGTGTTATATACTTGGGTAAACTCAGGGGTGGGGGGAAATTCGAAAAGTTCTTTCTTATTCTATGAACTCACATCAAAAGGCACTGGTTTCTTTCCTCTTGAAAGTTGTTTGATATTCATTTTGATAATTTTGCGATTTATCCATGTTTTAATGAAGTTTTTTTAACTAAATTTTTTAATCATTTGAAACTTATTTGGATTTCTATTGTTCAATTATTTTTTTTGTTTTTTTAACAGTATATTTTTTTAAACAACATTATATTCAAGTCTTTTTCTCTTACTTACAATCGGTATATGAATCAAAGTGACAGTGCCGGGGTGATGCTTCCGCATCCATGAACTTAGACATTCATGTGGGTAAGGGAATATGTTATTCAAGATTTTATGTCAATTTCAGACTTGCACTTATATTGTAGTGACTTTGGATATGGAATGGTTGGTATGGTATCAATTTTATAGTCTAGCTCAATGTTGATACCAAAATTAATATGCAGATGTGGACGAATAAGATGAAGACATGTGTCAATTTACGTGGCACAATAGCATCGAGGAAGATCATTTCCCGACCAGCCATGCTTCTTTCCTAGCAACGAGAATACGCCGAGGAACTCTATCACACCGAGGAACTCTAACACACCGAGGAACTCTATAGCACCGAGGTACTCTAATGTTCCGAGGAACTCCTGATCAGCGAACAGCTATGGCGGTCCGAGCTGCATCTCGGTCGTATCATTAATTGCCAGATAATCAACAGCTCAGATATTCATTGAATGCTTATATTCTTGGCACGCACTCTGCATTAAATGTATTACCCTTTCATATGTATGTCATTTAATGTATCGAACCTTTCATGTACAGCCTCAAGGCTATAAATACCACGTAACATCCTCATTCAAGGGGACCGGAATTTCTTGAGAGAACTTGTAATCAAGAATTCCACAAACACTCAGCAATAACATAACAGTGGACGTAGGCTTTATTCCTAGCCGAACCACTTTAAAAATCTTTGTTTTATTTATTTATCTGTGATTGAAAAATTAGAGCGATCTAGTTTTTTTACATCAACAGATTGGCGTCGTCTGTGGGAAACGACTGTTATTATCGTTTTTCATAAAAATCATTTATCACCAATGGCAGATAATCCAGAATCCAGTAATCGAAATGTTGGAAATACTGGAAATCTTCCAAATCCATCTGCATCCCCAGATCTGGCTGGAATTATGACGAATCTGGCTCAAGGACAAACCGCCATGCAAGAATCTATGAGGCAACTCATTCAAACTCTTCAGGGCGCTGCACCTACCTATTCAGGGCAAAGGAGTGATCATAGGCAATCGCAATCTAGACGTACTGGGTCATATCGCAATGAGGAGTCTAATGATTCTTCTTATCAACCTGGGCGAACTTCATCGATACGGGCTACGGATACAGATCAACGTATCACTCTCTCTCCGGAGAGAACTAGTGCTTTGGAAAGGTTAAGCAGAGTGTCTCCTTTCAGTCGATTAGGACCAAGGAGGAACATGAGTCCACCTAGGGCTCCATCAAGAAGTTTTCGACCACCACCAGGTTTGAGAGAAGGATCTGCGCAATCACGACCAACCACTCGTCGAGATAAATCTCAGGAAGCTACGTCAGAGCAATCAGTTGCTCGGACTAAGCGGCCCGAGGAAGGGAATGAAGCATGGAAAGGTTCCATTCAACGGTTGGAGGATAGACTGGGAGAAATGGCTAAGGCGAGGAACCCCTTACAGAGAACTTTTGTTCAAGGAACACCTTTTGTGCAAGCCATTGTGGATTTCCCTACACCGTCGAAATTCAAAGCACCCGTAGTAACTCCCAAGTACGATGGAAAGACAGATCCCGTACTTCATATAGAACAATACCAGGCTACTGCAGATATCTACGCTGTCCCTGACGAGATGAGGTGTAGAGCATTCTCAGGAACTCTTACCGGATCTGCACAGATATGGTACAATAATCTTCCTCGGGGTAAGATTTCAACCTTTGTTCAATTAGACGAATTGTTTATTGGCAATTTTTGTTTTGGAGCAAAGCCGGTAAAGCGAGTAGCACACTTGCTAAGTGTTAGACAAAAATCAGGTGAAAGTACTAGAGATTACAAAACTCGTTTCAATAACGAGAAGTTGGAAGTCATAGATTATGAAGAAAAGACAGCAATCACTGCTCTGATGAGTGGTTTGC
Source organism: Sambucus nigra (assembly GCA_949130495.1). NCBI lineage: Eukaryota > Viridiplantae > Streptophyta > Magnoliopsida > Dipsacales > Adoxaceae > Sambucus > Sambucus nigra. Next base: position 316,483,501 of record OX422208.1, on the reverse strand, counting down.
TGCCTAACAAGCTGTACTACACTTTGGCCAAAGATCCACCTAAAAATATGTCGGAGTTGATGGCAAAGGCGGCCAAAATCATGAATGCCGAGGAGGCTATGGCTGCGAAGAAGAATATGGATAAAGAAGTTAAAGTGGAGATCGACAATTCTAAGAAGAAAGATCAGAAAGGTAATGGTGGTGACAAACATTCCAAGAATAATAGGATGAAGTTGGAAGCCCTAAAGAAGTATGATAATTATACTCCATTGAAAGTGGGTATTAATCATGTTTTGGAAGAAATCAGGAATAACGAGGAAATCAAGTGGCCAGAGAAACTGAAGACAGATCCCGACCTGAGGAATAAGGCCAAATATTACGAGTTTCACAAAGATCATGGCCATATGACTAAAAATTGTATAGCCCTTCAGAACGAGATTGAAACACTCATCCGAAGAGGAAAATTATCAAAATACGTAGATCGCAGGAGTGAGAGGAAGAATGATGATAGAACTAGAGAGAGATCTAGATCTCCTCGTCGTACAGAGGAGAAAAAGAGGAGGGACCATGAAGAGGATCCAGATGATGACCCCGATCTTCCCAAAAAGCCAAGGAAACCCGAACGATAGGTATTTTCCATACGTTTTGGGTCATTTGATTGTAATGTTATTACAGGAGGAGATGCAGGAGGAGGAGACCTTACTGCAGAAAGAAAAGCTTATCTCGGAGAGGCTCAAGCTTGTTCATACATTCAGCGAATAAACCTGGCCGAGGATGATCGTCCGAGGAAGGTAAACAAAGAGAAGCTAGTGATTGGTTTTTCAAAAAACGACCTGGCAGGTGTTCTTTACCCTCATGATGATCCTCTGGTGATCAAAATGAGGATGAAGGATGTGGTCATTTCAAGGGTGTTAGTAGACAATGGTAGTTCGGCAGACATCATGTACTATTCATGCTTTGATAGCTTGAATTTAAAATTATCTCAGTTAGAACCTTATCACAGACCCCTTCTGGGTTTTGCTGGCGAGAAAGTTTTTCCACTTGGGACGATCAAGTTGGATATACTCATTGGAACTTGGCCTGCTTGTCGAACAGAAAGAATACGCTTTTTTGTGATGGATAAGAATGTGCAGTCCGCCTACAACATCATCATGGGAAGAGTTGGATTGAAGAAGTTCGAAACAGTTCCATCTACAGTACATCAGTGTTTGAAATTCCCAACGAATTTTGGAGTAGGAATTATGAAAGGTGATCAAAAAGTAGCTCGGGAATGCTATTATTCGTCTGCCGAGCAAGAGGAACTTGAAGAATCAAAGAAAAAGACTACTACTTACCAAGTGGAGGAAGGCACAGAAATTGAAACTCTTGACCCTAGGGATGAATCTCAACTCATAAAAGGGCAGGCTGTGGAATCTACAGAAATTGTTATCCTGGACGATGAGCATCCTGAACGAATAACTCAGATAGGATCATCGTTGGATTTTTCAATAAAACAGGAGTTGATAACTTTCTTGAGAAGCAGGAAGAATACTTTTGCTTGGAGTCATGAAGACATGCCAGGAATAGATCCAAACTTCTTATGTCATGAACTCAATGTGAATAAGGAGATCAAGCCTGTGAAGCAAAGAAGAAGAGTGTTTAGTCCCGAGAAGAACCAGGCCATACAAGAGGAGGTCGAGAAACTCCAGAAAGCCCAATTCATTGAAGATGTGAAATATCCAGATTGGTTGGCGAATGTGGTGATGGTAAAGAAGAAGAACAACAAATGGAGAATGTGTGTTGATTTTACTGATCTTAACAAGGCATGTCCAAAAGATCACTTTCCATTGCCCAGAATTGATCAACTAGTGGATGCTACCTCGGGACACGAGCTACTCAGCTTCATGGATGCTTATTCTGGCTACAACCAAATCAAAATGAAACCTGAAGACAGGGAAAGTACTTCTTTTATTACCCCAAGGGGAACTTATTGTTATAATGTTATGCCTTTTGGTTTAAAAAATGAAGGTGCAACATATCAGCGGTTGATGAACAAGGTTTTCACCGAACAAATCAGCCGTAATATGGAGGTCTATGTCGACGACATGCTCACCAAAAGCAAGAGAGCTGCAGATCATTTGGTTGACTTGAGTCAAACTTTTGATCAACTGGATAAATACCAGATGAAGCTTAACCCGACGAAATGTACCTTTGGAGTACGAGAAGGAATGTTCCTCGGATACATCGTCAACCAACGAGGTATTGAGGCAAATCCAGAAAAGATCAAAGCTCTTTTAGGGTTGCTATCCCCGACGACGAAGAAAGAAGTGCAAAGTCTTACCGGACGAGTTGCAGCACTCAACAGATTTGTATCCCGAGCAACTGATAAATGCCTCCCATTCTTCAAAACACTACAAAAAAGTTTTGAGTGGACTGATGAATGTGAGAAAGCCTTTCAAGATTTGAAGAAGTATTTGGGAGCCCCACCATTGTTGTCTAGGCCAATAACTGGAGAGAAGCTGTACTTGTATTTGGCAGTATCAGAAAATGCAGTTAGCTCGGCGTTGATCAGATTGGAGAATGGAGTCCAGAAGCCAATTTATTACACAAGCAAGGCCTTCCGAGGTGCGGAAATCAGATACCCAAAGCTGGAAAAATTGGCACTGGCATTAATTGAAGCAAGTAGAAGAATGAGGCCATACTTCCAGGCCCATACCATCATTGTGTATACCGACATGCCGTTAAGACAAGCCCTTCACAAGCCAGAAAAATCAGGAAGATTGATGTACTGGGCAATAGAGCTCGGTGAATATGATATTGTGTATGAACCCAGATCATCGTTGAAAGGGCAAGCCGTGGCAGATTTTATAGCAGAGTTCACATACCCTGATACCCCCGAGGAGCAAAAGGTGCTTGCTGACCTACCTGTGGACGATACAGGATCAACAGACACAGATCCAAACCAACCAAGGTTGGTAAAAGGACTTGTGGATGTAGAAAAATCATCATATTCAAACCCCGACCAACTCCGGTTGGTAGAGGGGCGCGAACAAATGACCGACGAGGAACGAAGGATAACCGGGGATGATGAAAGAAAACAGATGATATTTCACCGAGGAACTCTAACAGATAAGAAATTTGAAGACGAGTTACATACATGGAGATTATATGTAGATGGATCATCTTGCACGGCTGGTTGTGGAGCAGGGATTGTTTTAAACTCTCCAGATGATATTGACATGGAGTATGCCTTGAGATTCCAATTCAAAGCTTCCAATAATGAGGCTGAATATGAGGCTATGATAGCAGGTTTTCATTTGGCGAAAGTTATGGAGGCACGTCAAGTAATTGTTTTCAGTGATTCTCAATTAATTGTGAATCAAATGATGGGAATATATGCAGTGAAGGGAGAGTTAATGGTGAAGTACCATGCAAAAGTGATGGAGTTATTGACAGAATTTGATGCTATTCAATTGGTGAGGATACTGAGAATGGAGAATGCTAGAGCAGACGCATTGGCCCGACTAGCGTCAGCTACGCGCACCGAGCTGCGAAGAACAATACCAATTGAAGTACTAGAAAGTCGGAGCATAGAAGAAGATCTGACGGTGAAGATTATTACCCTTGATTTAGGACCATCTTGGATGGATCCTATCAGAGCATACATTGAAGAAGGAGTACTACCGGAGGACAAACAAGCTGCTAAGAAATTGAAGTATAAAGTTGCTCGGTATGTGTTAACTAATGGTGTTTTGTATAGACGAGGAATTATGGCAGGTTTGCAGAGATGTGTGCATCCATCAGAAGTCAAAGAATTGATTGAAGAAATCCATGAAGGATCTTGTGGAGCTCATGTAGCAGGTCGGACTCTTCTGCAAAGGGTGATGACACAGGGATACTACTGGCCGACGATGAGAGCTGATTGTATAGCCTATGCTAAGAAGTGTGACAAGTGCCAACGTTTTTCCTCCATCCGAAGAACTCCACAGGCATTGTTGACACCCATAACATCACCTTGGCCATTTGCCATGTGGGGGATTGATCTGGTTGGACCACTACCGACGACCCGAGGAAGGTTCAAGTATCTCGTCGTGGCTGTAGACTATTTTACTAAGTGGGTGGAAGCTGAACCACTAATTGACATGACGTACGAGAAGGTGTATCAGTTCATATGGAAGAATATCATTTGTCGGTATGGTCTCCCCCACGCTTTCATCACAGACCATGGAACGCAATTTGATAATGAAGAATTTGCTGCCTATTGTCATTAGTCAAGCGTCTTGAAGTTTCATTCAGCACCAGGCCATCCCCAAAGCAATGGACAGAATGAAGTGACGAACAGAACATTACTAAATGGGTTGAAGAAGAGGTTAAGTGACGCTAAAGCAAATTGGATTAATGAGCTACAGTCAGTTTTGTGGGCTTACCGAACAACTCCCCGAGCAGCAACAGGTGAATCACCATATATGCTAGCATTTGGAAGTGAGGCTGTGATACCTGCCGAGTTGGGCCTACCAACACACAGGGTGTTAAATTTCAATTCTCCGATCAGTGATCTGATGAGAAGGATGGATTTGGATATGCTCGAGGAAGTCAGAGAAGAGGCAGCCATTAGGAATGCTGCTTATCAACAACGAACAGCTCTGTTTTACAACAAAAGGGTAAAGAAATGTGATTTAAAAGAGGGGGATTATGTGCTAAAGAAGGTCATTCAGAAGCAGAATAAAATGGAAGCAAACTGGCATGGACCTTACCGAGTTACCGAGGTTGTTCGACCAGGAACTTACAGAATAGCAACTCTAGAAGGAGAGGAATTTAAGAATGCATGGAATGCTGAACACCTGCGCAAGTATTATCAGTGATGTCAAATGTAAAGCATTTCTTTCATTATGAATAAAACGAAGATGTTCGCCATTTTCTTTCTGGTTGAAAGTTTTTCGGGGAATACTAGTGTAATACACTACACAACAAAAGTGCTCTAAGGAGCCAACCTCCTTTGGTTAGGAGGACAGCTCTACGGAGCAAAAGTGCTCTAAGGAGCCAACCTCCTTTGGTTAGGAGGACAGCTCTACGGAGCAAAAGTGCTCTAAGGAGCCAACCTCCTTTGGTTAAGAGGACAGCTCTATGGAGCAAAAGTGCTATAAGTAGCCAGCCTCCTTTGGTTAGGAGGACATGCTCTAAGGAGCAAAAGTGCTATAAGTAGCCAACCTCCTTTGGTTAGGAGGACATGCTCTAAGGAGCCAAAAAATGCTCTAAGGAGCCAAAAGCTTTAAGGAGCCAGAAAGTGTACACCAGCATGATCAACTACGGTTGGTAAGATAAAAATATACTCTCATATTACAACTTATGTTGGTCGGGAGGTAATATTATTACAATGAGTTCTTTGAAGAACAAAATGTTCAAAAAATACACCAAGTATAGTTGGTCGGGGATAAAAACCCAATAACTGTAATTGGTCGGCGAAGACAAATTATTGATCTTAGTTGGTCGGACGCATTTTTATAATTGAACCAATTATAGCTGATCGGGGATAAAAACCCATCAACTGTAATTGGTCGACAAACATTATTCATCCACCTTGGTTGGTTGGAAACAGTTTGAATATTTTTACTCATTACTTTATTATTAAGTGATCGAGAAACATTACTAATACTTGTAACTTTTTATTAAGCTGCTTAATGAACAATATTATTGTTATCTTTTTAACAGATACATATGTACAAATATAAATGTGCTTGATAAACACAAGACTAACAAAATTGGCAAACGGAAAATGAAAATCTTTTCATTAATCTAGAATAAATTACAAATTACAAGAAGGTACTAAATTGTTACATGAATATTACTATTCTATTGGTTTTTTGCCCTGTGCTTTAGAGACAGGTTCCTCGCCGGCAGGAGGGTCTTCTAGGCAAAGGGGAGAATTGATGAAATTAACATCTCTGAGCATTCTGACGTTCATAACAGAAGGTGTATCCAAAAGATGCTCAGGACGAGATAATTCAACTTGGGAATGAAGGCTATAATCACCAAGGTATTTTGAAATTAGGCTGCGAGGAATGGAACGAGCTGGGATCCATGCCATATCCAATTTGAAAGGTGGTACAGGCAAGTCTAATAATGATGGAGCATGATAGTCCCATAAAAAATGCCCTTGCTCCAACTTTAACACACCCAATGCATTTAACCATCCTTGCTTGTAACCTTCATTATTAGCATGTTCAATACGAGCGTCCAGATGAACGAGAGCTTCATTATATCCTGCCATCCAGAATTCCCTTGGCTGTTTATGGAATTGGAAGGTTAATCTATCCAATTGTTCATGAAGGCTTTTGGCAAAGAGATCCTTGTTATGCAAGGCAGATTTCGTTGATGCCATCTGATCTTCCAGAAACAGATTTTTATTGGACATTTCAGTCAGAGCACGGTCTTTTACTTTCAACTGGAATGCTTGAGTTTCCAGAGTAGACTGAGTGCGAGCCTCTTCAACATTTTGGCTGAGGACTCTTCCTCGCCCCCGAGAACCTCTTCCTCGTCCCCGAGCAGTTCCAGAAATGGCAGATCTTCTTAAGTCCTCCAGCTCTTGCCTTAGTTTGGCATTTTCGACCTCTAAAAACGAGAAGCCTTCATCAGTAACTGGTATTAATGCAGTAGAAGATGAAGCAGCAGATTCATATTGAGCTAATTTTTTCTGCAAATTATTATTTTCTTGTTCCAGGATCTCGGCAATTTGTCTACAGGCTTCAACTTCACCTTTTAGGGTCCTCTCCCTAACGTCATACCCAGCAATGATCTTCTTGTGGCCTGTTTCTGAAGAGAGCTGCTGGTATCTATTTTCATAATCCTTATGCAACGAAGCCATTGATTCGTTATGTTGATTTTGAAGATCCTCTAAGGAACCATGAAGCTCTTCAATCAACTCATAGTAAGCGACATTGTTGGCCACTGCTCGGTCGAGTAAAACTTTCAAGTACTGATAAGCTTCAATAGCCTGCTCTGAAGCACCATGACCAAGGATATCAGCAATTTCCGATGTACTAAGATCTGTATGACCAGCCTTATAGTATTGATGACATTGCTGCATCAGCTCGGTATCATGAGAAGAGATCAATTCCATTCTAGCAACAAACTAATGACAAGAAAAAGACAACAATCAACAAAAACAAATTATCAACAACAGAGATGAGCAAAGATATATTTTATTAGATCATCAAAAAGTTACATTGTTCGATTACAAGGAAATACAGAAATGATACCGAACAACTTCACACCTTTTCCTTGTCCCCCAAGACTTTCTCGGGAGGCTGGGACGAGGAGCTCGGTTGCTCGGTGGTAACTATAGCTTGATCGGTAGGAATCTTCTCGGGAGGAGGAGGCATGGAAGAAACGTCCTCGGTGGCAGAGGGTTGAGAGGCATAAACTTGATCGCCCATAGCCATAGAAGACTCATCTGAGGCAGGTTCATCTTCTTCTTCTTCCACAATTGGTGGAGGAGGACCAGGGAGATGCCGTTGGAATAGCTCAGAATCGTCTTGGACTTTTAGCTCTTGCAGAGCAGCTACCCAACCATCATGGAAGTATTTCAACTCCCCATATTGGACTTGGGATGTCATTGCAGCTATCCCTCTCTCCCATCCTTTCTCCCAACCAACGCTGAAATGTTTCTTGATTGCAACTTTTCTCCTCGACTTCTCCGAGGAGAGCTTCACCTCCAATTACTCTTTCTTAACCTTGATATCTCGCAGAGTAGATAATTCTTCTTCTGCCTTCTTCAATTTATCATCAGATTCTTGATGTTTAACCTACAAATCTTTAATTTTCTCCTCCAAATTCTTGGAGGTTTCAGCCATCTTCATCTTATCAGCATCAGCCACAGCCAACTTTTTCTCCCAAACAGTTTTCTCCTCGATGTACTGTTGGCGAGATTCCTTCACAGATTGGGCTAAACCCAACAAAGCATCGTCAACATCGGACGAGGAACTGGAAACTTTAATAACTTGATCTTTCTTCACGATGGTATTGGAGCAGTTCACCAGCTGAAAGATAAGAAAAACAATAAAGTCAACACAAATACAAGAATTCAAGAAAAAGAAAGAAAGACCAAAGGTATGAGAAATTTACTGAAGAAAGATGGCGAGCAGCTAGGGATGTCAGTGTATCCCTAGGAATTTTTTCATCAACCCCGAGAACCTCGGGTATAACTGAGCTCGTTGAAGAACTCGGAAGAATAATTTTTGAGACACTACTACCACCAGCGAGTAGAGAAGATGCAGTTCCAGCAAGATTAACTGAGGATGATTTCCTCAATCTCTTCAAAGGACGGTCAGCAGCATCAACCAAGGAAGAAGTCTTGGTCGGAGAGATGGCAATTACATCAGCAGGAGCATCTTTCTTGCTCGGGGCCACTGGGGGCTTCTCGGCAACTTTGGAGGAACCAGCATCTACTCTTTTAGTCCCCTCTGGGACATCAATTTTGCCTTTCTGGGCTCCAACAGCAGAAGAAGTTTCACCAAATAGAGCAGGAGGAGCTCTTTTCTTGCCCATTCTCTGAGATAGGGGGATATGAGAATCTGAAGATGAACTTTCTGGTGTTGAAGCTGGTTCAACAGGGCGAGCAGTATAAGAGGTTGTGTAACTCTTATACTGTAGTAAATATGAAGCAGATCTAATATGCTCGTCAGCAATGGTCTTATGCAAATTCCAGATAAGTTTCAAATGCTTGATATTCACTTCTGACTCTTTTGGAGTTTTTCTTTTGCTATCAACTGCAAATAAATACATAATGGAATATCAGTCATACATTTTGTCAAACATGATGAAAGCATAATTTCATAAGTAAAATAAAATGAAAAATAAACCTATCCCATTGCCGTATGGGGGGCATCTGGGACCGTTGTATACTTCATTCCCAGATAAAGGCGCATGTTGCCAATTTTTTATGACCAACCCATGCTCAAAATAATCCCTATTTGAGTCAGGGAGATTAACTACAAGAGCCCTATTCAAATACCTAGTTTTTAAATAATAAATATTATCTAGAACAGCCCATTTATAACAAAACATAATTTCAGGGATCCCAATACGAGTCCCATGAGTTAGATTTAATTTGTGCACCCCGTTAATTATTCTCCATGAATTGGGGGCTATTTTTGCAGGAACAAGATCAAAATATTGACAAAACTCAAGACATAATGAGTTTGGTGGAAAGGAAAAACCGCATTCAGCAACAAAAAGACTGGGGAACCAATGTCCCTCAGCCAATCGAAAGTAATCTAAAGGCTCAGAAAGAACCTCTAAAGTTACCCACGAAGGAATGGAAAAATCAGAACGGAATTTCTCAACAGACTCCACGATATAAACCATATTGAATAAAAGAGATACAGAAGAAAGGAAGAATATCTTACAGAAAGAAAGGAGGTATGTTGGCAACGAACGGAAACAAGGATGAACGCACAAGAGAGAAGAAGAGAATAGAAAGCTTGAATGCAGAAAATGGAAAACGTAGACGACGGTATAGTTACCAAAGAAGTTTAAATACTTTGCATTGGGAAGCGGCGAAAGAAATGATTACCAAAAAGAAACTACTAAACGTCCGGCGGCTAAGAAGACAAAATTTGCACAAATATCAAAGCGCTTATAAAAAAGGCGGAAACTGCGAAATAAGAAGGAAATTTGAATACAATGTTCCTGAAACCCGGGAAGGACATTTAATATTGCCATATACCGAGAAAGAATGTTCCATACTCTTCAAAGTTCAAAATATGAAACATTGGGGGCTTCTGTTGATACCAAAATTAATATGCTGATGTGGACGAATAAGATGAAGACATGTGTCAATTTACGTGGCATAATAGCATCGAGGAAGATCATTTCCCGACGAGCCATGCTTCTTTCCTAGCAACGAGAATACGCCGAGGAACTCTATCACACCGAGGAACTCTATCACACCGAGGAACTCTAACACACCGAGGAACTCTATAGCACCGAGGTACTCTAATGTTCCGAGGAACTCCTGATCAGCGAACAGCTATGGCGGTCCGAGCTGCATCTCGGTCGTATCATTAATTGCCAGATAATCAACAGCTCAGATATTCATTGAATGCTTATATTCTTGGCACGCACTCTGCATTAAATGTATTACCCTTTCATATGTATGTCATTTAATGTATCGAACCTTTCATGTACAGCCTCAAGGCTATAAATACCACGTATCATCCTCATTCAAGGGGACCGGAATTTCTTGAGAGAACTTGTAATCAAGAATTCCACAAACACTCAGCAATAACATAACAGTGGACGTAGGCTTTATTCCTAGCCGAACCACTTTAAAAATCTTTGTTTTATTTATTTATCTGTGATTGAAAAATTAGAGCGATCTAGTTTTTTTACATCAACACTCAATGTGTTTTATAATGTTTGTATTCTAAACTTTCCCATGAAAATTGTATAGTTCAGATGCGCGGTCTCATTTTGTTCACATGACAAATAACTTTCCCATGAAAACTGTATAATCAATTAGCTTTACTTTTTTCATTTTCATTTAATTGCAGGAAAGGTTCCTATGGATTATCAATCACAATCATCTATGCGGTCAAATGAGGCTGACTCATCTATGCTGTCAAACAAGGCTGATACATCAGCACATGATGTATTAACTTTACAACCAACGGATCAAATTTCTTTAAAATCTATCCAGCTGTTCCTCGAGCCCCCAAAATCGTTGCCACCTAGCTCTCCAAGACCACCGACATTAATGAACTGAATGATGAAAACTAAGGTTCTCCTTTTTACCATTTTTTATGCTGTAATTTCTGTTTTCACTTATCCTGACATGTCTTAGAAATTCAGGCCTATGAGATAAACATAGGTTGTTTAGATTACTTTTTGTAGGGAGATTTACTATTCCTATAGCATTCCAAAAAAAAATCATTAAGACCTAAGATTATATCTTTGTTGACTCTGAGTGGTTCTAGATTTTTTTCCTATTCTTTTTTGTTTCTTCATTGAGGACTTAAAAATCACGGGTTTAAATTCTGGAGCAGCGATGGCCTTATTTATATATGGTATCCCTTCCACAAATTCTTCCTCAGCGAGAGAGGCCTAATATTGCCTTAGAAATCTGGTAGCATTCTTCTTTGTCGCTACTATTACTCTTGCTGCTTCAGCTTCCAGTTCAAACTACATGATTTCAAAAGTCGTTCTCTACTTCATGTACAAAATCAAGTACTTTTCTCTGAATCTTTGTTGTCACTGTTTTCTAAAAATAATTATAATACATCATAATGTTTGGTGTCAGCAATACCAATTGGATACGTGTACATCATAATGTTTGGTGTCACTATTTTCTGCTACTAAAATTAGTTTAAAAGAACTTATAATTTAATTAAATGGTTATTCTTTTCTTTTATTACCTCCATAATTGGGGAAAGGGAATATTATCTCACGACTTTTTATACACTTTGGTACATGTTTATAAGAAACTAAATGATATGTAGGTGTTAACTTTGTGTTTTAAATTTCATCAGTGCTCACGGCCGATGGATTCGCTTCCGTGTTTCAACTTTTATCTTGGTGGATTTGATGTTGTTATCTTAGTGGATTTGATACTGTTATCTCATGAATGATATTTTAATACATGTCCAGATTTATCCAATTTATTATTTTATGGGATTTTGTTTTTTCTAAAGTGTAATCGGGTGGTACTTTAAAGATTTTGGTTATTGTTTTTTCAGGATGCAGCGATGGAGTAAAGAGGGATGAAAGAAATTGATAGAATGCCGGGAAAAGAGAAATAAAGGAAATATGCAGGTTGATTGGTTTGGGTAGTACACTATTGAGATAATAGTGATTTTGAATCAACAAACTTAATCTTTGGTTCTTCTCGGGAAGAACAAAGATGCAAATGCCATTGTCTTCACATTTATCTTCTTTACATGCCTATGAGTACTAAACATTTGGTTTCGTTTTTCCATGAACATTTATAGATCTTGATTGCATTAAATGTTGAAGTGAGTGTACTTTATTCTAACTCATCTTCATGATGACAATTCTTAGATTTCTCAAATTTTCTCATGTATTGAGATGAATTTCATATGTATTTCGATGAATTTTACATTAATATAATTTGATCCATTAAATTTCATTGGGCTCATTATGTAGATGCGTATTAGTTTTGTTGCGGACTATTTGTACTTTTATTTCTTAAACAGGGTAGTGGATGGTCCTATAAACTAAGGAAATTTTGTCAATATTTTCTAAATTTTTTTACGTATTGGTGTTGTGAGAAATAGTTTCCGACCTAGAACTATTTAATGGATTTGATGATTACACTATTGTTAATGTGATTGTGTGTATGTTTAATTGAGTGGTTTTATTGTTAATTGCAAATCTTTGTTATTTAGATTTGTAAGTGTGCATGTCGTAGACCTTGGTTCAATTGTATGCTTAGGTGTGTCTTTTGATGGGGTGTTGTGGTAGCTGGCGATGGTGTCGTTTTGTAAGTCCAAGTATTAATATTGGGGGTAAATTTATCGTTGTGCCTTCAGGCACGGGCATACCCTAATATATATATATATATATTATAGATGGTTGCGCAATGTGGATGAATCCACTGGCTTGGGGAGCAGGGAGAGTATAGTCCCCAAGCCATAGCGTTCGGGTTCAGGAGTGAGACGAATGGTGCCAAATTCGAATTCACTATCGTGGGAAACTATGGCCGCCTCCACAATGATTGTATATTTTGTTCTAAAATGGGGACCTAACCGTATCAGGGTTTCGGGTGGATGAGAATACCCGGTTATGATAGCATCTAGAGATTACCCGATGAGTGGCTACTCGGGGAAAAAGTTATATACATATCTACGGCATATACGTGTGAATGTTGTAGTATGATTTCATATATATGGTATAAGTATATGGGGGTTAGTACATGATGGAAATCGTATTAATTATATAACTTGTGAAACGATTATATGGTGTTTAATAGGAAATAATGCTTTTTGTAAGTTAATGTGCATAATAACTTAATAAGAAAATATTATACTCACTCTGGGTGTATTATTGGGGCAAGTAGTATAGTATTTGGGAAAGGCTAGTTACGAGGGAAGTGGCAAGGAACATTAAGTTTAATCCGTTAGGCGTGCACATTAGTTGAGGGGTGAGGTAAACTCAAGGGAGTGCAAGATACTAATTTAAATATGAAGAGCATTTACATATTTATTTCTTGCATTTAAATTCACTTACTAAATGTTTTTAAATGTTTTTGGGGGCTAACCCTTACATATGGATCTTGTTAGTTGTACTTTTTGACTTGTACTTTTATATTCGGTCTTGGAATGTATTGAGGTACTTTATATTCGCATTTGTGGATGGCTTGTAGTCGACGTTGTTTGATACACTATTATAATTACTTTGTGGCATTTTTTAGTTTTATTATTCTCGTATTAGATTGTTTGTTGTTCTATTATATTATTTTGTTGGATTAATAAAGAAAAAACATTTGGCATCCGCTTAATAAATGACTAATTGGTTAGTAATTAATGAATCAACGACTGTGATGCTAAGAATGAACCAGATAAGATTCCTATTTAATTTGATATAGGACCGATCACCAGGTATTTTATTAGGCGGGTTGTCACAGATGGTATCAATGCACCAGGTTCTAGTGTCCTTAGAATCTGTGAAGATTTTCATATTTTCACGTAGCGTTCTTTGATATAGAGGCTTATTATAGGATTGTTGTATTCATTCACGTATGCGATTTATGTTCTCCTACCATAGGGTATTGTTCATGTGATTCATATACAGCTTCGATCAAGCGTGGTAGATCGAACATTTTAGAACAACCAATGTGGGACGTTAGAAGGATTGCAGGAGGGAGGACTCAACAGAATCCATGGGGTATTCTAGAAATAGTGACGCGATAGGAGTCACCATGATAACTGTTCGAATAATTGAAGTTGGAGAAACCGCTAGGGTGCAGTAGTTGCCCCGAGAACCATTGGAAAGGATGATGGTGCAAATTTAAAACCCTAGGTGTAGATGACAAGGGGTGAGGGTCGAAGAAAATTTTATTTTGAACAATCCGCTAGGATTAGAGGGAGGTGCAGAAGAGTGATTTACCAGTGGGTAGAGAACATACAATTGGGATGACATGTGGGGGAAGTGGAGTGTCACTCAAGCTAAAATTTTAGGCAAGGAAGTTTACTTTTAGAAGCAGTATAGGGTGATGGGATCCAGTCACTACATTTATGGGGAAATAATTTGAATAACAAGGAATTAAGGGTGCGGATTATTATGAAATCTCTTACTAGTGGTTAAGTATTGAGGCAAGGAAAATTTTAGAAATTTTCCAAAAAGGGTCGGACAGTGGCTGAATGGGAAGGAAAGTTGATGGAATTCGCAAACTTCATAATCGATGAGAGGGATACGAATAATCAAATAATGTTTGTAAGTTGATTAGACCCGTTGGGTACAGTGTACAAGCATGGATAGGAAATATAAATAGGATGGTATATATCGTTGTCGTTAATGTGGTACAATTACAATTGACATCAATGCTCTCGAGAGAGGGGAGCTAAGAGAGTTGAAAAATCCATCATAAGAGTAAGATTAAATTTTTAGTGCGAGTAAGATCCCAAGGGAAGGAATACCCAGTAGAGGACCCAAATTAATAATTGAGATCAATGAAATCTCCACCGAGTGACGATCGGTTTAGTTAGGACCATCAGGTCCAGTAACCCGTCTATTGGATTGGCGAATCCAAAAAGACATTTCGAGTAACCAACAGGGTCAAGACTATCAGGCCATGAGAAGGACAACCTCAACATGGCCGGTGGGGCCAGAGGAAGGAGAAAGCGGGGATGACACATAGAGGTGTCATATGTGTAAAAGAGTAGAAACACATGGATGGATTTTGTCCGAAGAAAGTCAGGGGACAGGAGCTAGATGCCTAGTAGTAGCATCGGTTGGAGAAGTTTTTGGTTTGGTTAGGACATGGGTGTTATGTCTAATAACCGTTGAGTCTGTAGTATTGTGGGAAATTGAAACTACAAATTTCATTCCGAGATGATTGGGTTATGTTGTATGTGATACAAGAGGGTCACAATAATGTATTTATACTAGATTCGCATGAGAAATGGATTTAGTGAAAGTATCGTTAATATTACTAGTATGTGTATTCTTACCATGGAGTATCGGGGTACACTTCAGTTCCACCTGAAAGGAATGGTGGGTACATTGAGACAATGTAGTTCTTAAAGACTGGCTCCTTTGATAGGTAAAAATTTAGGTATGGTTTCGTCTAGGGTATGGATGGGTTCGTAATGGCGGGAGATCATAGTAGGGCTATCATATTCGTTGTTTCAGTTTCGGATGTATATTATCTTGAGATGTCTCACTTAGAAGAGGGTTGAGCAATATCATAGAGGCAATATTATGTAAAGTAGGACTCATAGAGTGTAGTTGTCTAGTTATGTTGGATCCCAGTGCGTAGGACTTTTAGTGATGAGATTCAAGGGATGTAGGGTTGTCGTGGAGCAGAGAGATTTAACTCGTTATTAATATTTAGCGCTGAGGGATTAATGATAGTACAAGCGCTGTAGTATATGACTCCTTTAGAGACGTGGGAGTCCATGATAGACTTGTGAGTATAGGGCAAGGTTTGAGATTCCCCGGAGTATGCTTTGGGTTCTATGGAATTCAAGGACCAACGATTCTGAGGAATAATGCACTAGGGAAAGTTCTTTTGGACTTTGTTGGGAAGTGTAGTACGCATAAGCCTTAATAAAATGTCGAAAGTGTGAAGATGGCATTGGATTCTAGGACATTGGATTTAACGATAATTGGTGAACGTGTGGAGAAAATACGTTGAGCAGAAAGCCACTAAGAGATAGGGATAGTGGAGCCGAAAAGTGTTGAGAAAGAAACACTGCGAAGCTTTGACACCAAAAGTTACTAGGTTGCACATATTGTTATGGGTTTTGTGTGATTTATTTTAGCCACTTTTGCCATCGCACTAACCCTTAGGTATGGGAATAAGGGATTATTTTGTGGATCTCACATCGATAATAAAGGTGGGGTAATATCGGAGATAATCGAATGGTAATGAGTAAGTCATCGAAAATATTTGGAGGATATAGCCTCGCCGATAATGCGGGGGCCAAAATTGAGACAAATATGGTTACGTAATTAATGATCGGATGCTTATGAAATTAGGTTCGAGTTAGAGGGTGTATGGGAACCCTGTGAGGAGTCAGAACCCCTACTCTGCAGATACTTAGCTGATTTAGGGAGAAGACGCAAAGGCAATGATTTGGGAATATTCCGAGGGAATGGGAACAAGTGGTTCCCCGAATTATGGAATAATTAAGCATGGATATTTTTAGAAATGATAGTGGGTGAATCACAACCTATGGTGTGCTATCACTAGGATTCGTGAGTGCGAAGAATATTAGTGGATGTGTTGACCGTAATAGCCAAAATTTATATATTAAGTACTATAGGATAGCGGGGATTCCTTGGTGTTAACCACGTGAGGGTGGGGGTTACACTAGGAGGATAGTTGTATAATATGGGATATTTCTACTTTCGAGGATTATGGGAGTAGCGTGGATGTCTTTCCAAGTTTCAACGATGTAGCTATAGTTATGGCTATAGTGAATAGCTCTAGTAAGACTGAGTGTAAGCGGTACCAGGGTATGAATTATCGTTGCTAGGTATCACCTGAGAGAGGTTCTAACGTATATATATGGTAATGTATGATTAATTGTGTTGCATGTTAATGTACTAATATTGTTAAATTGAAATCTCGGGGAGTAGGGACATTTCTGTTGTCACTCCGAGTAGTTGGACTTATTATCGAGCGGGAAGATATAGCTCGGGTTTTACTTTCACGCAAGGAAACTAGTGATAGTAAGGGCACGCTAGTATGTGTTGTCTTTTTACATTAGAGTGGATATGTATAATTTTATTTCGAGAGAGGGGTATTTGGAATTTTATAACTGTGGGATTGAAGTTTTAATACGATTTAAGTGTTGATAAAAACGGGTTTCATTTCATATGGTTAAACATGGGCACAGAGTGTATGGGCGCCCTTGCTAATTTATCTGATTGTTAGCAATAATTCGCTATTAAAATTGGGTGAGGATGGGAGCATTACCTTCCTTTGGTGGAGTTCGCATCTAACAACTCGTACCAATTTACTATACGCATGTCCCCATTTGAGGCATTGTATGGTATGCCTTGTCGCTCACCAGCTAGTTGGTTGGAGGTGGGGGGAAACAAACTTTTGGGGCCAGAGATGATTCAGGATATGTCCGCTAAGATTGAGTTAATTCAGGGGCGTATCCATACATCCCAAGATAGACAAAATATCTACACAGATGCGAATTTGAAGCATGTAGAGTTAGAGATCGGGGATCAGGTGTTAGTGCGGGTATCCCCTATGAAAGGGGAGATAAGATTTGGTAAAAAGGGGAAGTTAGCTCCAAGGTATGTTGGCCCTTTCCCCATCATTGAGAGAGTTGGACCGGTAGTGTACCATTTAGAATTGCCCAATCATCTTCAGCGTCTCTATGATGTATTTCATGTTGCTCCGTTGAAGAAATATAAGAGTAGTCCAAGGGCATTTTGGCATGTCCCACTTGAGGAAATAGATTTGCATCCCGATATTTCTTACGAGGAGAGACCAGTAGCAATCTTAGACCGCAGTGAGCACAAGTTACGATCAAAAGTAGTACCGCTTATTCGGGTTCAGTGGGGTCATCATAGTGCGGATGAGTCCACTTGGGAGCATGAGGAGGTCATGCGGGAACAGTATCTAGAGCTATTTACTTCAGGTATGTTCGAATTTTGAGGACGAAATTCCCTTGTAGGGGGGAAGTATGTAACACCTCGTAATTTTTGGGTAATTAATTTAATTAATTAATTTAGTAATTAGAGATCCTTAATTAATGAGAATTAATTAATGGGAATAATTAAAAGTAAATATATTTAATAAAGTTAACGAGTGAGAAGTAAATTTTAGAAATTTATTCCGGATGACGATTTTAAGTGGGCGATTGAGTTCGGTAGGGTCAAAATAATCCAAAAGATGTGGGTACATACATATATTGGGTATTGGGTTCCAATTACACATGTGTGAACTTAATAAAGAGAGTTTGGGCCGTTTTAATTAGGTCCCATAGGCCCAAAACATCAATAGTATTTTAACCCTAAGATATGTAAGGGTTTAGGATTATTAAATCATATTAGAAGACTAAAGGGAGAAAAGAAAGCGAGAGCTAAAGGAAAAGTGAATTTGGGGATCTTGAAGAGGAAATTGCAATTCAACTTCATCTTTCAAAGCCCTAGATCATCTTCGTTAAGACAAGTGATTTAAATTTTGAGTATTAAATTGTATATTGCTATTCATATCATAAGAGGTGGGATCCAATTAAAATTCTAGGGTTAGTCCTTGGATAAATTAGGGTTTTCTCCTTATAAGGATTATAAATCTGTAGATGATTTATTAATTGATGCATTTGATGATTGAGGATTTAAAAATTGATGAGAATATTAGGGCTATAATTGTTGAAATGAAGGAAGGGACTTAGGATGAACTTGGGGAACGCTTCTGTAGAAACCTGTTCTAAACAAGGGTTTTAAATTCATCAATGGCGGACTGGGTTTATGCAGAAGCAAGAGAGGAGGAATTACCATAGTCGTTCGAATGACATGGTAATTCGTTCGAACGAGATCCACTGTCGTTCCAACAATAGGGCTTTTCGTTCAAACCACCTCTGATGGTTGCCAGATTTCTGAGATCCCCTGGTTCAGACCTGCTGTGTTAAAAATAGTAATTTTTACCCAATTGAAATTGTGAAATTTAATATTGAATTAGGGTTAATATGCGAATACTTAACCTTGGCATTTATTTGACTAAATTTCATGATATTGATGAAGGTTCATGATTTAGTATATTATAATCTTGTCGTTTAAAGTATTGTAGAAACTTAAAGGGTGGACTAGAGACACTTAATTTTGGGTCAAGAAATAGGGAGTCCGGTTATACTTGAAAAGGAGTTACATTAAGATAAGGGAAATTATTGTGTAAATAAAAATAATAAGGAAGTCGGGGCGTATACTTAAATATTTAAGGCTTGGGTACGAGCATGATACTCTAATACCCTGGATTTCTATATATGTCGGTGTGTAGTGTATATATATATATATGTGTGTGTGTGTGTGTGTGTGTGTGTGTGTGTGTGAATAATATATATATCAAAGCAATACCAATAAATGCTATCATAGGAGGTTGTGCGATGTGGGTGAATCCCCTGGCTTGAGTAGCAGGGTGTGTATAGTCCCCAGGCCATAGCGTTCGGGTTCAGGAGTGAGACGAATGGTGCCAAATTCGAATTCACTACCGTGGGAAACTATGGCCGCCTCCACAGTGATTGTATATTTTGTTCTGAAATGGAGAGCTAATCGTATCAGGGTTTCGGGTGGATGAGAATACCCGGTTATGATAACATCTAGAGAATACCATATGAGTGCCTTCTCGGGGGAATAGTTATATTCATATCTACGGCATATACGTGTGAATGTTGTAGTATGATTTCGCATATATGGTATAAGTATATACGGGTTAGTACATGATGGAAATCGTATTAATTATATAACTTGTGAAACGCTTATATGGTGTTTAATGGGAAATGATGCTTTTTGTAAGTTAATGTGCATAATAACTTAATAAGTAAAATAATATACTCACTTGGGGTGTATTAGTGGGGTAATTAGTATAGTATTTGGGAAAGACTAGTTACGAGGAAAGTGGCTAGGAACATTAGGTTTAATCCGTTAGGCGTGCACATTAGTTGAGGGGTGAGGTAAACTCAAAGGAGTGCGCGACACTAATTTAAATATGAAGAGCATTCACATATTTATTTCTTGCCTTTAAATTCACTTCCTAAATGTTTTTAAATGTTATCGGGTGCTAACCCTTGCTATAAAATATTTTCAAAAACCTTTTAGGTGTCCTCCCTCAAGGACGGCAGGCATGATTCCTTCCTATAGGGTACGTGGCTGCAACTATGTGGAATGTTCTGGTATCTTTGATGTAGTCACTTGTATCACATTGTCTTGTATAGGGATCTTTTCAGTTGTATTTTTGGACTTGTACTTTTATATTCGGTCCTGGCATGTATTGAGGTACTTTATATTCACATTTGTGGATGGCTTGTAGTCGACGTTGTTCGACAGACTATTGTACTTACTTTGTGGCATGTTTTATTTTTATTCTCGTATTAGATTGTTTGCTGTTCTATTATATTATTTTATTGGATTAACAAATATAAATATTTGGCATCCGCTTAATAAACGACTAGGTGGTTAGTAATTAATGAATCAACGACAGTGATGCTAAGAATAAACCATATGAGATTCCTGTTTAATTTGATATAGGGTTGATCAACAGGTATTTTATTAGGCGGGGTGTCACAAATATCTCTATCGAGCTGATGGGGAAGACAATCTCGCTTTCGCTCATTGACAACGGATCATCATTTAATGTTCGCCAATTAAGAATCCTCAATTGCCTAGGATTTAAAATAATCATCCTTGCTCCAACTTCCATCGCGATGTGTTCTTGTGACAATACTCGTCCAGCGATAATGGGATCCGTAAAGCTTGTAATAGGGGTTGGCCCTATAAATCTTGTTCTTGAATTTCAAGTCATCGACAAACCAGCTTGTTTCAACCTACTACTTAGTCGAACAAGGCTTCATCGCATTAAGAGGGTATCCTCCTCTCTCCATATGAAAAATTATTTTTTTTCACCAAGGGGCAGGTCATCACAATTTTGGGCGATGATGATAATACCGAGAATGTGAGAACTAGTAACCCAGTACTAGAGATACAATATATGGAGAATTATGAGTCGAACCACTTACGCTCCCAGATGATTTCAAAGATAGACTATGTATAGAGCACAACCCTTACGACAATGTCAACGTGATACAGATATTCAAAAATATGCACTTCATGCCTGGACTGGTTCTAGGATGATGACAATAGGGAAGACTGGAACCTATGGTGTTGAAGAAGGATTTTCCTCCATGTGGCCTTGTTTATTAACCCTCATATAGGAACTCAAAATGTTTCACCAACTTTTATTGAATAGAAGGCTAGAAAGTGTCAAGATTGTTTCAGGAGATTCCTTGAACAGAAGATTCATCAAAGAGGGTGAAGATTTCCCTTTTTTGGTTTTCCTTAACCATGATATGATCAAATTAATGAAGACAGAATTATTATAATCTAGGTTCTAGTAGCCAATTGTGCGAGATTGTGATAGGGTCCACCCTTGATGAATATGAGCGCGTGCTACTCGAATAACTGTTGAAGTCATTTATGAACGTCCTCGCATGGTCCTACAAAGGCATGCTCAACATTGATCTCGAGATTGCCCAATATAAGATTTCGACTCTCTCGAAATGAAAACCGATAGAGCAGAAACTTTGAAAGTTTCATACCAAAGGGTCGCTCAAGTTTAAGGAAGACGTGGTCAAACAGTTGAACGTGGGCTTCATTCGAGTGATCAAATATCCCACATGGTTAGCCAACATCGTACCCGTACCAAAATCAGGAGGAAAGTTTCATATGTGCGTTGATTATCTAGATTTGAACAAGGTCAATCCAAAGGATGATTAATCGCTACCCAATATCAACATGATTAAGGAAAAAATTAGCCAGGTATGCTCTCAAATCTTTTGTTGATGGTTTTGCCAAATACAATCAGATCAAGATGCACCCTAATCATCAACAAAATCTGCATTCATCACTCATTGGGGAACCTTCTGTTACACGGTTATGCCATTCAATCTAAAAAATGTAGGGATTACCTACCAAAGGGCCGCCACAACCATCTTGCATGATCTAATACACAAAGAAGTTTAGGTCTACTTGGATGATATGATTATAAAGTCTAGGACTGGAGAAGGTCATGTTCCCGCTCTCCATAAGTTCTTCGAACGACTGCGATAATACCAAATGCAACTTAACCTGAAGAAATATGTTTTTGGCATTACCAAAGGAAAGCTTTTAGGATTTACGGTTAGCGAGAAGGGGATTGAAGCAGATCCTGCCAACCTAAAAGTCGTACTCAAAATGCCACCATCCTAAACGGAGAAAGAAGTTTGGAGATTCTTGGGAAAATTATATTATATCAGCCGATTCATCATCCAATTGAATTCTATTTATGAACCCATCTTTAAACTATTTCGAAAATATTTCACCAAAGTTTGGAATGAATATTGTCATGAAGCCTTTGATCGAATCAAGAAGTACCTTACCCGACCTCCGGTACTCATGCCATCGCATCCTGATCTCCATCTACTCTTATAATCAACTATAACAAGCACCACATTTGGGGATTTTCTAGACCAATACATTGAAGAATCGTGTAAAGAGAGACCATCTACTATGCCAGCCACAAGTTAGTCGAATACGAAGTCAATAACACTGTCTTCGAAATGGCATGTGTTGCCCTTGTGTGGGTGACTAAAAAATTACAACATTACATGCTCGCTTTACCTATAAGTATTGTGTCCCGAATGGATCCTATCAAATACCGGCTAAAAAAACCTTTCATGTCTAGCCGAATGGCTCGATGGTTTATGTTATTAGCCGAATTCAATATTATGTATGCCACACAGAAAGCCATAAAATGAGGAGCTATCTCTTACTACCTTACTTATCATCATATGGAAGAAGCTGATGTTTAGATCTCTGAATTCCTAGATGAAAAGATCCTTTGCACCTCTCAGGAAGACATCCAATGGAAAATGTTCTTTGACGGTGCCGCCAATAAAAAAATATGGCATTGGGATACTCCTAATCGCCCCTAATGACTCTGACACTCCCATTTCCATCAAGTTAGATTTTACCTACACCTTAGCCTCCATATTAAACATGCCTGAGGGAATAACAATGGCCCCTTTCCTAATCTAGAAACAAGTAAAATCTACCCACGACGACCACATTGAGCTCGTCGCAGAAGAGGATCCTGATATGGTAGAGTGTTGGAATTACGATATTTGGCACCTCCTCAAGATGAAAAGTACCCCCAGGATTCTAATAAGAAAGACCAAGAAATCTTCTACAAGTTGGTTTCCCAGTACATTATCTGTGATAAAACACTATTCAAGAGAAACTTTGATGGAACCCACTGAGATGATGCAGAAAATCCACAGCGAGAATGCTGACCCCGTATGAATAGACATATGCTTGCAAAGAATATTATTTAATAGGGTTATTATTGGACTACCATGGTTCAAGATTGTATCGCCTATGTTTGGAGATTCCTTAAATGGTAACACTTTTCCAATCTCCAACACTTGCCTCCTAGGGATTTATCTAACATGACCTCTCCATGGTTGTTATCCACATGGGACATTGATATCATATGGAAAGTTACACCAAAAACCTCCAATGGGCACGAGTTCATCCTAGTTTCCAATGATTACTTCACCAAATGGGTCGAATTCGAGTCATACGCAGTGCTGAATGCCAAAATGGTAGCCAAGTTCATTCGGAAGAACATCGTCTGTCGATTTCGGACCCCGCATGAGCTAGTCTGGGACAACTGGTTACATTTCGAGGTAGAAGTCATAGAATTAGTCGAGGAGTATGGGATTCATGTACAAAAATATTCTTCCTACCTACCATAAACCAACAGTGTAGTTAAAGTCACTAATAAGAACCTCAAAGCAATCATCAGTAAGATGACCGAGAGTTAGAGAAATTGTGCTGATCGAATACTTTACGCCCTTTGGGGATACCATACTTTAGTTTGAGCATCAACTGGGGCTACCCCTTACTCTCTAGTATATGACATGAAAGCAGTCCTACCTATTGAACTAGATATACCTTCACTACGAGTAATGCTTAAAAGAAAAGTCAGCGAAGAAGACTGGAATCAGATCTGTCTTCATGAGTTATCCCCCTTGGACGAAAGGAGACTAAACTCTTTATATCATATCTAGGGTTACCATTTCTAGATACCGTGATCTTTCAATAGGAGAGTCAAGGACCGTGGTGTTCGAGAAGGGGACTTATCCCTCA
The DNA here is from genome assembly GCA_949130495.1 of Sambucus nigra. Lineage (NCBI taxonomy): Eukaryota > Viridiplantae > Streptophyta > Magnoliopsida > Dipsacales > Adoxaceae > Sambucus > Sambucus nigra. The sequence continues at coordinate 316,459,444 of OX422208.1, read as the reverse complement.
AAGAAATCATAGAACCCGTCTGGATCCCAGATGGAAATTCGAGACAGCTAGAGTGGCCCCTACATCGTGAAGAAGATCATGTCCGGTGGCACTGCTATGCTCATTGACCGTGACGGAGAAGAGATGGCCCAACCAATCAATATGGATCATCTCAAGCAATTCTACCCTTAGTTCGAAATCTCAAAGCGCTATGACTCCTCTTATTCCCGTTTTATTCTAAAAAATGTTCATTTCCCTCTACTTAGAACTATGTGGGTCCTGAATTTTTTTTAAAACCCCCATAGATATGTAGGCAACTCATACGCTTTACATGGGCACGATTCCTTTCTTTTTCAAAAAATGTTATTCTCTTCTTACCCTGAGGACGACAATTCATTTTATTATTTACTTGAACGTAAGGATTATGTATACCTTAGCAATTGATATAGATAATTCAAATGTAAAACTCATTAAGAGGCACATCAATATAATTGAAATCCTTTTTTATTCCATTATGGGAAAATTCAGTACGGTTACATAAAATATTAGCTTAGGGAGTCAAAGAACGACCCCCTCACCAACCTAACTGTCCTAAAATAAACTAAACCAAATTACTCGTAAACAAACTAACCAAACCTTCCCAATTTATTCCCATAACCACATATATAACCAAACACTTAAAAGCTTCACACATAACCTGCTTCAAAACTACCATCAGCTTCACCCTACCCGCAGTTACCAGAAAATCCAGCCCCATCATTATCTACGTCTTGAGGTCCCCAAAATTTCCTTGCTTGGATAGTATATCGAATGCGCTCCATGGAATGGTAATCCCGGACCAGCTTAGGAAAAACCACTATGCCTCCCTCTATGGTGTCAAACATGGCAATCCATATCTGTCCGGTCTCCTCGGCCAATATCTTAGCCACTACCCTCCTCCACAACCATTTTATATAGACCATAAAAACATGACAAACTCCTCCATGAGATTGGTAAGTCGGCTCTCCCATAAAATCCTAATCCCATGAGAATGTCTTTCATCAAATCCTCCATAGGGAAGAAGTCCAAGATACGGGAGGGCACAATCTGCTCCTATCCAACTTGACGAAGGAGACGCCAATGAAAATAGAAGGAGGTATTTTGGAGTCCAACTAATCGAACATAATGGTATTCCCCCAATTTCAGAATGGGCTACAGCTCCACCCACTAGGGCACCGACTAGTGCAGACATCGAGCTCTGTTCTTAACAAACTAGTTTACCCAATTCTTCAAAGTCGGGCCTAAGATGATGAAATAACGAGTGAAAAAAAAATTCATAGATATGAGGGATAGTTAGGGGGGATCCCTAAGCGGAATCTCTCAGACAACGACATGAATAGCATAACTGGGCTACCTCCCAGAAAATCAGAACGACCTTCTCGCCAAGCATCTAGACCGTTCAGTGTCTTTGCTAGTATCACTGTCACAGGATTGCGATGATATGATATCCACATAGTAATGGAAGCAATTTTAGGGTACACTAGTAGGACTTCAGTCACCAATATTAGTTTCGAAGTTAAGCCAAGGGTGACGGTGCCAAAATAGTCTGCATCATTGACATCCCACAGACATACCGGCTACAGCATAGCTGGGAGGGAGATTATTCCTCTAGTAACCAAATGACCGAGCTGCCGATGGTTAGATATGGAGAAATTTTTTCAACAGTGCCCGAGGTGACATTTAGAATTCAGGCACGACCACTGCCACACTGGGATTTACCCCTAACATATAAAAAAACTTCTTGTCAATCGGGCAAATTTCGTTCAAGCCAAAGCAAAAAACATGATCCTTGGGGTACCAAAATTATATTACCGCCGTCAACATCTTCCTGTCAATGGGATGGTTGCGCCACAAGCAAACCCGACGTAGGAACACATAGCCTGTAAATTCTCAAGATAAGAAGAAAATTCTGCACTTATGGGAAGGGCCATTTTGGAAAATAACAAGATACAATCAAGAAATACGCAAGAGAAAGAAAATATGAACGGGTGAAGAAAAACTCTCCACCTTACCTCCTTTTGAACTTGAAAACTTGTCTAAATATAAGGATCCAACAAAATTCGGATGGAACTCTACCCCCATCAAGGATAAAGTAGCTAAAGAAAGTGCAATCAAAGCCTTGGGGTGATTTGATTGGATTGAATTGCCAATAGGTGGGATAAGGGGTATGTGGATCGGCATCCCCCTATTGTTAGAAAATTCCATTTTTCCTTTCTATCAAAATAAAAGACTCAATTTATATTCCAAAAGAATTCATAATTTTTTCTCTCCTTGTATTTTTAGCACATCATGTTTTAAAATAAATTTTCTTTTAAGTAATTTTAATCCTTTTTATAGTCTAAGTAATTAAAGTAAAGAATGCATGCAGATTAAGTCATTCAAGAAAAGATAAAAAAATAAACCCCCATCCATTTCATATAGATGTGTTTCCATCGTTATATATTTTTTGCAGAAAAAGATGAAGAAAACCAGTGGGACTCAGCCTGATACCCCCCAAAACTTTCTCTATCTCTACGATCCCCCATCCTCGTGACACACGTGCTTCCCCCAGCGATGAGCTGAGGAGCCTCCACTACTTGATCTAAGTCCGTTCTCAAATGAAGTATATGGCACAAAATAGGAAAGAACCGACATCAAATCCCAGATATTAGCTGTCGCAGAAGGCACCCAGTCCCGGATGTCCCTCCGTCAGGTAATCGACACCCGAACAGGCTGAAAGAAAAAAAAAGCAAATCAATCAGTCTGAAGCAAAGTAGAAATCAGAAAAACAAAAGACAAAGGGCAAAAATATACCTTTGGTTGAAGGACATCCTCCGTCAGCCCTAACACCTCCATGTCCATCGCGTTGGGGCGATACAGTATACTTATCGATCCTACCTAGGAAGTTGATATTATAAGAAGGAGGAGCAAGTCGAAGAAATGGAACCTCTAACATCGCCACCACTGCTGACGTCGACGCACCACTAGCGCCGTGGGTAAACCCCACTAGCGGACTCGTATCCCTTCCTGAAGTCGTAGGAGGCGGAGGAATATTCACCACACCGTAGATACAAGACAGCATGACCCAACTCATCATGAAATCAGATAGTCGTAAGTCACCATTTTGTTCATATAAAAAGAATAGGGCTCGTTGATTATTGCTGCCACCCGAGCTTCCTTCGACATCTCTTGAATCTTCCTCATATATATCGAGGGCATCGCTAATGAAATTTCCACCTCGTCCTCCACAATTTATCAGAAAACTCTCTCTCATAGATACCAAGAGTAGACAAACTCATGAGCCAACAGTCGGCACATCTGCGCGTGCATCCCGATCACTTTCGTGTGCTGGATGGCCTTCCCCCAGGGATAGAAGGTCACCTACATCGTGATAAGAAAGCTTTGGTATCCCGTTGTTGTCAAAACCTCTCCAATCAAAATCCTTGAATAACTACAAATATGATCAAACTTTTATAGTTGTAAGTAAGGATGTTAATCCATCTCTAAGGAGTGAAACAAATGAGAAGTAACATAATTGATTTTTCTATTTAATTTCTTTTTAGATTTTTTTTACTTTTTCTATTTTTTTAGCTTTTATATTGAAATAATTTTCATGGGATGATGATATGACTAAACTAATGAAAGAGATATACTAAACTAGGATTAAATTCCAATGAAATAACTAAAAAGTGTAATGAAAACTAAGTGAAATATAAATAAATAAAATGTGAAATATAAGATGAGTGAGGAAATAAAAGTGAGGACTAACAAGGGATATGATTACACCATATATTATAGTTGGTATTATTAATTAATTCATTCAACTTAATTTTCCCAAGTTAGTATCAAAATGACAAATCAACTCTTATCACAAATGTAATTTTAATAATAACTTTATAGAAAATTAAATTCAACACTCCTACAACTCTTGAAAAATAGATCCAAACTTCATTTAATGAATCACCCTCTAGGATCGATTCATCAAAATTCATATAAATCATAGAAAATAAAAATTAGAATAGAAATTAAAGGTATAATACCACACTTGAGAAACACCTATCTCTAGTTCGATTCTAAAATGGGTATTATATCTCGAATTTTGAGTTTCTCTCGAAATTCTTTTGCCTCTCTCGAGACGTAAATCAAAATGTAAGAGAGCCAAGTTAATTATTAAAGGGACATTTAATATACATAGACTAATTAAAGTGGGATTAACATCAAATAATGGGATCACCCCACCCCTTGAAAGGGATTTCTAGCCTAACATGGTGATAAAACACAAAAAATGTAATATTATCAACAAATAAAGCATGAAGTTAAAAAAAATAGAGATAAGAGAACAAATATTAGAATCAAGTCTCCTTGAATTGCAAGTTAATCTCTAAACTCTTAAATAAAATTCAAACTCTCACAATTTAATCCTCACAACCTCTCTAAATAAAATAAAAATAAATAAATAAAACTATTTACAAAGGTGTTTATCTCTCTATTTTATTTCTATACTTGTATTTTAGGTCTCACTTTAGAGGCCTTCCTTGGTTTTATAATGTGTCATAAGGAGATAATGGGTAAAATAGGAAGGCTAGGGTGTGCATGGTAATGATGAGGTGTGAGAGGGGCATAAGGGTTAAATAGGGTGAGGGTAATGGGATAGTGGGGTGATGAGGTTATTTTATGAATAAGGGGTTAAATTTTAAGAGATGTGGGTTTTTGTTATTTTATTTCTGGTCTTTTGTTTAATTTGGGGATTTATATGCTGAATGGATTTAACAGAAGGTGTTGGAGACTTCGTGGGTTTTGGGTAGAAATGAAATCGGGTCAATGGGTAAATAGCTAGAAGTCATCTTCGGATTTGGGTCTGGGTATAAAGGTGGGAAAATTCGGGTCAAAGTAGCAGTGGGTCTTTGTTTCGGGTTAAGGAGTATGGACACGGGTTAACAAGGATATACATGGATTATATCATCCTAGACCAGAAAACCTATAACAAGGTAAGGAAAACCTAAATGTAAAGTATAAAAATTCATGGATAATAAGCATATAAAAAGAATATCAATCTTAGACAAAGATGAAAATACTCTAATACGCAAAGGGATATAACATTCATGTATACAAAAATCTAAACTAAACGGTATAGTATTTAAATATATTATTGGAAAATCAAACCAAAAGGGAATAATAAAAAAAAAACTATTTTTGATTTTTTTTCAAGATGTGAAAGTTAGGATAAATTTTAGAAAAGGGCAAATGAGTAAAATATAATCATTTACTAGAGATGATAATGATAGATAAACATAGAAGGATCTAAAGTATACAACCTAGAATAAGATAGTAAATATTAAATTTTCACATACCACTAAAGAGAAAAACATATCCAAAAATAGTCACAAGAGGTCTAAGGATAAAAGATACGTAATAAAAAAAATACCATATGGACTAGTAGAGTCTCTCTAACTAGTAGAGTTAAAGGTAATCAAAGAAGAATATATTTTGATATGTAAGGAAATTCTATCCAAAATGTTTCTCCTAATTCCACTCACAACTCACTCAGGAAATCCTTGGCATAGGTTTAACGGAAGGCACATTGGGTTTAGCTTTTGTCCATTCTTATGACCCTTTCTCCAATGGGGTCTTTTATTTTTCTTTCTACCAATAAATTTTCATCTACTTACTATTAAAATGTAACACCTCACGCATTCTGACAATCGAGGTAGCCAGCCGCCACCGCCAAACCATGTCGGGATCAATAAATAAGTTATCATTCTTAGCATGTGACAGAAATATAAGACATACAAAAGTTTATTAAAAAAAATAATAATCAAATTGATCCAATAAATATAACCATTCATGTAATAATAAATCCATCACCATGATAATCTTCAAAATAGATCCAACTTCAAATAAACATAAACTCAAATGAAATGATCCAACTATAAACATCCAACAAAAATCGTAACACAACTGTGGAACCGATTGGCCCACAAAATCCATAAATAAAATCGATGAATTAAAAGCAATCCTAATCTACTAAAGTAACTAAAAATAAATATCTGACTCCATCTCCAAGAATATTTCTAATCACTCCTATGCAGCTACTCTAGCGCTATACCTAAAATGATAGTTAACACAATGGGTCAGAGACCACTGCATGAATACTAGCTACTTTCCCCAATTAGGGTCCGTGAACCCAAACGGTAGCATTATACATGATAAACACCATAATAGAGTATTTTAATTTAAACGAGATATAAATATTAACATGCGAACAAAAATAACTATCACTATCTACCCACATAACTAGGTCACCCCATTATTCAAATTTAATTATCATGTGACAATAATTAACTAACTTTCATAATTTAATTTAATTAATCCATCTCATTTTATTTATGCGACACCAGTATAGACAGTTCACCTCTCCCGAGGCCTGCACATATTTTTAGCACTCTCAAATTTTTACACCACATACCTCTCACTATAGCCTGTTCGCCCAATTTCATTAGTCCTACACATATTGGAGAGGTTACATACACGATACATCACTATAGCCAATTCACCCATATTTTCTCAGCCCTGCACATATTGGTGACGCCAATACACATCCATGTTGCTATAGCCAGTTTGCCCCTTATTGTTAGTCCTGCACATATTGACGACGCCAATCCATTTTAATACCCTTTTATTATCTTAGGCATTAATACTTAATTTCTCATTATTTTATATTAGAACCACCCTATTATAGAGAATGAATCCTCAATCCTACCCTTAGTCCCATACTTAGAGTTCTCTAAAACACGAGCACGTCATACGCTAACATATATGATGAATTTTTACCTTTAATCTCCTCCTAGTCTCATGCCTAAGCTACCGAATCGGTGGAATGACATAAAAATCAGTCCCACCCTGGAATATCTCATCTATAAAAATCAACACTAACTAGTCTCATACCTATAAAGTGTTAACCACAATTAAGGCCTACTTACTAGTCCTATACCTAGAAAGCACTCCTAAAATTAAGGTGAGAGCATAATTACCCGAAAATCCCGTCATCCCCGCGGTGGACAATGTAATTGAAACAATAATTCACATAAGACAGTTATCAACAATTCTACCAATATCTCATAAGGTCACAAATAAATATAATTTCATACGCTCAATAAATTTCAAAATTAAACAACTTATTTTATGCAACTAATATAATTTCAAGATAATATAAGCTTATGGTGCACACAACAACAAAATTTCCCTTTTTATTACACTTACGAAATTTTATATGATTTCATGAGTTACTTCCAATTAGCACGTCATGTATGCTTTTCTACATGCAATTCTACATCCATATTAAAAAAAAATCAACCTCTACCCTAAGAACACAAGAGTTATAAGTCTTAGATCATGTTAAGATTTTTCATAAAAACAGTCCCACTATAGATTTTAGTTTTCCTAATTAAGGTTTCCAATTTATTTTAAGAAAAATATATAATTAAATGTTTAAGCGATATTTAAAATGCACATTACTAAAGAGAAAGAATAGAAGTATTCATGCCTGTAGAAAAGTTAGTTGAAAATTCTGATTAGATTGTTGCGTTCCTCTTAAAAAATTGATAAAGACTTGTTCTTGAACAATCTTGAGAAAACCAGTTTTGTGCCTTAAAAAATTCGGTTGAATCTTGATTTAATTTGGGGTTAGGGTTTGTAGATGAGAGGTATTAAAGATGTGGAAGATTTTTGGTTTAAAAGTTGGTGAAAAGGTTTTTAGAAAAGTCTAACCTCGAGTTATTTTTATATTAAAAAGAATAAGGATTTTAATTAACTCAAACTCTAAAAAAATCCAACAAACTTCCGACACTGACTAGGGCGAATCGATTCACCCTCCAAGCCGAATCGATTTAGATATGTTCAGGTCATCAGATCCCCCATATATATATATATATATATATATATATATATATATATATATATATATATATATATATATATATATTTAAAAACTCGATTTCTCCCTCGATTTCAAGTGCTAAAAATGTATATTTTATCTTATTCTCCATAAATAAAATCTAGCATATTCAAGTGCTAAAAATAATTAAGTCCAAAAAAATTATTTTTTCAAATTTTGAATTAAATTAAATTATTACCGATTCATAATTATCGGGTGTTATATAAAATTCATAGGATATTTTCCTTTTTAATGGTTACTAGAGTAAGTTTTAGTAAAGTTCACTTTATGTGGTATCTTAAGAACAACATGGAGATTGTGTTGAATTTTCTTCAACATAAAGAAAAAAATAAATGAACTTTATTTTTTAGAAAGATCAAACATAATATGTATATTAAATCCACTTATTTTCAATTTTAATTTTGAAAGACCTTATCACGAATTATGGTAAAAATGATGGTGGAAGCTTTAACAAAATTTATGGCAATAATTGAACTAGTTGCCTCAGACTATTTAAATCCCCAAGAATATATATATATATATATATATATATATATATATATATATATATATATATATATATATCTCATTAATTCCTTGGGTATGTGTGATAAACATATTCCCCATACTCTGTGATATATCCTTTAAATCCACTCTCAATATTGTGGTAAAGATCAAATCATCTTCACGAAATGAGATATTAACTTTCAAGGAATTATTTGCTTAGTTAAATTCTTTTAATACTTTTTTCCTTTTTTTTCTATTTGAACACAAAGTGTCTCTCACCATAAAAATAAATGGCTCTCTCATTCTCTAAAAAATGATTTTATAAACTAGGATATCTATTTCAGTAAACATTTGACTCAAAAATCATTATTCACAATCCCTTAATCTCTCTTTTTTCTACAATGAATAATTGGCTATAAAATTCAAAGTTTGTCTTCCTATGGTTAATGGATTCCGTCATTAGAAAATCATATGAGGTTTTGTGTTTGTGTTATTCATTATCACTAAAAAATGAAAATCAATGTTGGTATTATCACAAATTAGAATGTAGCCAAAACTAAAATGGCTCTCATTAGAAACAACAATTGGGAAAATATCCTCTTTTGGAGATGAGCCACTTTACAAGTTTAAACTCATATTACTCATACTATCATTCAAAATCCTAATCCCTTTGCACTCTAGTGGAGTGAAGGGGAATTATTTGGACATGTGTCCTTTACCAACGCAAGTAAAATAAGACATTGACTCATTTGGGGATTCAACATTTTTCACACTATTTATTTTAACTTTAGTTAACTACATCGCGCTAACTTTCTAACAAAGTATGTTGTGATTTATTCGTCAAATTCAGAGGAATGAATAGAGTCCTTATTAGAGTTATCTTTGAAAAAATCACCTTTTCTTTTATGGTCCATTGATCATGATAATTCAAATTACACTTAAACATTTAAAGTAAGCTTATTAGTTGATCCACACAGACATAATCATTTGTTTCATATTAAACTTATTTGTTGGAATCAAACCTTTTGTTAAACCTTTTGATTAAAGATAATAAAATTTCATCAACAAAGTCATTTTATGGTGTATCTTTTTTTAATCAAAGCATAGAGTTCATTGTGTTACTTTCATAGAACCCATTAGAACTTTATTTCTTCTCATAATCAAGACTTCGAAATATGTAGTAAATCATTCTCACTGATAATGATTTTCAAATGAGATTTATTTCTAGGTAATCTTTCAAATATCCCAATTTTTATTAGATCTCATGTGATTTTTTATACATCTTAACTAACCAATACAAATATCTTTGAATATGACATTTAAGCCTTTACTATTCCACCTACTAACTTTATTATCACTATAATCCCAATTAAATATATTCCTTTTTACTTTATACGGTATCGCCAACGGTCATAGGATATTCTTAACTTGTTTCTGCAAAATTCCATATCATTTAATCCATAAACTATAAATAATTCCTAATTCTAGATTTCCAATAGATATAATTACTACAATTAAAAATGTTGGTTTATTAGTAGAACTTCCCTCCAGAACGCAAACACAAGATCTACTATAGGGGATAAAACCTTAGAGAAAAGAAATATGTTTCGATAATAATTGAGAGTGGGTGGCTCTCGATCGAATTTACCTATATTTAAAAAAAGAATGTTTTTTATCCAAATTTGTAAAAATATTATCTTGACATCTAAATAACAAAACACTATTTACATAAATAATTCAGACCCCTAGCATATGTTCACTAAGAACATAAATATAATCAAAATTTAGGAAAGCTTTTTTATGAGGAAATACTTAAGGTAAGTACCTTAGTTGAGATCTACACTTTGTACAATGTAGGTAAAGGATTACACGAACGGCGAAATTCCTTACAAACATGAACATTTTCTTGACTCAATAATGCACAACCTCCACAACTAATCTCATACACCTTGAAGTAACAAGAGTGGTAACGGATTGCATCCAACCAACTAACATATTACAACATGTCAAACTAATTGATAATGTCGCATTTGAACCTATTTAAAATCTTCATTAAAGTTACAAAAACTTTGTTTAAATGAAAATGAACCAACATTAACCCCTATAAACTAACAACTTATATAGATGAAGATATCTTAAAGGTTGATAGTGTAGACAGTATTTGGTATCACTCACAAAGTGTATAAATATTAAAAGTAGAAAAACTCTCAAGAATAAAATGAAACTAGAGTTTGAAGAATAAGAAACATTATTCAAAGTTTTTACTCAAAATTTTGTAAAGAGTTTTCACACACAGAGAATGTTTTTTCTCTCTTAAAAATATGATTTCTTTTATCTAGATAAAATTAATTAATACCTTTCAAACCAGAATGGTTGAAATGACAAATATTAAAGTTAAATAAACATGAGGTAATCACTCGAGATGACACATGATCAAATATCAAATGTTCAGTCTCGGAGATGTGACCTTGGTCCAAGTGTTAACGTAATTTAACCACTAAATATCTTAAATCCAAAATATGAGAAACCTTCACAAGTTTATTTATGAGAATTTTATCCAGGGAAGCCTATGCATTGTTATAGTGAGCTTTTAGCAAGCATGTCGTGACATTTTCATATATTTTTAGGAGGCAACCACTATAGGTTTCATGGAATACAAAGTTGGGTTTCCTAAAGAAAAAGAAAACTTCGTTTTAGTGAGGGTCATTGAGGTTGTTGCATAAAGGAATATTACATTTTTGCCAATTTTGTGTCAAGATTTCATTATCAACGAAGGAAGACTTTTTATAGGATAATAGAAAAAGTATGAAGATCGTGTTATATTTGATATAAAAGTATTATAAACCTCAACTGTAAATGAATAACATATTTTAATATAAGAAAATATTTAACAAAGGGGACATACTAAGTCCTTTAAGTCCTTTTACCTTCACACTAAAATACGAACTTGATAAAGTTTTAAGTCAAGTATGAAGTTTTCGTTGACCTTTTGGAATATGACTTAAAGTGTTTTTGGTTAATGAAATAGGAAAACCTAATAGTGGAGGAAAATAAGTATACATATACTCAAACATAAACTTTGAATTGTTTATCGATGGTGAAAAATCGAACATAAGGTTAAAATATTATGCATAATCGTACAACAAAGTGATAATTCATTAAAAATAATTTCATCACCTAAGTATATCTTGCAACATCAAGTATACGTAATGGTTGTTGCGTGAAATTTATCATGAATTTAAGTATAAGGGGGATATTATTGGGGGTGTTATACGAAAATTCATCTTTCGTGTTTAAGTTATTCCATTTAGAGAAGATCTTCATATGCATAATTGCATTGTACTTATTATATTAGTGTTTTTAATTCTTTCGAGTTTATCATCTAGTGTGTATAATATATAGTCACCACACCAGAGGGAGTCTATGTAGAATATGCCTTGCGATTCAATTTTAAAGCTTCCAATAATGAGGCTGAGTATGAGGCCCTGGTAGTAGGCTTAAGATTAACCTCATCCTTGGGGGCTCAGTAAATATTAGCTCATAGTGACTCATAATTGGTCACCAATTAGGTGTTAGGTGTGTATGATGCGAGGGAAATAACTATAGAAAAATACTTAGCGAAGGTGGAAATGCTACTATCGAAATTTACCGTGGTGCAATTGGTTAAAATACCTAGGGCAGAAAATTCATGAGTTAATGCTTTGTCTCATTTGGCTTTTGAAATCAATGCTAAACTAAGGATTACCGTTAAAGTAACTATTTGATTACCCCGTAGTACTGAATAAGAAGAGGTGAAAGTGATGGAAGTAGATCTGAGACTATCGTATATAGACCCAATCATTTTGTATTTGGGGACTGATAAACTTTCAAACAATCCCAAAGAAGCTCGTAGGTTATGTTACAAAGAAACAAGATATGTGTTAGATGAAGGAGTGTTGTTCAAATGAGGATTTACATTACTATTCCTTCTACGTGTTCATCTGAAAGGAGTACAGACTCGGATTAAGGATGCACTAATCTGGATGGAATCTTATTGGTCAAACGGGTAGCAACGCAGGGCTACTACTATCCCATCATAAAGGAAGATTGGATTGAGTGTGTGAAAAAGTGCAATAAGTTTTTCATATTTATTGTGATCCACCAAAGCCCTATAGTGGATCTCACACCTATCACTTCTCCTTGGCCTTTCGCATTGTAGGGAATAGACCTATTTGGGCCACTACTAAAGGCGAAAGGGAGGTTTAGGTGAGTACTTTAGCAGTGGACTACTTCACCAAATGGATGTAGGATGAGTTGATGATAGAAATTAGCTATAATTTAAGACCTTCAAATTCATCTGGAAGAATATAATTTGTCGATATAGGATGCCCTATGTTTTCATCACTGCTTATGGAACTCAATTTGATAGCGACTATTTTAACGCGTATTAGATCACGTCTAAGATTCGAAAGATACATTTTTCCCCGGTTCACCCATAGTGTAATGGTCAGACATAGATCGCCAACAAAACCCTTTTGGATAGAATAAATAAATGACTAGAGGACTAAGGAAAACTGGATAAATGAATAACACAATGTCCTATGAAATTATAGGATAACCCCTAGAATATCTACTGGAGAACCCCTTCATGTTGACTTTTACGTTTGAAGTTGTATTGCCTAAAAAGGTTGGACTATCAATCCGTAGGTTAATAAATCATAATTCTTTGGTAAAAAACTTTATGCATTGTCTCAACTTTAAAATGGCTGAAGTAATAGAGAAGGTTTTATTGGGAGACGAAACATATTGACTAAAGATAACCAGGTTCTAAAACAAGAGGGCCAAGTCGAATATATTAAGAGAGGGATTTAGTTCTAAAGAAGGTATAATAAAAGAGTAACAAGCAGGAGGAAAACTGGCACAAGCCATAGCGAGTCAGCTATGTGGTATGCCTAGGGCCATACAAAATCAAAACCTTAAACAGGGGACCTTTTAAAAATCCTTAGAATGTCAAGAACCTTTGAAAATATTCCATTGAGCTAATCAGATATGAGGAAGATAAGAATGTAATAAGAAAATGCTATGTAAAGTTTCCATTATCATTAATAAAAAAGTTTAGTCTTTCTACCAAAATTATTACTATTTAATTTCCATATCTCATGCTATAAATTACAAAGAATTTCAGTCTCAAAAGATAGGTTAGAGGCCTCGACTGAAGTCATCTCAAGGAAACTGAGACGATTTGACCAGCTACGATAGAACCACATTTTGTGAACATCCTAGTCCTTTGGACATGTCAAGATTAGTAAAGTGTTTGATCCAAGAATAACCAATGTTGTCACTAGGTCGTGTTGGCTATGAGTTGACTTAATATACTAGAAATTTAGCATAAGGATTGGTGGACCCCAAAACAGACAAGAATGTTAAAGACCATAGCCAAAGATTTAACAAACAAAAATGACAAGGGAATTATAAGCTAAATAAATACTTAAAACAACCTTGTTAGGACAACATATCATATCTGTGGCCATCCCTGAGTGGAGGAAAGGATCCTCGAGTCCCGCGCATCCCTCTCGGGAGCTCTTCGACCGTCATCATTTGAGATGAGGTGTAAAAATGTAGAGAGATTAAGAGTCGCGAGTATATTTTACTCAAAATAGACAAAAGAAAAAGGGGAAGACATCCCGAAGGATGGCATCCAAAGACATACTGGTGCATGCGAAATCAAAATGATTCGAGAAGGGTTCGGAGGCTTAGTTAGGAAATGGGAAGGTGTTAGGCACCCATTCTGCCCTTTCGGTCTCTCATGGATATTTGCTATTTTCCTTTATTTTTCCCTGTGATATGTGTGCATGTGTGTATATATAATGGAGATAGGAATCCTCAATTTGTATCATGGAAGAGATAAAGCGAGTCATCCGTAAGAAGATATAAGAATAATATTATAAAGTAAAATTTACGCGAATACCCTTACGTTGATCGTTATAATGGAACGATAACGCATATGGAGTAATACGTCACTAAGAATAAGTATATAGATTATAAGGAGATTGGATTTAGAGAAAATAGAAAATAAGAGAAAAAGTGAGAAAGGGACTCGAGTCTCGGGTTTTACCCCGAGACGCCTATTTAGCCTATAAAGGCATCAAAGTCCACGTAATTTGAATACAAAATGAGGGGTGGGGTTTATCCCATAAATCCAAATAGGGGATCTCTTATTTGTGAGTGTGTGTGTAGAAAAAAGGTGTTTTAGTTGTGAGAAAAGTGTGAGAAAAGTATGAGAATCCCAATTTGGAATTTATGAGCAAACCATCTTTTTCTTATTTTTTTGGGTTTTATTTAAATGAAAATAAGAGATGTGCAATAATACTAAATAAATAAGTATATTAGGATGTGTGAAATGAGATAATAAAAGTGCTAAATAATAAAACAAGTTATTGCAAATTTAAGAGAATTTGAAGAGAAAGATGGACCTTATTGGAGATCTTAAGCTTGATTTTGAATGTGGTAGAGAAGCCCTTGCACTTGGATGATGATGGAGAGTGGATAATTCACCAAGTTTGATGAAAAGTTGAAGTAAAAAAGGGATTCGGAGGTTGAAATCACGCTGCCTTCGAGAGAGGTTTCTGGGATTTGTTGAGAGTCAATCTTATCAGATGTGGGCTCCCCTTTGCAAATGATGTGAAGGCCTCCTTTTATAGGCTCAGGACACTAACGATCGGCATAGACCTGATCCTGCCTATTAGCACCTGCCGATCGGCAGGGTCTGAACCTGCCAATTATAAGTGTGTTTCAGGCCTTTTCGGAAAATCGGCTGCCAAGGGCAAAACGTTGGTCAGAATCGTACATGAGGTAGACCGTTGGAAAGGTAATTTAAAGAATTTTTAAAGTCCTTTGGACCGCTCCTGGGTTTAGTAGTTGACTTTGGGTCAAATATGGCTCAGAAGTGTTTATCGGTCCATTGGATGGGGAATTATTCGGACGTAAACGGATCGTTCGTCTGCATGGTAAGTCCAAATCATGCACGGGGTAGACCGTTGTAAAGTTTAGGAGATGTACTTCAACATTCCAAAGAGTGACCCAGTTTGGGGAGTTGACTTTGGTCAACCAGACCCTAGAAGCATTCGGTGACCTCTTGGAGTCAAACGGATCGTTGTCCGCATGGTAAGTCAAAATCGCACATGAGATGGACCGTTGGAAAGGGTATTCAGTGCTCTTCAAAGATTCATTCAACCTCGGTCGAGCTGAAGAGTTAACTTAGGTCAAACAGAGCCCGGGAGCGCCCGATGGCCTCTAGGTTAAGTTTTGGATGCAAATGGATCGTTCGTCCGCATGGTAAGTCAGAATTATGCACGGGATGGACCGTTGGAAAGGGTATTCAGTGACCTTCAATGATTCATTCAATCTCAATCGAGATGAAGAGTTTGACTTTTTGGTTAAACTAAGTTGGGGAGTGCTCGATGGCTTCTAGGTCAGTACTCGAGGTATGACCTGGGTTTGTAGTGATGAAGGGAGGTACTAGGGACCTAAGGAGAGTTAGTGGTAATGGAATGGGGTGTCTACAGAGCCCCTCGATGGGTGAGTTTGGAACAAATGATAATCGTCAAATAGACACCGCATGATGCTTTTGAGGGAGTACGACCGATTCAGAGGGTCAAGGCCGATTCTAAGGGGTGTACTGGGGATGGTTTGAGGGACGATCAAAGGTTTAGGTCGATTCTAAGGACCTGAAGTGGTGCTGGGGGATGACCAATTCTGTGGGTCAAAGCCAAATCTGTGGGCTTAGGGTGAAGATCTAATAACTGAGGTCAATTTTGACCTAAGAGTAGTGATGACCGAGGACCGAGGTCAATTCTTACCTAAGGGTTATGACGACTAAGGATCGAGGTCAATTCTGACCTAACTCATGTGACGATCCAAGACCGAGGTCAATTCTGACCTAAGAGTGGTGACGACCGAGGATCGAGGTCAATTCTGACCTAACTAAGGTGACGATCCACGACTGAGGTCAATTCTGACCTAAAAGTGGTGACGACCGAGGGATGAGGTCAATTATGACTTAACTCAGGTGACGATCTAAGACTGAGGTCAATTCTGACCTAAGAGTGGTGATGATCGAGGACCGAGGTCAATTCTGACCTAACTCATATGACGATCCAAGACCAAGGTCAATTTTGATCTAAGAGTGGTGATGACCAAAGACCGAGGTAAATTCTGACCTAACTCAGGTGACGATCCAAGGCCGAGGTCAATTATAACCTAAGAGTGGTGATGATCGAGGACCGAGGTCAATTCTGACCTAACTCAGGTGACGATCCATAACCGAGGTCAATTCTGAGCTAAGAGTGGTAACGAGCGAGGACTGAGGTTAATTCTGACCTAACTCAGGTCACAATCCAAGACCGGGGTCAATTAGGACCTAAAATTGGTGACGATCGAGGACCGAGGTTAATTCTCACCTAACTCAGGTGACGATCCAAGACCGAGGTCAATTCTGACCTATAAGTGGTGACGACCGAGGACCAAGGTTAATTCTGACCTAACTCAGGTGACGATCCAAGATCGAGGTCAATTCTGAACTAAGAGTGGTGATGACCGAGGACCGGGGTCAATTCTGACCTAACTCAGGTGACGATCCAAGACCGAGGTCAATTTTGACCTAAGAGTGGTGACGATCGAGGACCGAGATCAATTCTGACCTAACTCAAGTGATGATCCAAGATCGAAGTCAATTCTGACCTAAGAGTGGATCAAGATTGGATTTTGATTTCGCTAGAGAAAGTGCCTTGTGATTTTGATTTGAGTTGGGGAGCTGATAGCTAGGGAAGCTTTTGTTTCTTTAGGAGACCTCACGAGGGGGAACAACCTATTTTGGTGCTATAAAAAAATTCCGTTGGGGAAGTGATCAGGCGATCCTTAGAGATCTTCTGGAGCTTTGTCGGGAGGATATTCACTTGGTTTTTTAGGATTTCCCTGGGAAAGAGGGGTTTCGCTTGAGGGACTGGGAAATTTTCTTGGTGAAAATGTTCTAAATCCTTCCTGGGATTTTTAGGAATTTTTCTAGGATTTTTTTGGGCTTTCTGGTATTTTCTAGGAATTTTTGTACAAAAATTTTAGGGGGATGCCGGTCGGCATGGTATGAAGGGTGCCATTCGGCAGTGGCACATACTTTTGGACTACCTCGAGAAGGTAAGGAGTCAGTGCCGATCGGTATGGTTGGGAGAAGTGTCGATCGACATGGCGCTTGGCATCCTATATAGAGGGGGTGAATCCCTTTATTTTTTCACAGCTTCTTTTCTTTCTCTCTTTCTGCAATTTCTCTGCAAATCATTCTAGCATTCTGATCTTCAAGAAATGGCCACTTTTGTGAGCACTGCAGTCCACCAGGATTGGTTGACCATTGATGACTGGGAGAATGTGGATTGGAGGGTCAGGACGCCTCTTGCTTTCGGGAGTGAGAACTCCTTTGATGCGTTTGATTTTGTTGGGGATGAGCGGACCTTGCTGCGGGAGCCATCGCATCATCGCTCTTCGAGAGTGAGTCTCGACGGTTATGTAAGTAACCCTACTTTTGGCATTCCTCTTTTTTTGGTGATTTTTCTTTCTTTCTTGACTTTTGATGAGACTTTTCCTTTTTGCCAGTCTGATATTTCTTTAAAGTACATGCGCGCCCGCGGGACGACGGGGCTCAGGGATGTCTGGGAGCATCTCCCACCTATGGTGTATTGGGTGGTATCATCAGCGGGTTTTAGGAAGTTGGCATCGCTGCTGGATGAGACACCTCGTTCGACAGCAGTCCTGTGCGCTTTGGGAGAGAGGTGGTGGGATACTACCCACACCATCCATTTCAGCTTCGGGAAGATGACTATGACTCCCATAGACGTGCAGCAGCTATTGGGGATTGATTGTGATGGAGAGCATATAGAGGTGGATCGCTCTTTGCGGGTGAGATCGGAGGCAGTGCGTGTGGCACTTGGTGATGTAGGGAGGATAGTTTCTGAGGATTCTATCTGGTTGTCCCTGCTGAAGGATGTTCTGCTGAGCAGGGTGATTGATGTGGAGGATGGGCTGTAAGTGAGGAAGATGGCCCGGTTATTCATTTTGCTGGTGTTGGGAGGTTTCCTGGTGGCGTTGAGTGGCGACGTCGTTCATTTGTGGTTCTTGTCGTACCTGAGGATGTCTTCGAACATCCCTTTCTACGATTGGGGGAGTCTGACTTTGGGGACCCTTTACTCTTCTCTGGATGCATTCAACCGGTGCTATCGACAAACCTTTACTGGATCCACGTACCTTCTTGAGGTATTCTTTAGTTTGTGCATTTCTTTTCATGCATCCGTAATTTCCTTTCATTTATTATCTTTTTCCTTATGCGTCTCTTTTTGTTTTGTGAATTCAGACGTGGTTCTATGAGGTGATTAGGTGCAATACCCCGCTGATCACTTTGAAGGATGACACTGTTGGGGACTTCTGTCGATTGTATCGATGGCATAAGGCGAATTGGCAATCGAAGGGATCTCTCTCTCTGGAGGCGGTGCGTCAGGTCTTGAATGACCTGACCAGTGGTAAGGTAAGATTCTTTCCATTTCAGTCTTGGTTTTTTGCACCTTCTGATCTTGTATTGATTTATGCTTTCTTGGATATTTTCAGGTGACCTTTTATCCCTAGGGGACTTCCATTGAGGATGCGGGGGCGATTGGGGTGAATGAGCGAATGAGGCATTCGCTGGCGCATGAGTTCGATCATTTTAGGTATCTTGGGGAGCGGGTGGTTCGTCAGATTGCTGAGGAGGAAGTGGTGGTTCCACCTGTGCATCCTCCTACGTCTATGAGGTGGGAGCGACTGCTGTCGGAGGATGAGAGGAACGTAGCGATGATCGGCGAGTCCTACTTGTTGTACACTGATACAGCTATGCCGTATGACTATATGGACTTTATGATGAGATGGTTGATGGCGTCCAGCATATATGATGCCTTGAGTTTCCCTCCTATGAGTTCAAGTTTGGAGGTGGGATCTTCCCATAGTGGTGGCGGTCTGACGGCATCTGCGGTGGCGGCGACTTCAGAGGTTCCTTTTGTGCGGTTGCATACCCCTTCGTACAACATTCAGCGGGCTGATGGAGGGATGGTGCCTATGTTTCACCGTCCTCATGCAATGGATCCAGAGGAGTTAGGTTTGAGAGAGGAGGTCCTTTGACCTGCAGTATACCTTTTTATCCTTCTCTTTATTTCTTTTCTGTTTTGATGCTGATTTCGCCTTTCCTTGCAGCAAGTCGGGTGTCGACCACTTGGCTAAGGGACATCAGAGACTGGATATCTTTGGCGACTGCCCATATTCGGGACGCGGTTCCTACTCCTTCTTTCTTGGTGCCATCTGCTTCGTTCGGAGAGGACTCTGGCTCGGGTAGTTGTGGCGCATCGTCTCACCGTAGGGGAAAGAGAGCACGTCGCATGGGTAGAAGCTCTTAGTGAGAGAGAGAGAGAGAGAGAGAGAGAGAGAGAGAGAGAGAGAGAGAGAGAGAATGTGGGTTCGGGCTGAGTCCCGTTGTTTTTTCTTTTTTCTTTTTATTTCTGGCAAAATTGATGTAACACAAATAGATGCAATGCAATGGAGTTTTTATTATATTTTATTTAATGATGAATGCATGCACATGCGCTTTTTACTTTGCTGCTGAAACCGTAAAAAAGAATATTTTTGGAATATTTTGAAGAAAAGTTGTTAATTAAAAAGGGAAATTATATAAGGAGAAAGGGAATTTTGAAATTCTATTAAGAATATAAATTTAATTTTATTGAGTTTTCGCATTTGACAAAAGAGGAAAAGAGGGAAATTTCTTAAATGGGGGGTTGCTGATCGGCAAGCACCCTGACCTGCCTATCGGCAGTTCAGTCCAGTCCCATCAATTCAAAGCTTTGATTGGTACCCTATTCATCCTTTGGTACCTTGTGGCGTAGGATTCCCTTCGATTTCTTCAAGGACTATGTCTCTTGTGAGGGTTCTCAAGTATAAAAATGGGTAAGGGTGGAGTGTTTTCATCACACCTTTGCATTCTAACCTACTTGCCCATTATTTCTTAGTTTTGC
Organism: Sambucus nigra; assembly: GCA_949130495.1. Taxonomy (NCBI): domain Eukaryota; kingdom Viridiplantae; phylum Streptophyta; class Magnoliopsida; order Dipsacales; family Adoxaceae; genus Sambucus; species Sambucus nigra. The sequence continues at coordinate 316,438,948 of OX422208.1, read as the reverse complement.
AAGATGGCTCTCCCTGGTAGCATTGAGTTTGCTAATTACCTCGAAGCCTTGGAAGCAATGTGCTCTTATAATATTGACTATGATGCTTTCAACATGCATCGAGTCTCCTTGTGGCACAATCGGCCAATTGAGTGGAATGTGCTAATGGCGGCGATACAATTCTGGTACCCCGAAGACCATGTATTCCGCTTTAGGTTGGATGAAGTTTGTCCTACCCACGAGGAGTATACTGCCATGCTGGGTGTAAATCCCAGTGTTGCTGCAGCTTTGCTCAAATTTCCCGTTCTCCTAGGGATTTGTTGGTCGGGCTTCTTCATATTTTGCCTTTGGCAGCCAGATCATTGGTTGTTAGAGGAATGATCTCCCTCCCAGCGGTGCTGTAGTTCGTGCATTTGCGGGAAGTGGGTGATGCTGACTATGCTGGAGCCTTTGTTCTGGGTCTGGTTTCAAAATTGTTGCTGGTGACTGGAGAATTGCAGGTGGACCCGCAACTTACAGCCATTACTTTATAGATATCATACCGTCATAATTCTGCGGCGGTGATATTGGCGGAGACCCTGAATGGCCTGGATGCCTGGGGAGAAGGTCGTTCGGACTTTTTGAGGGGTAGCCCCGTGATGCTGTTCATGTGGTTATCTGAAAGATTCCGCTTGGTGACTCCTCCAGAATATCCATTATCGGTTGTACCCAACTTCTTTTCGCGTCACTTCATCAGTGTCAGCCTGTATGTTGAGAACTGGGAGCATTGGTTTGTGGAGCATGGGGTTCATGGTCTATATTGGTCAGTTCCTTGGTGGGGGAAATTGCATCTTGTTCTGGAGCTAGGAGAGTATTCATATGTGCGGCTGGTTGGTCTCAGGCAGACCTCATTTTATTTCCCTTGGCGGCTTCTGCGCCAATTTGGCTGGGCACAAGTCGTTCCACCTCAGACCTCAAATTTCTTTCCAGTAGAACATTTGACGAGCGCCTACGTCTGTTGCTTGGTTCTCTGTGGGAAAATCGGTGTCCGTCGACCCATCCCTCCCAGTCTTTCAAGAAAGTTTGGCATGTCCCCAAATATTATATGAAGTGGTTATGGAGGAAAGTAGTTAGCAAGATGTTGACAGCTGAGACTGGACAAAGATGGTTTGTTTTATCTAACACCATGGAAGGGGGTGTTGTGGTCTTTTCGAAGATGGTTCAGGCTCATCGGTTCATGGAGTGTTTACGACACTCTATTCAGGCAAGGGAAACTTGGGGACCTTAGGATGTAGATGATGAGGGTGCAGGCTCCTCTAGTAGCTGTGGGTAGGACTCTTGGATAGTTTATTTGTGTAATAGATGTGGGGATTTTATTTGGCTTTTCATGGTAGTAGGGGGAAGGGAGTTATCCATTCCTTTTCTTATGTAATTCGTATGGTAATTTCTTATTAATGAAATAAACAAGTTTCCGATCATCCAGCTGTGCCTTTCGATGAATTTTGTATTTTAAATTATCTATACCGATCGCTAAGGCATACATAATCCTTTTGTTCAAGTATTTTTTAGAATAAACCGTCGTTCTCGGAGGTAAGAAAAGAATAGTATTTTGTGAAAAAGAAAGGCCCGCACTCATGTGAGGTGTATGAGCTGCCAACGTACCTCTGGGGTTTTTGAAAAGTTTTTTATCTATTTGAAAATAGTTTTTGCAGAGGATCAGGCCCACGTAGTTCTGGGTGGAGGGAAATGAAGAGAGTTTCTTTTTTATAAAATAGAAGGGAGATGAGAAGAGTCGTAGCGCGCCAAGATTTCGGACTAGGGGTAGAATTTCTTGAGACGGTTCAGGTTGACTGGACGATCCATCTCTTTCCCATCTAGGTCTGTGAGCATGGCGGCACCGCCGGATAGGATTTTCTTCACATTGTAGGGGCCTCTCCAATTGGGCTTGAATTTCCCTCTGGGGTCCCAGATGGGTTCTATTATCTCCTTGAGGGATAAGTCCCCCTCTCGAACACTGCAATCCTTGACTCTCTTGATCGTGCCATTCAACGATGATACCCTTGTATATGGTAAAGAGCTTTAAATCTCCTTTCATCTAGGAGGGTCATCTCATCAAGACGGCTTTGGCACTAGTCTTCTTCGCTAACTTTGCTTTCGAGCATAATGCATAGCGAGGGTATTTCCAGCTCCACAGGTAGGAATGCTTGCATGCCGTAGACTAGAGAGTAAGATGTAGACCAGTAGAGGTTGGAATTGTGGTTCGGTAGCCCCAGAGGGCGTACGAGATCCGATCGGCCCAATCCCTACAGCTTTCGGTCATCTTACTGATAATAGCCTTGAGGTTCTTATTGGCGGCTTCAACTTCACTATTGGTTTGAGGTCTGTAGGGAGAAGATTTGTGTCTCTGAATCCTGTACTTGTTGACTATTTATGTGACTTCTGCTTTAAAGTGCAACCCGTTATCTGACACTAGCTCGTGCGGGACCCGATATAAGCAGATGATATTTTTCTTAAGGAATTTGTCCACTTTCTTGGCGTTCAACACTGCGTATGACAGCTTCGACCCATTTAGTGAAGTAATCAATGGCAACTAGGATAAACTTATATCTGTTTGAAGCCTTTGGCGTAGCCTTCCCTATGATGTCGATACCCCAAGTGGAGAACGGCTAGGGAGAGGTCATGTTGTATAATTCTCGCGGAGGTAGGTGTTAAAGATTGGAGAATTATTGGCATTTGAGGGATCTCCGGACATAGATGGTGCAGTCTTGGGACATGGTGGTCCATTAGTAGCCCTGTCAGATGATCTTCTTGGCAAGCATGTGACCGTTCAAGTGGGGCCCGCATTCCCCGCTGTGGATTTTCTGAATTATTTTCTCAATCTCAGCCCCTGCGATACAGTGTAGATGAGTTCCATCGAAGTTTCTATTAAGTAGAGCTTTATGACAGATGATGTACTGGGTGGCCAGTCTTCGGATGGTCGCTCGATCTTTCTTGTTGGAACCCTTGGGATACCTACCATGTTTGAGGAGGAACCATATATCATAGTTCAGCAATCGGCTAGTTCGGGATCTTTGGTGGAGATAAGCTCAATATGGTAGCAGTGGGTTGGTTTGTCTTGCCTTTGTACTAGGAAGGGGGTCATTGTTATTCCTTCGAGCATGTCGACCATAGAGGCCAAGGTAGAGAGAGCATCGTCTAGGTAGGTAATGGAAGGAAATATCTCAGAATCGGGAGGCTAACTCTTCTAAGTGGGCATGAAAAGGTTGGAGCTTTTCGTCCTTGACTTTCCACTTTCTGAGCACTTGACCGATGATATGGGCAGAATCCCCGTAGACATCAATGTATTGAATACCCTTCTTGAGAGAAACCTTGAGGCCCACTGTGCATGCCTTGTATTCCGTCATGTTGTTGGTGCAAGTGAAATCCAATTTAATGGCTTTGGGAGTGTGGGAGTCATCTGGGGCGATCAGAAGTATCCCAATGCCATATCATTTTTTGTTGGCGTGCCGTCAAAGAACATTTTCCATCAAAGGCGGTCTTTAGTGGTGCAGAGGATATTTTCATCTGGGAATTATGAGATCCATACATCTGCTTCTTCTACAGGGTAATTAGCGAGGTAGTCAGAGATGGCTCTTCCTTTAATAGCTTTCTGTGTGACGTACACGATATCGTACTCGGTTAGGAGCATCAACCATCGGGCCATTCGACTGGATAAGGCAGGTTTCTCAAGGAGGTATTTGATGGGGTCCATTCGGGATACAAGTTTGTTGGGGAAGGCGAGCATGTAGTGTCGCAACTTTTGGGTGACCCTGACAAGTGCGATACACGCCTTTTCCAAAGTAGTGTAGTTGACCTCGTACCCGACTAATTTATTACTGGCGTAATAGATGGCTCTTTCTTTGCGGGAGTCCTCAAGGTATTGGGCTAGCAAAGCCCCAGCATTAGTGTCGGTTAGGGTTAGGTATAGGAGCAAAGGGAAACCAGGTTGTGGTGGCATGAGCACTGGAGGTTGGGTCAGATATTGTTTGATTCGGTCAAAAGCTTCTTGGCAGGCCTCGTTCCAAACCTTAGTTGAATCCTTTTGGAGGATCTTCAAGATCGATTCGCAGATGGAGGTTAGCTGGGTGATAAACCGACTGATATATTGTAATTTCCCAAGAAAACCTTGGACTTCTTTCTCTGTTCGGGGCAGTGGCATATCAAGTATGGCCTTCAGCATCATAGGATCTGCTTTTATCCCCTTCTCGCTGACCATGAATCCCAAGAGTTTTCCCTCTGTAATGCCGAAGACACACTTATGTGGATTAAGTCTCATATGATACCGTCGCAGTCGTTCGAAGAACTTTCGGAGAGAGGGAACATGACCTTCTCTAGTTTTGGACTTGATAATCATATCATCCATATAAACCTCGACTTCTTTGTGAATCAGATCGTGCAGGATGGTTGTGGCAGCCCTTTGGTAGGTAGCCCCATCATTCTTGAGACCAAATGGCATAACGATGTAGAAAAAGGTCCCCCATGGGGTGATGAATGTGGTTTTTTTCTTGGTGGTCTGGGTGCATCTTGATTTGGTTGTATCCGATAAACCCATCGACGAATGACTTGAGAGTATAACTGGCTGTGTTGTCCACGATCATGTCGATATTGGGTAGCAGATAATCATCCTTTGGAGAAGCTTTGTTTAAATCTCGGTAGTCTACACACATTAGAACCTTCCCCCTGATTTCGGCACAGGTGTTATGTTGGCTAGCCATGTGGGATATTCGATCACCCGAATGAAGCCCACATTAAACTGTTTGACCACCTCTTCTTTGACCTTGAGCGACCATTCAGTGCAGAGTTTTCATAATTTTTATATAATCGGCTTGTAATCTGGGACAGTGGGGATCTCGTGATGAGTTATTTTAGGATCAATGTCGGTCATATCATCATAGAACCATGCGAAGACATCCACGAACTTCGTCAGCAATTCTTCGAGTTGTGCGCGCTCATGCTCGTCAAGGGTGGCCCCTATCCTAATCTCGCACAGTTGGCTACTAGAACCGAGATTAATAACAACAGTCTCTTCTTCATTAACTTGAACGCGGTTATGTTGTTTATTATTAACCTTAGTTATATCAGTTAAGAATTGTTCGTTTGCAAAATCATTATCATCAAAAGTTTGATTAGAATCGAAGCAATTAATGTAAGGCACAGCAAGATACTCAAAATCTTCATTTATTTCATTGATAGGAAAAACAGCATTGAGAACTTTATCAAAGAGGTCTAGATTACATTTGAATAAGGATAGACAGTAGAAAAAGAAATAGGGTAAACATTGGGGTTAGGGGGGATTTCAAGAGGTAGAACTGGCGTTGCAAGCTAGTTGAGGAGAGGTGTATCAGCAACTTTAATCAGATGGGATGGATCCATTGATGTAGTGCCTGAACGAACCATGCAGAGTGACAGCCCCAGTTTCTGTAAGTTGAAGGAATCTTCGAAATCACTTTCCTCAGTCTCTTTGGTATCTTTGATGAGCGGTTGTACGCGGTGTTGGAAACTTTAAGCCCATGGGTAGCTATCTTGGAAAAAGATCTCCATTCCAGGTTTCATCTTCTTATCTGTGTGGTCATACCATGGTTCTAGAAAACTGCAAAAAGGGAAGTCTTCGCCTTCTTTGATGAATCGTCCATTCAAGGAGTCTCCTGGGATAGTTCGGGTGCAGTCTAATCTTCTCTTTGCTTGAGACTGGTGGATCATTCTAGGCTTTTGCTCTGATGGTTGATACCCCAATCCACAAGGAGGAAAAGCTTTCTTTAGTTCGATGGGCTCAAGTATCCCTTGCTACCTTTGCCTTAGTCCCAGTCCGGGCCTGAAGTGCATGTTTCTGAACATCTGAATCATATTGACATTGCCATGAGGGTCATAATCTAGACAAACCCTTTCTTTGATACCGTCCCCTGCTGAGAGTAGGAATGGCTCAACTTGGAATCCTGATAGGAGCATATCATTTGACCCGTGTTATATCTCTAGGATTGGATTGTTGGTGCTTGCACCCTCGATATTTTCGTCATTGCCCAAAATGGTGATGACTCGCCCGTCGACGAAGAACTTCTATTTATAATGGAGTGAGGAAGACACACCCTTAATATTATGGAGCCAGGGTCGTTCGAGAAATAGGTTGAAACAAGCTAGGATGTCTATGACTTGGAATTCAATGACAGGGTTTATAGGGCCAACCCCTATTACAAGTTTTATGGATCCCATCACCTCCTGATGGGTATTATTATAGGCACGTACAGCGGGGGAGGTTGGAGCGAGGTCTCTTTCTTTCCATCTTAAACACTTGAAGTTTCTCAGTGGTCAAACATTCAAGGCGGATCTGTTATCGACGAGAGAGAGTGGCACGGCCTTCCCCATAACTTCGACGGAGATATTGAGTGCATGATTGTGATTTGGCCCAATTTTGGGGATTTCTTCTTCAGAAAATGATAGCATTCGGGTAGAGGTCAAAGATCTGACCAGATTTACCATTTCTTCTGGTGAGGTAGAGGGAGGAACTGTGGGTCCAGTGAGCAGTTTGATTAAAGCATTTATGTGTAGTTGGGAATACATGAAAAGTCCCCATAGAGTGATATTAGCTTGATTTTTCTTCAGTTGATCGAGGATCTTGCTCTCTTAATGGTCATCTCTGGTATAGGAAGGTTTTCAACGCCCTTCCCTTTGTCATTTGTTGGTAGTGAGCTTGGAACCTGGTAATGTCTCCCTGATCTGGTCATGTGATTTACTGAAGAAGGGAAGAACATGAATCCCATTTCCTCATCAATCTCAAGTTATTCTGCCACCCTATTTATTTCTCCGATGAGTTCTTCAAATGATATCATCCCACATATGTCGACTATTGGGCCAGCTCTTCCTGAAGCTTGTTCTTCGCTCGAATCTTCGAATTCTTCCCCATATCCGATGGCAACAATTTTGTCTTTCCATGTAAAGTCAATGCATTCCATAACTTCAATGGGTTTTTCATACAGGTCCTCCCATTCTGTAGGGATATGTGTGATTGAAAGGGCCAAGCGCCCTTGTAGCTTCAAAGTGTCAAGTAATCCGGTGATACTACAAATGATGTTGGTTTGCCCGAATAATTCTTCCATAAGCTGGGTAACATCATCTAGGCTGACATCGTCGGTTAGTACCACCTACTTGTTTGAATCTTGGGCCCATTTCTATGGTTCTAAGAACAGTGTGATAAACCTCTGGCAATCGATGACCAGCTGTGAGGGAAATTTCAGCCCGAACTCTAGGAGTTGGTTCAACACTTCTAACAATTCCATACTTCCATTTTCTGAACGGGTACGGATAGCGATGCATGCTCTGATAAGGAGAGATAGTGCCTGATCAGCGAGGCTAGTAGGGTGTAGGAGGAAATACAGGCAAATTTATAGAGGTTTAGGAGAGTATATGGGTGTGATTTGAGTTGATGGATCAAAATCTGGGTTTTCTTCTAAGAAGAGGGCATTGGTATGATTTGGAAGTGGATTGTGAGTAGTGTTTGGCTTAGGATTGGCTGGTGGGGTGATGGTACCCCGGTCAATGAGATCTTGGATTATGTTTCGAAGGTGAAAGCATTGGTCGGTGGTATGGCCGACAGTTTGGTGAAAGGCGCAATGAGCATCGGCCTTGAAGTTTCTTGGGAGTGGATTTGGCAATGGATGTGGATCCAAGGGTTTGACGAGGTTTCGAATTAATAGGGCTTGGTAAACTTTGGAGAGGGGAGAATAGAGCTCAGTGAATTCCCTTTGGATGGGGTTAGGGCAATTTTATGGTGCCCATGATGTGGTTGGTTGAGAGATGTTATTGATGGTTGAAACTGTAGCACTTGTAGGCTTGTCATACTTTCTAGGGGTGAACTGTATGGACACCTTCTTTGGTTCAACCTATATTTTAAAAAGGCTTTCCTTGATTTCTACTCTAGCCTCTCTGAGAGCTCGGAAGTGGGGATAGTATTGTCCTCCCATCGTCGCTCAGACATGGGCAAGAAGTTATTCTTCACTATGTTGACCTGTTCTTCCTCGGATGGCCGATTGGTCATGGTAGTTGCTTGCTCCCTCCAGCGAGTTATGAAGTTACTGACTGATTCCCTAGGATTCTATTTGAGTAGCTCTGAATCATGATGGGTGACCTCAAGCTCTTCGTTGTATTTGTATTGCGACATGAAGTCTCGAGCTACATCCTCCCAACTACGGATTCTGGATTCCTCAAGAGATAAAAACCATTGGAGGGCACTATCCTTACAAAGTTTGCGGAAATAATTGGTCCATCACTTCTTCAGAAGCCCCTAGCAGAGTCATGGAACGATGATAACTGCGAAGATGAACAATCGGTGGTCAACTCCCTCCAAACTTCTCGATATTTGGCATCTTGAAATTTTCGGGTAACCTAGCATTAGGATAAGGGGACATGTGGGTGTAGTCCATGTAATTCCCAGAGATTCTGACTTGGTCGAACTTCTTGGTGAGCATCTTGAGATCCTCTTTGACTTTATTCAACTCAACCTCCTTTCAATCAATGACCACAGGCAGGTTAGCCATAGGCTGGGCAATGTTTGGCATCGAAAGTTGGGCAGGCGGCGGCCCATTGACTGGAGGGGCACGTGGAGCGTGCTGATATTTTTTGAGAACCCAGTAGGATCAGGTAGACCCATAACCTAAGGGAATAGGGCCTCGGTCTCTTGAGGAATTGGTACTTGGTTTTGTTCCATCTCTCGGACTTCGTTTTGGAGGTTGTCAATCTTGGACAGGAGCTGTGTTAGGACTACCCTCAGATCCGGCTGTATGACTGGTACTTGATTTGTATTCTCCATGGAAATTGGATGGATTCTGGACTCGAAAGAAGTAGTAGAGGAACGGATGAAACTCTGGGGTGATTTGACTGAAAACCGAAGTGTGACACCCCGCCTAATTAAATTCCGGGTGATCATTCCTTTATTAAATTATAACCAAGGTGAACGGTTGGTTCATTCTTAGCATCACTGTCGCAAAAATAACTTATCAAATTAAACACCCTAAATAATTAAGCTAAGTGACAAATCCATTTCTTTAAGACATAATTTCAAATTTTAATTTAAAACCAACATTTAAAACCTTTCATAATCCATCGTTTAAGAATCACACTACAACTATACTGGAAAAATATAATCCAAGCAATTTAAGCATCCAACTAATTAATTCCAACTTTAAAACTTCAAAGGAAAACATCCTGACAGTAATAAACACAAAGTATAAATACTATAAATAAATGAACCACAATCTCTGATAAAACCAACCGAATAATGGAAAAGGGCGACACATGCCCAACTAGATAAAATAAAACTAGAAGTGGAATCAATAATGAGGTCGTCTAATCAAGAGGTCTGCAACTCCCACCTAAGCTGAAGCATGTTCCTTCCAAAGGATCCTATGCTAGACGCCCCTATGGCTGGGCACCTGTAATATATACATATATACACAAGAGAAGAGAAAATAGGAAACGGGTCAGAGCCCGATTGTAAAACAGTTTAAAATTCAGTTTAGCAAGTATTTAAAATGCTTACCGGCTAATGCAACAATCATATTAGTGTGCGGCACTCTCTTGAGAAATTCTCACCTCTCTTCTAATGTGCACACCTACCGCACTATTTATCCCAACAGTTTAGCTTATCTTAAGTTACTCACAAGGTCTCATGCCAACAATTTCTAGTTGTTAAGAGATTTAATTTTAAAAGAAGAGTTCTCACATAACCTCATTTAATTATAAAGTTTCTCAGTTTTGCTTCACACGTTTTTCAAACACTTATACCCAAGTTGAAATAATTATGCATTACTTACCTACCTTTAGTCATAGTAGATAGTTCCCAAATTTCGAGTTTATATATATATATATATATATATATATATATATATATATATATATATATATATACAATCGGCACCCCACATAAATTTTTGGTGCTGGCATACTCTGCTATCAAGTCCCTATATCACTCGTACTAAGGGAAATACTAGTTCAGAATCACTCTCGAACTGTATTAACACAAAACACATACAAATTGAGGCAAAGCATAGTTCCAGGTCACTAAGAGGTCAGCACATACCCTCACATCTCTTAGGACCGTCTGACTATCGATCTGATAGCCCGTACCAAGGATTCCTATGTTTTAGGGTACAAGTCAATATCCCCCATAAAGGTCCCATAGAAATAAGACTGTCCCAGCGCTAACCTCAGTGATAGTAAGTAGCGCGGGCATGATTTTTACACGTATATAGTATATACACAATCACAGTCATATAAGTATACTATTATTCCCAATTTTAATTTTAGGTATGCCCACGACCCATACTTATGATATTTATTCTCATTGCACATTACTAGATTATCCCATATAACGGTTTGTCTCTTTTACTTATTTATGGGGTTATTTCAGCTTACTACGTAACACTCGTGAATTCCTATTTCCCCAAGTGTAATTTCAGTAGGTACTCATTTATTTTACATTGTAACTTCCTTACGAGTCTCACCCTTTAAACACACGTTCCCATTTTCTTATGTGTAAAACACCTTTGTTAAATATCAATCTCGTCTTACATTAAGGGTTCCATTTTTATAAAGCCTTACTGGTCTTCTTTATCTCCCAAAATATTCTAACAATAATGTCCAAGAATTTCTATTCATTTGAGCTGGAACCAACTAATTAAATAGGGGAATTTGAGTTTTCCAGGAGGGGTCGATCGATCGAGCAGGTGCTCGATCGATCGATGCGTCGATCGATCGACGCTCCTGGGTCGATCGATCAATCAAGAAGGTATGACGAAACTGCAGAATTTCCAGTTACGGGTTTCTTCTTCCAAAATCATACAAACCAATATATTTGTCTTCCAAACTCCCAATAGTTTATACTACAAGTGTTATATCCTCAAATAAGTGGTATTTTACGTAAGGCATGCGAATTTTCATCATGTATAACGAATTAAGAGGGGTAAAATCCATAAAAATATCAAGAACCCTAATATTTTCTTTGTTTAGTTTCTTCCCATTCTTTTCCCAGATTTCATACTCCTAACTTAATGCAAATTCTTGGTTCAACCTCTTCATGTGAATTTGATTTCCAGAATACGTCTTATACCTATACATTATGCAGTTTTGAGTCTTCAAACTAGGTTTTTCTTTCATAAACACTAGTCCTAATCAACCCTAGACTAATATATTGAAGCATTAACTGAAATAAAGCAAGATAGATACTTTCCTGGGATTTCTTGATTCCGATTTGTGGAAAATATTGGCGTGGTTGTGATCCTCATTGTGCGATCTAACGTTTAGCGGCGACGGCGGTGCAAAGAGTGGAGTTCTTGGCCTAGAACTCTTTGGAAAGCTCCTCCTCTTCCTCTCCAATGGCCGTCTATGGTTTATGGTTATTTTAACCCTAGAAGATGACTCCTGCCATCTGATATAATCTTAGAAAAATCATGGGTTTCCATGCACAAAAATATAAAATGCCTAAAACACCCTCCCGGGATGTTAATTAGGCCTAGAAACGCCCCGAGACCCAAACTAAACCCCCGGGTATATTATTTTGACTATCTAGACCCTTTCGGACACATTGATGCACTCAAAATGGCCATATGGGTGACTTATAATTTATTCACTTTTAATAGTTCAAATTTTAATCCCGACACGACACTGGCGCGTCCCGATAAATTTCCAAAATTATCAAATTAGATTCTCGTGATAATTTTACTAAATACAATTACACCTCTTACTTTACCCATAAAATAATTTATAACACAATTCCAATAATTAGTAACTCTCATCACGCTAGTAAGTGTTTAAATGATTTTTTGGATTTATATTAAATTAATATCTCAATTTAAATTTAATAAATCCCCAAATTTACAAGCCATAAAAATACGAGGTATTACACGAAGCCAATAGGGAGTCAGGCCAAGGGCTTGCGATCGACCTGAGAAGGCGTAGGATGAGATTTATTTTTTAGAAAAAGGGAAGAAACTATTTTTTGATTTTTTGATAAAGAAAGGAGAAATGTTTTTGGATTTTTGATAAAGAAGGGAGAAATGTTTTTGGAGACGGAACTCATCATGATTATTATGTTCTCACTTGTATTTAATTCTCCTAAATGCAATGTCGGTCGGGACCCGAGCCTGGAAAAGTGGGGTTTTTAATATATGCAGAGTTACGGTTGGACTTGTAACCAGGCTCATGGACAGGGTCCTATTTTAAAAATGCACGAAAATTTGGGCGACAGATCGACTCGGAATTTTGGCAGAGATACGGGTCAAAACTGGCAATCTAAAGTGCGTGTCCTAGGTTTGACACCTATATGCGGGTATGCAGTTTGGTTGGGTGAATTGGAATGGGTTCCTCCCTTTAGCGTGACTTCCACGAGATACGTCTTGCTCTTGCGGGCAATCGATATGTGTGGACAATCCATTTGATATACTTGAGTGTACATAAATTGCTTCACTATATACCTCATGGGGACGGTACGTGTGAGAGAAAATTCGATATACTCGGCGTACGGGAACGAATTCCCTACGATATACCTCCCGTCATGACTTTTGTCAAGCGGTACGATGCGGGAGAACCGTTCGATATACGTCGTGGAAGGTGAGAGTCATATCGCTTAGCCTAACTGCGACCTGCCGGACCAGCGCCCATCACGAACTGACCCTCCAGTTACTAGATAAAATTTGGTCAATAACAATGCTCTTTGGTGATGTCATGTGAATCATGCATGATTCTCTTATTAGTATCTTATGATGAGAATGCCTTTCTTGATTATGCCAAATAGGGAGCCAAGTACAAGTACCAAAGCTACACCAAGTATGGATGGGTGATGCGTGCAACATGCGCATATATGTGATCCTAGGTACACGTGACATGAAGTTTACATGGAGAATTTTCTATAAGTGTGTGAACATAAGCATAAGCATGGGATGCACATGGAAAAAAGGGGGAACATGCAGGTGTAGGGGAAATATAAAAAAATATATAGTCCATGTAAATAGAGCCAAGCCCTCAAAACAAAATATATCCCCAGCAGAGTCACCACTATGGCCATCCTCGATCCTCGCCCACAGGCAGGCGTGCAGAGGAAAGGATCCTCGGGTCCCGTGCATCCCTCTCAAGAGAGCTTCAGCGGGCGTCATTTGAGATGAGGTGTAAAAATGTAGAAAGATTCAGAGTTGCCAATCTATTTTACTCAAAATAGATAAAAGAAAAAGGGGAAGACATCCCGAAGGATGGCATCCGAAGACATACTGGTGCATGCAAAACCAAAATAATTCGAGAAGGGTTCAGAGGCTTACTTACGAAATGGGAAGGTGTTAGGCACGCATTCCGCCCTTTCGGTCTCTCATGGATATTTGTTATATTCCTTTATTTTCCTCGTGATATGTGTGCATATGTATATATATAATGGAGATATGAATTCTCGACTTGTATCATGGAAGAGATAAAGTGAGTCATCCGTATGAAGCTATAAGAATAATATTATAAAGTAAAATTTACGCGATTACCTTTACATTGCTCGTTATAATGGAACGATAACGCATATGTATTAATACGTCACTAAGAGCAAGTCTATAGATTATAAGGAGATTGGATTTATAGAAAATAGAAAATAAGAGAAAAAGTGAGAAAGGGACTCAAGTCTCGGGTTTTACCCTAAGACGCCAATGTAGCCTATAAAGGCATTAAAGTTCACGTAGTTCGCATACAAAACGAGGGGTGGGGTTTATCCCATAAATCCAAATGGGGGATCTCTTATTTGTGAGTGTGTGTGTGTGTAGAAAAAAAGTGTTTTAGTTGTGAGAAAAGTGTGAGAAAAGTATGAGAATTCCTATTTGGAATTTATGAGCAAACCCTATTTTTCTTGTTTTTTTGGGTTTTATTTATATGAAAATAAGAGATGTGCAATAATACTAAATAAATAAGTATATTAGGATGTGTGAGATAATAAAAGTGGTAAATAATAAAACAAGTTATTGTAAATTTAAGAGAATTTGAACAGAAAGTTGAGAAAGATGGACCTTCTTGGAGACCTTAAGCTTGATCTTGAATGTGGGAGAGAAACCCTTGCATTTGGATGATGATGGAGAGTGGCTAATTCACCAAGTTTGATGAAAAGGATGATGAAAAGTGGAAGTAAAAAAGGGATTTGGAGGTTGAAATCACGCTGCCTTCGAGAGAGGTTTCTAGGATTTGTTGAGAGTGAATTTTATCAGTTATGGGATCCCCTTTGCAAATGAGGTGAAGGACTCCTTTTATAGGCTCAGGTCACTGTCGATCGGCATAGACCTAATCCTGCCTATCAGCACCTGCCGATAGGCAGGGTCTGGAACCTGCCATTTGGTAGTGTGTTTCAGGCCTTTTCAAAAAATCAATTGCCGAGGGCAAACCATTGGTTAGAATCGTGCATGGGGAAGACCGTTGGAAAGGTAATTCAGAGACCTTTGAAATTCCTTTGGACCTCTCCCAGGGTCGGAAGTTGACTTTGGATCAAATATGGCTCTGAAGCGTTTATCGGTCCATTGGACGGGGAATTGTTCGGACACAAACGAATCGTTCGTTCGTATAGTAAGTCCAAATCGTGCACGGGACGGACCGTTGGAAAAGTTAGGAGATGTACTTCAACATTTCAAAGAGTTTGACCCAGTTTGGGGAGTTTACTTTGGTCAACCGGGCCCTGGAAATGTCTGATGACCTCTTGGAGTCAAACGGATCGTTCGTCCACATGGTAAGTTATAATCGCGCATGGGACGGACCATTGGAAAGGGTATTCAGTGCCGTTTGAAGATTCATTCAGCCTCAGTCAAGCTAAAGAGTTGACTTAGTTCAAACAGAGCCCAGGAGCGCCCGGTGGCCTCTAGGTCAAGTTTCGGACGCAAATGGATTGTTCGTCCGCATGGTAAGTCGGAATCGCGCACGGGATGGACCGTTGGAAAGGATATTCAGTGCCCTTCAAAGATTCATTCAATCCCAGTCGAGATGAAGAGTTTGACTTTTAAGTCAAACTGAGTCGGGGAGTGCCCAATGGCTTCTAGGTCAGTACGCAGGGAATGACCTGGGTTTGTAGTGATTAAGGGAGGTACTAGGGACCTAAGGAGAGTTAGGGGTAACGACATGGGGTGTCTACAATATCCATTATAGTCCCTTGGACAGAATGGAGCATAAAGTAGGTTTGTCCACTTGTAGTTAGTAGTCAGGTCAGGCCGGACAAGGACCGACCTTAAGACTAATAAAATGACAAAAATAACAACAAACCTTAAAATAAAGTTTGAAACATTGCCTAAAGGGTATAAAGCCTAAGAAAAGTACATGGCTTATTTTTTTAAAACTATTTGAAATCAAGTAAATCGCAAAGCATAAATTATATAAGGAAAAATAAGTACTTGGTCAAATAAGAAAACTTAAATAGTAACTAAGCATGCCATTAAAAAGAAGAAATAAAAATACAACAAACTACTTCATTCATCCAAATAATTAAATACCGTATCGAGGCAGAAATGACTAGTAAAAGTTTTAAGCAATATTAAGATAATACAAAATTCAAAAAACAATCATAATAGGGTTGCAAAAAATAAATCTGATGAAAGCTTAAACTGTTGGCAGATTTGTTTATGGACTAACACATGAGAGATTGATGATAATGGGACCATGTTCAACCTCAAAAATGGAAACATTAGGAGACAAATAGGGTATTGGATCATTTGATGTTATTTCATATGGAAGATTAAGGTTTGTCTCCTAATCAAGAAGATTAATGTCAAACTCTTTAGCTGGAGGATCTATATCCATCTCGTCACCCCCACCCAAGACTATTGCCTCCTCGTCATCACAGTCCCAAGCACTGGCCATCTTTGTAATGTTGGGATAATGCTTTATAACTCTATTAATGAGTTCAACATAATCTTGTGCAAAGTAAGACATGTTTTCCAGAATGCACTCTTACAGAGACTTATACTTAGAAACAACGACTTTACAATCCTTGATCATATTACCATCAAGCTCTATATGATGACATCATCCTCCTCATACTTCTTCTCGTCCCCAATTACCTTTTCTTAGATTCCTTTATATTCTTCTTAGTGTTGGCCAACGTATCCATCATTAGGTTAAGTTCATCACCTTGAGCTTTGAGTTTGCCTCCGACGTTGGTAAATTGGGCTTGAATAGTAGTCAACTCCTTCCTCAAACTGGTAACTTGAGCCTAAAGCTCAATATTCACCTTCTTCTAAGTTTTGAATATGGGGGAATGATCTCTAGACACAATATCCTAGTCATAAAGGATTGTAGTTAATATACTTTATTGTAAAAAGAAGTGTAAGATTGGCCAAACATAGACAAAATATCATAAATTGAATAAAATGGTAAAATGACTACCATGATAGCCTTGTGTTGAGTGTAGCACAATAGAGTGTCTTTACTCAGAGCCCTAAGATACTCCAAATCAAGACCATGTCCATGATAGTCAAGCTCCTCCATAGATTTTTCCATGTGACGCCAAATATAATTCTTATGTTTCCTTAGTTTATCATAGGTTACAGGTGCATTAGGGTCATTATGAAGGGAGTCCCCTCAGGGATATTGGTAGGACGAACAAATGTGGGCACATATTTCACCACGCAATGAACATGACCCCCGTGAATCACGATTAGATTTTTACCAGCCTTCTTAAGCTCAACCACAACTTTGGCCTTCTTAGGGTCAAACAAAGATGCACGGGGTTCGGATGACCTCTTTTTGGGGTTGGATTGAACTTCCATAGGTTTCATCCTTCTAATATATGCCTGGTGTTTATGAAGGAGATTGAGCATTTCATGCTTAGTTTCCTTAGGCATCATTTCCCATGTGTAATGAGTTCTGAATGCTGAGGTGGAAGGAGTGGATGCGATAAAAAAAATATAAGAATGAGTGAAGTGTCTAACTATGAAAATAAACTAACTAACACTTGTAAAATTCTTATACCTTCTTTAACATAAACTTAAAATTGGTTTGATCTTCAACTTTAGTTCCGATATTGGCTTGGTAATATCCTAACTCAGTATGTTTATCAAACCCAAAAATTTCCTCGAAGACCTGAAGTTCGTCTCGACAATGTTTGTCGATAAGCCTTCTCTCAGTTGCAAATTTTTTTAAGAAAACATTCCCTCAAAATAAGAAAAGGAAAGATAAAATATACATTACAGTTAGAAGATAATGGTAAGAAAAGTAATTGGGAGTGGAGAATAATAATAGATCTAGGGCCTCTCCACTCTCAAGGAAACCTAGCAATTTTTGTAATATCCTTTGGACTAAACTCCCAACTTCCTTCTACAAAAATAAACTTTGTTCTTCCATGATAATGAAAATGATTTAATGGACCGATTCTTGTAATAATTTATCACACACACAAATCCAGTTTTAATTAAATTTTATATTCAATTAACTTAGGTGTGCATACAAGGTGTTTCTGATTTCCAATTTTCAAATTAAGCACGCAATCAATACAAGTGATGAAGAAAAATCCCTAAAAAGAGAAAAACCATATATTCAGCACTATTAAATGTTTTGAAAGATAATCGAATTACACAAACTTAGAAAGTCTAAGTGGGACGCATAGAGCCTTCAAAACCTTCAATAGAATACGACTCGATCCAGAGTCATCCATAAATAATGGTCTACCCTCGGTATCCACCGATCAGCCTTGTATTCTTCAGAAGTGAAAATCTGGTTTCACTATTCAGCAGTAGAGATTTCTTTCCTTAAAGTTTTATAAGATATTAACCTTCTTCATAACTGGTAAAGTGATCTAAATTACTCCAATGGATTTGGAATGTTTATGGAGGTGTTTGATCATAAAAGAGAACTCAAGAGAGGTGTCTTTTTTATGAAAAGAGTTCTTAAGAAGTGTAATCATGTTCAACCTACTTAAAAGAGGTTGGTAAGAATAGGATAATTATGAAAGATGTGGATTATACCTAATTAAAAAACATTTTTTTCATGGTCTTTCGAAATAACATGTACCTCATTCAAATGAAACCTATGATCTCGTTAGAACGGGTATTGAACGATGGCTTTGAATGACATTCCAGAAGATGACCAAAAAATCTTTGTTCATAGTAAAACGTATCTTATTTGAATGATGGTCAATATCATTTGAATGATTGCCAATCTTGTTTGAACGAGGCGACATAATTTTAAAAAATATTCTATAAAAAATTTAAACATCTTTTTAGAAAAAATATCCTCTTAAAATAAACAATTTTACCAATAAAAACCATAACTTCTTCCATATATGTTGATATAAACGATTCTTTCAACTTTCAAATGTCTTTAACTTTGTCTTCGAGTCCCGAGAAGTCATACAGGGGCAGTGTTTGTGTAATTAATGGAATATGCCAAAAATAAAATTAAAATATGAGCAATTATAACACTTGCTCTAACAAATCTTTCCCTTTGTCTATACTCTAGTACAAAACATAAACTGGAGCTAGATAGAATCCTAATGACTTCAAATAATAACTACCCTCCCAAATCAATAAACGAAATGTAATATTTGCACAAGTCTTCGAATGATATGGATCTTCTTTTGGCTAGCTTTGTCTTCATATTCCGAGGGTCTAAATGATCATCATCTAGGTAGAATGTCTTACACACATTAGACAAACAAAATATCATGATGCATATGAGTTTTAACAGAAAAATAAAACTCTCCCTCAATTTTTTCTCCCTTTTTTTGTCCGTAATAGACAAAGTAGTCAAAATGAGGCATGTAATATAAGCATCAAATGAAAAAGCAAGATATCATCACAAGATTAATCAAGAACACATGAGTAGTGTTAATCTCAAAAGGCATCTATTCAACCAACTATTTTTGAAAATTTTCATTTTTTCAAGTATAAAGTCTAAAATATACAAATATAACACACCATGGAATAACACTAAAATATTCAAACCATGAATGCAGAATGAATTGTGGGAACATTTTCTACAAGTAAATGAACATAAACATTCATAAAAAGTGTGAAGAGACACTCCTAACAAAAGAACTCAAATTTTACCGTAGGTGTAAACATTGTGAACTCATATGAAATCAACTCAACTTAATCAGCATGTCAAGAACATAAATGATTTTCACACTAATAACGCAAAACTATTTAATAAATTCAAGATAGTTCATTGCGTAAACCCATTAATCTTCGGCTTTAAATTCTTAAAAATCTCTCATATATAAGAATTTACTCTCAATTATTTAGATGAAATTATAGTGCTCATATATAGTGAAGCATCAATGAATCTTAGTAAAATTGGCCTAGCCCTTTTATTTGTATATGCCTCTGATCTTTTTAGGCCCTTTTATGCAAATGGCGGCTTTTTTAACTCAATTTTTTTAATCTTTCATATCCCCTTTCCATTTCTTAACATATAACAATACTTTTTGAAATATAAATGAAATCCGGGAAATGGTTCTTACATGCACAACTTACATCTTTTTAAATTTGATTCGATATTAAGCAATATTGAGATGAGAACATTGTATTCAACACAAGATAAGTACAATGTTCAAACATGTCCGTACACGTGGGCAACAAAGATGACAAGGACTCTAACTTTTAAATAGTAGTTATTAATTATAAACATAATGAATCTACACATTATTAAGCACACGAACGAAATAAAGTCATGTTTTAAAGCACTACGAAAAAGTCACGTGGGTGGATGAAATGTAGGGCGATCCAAAAATCTTAAATGTTCATCCAAATGTGGTGAAAAAGAAAATACGAAACTCTTTTTATCTTTTTCAAAAAATTTCCAGAAAAACGAAACTCTTTTTGGATTTTTCAAAAAAATATATTAAAAAGAAAACATACAAATATGCAATGATAATAAAATCTAGCCCTAGGAATATAAGATATGAACGTGATAATCTCCCTATTCAAGAAACAAAACTCAACCTCAATCATTAGGCTCTAAGGAGTTATCGAAAGCAGAAGTCATCCTATGAAATTCCTCCATGAAACATTGTGAAGTCTTGATTAAATACTATAATTGCTCTCGAAAAATCTCAAAATCTCTAGGTTGATATGCAAGATATTATGGAGTAATACATGTGAGAGTGTATGTGACAACATGTGTAGACACTCGTGTGGGATCATACTGGGGAACATGCATATGAGAAACTCTCCCTAACTTAAAACAAAACTCTCTAAGGTGACCTCTTCATTTGCAATGGGAATAAACATACATGGGATTGGGTCCACCTTGATCAAAATGTCTAGGATGAGATCTCCTATGTGGGTTAGGTCTCCTAGGTTGGTTCAGAAGAGGGCCATAAGGATCCATTACAAACCCAAGAATTGTCTCGAGTACCGCTTTAAAAGTGGATGCACTGTTACAACCTATTCCCTGCCTCTTAAAATTACCTAACGCGGGACCGAGGAATATCTTTCCAACTTTCTTCTATATGTGCTCTAAAATGATCATAACCCCTGGGGCACATTCGAGATCGCTCTCGAATTAAAATATATGGGCTTTAAGTTTCTTGTGAGTCTCTATCACTACACCAAAAATGCTAATCTGGCACACTGAAGGAAGGAGATTCTGGCACAGTTTAAAACCGTGCCAGAATCTGGCACGGTTTAAGCATAATCTGGCACACGTTAAAACCGTGCCAAAATTTGGCACGGGTTAAAACCGTGCCAAATATGGGTACATATCATTAAAAAAACAACACCCCAAAATTTCAAGCGGGGAACGAAATTTCAAGAGGGACCAAATCATTCTAACCTAAGTCTCTTTCTCTCTCCCTCTCTCTCTCTTACCCCACGCTACCCGGCCTCCTCCACGATCCACACTACCCAAGAGTCCACACTACCCACGCTACCCATCATCGCTGCCTATCGACTCCTCCAAGAGTCCACACTCTGCGACGCCTTCATCATCCACGAACTGTCATCATCCACCATCTGCACGAACGGCTATCATCCACCATCTGCACGACCGAAGAAATCGCACAAAATAGGTGAACCTTGAACCCATCTCAAGAGCAAAGAAATCGCACAGCAACAATGTCATCATCCACAGTGGTGTTGTCACTGAGACGTCGGTGAGTGAAATTTTCCCTAATAAATTTCATTAGTTGTTATTGTTTCATTAAATCTGAAATTATTTTTAGTTCATAATTTTAAAGTTTAATCGTTTTTATTTGTTATTTTTGCTGTAACTATTGTTGAAATATTTAGTAATTATTGCTGAAATTAGTTGTTGTAATTGCCATTGTTGCTGAAATTAGTTGTTAAATGTTGCTCAAATTGTTGCTGAAATAAAATTATTAGTTATTTTTTTGAATATGCTAAAATTAGTTGCTGAATGAAATTATTGTAATTTGAGTATACTGAAATTATTGTCTGTTTGTAACATCTCTTATGTCTGGTCCATACAAAATGATTGTATAACTGATAAATGATATAATAGTTATAAATGATCTAACAGTTATAACTGTATAACTGATATAACAGTTATAACTGATCTAACATGTTATAACTGATATAGCATGGTATGTTGGGTGTTTTTACGGCTACCTTATGGATGATTCGAAAAGCTATAAATGTATTTTGTTTTAACATAATCAACTCCAATCGTTAGTTGATTGCATAAATTAACACAAATTATGCTAAAGAAATAGCCCAAGCTTATGGGGCAACAAACAACCAGGTGAGGCATGTGGAGAACACACTTATTAATTGGAAATCCCCTTGCGCATGTTAATTAAAGATCATTACATATGGGAGCTCAAATGGAAACTTGGGACTAGTAACTTTGGGGGTCTTGTTCGAAATGAGCAGGGTGCTTGGGTTGTTAAATATAGTGGTCGGTGGAGAGGCTATACCACGTGTCTTCATGCGAAACTCAGGGTGCTTGGGTTCTTTTCATTGACTACTTCCCACTTGAACTGGATTTTATTCTGTAATAGTTTATAGTTCCTTAATATCCTTTTCAGTTCCTCATGCTCTGACAATACTGTGAAAATGTTTTGTTATACTGATCTTTTTTAATCAAAAACGGGAGGCCCCACTGGTGAGAAGACATAACTTGTGAAAACTCACCTGCGTAATATGGTTATTGTACCCAAGATGATTGGAAGCATGGTTGGTGTTTACAATGGCAAGACTTTCAATCAGATTGAAATCAAGCCTGCAATGATTGGGCACTATTTGGCTGAGTTTTCGATATCGTATAAGCCAGTCAAGCATGGACGCCCTGGTATTGGTACCACCCACTCGTCGAGATTCATTCCTCTCAAGTGAAAACTTTTATTGGAAATCTGGATACAAAAGTCATTTCATTTTCAAGGACTGTCTACTTATGTAATGTGAGTATTAAGAATCGTTTATCAGATTATCTTATATTATGTATGTTTATGCTTTGATTGTTTTTGCTTTATTTTTTTATATTTATGTTGAAATTAAATAACTTATATAGTTTAAATTGTAATCACTTCCTTGTGTTGACGTAGGGAAGTGATTTTCAAGGATGCACAAGTCCTATGGGACACTTGCCAAGGGAACCAAATAAAGATCGATTATAACGAAAATATTTTAAAGCCTTTGTTCAACCGAGTGTACAATGTGGAATGGACCCCAATGTTTTGACCGATAGTTCATGCACCCAAACATCTTTCTCTCATCGAAAACACAAAAATAGTGTTCAACCACAAGGAATATCTATCGAGTATGAAAAAGTGTGGGAGGTGAGTAATTCCACTTGTTACAAACAATATATATCGGTTGTGCTTTTATCTTTGGATAGTATAGTTACATTTGATTGATTTAGTAGATACTATAGGTATGTTATTTTGGTGCTCATGTTGAATTTTCTAATCATTTTGCAGAGGGGGAACTTCAACTAGTTGGAAATTCAGTCCCGAATTTTGAGGCAGAGGTTATATTTAATCAAGAATTCATCAAGGTAACATATAAAATAATTATGAAATATTAATTTCCATGTCCTATGCATATAAACAATACTTTTTATTTAGTTCAATGATGGTTTTGCACTTGGGGACCTACTTATCATAGTAGACCGAGTAAGAGGCACGGAGACCTCGCACGGGACCAATGTAACTTGTAGGAACTGACCGCATAGTCCCGGGTCTCCCGGTTTGAGAATACGACGATAATTTGTAAAAATCAACACTTGACTTAATAACAAGCTGTTAAAGGGTGAAAACCTAAACCAACCCCCAAAAGGACCCGTAGGAGGCACGAACACCTCGCACGAGACCAATGTAACTTGTAGGAACTGACCACGTAATCCCGGGTCTCCCGGTTTGAGAGTATGACGACAATTTGCAAAAATCACACTTAGATTTAAAAATAGGTTGTTAAAGGGTGAAAACCCAAACCAGCCACCAAACGACCCCGTAGGAGGCACGAACACCTCACACGGGACAAATGTAACTTGTAGGAACTAACCGCGTAGTCCCGGGTCTCCCGGTTTGAGAGTATGAAGATAATTTGCAAAAAACACACTTAGACATAAAAACAGGCCGTTAAATGATGAAAACCCAAACCAGCCACCATACGACCCCGTAGGAGGCACGCACACCTCGTACAGGACCAATGTAACTTGTAGGAACTGACCGCGTAGTCCCGGGTCTCCCGGTTTGAGAATACGACGATAATTTGTAAAAATTAACACTTAGACTTAATAACAAGTTGTTAAAGGGTGAAAACCTAAACCAGCCACCAAATGACCCCGTAGGAGGCACGAACACCTCGCACGGGACCAGTGTAACTTATAGGAACTGATCGCGTAGTCTCGGGTCTCCAGGTTTGAGAGTATGATGATAATTTGCAAAAATCACACTTAGACTTGAAAACAGGCCGTTAAAGGGTGAAAACCCGAACCAGCCCCAAACGACCCCGTAGGAGGCACGAAAACCTCGCACGGGACCAATGTAACTTGTAGGAACTGATCGCGTAGTCCCGGGTCTCTCGGTTTGAGAGTATGACGATAATTTGTAAAAATTACACTTAAACTTAAAAATAGGTCGTTAAAGGGTGAAAACCCAAACCAGCCACCAAACGATCCCGTAGGAGGCACGAACACCTCGCACGACACCAGTGTAACTTGTAGGAACCGACCGCGTAGTCCCGGATCTCTCGGTTTGAGAGTATGATGATAATTTACAAAAAACACACTTAGACTTAAAAATAGGCCATTATAGGGTGAAAACCCAAACAAGCCACCAAACGACCCCGCAGGAGGCACGAACACCTCGCACAGGACCAGTGTAACTTGTAGGAACTGACCGCATAGTCCTAGGTCTCCCGGTTTGAGAGTATGACGATAATTTGCAAAAAACACACTTAGACTTAAAAACAGGCCCTTAAAGGGTGAAAACCCAAAGTAGCCACCAAACGACCCGGAAGGAGGCATGAACACCTCGCACGGCACCGGTGTAACTTGTAGGAACTGACCGCGTAGTCCTGGATCTCTCGGTTTGAGAGAATGATGATAATTTACAAAAAACACACTTAGAATTAAAACAAGCCGTTAAAGGGTGAAAATCCAAACTAGCCACCAAACGACCCCGTAAGAGGCACGAACACCTCGCATGGGACCAGTGTAACTTGTAGGAACTGACTGCGTAGTCCCGGGTCTCCCGATTTGAGAATACGACGATAATTTGTAAAAATCAACACTTAGACTTAATAACAAGCTATTAAAGGGTGAAAATCTAAACCAGCCCCCAAAAGGACCCATAGGAGGCACGAACACCTCGTACGGGACCAATGTAACTTGTAGGAATTGATCGCGTAGTCCTGGGTCTCCCAGTTTGAGAGTATGACGATAATTTACAAAAATCACACTTAGACTTAAAAACAGGCCGTTAAAGGGTGAAAACCAAAACCTGCCACCAAACGGCCCCGTAGGAGGCAGGGACACCTCGCACCGGACCAATGTAACTTGTAGGAATTGACCGCGTAGTCCTGGGTCTCCCGATTTGAGAGTATGACGATAATTTGCAAAAAACACACTTAAACTTAAAAACAGGCCGTTAAAGGGTGAAAACCAAAACCGGTCACCAAAAGACCCCGTAGGAGGCACGAACACCCCGCATGGCACCAGTGTAACTTGTAGGAACTGATCGCGTAGTCCCGGGTCTCTCGGTTTGAGAGTATGACGATAATTTCCAAAAAGCACACTTAGAGTTAAAAACAGATCGTAAAAGGGTGAAAACCCAAACCAGCCACCAAAAGACCCCGTAGGAGGCACGAACACCTCGTACGGGACTAGTGTAACTTGTAGGAACTGACCGCGTAGTCCCAGGTCTCCCGGTTTGAGAATACGACGATAATTTGTAAAAATCAGCACTTAGACTTAATAACAAGCTCTTAAATCATGAAAACCTAAACCAGCCCCCAAAAAGACCCGTAGGAAGCACGAACACCTTGCACAGGACCAATGTAACTTGTAGGAACTGACCGCGTAGTCCCGGGTCTCCCGATTTGAGAGTATGACAATAACTTGCAAAAATCACACTTAGATTTAAAAACATGTCGTTAAAGGGTGAAAACCCAAACCAGCCACCAAACGACCCCGTAGGAGGCACGAACACCTCGTACGGGACCAATGTAACTTGTAGGAACTGATCGCGTAGTCCCGGGTCTCCCGGTTTGAGAGTATGACGATAATTTGCAAAAAACACACTTAGACTTAAAAATAGGCCGTTAAAGGGTGAAAACCCAAACCATCCACCAAACGATCCCGTAGGAGGCACGAATACCTCGCACGGGACCAGTGTAACTTGTAGGAACTGACTGCGTAGTCTTGGGTCTTTCGGTTTGAGAGTATAACGATAATTTGCAAAAATCACTCTTAGACTTAAAAAATAGGCCGTTAAAGGGTGAAAACCCAAACCAGCCACCAAACGACCCCGTAGGACGCACAAACACCTCGCACGGGACAAATATAACTTGTAGGAACTAACCGCGTAGTCCCGGATCTCCCGATTTAAGAGTATGACGATAGTGTGCAAAAATCACACTTAAAGTTGAAAGCAGGCCATTAAAGGGTGAAAACCCAAACCAGCCCCAAACGACCCCGTAGGAGGCACGAACACCTCGTACGGGACCAATGTAACTTTTAGGAACTTACCGCGTAGTCTCGGGTCTCCCAGTTTAAAAGTATGATGATAATTTGCGAAAATCACACTTAGACTTAAAAACTGGCCATTAAAGGGTGAAAACCCAAACCAACCACCAAACGACCTCGTAGGAGGAACAAACACCTCGTACGGCACCAGTGTAACTTGTAGGAACTGACCGTGTAGTCCCTGATCTCCCGGTTTGAGAGTATGACGATAATTTGCAAAAAACACACTTAAACTTAAAAACAGGCCGTTAAAGGTTGAAAACCCAAACCAGCCACCAAACCACCCCGTAGGAGGCACGAACACCTCGCACGGGAATAATGTAACTTGTAGGAACTGACCGCGTAGTCCCGAGTCTCCCGGTTTGAGAGTGTGATGATAATTTGCAAAAATCACACTTAGACTTAAAAACAGGCCCTTAATGGGTGAAAACCCAAACCAGACACCAAACGACCCCGTAGGAGGCACGAACACCTCGCACGGGACCAATGTAACTTGTAGAAACTGATCGCGTAGTCCCGGGTCTCCCGGTTTGAGAGTATAGACTTAAAAATAGGCCGTTAAAGGGTGAAAATCTGAACCATCCACCAGACGACCCCGTAGGAGGCACAAACACCTCGCACGGGACCAATGTAACTTGTAGGAACTGACCGGGTAGTTTCGGGTCTCCCAGTTTGAGAGTATGGCAATAGATGATAATTTGTAAAAATAACACTTAAAAATAGGTCGTTTGTCGGTTAAAACCCAAACCATCTCCCAAACTGCACCGTAAAAGGCACGAACACCTCGCACGGGACCAATGTAACTTGTATGAACTGACCACGTAGTCGTATATGCAATTTTTCTGCTTGTATGTGTAATTTTTCTGCTTGAATACGAGTTTTTTAAAAATGACTTGGTTACTAATATTGTATCTTTTTTGTGTCTTATTTTTTTGTAGGATGACATTCAATCGCTAGCTTTTATCCACTTGGAATGCACGAAGAAGTAATGCTTTACAACAGGGGGATTGTTTATTTAGTGTCGTTAATATTTCGAATTCTATTTTTTGTGTTATGGCCGAGCAGGCTTCAGTAGTTTTATGGCTTAATTTTATGGCCGTGGTGGCTGTAGTAGTTTTATTGTTAACTTTTATGGCCGTGCGGGCTTTATATGGGCAGATTTTATGTTAGCACGTTTTGGAATGCTCAAAAAATAGAGGAAACTCTGCCTAATTTTTTTTTATATGGGAACTATTAACTCTTGTATTTTTTGAAGTTATTGTTGACTTTTATGGTCATGTGAGGCTTTATATTGTTATTAACTCTTGTAATTTTTTTAAAGTTTATATGCACACCAGTTTATCAACAACCTGCGATATTCATAATTTGTGAATTTTCTTGATTTTTTTTTGCAAATAATAAATATTTTTCCTACCGGATTTGGAATTTGCAGATTTTCCAGATTTGTTTTCTATTATTATTTTTTTAAATCAACTGAAAAATCTGGCATGGTTTTAAACCGTGCCAATGTATAAAAATGAGAACGCTTATAAAAAAATCTGGCACGCTTTATAACCGTGCCAAAAGAGTGACAGAAAATAGACAATTTGGCACGGTTTTGGCGTGTGCCAAAAGCATGCCAGATTTAACATCTAGCACGGTTTAAAAGCGTGTCAAAAGCGTGCTAGATAAAAAAACTGGCACAGTTTCAAAGCGTGTTAAAAGCGTGCCAGTTTGGGAAATCTGGCACGATTTTAAACCGCGCCAGAAAATCTGGCACGACGAATTCTGGCATGGTTCAAAACCGTGCCAGATTGCGTCTGGCGCTGTTTTAAATCGTGCCAGTTTCCTGTTTTTGGTGTAGTGCTAATGAAGATTAACGATCTCTCGTAAGACTATCCACAGTGTTGGTCAAGTCGATCTTTTCCCTACCGATAACAATCAACTACTCACAAAAATAAACTTTCACCTTTTCGAGTTGACTCATCGATGCCTTAGACTCTCTCTAGGCTTTCACCTCCTTCTTCAAATCTAACACCTTAATAGGAATTTTTTTTAGCTTTTTCATTTTTAAAGTCTCGATGTAAAGATCAATAAAACCTTTTTGGAGACCACCTTATCCCTCACTTAAATTCTCATTCCCACTCTCTCCAGAATGAATTGAAACATCATCGACGCATTCACATTTAGAAATATCCATATCGACGTGGGGTAAAATAGAAGTACTGTCTTGACTAGCCATGAATGCAATACATGATTCATATGGTGATTCATACCCATAATTCACTGACTCGACTCACTATCAGTAAGAGTGGCCTCATTGCAACTTTTTTGCCCTGTCGCTTAGGCCTAGTGGGACACTCATGTGACTTGTTCCCTTTGTCCTCGCACTCATATAATCTTATCTAATCTTTCTCACAAACCTTCTAGCCCTCATTCTTACTTTTTTTTCTCAAAAGTTTTTTCTTTGAAAGAATTTTCCTTGAGAAATTTGGGAGAATTTTTTATTTTGTTTTGCAAAAAGGGATAAGTTGTCCAACTCAAAATCAAACTCATACTCAGAATCAAAAACTTTTTATTTCTTCTTTTTCTTAGTTTGAGTTTTCAAAGCAATCCCTATTTCCTTGGGTTTAACTATTTTGGGAAACATATCTATCTCATACGTTTGAAGGTCTCCTATGAGTTCTTCTAACCTAAGAGTATCTAGTATCCTCAAAAAATTTAGCACGGTAACCTTAGGAATGAAGCGAGTTGGCAAAGATCTCAAAATTTTCATAATAACTCTCGTCTCATGAATTTTCTCACCCAAATTAAAACGAGAATAAACTATTTTTATAATCACGCATAGAACTCATCAAAAGGTTCGGACTCTAGCATGATAATAATCTCAAACTATGTGGTGAGGTTATGTAGATTAGAAGCTTTTAGAATATTGGTTCCCTCATGAGTGAGCTGGAGGGTATCATAAGCTTCTTTTGGTGTGGTGCATATCATAATATGGCATAACTCGTCAAGTGTAACAGCTCTCGAGATGGCACTCAGACCGCACGTGTTAAAATTTCTCCACTTAAAGTCATCCTCTATCCATGCATAGATAGGTTTTGGGCCAATATCATTATCAATATTCATAGTGGGTGGTGTCCACCCTATTTCACAAACCAACCAGACACGTTTATCTATGGATTTTAAAGTAATCCTCATTCTTGCTTCTAGCAGGCATAGTTTGAGACGTCAAAAATGGACATTCTATTATACATATTACCCATTAAATTCGAATTTTTAAATATCAACAATTTTTTAGAAAAAAATTGATATAAAAAAAATTTGTAAAAAGGATCATAGGGTAAATTAGTGGAACAAGTTCTGATAGTAATTTGAGAAAATTCGTATCTCAAAAGAAAGTCTATAAAAATCAGGATCACATAATATTTTAGTGCTACCCACTTTGGCCAATTTGATAAAATTAGTATCCAAACAAAATTCGTAAATAAATCAGGATCACGTGATATTTTAGTACAACCCGCTCGGATACCAATTTGAGAATGCAAGTGATTTAATGGATTGATTTGTATAATAAATTGCCACACACACAAATCAATTTTTTATCAAATTTTATCTTCAATTAACTGAGGTGTGCATACAAGGTGTTTTTAAATTCTAATTTTTAAATTAAACATGCAAACAACATAACTGATGAAGAGATATACCTAAAAAGGACAGAACCATAGATTTAGCATTATTAAATGTCTTAAATGACAATTGACCTACAAAAACTAAGACAGTCTAAGTGAGACACGCAGAGCCTTCAAAACCTTCAATATAAAATAACTCAATCCAAAGCCGTCCACAGGTAGTGATCTAAACTCGGTATTCACTAGGGGTGGACATAGGCCCGAGGCCCGCCAAGCCCTCCCAGCCTGCCCAATAAAAAAATAGGGCTTGGGTAAGGTAAATAGGCCCGCAAAGTGGGCTTGGCAAAATTTGATAGGCCCGATTTTTTTGGGGGGGTGGGCTTGGGCATGAATTCTTAAGCCCGATGAGGCCCGGCCCAAGAATTATATATATAATATTAATATTAATATTAATATATATATATATATATATATATATATATATATATATATATATATGTGTGTGTGTGTGTGTGTGTGTGTGTGTGTGTGTGTGTGTGTGTGTGTGTGTGTTTGTGTATATTAATTTATCATTAAAGTGTAAGACTACAAAGTTATAAATAAATATATAAAGTGGGTAACTTTTATAAATATAAAAACATATACTAAGTCCTTTTATGTAGAGTGGGGAACTTTATATATAGACTTTGTAATATATAAAGTTTAAAACATGTTTTTAATTAAAAAAAAATAGGTCTTTGATTAAGAAAAATAGATTTTTTATTTAAAAAGAATAGTAATCGGGCTTGGCCAACGGACCTAGGTAAAGAGCTTTCAAATCTTGGCGGGCTTGGAATTACATACCCGATCCAGGCCCGAACGAGCTTCGAATAGCTCATAATTTTATAAGCCCGGCTCGAGCCCAACCAGGCATGGCCACCCCTAGTATTCACTAATCATCCTTGTTTTCTTCAGCAGTGAAAACTTTGTTTCACAATTTAGTAGTAGTGATTTCTCTCCACAAAGGTTTATAAGATAGAAACCTTCTTCATGACTTGGTAAAGTGATTTAAATTATTCCAAGGGGTTTAGAATATTTATGGAGGTATTGGATGACAAAAGACAAATCAAAAAAGGCATTTATATTTATGAAATGAGTCTTAAGAAGTCTAATCAAGTTCAAACTATTTTTAAGAAGGTTGATTAAAATAGGATAAGTATGAAAGATTTTAAATATATTAAATTATAAAAACAATTTTTTCCCGGGCGTTCGAAAAAACATGTACCTCGTTATGGCACCTATGATCTCGTTATAACGGGTATCGAATGATAGCGTCAAATAACATTCGAGAGGATAGTCAAAGATATTTAGTTCAAGGTAAAATGTATCTCGTTCGAACGATTTCTAATCTCGTTCGAATGAGGCAACATAATTTTAAAAATGTTTTATGAAAAATTTAAACGTATTTTTAGAAAAAAAAATAGCCTCTTAAAAATTATTAAACCCCTAAAACAATAAATAAACCATTTTACCAATCAAACCCATTACTATTTTCAAGGATGTTGAGATGAACGATTCTTCCGACTTTCAAATGTCTTAAACTTTTTCTTCGAGTCCCGGAAGGTCATGTAGGGGCAGTGTTTGTGTAATGGGATACACCAAAAATAAAAATAAAACTTGAGTAATTACAAATCTTTTTCTTAAATTCCAGAAAGGGTTACTAATCTCAACCACCGTCATTAACTTCTTTTAAGGTTTCTTGGGAGAATGATAATAATAATTTGGGGCCTTGGCATTGTCCTTCATCCCATTGATATTTCTAAAAATTCCTTCATTATTGTCAAACCCAGAAACCTCCCTCCAATAGATCATTGACACTAACGTTATCCAATAGGCAATAAGGGCCAATCTGGGTCAGAGCCACTCCATAACCCTTTGAAATGCCTCTAATAATGGAGTGGTAGGGAAAATGAAGTCCTACTTCCATGGAAGACAGAGGAATGAATGTATCATCAAGATAAATGCGACCATAGGCCATCTCATTCTTCTCGGGTAGCCTACAGATGATACTATTTGGAATAGTTTACACGTCTTCATATTCCAATAGCTCGAGTGGAGTGATGTCATAAGTATAATTGGTGATATCAGTTTTATAAGTGTCATAAGAACTTTTATCAATTCATGATGGAGTTGCCTTCTCCTCATTTGATTCTTCTGAAGGTTAAATTGGAACGACAATGGGTGAACTACATGGGTTGGAGACAGACAAAAATGTATGGATTACTTAGTGGAATCCACAAGTACAACCATAGACTCAATTAAGGTGTGGTAAACATAAATAAGCCCCCACCGGCTCTTCACTCATTGCATCATCGTCTAGGCCTGTTTAATCCATGAACTCCAACCTATTGTGTTCATTATAAGGGGCTGAGGAGCTGAGACAATGGAGGAAGGTGGGTCAGCTACGATAACTATGGGGCTTTTCGGAGTCCTCCTAGAAGGGGAAACAACTACTAATGGAACAAGACTGAGGGGCTCTGTGCAATTCCTATTATACTCACAAATATTTTGTCACACCTCGCTCAATTCTAACATCGGCCACCACCAAAACTAAGCCGAGCGTGAGTAAATAAAATACCATTCTAAGCACAAGATAGATATGAGACATATAAAATTAATCCACAAGGTAAATGACAATCAATTCCAAAAGATAAACCATCCAACTAAGCGATAAAAGATCCATCACATACGAAAGCTCGAATAAATTCAATCTCCAATAATATAAACTGAATAAAATCCCATTATAAATATTTGAGTAAAATCATACAACTGTGGAACTGAATGGCCCAACAAAATCATAAACCGAGTCTCAATACAAATGCGAAGGAATGGAAAGCTTATCTACACTACTAAACTCAACTAAAATACTCTGGTTACACCTCCAAAATAATCTCCAAAAATCCTGCAATAACTCCAGCACTAAAACCTGAAAATATTAATCAAAGCACGATGTCAGAGCCCCGATCATGAATACACACTACTCCCCTCAAATAGGATCCGTGAACCCAGACAATAGCATTATAAGCAATAAATATCACAATAGAATATTTTAAATTAAACGAGATAATTAAACACGATAAATAAAAATTACTAACTACCTGTAGAGATCCCCATTTATAAAGGCACACTAATATGATTTTAAATTCCCAATTCCAATGAAGTTAATCTCTTATTAACTTAACTCAATTTTTATTTTTATTCTCACTTTTTATTATGATGGTCCTCCCGTCCAGGGTGGTAATCCACCAAAGTGTCACACTTCCCTTTGTTAATCGCCCTCTGACCCATTTAAACTGTCGGCCCCAACACATGACAATGTTCCACACATAACACGACATAAATCGCCCTCTAACCCGTTTAAACTGTCGGCCCTGACACATTATGTCGCCACAAATTTTAATACCACTTTTTATCTTAGGCATTAATCCGCAATTTCACAATTTATAAAGTACCCCACCCTTTTATCAATGTGAGATCCTCAAAATACCCCTTAGTCCCATACCTAAGGACCCCCAAATTATCAATCCGTCCTATCCTAGGTATATGATGAATTTCTAACCTAAACATCGACATAGTCTCATGCCTAGGCTAGCGTAACGATGATAAAGTACAAAAAATCAGCCCACCCCCGACATAATAAAGTCGCAATAATCTACCCTCACTAGTCCCAAACCTAGACGACATAAATCATCAAAAGGCCTACCCGCTAGTCCCATACCTAGAAGGCATCCTAAAATATGGGGAGAGAAAAATTACCCAACAACCCGTCGTTACAAGGGCAATATAATAATACCAACAAGTAACACAAACAAGCATAATTAATCAACGTGTAAAACTACACATGATAGTTCAATTAAATTAAATCTTAATTTAATTATCTCAAGCACCTTATACTCTTGACTCACTGTAGTCTACATCGTATAAGTTCTCATCTAGTTTGAAAATATATGATAAAATTAGAGTCACATTCCTTAGATACCAAAGAGCCTCAAAATCTTCTTCTTAAGCCACACTTGGTTCAATTGAAGGTATAAATCTCAATCACACACCCTAGGGTTGTATACATTGTTTATATAGTGTATTATTTTATTGTGTGTGAGTTGTGTGTGTTTAATACCATTTAAATTAATTTTAATAATTGTTTGGGAATTTTTAATAATTTTTAAATGAATTTTGGGAAATTAAAAGTTGGATTATAAAAATTTTGGGGTTATTCTGTAATTACTATTCTTACCATTTTATACCTAAAAGTTGGGTTGGGTAGGATCCAAATGCGCTTGAGACTTAAGGGTGCGTGTGTAATTATTTTTAAAACATGCGTGTGAAAGCTCATCTCAGCCCTACACCTGTCCTTGTTATATCGGCTAGATTTGTGTTTGTTGCAAGACTCAAAACTTGTGTGTTATCTCAGCCTTTAGATCATTTTTATCAACGTTCTTCATGCATCCAAACTCAATCCCCATGAACCTTTCTAGACCAATCAACACCTATTTAAATCATCGCTGATGTTAAACCGTTGGATCAAAGTCAAAAAGCCAAGACCAAATCTCAGCCTTTAGATTTGCACCAACCTTCTCGATCCTTCCTAGCCAATTATATAAAGAGGCTTACCCTCAGCATTTGGGAACTTTTGGCAGTTTGTCTAAATAGAGAGAGAAGAGAGAGAGAGATAGAGAGAGAGAGAGAGAATCCGGAGAGAAAACCTAACCTGTTTCAAACCCTAATTCATTTTTCTTAAATCCTTTACACCAAACACCGTGCCTGAGCATTTGAGAGTTACTTTGGTAGAGGTTTACAGGCAGATCATGGTTTGAATCCTCTAAGTTTGAGATCTTTTGTCCAACTTAAGCATTTCGATTAGATCTGTATTTCTTTTTCATAGAAACTATAGATCTAGCTATATTATGTTATATTACACTTAGATCTACATTATTTAGTTTCTCATCTTGAGAAAGCACATTTGTTGATTACTGTTCAGTAAATGTTCTACAAAATGTTAGAATCAACAAATATATTTTTTGTTTCTAGTTCTTATGAAACAAGACTATTGACCTAGTTAGAATCGCAATTGGTGGTTTTCAATTTCAAAAATATTTTCAAAACCCTCTGAAATTGATTAAGACCTTGAACCATCTTTCGAGAAAGGTAGCCTTGGATTATGGGATTATTTGAAAGGTCAAATAAAGTCTTTTCATTTCTAAAAAAGAGAGAAACTGAAAACAACATCATTTAGATCTGATCTGTAATTTGATAGGACTTGTTTGTATAAATAAGTGTGTGTGTGTGTGTGTGCATACATGTGTTAGAAGACTTTCACAAAAACTTGTCACACTACAACACAAAAGTGTTGGCTATAAGATCTTGAAACTTTAAGAGTCGACGTAATGACTGGAACATAGTGGAGAAGTTAGAAAACTGGGAAAGCAACATCAACATCAGATCTGCAGAAAAGTTAGAATCAAACCAGTGGGTACATATTCTAAACTTGTATAGGTCTGTTTTGTGTGCATGTGTGTTAAGTAGTTTGTAACTTGTATATTTTGTTTTAGGGTATTTTTGGTTTGTGACTTAGAAGTCACCGTGGATGTTTCCTCGGTTGGGTGAGGTTTTACCACGTTAAAAATGCATTGTACTTAATCTTTGTACATCTCCTCATCTCATTCTTGGTGGTGTGCTGATGTAAACCTTTTAGTTTTGTTTTTCAAAACTAGTAACCTAATCTTGAACAAATCTCGTGCATGTTTTATTAAACACATCTTGTGATTAATCTATTTTGATTTAAAGAAAATAGTTTCTTCAAAAAATTATTCGGAGTTACTTCAATAGTTTAATCTTGTATTAAACGGCCTAAGTAACATCTTTTCAATTGGTATCAGAGCTTTGGAAATTTTCTTTAAAGATCTTGTGTTTCTGAAATTATTTTCTTAAAATCAAACAATGGATGAGAAAAATGAAAGATTTGGTAACTTGACTAGACCTCCTCTCTTTGATGGAAATAAATTTTCTTACTGGAAAGTAAGGATGGTTGATTTCATACAAGGAACCTTGGGAGATGATGTCTGGGATATTGTTGAAAATGGATATACTTATCCTACTAAACCATCCACTGAAGGAAGCAATGAGAGGATTAAGAAAGTATTAAGTGAATTCACTCAAGAAGATAAGAAAGTTTCTCAAAACAATAACAATGGCAAGAATGCCATTTTTATGTCTATAAATGAACATGTGTTCAAAAGGATCTCATCTTGTTCCACTTCTAAGGAAGCTTGGGATACATTGGTTACTGCACATGAAGGTGACAGTTGAGTTAAAGCTTCTAAAACACAGATGCTTATCCAGCAGTATAACTCTTTAATCATGTCTAACTCTGAGTCATTTGATGACTTTTACATGAATTTAACTGATATTATGACCAAACTACATGCTAATGGGATAACTTATGATAGACATGAAATTATCTCTAAAATTCTAAGGTCATTACCATAGAGATTTGATAATAAAAGGTATGCTATTGAGGAAATGAGTGATCAAAATCTCACTCCTGAATTACTCAGTAGTAAACTGAGAACTATGGAAAAGGAATTAAAATTTAAGAAATAATTGACCCAGTCCCATAGGAAACAAACTAGTTCTAATTTGAGTTTTTCCTTTCAGTTGATGAAACCTGAGCTTAGTATTCCCAATAATGACTCTGATGAGGAATGTGATATAGGATAATCAAATTTCCTTGATGTCAAAACAGTTTAAGAAAATTATCAAATTTAGAAATAAAATAGCAAACAGATAAGGCAAGCCAAATTATGCAACTCAGTCTAACCACAAACCTAATTAGAAAGGTCAAGACAAATATCACATTGACATTCATAAGAGACTTAATAAAGACTTCAAGAACATTGAATGTTTTATATGTTGTAAATTGGGTCATATAGCACAAGACTGTAGAGTTAAACTGAACACGACCAATAAACATACTCGGGCCAACATTTGCAAGACATGGGATGATTTAAGTGATTCTGAAAATGAGGAACCTGAATCATCTTATGCTTTTGATCCTTGCATGTCTTTCTGTAAGGACATAAATTTCCAATTGAGTCCCTATATTGTTTTGACTTAATTCCGTGAACAAAACTATGTTTGTAATATGTCATAAGGAGAATTTTATTTTGTCACGATCCCACTCGGTCTATGACATATTGAAGAAATTGAAGACGTTGCGGCAGAGCTTCAAAGAATTAATCATGCCAATGTTTAATTGGTGCAAGTTTAATCGTCTTCAAAGTTAATTTCATTCTGAGATTACTCAGGTATGAATGCGTATAATTAATGGTGCTCGGAATTATTTTATAAAAGATAAGGATGTAATTTTTATAAAGAAAAATGTTTTAAAATGGGTTATAGTGTTTTAAAAGGTTTACACTAAGTTTTTATTCTGATAAGTTCGAATAGGAGTTTCACTTATTTAAATCTCTCTTTGAAGAGACGTTTTGCACAAAAAGTCAAAGAGTCAACTCTGTCGCTCGAACGACATCAGATCTCATTCGAACGAGATGCTGATGTTGCTCGAACGACATGCTTAAGTCGTTCGAACGACACATTTTTTGAGGCGGTGTCTAAATCCTATTTAAAGAGTGTTTTCATAAGAATTTTGTAAGTGTGCTTTCTGGAAAAGAGTTTTACGAAGAAGAACATTGTTTGGACATGTTTTCTAAGGTTTAAAAGTCTTAAACACATCCTTAAAGTTTGTAAAGATCCGAGTTATCATTCTTATATGTTTAAGTTATCTTGCTGCACCAAAGTTATTTGTTCTACACATTGAACACAAAGGATTTTGCGGTGAAGAAGCGATGGACATCATGTTCGACATCGTAGACGAACCAAAGCCATATCAGTGGACATCGAGACATACGTGGACGCGTGTGTTGTGGACAGGTATCGTAGAAGACGGAGTTTCTGCGTGGGCACTGTGAGAGGAGTAGTTGAATATCAGAAGAGCGTCAAGACCCGTGGGGATCAGTCGTTGAGTGAGACTTTGTCTGTCTTTGTAAAACCATATTTCATAGTGATTGTCTGGCTTGGGCCGTCCGAGGTTGTTTTCCCATTTTGGGTTTTTTCCTCATACATCCGACGTTGTGAGTATTCTTTACTTTAATTTACTTGCTTTAATCACTAGATGCATGTTTAGGATTAATCAAGATAAAATTAGTTTAAAGTACGAATTGGGTTTTCACAACTTGGTTTGGTGCATAATTAAAAGTTGGATATTTTTCAGAGAAAAATTGGTTTTGTTTAAAACACACATATCGAGCCACTCACATTTCACTGCCAAGATAGTATATAATGATGATATGCTTGTGCCTATGTATGAGAATGATGTTAGTTTCTCTACTTCTGTTGTTATGAATCACGCTGCTACTGGTTTAGATGCTTTAATTTCTGAGAATAATGCTAGTTCTACAGCGGGGTGTGTGAGTTAAAGGGAAAGCGATAATGACGATGTCAATGTGTGTGTGATTTCAAGAAATGAATCCTTAGGGGTCACTTCACACACTTCACTTAGTGATTCTGACATTGAAGACCTCCCTGGTATTCACATACTTTATACCAAGACTCTCAAGAAAAGCACTAGACTAGAGAAGACTGTGAAAGATCTCACTAAGAAACTAGAAGACCTAAGTTTGATGGTTAAACTTAACGATGAAGAGTATACTACTCAATGTCTAACTCATGAGAATGAAGTCAAAAGTTTTGATCAAAAATGGAAGAAATTGATTGAAATAAATGAAACTCTAGAGAAAAAATATAAAGGGATATTGTTAGAATTGGAACAAGCTAAAGAAAAGACAAAAAATGTTTTCAAAAAATTTGCAAAATTGGAAAATCATTCCAACTGTTTTGATGATTTTATTGTTGATTCAAAAACTAGTTCCGATGATCGAACCGGAATAGGGTTTTACCCAAATTCAAAGACAAAAATTAAAAACTTTGAACCAATTATGTTTGTGTCATGTGGCAAAAGACCTATAGAAACTTGTCCGGATTTTTAAGCTTTAAATAATGAGTTTGACAAAAAATAACAAAAGTTGGATATTGGGGAATCACGTCACTTTAAGTGTGATATTTTTCCTAAGGCTAAATATGTATGCCCTCCAGTTAGGAAGATTGTTTCTTCGTTCCAAACTGTACTCCCTAGGAATAAGGTTCAACATCAAAATTCCATGAAACCTATGTTTAGAGACTTTACTAAGGAGATACCCTCTTCAAGCAATTTATATTGCTCATACTGTGACAAATACGGTCACTCTTTTGAAGGTTTTTACTCTAGACGTTTAGTAAAACCTGTCTGTAATACCCCTCTATACCAGAACTTTAACTACTCTAGGAGAAGCCGTAACAATTATGTCCTACCTAGACAACCAGACAAAAACTCTAACTATAGAAAGAGAAAGACCAAAACTAAAAGGTCATTTCCAAGAAGGATTACAAGGAACTTTACTAAACCAAATGCTCATATCCTTCATAAAACTTAAATGCATGCGCAAAATATCTTTCAACAAAAATCAAATGCTCGCAAATTTTGTAAAATGAGAGCAAATATGCGCAAAACAAAAATAAGAGTTATTTGGGTTAGAAAAGATAAGCTATTGCCCCAGATGAAGTGTAACATTGTTATTACTGCTTTAAAAGATGAACACACTTCTTCTGGATGGTATTTAGACTCTAGGTGTTCAAAGCACATGACTAGTGATGATACAAAACTTTTAAACGAAACCAGCTTTACTGGGGGAAAAGTCATTTTTGGCGATGGTGTATCATCTCAAATCATTGGTAAAGAAACACTCCAAGAAGAAGGAATTCTTGTTCTTGAAAATGTTCTTCTAGTAAAAGGTCTTAAGGCTAATCTACTTAGTATTTCATAATTTTGTGACTCAAATCATACTGTCACCTTTTCAAATAATAATTGCAAAATTTTAAATGAAAAAGGTGAGTGCATAATTACTGGACTTAGGACCCCTAACAATTATTATACTGTCCAGAACAATACTAAGGTCTATAACATTTCTAGAATGGACGACAATGAAATATGGCATAATCGAATGGGTCACATAAATTACGATAGCCCAAATAGATTGTTTTCACAAGAAATAGTTAGAGGAATTCCAAAGATAAAACCTATTTCTAACATTGTCTATGGATCATGTCAGGAAGGAAAAATTGTTAAAGCACCTCATAAAAAGGTTAAAGATATCCTTTCCTCTAAACCCTTGGAGCTCATCCATATGGACCTAATGGGTCCCTCTCGAACTGTTAGTCTCTGTGGACACAGTTACATTCTAGTTATGGTTAATGACTTCACTAGATTTACTTAGGTGGCCTTCTTAAAACAAAAGTATGACACTTTGAAAACTTTTTTTAAAAATCTTACTTCGTATTGAAAATGAGAAGGACACTCAAGTAAATAGAATTCGTAGTGATAGAGGTGGAGAATTCATAGATACTGGTGTTATAGAGTACTATGACTACAATGGTTACAAACATGAATTTAGTGCTCCTAAGACTCCTCAAAAAAATGGAATTGCTGAGAGAAAGAATCGGACCCTTTAAAAGATGGCACGTGTTATGATTCATGCCAAGTGTTTACCTAAATATTTTTGGATAGAATCTATTCGTACTGCGTGTCACATCATTAATAGGGTCTATCTTAGGAAGAATTCTAAACAAACTTCTTACGAACTATGGTATGGGGAAAAGCCCAATCTTAAATACCTTAGAACCTTCGATAGTACGTGTTATGTCTGCAAAAACAGAGAATACTTATCTAAATTTGAGACTCGTGGAGATAAAGCTATATTCCTAGGATATTCTCCTAATAGTAGAGCCTATCGTATTTATAATCTTCGCACAAAGACCTTAATGGAATCCATAAATGTTATTGTAAGTGACACTACTGTTGAGAGTAAGACTTGAGAACCAACTATTGTGGAAGAGTCTAAAAATGTTTTAGAAAATGACACTCCAGGAATAGATGATTCTTTACCAATTGAGACACTTAAAGTACCTAATTGGGTTTCTAAAGATCATCCCATAGATAATATTATCAGTAACCCTAGTGAGCCTAAACGTACAAGATCTCAATTAAGAAACTATGCTCATTATGCATGTTTTGTTTCCCTTGTGGAACCAAAGAATGTAAATGAGGCATTGAATGACCCTCAATGGATTTCTGCTATGCAGGAAGAACTTTTTCAATTTATCATTCATGATGTTTGGTATCTTGTATCTAGGCGTGATCATAAAAAGGTTATTGGCACACGTTGGATATTTAAAAATAAATCTGATGAAAGTGGGATAATCATTAGAAACAAAGACATATTAGTGGCTCAACAATACTCTCAAATTGAAAGAATATATTTTAACAAGACTTTTGCCCCTGTTACTCGCTTAGAATCTGTTCGTCTTCTTTTTGTAATAGCTTGTTACTTGCATTTTATGCTTTACCAAATGGATGTTAAATCTACCTTTCTTAATGGAATCTTGACTGAAGAGACCTATATTGAACAACCCAAAGGGTTCATCGACCCTTAATATCCAAATCATGTTTATCGTCTTAAAAAGGTGCTGTATGGTCTAAAACAAGCGCCAAGAGCCTAGTATGAGCGTCTTTCCAACTTTATCTTAGACAAAGCTTTTAAGAGAGGTGGAAATGATCAAACTCTTTTAGCCAAATATTTTGATAAAGATATCATTATAGCTCAAGTCTATGTCGATGATATCATTTTTGGATCCACTTCCCCTTCAGAAGTTAAATCTTTTTCTGAAATTATGCATAGAGAATTTCAAATGTCTCTTATGGGGGGGTTACAATTTTTCCTGAATCTTCAAGTCAAATAGAATTCAGATGGTTTATTTGTGTCGTAATCAAAATCTGCTTTAGATATTGTCAAAAAATTCGGACTTGAAAGTGCCAAAGAAGCTAAAACTCCCATGAGTACTACGGTCAAATTAACTAAGGATGAGAACGAAAAATCCATAAACCCCACTTTGTATTGTAGTATGATAGGAATCTTATTATACCTTATTACCTCGCGTTCTGATATTATGTACGCAATTTACGTGTGTGCCCGTTATCAAAATAATCCTAAAGAGAGCCAATTAGTATGCGTAAAAAGAATTATAAAATACATAAAAGACACTCTAAATTTAGGACTTTGGTACACCAATGATACCCCTAGTACTATAATAGGATACACTGATGCCAATTGGTCAGGGTGTACTCATGATAGTAAGAGCACATCAAGAGCGTGTTACTATACCGGTAATAATTTGGTAGGATGGAGTAGTAAGAAACAGAACTGCACTTCTTTATCTACAGCTGAATCTGAATACATAGCTGCTGGTAGTTACTGTGCCCAGTTACTTTGGCATAAGCAAGTGCTCAATGATTATGGTGTTAAAGAAGACCAACTGCATCTCTATTGTGATAATCAAAACGCAATCAATATCTCTAAAAATCATATACAACACTCGTGAACTAAACATATAAAAATTAGACATCATTTTATACACGAATTAGTTGAGACTAAGGAATTAGAAATAAATTATCTTCCAACTGATTTGCAACTCGCAGATATGTTTACCAAACCTTTGGATTACAATAGATTTTTTACTTTGCGAAAATCCATAGGAATGGGTGTGCTGAATAAACTCCTATGACTGAAGTATTATTCCCTTTGTCCATTTGAGACAAAACGGGGGAGAAGTTTGAGTCTTATAAGTTTATTATTTTATACATATTTCTAATAAGCTTAATCTTAGTGATTAGTTGCAGGATTCTGTGCAGTTGTATTCTACAGATGTTACTAGGATATTGGTTTGTAATTAGTTGAGTTATGTAATTTTCTTTTTCTAGGAAATGGATAGATAGAATTTTTGTATAGGAATAGGTTTTTCCTTATTTCTTTGTAGCCCTACGAGTCATAGATGACTCAAAGGAGATTTTGTCTCATATTTCCAAAGGGAGATATTGAGGCATCTTATGCTCTTGACTCACTTAAATCTACATTGTATAAGTGCTCATCAAGTTTGGAAATATGTGACGAAATTAGAGTCTCATTCCCTAGATACCAAAGAGACTCATAATCTTCTTCTTAAGCCACACTTGGTTCAATTGAAGGTATAAATCTCAATCACACACCCTAGGGTTTCATACATTGCTTATATAGTGTATTATTTGATTGTGTGTGCATTGTGTGTGTTTAATCCCATCTAAATTAATTTTAATAATTGTTTGGAAATTTTTAATAATTTTAAATGAATTTTTGGAAATTAAAAGTTGGTTTATAAAAATTTTGGGCTTATTCTGTAATTACTCTTGTTGATGCAAAAAACTGGACCGAATCCCATTTTTATGATCACAGATAAATAGATGAAAGCAATCCAATCAAGCACATAAGAGACAAAGAATTTTAAAGTGGTTCGGCTATGAATAAAGCCTACG
This sequence comes from Sambucus nigra, assembly GCA_949130495.1. NCBI lineage: Eukaryota > Viridiplantae > Streptophyta > Magnoliopsida > Dipsacales > Adoxaceae > Sambucus > Sambucus nigra. The sequence goes on along the minus strand of OX422208.1, from coordinate 316,395,673 downwards.
TCCACTGTTATTTTATTCCCAGGGGTTTACAATAGCACCATAGGGTGTAGAGAGAGTAAGGATGTGTATCTTGTGTATGGTGTTTCTAGGTTCTCCTCCATCTCCCACCTTTTGGCTAAGGGGATACATGTATTTATAGTGATGGGAGATAAAAAGATTCATTGTATGTAGACATTTATGTCTACATTCAACGAATCTAATTGTTGAATTGCTTGGTATGCTTTGTGTTGTCATCTATTAATACAGTATAAATGTACATTAAGGCTCATTAAATGCGTTGTCATCTTCATTAATGCACATTAAATGCATAGTTATTCTTTGATCTTCTTGGTTGGTATGCCGACCAACTCTCCTCGGGTGCTGACTAACTCTCCTCGGGTGCTGACTAATACTCCTCGGGTGCCGACCAATTTTCCTCGGGTATTGACCAACTCTCCTCGGGTGCTGAACAACTCTCCTCGGATGCCGACCAACTCTCCTCGGGTGTCGAATATTGCCACGTAGGATGACATGTGTCCTTTTCTGATTGGTCCTCGTAGATGGAGAATTTTTGCGTTAACAGAAGCCCCCAATGCTCCATGCTTGATGGTTTACTTGAAAGGACAGAGTATTTATTCTGCAATGTTGCTCGGTGCTCGTGAAATTCTTGATCTACCTTCTTGATTTGTTCAACATAAAGTGCATTATCTCCTGGACGACATATGATGCAGGTTGATCGATGGTTGCTAATCTTTCTTTTAAGGAACTCCATGTGCTATGTATCACCCCTGGGAATTTGGATGCAGCCATGCCACAGTATGCAGCTTGTAGCTTGTCATAATCTTCACGTATGTTGATTGGTTTGCTAGCCGACCAACTGCCTCCTTTGTCGAGCAACTGAGTTCTAACTTCACGTTCTTGATTCTTCTGATTTATGATCCTCTGAATACTTTGTAGAGTAACGTACTAGCTTTTGAACCCAACTCTTCAATCTGATTAGTACCAAGCTAGTGGTGGACTTTGAAACATTTTCATACAACTTCTTTTTCAATATTGGTCGGGATAGTAGTAGTAAAGATCTCAGTGCTGTAGATGCTAAATTTGACTTCTGAACTTCAATAGTATGTGCATAATAATTCTGAATATGCCTCATGAACTTCTGAATGCACCTCCTGAACTTCAATATCAAAAATAATTCCTGAGCAAGAAAAATAACTCCTGAATGATAATTGGTCGGGGCCCCGACCGTGTGAGCTTGTGGAGTTGAATTTGATGCTTGACTGCATGATGTTATAAGAATGTGCCACCGAATGAATAAATATATCTGTAATAGAAGCCCCCAAGTGTGGAATGTGAACTTTGAATGATTTTTGCTTGATCGCTTTCACATACTCATAAAATGTTTCTGACCAATTGTAGTTGACAGCTTCTTATTTCCGACCAACCTGAGTTGACATTTTTGGGAATAGATTTACTTCCTAACCAACATAAGTTGGCATTTTTAGGAATATATAGTTTTACTTCCCGTAGGAATACATTTACTTCGTAACCAACATAAGTTGGCATTTTTAAGAATACATAGTTTTACTTCCCGTAGGAATACATTTACTTCCTAACCAACATAAGTTGGCATTTTTAGGAATGCGTTTCCTAACCAACATAAATTGGCATTTTTAGGAATAGTTTTACTGCCCGTAGGAATACATTTACTTCCTAACCAACATAAGTTGGCATTTTTAGGAATACATAGTTTTACTTCCCGTAGGAATACATTTACTTCCTGACTAACATAAGTTGGCTTTTTTAGGAATACATAGTTTTACTTCCCGTAGGAATACATTTTCTTCCTAACCAACATAAGTTGGCATTTTTAGGAATACATTTTTGATAATAAATGATAGAAACTTCCTCGGAGCTGACCAACGGATTGTTGGGAATAAGATATAATAAATGTTGGAGACATCCTTGGAGCTGACCAACAGATTATTGGGAATAAGATAATATATGGTGGAGACATCCTTGGAGCTGACCAACAGATTGTTGGGAATAAGATATAATAAATGCTGGAGACATCTTTAGAGCTGACCAACAGATTGTTGGGAATAAGATAATATATATGTTGGAGACCTCCTTGCTGAAATAAGAATAGAATATGCATCCAAATAGATATAAAGAATAATTAAAAATAATAAAGTGACTCATTGATCTGTCGAGGTAGAATTATATAATGCTGAACAAGAATAAGATCTTCCAGAACATAAGAATATGGCCGAGAACGTTGTCGGGCCTGAATATAAATAAGAATTATCCGACCAACTATCCGTTGGGGGTGAAATACAATGAATGTTGTAATTCTCCTCAAAGCTGAATAAGTATCTTGTCGAAGCACAATTGCATAATGCCGAATAAGAATAATATTTTTCAGAACATAAGAATATGGTCGAGAACTTTACTGGGCCTGCATATAAATAAGAATTACCCCGACTAACTATCCGTTGGGGTTGACATATAATAAATGTTATAGTTCTCCTCGGAGCTGAATATGATAATAAGTATCTCGCCGAGTTCCATGTTGAGATGAATATAGAATATGAATCCCAAGGGATATATAGAATAATTTTTGCTTGAGCCGATATCTGGGCCTGAATATAAATAAGAATTGGCCCGACCAACTATCCGTTGGGGGTGAAATATAATAACTGTTGTAGCTTTTCCTCGGAGCTGAATATATAATGAGTATCTCACCGAGCTCCATGTTGAGATGAATATAGAATATGAATACCAATGGATATATAGAATCATTTGTGTTGGAGCAGATATCATAGCAATAATAAAATCAATAGTTCCTCGCTGAGGTGAAATTTCATACTGCCGAGCTATGATAATATTTTATAGAAGAGTAAGATTATTTCCGAGCATTTGTCGGAGTTGAATCTTGTAACTGTAAAAATTAATAACTTGCTCTACCATTTGTGTAGGCTGAATTGATTAGTCGTGAGAATAATTTAATCATTCAATAAATATATGATAGGTATATGTTTGAGAAATAAAAATATTAATTTCAAAAAATGAAATAATATATGTTGGCTGATATGTCGAGGCACAATTGCCTGATGTCGAGCAATACTACTTTTCCAGAGGTTTACGAGAGCTTTCATCGGGATTGAATAACGTCCCTATGAAATTTTAATAGGCTGCCCGAGCACCTGTCGAGACTAGAGAAAATAATTATTATCATGGGAATAATTATTAAGCCAAACAATATGTGATGTGTATCAGCATAAATATTTCAAAATATAATATTTTTGTGCCAAATGTGTGTGAGATGGACAAATTTTTATCAAATATGCATCATAAATAAGACGTAGATTTTTTTGTAAAGTTATTTAATCTCCAACAACTAATCAGGTATAAGTTGCTGTTTGAAAATTATTTATCACTTGGTTTTTAAAATACTTTTGGGGTGATCACAAGTTAAAAAAGACTTAAGCCCCCTGTTTGTCCCCGAGCTGAACTCGTGTTTAAAGAAATATCTGGGGTGCTTCGCATTTTTTAATACCCCAAGATTCTACTGCTGCCGACAAACGGCATGAATGTTGCCGACCAACATTTAAGGATATCTCAAGTTATAGAATATACGGTGCCGACCAAGAAGAAAATGGTCCCCGACCAGCTGAGCAATTTCGCCGATCAACAAAAATGGTGCATTGACAACACCGAACAACATTAGATGTCACCAACCAAAAAGTGGATGGTTGGATAGTTACCGACCAGTAAATTGAACCCTCCGAACAAGACTGAGATGTCGCCGATCAAGAAGTAGATGATCGTCGACCTGCAATTGGTTCCACCGAGCTACAATATGGGGCTCCGACCAATAATAAGATACCTCGTAGTTGGATAAAATTATTTCAACGTTGCCGATGGATCTTCACATCTTATCTCCGACAAACAAAAATGGTCTGGTTAAGCTTCTCTTTAATAAAATATGACCCAAGATGATGCCGACCAACAATATGTATGACTGACCAGAATATCTCGAATCCTTATATCAGAAAAATAACATTCGATGTAAAATTTAACCATTAAGAATGTTAATTAAATGAATAATTATCTAATCCACTATATTGTGTGATTCCGATAAAGAAATCATGTGATGTGATGAACGAGGGGCCAACATATCAAATTTGTGCCCAGAGTCTTGATATGGTCATGATTTATTTTACTGATCCTCTTTTACAAGAGGTGGGTAGTGATTTTTCAGGTGAGAGAAAATTATTTTTTATATTGATCATTTCCTATTCCCTATTTGGAGAGATAAAAATATGTTGAATGATCAAAGTTATTACCAAATTTATATCAAAAATCAGTCAATGGGACTTTATTGACATAGATGGAAGATGAACCAAATTAAGTATATAGTTCATAAAAATGAATGCAAAGAAACTCAAACTTGAAGAGAGAGAAAATAGATCTGGGTCATGATTTCCATGAGAAAACTTTTTATTGTCTTTTTAACCTTTTCACATTCTCTGATTAAAAATATGATGGGATTTAAATAGACATTAAAGATCTTACAAAATTTATAATGAAAATTATCAAATCTTACCACCGTCATATATATTGGTATATGTAATCATTTAAAATATTTATTCCATGCTATAAAATTGAAACTTGAGAATCAAGCAAAAAGTAATGATTTAAGAAATCCACTATTTTTCAGATTTCTAAATAAGAATGAATCTAACAGTTATGATTTAAAAATCATGATATGCAACATTTTGCAGTTAAAAATTGGACAATTAATTTATGTATATAAACATAAAAATCATGATTGAATCAAAAGATGTATGTATAATTGATTATACGTAGAGAAAATAAAAACTTAGCTTTTGATGAAGAACAACGCTTGTAACACGTTCCCACAGACGGCGCCAATCTGTTGATGCAAAAAACTGGACCGAATCCCATTTTTATGATCACAGATAAATAGATGAAAGCAATCCAATCAAGCACATAAGAGACAAAGATTTTTAAAGTGGTTCGGCTATGAATAAAGCCTACGTCCACTGTTATTTTATTTCCAGGGGTTTACAATAGCACCATAGGGTGTAGAGAGAGAAAGGATGTGTATCTTGTGTATGGTGTTTCTAGGTTCTCCTCCATCTCCCACCTTTTTGCTAAGGGGATACATCTATTTATAGTGATGGGAGATAAAGAGATTCATTGTATGTACACATTTATGTCTACATTCAACGAATCTAATTGTTGAATTGCTTGGTATGTTATGTGTTGTCATCTATTAATACAGTATATATGTACATTAAGGCTCATTAAATGCGATGTCGTCTTCATTAATGCACATTAAATGCATAGTTATTCTTTGATCTTCCTGGTTGGTATGTCGACCAACTCTTCTCGGGTGCCGACTAACTCTCCTCGGGTGCCGACCAATTTTCCTCGGGTACTGACCAACTCTCCTCGGGTGCCGACCAACTCTCCTCGGATGCCGACCAACTCTCCTCGGGTGTCGAATATTGCCACGTAGGATGACATGTGTCATTTTCTTATTGGTACTCGTAGATGGAGAATTTTTGCGTTAACAACTGTTATTACCTTTTTATACCTGAAAGTTGGGTTGGGTAGGATCCGAATGAGCTTGAGACTTAAGGGTGCGTGTGTAATTATTTTTAAAACACACGTGTAAGAGCTCATCTCAGCCCTACACATGTCCTCGTTATATCGACTAGATTTGTGTTTGTTGCAAGACTCAAAACTCGTGTGTTATCTCAGCCTTTGGATCATTGTTATCAACGTTCTGCATGCATTCAAAATCAATCCCTGTGAACCTCTCTAGACCAATCCGCACCTGTTTAAATCACTGCTGATGTTAAACCGTTAGATCAAAGTCAAAAGTCCAAGACAAAATCTCAGCCTTTAGATTTGCACCAACCTTCTCGATCCCTCCTAGCCTACTATATAAGGAGGCTTACCCTCAGCATTTGGGAACTTTTGGCAATTCGTCTAAATAGAGAGAGAAGAGAGAGAAGAGAGAATCCAGAGAGAAAACTAACCTGTTTCAAACCCTAATTCACTTTTCTTAAATCGTTTACACCGAACACCATACCTGAGTGTTTCAGAGTTACTTTGGTAGAGGTTTGAAGGCAGATCATGTTTTGAAACCTCTGAGTTTGAGATCTTGTGTCCAACTTAAGCATTTCGGTTAGATCTGTATTTCTTTTTCATAAAAACTATATATTTGGTTATATTATGTTATATTACACTTAAATCTACATTATTTAGTTTCTCATCTTGAGAAAACACATTTGTTGATTATTGTTCTATAAAATGTTTTTCAAAACGTTGGAATCAACAAATATATTTTATGTTTCTAATTCTTATGAAACAAGATTGTTGACCTAGTTGGAATCGCAATTGGAAGTTTTCAATTTCAAAAATATTTTCAAAACCCTCTGAAATTGATTAAGACCTTGAACCATCTTTCAAGCAAGGTAACCTTGGATTCTGGGATTATTTTGAAGGTCAAATAAAGTCTTTTCGTTTCTAAAGAAGAGAGAAAGTGAAAACAACATCATTTAGATTTGATTTGTAATTTTCTAGGACTTGTTTGTATAAATAAGTGTGTGTGTGTGTGTATGTGTGTGTGTGTGTGTGTGTGTGTGTGCATGCATGTGTTAGAGCACTTTCACAAACACTCACACTACAACACAGAAGTGTTGGCTATAAGATCTTGAAACTTCAAGAGTCGACGTAAAGACTACAACAAAGTGGGGAAGTTAGCAAACTGTGAAAGCAACATCAACATCAGATCTGCAGAAAAGTTAGAATCAAACCAGTGGGTACATATTCTAAACTTATATAGATTTATTTTGTGTGCATATGTGTTAAATAGTTTGTAACTTGTATATTTTGTTTTAGTGGATTTTCGGTTTGTGACTTAGAAGTCACCGTGGATGTTTCCTCAGTTTGGTGAGGTTTTACCACGTTAAAAACTCCTTGTACTTAATCTTTCTACATCTCCTCATCTCATTCTTGCTGGTGTGATAATTTAAACCTTTTAGTTTTGTTTTTCAAAACTAGTAACCTAATCTTGAACAAATCTCGTACATGCTTTATTAAACACATCTTGTGATTAATCTATTTTTATTTAAAGAAAAGAGTTTCTTCAAAAAGCAGTTCGAAGTTAGTTCAATAGTTTAATATTGTATTAAACGACCTAAGTAACAGCTTTTCATTATCACCTCGTCATAAACATCCAATTAATCTCATTTAATTTTTTTAAATTAAATATACCGCTATTTCATCATTTAAACATCATAATTCTAATTTCATTATCTCAACACAAATTACATGAGTTATACGCCCTCAAATTCATTTATTACAAAACTAGGGTTTCTCTACACGCAACCTATGCCCATAAAACACAAAATCCACTCATCAATCCTACGTACCCAAAGGGTTATGAATATTATTCAGATTAAAAGATTTTATAAAAACATCCCCACAGTTAGTGTCCACTTTCTCTAATTAAGTTACTAATTATTTTTAAGAAAACATGTAATTAAATGTTTAGGTGACACTTAGAACGCATAATACTAAAGGAAAGGAATAGAGTATTCATGCCTGAATAAAAGTCAACTTAGAAATCTGATCTTGAATGTGTATTCCTCTAAAAAATTTGACAAAGATTCATTCTTGACGTGCCTTGAGAAATCCGATTAAGCTTGACAAAACATGAGTTGAAAGTTATGTATAATGGGGCTAGGGTTTGGAGGTTGAAGAAGATGAAGAAGATGAGAGGTTTCTGATTTTTGAGAAGGCTAAAATGTGTTTTAAAAGACCTAAACTCGTCACTTTATGTTTATATACAAAAAATAATTAGAATCGTAATCAAATATAAATACTCAAAAAATCATTACGGAGGATCGGACCGTCAGAATTGCTTGAAATTTTAATGTGTTGTAGTGAACGGCGAGACAGAACTGTTGTGACAAATTCATATCGATCGGATGGTCGGATTTCTAAAAATATTATTTTTACTAGAGATTTTTATGTTTTGAGAACTCTTAGAGAGTTTTATATTTATAGGACTCTTCTATATAATAAAAATTCAATTAAAACTCCATTTTAATTTCGATTCCAATTCCATTTGAAAATTTATTTTTCAAATATAAAAAAAACATTTTAAATTATAAAATTTATGAAATCCAAAATTTCATTTTTTTCGATTTCCAAAATTAATTTAAAAATTTTCATTTAAAAAAATTCGGGTTGTTACATCTTTCTCAACTCTCAACCCACTTAAAAACAATCATAAAGGGTCAAAATACAAAAAAGTAAAAATACAATCTTGAAGAAAAAATTATAGTTGCGAGTTGGGGGACCAAAAAACCATAGAAATGAAAAAATCCTAGATCCAACCAACTTAATGGCAATCTAAATGTCACAATCCTCAAGTGAGGTCAATTATTTACCACAAAATCAACAACACGGCCACAACTACTTAAGTTCAAACATAGAAACAAAAATAACAAAACCCATAAAGGGAACAAGATGTACCTAGTTTCCCCATAAATCGAGAGTGAATGAAATAATAGAGAATGTTGGCCCTAGAGGGAGGAAAAGATGAAAGAAATCTACCATAAATAGGGAGAAAAGGCAAGATGAAAGAAATCTACCATAAATAGGGAGAAAAGGCAAAAATCAGTTGAAAAAAGGAGTGAAATAACAGCAAGGAGTTTTCTCTCTCTAAAAGTATGATTGAAGTTTTTGGGCGTGTGAAAGGTTTGAAATGATGGAAAACAACGGTTTCAATACCCTATGCCAAATAATTATTAAATGTAGGAATAAGTGTCATAACTAGCCTTGAAAACCAATCTAGCAATTTAAAATTATGCGTGTGCTGCCTAAGGCACACAGGTCAGTAACGCTATAGTGCCTTTGTGGATGATTAACACATGGAAGACTCATTGTCAAGAATTTTAAAATCACACAAGGTAACGTGTTCGGCTAAATGATGAGCCAGTGATGGACCGAGTAGACAATAGCCTACAGCAAAAACTTCATTCACTAAATTCGTTAAGCATATCCCCTAAAAGGAACAACTCTCTGAGGAATCTTCTACATAGCCAAGATCGTGAGCAACGTCTTAGGGGCTATTATTGTAAACTAACTATAGTAAGACCCATGACCCCCAACAAATCTGGTCCAGTAGACTGAAGCGCAAACATTAACAGTGTGGACGACTTACTTTTAACTTTATCATTACCATTTTATTTGCTTGATAGATTATTCATTAGCAAGCATATATACTCCATAGCGGATATCGAGTGTTATTTGCTCGTTGTAACTTTCAATTAATTGATAGATTAAGGTTGTTTACTTTTTTAAAAGACAAATTTTATCCTCTGTTTTTCTTTGTAAATCTAAATCTTTCTTTTTTTGCTTCGAATGAGATTTTCATTTAAAACAAACTAATATTGCTTTCTTTTTAAGCGTTGAACCATTGATATCACCAAACCACCACTTATCCACAGGGGCGGAGCCAGAATTTCTCGAGGGAATGGACTAACATTAGTGACGTATCTGGACACCTCATGGTATGCTATCAAAAAAAGTTAATATAACAACGTAATACGAAAAAATTGAGTATGCAACATAATTATATCGTTTTTATGAACATGTAAAATGAACGACATAAAACAATGAAAACAATGGGAAAAATGACTTCAAATTAATCTAATTTTGCAATTTGACAAAGGAGTGTCGGTGGCTTGAGTCTAATGATCGAAAAGTTTGGTAACATCCATGGTACAACGTTTGAAAAGATTGTGGTATTTTTTTATTTTAAAACGGAAAACGAATTTTAGGAAAAAAATATGACCCAGATTTGTATAGAAAAAATAATAGAAAGAAACCTTGTTTTAAATAAAGTTAAGGTCACGACAAAAGAAATGGGGACCGGTTTTGTAAAAAAAAAAAATGAATGTCCTAAAACCATAACAAGAATTTAACATAATTCTTTATTTTTAATATAAAGGTAGAATTGCTATTTTTTGAAAAAATAAAATCAATTCAATAAAATATAAATTATTTATATAAAAATAAAGTTGAGTGTTTTACATTCATAATTAATATTGTTTTTAGTTTTAAAAATACATAATCTATTTTAGTACTAGGGGTGGAAAAAAACAATATGCACAACTCCCATTGGATGTGATCCCATATTCTGCGTCTCTCATTGTCTTTGAAATTTGAGTTGAACTCGTGCAAAGGAAGTTAAGTCTCATTGCCCTTTTGCATTTGGTATCCAAAAGAGATGGAATCGGTGCCTAAACCGTAGGGGGACCATATTCTCCCCTCGTATGGGGATCCCTCTGTGTTTTACATCGCGTTACAGAATTGATAATTAAATGTGCACCCTAAATTTTCTAATATATTAATTTTATGTTTTTTTTAAAGAAAAAACTAATCCCACTCTGTATTGCCAATGTGATGCTTGAGATAATCCTCCATTACTATAGAATCTCTCAAAATTAGCATTAGCAGTTTGGTTAAATCCTCTGATTAAAAATAAATGAGGTATCTTAAAAACACTGAGAAATAAAACTTTCTATTTATACTCCCAAATGCACAAATCTGATCGGCTATTTTTCTAAAGATTTTTTTTCCATGGTGGGTTAAAATACAACTTGATAACGCACATTTTGAAAGAAAAAAAAATCTTCAGTGGGAGAGTAAAAAAATTTATTTGTGAAATTTTTCTTCAACAACTCAAATCGGAACCACTCTTATTCTATTGATTGGAAGCAAGTAATCAATGTAATTTTAGTCAAGAATATAGCCCTCAAATGCCTTCAGAAAAATAAGATTGTGACAAAATCTTGATATATTTGAGGATTTTATTTCTTTTTCTCGTTAATCTGTCAACCAGATTGGGCAAATGATCTCTCGCTCCACGTCCCATCGGCCCATGGGAGACTTCCGTGTTGCATTTATATTTTCTTAGCGGAGGGTAATATATAAATAACAATGCGAAATTTCAAGTGCCCCGAGTGAGGTTTGCCTGTGCGACAATCCAACAACATGCAGACTTCTAAAATATCTGTAACTTAGGTATCATAAATCTATTTCTGATTCGACAAACTAATATTTGAACATTTTCACACATTAAAATGTTCAACTGTTTTGAATACGATCTAATCTACAGAAAATTACAAATATACTAGCCCTCAAATTAAATAAGTAAACTTTTGAAGGAAAATAATGAAGTATAAAAATAAAATGTTCATTTTCTCCTCAAAATAGTACAATACCTGAGACGCATCAATGGATGCGTGTGGGGTAAAATGGGGCCAAAAGTGGGGCCAAGATCTCAACCCTATCTCCCCATGAAGATACCCTCCATGTCAACAAAATTTAAACATGTACCCACCAAACAATACTCCTACTACCTGTTTCCCTTTAGGTTTGGGGTTACTTACCTACTCTAAGACTACACCTTCACCCTAGCACTGTTGGCTACGGAGAGGATCGGATAACATTTGTTATTTCCATGATTCATGTTAGACCAGGATGTATAGTTAAAGATATAATAAAAAGTGTCTTCAATTTAGTCACCAACTGCTACTAACAATTGGATGTTAATTTTAAGGGACAATTTATGTTTAATTTTAGGAGTTAAGTATATTTTGTATTGCAAAACTCTTATCCCTCCCGAAAATTGAACTCTGAATTCATCTCCAAATGCATAAAATTTTTGTATTATAGTGTGGGTCTTGTTAGATACAAATTCTTAAAGCATATTTTCGGTAAAGTGTATAATTTTCGGTAAGAGTAGTATTACTCTTTTGTATTTAGTCCGTCTCATTTTTTATTTTTTAAAAAATTTCTTATTTTGTTAATTTTTTTAAGAAATTAAAAAAAGAGAATTATTTTTTTTTGTGTTTTCCAACATATCAAAGTGGAGTATATTTGGCCCATACTTGGTGTAAAACTGTACAAAGGCTTGATAATTTATGCAAATGGTGTCTTCCTAAACTAATCTAGCTATATTATGAAGAATGGCCAAGCTACCAAATTGTTAGATCTCCAAATAAAGTTTCTTGCACTCATTATTTTCATTATCTACTGAGTAGAAAGTGGCGAAGGAATAAAATGAACGAGGATTGATTTGAAAAGCTATTATCATAGCCTTTAAAATGAGTGGTGTTACTAGAAATCTAAACAAGAAAATAGGACGTTCATTATTTAAGTATTTATTGTCATACATTCCATACATAGAGAATTTTTCGTATTTAAATAAATTATTAAGAATGTAACATTAAAATTGGGATGCATATAATTATTCTGTGAACCGTTAGTTGCATATGCCTTTGAATTATATTAACTGCATTGCATGATTGGTGTCACCACCCGACCGAAAGAAAAATAAAGCATCTGGAATAAACTCTTGAATGGTTAAACCAGAAGAAAAACAAAAAGGGACCGGGGGTTGACTTTCGATGCTGTCGGTTGGGATAATCCCTCTCTCTCGCACACATGGCACTCCCTAAATTGGTTCTTTCCGGTCAACAAGATAAGTAAAATTAAAAAGTAACTATTTTTAAGGTATCTTCGTTAGAGCATCCACTATGTGGGTAGTGTAGAATGTCACTTTCAATTTGCGTTTACCATTGACACAATAGCAATTTCATAGTGGTGGAGTTTGAGATGTGAGTTATATGGGAAAACGATATCTCTTTCTTTATTTCTATCGTTTTCTCTATTACTTAAAAAACATGAATATCATTGATAGTGATCATTTGATTATATTACTCCTTTATTTCTATTAATTTTCATCATTATTATCCAATTAATTACTCAAATTTTTTCTTCCATAATTATCTATGAGGTGTGCATCAGTGGGAAATGAATATATTTGAAGAGAATCACATTTAATTCAATTATATTTGGCTTTTTAATTCTAGAATCCACTCCATTCCCAATCGAAGCCAACATTCGGTTGGATTGGATCGGTTTTTGTAATCAATTTCGATTTTTGTAATTTGTGCCTTATCAAATCATAACTGAATTGACTTTGGATCCAACTCAATACAATATATTCAATCCAATCCATCATGTCCAATACAATAAACTCCAATATTGGGTTTTAACCCTAATATAAATGACAAGGTGTACAAGGCTCCAAACTAATAAAATATCCTGATCAATAATATTATGACACATATTTCTTTTTTAACATACTATATGTATACGCGGTTTGGAATGGGTTAGTACTTGCATATACAAAACTGAAACCGATCCAATAAATGTCAATTTTTTTAAAAATCAATTCCAATTTAATCTAATTGAGGTCCCTTTTTAATTGGATTGTCTCGGTTTGGATTGGATTGGTTGGTTTTATTGGCGTGGTTTGGGTTTTTCACACCCCTCATTGTCTCTCTATCTACTTCTCTCTCTTTTCTCTCTTAGAACTGATTTAGACCCTTATATTAAATGAAGATAGGAAATCTTTATAGAGCATAAATCATATATCCATTGTGTGAGAAAATAATCCAAGCAGAATATAACATTTGTCCATGCATCAGGGGATAGGCGTTCACAATCTGGGATAAGCACGAATGAAAATCTGATCAGCTAGAATATCAAAGTTGATTAGCTCAAATGAACTATAGAAGCAACTAATAAATCTGAGAATCATGCACGACACAATCTCCTCGTGACTTCTATAAATGTAGCCCACATCCCTAGAAAAGGGGCATATAAAATCTTATTAAGAACTGATTGATAAGAAAAAAAAAAAAACTCGTGGACATAGGCAATTTTTTGAACCACGTAAATACTTGTATTGTGTGATTGTGTTGTTTGACTCATTTATTCTATTTGGTTTTAATTACTTCGTACCATTCATTGTGGGATTTTTGCACCTACAATTGGTGTTGTCTGTGGAAAACGAGTCTTTTTTCCTAAATTAGTTAGAACTAACAAATAACCATGTCTCACCAACACGGTACACCTTCATTATTTAATGGAAACCACCAAAATAGGCTTCCAGCACCTAGGGTAAGATCAGAGATCCGCCCCAACAGGATTCGCATGCTCCTCATGCACCTTATTACTCAGAAGAGTGACACACCGAGAAAAGAAACAAGTAATCTAAATCCACTCAAGTCTCATGGTTGGTCGATGCATATGAACAGCGGCTCCGCTAGTAGGGGGAGGTCACATGCGTCAAAGAGGAGGAAAATGGATGCTTAAAGCGACGTCTGGAATGAATTGAGCGAGAGATCCATTTAGATTAACAAAATAGCTATGGCCAAAACCTTAGCCCTCAAGTGAGTAAAATTTGTAGTCGATGAAGAGTTTACATCGTGATTAAGAGCAGTCAGAGAATCAGAGTCACCTGATAAGACAAGATCAGGAAGAATATTGTAGACACGATATCCACAATTTCGTCAGGAAATAGATAGATGAACACCTCGCTAATCATGGGGCAAGATCCACCAAATAACTGGTCAAGAAGGACCTCATCACCCAAATGAAGTCCCACTTTTCAAGGAAAATTAAATAACTAGAGCCTCCTAAGAAGTTCGCAACTCATAGGTTCAAAATCTATAATAGGAATACTAACCCCATTGATCATTTATGCCAATACAGGAAGACTATAACCTTGTTGATTAATAACGATGCTCTCATGTGTCGCATATTCCCTTCTAGCCCAGGGATATCGCGTAAAAGTGGTTTAAAAAACCGTCACACGGATCGTTAAATAACTTCAAGAAGCGCGTAGAGGCCTTCATTGCTCAATTCATCACTAGTAATTCCCATCTCAAGATAATGGATTCTCTCCTCACTATGAGGAAAAAGTCCCACGAAACTTTGTGGGAATGCGCTAGACGATATTAGAAAACTTACAACGACCTTGAAGATTACTCCGAGCAAGTCGTTATAGTCTCATTTAAGATAGAGTTTCCCAATAACACTATGTTTCATCACTCTCTTATGAAGAATGAGGTAGACACCATCGAGGACCCCATTTCACGTATAAAAAAAATACACTAAGGTGGAAGATGTGGTCACTAGCGCCCAAAATGACAATGGTAGCTAAAAATTTACCAAGAATGGTGATAAAGAGAACATCCTCAATAGAGGGGGCAAGATGAAGAATGGAGGATCAAAGAATGGAAAAAAGAAAAATCCTACCAAGGCTTTATAGGCGATCAATATAGCGTTCAAAGAACCAATTTACAAGATCTCGAGTAAAATCAAGGATCGGTACTTCTTCAGGTGCCAAAAAAGATGGGGAGATCCAAAAAAGAGGAATAACACACTCAAGTGCGCATACCATAAAGAACACGGGCACAATATAGAGAATTGTCCCAAGACGACCAATTCAGCAATTATGTGGAGAAAAGGGAGTCATAACCATCGACGTTGATAAGAAGACCGATAATGACCTAGAAGATGACGAGATAGGACACGAGTTTTCGGTCATCCATAGCACTTCAATAGTTGTTGTCGATCAGCTACCCAATAATGTCCTAAATTATGATGTGAAAGGATACAAGTTTGTGATCATCTACGGTACCTCAAACCCAAAGTAGATTTAAGGCAACGCCATTCAGATAGAGTTAAAGAAAGTCATCGCAATGATGGAAGCATTCCAAATCGACTTGGTCAAGAGTCTAGTAAGCAAGTGTCGACGCTCGAAAGGCATAAATTATAACAAGCATATAGTCTTCACGGATGAGGACTTGATCGGAGTTAGAACTCTTCATCACGATGCATTAGTAATCACACTCAAAATTGCAAACTGGGACGTGGATAAGTTACTTGTTGATCAGGAAAGATCCTCAGAGGTTATGTACCTAAAGCTTTTCAACTAACTTAATTTGAAGATGGAATATTTGAAAGAAGCAACCACCCCTTTGGACGGCTTCACTTGAAATATGACAATGCCACTGGGAAAGGTGGTCTTGCCCGTCCAAACTGGGAATATCCCGAAGTTGATTGAATTCCTAGTTTTGGACATTGATTCTCCTCATAACGCTATCCTGAAGTAACTTTCTTATCCCTCGATTTTTATTGGCTCAATTTTGTAACAACAGTCCAATATATATAGGTTTCATTGCACACACTAAATATAGTCCTAAAAAGATTTTTAACAAATTTTAAAGCAAAATTTTATATTTTATAAAACCTTAAATTAAATTTGTGTTAAGTATTTTTAAATTTCGATTTTCTTAGTTTTATAATTTTCCAAAATTTAAGAATTATATTTCCTATGCTTTTATAATATCTAAGAAACAAAATCTCAAAAAACATTTTCATTGCTTATTTTAAATAAGAGAAAACTAAAGCGACATCATTTTTTGCATCTCGATTCGTTTTTGTTGGTGATCTATGGTTAAAGGTTTGGACCAATCTGAGTTGAAGGTGTTATTTATGCGATTTCATGCGCATGAGATCTGTGTTCAGTCTGCTGGATTGCATACATGTCTTGTTTAAGTGACTCTATGATGCTTCTTTGTTTTTTTTCTAAAAGAAAACATCTTCTTTGTTGGCTCAATTTGGGAACAACAATACCTATCCAATCATTGCCATGGCTCTATCTTAACATATCACAACACTTTTATGTTCGTTATGTTTTATTTTATTTTACTTTATTTATTTTCTATTTATCAGGTTTTTATAAATAATTTTCCTATTTTATATCTTTAAATGTTTCATTTTTCATTTAATACATATTTTATGTATTTTTTGCAAAAATATTTTATTTTGTATTTAAAATGTGTCTTATACCTTGATTTTTTCTGATTTCTTTGGATTTTTTAAAATGTTAAAAATGACTTATATTAAACATATTAATTCTTTAATTTAAACATTTTTAACTAAAATTAAAAGGGTGGCGTTTAATCGTATGAGAGGGTCGTTTTGTGTTGATCTTGTCTTAAGGTTTTAACCAATCTTGTGGTTGCATTTGACACATACGATTTCATCACATGTGTGTCTGCAGAGGGTCTGAGCAGTGCTGATTTAGTCAGGTGTATTAACATTATGCCATTGTTTTTCCCTTGGCTTTTTATGCATGTGCCCTTGAAAAATGATTTCCTTAGCTACCCTTAGATTCCTATGGCTGATTAACTTTATTACCTTTGATTTTTGGTATTTATATGTAAACCAACCAACTTCTAGGTCCTTCATTCGTTGCCTATAAATTGAAGCCTCCTATTTCATTTTGTGTAGAGTGAAAAACCTTACCGTTACTTTGTCAAAATTTTCTCTCACCCGTTTTCTCCTCAAAATGTTTTTCACTCCCGTTTGCATGATTTCTTGAGTGAGTTACCTTTTTAAATATCCTTTAGATGTTAAGTGATAAAACATTTTTTGTTGTTGATAGTTTGAAGGGGAGAAATTAAAGTTTTGGGGTTTTCACATTGATGTGTTGTTGAATCTTTCAACTTGGTTGGAGACCTTTGTGGAGATGATATCCATGTTGGTTTTGGAGCTTTTACTTTCCTGTTTTTCTACTTGGGTAACTCTCTGAAATCTTTTCTCCGTATTTTTTAGTATTTGTAGTAAAAACTCCCACATATCATGATAATATGCTTTTGACATGCCTTTTATGTGTTTATTACCTTGCATGTCCATTTTCACATGTTTATCTTGAGATAATTTACTACTCTTGCTTTTTTATTTAAATCACTTCTATATTTTCATGATAAATCTATTTATGAGATTTTCTTCATTTGCTTATGTTTGACAGTTTGATAAGTCTATTCTATAAGCATCCTTTGTTGTGGTGGCTTTAGAATAGATAGATACAATTGTCCTTTTGATGTCTTAAAATTTTTAGTTCATTTTTAAGATATCCTCCTCTATTATTAATTTTCTTTTTCTGCATGTTTACTTATACACTTGCTTTGTGTGTAAACTTGCTTCCTTCACTTTAAGTCACTTTGAATTAGTCTTGGTAGTGTTTTGTTGCTTATGTGGTTGAGTAGATATAGCCTTGGTATATTGATAGTATCGACTTTGTTCTGTTTTTATTTAAACTTATTGTAACAAACTGATTGTACCGGAATGATTTTTTAGTGAACTTTCATATGCTTGTGTGGTCCTTGCGACCCATGGTCTTCCAGTTGTTTCTGTTTTTTCCTCATAATCCAAACGACTGCGTTGTACTTTTTGCCTCACCTCCATATTTGTATGGATATATCTTGTCCTAATCTTATCCCTGACATCTTACCAATAATATAAACCTTTTTATGTGAGCATTAATTTAGTTTCAAACATAAGTTTTTAAACTGGTTTTTACCAAAAAGTTAAAAGAGTATTTTTGGCTTTCACACTTTTATGTTCTAAGCCTCCCCAAATTTCAAATGGTATAAAGGTTCTCGGGACTTTTGTTTTACAAAGTTTTTTTTAAATATCTGGAACTCTTATTTTAAATCTCTTTAAAAATGGAAGAACGGAGTGGTAGTTCCACACGTCCTTTTCTTACTGAAAAGTAAGAATTATTTCTCACTTTCAACAGTTAAATGATGACGTGTGGGACATGGTTAAAACTAGTTTTACAACACCTACCCATATTGTTGGTATTAGTTATTCTCTTAGGGAAGAACTTGAGCCTCTGTAACAGTGGACAAAAGATGAGAAGCTTAGTCCTCAGCACAACAATAAAGGCAGAAATGCCACCTTTCAGGCTATTGGTGAATCTTAGTTCAAATAAATCTCAACATGCACCACCTCAAAGTAGCCTGGGACATTTTGGTGTCTACTCATAAGGGTGATTCACATGTTAAGAAAGCTAAATCATAACTTTTAGTGCATAGTTATGATACCATGTCCATATATGACGATGAAAATTTTGATGATTTCTATTTACGTTTGCAAGATATAGTTAATCAATCGCATGCTAATGGTATAATATACACCAATTCTGAAGTTTTTTTTAAGATATTAAGATCTTTGCCCCATAAGTTTAATGTGAAAAAACATATAATTATATAAATGTATGACCCCAACATGGCCCTGAAACTGTTATGTAGAAAAATAAGAATATTTGAATTAGATGCCATGCTTAGTGATGATCAAAGAGAAAAATCAAAAGCACAAACTACACAGTCCCCATGAGCCTTTAGATCGTCCGTTAGTAGTTTTGCCTATGTGTCTTCTTTGATTGATATGGATAATGATCATATTTCTCTGAAGTCCTTAGATAATGAAATTACTTTGATGTCAAAACACTTCATGAAGTTTGTTAAGTTTAAGAATAAATTTTCATCTAAACAAGGTTTGCCTAATTACTCAAATAGACCACATGAAAGGAATTTTGAAAAGAAATCTTTTAATAAACCTGAAAAGAGTACAAATTTGAGTCATATAAAGTGTATGAGATGTAATGCGTATGATGATTATTCTAACAAATAATTTTTAAAACCTAAATGGAAACCAACTCAAAAGTCTCATATCTCTAAAACTTGGGATGATAGTTTAGATAGTGATAATGAAATAGATAAATATAATAATCATTTGATGGATTTTATTTCTCAATGAATGCTTGAGTCTGAAATCTTTGCTTGAAATGCTTCTATTTTATCCTATGGGTTTGACATATGTGTTGATGATTATTGTTGATGTAAAAAATTAGATCGCTCTAATTATTCAATCACAGATAAATAAAATGAGACAAAGATTTTTAAAGTAGTTCAGCCTTATAATAATGGCCTACGTCCACTATTATGTTATTGCTGAGTGTTTGGGAATTCTCGATCTGTAATTCTATCAAGAAATTCCGGTCCCTTTGAATGAGGATGATACAAGGTATTTATAGCCTTGAGGCTGTACATGAAAGGGTCGATACATTAAATGATATACACATGAAAGGGTAATACATTTAATGCAGCGTGTGTGTCAAGATTATAAACATTCAATGAATAGTTGAACTGTTGTCTATCTGGTAATTAATGATACGGCCGAGATGCAGCTCGGACCGCCTTAGTTGCTCGTTGATCAAGAGTTCCTCGGAGCGCTTGAGTACCTCGGAGTGCTGGAGTTCCTCGGGGTATCTTCGCTGCTCGGAGGGAACATGAATTGGTCGGGGAAATGAACTTCCTCGTTACTATTGTGCCACGTATATTGACACGTGTCTTCGCATTATTCATCCACATCAGCGTATTAATTTTGGTATCAACAGAAGCCCCCAATGTTTCGTATTTCGAACTTTGAGGAATATGGAACATTATTTCTCGGTATATGGCAATATTGAATGATCTTCCTGGGTTTTAGGAGCATCGTATTTGAATTTATTTCCAAATTCGCAGAATCCGCCTTTTTTCGAATTTTTAAGAGTGCTTCGATCTTCGTGTCCTTTTTGTCCTTTTAGCCGCCGGAAGCTCAATAGTTTCTTTCGTGTAATCATTTCCTTCGCCACTTCCCTAGGCAAAGTATTTAAACTTCTTAGGTAACCATATCGTCTTCTTCTTTTTCCAATTTTCTGCATTCAGGCTTTCTATTCTCTCTTTCTCTCTTGTGCGTTCATCTTTTCCTTCGCCAGTTGTCAGCAGATCTCCTTCCTTCCTGTAAGATTTTCTTCATTCTTCTTTTATTCATCATGGTTTACATTATTGAATCTCTTGAAAAATTCCGTTCTGACTTTTCCATCCCATCTTGGGTAATTTTGGAGGAGCTTTCTGAACCTCAAAATTACTTTCGTTTGGCTCAGGGACATTGGTTCCCCAGTCTTTTCATTGCTGAATGTGGTTTTTCCTTTCCACCAAACCCATTGTGTCTTGAGTTTTGTCAATATTTTGATCTTGTCCCTGTAAAAATAGCCCCCAATTCATGGAGAATAATTAATGGGGTATATAAATTAAATTTAACTCATGGGACTCGTATAGGGATCCCTGAAATTATGTACTGCTATAGATGGGCCGTTCTAGATAATATTTATTACTTAAAAACTAGGTTTTTGAATAGGGCTCTTGTAGTTAACCTCCCTGATGCAAATAGAGATTATTTTGAACATGGGGTGGTTATTAAAAATTGGAAATATGCCTCTTTAGTTGGAGACGGAGTATACAATGGTCCCAGATGTCCTCCATATGGCAATGGGATAGGTTTATTTTTCATTTTATTTCTTTTCTGAATTTACGAATTCATTATGTTTGATAAAATGTATGACTGATATTTTAATATGTGTTTGTTTGCAGTTGAGAGTAAAAGAAAAACTCCAAAAGAATCAGAGGTTAATATTAAGCATCTGAAACTTATCTGGGGTTTGCATAAGAACGTTGCAGACGAGCACATCAGGTCTGCATCATATTTGCTACAGTATAAGAGCTATACAACCTCTTATACTACTCGTCCTGTTGAACCAGCTTCAACTCCAGAGGATTCTTCTTCAGATTCTCACATCCTTTTAAGTAAGAGAATGGGCAAGAAAAGATCTCCTCCTGCTCTATTTGATGAAATTTCATCTGCTGCTGAGGCCAAGAAAAGTAAAATTGATGTCCCAGAAGGGACTAAGAAGGTGGATGCTGCACCTTCCAAAGATGCCGAGAAGCCCCCAGTGGCTCCGAGCAAAAAGGTTGCTCCTGTCGAGATGACTGATATCTCTCCGACCAAGAGCTCTTCCTTGGTTGAAACTACCGAAGTCCCTTTGAGGAGATTGAGGAAATCATCCTCAGTCAATTTGGCTGAAACTGTCTCTTCCCCACCATCTGGTGTTATTGGTGTTCCAACCATCATTCCTCCGAGCTCTGCAATGAGCTCGGTAAAAACTTGGATCATACCCGAGGTCCAAGGAATTGATGAAAATATTTCCAGGGATATGCTGACATCCCTAGCTACTCGTCACCTTGCTTCGGTAAATTTCTCATACTCTGAGTTTTCTTTCTTTCTCTGAGTGCTTGCATTTTTGTATTGACTTTACTATTTTTCTCATCTTTCAGCTGGTGAACTGTTTCAATAACATCGTAAAGAAGGACGAGGCAATTAAAGCTTCCAGCTCCTCGTCTGGTGTAGAGGATGCTCTGCTGGGTTTAATCCAATCTTTGAAGGATTCTCGTCAGCAGTATGACGAGGACAAAGCCGAATGGGAGAAAAAGTTATCTACAGTTGAGGTCGAGAAGGTGAAGATGGCTGAGATCTCCAAGAGTTTGGAGAATAAAATGAAAAGTTTAGAGGCCGAGCATAAGAAATATGACGACAAGCTCAAGAATTTTGGAGAACTTGAGGATAAGCTGAGGAAGGCAGAGGAAGAATTGTCCGCCCTGCGAGATATCAAGGGCCAAAAAGAAGTATTGGAAGCGAAGCTCTCCTCGGAGAAACTGAAAAGAAAGCTCGCAGTTAAAAAATCCTTCAGCGCTGGCTGGGATAAAGGATGGGACAAGGGGATTGCTGCGATGACATCCCAAGTTCAGTATGGGAAGTTGAAATACTTTCGAGATGGCTGGGTAGCTGCCCTGCAAGAATTGAAGATCAAAGAAGATTCTGGGCTATTCCAGCTACACCTCCCTGGTCCTCCCCCACCAATTGTGGAGGAAGAAGAAGATGAGCCTGTCTCTGATGAATCTTCCATGGCCATAGGTGATCAAGTCCCTGCTTCTCTTCCTTCTGCCAACGAGGACATTTCTTCCATGCCTCCTCCTCCTGAGAAAATTTCAACTGCTGATCAAGTCGCTGTGACCACCGAGCAACCAAGCTCCTCATCCCAGCCTCCCGAGAAAGTCTTGGGAGACAAGGAAAAGGTGTGAAGTTGTTCGGTATAATATCTATCATTCATTATTTGTAATCAAACAATGTAATCCTTTTGTGATCTAATAAAATACATCTTTGTTCATCTCTGTTGTTGATGATTTGTTTTTATTGATTGTTGTCTTCTTCTCATCCTTAGTTTATGGTTAGAATGGAATTAATATCTGCACATGATACAAAGCTGATGCAGCAATACCACGAATATTATAAAGCTGGTCATACAGACCTTAGTACATCAGAAATAGCTGACATCCTTGGTCGTGATGCTACAGAGCAAGCAATTGAGGCTTATCGGTACTTGAAGGATTTACTTGACCGAGCCGTGGCCAACAACGTGGCCTATTATGACTTGATTGAGGAACTTCATTATTCCTTAGAAGATCTCCAAGGTCAGCACAATGAATCAATGGCTTTTTTGCACAAAGAATATGAAAATAGATATCAACAGCTTTCTTCTGAAACAGGCCATAAAAAGATCCTTGCTGGATACGATGTTAGGGAAAGAACTTTAAAAGGTGAAGTTGAGGCTTGCAGGCAGATTGCTGAGTTGCTGGAACAAGAGAACAATAATTTGCAGAAAAAGCTGGCACAGTATGAATCTGCAGCGTCATCTTCCACTGCTTTAGTGCAAGTTACCGATGAAGGTTTCTCGTTCTTAGAAGTTGAGAATGCCAAATTAAGGCGAGAGTTGGACGTTTTGAGAAGATCTGTTATTCCTGTGACTACTCGGGGACGAGGAAGAAGTTCTCGTGGGCGAGGAAGAGCAGTTCAGAATATTGCCGAGGAGCAAAGTTCTCCAGTCGCTGCTCGGAGTCGATCAAGAGTTCTTAGCCGTAATGTTGAAGAGGCTCGCACTCAGTCTACTTTGGAGACTCAAGCATACCAATTAAACGCCAAAGATCGGGCTTTATCTGAATTGTCCAAGAGAAATCTATCTTTGGAAGATCAACTTACTGCAACGAAGTCTGCTTTGAATGATAAAGATGTTTTTGCCAGGAACCTTCACGGACAATTGGATAGATTAACCTTCCAATTCCATATACATCCCAGGGAAATTTGGATGGCAGGATACAATGAAGCCCTTGTTCATTTAGATGCTCGGATTGAACATTCCAATAATGAAGGTTATAAGCAGGGGTGGTTGAACGCCCTGGGTGTACTGAAATTGGAGCAAGGGCATTTTTATGGCATTATCATGCTCCAGGGTTACTAGATTTGCCGGTGCCACCTTTCAAATTGGACATGGAATGGATCCCAGCTCGTTCCATTCCTCGGAGTTTAATTTCAAAATATCTTGGGGACTATAGTCTTCATTCTCAGACTGAATTATCTCGTCCCGAGCATCTCTTGGATACACCTTCTGTGATGAACGTCAGAATGCTCAGAGATATTAATTTCATCAATTCTCCTCTTTGCTTAGAAGATCCTCCTGCCGGCGAAGAACCTGTTTCAAAAGCTAAAGGAAAGAAACCAATAGAATAGGTTTTTCAGTGTAATAATTAACGCATATGTATAGCTTGTAATACATTTTTATCTTAATGAAAGAATTTCATTTTCTGTTTGCAAATTTGTATTGCGATTGTCTTGTGTTTATCAAACATTTTTACATTTGTGTATATGTATCTGTTAAAAAGATAACAATATGATGCTGTTCATCAACCAATTTAGTAATCAAAATTACAAGTATCAATGCTGCTCAATCACTTAATAATAAAGTAATGAGTATAAAATGTTTAAACAGTTTCCAACCAACCAAGGTTGTTAAATTGTGCTTGTCGAACAACTACAGTTGATGGGTTCTTATCCCCGACCAACCATACTTGGTAAACTTTTTCCTAAAATGTATCCGACCAACCATGGTCGATAATTTATCCTCGTCGACCAAGTATAGTTGATCACCGACCAACTATACTTGGTTTAGTTTGGAATTCTTTGTATTTTCTGGAATGATTTTACCTTCCGACCAACTTGTTGGCCTATTTTCAAAATGATATCGTTCTTCCCTCAACCGTAGTTGATTATTGAACTATCAGGTTCCTTCGAACTATCTTGTCCACTAGTTATCTTACCAACCTTAGTTGGTCACGCTAGTGTATGCCTCCTAACCAAAGGAGTATATTTTTTGGTTCTTTCGAACTTTCTGTCCACTAGTTATCTTACCAACCTTAGTTGGTCACGCTAGTGTACGCCTCCTAACCAAAGGAGTATATTTTTTGGTTCTTTCGAACTTTCTGTCCACTAGTTATCTTACCAACCTTAGTTGGTCACGCTAGTGTACGCCTCCTAACCAAAGGAGTATATTTTTTGGTTCTTTCGAACTTTCTGTCCACTAGTTATCTTACCAACCTTAGTTGGTCACGCTATTGTACGCCTCCTAACCAAAGGAGTATATTTTTTTTTGGTTCTTTCGAACTATCGTCTTCTTTTTGCTGTCGAGCAGCGTAGTGTACAACACTAGTATTCCCCGAAAAACTTTCAAACAAAGGAGAGGAAAATGGTGAAAACATCATCGTTTTATTCATATTGATGGAACCGTTGTACATTTTACATCATTGATAATACTTGCGAAGGTGTTCAGCATTCCAAGCATTCTTGAATTCTTCTCCTTCTAGAGTTGCTATTCGGTAAGTTCCTGGTCGAACGACTTCTGTAACTCGGTAAGGTCCATGCCAATTTGCTTCCAATTTATTATGCTTCTGAATGACCTTCTTTAGCACATAATATCCTTCTTTTAAATCGCATTTCTTCACCCTTTTATTGTAGAACAGAGCTGTGCGTTGTTGGTAAGCAGCATTCCTAATGGCTGCCTCTTCTCTTACTTCCTCGAGCATATCCAAATCCAGTCTTCTCATCAAGTCGCTGACTGGGGAATTAAAATTCAGCACTCTGTGTGTTGGGAGACCTAACTCGGCAGGTATTACAGCCTCACTTCCAAATGCCAGCATATATGGTGATTCTCCAGTCGCTGCTCGGGGAGTTGTTCGGTAAGACCACAATACTGATTGTAGCTCGTTAATCCAGTTAGCTTTAGCTTCACTTAGCCTTTTCTTCAAACCATTTAGCAGTGTTCTATTCGTCACTTCAGTCTGTCCATTGCTTTGAGGATGGCCTGGTGCTGAATGGACCTTCAAAATGTTCGACTGATAACAATAAGCAGCAAATTCCTCGTTATCAAATTGGGTTCCATGGTCTGTGATGAAGGCATGAGGGAGACCATATCGACAGATGATATTCTTCCAAACGAACTGGTATACCTTCTCGTACGTCATGTCAATGAGGGGTTCAGCTTCTACCCACTTAGTAAAATAGTCTACTACGACGACGAGGTACTTGAATCTTCCTCGGGTGGTCGGCAATGGTCCCACCAAATCAATTCCCCACATGGCGAATGGCCAAGGGGAAGTTATGGGTGTCAAAAATGCTTGTGGAGTTCGTCGGATAGAGGAAAAACATTGGCACTTGTCACATTTCTTAGCATAGGCTATACAATCAGCCCTCATCATTGGCCAGTAGTATCATTGAGTCATTACCCTTTGTAAAAGTGTTCGACCTGCTACATGAGCTCCACAAGACCCTTCATGGATTTCTTAAATCAATTCCTTCACCTCGGAGGGATGTACACATCTCTGCAAACCTGCCATAATTCCTCGTCTATATAAAATACCATTAGTTAATACATACCAAGAAGCTTTATACTTCAATTTTTTGGCAGCGAGCTTATCCTCTGGTAATCCTCCCTCTTCAATATATATTCTGATGGGATCCATCCAAGATGGTCCTAAATCAAGGGTAATAACATTCATCGTCAAGTTTTCATCTATGCTCCGACTTTCCAATACTTCAATTGATATCGTTCTTCGCAGATCGGTACGAGTAGCTGATGCTAGTCGGGCCAGTGCGTCTGCTTGTACATTCTCCATCCTCGGTATTCTCACCAATTGAATGGCATCAAATTCTGTCAGTAACTCCATCACCTTTGCATGATATTTTGCCATTAAATCTCCTTTAACTGCATATGTTCCTGTCATCTGATTTATAATTAATTGAGAATCACTGAATAGAATTACTTGTCGTGCTTCCATAACTTTTGCTAAGTTTAAACCAGCTATCATGGCCTCATACTCAGCTTCATTATTAGAGGCTTTGAATTGTAATCGTAAAGCATATTCCATGTCAATCTCGTCTGGGGTGCTCAAAACAATTCATGCGCCGCAACCTGCTGTGCAAGATGAGCCATCTACATATAATCTCCATATGGGTAACCCGTCTTCAAATTCCTTATCTGACAGGGTTCCTCGGTGAAATATTTGTTGCTTCTTTTCGTCCTCCCTTGACACTTTTCGCTCCTCGTTAACCATCTCTTCTCGCTCTTTTACCAACCGGAGCTGATCTGAGTTTGAAGTTGATGATCCTTCTACATCCACAAGCCCTTTTACCAACCGGAGTTGGTCTGGACCTATGTCTGTTGATCCTGTAACATCTATAGGTTGGTCAGTGAGCAACTTTTGTTCCTCGGGGGTATCAGGGTATGTAAACTCTGCTATAAAATCTGCTACAGCTTGCCCTTTTAATGATGATCTGGGTTCATACACAATATCATATTCACCGAGTTCTATTGCCCAGTACATCAATCTTCCTGATTTTTTTGGCTTGTGAAGGGCTTGTCTCAATGGCATGTCGGTATACACAATGATGGTATGGGCCTGGAAATATGGTCTCATTCTTCTACTTGCTTCAATTAATGCCAATGCCAATTTTTCTAACTTTGGGTACCTGATCTCTGCACCTCGGAAAGCCTTACTTGTGTAATAAATTGGTTTCTCGACTCCATTCTCTAATCTGATCAATGCCGAGCTAACTGCATTCTCTGATACTGCTATATACAAGTACAACTTCTCTCCTGTTATTGGCCTAGACAACAATGGAGGTGCTCCCAAATACTTTTTCAAGTCTTGAAAGGCCTTCTCACATTCATCAGTCCACTCAAAAGTTTTTCGAAGTGTTTTGAAGAATGGGAGGCATTTGTCAGTTGCTCGAGATACAAATCTGTTGAGCGCTGCAACTCGTCCTGTAAGACTCTGCACTTCTTTCTTTGTTGTTGGAGATCGCAACCCTAAAAGAGCTTTGATCTTATCTGGATTTGCTTCAATGCCTCGCTGATTGACAATGTATCCGAGAAACATTCCGTCTCGTACTCCAAATTTGCACTTCGTCGGGTTGAGCTTCATCTGGTATTTATCCAATTGATCAAATGTCTGAGCTAAGTCAACTAGATGATCTGCAGCTTTCTTGCTTTTTGTTAGCATATCATCGACATAGACTTCCATGTTGCAACTGATTTGTTCGGTGAAAACCTTTTTCATCAGCCGCTGGTATGTCGCTCCTGCATTTTTCAAACCAAAAGGCATAACATTATAGCAATAAGTTCCCCTAGGGGTAATAAAAGAAGTATTTTCCCTGTCTTCAGGTTTCATTTTGATCTGGTTGTAGCCAGAGTAAGCATCCATGAAGCTGAGCAGCTCATGTCCTGAGGTAGCATCCACTAGTTGGTCAATTCTGGGTAATGGAAAATGATCTTTTGGGCATGCCTTGTTGAGATCAGTGAAATCAACACACATTCTCCATTTATTGTTCTTCTTTTTTACCATCACCACATTTGCCAGCCAGTCTGGATATTTCACATCTTCAATGAATTGGGATTTCTGGAGCTTCTCGACCTCCTCTTGTATGGCTTGATTCTTCTCGGGGCTAAATACCCTTCTTCTCTGCTTCACAGGCTTGATCTCCTTATTCACATTGAGTTCATGACATAAGAAGTTTGGATCTATTCCTAGCATGTCCTCATGACTCCATGTGAAAGTTTTCTTCCTGTTTCTCAAGAACATTATCAACTCTTGTTTTATTGAAGCATCCAACGACGAACCTATCTGGGTTACTCGTTCAGGGTGCTCCTCGTCCAGAATAACATTTTCTGTAGATTCTACCACCTGTCCTTTTATAAGTTGGGATTCCTCCCTGGGATCAAGAGTTTTAATTTCTGTACCTTCCTCCACCTGGTAGGTAATAGTCTTTTTCCTTGATTCTTCAGGCTCCTCTTGCTCGGCAGATGAATAATAGCATTCCCGAGCTATTTTTTGATCACCTTTCACAACTCTTACTCCGAAGTTTGTTGGGAATTTTAAGCATTGATGCACTGTAGATGGAGCTGCTTCGAACTTCTTCAAACCAAATCTTCCCATGATGATGTTGTAGGCTGACTGCACATTCTTATCCATCACAAAGAAGCGTATTCTTTCTGTTCGACAAGCGGGCCAAGTTCCAATGAATATGTCCAACTTGATCGTCCCAAGTGGAAAAACTTTCTCTCCAGCAAAACCCAGTAGGGGTCTGTGATAAGGTTCCAATTGAGATAATTTCAAATTCAAGCTATCAAAGCATGAATAGTACATGATGTCTACCGAACTACCATTGTCCACCAACACCCTTGAAATCACCACATCTTTCATCCTCATTTTGATCACCAAGGGATCGTCGTGAGGGTAAAGAACACCTGCCAAATCGTTTTTTGAAAAACCAATAACTAGCTTCTCTTTATTTAACTTCCTCGGACGATCATCCTCGGCAAGATTTATTCGTTGAATATATGAGCAGGCTTGGGCCTCTCCGAGATAGGCCTTTCTTTCTGCAGTAAGGTCTCCCCCTCCAGCATCTCCTCCTGTTATAACATTACAATCAATTGACCCAAAACGTATGGAAAATACCTCTCGTTCAGGCTGTCTTGGCTTCTTTGGAGGATCGGGATCTTCATCTAGATCATCTTCATGATCTCTTTTCTTTTTCTCCTCCGCCCGACGAGGAGATCTGGAACGATCTCTAGTTCTATCATCATTCTTCCTTTCACCTCTGCGATCTACATACTTTGACAACTTTCCTCTTCGGATGAGCGTTTCAATCTCGTTCTAAAGGGCTATGCAATTTTTGGTCGTATGGCCATGATCTTTATGGAACTCGCAATATTTGGCCCTATTCCTCAGGTCAGGATTGGTCCTCAGTTTATCTGGCCACTTGATTTCTTCGTTATTCTTGATTTCTTCTAAAACATGATTAATACCCATCTTCAATCGAGTATAATTATCATATTTCTTCAGGACTTCCCATGACGTCCTATTATGCTTGGAGTGCTTGTCACCACCATTACCTTTTTGCTCTTTCTTCTTAGATTTGTCAACCTCCACCTTGGTTTCTTTATCCATATTCTTCTTCGCAGCCATAGCCTCCTCGGCATTCATGATTTTGGCCGCTTTTGCCATCAACTCCGACATAGTTTTAGGTGGATCTTTGGCCAAAGTATAATATAACTTGTTAGGCAGCAGTCCACTCATCAAAGCAGTGATCGCTGTCTTTTCTTCGTAATCTATGACTTCCAACTTCTCGTTATTGAAACGAGTTATGTAATGTCTAGTACTCTCACCTGATTTTTGTCTAACACTTAACAAATGCGCTACTCGCTTTACCGGCTTTGCTCCAAAATAGAAATTACTAATGAATAACTCGGCTAACTGAATAAAAGTCGAAATCTTACCCCGAGGAAGATTGTTGTACCATATCTGTGAAGATCCGGTAAGAGTTCCCGAAAATGCTCTACACCTCATCTCGTCGGGGACAACATATATGTCGGCAATAGCCTGGTATTGTTCTATAAGAAGAACAGGATCTGTCTTTCCATCATATTTAGGGGTCACTACAAGTGCTTTAAATTTCGATGGTGTAGGAAAATTCACAATGGCCTGGACAAAAGGTGTCCCTTGAACAAAAGTTCTCTGTAAGGGATTCCTTTCTTTAACCATTTCTCCAAGTCTATCCTCCAATCGCTGAATGGAACCCTTCCATGCTTCATTTCCTTCCTCGGGCTGCTTAGTCCGAGCAATTGATTGTTTAGACGTAGCTTCCTGAGATCTATCTCAATGAGTAACTGGTCTTGATTGTGCTGATCCTTCTCTCAAACCTGATGGTGGTCGAAAGCTTCTCGATGGGGCTCTAGGTGGACTCATATTTCTCCTTGGTCCTAACCGACTGAAAGGAAATGCCCTGCTTAATCTTTCCAGGGCGCTAGTTCTCTCCGGAGAGAGGGTGATATGTTGATCTGTATCCGTAGCCCGTATCGATGAAGTTCGCCCAGGTTGATAAGAAAAATCATTAGATTCTTCATTACGATATGACTCAGTACGCCTGGATCGCGATTGCCCACGATCACTCCTTTGCCTTGAAGGGGTAGGTGCACCGCCGTGAAGAGTTTGAATGAGTTGCCTCATTGTTTCTTGCATGGCGATTTGTCCTTCAGCCAGATTCGTCATAATTCTAGCCAGATCTGGAGGTGCAGATGGATTCGGAGGATTTCCAGTATTTCCAGCATTTCGATTACTGGATTCTGGATTATCTACCATTGATGATAAATGATTTTTGGTGAAAAACGATAGCAACAGTCGTTTCCCACAGACGGCGCCAATCTGTTGATGTAAAAAATTAGATCGCTCTAATTATTCAATCACAGATAAATAAAATGAGACAAAGATTTTTAAAATGGTTCAGCCTTATAAGAATGGCCTACGTCCACTATTATGTTATTGCTGAGTGTTTGGGAATTCTCGATCTGTAATTCTATCAAGAAATTCCGGTCCCTTTGAATGAGGATGATACAAGGTATTTATAGCCTTGAGGCTGTACATGAAAGGGTCGATACATTAAATGATATACACATGAAAGGGTAATACATTTAATGCAGCGTGTGTGTCAAGATTATAAACATTTAATGAATAGTTGAACTGTCGTCTATCTGGTAATTAATGATACGACCGAGATGCAGCTCGGACCGCCTTAGTTGCTCGTTGATCAAGAGTTCCTCGGAGCGCTTGAGTACCTCGGAGTGCTGGAGTTCCTAGGGGTATCTTCGCTGCTCGGAGGGAACATGAATTGGTCGGGGAAATGAACTTCCTCGTTACTATTGTGCCACATATATTGACACGTGTCTTCGCAATTCGTCCACATCAGCGTATTAATTTTGGTATCAACAATTATGATGTTACTCCTCCTATTAAAATTATGTGTGATACTGTTGTTAATCATATTACTTCTCTTTCTCCAATATTATAAAGTAGTAATGTTATAACCTTTGCTTGGGATACTATACATGATGTTGATTATGCTCCTTACTTCAATAGTCTTTTCTCTACAGCTATGAATGAAAATATTTGTACAAATTTTAAACTTGTCCAGTCTAGTACTAGTGAGGAATCAAATCTACTAAAAATGGTTAATGCTAGATTAATGTCTAGGATAAATGCCTTGAATAACCATATTAGATATATGACTGAAGAATTTTCAATGAAAACAGATTTTTCTGAATTTGAATAATAAGAGTTTGATAAGGTTATTGCAGATGAACAAAACACTTATCTTGAAAATTAATTAAAATTTGAAAAAAAATTAAATGAATCATTTTTCAATTCCCACCAAAATCTTAGTCAGATTTTAACAACTAGAAATGAAAATAGGAGAGGTCTTGGTTATAGAGGAGAGATAGTCGATGAAACAGTTTTTGTTAAGCCTGTATTAGATATACCCGAACCTACTGATGTGCAAATTCATGTTCCACATGTTTGTAATGTTGATAATATGAAAGTTGTTGCACTTGTGTTAGATATACCTGAATCTTTTCGTCTGAAAATGATTACTCTATATGGTTCCAATGATAATGTGAGACTTGTTAATCCCTTGTTAGACATACCTCAATCTTCTAGTGTAGAAGTCTTTATTGCACATGTTCTTGCCGATGTGAATGTGAAATCCTTAGAAGAGCTTGTCTATATTTATCCCTTTTATGGTGAAAAGATACACTTAAGGAAATATTGCTTTACAAGACCTAATAAGGATAGAAAGTTAGGAAATAAATTTGTTTTGAACCTTACCTTGTCTAAACCAAAGACAATTGAAAATGTTTTCAAAACCAATGTTGTTTGGGTTAGAAAGGGTGAGATTGTTGAATTAATTTGAAATGTTATTTTAAAACTTCGAAAGCCTCATATAAAACATGTTAATGGTACCTTGACACCGATGGATCTAGACATATGACCAAGGATAAGTCCAAATTCTCCTCCCTTAACCCTTTTTATGGAGGAAACATAGCTTTTGGAGATAGACAAAAAGCCCAGATCATAGGTAAGTGACCATCCACTGTGAAAGGTTACCTACTCTTGCAAATGTTCTTTTGGTTGAATAATTAAAATCAAATTTTTTGAGAATAAGTTGGTTTTGTGATATTGAACACACTACTAACTCTTCAAAACTAGATTGCAAAAATTTGAACAATGATGGAAAAGTAATTTTGTGTGGTGAAAGAACTCCTAATAATTGTTATGCTGTAATTAAGAATGCCAAAATAAAAATTATTTGTCTACTAGACTTAGTGATATTGACTTATGGCATGAGAGTCTTAGGCATATTAACTATGACAACTTGTCAAGGTTGACTAGTCAACAACTAGTACGTGGTCACCAGAAATGTCAAAAGAAAAATATTCTATTTGCGAACCATGCCAAATAGGTAAAATGCATAAGAAATAAAAAGATGTTCTTAAAACACAACCCTTAGAATTACTTCATATGGACTTAATGGGACCTTTTAAGACAGTTAGTTTATGTGGTAATTCATACATCTTTGTCATAGTTGATGATTTTTCAAGATTCACTTGGGTTGCCTTTATGAAACAAAAGTCTGAAATGTTTAAATATTTTCCTAAAATCCTTTTGAGAATTGAAAATAAAAAGGATATCCAAGTGTCTAGATACAGAAGTGATAGGGGTGGATAATTCAAAGATAAATGTGTTATAGAATACTGTGTAGGTAATGGATACAAACACCAGTTTAGTGCACCTAAAACCCCATAAGAAAATGGAATTGTTAAAAGAAAAATTGCATTATTCAAGAAATGGCACTTGTTTTACTCCATGCTAAAAAATTGCCAAAGTATTTATGGGTTAAAGCAACACAAATTGCATGCCAAGTTATTAATCGAGGTTAAAGCAACACAAATTTCATGACAAGTTATTAATCGAGTCTACCTTACGAAGAACACTAAAATGACTTCATATGAATTATGGTAAGGGAAAAAGCCCAATTTGAAATATTTGAGAGTACTTAGTAGTGAATGTTATGTGTGTAATGATAAAGACAAATTTTTAATGTTTCATTAGAGGTGATGAAGCCCTATTTTTAGCATATTTTCAAAATAGTCGTGCCTATAGGGTATACAACTTAAGAAATAGGATTGTCATGGAGTCAATTAATGTTGTGGTTAATGATAATCTTTACCAAGTGAAAGAGAATGAGATTATACCTCCAGTTGTGAAAACTAATTAAAAAATTCTCTTAACGAAAACTCAACTGATGGCATTTCTCGTTCTCTTCCACCTTCTGATCTTGATGTGCCCAACTGGGTTAAAGTTAGTCATCCTAAAAACAACATATTGGTAGTGTGTTAGACCCCATTAGAATAATGTCACAAAGAATATCTACTATGTTGTCTTCTTTTGTGTCCTTAATTGAACCCAAGCATGTTCAAGAAGCTTTACTTGATGAATCTTGGTTATTTGATGTGTAAGAAGAGTTAGGGAAATTTGAACTGAATGATGTTTGGTTCCTTTTTCCACTTCCCACACAAAAATGTTATTGGAACCACATGGATCTTTTAAAATAAATGTGATGAAACTTGCAATGTCATAAGAAAAAAAGCACATCTAGTCGCATAAGGTTATACACAAATTAATGGAATTGATATAAATGACAACTTTACACCAATCACATGCTTAAAGTCTGTTAGATTATTTGTCGTTGTTTAATGTCTTCTTAAGTTTAAATTATACAAAATGGATGTCAAATCAGCATATTTAAATGGCAACTTAAAAGATGAAGTTTTTGTTGAACAACCTAAAGGAGTCACTGATTGTTTCTTTCCAACCTTTTTCAAAATGAAAAAGGAAATTTACGGCTTAAAGGTACAAGAGATTATAAAAAATTCAATGAAAAATGAGTTCGTCTGAGGTGGAGATGATCTAACGATGTTCGTCAAGTGTCGATCAAATTATTTATTAATTGCTCAAAACTATGTTGATTATATTGTATTTGGCTCCACCTCTCCCTTGGCAGCTCAATCTTTTGCTAATATAATAAAGTCTGACTTTCAAATGTCTATAATGGGAGAATTACACTTTTTCTTGGGTCTCTAAGTCTCACAAAGGAATGACCATATTTTTATTTCTAAAAAAAAAATATGCAACAAAGTTAATAAAATGATTTTGTCTTATAACTACTAAAACTGCTAGGACACCCATCATCTCTTCCATTAAGCTTAGTAAAGATTTATCTGGAAAGAAAAATTATGTCACTTTATATTGCACTATAATAGGAAGTTTGATGTACTTAACTGTGAGTGGACCAAATATAATGCATAGTGTATGTGTGTGTGTTAGATACCAATGAGATCCCAAGAATCCCACTTAAATGCTTGTTAAAAGATTATAAAATATATAAGTGGAATTGTACATTATGGTATTTTGTACACAATTGACACAAACTCTAACATAATAGGATATACGGATGTAGATTGGTCTGAATGTGCTGACGATAGCCAAACCACATCTGGTGGATGTTTTTATCTTAGTTGTAACTTAGTTTCCTGATCATCGAAGAAACAAAATTACGCGTCTTTATCTTCTGTAGAAGCTGAGTACATTACAACAGGTAGTTGCTACACTCAGCTTTTGTGGATGAAACAAATGCTTAGTGACTATGGTTTACCGATCAAATTGCCTTAATTTTGTGTGATAATCAAAGTTCCACCAGCATTTCTAAGAATCATGTTCTTCACTCTCGCACTAAACACATCAAGATGCATGAACACTTCATTAGAGAATTAATTGAAAAGAAATAAATTAAAATTGAATATCTCAACACCCAGGATCAATTGACAAATTTATTTACCAAACCCTTAGACAATAATCTCTTTGAAACTCTTAGGACGTCTATAGGAGTTTGTTCATGTCCCGAGTAATCAACTAGGACAATTATATGATTAGTACATTGTTTAAATTATTTTCAATATTTCTTGTGGTACTAACATGTTTTTGCATGATAAGCACCCTTTGCCCACATTAAGACAGATAGGGGGAGAGTGAGACTCCTGCATTTTGCTGCCGATATGTACAGTCCTTATCTTTTTGTTTTCTTTATATTATTTGTATGTCTTCTTCCTTATCTGTGTTGTAAATATGTCTTATGCCTTTTTAGGAACAATTGTTGTTAGTTGAGTTATTTAATGCTTACATCTTTTGAGTCTCTTGTGCGTTTGTTCCAAAATCGGCTAAAGGGGGACATTGATACTTAATATTTTTTTTCACAAGAAAACATCTCCATTGTTGGCTCAATTTTGGAACAACAATCCCAATGCAATCATTACCACGGATATATCTTGACACATCAATGCACTTTTTTATTCCTTATGTTTTTTTTACTTTATTTATTTTTATCAGGTTTTTTGTAGACAATTTTCCTATTTTATATCCTTAAATGTTATATTTTTCATTTAATACATATTTTATGTATTTGTTTCAAACATTTTTTATTTTGGATTTAAAATGTGTTTTATAATAAAAATGCCTTAAATTAAAAAATTTAATCGTTTAAGTTAAACATTTTTAACTAAAATTAAAATGGCAACGTTTAATGGTTTGAAAGGGTCATTTTTGTATTTATCCTTGTCTTAAGGTTTTGGCCAATATTGTGGCTGCATTTGACACATGCAATTTGATCACGCATGTGTTTGTCCAGGGTTTGAGTGGCGCTGATTTAGTTAGGTGTACCATTTACCATTATGCCCATATTTTTTCCTTGTTTTTTATGCACGTGCCCTTGAAAAATGGTTTCCTTGACATCCCTTAGATTCCTAAGGCTAATTACATTTATGCCATTTGATTTCTCATATTTACAAGTAAACCATCCATCTTTTAGGGCCTTCCTTCTTTTCCTATAAATTGAAGCCTCCTGTTTTATTTTGTGTAGAGAGAAAAAATTTGACCGTTAGTGTGAGAAAATTTTTACTCACCTATTTTCTCCTCAAAATATTTTTCACTCATATTTGTTTAATTTATTGTGTGAGTTCCCTTTTTAAATATCCGTTAGATGTTTTGAGTGATAAAACCTTTTCAGTGTTGATGGTTTGAGGGGGGAAAATTAAAGTTTTGGTTGCTGAATCTTTCAACTAGGTTGAAGACCTTTGGAGAGATGATATCTATGGTGTTTTTGAAGCTTTTTCTTTCTTGTTTCATGCTTGGGTAACTCTATGAAATCTTTTCTCCTTATTTTTCATATATTTATGTATTTTTAACAAAAATCGAACATCTCACGATAATATGCTTTTGACATGTCTTTCTATATGTTTATTACTATGCGTGTCCTTCTTCACATGTTTATCTTGAGATAATTTTACTATTGATGCTTTTTAATTTAATTCACTTCTATATTTTCATGATAAATCTGTTTATGGGATTTTCTTCATTTTCTTGTGTTTGACAGTTTGATAAGTCTATTCTACAAGTATCCTTTGTTGTGGTGGTTTTGGAATTGATAGATCCAACTGTCTTCTTGATGTCTTTAACTTATTCGGTCATTTTTAAGATATCCTCCTATATTATTGATTTTCTTGCTTCTGCATGTTTGCTAATACACTTTCTCTATGTTTAAACTTGCTTCCTTCACTTTAAGTCACTTAGAATTAGTCTTGGTATTGTTTTGTTGCTTGTGGGTTGAGTAGATATAGCCTTGGTATAATAGTAGTGTTATCTTTGTTTTATTGTTATTTACACTTTTTGTAAGAAACTAATTGTATCAGAATTATTATTTAGTAGACTTTGGTGTGCGTGTATAGTCCTTATGACTCGAAGTTGTTTAGTTATTTCTCGTTTCCCCCATCATCCAAATGACTGTGTTTTCCTTTTTGACTCACATCCATCTTTGTATGAATATATCTTGTTCTAATCATGTCTCTAACATCTTATCAACAATATATACCTTTTTGTGTGAGTTTTAATTTAATTTCAATCATAAGTTTTTAAACTATTTTTTTATCAAAGAGTTAAAAGAGTATTTTTGGCTGTCACACTTTTGTGTTCCAAGCCTCCTAAATTTTCACTCTATTGCACCTCTAGGTGCACTGGCATTTTGTGCATGTGCCCCCACCGTTTGGGATTTTATATGTTACTTTTTGTTGCCTTATTTACCCTTATTGTTTGGGTAATTACAATTCAACCAGAGCCATTCCACCATTTCTATAAATAGAGAGCTTGGTTCAATGTTGTTCAATAGATAATTTTTTTTTCAAAACCTAAGCAAAGCTGTGCCAAAATTTCTTCTCAACTTTCTCTCTCAAAATTTTTTAATGTCTTACTTACATTGAGAGAGTCTTCTAAACTCATTTCATCTTATATTTTTAACATGCTGTTGATTATTTTGACGCTTTCTGTTTTAATGTATTGAGATACGTGGAGTTCATTGGTTTTCTTTGGAGCTTGTTCTGTTTTGAACCCATGCTTTGCTTTTGAGATCTTTTTGGGTATATTTTCTAAACCCTTTTACATACATGCAAAACTATATATGATGTGTGCCTGTGATTTTGAGTTTTTGAATGACTTACTATTTTAAAATATTTTTACAAATCGTAACTAGTTTGAAATGTCTTTTTCTCCTGTTGATCTAATACCTGTAACAACCCAAATTTTTGGAACGGCTCATTTATATTATTTTGACTGATAGGCTAATATTATAAAATAGGGGATGTTGGAGTAAATACTGTTTCCCGCGATATTTATTGATAATATTTACTATGTTTTGTCTATTTACCGTATGAGAAGGTAAATAGCATCATGTTGTTTATTACTGCGTCGTTATATGTAAAACAACGGTTATGACCTGTATATAAAATTTGGTAAAATTAATGCATTAAAATGAAATTGGAACATAAAACTTGTTCACATTTTCCCGAATGCCAAAATAGGGGGTGCGGTTGTTTTTAGAATGGTCGAGATAGTCGAAATAAGTGCCAAGTTGTATTTTGGAGTTTCGGGCACTTTTAACGCGTTATGACTCAATTAAGTGTATACGAGTCATTTTAATGGAGTATTAGCAATTAAAAGAGGGTATTTTTGTTTTATAACCCGTTTAAGTCCCCCACCCCTTTTCCTTTCTTCATTTGTGAGAAAAGCCAAAGGAGAGAGAGAGAGAGTTGGGAGAAATAGAGAGGAAGAGACAAATGGAAGATTTGGGCCGAATTCCGTCGCTACCAGAGGTGGATCAGAGACTACGAACCTCGAGGCAAGTTTCTTACTTGCTAGATGTGATTTAATGTGATAGAATGCATGTTTAGTTAAGTTTTGGGAGATTTAAACCATAAATTTTGTTTTGTTGATTTTGATGATTAAACCTTAATTCTTGATTTTTAATTTGATTTGAGGACAAATTGTAGTTAGAAATGGTGTAGAAATGAATTGGGTTGAATTGTTGTTGTTGATGTTGGGAAGAATCAAGGGTTTGAGGGTTTTGGGGCTTTAGGGTTCAAACAACCCGTAGCCTAAACTTTGAAATTCTGCAGAACCGAATCGATTCGGCCCTAGCGAATCGATTCGGTAAGAGGGAAAGTGTCAGGTCTGGGTTGACAGAATCGATTCGAACCATTCGAATCGATTCGGGGTTATGCTGAATGCCAGGTCTTCTTGACCGAATCGATTCGCTATGGGCCCAAATCGATTCGACCAGGGCGAATCGATTCCGAATTTCTGCATTTTTGGGATGTTTTTCTAGTTTAGTTTTTATCCCTTTTCTTTTAGGTTCAAGGTTTAGGAACCTTCCTTTGGGAAGTAATGGGGAGTGCTAGAGGGTTGTTTTGGGTAGACTAATGTCCTAGGCTAAAATAGGATAATTGGGCTTACCCGGGGGCTATTTTGTATAGGTCAATGTCCGAATGATATAGGAGGTTAACCTAAAGGTAAATTGGAAGTTAAAATACTAATGTTGAGCCTTTTGGGAGACGCTCCTTTATGGAGACTCGTATTGATGGTTTATGAGATTAAATGAACTCTTCAAGGCTAGTTTTGATAATGGTGGCACTTTGGGTCTTAGGTCATTAATAAAATATGACATAATAAGAATGATATAAATACTCTAAAACTTGGTACTTAATGGCTAAGTAAATGATTTTGGGAATGTAAAAATTGGAAGTTTTCAAAAGGAAAAGTAATGGTTTTCATAAATGATAATTTATGGATTACACACCTCCCTAAATCGCCATCATAAGGGAGGTTGCGCACGTGTAGTGAATCCCCCTGACTAATGAATGCATGGTGGATATAGTCCCTAGGCCATATGGGCATTTATATTACTGCGCTGGTTAGGGGATTCTGGGTGTGGTCCTAACTTTCCTGTAGGCAATATGGCCGCTTCTCGACGCTGGTAGGTTCCCAGGTTGTCTTGTATAGATAGGACCTGGAAGATGATAGCCATTTAGGGGTGCGTCTAGTGGGGAAACCCGGAGGGACGGTCTTAGATATATTAAAGCAATTCATGATAATGAATTGGCTTTAATTACATTTCCTGGATGGAAGAAGGGACATGGGATATGGTTTGGCTTCGGATACATTTCCCGTATGAGAGGGAAATGGAAGCATATGGTATACAAAAGTATTTTTATGCTAATAAAAATGACTTTTGATGGGATTTTATGGAAATGGTTAAAGCATTTTTATGTTAATAAAACTTGCTTTAAAAATGTAATTCTTCCTGTATGGAAGAAAGGAAATAAAATTGGTAAAGAGGTTGTATAAATGAGATTATGGTAAACATTTGATAAAATTTTGTACCATTTATGTATATTCCTAAAGAAAGAAATAGGAATGGTGCATGTAGAGTTATGATATTTAAATGGTAAACATTTGATAAAATGTTGTACCATTTATATACATTCCTAAAGAAAGAAATGGGAATGATGGTTTAGATGGTGAATGGGTTTCTTTACGTTTTCTTGAGTAGCTGTAAATGGTTTCTCAAATATATACATATATATTAATTATGTGCTAAGGGTCTAATGAATCCCGACGATCAACCTTGCCTAAGTAGTAGTGTATCGGGGGGGTTCCTTGTTTGGATTTCACTTTGCGAGACACATCACGCACGAATAGGGCATAGTGTTGAGACTGGGGAGAAACTTAGCCCTTAGCACTATGTTAAAAGAAATTTAATCAGATGATTATATTCACCAATATTGTACTTAGGGTCTAATGGATCTCGACGATCAACCTTTCCTAAGTAATAGTGTATCGGGGGGTTCCTTGTTTGGATTTCGCTTTGCGAGACACCCCACGCACGAAAAAGGCATAGTGTTGAGATTGGGGAGAAGTTAGCCCTTAGTACTCGGAGTTAACTAGAGCATCATCATGATATTGCGCTAGGTTGCTTTTAGACTGAGAGGTGAGAAATATTATTGTTAAGTGCGAAATTGTCATGCATTTTACTCACATGGGAATCATATCAAACCGGGCCATGACCCGTATATATTTCTTTGTTTCTGCATATACTCTTTGCCGTACAGGTGCTCTTCCGCATGGACACCCGAGTTTGCATTTCCATTCCTGTTGTCATGGAGATACAGCATATTGCGGATGTTGTAGGTTAATTGTATTAGACGCCTCTATCTATTGCACTCTAGTTATGTTCAGTTTAAATTATTCGGGCGTGTTACCCAAGTGTTGCACTCATTTATTATATTGTAAATATTGAAATGTAATACTCGGTGTAATTATTTGTATTGGTCTGTTGACCGACAGCTTATTCGGTGATTAATTATTTCATTGTCACTCTTTATTCATTGGTTTTTGATATCCACCATTTTTACTAATGGGATTGTCTAAGTGTTTTTCTTTTACTTGCAAATTCTTTTACATTGACAATCCGTTTCCTAAAACGATTGGTGGTTATCTCGTACTATTATTTTTAATCGACAGTGATGCTGAGAATGGACCATCTATGATTCCTGTGATTATTAGAGTATTGGGTTGGCCACCTCTTATTTTAGTAGGCGGGTTTTCACAGATGGTATCAGAGCATTAGGTTCTAGAGTCCTTAGGAATCTGTGCGGATGTATTTCGCTTTCAGCGTTACTTTTGATTTGATATAGAGCCCTACGATTAAGTCTGTTGATTTATCTGGTGAGAATTCGTTCTCCAGCTACGAGATGAGAACCCCGAAAATCTTTTGCGCGTTCTTGTGAGATTCGTAAGTTGTCAAATGTAGGGCGTCAAGGAAGGTCGTGGTGAAGGCGTCGTGAGACGGGATTTCTAAGAGCTGTAAGTGGTAGTTGGGAATGAGGGCTACTTTAGAAGCCTTTGTAGCACTATTTTATATTGCCGCGTGACTACTAAATACAGTAGGTATAGTTTTCTAAGTGCCGCTGCCAGAAGAAAGTGGTATTTATCTTGGGATTCCAAGCGACGTTGAATTGGAGCTGATGGGTCCTTGATAGGGACCATATGTTGGAGTCAACTTAGATTGAGGAAGTGAAATCTCATTTGGTGAGAATGTAAGGCCCGAGAGTTTTGTCTTAGAATGGGGTATAGAAGGGACCAGGTGTGAAGATTGGAGGTAAATCTTCCACCCAATTGGAGTAAGGTTAAGTGGCGGAAAAGATAGTCGCCTTATATTGGTGGCACAAGAAGTTTTTCCCATAGAGAAACCGTTAGAGGTTTTCAACAACGAGTTTCTCCGAGAAGTTAGGAGTGATTAGAAAGTAGATTCTCAAGTATTCACGCAAGGTTCGGGTAGTGGCCGATAGTGAATAAGGAGTGTTACGGTCAAGGAAACTGTGCACTGAAATTAGGAGGGTACAAGGAAGAGAGAGCCCTTTCAGTGGAAGTGATAGGCTCAGCAGTAAGTGTTGTTAACACTTTAGGAGAAGTGTTGTTCGTGAGACCCCATCGGTGGACCTCCACCCGGGAAAGGACTCACTGAACTAGGCCGGGGAGGCTGGTAAAATGTTCTCCTTGCTGAAGAAGTTAAGGGAACTATGTGAGAAAATCGCTAGGGTAGCTAGATATGGAGGTAGATTAGTTCGGGTGAAAGTAGAATATGTGTTTAGGAACCATTGGTAATGGCCAAGGAGATTGACAATTATATTAGCGAAAATTTCCACCATAGTTGAGGATGGAGCATTTCCTTATGATACGATGGAGTAGTATTGTCTTCACCCTAAATTCGGGTGTGTATATTGAGCTTGGGGTAGTGTATCAATATGGCTTCCATGATAGGGAAGTACTATATTTTCTTTCACTCGTTATGGGACGAGTGATAAGATGTGTGGTGTGTGCTACTTGTATGATATGTAATATACGAGTAGAGATATTCTTGGATGGGTTGGTGCGATAGCAAGTGAATAAATTGCGAGGATACCCTATTTCTAGTTCTAGAGAAGGACTAGTTATTCTATTATATCTCTCCTGGATACAGGTTGAGACTTTATAGAGGTGGTTTACGGTGTGTAGTTAGTTTTCATTTTATTTTATTTTATTTGTCTTGCTTTATTTGTTTTTGCTCTGTTTACCTTGCTTGTGTATGATGTTGCCTGATCTCCATGACCAACTAGTTAAGGGGATTGTGTGGAGGGGTTACTTGTTTGGATTTCGCTTCGGCGAGATGCTCCACGCATGAAACTTAACGACGTTGGGAGTGGAGAGATGCACATTTTCTTTTTTTTCTTTCTTTACTTTTCTGTTGGTTAAGATGCTGGGTTGGAAAGGTTTAGCCAGGAATCACGTAAATGAGTGGTTGAAGGCTAAGTTATAGTGCACGATATGATCACTGTGATAGTTTTCCTCTGATAGATGTGGGGGAGACTAAGATATGAAGTCTGATAGAGACTTATATGTTACGCCTTAATGAGAAGGCCATCTATAAAAGATGTATGCAT
The DNA here is from genome assembly GCA_949130495.1 of Sambucus nigra. Taxonomy (NCBI): domain Eukaryota; kingdom Viridiplantae; phylum Streptophyta; class Magnoliopsida; order Dipsacales; family Adoxaceae; genus Sambucus; species Sambucus nigra. The sequence goes on along the minus strand of OX422208.1, from coordinate 316,351,854 downwards.
GTATATTGGGATAAAGTGTCAGTGGAATTTTACAGAAAGTAAATGCCAGGTTAGAAAATTTTTAAGTTGTTTGAGATGGTAGGACTTAGAAGTAGAAGAGTATTAGTAGAGTGTTAAGTTAGGATTCTAGCGATCCCTATCATGTGTCTTATACCGTTACCTCTCGACGACCGACGATGCGAGGTAGTAGTGTAATGGGAGGGTTCCTTGTTTGGATTTCGCCTCGGCGAGACGTCCCATGCACGAAACCGAGCGAATTTCGGAAGTTGTGAAAGGTCTTGGACACTAGGGATATAATTAGGATTTGGTCCCTAGACCGAAGAAGTATAGGATCTTGAGTGATTCGAAGAAATAGGCCATTGATGGTGGGGGCCTTTTCTAAATAGAGCGTTACGTCGGTAACCTATATTCCGAGGGGTTAAAGCATGAGTTGACTTTTACTCCTGCACTCGTGTTGTTATGATCGAAAAGGGATGTAACGAACGAGTCTCTTCCAGGAACGGGAATTATTAATTCGGGGGCATGGACCCATTATTTATGCGTCTCACCGACTTAAACTCCGTGAGAAGTATTATTCCCCGCTTTATTTAGAGTTCGTAGCTGTAGTATTTGCCTTAGAGAATAGAGGCACTACTTCCTGGGCAGGAATTTGTTCTTTTCACGAACGAGAAGCTGGAGTTCGTAAAATACTATCAATTGGTTATTTCCCTTTCACTAAGGAAATGCGGATGGGGTAGTTGATGCGCCGAGTAGGAAATTAGTCGGAGAGTTTAGTTATGCCAAACGGAACGAGTCGAATCGAGGGAACGCTATAGTAAGAGCGTTCATGTCTAGGACTGACCAATTCACCTACTAGTGGGAAGAGACTAGTGGTGGAATGAGGAAGGGTGGGAGTAGTAGCTTTTCAAAATCGAACTTTCGCACAATAGTTCGGATCATTTTTTTATAAAGGAATGGTGTTGTGTGATGACCGTAGTTCAAGTCCAAATGGGGACGCAGTGCTACCGAGGGGTTTGTTAAGAATGATAGAACGATAGTTCGTACGGTATACTCTTTATATGGTTATGGGTTATGCCTGAATTTTGGGGGCAAAATTCCCCTTTAAGGGGGGGAGTATGTAACAACCCAGATTTTTAGAACGACTATTTTATATTATTTTGCCTGATGGGCTAATTTTATAAAATAGGGGATGTTGGAGTAAATACTGTTTCCCGCGATATTTAGGGATAATATTTACTATGTTTTGTCTATTTACCGTATGAGAAGGTAAATAGCATCATGTTGTGTATTACTGCGTCGTTATATGTAAAACGACGGTTATGATCTGCATATAAAATTTGGTAAAATTAATGCATTAAAATGAAATTGGAACATAAAACTTGTTCACAATTTCCCGAATGCCAAAATAGGGGGTGAGGTTGTTTTTAGAATGGTCGAGATAGTCGAAATAAGTGCCAAGTTGTATTTTGGAGTTTCGGGCACTTTTAACGCGTTATGACTCAATTAAGTGTATACGAGTCATTTTAATGGAGTATTAGCAATTAAAAGAGGGTATTTTTATTTTATAACCTGTTTAAGTCCCCCACCCATTTTTCTTTCTTCATTTGTGAGAAAAGCCAAAGGAGAGAGAGAGAGAGTTGGGAGAAATAGAGAGGAATAGAAAAATGGATGATTTGGGCCGGATTCCGTCGCTACCGGAGGTGGATCAGAGACTACGAACCTCGAAGCAAGTTTCTTACTTCCTAGATGTGATTTAATGTGATAGAATGCATGTTTAGTTAAGTTTTGTGAGCTTAAACCATAAATTTGGTTTTGTTGATTTTGATGATTAAACCTTAAATTCTTGATTTTTAATTTGATTTGAGGACAAATTGTAGTTAGAAATGGTGTAGAAATGAGTAGGGTTGAATTTTTGTTGTTGATGTTGGGAAGAATCAAGGGTTTTAGGGTTTTGGGGCTTTAGGGTTCAAACAACCCCTAGCCTAAACTTTGAAATTCTGCAGTACCGAATCGATTCGGCCCTAGCGAATCGATTCGGTAAGAGGGAAAGTATCAGGTCTGGGTTGACCGAATCGATTCGAACCATTCGAATCGATTCGGGGTTATGCAGAATGCCAGGTCTTCTTGACTGAATCGATTCGCTATGGGCCCGAATAGATTCGGCCAGGGCGAATCGATTCGAAATTTCTGCATTTTTGGGATGTTTTTCTAGTTTAGTTTTTATCCCTTTTCTTTTAGGTCCAAGGTTTAGGAACCTTCCTTTGGGAAGTAACGGGGAGTCCTAGAGGGTTGTTTTGGGTGGACTAATGTCCTAGGCTAAAATAGGATAATTGGTCTTACCCGAGGGCTATTTTGTATAGGTCAATGTCCGAATGATATAGGAGGTTAACCTAAAGGTAAATTGGAAGTTAAAATACTAGTGTTGAGCCTTTTGGGAGACGCTCCTTTATGGAGACTCGTATTGATGGTTTATGAGATTAAATGAACTCTTGAAGGCTAGTTTTGATAATGGTGGCACTTTGGGTCTTAGGTCATTAATAAAATATGACTTAATAAGAATGAAATGCATACTCTAAAACTTGGTACTTAATGGCTAAGTAAATGATTTTGGTAATGTAAAAATTGGAAGTTTTCAAAAGGAAAAGTAATGGTTTTCATAAATGATAATTTATGGATTACACACCTCCCTAAATCGCTATCATAAGGGAAGTTGTGCACGTGTGGTGAATCCCCCTGACTAATGAATGCAAGGTGGATATAGTCCCTAGGCTATATGGGCATTTATATTACTGCGCTGGTTAGGGGATTCTAGGTGTGGTCCTGACTTTCCCGCATGCAATATGGACGCTTCCCGACGCTGGTAGGTTCCCAGGTTGTCTTGTATAGATAGGCCCTGGAAGATGATAGCCATTTAGGGGTGCGTCCAGTGGGGAAACCCGGAGGGACGGTCTTAGATTTATTAAAGCAATTCGTGATAATGAATTGGCTTTAATTACATTTCCTGGATGGAAGAAGGGAAATGGGATATGGTTTGGCTTCGGATACATTTCCCGTATGAGAGGGAAATGGAAGCATATGGTATACAAAAGTATTTTTATGCTAATAAAAATGACTTTTGATTGGATTTTATGGAAATGGTTTAAGCATTTTTATGTTAATAAAACTTGCTTTAAAAATGTAATTCTTCCTGTTTGGAAGAAAGTAAATAAATTTGGTAAAGAGGTTGTATAAATGAGATTATGGTAAACATTTGATAAAATTTTGTACCATTTATATACATTCCTAAAGAAAGAAATGGGAATGATGGTTTAGATGGTGAATGGGTTTCTTTATGTTTTCTTGAGTAGATGTAGATGGTTTCTAACATATATACATATATATTAATTATGTGCTAAGGGTCTAATGGATCCCGATGATCAACCTTGCCTTAGTAGTAGTGTATCAGGGGGTTACTTGTTTGGATTTCGCTTTGCGAGACACCCCACGCACGAATAGGGCATAGTGTTGAGACTGGGGAGAAACTTAGCCCTTAGCACTCTGTTAAAAGAAATTTAATCAGATGATTATATTCATGAATATTGCACTTAGGGTCTAATGGATCTCAACGATCAACCTTGCCTAAGTAGTAGTGTATCGGGGGGGTTCCTTGTTTGGATTTCGCTTTGCGAGACATCCCACGCACGAAAAAGGCATAGTGTTGAGATTGGGGAGAAGTTAGCCCTTAGTACTCGGAGTTAACTAGAGGATCATCATGATATTGCGCTAGGTTGCTTTTAGACTGAGAGGTGAGAAATATTATTGTTAAGTGCGAAACTGTCATGTATTTTAGTCACATGGGAATCATATCAAACCGGGCCCTGACCCATATATATTTCTTTGTTTCTGCATGTACTCTTTGCCATACATGTGCTCTTCCGCATGGACTCCCGAGTTTGCATTTCCATTCCTATTGTCATGGAGCTACATCATATTGCGGATGTTGTAGGTTAATTGTATTAGACGCCTCTATCTATTGCACTCTAGTTATGTTTAATTTAAATTATTCGGGCGTGTTACCCAAGTGTTGCACTCATTTATTATATTGTTAATATTGAAATGTAATACTCGGTGTAATTATTTGTATTGGTCTGTTCACCGACAGCTTATTCGGTGATTAATTATTTCATTGTCACTCTTTATTCATCGGTTTTTGATATCCACCGTTTTTACTAATGGGATTATCTAAGTGTTTTTCTTTTACTTGCATATTCTTTTACATTGACAATCCATTTCCTAAAACGATTGGTGGCTATCTCGTACTATTATTTTTAATCGACAGTGATGCTGAGAATGAACCATCTATGATTCCTGTGATTATTAGAGTATTGGGCTGGCCACCTATTATTTAGTAGGCGGGTTGTCACAATACCATGTTATTTTATATATATATGGTCAGACTCTCCAATATTCCTCATAGCAACATACATATGAACATATCATTTTTTTTAAATAGTAAAAAAATAATTTTGAGATGATATTTTTTATATGGGTTCATGATTTTCAATGTGTCCATATAAAAAAAATCAACTGAAAATAATATTTTTCGTATTTTTTAAAAATAGGTAAAAAAAAAACTAACAGTTTTTACCCTTTAAAATTATGAGTTTTTTTACCTATTTTTTAAAAATAGCAAAACACATTATTTGGAGATGAATATTTTTATGGGGGCACACTGAAATATCATCAATCCATATAAAAAATGTCAACTCAATTTTTTCTTACTATTTTAAAAAAATAGGTATGTTCATAGGTATGCTAAGTGAGGTATGTTGGAGAGCCTGACACTCTGTCTCTCTAGAGAGAGGCTCCTCGTGCACACCATTTTTTTGATATTGTAAACAAATTATTTTTGAGTTGAATTTTTTATATGGTATTTAAACATTTCAAGAAACCAACATAAAAAAACCTCAATTTTTTTTTTGCTATTTTAAAAAAATCAGTTAAACTTTCAGAACATTTAAAGCACTTTAAAAGCACCAAAAGTTTGACCGATTTTTTTTAAATAGCAAAAAATATTTTTTTGAATTTATTTTTTTATATGGGTCCCTTTAAATGTTTAAATATCACATAAAAAATTTAACTCAAAAATATTTTTTTAATATTTAAAATAAATTAGGTTTGCCCCAACAAGTATGCAAACTTGGTGTGCATATGAGCCTGCATATATATTAAGGAAGAGGGACGGAACGCTCATAAATTTCATTAATTGAGAAAAAGACTCTCAAGTGGCAAGAATAGCTTTAACAAAAATCAATTAAGAGTTGAGCCCAATATCTTGATTGGGAAAGCAATAAATATGGGATTTTATAATGTTGGGAATGATGACCCCCAATTTTTAAAAACTTTTCCCTTTAAAAATATAATTTCCTGTAAATGCGGAATATAGATTGTTCAACTAAACAACATAAGAAAGAAGAATTTTCTTCACAAATTAAAACTAAAGTAAACCAAATTTTAATTTTCTCAAAATTAAAATTATACTCAAAATCAAATTTGTGAAATTTTACTTTAAGCCCCAAATTCAATTTAATCCCAAGTTCTAGAAATTTTCCTAACAATAAATATTCATTTTGCAAATTTAGGCCAAATTAAATTTTATCAAATAAAATTAATGACTTGAATTAAATTAATAAATACCCAAATTAAATTAGCACCAAATTAAATAAAATAATTTTATTTTTTTACCTAAGCATGCATCTATTGTGATTTTCAAAAGATAAAATAAATAAACAACCACTATGCCGCGATGTACGAGGAAAAATCCACAACAGAAAAAAACCTCGGACTTCCCTAGCCTTAAGTCCACTAAGTATGGTTTATGATTACAAGACATATGACTTACACAACTCGACTTAACTATGTCCAAGCCCCTGACGTGTCTTCTTTCAACTACCTGCCTAATCGACAATCCCTAAATCTATCGGAACCTTGAAATCCACCAATGAGGTCTTTGAAACAACCGTCAACCCGCACCCAAAGCCTTTCTCCAAGTGGAAATGCCGTAGCAACAAACAAGTCTTCTTCTTTGTGGGATGTAGAAGTAAACCCAAATAACTCTTCAAACGATAGAGTAGAACTCGGTGCCAAAAAATCTCCAAGCAATATATATATATATATATATATATATATATATATATAGGACTTGGATAAACTAAAACATGTATTGGGTGTAGAAACCTTGATTTTGTTCTTAGGATAAAATCATGTTAACAAAAATCAAGGGGACTTTTTCTTTGGAAGAATTAACTCTCAAAACACTCTAAGTGAAGAAAAGGTTATGAAAAAGTCTTGTAAAAAATGTTGTTCCCGCACTAGTTAAATCTGTCAAAAAGTTAGTGGGAAAAAGTAGTGGGAATATGGAAAAAACTGTTAAAACAGCCAAAAAAACTGTTCCCCCCAAAGTCATTCCAATGACATTTTAGTTCGAACTACTTTACTAACGATGTTCCAGTGAGAAAAAGGAAATCTCACTATAAGTATCATTCGAATGACCTGGGAATCTCGTTCGAATGAGATTCCAGTTCGTTCGAACGACTTACTAGAAAATGGAATATTCTATTTAAGTCCAAAACTTTTATGAAAAGTTCTTAAAAAATATTTTCTGAGTAAAACAAAGTCATTAAAATTATTTATAAAAAAATATAAATTACACCCAATAAATTTTCAAGCTCCTATATATATATATATATATATATATATATATATATATATATAATGCATTCATACCTTAGGAGTATTGGAACCAATATTGTTGACGTAGAAACGAGGCATAATAAACCTGACATATGATAAAGCTTTATAATCTTGGCTGCTACGTCTTCAACTAACACGTCATAGGCCTGGATGGATACTCTTGAACACTATCCTATGACTCAAATGTTTTTGTTCAAAATTGAGCCAACACTACATTAAGACTCAATCGGAGACTTGTGTCCTTACAGATAAGTAACCCCATTGCAAGAAAATGACTCATTAATTTAGAAATTTTAATTTCGAGAAACTTCCATCTATCTAGATTCAAAAGTCCTCTAGTGCATGTAGGAAAGCTTTGAAAAGAATCAAATACCACCATTTCCTTAGAAGCAATGTCATGATTAGCAAGATTATCTGCCAGTGCATTAGCCTCGCCATAACAGTGATAAATAAAGTAGTCTAATAATTTAATAAGACCTTTAATATCTTCCAAAGAGTTAATAATGCTCAAAGGAGGATTCCAAGAGTTGTTGATGACGTTGACCAGAATTTAGGAACCATATTCTATGTCAATAGATGTTAACCTGTGTTGAATAGCCAAAAAAACACCAGTACTAAGAGATTCCATTTCAGCATATAAATTGAACCAAACCCAAAATGTTTAGAAAAGCTGAGAATGACAGAACCATTATGATCTCTAATGATCCCTCCACAAGAATTAATACTTGGATTGCCCTTACAAGCACAATCTACATTTACTTTACATCTATGCATGATAGGCCTAATCCATTTAATCACTTTAAACTTCATTTTAGGCTTATGCAATTTAAGATGAAACAACTTGATAATGTGAGAATTAATAGTACTAATGGTATCCTGAAATGTATGAGTGGATAAGATCTATTGAATGGAGACAATGGCCTTTTTAATCAACATCTTTGAGTTGTAAGTCACATCTTCATGAAAAGCTTTATTTTTGGACTTCCAAATCTCCTAACAGATAACAAGAGGTGCAGAAACATATAGAAGCTTCAAATATTTTGAAGATATTTTTTTAATATCCAAGAGACAAACATAGCATGAATTAAAGATAAGTTTATGTGAACACCAAATAAAGATGTAAATAAATTCCACACATTTCTAGAGAGTGGACAAGCTAGAAAAATGTGGTCAGTATTTTCAGAGTTTGACTTGCAGAGATGACATCTTGAGGCCAATTTAATTCCCAATGCTTGAATGTTTTCATAAAAAATGAACTACCTCTTTTAGAACTCTTCAAAAGAAGATCGATATTTTGGAAGTAATGTGATCATCCTATATAGTTTTGAAAATTAGAGAAAAAGATGATGAACTTTGATTAAAGACACAACAAATTTGAATGTGAATTTACCTGAGTAGGAAGGTTTACAATAATAAGATGAGTTGTATTCAATTTAATTTCCATGAAAAAGATCTCTAGACTCCCTTATACATTTCCAAGTGGATGATCCAGAAACTTGGAAATGATTTTTGTATTTGGCTTTCATGAATTTGCACCATAAAACTTATTTTCATACCATTTCCACCAGTATCTAAGAGAGCAGGCCTTAGATATGTCATGTATATTTTTAAATCCTAATTCACCTTCTTGTTTGAATCTGTGAATTTGATTCTAGTTGGTCTATTGGTGTTTCCATCCATCATCTGCATTACCATCCCAGAAAAATCTAGCAAATTTTTTTTGAATATGATTAATGATAGATTTAGGAGGCTTAGGTGTAACCATGGTATAAATTGGAATAAAGCTCAACACATGCTTTATAAGAATGAGTTTTCCACTAGGAGATAGCAGCTTATTTTTCCAGCCATATAGTTTGGACCTGATTTTTTATTTTGTGAATTAGAAGAAGAAAGAAAGCTATTTTATTTCTACCACGATTAATAGGACAACTTAAATAAGTCATTGGAATATTTTTAAAAGAAAGGCCTAAAACCTCTAGTATAATAGCTTTTCTATTTCTATAGACTGGTTTGTTAATGGTGAAGCAGGGTGTTTGCATATTAATCCTCTGCCCTGATCCCTTCTCATAATTCTTTAGGAATTTCACTTTTTTTTCCTCTATTAGTGAAAATGATGAAATCATCTGCATAACTTAAACTTGCGATTAGAGGGTCGCTTGAAGGAAAATGAAAACTTTGAATCAACCCATTTCTCATTTGATTCTCCAAACCTTTATATAGTATTTCAACAAATAAGATAAACCGAGATTGCAAGATGGGATCGCCCTTTCTAAGACCCCTTGAAGCTTTAAAAAAAATCCATGTGATTGTACATTTATGAGGACAGAGAACTAATTGTTTGATAGACATCTCCAAATCAAATCTATAAGGTATTCTGAAAACCAAATTTCCTTAACACTTTGAACAATGCAAGCCATTTAATCCTATCATATGCCTTAGCTATATCTATCTTGACCACCACATTTGAGCCTAATATTTTCTTACCCAAATGGTGCATCATTTCTTGGGCAATGAATATATTATCTAGGATACTTCTCACTTTTATGAAACCACCGTGGGATGGATAATCTCATATATACTCTAAAAATGATTTAGTTGTGATTTTGTTTGTGTAAATATGATAAAGTTTCTTCAAATCTCACGATGTTACTTTTTCTTGCACAAATTATTTTATCATAAGGTTGAAATATTAATTCATAAAGCAAGACTCTTATGTTCTTGGATTTATAATTGATTTATCAATATCTAATGAAAATCAAACTTATTAAAACTTATTTTGTAACCTTTTCACTAGATACTCTGATTTTGAGTGTGAAGTTGTGTTTGTACTACTTGGTTACTATATAATTTGACCTAATTTAGTAGTTTATGGGGTTGTTTAGTGCTTGACTTATAATAGAAGGTATATTTGGAGTAGTAGTTCATTCACATAATTATAAATTGTAATTTGTACCATAACTGTTGTTATGGCGAACTTGTGGTGTGTGTGGTCTTGGAACCAAAAGAACTGGGATTTAGCAGTATGCTAGGTTTCTTGTTAACAAATATTATGTTTCATCTCTCTTCTCCTCATCTAATTCGGTCTCTACTTTTATTTTTATGTATTTGAACATCACACCAACCTAAACTATTTTTATGTGTATGTGTGTGTATTCAACCATTGAAGTTTAAAGGTTTTTTCACCAAGGATTTAAAAGAGATTTTTAATCTTAATACTTTTGTGTCCATAGGTTACTATCAAGTGGTATTAGAGCAGTCATCATTATTTTGGTTTTAAGAAAATTTTACTACTCTTTAAGATCCTGTACTCCTTTGTTTAAACTTATTTTAAATGGAAAGATAAAATGGTAGATTGACACGTCCTCCTTAGTTTAATGGTGCAAACTTTTGTTTCTTAAAAGTAAGAATGATTGCACATCTCCAATAGTTAGGAGATGGTCTTTGGGATATGGCTGAAAATGGGTTTTTATTACTTACTTGTATAATTAGTGAAGGTGATGTTCAAAGAACTGAAAGAAAACCTCTTCTTGAATGGACTAGAGAGGAGAAATTAAGTTCACAACATAACAATAAAGGCAAAATTGTTATTTTTTAAGCAGTGGGTGAGTTTAAGTTTAAACTATTTTAGCCTGCACCACTTTTAAGGCAACTTGGGATATTCTAATATCAACATATAAGGGTGATGCTAGAGTTAAAAAGGATAAGTATTAACTATTAGTTAATAAATATGATACCATGTTTATGAAAGATGATGAAAATTTTGATGACTTTTATCTTAGGATGCAAGATATAGTAAATCAATCACATGTTAATGGTATTGTATATGCTGATTTTAAAATATCTGTTGAAATTTTAAGATACTTACCTCGTACTTTTGCCATGGAAAAATATACCAAGTAAGAAATAGATGATCCTAACGTGACACCTGAACTATTATGTAGTAAAATGAGGACTTTTGTACTTGGAATTGCTTTGAGTGATAATCAAAGAGGAAAAGCAAAAGCATAAACTTCACAACCCTATTTAGTGTTCAAATCCTATTTTAACACTCTGGCTTTTGTATCTTCTTTATCTGATGTTGATTATTCTTCTTTCTCTTGAATCCCTAGATCATAAAATTTCATGGTTATCTAAACATTTCAAGAAATTTATTAAGTTTAAAAACAAATTTGCTTCTAGATAAGGTTAAGCTAATTATTCTAATAAGCCATATGAAAAATATTTTGAAAAGAAATACTTAGATAAATATGACCCCAACAAAGACTTAAGTCACATTCAATGTAGAAAATGTAATGAGTTTAGTCATTATACTAACACGTGTTTTTCTAAATTTAAATGGCAACCTTCTAAAAAAGCATACTTATCTAAGATTTGGAATGATAGTTTTGACTCTAATAGTGGTTGTAGTGATAGTTGTAACAGTCTTATGATTTTTACCTCTACACGCTTGAATGAGTCTAATGATTATATTGATAACTTCTCTATTATGTTTGATAATTCTGAATTATTTGTTATAATTATGATCTACCTCGTTCAGATTAATCTTTACCTGATAACATCCTTTTACATGATCATACTCCTGCTACCGCATCTAAATTTTTTGATGATTCTACTTTTAATCAGGATGATGAAAATGATAATGGTAATGCAAGTTCGCTTATGATAAAATCTTTTGATAGTGATTGTGATGATAATGGCCTACATTTTAAGAAACTGTATAAGTCTACTGTAAAAAATGTTTTCACTTAGGCGAAGTTAATTCTATGTTGTTATCTAAAATTTATATTCCTAACAATCAAATTCATTATATATCTAATTTATCTTTTATGAGACTGAAAAAATTAATGTTAAAGAAAAATAGTTTCAAGATAAGTGAAAGTTATTCATGAGTAGATAAAAAATAAAAAGCTATTTTAATTGATTTTGATGAATCACAAACTAAACTAAAAGAACCTTTAAACAAACTTAATGCTTTTAATAAATCTGGTATCATTATAAAACAATTTATGAGTTCTGGAAAGTCTTCTTCTGATGACAAAGAAGGAATTGATTTTAAAGGAAAAGAAATTTATGAAATAAACTTTGTATCCTTATATAGACTCTCCAGAATCCTCAAATGTTGTATGTTTATTCTTTACATTTTGAAAAACTAACTTAAGTTCCCTATCCTACTAGGAAGATTTGTCATTGAAATTTTTGTGTTAAAACTAGACATTTACATAATTTATTTCATAATTGATTAAATCAGAAGAGGAAAAATGGTAAAACTAATTGACATAGGAGAACTATTAAGGCTGAACCTATTAAGAAACCCACACCATCGAAGTCAATGACTTACAAATCTAATTTTTTTTTTTAAAACAACACAATTCGGATTAAGAAGGATGAATTGAGTTATCAACTGAGATGCAATGTTATTGTATTGGTATTAAATATTTCTTATAAAAACTCTTAGTAGTACCTTGATTCTGAGTGTTTCGCACATATGACCGGGGACAAAATAAAATTTTACTCTTTAAAAACTTTTTGTTGGAGGAAATGTCACTTTTAGAGATGGAAAAATATCCCTAATCATAGGAAAATGAACAATTCAAGGTGAAGGAATTCCTAACTTAGATGAAGTTTTATTAATTGAAAATCTTAAAGACAATTTACTTAGTATAAGTCAGTTTTGCAATACTAATAATAATATTAATTTTTTAAAATCGATTGAAATTTTTTACGTCAAGATAGTAAAATATTCCTTTGTGGTGAAAGAACACCTAATAATTGCTATGTTGTTATTCAAAACATAGCTGTTGAGAATTATTTATTTACTAGACTTAATGACTTAAACTTATGGCATGAGAGGCTTGGTCATATTAACTATGATATTTATTTCTATACTTACTAGTGAAGATCTAGTTCTTGGTCTACCCAAAATTCCTATATTCAAACATTCAATTTTTGGACCCTGTCAAATCGAAATGATGAACAAAGTCCCTTATATAAAATCAAAGATGTTTACTATTTCAACCCTTAGAATTGCTATACATGGACTTAATGGGACGTTTTAAGACCACTAGATTATGTGAAAACTCCTATACTCTTGTAATTATAAATGATTTTTCTATATTTACTTGGGATGCATTTATGAAAGAAAAATCTGACACTTTTTCAGAATTTGTTAAGAATCCTTTTAAGGATTGAAAATGAAAAGGATATCCAAGTAACTTGGATTCGAAGTGACAGTGGTGGAGAGTTTAAAGATATTATAGTCGTAGAATATTGTCCAAGAAATGGTTATAAATATGTGCTTAGTGCACCCAAAACCCTCAATAAAATGGGATAGATGAAAGAAAGAATGAACCATATAAGAAATTGAATGTGTCTTGCTTCACGATAAAAACTTGCCACAATATTTCTAGATTGAGTCTACCCAAACTGCATGTCATATAATCATTTTTTTTGTTCTTAATGAAAAATTCTAAACATCTGCGTATGAAATCTTGTATGCCAAATAACCTAATTTAAAATATTTAGGGTGTCTGGTAGTAAATGCTATGTTTGTAAAGATAGGGAACATTTGTCAAAATTTGAATCTATAGATGATAAGTTTATCTTTTTAGGTTAGTCACAAAACAGTCATGCATATTATTTGTTTAATATAAGAATAAAATCTATAATAGAATCTATAAATGTTATTTTGAATGATAATATTGCCCATCATATGAAAAAGTGCAAATCCTAAACTTGTTGACCAATATGAAAATAAAAATGAAATAAATTTACCAAATCGGTCAATGGGTAGTGATTATGACTCTCTACCAACTGATGAACCCGATGTTCGTAACTTGATTAACACAAATCAACCCAAGAAAAGCATTCTTGGTAATATTTAAACCCTATAGGAAATAAATATCAAACTATCAATGTTATATTTTCTTCTTATGCATCTTTAATCGAACCAAAACATGCGAAAATGCTTTAATAGATGAATCTTGGTTATTAGCTATGCAAGAATAATTTGGACAATTTAAACTTAATGATATTTGGTATTTAGTCCCACGTTCTACTCACACCAATATATTTGGAATAAGATGGATCTTTAAGAACAACTGTGATGAATTTAGAAATATTTTGAGAAATAAGGCAATGTTAGTAGCACAAGATAATTCTAAAATAAATGGAAAAGATGTTGACGAAACTTTTGCTACTGTTGCTAAACTTGAGTCTGTTAGACTCTTACTTGATATAATGTGTCATTTAAAATTCAAACTCTATAAAATGGACAAAAAATCCTCTCTAAATAGAATCTTAAATGAGGAAGTTTAAGTCGAACAACCTAGAGTATTTTAAGATCATTTCTTTCTAAATTATGTTTTTAGATTAAAAAAAGTGCTTTATGGTTAAAATAGGCCCCTCGTGCATGGTATGAGAGATTAGAAAATTTCTTAATGAAAAGTGGTTTCAATCATAGGGGAGTTGACCTAACAATGTTTATTAAATGTAATAAAAATTATTTACTAATTGCTCAAGTTTATGGTGATGACATCATTTTTGTATTCACTTCTCCCTTAGAAGCTAAAAAATTAAAAATTTATGATGGGAGAACTCCAATTTTTCTTAGGTCTTCAAATAGCTTAAAGACATGTTCATATCTTTATTTGTCAATCTAAATATGCTACTGATTTGATCAAATATATTGGTTTGAATACTGCTAAAACTTCTAGAACACCTATGAGTTCTTCTATTAAAATGACAAAAGACTTATCTGAGAAAAAGATTGATGTCATATTGTATCGTAGTATGATAGTCATCTTATTATACTTAACTGCGAATAGACCCAATATAATGCATAGTGTATGTCTGTGTGTGGTAAATATCAATGTGATCCTAAATAATCCCACTTACATTCCATAAAACATATTATTAAATATATAAGTGGAACTATAAATTATGGTATTATGTATAGTTTTAACACTAATTCTAAAATAATTGGGTATATAGATGCTGACTACGTTGATTGTGTCGATGATAGCAAAAGCATCTTCGATGGCTATTTTTACTTAGATCACCTGGTTATCTAAAAAGTAATGTTACATCTCTCTTTCATCAATAGAAGACGAATACATTGCCATTGTAGTTATTGTACTCATCTTTTGTGGATGAAATAAATGTTGAATGATTATTGTTAATATGAAACATCTGATTTAATTTTATGTGACAATCAAAATGTCTTTAGTATCTCCACGAATCCTATTTTCCATTCTCGAACAAAATATATCAAAATGAGAAAACATTTAATCAGCGACTTAATTGAGAAAAAGGAAATTTAAATTGAATATCTTAATATTGCAGATCAATTAGAAGACCATTTATAAAACTAATAGACAACCAACATGTTCAAACTCTTATAATGTCTATTGGTGTTTATGCCTGCCCTATTTAATGTGTTAGGTTTGTATGTTAGTACCTTTTTATTCATAATATATTTTGGAGCTAACATCTTTGCTGGGTCATCCCTTTGCCCCTTTGTGAGAAACAGGGAACGAATGTGGGACTCCTAGATTTGTGAGAAAGGCTCCCAATTTCTAGTTTATTCTTTGTGTAGAATATTTTAGGACATGTATGGTTAGTTGAGTTATGTACTTTTTTTAGGACATATGTGTTTAGTTGAGTTATGTACTGTTATTTTAGGAAACATGTGTATATTTGAGTTATGTATTTATGTGTGTGAGACTTATCTTTTTTCAGTCCGAGTTTGGTTTTTCCCAAAATTGGCCAAAAGGTGAGATTGAAAGTACCTTTCTTATCCCTCGATTTTTGTTGTCTCAATTTTGTAATAACAGTCTAAATCATATAGGTTTCATTGTACACACTAAATATAATCCTAAAAAGACTTTTAAGAAATTTTAAAATCAAATTTTCTATTTTATAAAACCTTAAATTAAATTTGTGTAATATATATCATATTTGTGTATTTATACATTTTATATGTATTTTATACTTTTATATTTTTATATTCTAATTTTCTTGGTTTTATAATATTCCAAAATTTAAAAATTAATTTTCCTACTATTTTATATTTTTTTGGGAAATTATTAATGCTGGTTTAAATATTTAAAAGAAACTAAATTCAAAAATCGTTTTCTTTTCTTAATTTAAATCGTAGAAAACTAAAACGGTAGCAATTTTTATATCTTGGTTTATTTTTGTTGGCGATCTGTGGTCAAAAGTTTGGACCAATCAGTTTGCGGGTGTTTCCCACCTAATTTTATCACGCACGATCTGTGAGTTATGTTTGCTTGACTGTAGACATGTCTTGTTTAAATGACTTTATTAACACTCTCTGTGCACTGGCATTTTACACACGCAAATTTTGGAATTTTCTGCGTTGCCTTTTTTACCCTTAGATATTCTTAGTTGATTACTGGCTTACCTTTATTTTTTGGGTAATTACAATCCAACAAGATTCATTCCACTGTCGCTACAAATAAATATCTCACGTAATTGTTTTTTAGTAGAGATTTTTTTTTTCCAAAACCTAAGTGAAGCTCTGCCGTGATTTATTCTCAATTTTCTCTCTAAATGTTTTAATGTCTTATCTACTTGAGAGAGTCTTCCAAACATGTTTCATCCTATATTTTGTAACTTACATATTTTCTGAGGATGAGTGTGTTTTGATATTTATGATTTTGGAGCCGTTTGGTTTAATGTGTAGAGACCCTTGGAGTTCATTGGACTTATTTGGAGCTTGTTATGTTCCGAACCCATGCTTTCCTTCTGAGATCTTTATGGGTATATTTTTTAAACCTTTTTATATACATGAAAAAGCAGTTATGTTGTGTGTATTTGATTTTGGGTTTTTCAATGACTTACTATTTTAAAATGTTTTTACAAACCATAGTTTGAAAAGTCTTTTTCTCGTGTTGATATATTACCATGTTATAATCTCTCTCTCTCTCTCTCTCTCTCTCTCTCTCTCTCTCGGCACACACATATACAAACTTTTTGTTATTAGATCTTGTTTAAAACTAAATCTGTTGTAATAATCTCATATCCACTCTAAACATGATTTAATTGTGATTTGTTTGAGTGGATCTTTTGTGTTTTTTTCAAAAGGATTTATCAGCACATTGGGTTCCTCGTTAACAAATATTGGATTTCATCTCTCTTCTCTTCTTCTTACTTTATCTCTACTTTTATTTGTTGGTCTTTGAACATCATAATAACCTTAATTGTTTTTATGTGTGTGTATTCAACCATTGAAGTTTAAAGGGTTTTTATCAAAGAATTACAAGAGATTTTTAATTTGAACACTTCTGTTTCCATAGATTAATTTCATATCCTTAGAAGAGGATGGATACACACTAGGAAAGTTATCCCCTCCACTTATCACTAGAACCTCAAATGGATCACCGACCGAGGGATAATGAAGATTATGGAAAACCAAGTTATTGATTAATAAGTCTTTATCACTGCCATCAGGACCAAACAGTAGAAGAAAAAGGAGAAAGAGGTCACCTTTGAACGAACCAAAGATGGAGATACACCATCCAAATAACAACTAAAGTATGGAAGACCGGGGGTAGAAGAGACAAGGATGTCCCCCATAGACATGGTCATGGAACCATTGCAAAAGGTAGCGTTTAACGATTCACACTCAGAGAAGAGTAGTTCACTCACCCACTAGAAAATAAAATAATTGATTTCTATACTAAAGTAAAATCAAGATGTGTTTTATTAGTAGCCTTACGATAAATCTGGGATCAATCCCAGAGTCAGATGTCATCGACTTCACATGGAGTTGACGTACCTTGTTATTCAGGCAAAAGGCTTGTCGAATAGCCCCAAAAAGGCAAAGGCCGTGGAAGAGAAGGTAGTAAAACTTCTGGAGGCAAGGACCATTAAAGACGTTCAATTCCCTAAATGGATATTGAACCCAATAGTAGTAATGAAAATAAATGGAAAGTGGACAGTGTGCATAGACTTCACCTATCTCAACAATGCTTGTCCCAAAGACAACTTTTCTTTGCTGAAGATTGACCAAACAAATGAGTTTTTTGGATACGTACATCAAATACCTTTGTTCGTCTTGATCAAGATAAGACCTCATTTATCACCAATCTCGGCATGTACTGCTACAAAGTCATGCCATTTGGTATCAAGATTGCATGAGCTACGTATCGGTGGTGTATCACTAAAATATTAATATAACAGTTAGTAGACACCATAGAAGTCTACATAGACAGCATGCTTGTCAAAATACAATATAAAGTTGATCACATACAGGATTAGTAAAGTTTTTTTATATCCTCAGATACTATAGGCTGAAGCTCAATGCAAGTAAGGGCTCTTTCGGGGTGCAATCTAGGAAGTTCCTTGGGTACTTGGTCAGCCAAAGGGTGAATGGGACCAACCCTATCAAAATCATGGAAATCAATAATATTGAACCACCAAATATATTTTGTGATATTTAAAGGTTAAGAGGAATATTGGAAGATCTCAACCATTTTATCTCTAAATCTTTTGAAAAGTTCCGACCATTCTTGAAGTTGTTGATGAAAGAACAAGGCTTAATCTGGAATGAATAATGCTCAAAGGCACTTGATGAAATCAAAACCTACCTGAGTCAACCTCTTATTCTATTAATACTAAATTTAAGAATCCAGTTTACCTATATCTCGTGGTATCCGATCATACAGTTAGTTGGCCTTGATGTGAAAAAAGCATGGGAATTAGGCTCCAATTCTCCTAGATGCTAAGCTAAGCTACCTTATTCTTGAGAACTTAGCCTATTCTCTCATTACTTCTTTGCAAAAAGTAGTGCATTACTTTTAATCTCACTCGGTCATATTCATCACCTTTTTCCCACTCAAAACAATCCTAAGAAAAGCTGAGCTATCTGGATGGATGTCTCAATGGTCAGTGAAACTTATAAGGTTAGATGTACAACCAAGGACCGCATTAAAGAGCCAAGTAATGGTTGAACTCAATTTTGAGTTCATAGGGGAAGAAAGGACTAGCAATAATGACTTCACTGACTAACAAATCAACTAAGAATTTAATTGATTTAAAAGGTGGACTCTCTATGTATACGGAGCCTCTAATTCAAGATGGGTAGGAGTGGGAGTTATTCTCATTTCTCCTGAAAAGACTATGATTGAATAGGTGATCAGACTTTATTTCTAAGCATCCAATAATGAACACAAGTATGAATCCCTAATTATCGGGTTAGTAATGCCTCATCTTTAGGAGTAAAACACATTGACATCTATTATGGCTCAAGGATGGCATCCAATAAAGTATGAAGAGACTATAATACCAAAGATGAGTAAATGTTAGCGTATTCGTAGGTCTCCCAAGACTTAATTATTGGGTTTGATAAGGTCCACATTCAATAATTATCTCATAGGAACAACAATCATGATAATGCCTTAATCACTTTGGGTTCAACAGTAGACTCCTATCTTAAAAGAATGATCGAGGTAAAGTTCCATACTCATCACAGTACTGCAAAACCAAATGTCATTGAACAAGTCCTTACCATTCAGAAAGCTGCTTGGTGGATGGATCCGATCACAACTTATTTGTAAGAGAACTTTCTACCGACCAACAAGAAATAGCCCATCATGTAAGGACAAAAGCTATTTATTTCTACGGGTCACCTGAAGGCAAACTCTATATGATATCTTTCACATATCCATACCTTCAACGCATGCACCTAAATGACATTTACCAAGTCATATACGAACTTCATGATAGTATTTGTGGGAGTCACGCATGAGGTAGATATTTGTCTTTTAAAGCAATAAAAAGGATATTGCTAGCCATACATACAGAGGAATGCAGTCTCATATGTTAGAATATGCAGGAAGTGTTAAAAGTTCTCACCCATGCTTCACCAGCTAACTAACAACTTAAAGACATTAATTAGCCCATGGTCATTTTTTAACGGGGTTTAAACATCGTGGGTCCACTAACTACAACCCTAAGAAATTACAAGTATCTCATGATCGACATAGACTATTTTACAAAGTGGATTAAATCTGAACCATTAATGAACATAAAAAATACTGACCAAATTCATTTGGAGGAAGGTCATGAGTAAATTTTACATTCCACAAATGATCATCATAGATAATGGGACATAATTTTAAAGCAAGTCATTCCAGAGCTTCTATAACAACTAGAGCATCAAGCACCACTTCATCTCGGTGGCTTATCCAAGATCAATGGCCAGGTCGAGGCTTCTAACAAGATTATTCTCGATGACATAAAGAAGAGGTTAGAGGAAGAAAAAGGTAATTAGGTTGATGATCTTCCCCACGTACCGTGGAGATACCTAACTATGGCTAGGAGGTCAGCTGGGGAAAATGCCCACATTTTTAGCCTTTGGGATGCAAGCCTAATTTGTATGGAAGCTAGGTTGCCAACTATGTAGATGATCCTTGTTGACAAAGACTTGAATGGAAAATTCATATGGATCGAGATCGGCCTAAACAATGAATGAAGGGAACAATCCTCAATCAAGTTAGCTTTTTACCAACAACAGTTGGCAAAGAAATAAGCTTCCTACCAACAATAGTTGCCAAAGCAATACAATAAAGGTGTCAACCCAAGAAGGTTCCATGTCAGAGACTATGTCCTCAGGAAAGTTCTCGGCGCTATGAGGAAGCCAATAGATGGAAAATTAAGTCCCAACTAGGAAGGAACATTCAATATTATTAGAGACGATCTCTATGGAGACTATCATTTGGAAATAATGGGGGATATGGAGATCTTTAGGTCCTGGAATATGGCCAATATTAAAGAATTTTTATTTCTATCAAATGTTTTATTTATCATAAATTTTATTTCATAGCTTTATTTTAAGTTATAAAGTCCATCTCCGAGAATATTTTATGTTTAATTGATGTAAACTAGCTTCATTATTGTTCCCAATAATAGACCATTTCATTTTAAGAATAATTATTATATGTCCAACCAATCTTGTTCGTCGACATGAGTGCCTTAGTATGATTACACATAAATGAAAACTTTAAGGTTATATGTTTTCGTCATGATAAACATGAAAGCATTAAGAACTTCCCAAGCAATCAAAAGACGTAAAGAGGATCCCTAAGCACTAAGCATCCCGATTTTGGTCGGCTAAAAATCCTGAACAGGTAGATGGACCTACAACTAGGTGCATTTTCACCAGATTTTGACCTAGGCCTAAGGTTATGTGAGGATCCCATTTAAAAGGCAAGGGAAACGATAAAAAAAACATTATTGGCATAAAGGATAGGAAAATGCATAATGTGGAATTAACTGATAATTTCATAGAGCATTCATTTTACAAAAGGCCTATACTGGTAAGTTAAAAAATGAGTATATACAGTCTCAATACAAAGAAGTTACCTCATAAAAGTTATCATCTTGGCAACTGTAACTCTTTCTATACCATTGAGATTAGTCCCAAACCTATCATTGTTACCGTGCGCCGATAAGTAATCCTCTGCCGGCTGAAGGTGAATAGCGTCGAGAGGAATCAAACTTTCGTCACTTATAAATGGAGGGAGACTATAACAGGGCACTCTCATTGGTACTAGTACCAAATCTTGGAGTATTTAGGAACCTTCATGATAGACAAGGAGTTTAACCAACCATGCTTATATGTCACATTCTTACCCTCATCTAGTCTAAGGGGAACGTGCACCCATCCTTCATTATAACTAACAACCCAAATAGCATAAGTATCCCTTCTGAAGAGATAATTTAATTTTATTATTTCACAAACTAAGCCTAGCTTCATTGCGTTGCCTCTCTTGAAGTTTTCCTCAGCCTTATCGAGATTTTACCTTAGAGAATTATTTTCATTCTACAAGAGCTCCGCAATATCGCTCACATTCCCAACTTCAATCCTCAGACTAACGATCAAATGAGATTACTCATCAAAATCACCCATCATATTTTGAAGAGCTTGCCGAATATAAATAAATGACCCACGAGCTCGGTCACTTGCATCCTGACCTAGTACTATGTCCATAATACCCCGTATTGTTATAATAAAATTTAAATCAGTAAAAATTCACAAAATTGATAGAATTTAATTAAGTAAGTCATGAATAAATTGATTTGTGGTAATTTCAAGTTACGTGGACTCAATTTTTCATGTTAAATTTTTCTCATAGAAAATAATTGCATGTTTATCAAATAATTAATACATAGTGTTCAATTTAATTAAAAAAATGTGTATATTAGATAATAATTCGAGCTCATTTTGGAACGTTTTGAGGACTCGTCTTGGTGTTCAAGACATCTAAAATGTCCTCAAGGCATAGGTATACCATTTGGGGAGTTGTTGGGTCATTCCGGTTATGGGTTCAGGTTCATTTGTGGGCGCAAAAATAGATATTAAGGCTTAACTGGGGATTATAACCTTTTATAAGCAAATTGAGAGTTTTGGTAACTCATTCCATTCATATAAAGTCTAACCTAATATCCCCCATCCCCATAGAGAAGTTCCCTAGGTCTAGAGAGAGGAGGAGAAAAAGGATTCAAGAGGAGGCACTATATCTTCCACATAAGGCAAGAATTCCCTTGCTAAAAATAACTTCCAATTTTAATTCTTAATTCATTGTGATAATATCTCATCTAATTTATGGGTTTTAAAACATATAAATTGATGATGATAGGATGAGATAATATCTTGCGCATGTAAAAGATTTAATTTGAATTTGATTTTTAATGATTAAATGAGTTGAGGTTAAACCTAGAAATTTAGAATGAAATTAACCTTGAATCGGGCATTAGAATCCGTCTTGTAGGATATTTAATTAGTGGTAACCATTATCCATTTATAGATCCCAAAATTTGATTCCAATTAAAGAAGACTATGAGACAAAAATCTGGGTATGATAGTTTATGGTATTGGATGTAAATTTTGGGCTTTGGGGATTGAAGTGGTTGTTAATTTGAGAAATTAATCAATCTAAATGGTATATTGATTCATAAGAAACTTCATAGTATGGTAATACAATTAGGTAAGCTAATGGGATGAGAAATTAATTTAGAATAAGGAATCCCATAATGAAAAGTTAGGCTTCTACCCAAGTGCGAATCGATTTGGCCCCAAGAGGTGAACCGATTCGGCTAGGGATGAATCGATTTAGCTTAGGGAGGCAAATCGATTCAGCTCCTGGGTCAGGTCGGGTTGGGACCAAAGATGTATTCTTGGGATTTTTACAAACTCATGTGAGTTCGAGGGAGGTCATTCAAGTGAACGATTATATGATTAAAAATTTATTTGGTGCACAACGGTTAAATGATAAAATTTATAAATAACTAAATGGTTAATCACTATTGTTAAAGTAGGAAATTGACAACTAACTAGTTGGTTAATTACTAAAGTGGGATTATATATGGATGATTATATGGGACATATTGGGGGTAAATATACATATTGAATGTTAGAGATATATAATTATTTAATTATATGGACATATATAGTTCATGGACGGTCTTATCAGTCGGGGTACTTATTTTTTAGGACCATATCACACGCCGATAAAGGTGGGCTAGGTGTTGTGTAGGTCATTATCTTTGGTACTGGGTAGCAGTGCCACTTACGAGAGGTAGGTGTAGATGCTGGGATCCATTGTCACCGTTAGGCATTGGTTGTGTAATGGTGTATTGCATAGGGACCACCCCGCTTGTGTGTATTTTGCGATGCCCATTTGGATGAGGGACTCCTCCAGACTTACCGATAGAGCACGAATGAGACACTAAGGGTAGTTGCCTTTATCTGTCATATATATATATATATATATATATATATATATATATATATATATATATATATATATATATATATATATATAAATAATAGAGAGTAATTACTTATTCTAATGATGTAGATAATTAATCATAGACCCAATACTACGTACTATGTATAATATATGGTTATGCCTTTATGGGTAGTATGACTAGGGTAATCTAGAAAATGGCAACACAGCTGTAGACAATTACATTTTAGTGCATGAACTATGCTAGATTCATTATATAATGGTACAATTATCCATTATTTCATTTGTGACTTGGGATGGTATACGCATAGTATTGCACTTAGATGATAGGTGATATATTTATGACATGTGAGTGACGATGGGTGGTATATACTCTCAATTAACTGTATTATTGCATCTTAATTTTCATATGTTAATTTTTGCAACTCTAGGGCAGTGACCCAAATTATAGAAGGTGGTATTACCAATGAAAATAACCGGTCAATATTGGATAGAGCTAGGGAGTCTTTCACTAAGGGCCACCCACGGGAGTTTTCTTGGAGTCCCGTTTGGACTTCTAGGGAGGCTTTCAATATGAGATCTCTAGAATTATCCCATTTGTACTATTTGGGACTGCATAGTTTCTGCATAATAATATTCTTAGTGGCTTAAACTTGTTACTTTTGGAGGAAGTTCTGCAGTCATATCTTAATATTCTATGGGTATATACTAGATGATGCAACGTTAACTATTATTTCAATTATCAATTGAAATAACACTCACACTTGCAAATATACGTCGTGTACTTGGAGAACTATGGGGATATGCTGCCAAATTTTCCTCAAATTGGAATAATGTGCATGAGCTGTTAAGTCTATTACAAGAATATGCAGCCATGAATGGGATAGGACCACTCACCCTTTAGAGGAGATGGAGGAAATATGAATTAATATTATATATTGAATTTGAATTTGAATTTCAAATTTAAAAATCGAATATAAATAAGACATAATTAAATTAAACATACTATAAATTTTATACAACAAGTAATAGGTGATTTTTTATACTAATGGGAACTAAATATACACACCTTTTTTAAACTAATACACAAATATACGCTTCTTACCAGTAATAGGTGATTGTTTGGAGTAGCTGTGATGGGATATCCTAAACACAAAGAGTGGGCGCGTGAGATAAATAGATTGGGGATGTGTTTTATAGAGGTGCTAATGAATTTGTGAAATACGCAAAGATATGTCATAATGATGAACAACTTCCATGTCCATGTGCTAGGTGTAAGAATGGTAAGGTGTTTGAGTGGAAAAATGTTGAACTACATTTATTAAGATGGGGTATGCAAGATATTTATGATTTTGGAGTTATCACGGGGAATCAAAAGTTCCTTTTGTCCCCGAGAAACCTTGACAACAACCTTCAATAAGTAGGATAGATGTACAAGGGTACGGTGTAGATCATAATATGTTAGGGGATTTAGTTGATGACGAATATAGAGTTCATGAAGTGGAAGAGAATGAGGTCAGTGACGATGTACACGGTTCAGTTGATCATGAAGATATCAGGATAAGCCTTGACGATGACTACCATAGTTTAAAATTTAAGGGGACCCAACCGTTATACTCTGGCTGTAGAAATATCAAACAACTTTACATGCCATGGTTGGTTTACATAGTTTTAAGACCCAATACGATTTGTCTAGAAATATCGTGATAGGAGTTTTGAATTGGGTGGTTTTCTACCCAAGGAGAATACTCTTACAAATAACTATCCTATTACAAAGCACAATTTGAAAGGTTTGGGAATGAACTATAAATCGATTCATGCTTGTGTGTATGACTTCATACTATATTGAAAGGAGTATGAAAATATTGATCCGTGTCCAGTATGTGATGAACCTAGATATGTCCAATCTACTAATAAGGAAGGAACAATCTCAAAAGTTCCCTAAAAAGTGTTTAAATATTTACCCATTGGGCCTAGATTAAAGAGGTTTTTCATTGTACCATGGATAGCAGAGGCAATGACTTGGCATGCTAGGTCAGAAGTAGGGGTAATCTCATGCATTATCCTATTAATTCTACAACTTGGAGGAGGATGAGTTATGAGTATCTCATTTTTTCTCGAGAACAACACAACATTCGTTTGGAAATATTAACATATAATTTCAATCCATTTGGAAATTTAAGAACCAATTATAGTGTATGGCCGGTGATCCTAGCCCCACTCAACCTCGCTCCTTCACAACATTAACTGGTGATGCGACATCAAGGATTGATCGTCTAGCCACTTGACCCTTGTTCATGTCATAGGAGTATAAAAAGTATCGATTAAACGATCATGTATTCAGTGCAAGGGTGTATAAGGAAAATACAAATGTACAAAACTCAGGCATTTCATACAAGGGTGTTACTTTCTTTCAAGCGAGCGCGAAAGATAAAAACCTCGTTGAAGCTGAAGTGACTTACTATGGTGTAATTCGAAATATATTTGAATTGGACTATGTAAGCTTCAAAGAGGTTGTATTTTACTTTGGCTGGGTAAGAGTTGAGGATAAAAATGCTTGTAAAGTTGATCCTAGCACCAATTTGATCACTGTTGATTTGTCCAAATTGAAGAGCAACGAACACTTGAGCGATGAGCCGTTATTTGTGCATTTCAAAAGGTCAAGAAAGTGTTTTACTCTAAGTATAACAACAACGAGCCTTGGTCAATCATCCTATATGAGTCAAAGCGTCTAAACAGTAGTGTGTATGGCTTGGTTGCTCCTACCGAATATCAATTCATTTTTTATGATAACCCGAATTTGAAACAATTTTTAGATTTGTAATAAGTATTCCAATTATCGGACATTAGTTTAATTCTTTTAATTCATTTGTACTTGATCAGTTTACTACATGTAATATTTAGATTTAATTGGACATCAGTTTAATTCTTTTACAATTCGGTGTATTATTCTAGTATTTTATTATTATCGAACATTAATTTAATGCTTTTAATTAAATTGTACTTGATCGGTTTAGTGCATCAATTCAAAGTTTCCAGTGTTTTCTTATAATATGGTTAGTGCTTTGTATTCTTGTAATTCATTTGGATTTGTACTAATAACAACAATTTTTACTGAAAATGTCTTCTTCAGGGCTTGGCGGCAGTGGAGGCGATGAGGGCTCCTCGGCCCCTAGGCTCCCAAAATAGGGAAAATTGGGATCGACTGTTAAGAACAAAATGGGAATATTGGCTAGATCCCTCGAGTTTATGAAAACGATTATCGTTGATATCAGAGCATCCTGGTTCTAGCATCCTTAGGATCTATGTTGCGTTCATTTTGTCCTACGTTGTGTTCTTTGATACATAGATCCTATAAGGACATTACTTTACATTGCCCATTACCTTTAGAGTATGTCTTATACTGCTACAACCGTTGAAGAATAATTCAAGATCATTCAAGCATCAAGACGGATTCGAATATCAAAGTTCTTCAACATTCAAGCCTCCGCGAGATAAATTTGGTAAAGGTTGTGTTTTAGTTCCTAAGCATTTCACTTAGAGTGTTGGGATATGTTTTACAAAATATTTTTGAAGTGTTGGAGCGGAGTTTTTAAATTTTTTTATCAAAAATATTTTTCCAAGGGTTGAGGCGGATTTTTAAAGAAGAAATATATTTTTTAATTAATTTTGTTCGAGCGACATCCTTATGTCGCGCAAAGTCGTTTGAACGACACATGTCATCGTTCAAACGATGCGTCGCCTTAGATTTTCTATAAATTGATTTTTCCTGTTTTGTTTTTTATAAGAAGACATGTGAATTTTCAATAGAAGAAACTGCTTTGGCAGAATACTTTGTCTTCTCACTTTTAGGGTTTTAATCCTTTTTATTTTCAATTAACAAAATCCCAATTACTTTGTGTGAATTGTTTTGGAACCCAAGAACATATCTGTGTTGAAGTTTCTCTTGTAGAGAAAATCTCTACTACTGATCTAAGTGCTCTTAGGGGGAAAACTGTACTGACAATGACTGCGTGTCATAGGAAGTGCTCGAGGGTATTCCCGGGCTAAACTAGAGCTGCGGTTGTGGATGACTCTAGGTTGAATGCCTATGTGATTGTTCTACAGAGTGATCATTGTGTATATAAGTTGCGATTTATTTTACATAGTGAAATAAAAGGTTTTACCCGAAAGGTTTTTTTTCTTAAAATCTGTGAGTTAGTAATTTTATTTGTGATGGGTTGACACACACACACACACACACACACATGTAGTTGCATGTTTAGGGACTGATTTATTTTGGTTTAAGTTTGACTCTAGTTATATAAGTTTAATTTGGGAATTTACGAATTTATTTGAATCAGTTTCACGCACGACACACTTTTAAAAATTGGTATCAGAGAAGGTTTCTCTAAGTTATTGAGTGATCCTATTTTTCCATAAAATTTTGTGATATTGATTTTTTTTTGAAAAATATGGTTTGTGAAAAATCGCAATTTTTTCGATGGAGAACTTATGTAATCGGATGCCCCCCTCTGTTGACACGAGTCACAATTCTGATGATTTAAATAGTTTGAATTTGACTTTGCTAAAAGAATTGATTTTTTGGAAAAAGAAAATTGTTGTTGTAAATTCGCTATGGATCTTTTGCAAACGGTTCAAAATCAGAGATATTTTTATTATAAGAAATATCTTTCTTTGGACCATGAGTTTAATGCGTTAAAATTGTCCAAAAAGGAGAGTGATGATAAAGTCCTCATTTTAGAAAAAAAACGGAGGACTTTAAAAGTTCTAGGATTTGTATTTGTGCCAAAGTGGATAAAAATATTTTACTCGATGAGTTTGTGGCATGAGAGGAGACTCTTAGGGATAAGTGTGTGTATTTTAAGAACGAACGTGATAACCTTCTAGGATTTATTAAAAATTTAGAGGAGTCCCTAAAATTGGAAAAGTCTAATTCTTTGCTTGAGTAAAAAAAATTGGAGTTAAAAAATGATTTGACAGACTCGAGTAGTGTTGGTAGCAATAGTAGTGGCTTGTCGTGTTCTAATGTTTGGAGTGTTAAATCAAAGATCATTATTTATTTTAGAGGGTCAATAAATACCAAGGACATTAGAAAAGGTCAACCCATAGGTGTCGTTCTACCCATTTACACA
This sequence comes from Sambucus nigra, assembly GCA_949130495.1. Classification (NCBI taxonomy): domain Eukaryota; kingdom Viridiplantae; phylum Streptophyta; class Magnoliopsida; order Dipsacales; family Adoxaceae; genus Sambucus; species Sambucus nigra. The sequence continues at coordinate 316,323,215 of OX422208.1, read as the reverse complement.
TGTTCACATTATGGTAGGAAAGGTCACCTTAGGCGTTTTTGTTTCGATCTTCGAAAATGTCCTAGAATGTTGAAGTCTGGCGTTCCCTTGGTTCCCAAAACCCCTATGCATCATTGCACACCTATTTGGGTTTGGAAATCTCTTTTAGAATAACTAGATGTTAGACGAGTTGATTCTGAGTTGCTTGCACATGATTCTTCTCTTGCTATAGTTATTCGTATGTTTGTCATACGCTGGTTGTGCTTCATGATAGATTCTTGCTAGTGCTATGACTTGTGTACTTTTTGTATTAGTTTTTATTTTTGGGAAAACTTTTGAAAAATAAAAAATATTTTATTTTGATAATTTTTTTTAAAAAGATAAAAAGCATTTTGTAATTTTGATAGAGTCACAATTTCATTCCATATCCCTATAACGATTTGATAGTGTTTTGATATGCGTCATCATTTCATTTTTGTGCTTTAAAATGTTTAGAGTCATTGAGATGTAATTTTTTGTTACTACCTACATGTTTGACTCATGAGTTCCTTTAATGTACACTTACATGGATTTTTTTGATTATTGTACTTGTTTATCACATATTGGTCAGAATGTTGTCATCTCAATTTTGTCTTCAAAACGAACCATATGCAATAAAACTTGACAATGGAAGTAGTGCATGTAAAAACCGTTTACCATAAGGAATTTAATCACAACAAAATACGATGAGTGAATCATGGGAAAGGCCTGCGAGAGTTCAAAATTAACTCATCATGAAGGCCACCGTTTAAAAGAGGAGCTCAAAAATTTAGAGTAAATAAAAGGATAAATATGCCAAAAAGGGCCCACCTCAAATGAAAAATACAATGATTATTATTTATGAGGGATTTTGGATGGAAAGAAATGAAAAATGGGGTTGCACGTCCTGACAGTGTCATGAAAAAGAATTACATCATTTTAGACATAATTGGTGTGGGAATCATTTTTGACTTTGATGTGTTGATGGATTGAGTCGATGAAATTTAAATTCAACACTTTCGACACCTAAGGACGAAAGTAAGATTCATTCGATAGGAGTACACATATTCATCGTGCACATATGTTATGTTTGATTGCTTTGATTTTCCTATTGAGCATGTTCACACGCATTCATTCCATTTTCGTGGTTTGGTTGTTTTAGTGTAAATTCGTGGTGTGTGATTTTTTATAAAATTATTTTGTATCTTTGTATGAAAAGTTGAAAAATCAAAAATAGTTTGTGGGGACTTTTGAGTTACTCTTTGCATGAGCGTAGTTTGATTCTTTTTTTCTATGCATATTTGTCATGACAACTCCAGGTTTATTTTGTTTATTCGTTTCCTTGTCTATTTAGGACAAATAAAAAGGGGGAGAACGAATTATGAGGGAGTTTTTTAGTATGGGCGAAACTTGATTATATTGATAGATTTATACTTATATCATTTCAAACTCGATGAGTCATGAAGTTATTTGCTTTGTCTCATGCGTGTAGGTACAAGGATTAAAGATCACTATTTTGCACACACTGATGAGAAAAGCTTAAAGTGTTGAAGTGGAAGATTTTGAAGAAAAGTTTTAAACCTACATGTTTAGTACCTTTTTAGTTTTGGGTTCTTGGGAGGGTATTAGATTTGTATAGGCATTTTGAGTTGATAATTCAGATGTTTTTATTTTGTACCGCCATAGACATAGTGGGAGATTTGTAAGGACATTACTTTACATTATCCATTAACTTTAGAGTATATCGTATACTGCTACAACCGTCGAAGAATAAATCAAGACCATTCAAGCATCAAGACAGATCCGAATATCAAAGTGCTTCAACATTCAAGCCTTCACGAGATAAATTTGGTAAAGGTTGTGTTTTAATTCCTGAACATTTCACTTAGAGTGTTGGGCTATTTTTTATAAAATATTTTCTAAGTGTTGGAGCAGACTAAGTTTTTCGTCAAAAATATTTTTCCAAGTGTTGAGGCTGATTTTTAAAGAGGAAATATTTTTGAAGTGTTGGAGCAGAATTTTTAAGTTTTTCGTCAAAAATATTTTTCCAAGTGTTGAGGATGATTTTTAAAGAGGAAATAAAAAATTAATTTTTATTTAATTTCGTTCGACCGATAGAGGCACTCGTTTGAGCGACATTCTTATGTCACGCGAAGTCGTTTGAATGACACGTATCATCGTTTGAGTGACGTGCCGCCTTAGATTTTCTATAAATTGGTTTTTCTTGTTTCGTTTTTATTAAGAAGACCTGCGAATTTTCAAAGACTAAACTACTTTGGCAGAATACGTCGTCTTCTCACTTTTAGTGTTTTAATCCTTATTATTTTCAATTCATAAAATCCCAATTACTTTGTGTGAATTGTTTTGGAACCTAAGAACACATATGTGTTGATGTTTCTCTTGTGGAGAAAATATCTACTGCTGATCTAGGTGCTCTTGAGGGGAGTACTGGGCGAACAATGACTGCATGTCATAGGGAGTGCTAGTGGGTATTCCTGGGCTGAATTGGAGCTGCAATTCTGGATGACTCTAGGCTACGTGCCTATGTGATTGTTCTGCGAAGTGATCATTGAGGATTTCATTATGTCTATAAGTTGCGATTTATTTTACATAGTGAAATAAAAGGTTTTACCCGAAAGTTTTTTTTCTTGAAATTTGTGAGTTATAAATTTTATTTGTGATGATTTGACACACACTCATAGTTGCATGTTTAGGGGCTGATTTAATTTGGTTTAAAATTGACTCTAGTCAAATAAGTTTAAATTGGGAATTTGTAAATTTATTTGAATTAGTATCATGCACGACACCCTTTTACAGATCCTCTGGCTAGGAATCATTGTATTCTTGCGATCTGTTACTCATATGAACCTTGTTCACTTTCAAATGGCAAACGATTGGAGAGGAAGACCACGACATGTCATTATACCGACTGTATATAAGGAGGCTCAGCAAAGCAGGAGCCGCAGACATACCCACAGCCACTACTAGCCCCACTTATGGTTAGTCAAGTGGAGATTGCACTATTTTGACTAGGGTAGTTTCCACAGTGATGGAAACCATGCTACAGTATTTCCAGCCAACGCAGCAACAACAACCACCACCACCACCTCCATAGAAGGTGGTACTACCAATGAAAATAATTGGTTCAATATGGGATAGAGCTAGGGAGGATTTCACTAAGGGCCATCCACTAGAGTTTTTTAGGAGTCCCTAAATTCTGGCGGCTAGTCAGTGGAAAAGGGATATATAACGGCACTTGAGGATGCTGGAGTGCACACCAGTGCATTAGCATATGTTAGCCTCATTTCAATTGGTTTAGGCAACTGGAGGAAATAGAACAGTTTGACGATTGATGAGTTCTGGGGCAAGTTCGAAGGAAAGTATTTCCCACCACCAATGAAGTCTAAGATGAGAAGAAATTTTCTGGACCTTAAGCAAGAAGGACGCACAGTAACTGAGTACGAAGAGGAGTTTACCGCACTGTCTTATTTTACTGGGGATGAGGTGAATACGAAAGAGAAAAAGAAGGAGAAGTTTGTGTTGGGGACGACCTAGAACATCGGGAAGTATTTTTTGGGGAATCTGGATTTCACCACTTATAATTAGATGGTGAATGAAGCTTTGTTACATTTCTAGGATCACAAGGCATTCCAAAAATAGGGGAGATAATAGATATAACTCAGAGACATCGAACTACTAGTTTCGATGAATGGGAGCAACAATCAGGGACCCAATAGTTTAGGGTGCCATAGTCTAATGCTCATCATAATAGGTTCAGAGGTTTTGATGATTAGAATATAGACAAAGCCAATAGGGCCAAGGCCAACAGGGCTAGCAGCAGAGGGGCCACTAGGGCCAATGGTAGCAGGGTAGAGGCTAAGAGGGCCAACAACCAGAAAGATGCCCATTTCCCTGGAATTACTAAAGTCATGGAGAGAGGGGTTATACATCGAAGAAGAGTCCACCAGGTAATCAAGGACCACAGGAGTAAGGCGAACAACATGGGTATCTGGCTCCATATGGGTAGTGTCAATAGCTTCCAGCCCCAGGGATTTTTGTTCCAGATCTACCAGCTCCAACTACCCCACTTTAGGTGCAACAACCATAGTTGCAGTATGAGTGAGTGTACCATATCATGCCGAATGAGGGACCAACACTAGTTCAGGCAATCGAGGGTATGTTCCATATCTTTGGGCATGTGTGTTGTATTTTATTTGGCACTAGTGCATCAGATTCACTCATTAGTACTAGCTTTACACGCGAGTTAGGTATGGTAAATTTTGCGTTTGATATTGTCACGGAATTGTCACGATCAATAATCATGACAACAATATAAAGTTGTCATGGTCAAATACTGTGATAGGTCCATGACAACTTTGTCAGTAAAAAAATCCTCCCCCTTCTTTTTTCCAACCGTTTCACTTCCTTCCTTTTTCTCTCTGTAAGCGACTGCTCTCTCTCTCTCTCTCTCTCTCTCTCTATGATTTCAGGTTAATTCTTTTCTCTCTTTCTCTTTCCTTTGTATATATGTGTATGAATGTGTGAGTGTGTGTGTAGGTTTATGTGTGAGGGGGGGGGGGATGGGGGAGGGGGAGAGGTGGGCAATGGTGGGTGGTGGGTGGTGGGGCAGGGGGTCTGGGGTGGTGGGGTTAGATAAAATTTTAAGGAGTTGAAATAAAACCTCCCTAAAATTATTGTTACAACACGCCCATGGTATGCTACTTGTGTATGACATAACTTTTTTGTAATTTTTAGGAATAATGTTGTATTTATAGGTTTAAATGAAATTTCATGTCTTGTGAGATTTATTTCATATCTTAAAGGGTTTACTTATGTATTGTACATGACTCTGATGCTAATTTTTAGGGCGTTTTCTAATTTACGAACTACTTTTTATTTAAGAAAAAAATTCAACATTTCATGCTTCATGGCTGCAATACATCGTTGATAACTTATAATTGGTTAGAAATTGTTAATGTTGAATTAACTGAGTAGATGAATTAGAAGGAGAACGGGATACACATTTGTTGGTTTTTTGTTGTTGTTGGATTATATTGGACGGATGTGGCTGGATATGGAAGTTGGTTGTTTAATTTTTTTAAAATCCTTAATTAAATTCACACTAATAAATTCTTAAATAAGTATATTATCTTAATTTATTGGGTTGGTTAATTTTGGAAGTGGCACGACCACTGGATTATTATGAAAATGGGGGAGGGGGAGTTTTCAACCTTGTTCTAAAATTACTTTGTGTCACGACCCGTTCGAGTGTGGCACGACCATAGACTTATGATAATTAAATGAAACATACTTGAAATTACACATAGTGCACATAGACACTAGCCTTCCAGTTCTTATGCGTACGAATTCAATAGCCCTTACACCCGTTCGAGAGTCATTACCCCTGTAATGAGATCTCTAGAATTGTCCCGTTTGGACAGTTTGGGACTGCATAGTTTTCGTATAATAATATTCTTAGTGGCTTAAACATGTTACTTTTGAAGGAAGTAGTGCAGTTGTATCTTAATATTCTATAGGTACATACTAGATGATGCAATGTTAACTGTCATTTCAATTATAAATTGAAATAACACTCACACTTACAAATCTACGTCGTGTTCTTGGAGAACTATGGGGATATGCTGCCAAATTTTCCTCAAATTGGAACAATGTCCATGAGCTATTAAGTCTATTACAGAAATATGCAGTCTTGAATGGGATAGGACCACTAACCTTTTAGAGGAGATGGAGGAAATAAGCATTAATATTACATATTGAATTTGAATTTGAATTTCAAATTTAAAAATCGAATATAAATAAGACATAATTAAATTAAACATACTATAAATTTTATACAACAAGTAATAGATGATTGTTTATACTAATGGGAACTAAATGTTCACACCTTTTTTAAACTAATACACAAATATACGCCTCTTACCTATAATAGGTGATTGTTTGGAGTAGTTGTGATGGGATATCCTAAATACAAAGAGTGGGTGTGTGCGATAAATAGATTGGGGATGTGTTTTATAGAGGTGTTGATGAATTTGTGAAATACACAAAGAAAGTCACAATGATGAACAGTTTCCATGTCCATGTGCTAAGTGTGAGAATGGTAAGGTGTTTGAGTGGAAAATTTTTGAACTACATTTGTTAAGATGGGATATGAAAGATATTTATGATTTTGGAGTTATCACGGGGAATCGAAAGTTCCTTTTGTCCCCGAGCAACCTTGACAACAACCTTCAATAAGTAGGATATATGTACAAGGGGATGGCGTTGATCATAATACGTTCGGGGATTTAGTTGATGTCGCATACGGAGTTCATGAGGTGGAAGAGAATGAGGTCATTGATGATGTATAAGGTTCAGGTGATCATGAAGATATCATGATAAGCCTTGACGATGACTACCAAAATTTAAAATTTAAGGCGATCCAACCGTTATGCTATGACTGTGAGAAAGATTAAACAACTATACATGCCATGGTTGGTTTTCATAGTTTGAAGACCCAATACGATTTGTCTAGAAATATCGTGATAGGAGTTTTGAATTGTGTGTTTTTTTACCCAAGGAGAATACTCTTACAAATAGCTATCCTATTATGAAGAACAGTTTGGGAATGAACTATAAATCGATTCATGCTTGTGTGCATGACTTCATACTATATTGAAAGGAGTATGAAAATCTTGATCAGTGTCTAGTATGTGATGAACCTAGATATGTCCAATCTACTAGCAAGGAAGGAACAAGATCAAAAGTTCCCCAAAAGGTGTTTAAATATTTACCCATTGGGCCTAGATTAAAGAGGTTTTTCATTGTACCATGGATAGCAGAGGCAATGACTTGGCATGCTAGGGAAGAAGTAGGATTAATCTCATGCGTTATCCTATTAATTCTACAACTTGGAGGAGGATGAGTTATGAGTATCTAGATTTTGTTCGAGAACAGCGTAACATTCGTTTGGTAATATTAACATATGGTTTCAATCCATTTGGAAATTTAAGAACCAACTAGAGTGTATGGCCGGTGATCCTAGCCCCACTGATCCTCCCTCCTTCATAATATCAACTGGTGATGCGACATCAAGGCTTGCTCGTCTAGCCACTGGACCCTTGTTCATGTCATATGAGTATAAAAAGTATCGATTGAACGATCATGTATTCAGTGCAAGGGTCTATGAGGAAAATACAAATGTACAAAACTCAGGCATTTCATACAAGGCTGTTACTTTATTTCGAGCGAGTGCGAAAGATAAAAACCTCGTTGAAGCTGAAGTGACTTACTATGGTGTAATTCGAAATATATTTGAATTGGACTATGTAAGCTTCAAAGAGGTTGCATTTTACTTTGGCTGGGTAGAAGTTGAGGATAAAAATTCTTCTAAAGTTGGTCCTGGCACCAATTTGATCACGGTTGATTTGTCCAAATTGAAGAGCAACGAACACTTGAGAGATGAGCCGTTGTTTGTGCATTTGAAAAGGTCAAGCAAGTGTTTTACTCGAAGTATAACAACAACGAGCCGTGGTCTAAATAGTAGTGCCGATGGCTTGGTTTCTCCTACCGAATATCAATTCATTTTTTATGATAACCTGAATTTGAAACAATTTTTAGATTTATAATAAGTATTCCAATTATCGGACATTAGTTTAATTCTTTTAATTCATTTGTACTTGATCAGTTTACTGCATGTAATATTTAAATTTAATCGGACATCAGTTTAATTCTTTTATTATTTGGTTTATTATTCTAGTGTTTTATTATTATCGAACATCAATTTAATGCTTTTAATTCATTTGTACATGATCGATTTAGTGCATTAATTCAAAGTTTCCAGTGTTTTGTTATAAAATGGTTAGTGCTTTGTATTCTTCTAATTCATTTGGATTTGTACTAATAACAACAATTTTTACTGAAAATGTCTTCTTCAAGGCCTGGCGGTAGTGGAGGCGATGAGGGCTCCTCGACCCCTAGGCTCCCAAAATGGGGCAAATTGGGATCGACCGTTAAGGACAAAATGGGAATATTGGCTAGATCCCTCGTGTTTATGAAGACGATTATCGTCCTGGGGTACACTAGTTGGGTGGAGGTGCCAAATAAGCTCAAGTTGTTTGTTTGCGCGGCACTACAAGTATTATATTTATATTTCAATTTCAATTTAAATTTGAAATTTCAGTTTTAATTTCAATTTCAATTTCAATTTATATTTATTATCAACTAACGCTTACCTTTTTTTTTGTATTTATTTGATAGGATCAATTCGACCTACCCCCACAACTCCACAATTCTATGTTGGAGCAGTTGAGGGAACAACATAAGACGTGGAACAAAAATTTGCGGGCCTGGTTCTTTGGGAAGACCCGAGACTCCATTCTCAGACTGCGTGAGACCGCCCCATCGAAAAATCCAATCTCATTGAAAAAATGGCAAAAGTTCATCGACAATGAGATCGAGGAAAGACAATTGGCATCTCGCCAATCAGGGAGGAAAAATCGGGCAAAAAAAATGGACGTGCACTACTCGGGGTGGACGTTTTACCCCGAGGTGGAGCATAGGATGGTAAGTTTTTATTTTTCTATAATTATAGTTTTATGTTATTCTGCATTATTTTATTTTGTGTTACTAACTAATTTTGCATTATTTTATTTCAGGAGACAGGGAGTGGGCCTAGGGGTAAACCACATAGGCTCGATGCTTATGTGGCAATTCGAACGAAGAAGGGCAAGGATAAGGAGGTGTCCCCGAGCATCGCATTCATGATTGTAAGTTATAAATGTTTAATTTTTGTTAATTACAATATAATTGTTTTATTTACTTAATTAACTAATCGTGTGCTTTTTGTCATTTTAGGCAAAGCTTAAGGAAGTGCATGAGTCAAACTCTGATGCCGACAAGGCATCTTTGGCTATAAACACACTCAACTAAGTGCTCGACGCTGATCGTAGGGGGAGGACTAGGTAGTGAGTTTGTAGGTAGGAAAGTCTAGGATCATTGGAATGGAGATGAGCAACAGGTGTTGTCTCGTCACGTGGTCACACATGACGAGAAGCTATCAAGATTAGAGGCGATGGTCCTAGATATGTACGCCTTCATGAAGCCTGAGTTGGCCAATGGCAAGGGAAAGGGGAAGGAGAAGATGGTGTAGGATGAGGTGTATGAGGATGAGGATGTAGGCATCACTACTTCATTGGCGATATGCGCGGATTCACTGCTTGATGATTCGATTCCCATCTTGGCTCCCGTCAAAAGGCCTATATCAATAATCGGTTGGCTGAGCGTGTTTTTACTCAACATATATGACGTCCATAGGATAGCGAGGGGGTTGAGGGACCCGAGAACCCTACCAAATATGCTTGTTCATGGACGTATCCATAAAGACATAGAGACCAAGGTGCTCATCATACATATGATACCTGAAAAGGAGAACTCCACATTGTGGTTGCACGAACAATTGAAAAAGGTATGCACTCACTTTTAATAAAGCTTTGATACCAATTTGAAAAGTGCGACTGTGTGATACCGACTTAAACTAATTTGCAAATATCCAATTAGACCTTATTTAATTAAATTCTATTCTTAAAAAACCCTCAAATAAATAATTGCGTGTGTGTGTGTCAAATCATAAATAAATAAAGCATGTGACACAAAGATTCAGGAAAAATCCCTGAAGGGCAAAACCTTTTATTTCTAGAACTTTGAATAATTTACAAGACCATTCACTTACATTCAACCTAATAATTGCCCACAAGTGTAACGCATGGTGTCTTCATCAAACCTTCAAAGCAACGACTAGAAATATCGTCGGATGGAATCTTCCGCAGGAACTCCAGGTGGTCAGCAATGAGGAAGAAAATGGCTTCTCTACAAAGGTTGAACAAAAGCAATGCAGTGTTATTGGGTTCCAAAAGATTCAAAAAAGTATGTAGGAATATTGGTGTGACTCAAACATGAGTTTTGGCACTCAAAAATATGAAGAGTAGAGCTAATAGAACTCTAAAAAACGTCTCTGCAAGTCTTAAAAACTAATTCCCCGAAGTTGGCTTTTATAGGGAAACCAAAAGACTTTTGAGATTTTAAAACACTTGCCAGCGTTAGGTACCCCGAACCGGTTCGAGTGTACTATGAACCGGTTTGCCCACCGAATCGGTTTGGCAAAAGTTTGCTGGTTTGGAGCTTAAAGGACTCAACATTTTTCCATGTTTTTTCTCAGAATTTTCTCCATTTTCAAAGGGCCATAACTTCTTCACTGTAGCTCGGATTGAGGTGATTTTTCTTCTAGTGTCTTCATTACGGCGAGTTATTCAACTTTCCATTTGATCGGACCTCTGGATGGTGGCTGTAAAATTACTAAAATTCCCTTGAACTTTCATATCTTTCCTTCTTTAACTGTTTTTGATTTCTCTTGCGTACCACTTGCATAAAGTCCCTAAAATCGTGGAACGTGAAGTTATTGAGGTAGATATGGGACACATGATGGAGATGTTGAATGCTTGATTCCCAGAACTTGGATTGAGGCCTTCGTGTGAGATCATGTAGAGACGTGCCAAATGTAGCGGCATACGACATACATAAATGTAATATTTTGGACATGATAAAATTTTCCTTACAAATCTCCCCCTATGTCTATGCCGGAACATATCATTCAAATGACCTATACAAATCTACCCTCCCATGAACCCAAAACTAGAAAGATACAAATGAGTAAGTCTTCATTGTTTATTCTTCAAATCTTCAAAATCTCAAATCTTTTCTCATCAGGGTGTGCAATTCAGTGATCATCAATGTAGTACCTACACACATGAGATAAAGAAAATACCAAGTGACGTATCAAGTTTTAAATGAGATAAACACAGATACCAATGTATGAGAAAAGCATAGGTCAAATGTCAAAAACTCCCCCAAAAGTCAAACTCCCCCATAAAATGATAATTCTTTCTCCCCCGTTTTATTATGTCCCCAAATAGACAAATGAGAAGAATAAATCAAACAAGCAAAGTCGGGGGGTCACCATATTCAAAACAAGGCATCAATCAAATGGAAAACGTCCTCTTGCAAAGAGATGATAAAAAATATCTTCACAAACTATTTTTTGATTTTTGAATACAAAAATAAGATACTAAAAATCACACCATGGATTTAAACAAAACAACCAAGTAATGGAAATGGAATGTATGGGTGTGAACACATTCTATAGGAAAATCAACTCAATCAATCATATGTGCATGATGCATAGTGTACTCCTAACGAATGAACATCAAAAGTATCCTTAGGTGTAAAAATTGTTGAATTTAGATGACATCGTCTTATGCAAATCAACAAATCAAAGTCAAAGTGATTTCCACACCAATAACATCCAAAACTATTTTGCGCTTTTTCAAGATTTTCAAGGACGTACAAACCCGTTATAAAATCTCCAACCAGACTCCCTCAGATATATTTTCTTTTAGAGGTGTTAAACTAAATTCTCAAACTTTGGAGAATTGGTGTAAAAACCTAAATGACCCATAATTGGCATGAATTTCTTTTTATTCCCTATAATTTTTTTCGGGCTCTTTTAAACCTCTTTGGACCCCAGATAATAAAATTCCTCAAGTTTCTAGGTCCAATTTAAACAGCGGCTTAATTGCAAAGGATAAAAAAATAATCTTTCGTAGCCCTTCACCGATTTCAAACAAAGCACACAAACAACTCTTATATGCACACCTTTCTTATCAAGTTTTATTGCGCTTGGTTCGTTTTAAGGACAGGATTGAAGTGAGAACACCCAACCAAAATGTGATAAGACAAGAACAATAATCAAACAAATCTGTTCATGTGTGCAATAGAGGAAATCAAGAGTCAAACATGTAGGAAGTAACACTTAATTACATCTTAATGACTACAAACATTATAAAGCACAAGGATGAATTGACCTATTGTCTCAAAACACTATCAAATAGTCATATGAAAATAATGGAATGATGTTGTGACCCGGTCATCCTACGTGTTCATCCATAAACGGTACAAACAAAATACAAAAATCTTTTTGGATTTTCTCAAACTTTTATCAATATAAAATCTTTTTGTATTTTTCAATTTCTCAAATAAAATTAAATATACAAACATGATACATACTAGAAATAGGCAAATAATATCATCATGAAAAACATCCTATGCTAGTAAACAAGTCAAACCTCAATCATTAGGTGCGGAGGGGTTTTCCAAAGGTGGTGACAACTTATGAAAAACCTCCATCAATTCTTGTGAAGTTTTGACTAAAAACTTAACTTGCTCACCTAAATGTGAAAACTCTCTCATGTAGTCTTCGGGAGCATGTAAAGTATTATGAGTGGGTGCATGTGTGCTATAAACACGTGTAGAAGCAAAACGTGACACATAACCCATCTTAAAACGAAATTTCTTAAGGTGCCATCTCCTCTTGCAATGGCAACAAACATATATAGTCCTAGGAAAACCTCTCTCAAAAACTCTAGGACGTGCTCTCCTAATAGGAATGGGATGCCTAGGTGGGTTAGGGTGAGACTCATGTGAATCTAACACTAAAGTGGGAATCGACTCGAGTGCTAATTGGGAAGTGGAAGCACCATCATGAATTAATCCTAACTTCTCACCTTTACCGTTATGAACCACCTTTTCAACCTTCTTAGGTGGCATTCTCAAAATTGACTTTGACCTCCCTAGAACGTTCAAGAGCACTCTCGAGTTGGGATACACGTGTCGTCAGAGTAGACAATGTGTTGGTCAAATCACACTTCTCCTTTCTTAAAAACTCCTTCTCTCTCTCCAAATCTAAAACTCGACAACCTAAATCTCAATTATACTTCTTTGTTTTCAAGGTCTCAGTGTACAAATTTGTAAATGCTTTTTGGAGCTCACTTTCATCTCCAATCTCCTCCTCGCTTTCTTCCTCACTCGAAGAACACAAATCACTATCATTGTTCTTGTGTGTACTCTCGTGAGACAAAGTGGGTGTGCTCACATGACTAGAAAAACGACAACTATCCCATGTGCTAAACCTTTATCAGACTCATCTCTCTCATCACCCTCATCACCCTCACTATCACTAAGAGTGGCAAGCATAGCAGTCTCTTTGACCTTTCTCCTTATCCTAGTAGTACACTCTTTAGCTATGTGACCTTGGCCCTCACACTCAAAGCACCTGATCTCATCCTCCTTGTCATTATCTTTGGCCTCCACTTTCTATTTATTTGACCTAAAAAATCTCTTTTATTGGAATAATTTTCTTTATTCATTTTGAGAAACTTTTTAAATTTTTTTGCAAATAAGGCCATATCTTTAAAATCAAAATCTTCCTCAGAGTCGGACTCATGAACTTTTTCTTTCTTTTACTTAAAATGAGTCTTTAAAGCAATCCCATTATCCTTAGCCTTAATGGTTTTGGGAAACATGTCAATGTCATATGTTTGAAGATCTCCTACAAGTTCTTCCAACTTAAGTTATTTCAAATTTCCCAAAGAGTTCAAAACAGTGACTTTAGGAATAAAGCGTTTTGGAAGAGATCTCAAAATCTTTTTAACGACATGCGTGTTATTAATAACCTCACCCAAATTAAAACATGTGTTAATAATGTCCGACAAACGTGCATAAAAATCATCAAAGCATTAAGACTCACACATGGTAATAGTCTCAAATTGGGTGGCCAGATTTTGTAATTTTGAGTCTTTGACTGCGTTCGTACCCTCATGTGTCAATTTCAAAACATCCCAGGCCTCTTTAGACGTGGTACACGTCATAATTCAGAGAAACTCATCAGGAGTGACAGATCCATAAATAGCACTTAGACGACGAGAATTAAAATTAGACATTTTATAATCGTCTTCAGTCCAGGCTGACACGGATTTTAAAGAAGTGATATTATCAACGACGACAGTGAGAGGATTCCAACCATTTTTGCAAAGAAATCAAACACGCTGGTCAATCGATTTTAAAATAGATTTCATACGATCTTTCCATTAAGCATAATTAGACCCATCAAAAATAGGCATCATATTAAATGAATGTTCCATTGGAAAAATTGTGAATTTTCACAAAACTGATTTAAAAAAAATCTATATCACACAAATTTTGCGGAAAATAGGAATACGCGATATATTAACGCAACCCACTATAATACCAATTTGACGACGTGAGAAGTCAAATTGTATAAAAAAATAGATCCTTGAAAAATCATAATCACGCGATAAATTAGTGCAGCCCGCTCTGATACCAATTTGAAAAAGGTATGCACGTGCTTTTATTAAAGCTCTGATACCAATTTGAAAAGTGCCTGTGTGATACCGATTTAAACTAATTTGCAAATATCCAATTAGACCTTATTTAATTAAATTCTATTCTTAAAAAACCCTCAAATAAATAATTGCGTGTGTGTGTGTCAAATCATAAATAAATAAAGCATGTGACACAAATATTCAGGAAAAATCCCCGAAGGGCAAAACCTGTTATTTCTTGAACTTTGAATAATTTACAAGACCATTCACTTACATTCAACCTAATAATCGCCCACAAGTGTAACGCATGGTGTCTTCATCAAACCTTCAAAGCAACGGCTAGAAATATCGTCGGCTGGAATCTTCCGCAGGAACTCCAGGTGGTCAGCAATGAGGAAGAAAATGGCTTCTCTACAAAGGTTGAACAAAAGCAATGCAGTGTTTTTGGATTCCAAAAGATTCACAAAAGTATGTAGTAATCTTAGTGTGAATCGAACATGAGTTTTGGGACTCAAAAATATGAAGAGTAGAGCTAATATAACTCTAAAAACGTCTCTCCAAGTCTTAAAAAATAACACCCCCGAAGTTGGCTTTTATTGGGAAACCAAAAGAGTTTTGAGATTTTAAAACACTTGGCAGTGTCAGGTACCCCAAACTGGTTTGGGTGTACTGCGAACTGGTTTACCCCCGAATCGGTTTGGCCTTCGGTTCACAAATGTTCGCTGGTTTGGGGATTAAAGGACTCAACATTTTTCCAAGTCTTTTTTTGGAATTTTCTACATTTTCAAAGGGCCATAAGTCCTTCATCGTAGCTTGGATTGAGGTGCCCTTTCTTCCAAGATCTTCGTTGCGGTGAGTTCTTCAACTTTCTAGTTGATCGAACCTCCAGAAGGTGGCTATAAAATTACCAAAATTCCCTTGAACTTTCATATCTTGCCTTCTTTCACTATTTTTCACTTCTCTTGCGTACCACTTGCATAAAGTGCCTAAAATCGTGGAACGTGAAGTCGTTGAGGCAAATGTGGGACACATGATGGAGATGTTGAATGCTTTATTTATTCCCAAAATTCAAATTGAGGCCGTCGTGTGAGATCGTGTAGAGATGTGCCAAATGTAGCGGCGTACGACATACATAAATGTAATATTTTGAACATGATAAAAATGTCCTTAAAATAATGCGGCATGATGCATATTGAGGGGTGTATCAATGCGTATATCGCGTGGCCTTCCTTCCTCCTCCAACCTACCCTATACTCTATGTAGTGACATTATTTGTATCTATTTTAGTTGGACACATGGATTATATTTGTATTGTTTTAATTTCTTATATTTTTTATTGGATATGGATTGTATTTCAATTTTATTTGGATATGGAATTATATGTGAAATGATTTGGTGCATTCTTTCTATTTTGTTTGGATATATGCTGTTTGAACAGGTATAAGTTTGCTATAATAGGTGCAAATATACTACTGGGTAGTGGCAGTGACAGCGGCCATACTGCCCAACATATTTTTTTTAAATTTTGCCCAAAATTGTCACGCACATTGACTGTGACAAGTTCGTGACAAGTTTTTTGTCACCGTCAATGACCGTGACAATTATTTTAAAGTTTGTCAAAGGTTTGTCATGGTTAAAGACCGTAACAAAACTTTCTATGGTCTTTGATCATGATAGGAACATGACAAGTCTAATGAACTTATCACGATATTTAACCGTGACAAGTTCGTGATAAGAATAGTTGTACTTATCATGGTCAATGATCGTGACAATCTGATAGTTTTGGTGTAGTGTTCGGAGGTCATTTTTGTTCTAGATTCCATCCCGATAGTTAGTAAGTTTACTGATATATTTGGGGAGGGTTTCCACCTAGCAGGGAGATAGACGTTGTGATTGATTTGATACCAGTTATGAGACCCATCACCTATATACCATATCAGGTGGCTCTTCTAAAGACGAGAGATCTTAGGGACTAGATTCAACAATTACTGGTTCAAGGGTTCATTCGGAGGAGTACTTTGGCGTGGGGTGCTCCAGTTCTATTCGTCAAGAAGAAATACGAATCTTTGTAACTTTGTATCAATTATTGGGAGTTAAATAAGGTCACCCTATGAAACAAGTATCTGTTGCCTCATATTGATGATTTGTTCAACCAACTGATGGGTGATACATACTTTTTTAAGATTGATTTGAGATCGGGTTATCATCAGTTGAGGGTTTAGGAGTACGATGTATAGAAGAAAACATTTCTTATGAGATTTAGGTCGTATGAGTTTTTAATTCTACCTTTTGGGATGACCAACGCACCGGCTATGTTTTTAAACCCGATGAATCGGTTATTTAGAAATTTTCTAGACCAGTTCTTCATCGTGTTCATAGATGACATGTTGATTTATTCCCAAACTATGGAGGAGCACGCACAACATTCACAGGTAGTCTTGTAGATATTACGGGATCATCAGCTTTATGATAAGTTTGAGAAATGTGGTTTTTGTTTACAGGAGGTTCGGTAATTGGCCACATCGTATCTGAGAGGGAGATATCGGTTGATATAGGGAAGGTTTCGATGGTGATGGAGTGGGAACAACCCACTGCACCCACAGAGGTGCGTAGTTGTCTGGGATTGGCCGAGTATTACTGTCGGTTCATTCAGGGGTTCTAGGGGATAGCCGAACACCTCACAAACTTGATGAGGAAGTATGTGAAATTTATATGGGATGATGCATGCCAATAAGACTTTGATGAGATGAAGTCTTGACTGACTATGGCTACGAAACTTACGTTGTCTCGAGCAGGGATAAATTGTAAATTCTTCCCAGATGTATCCTTACGAGGACTTGGAGGGGTGTGTAGGAGATGATAGATTATGATTCACAGAATCTAAAGACTCACGAGGAAAATCACCCCACCCATGACTTGGAGTTAGAAACTTTTGTATTTTCTTTACGTATATGGAGGCATTATCTCCTGGGAGGGAAATTTTAGCTATTCACAGACCATAATATCCTACAGTAATTGTTCATGCAGAGAGAGTTGAACATGTGATAGTGGAGATGGTTAGAGTTTGTGAAATATTTCTAGTTCGATATTCAAGTACCACCCTAGGAAGGAAAATGTAGTGGTCGATGCTTTGAGCCGCAAGATGATATTGTAGTTAACGATAGTTGTGGAAACCAAATTGGAAATCACTTTATGGTGACAATGAGTTGACATGTGCTTTTATGACAGTTCTCACCATCACACTCAAGATCATTATTTGGGTCGTGAAGGCACATGCATAAGGGGGCAGAGCACTAATCGATTGGCTTAGATGGTGGATTGATATTTCATGGAAGGATAGTTATTTTAAAGGATAAGGAGGTTAGGCAAGTCATTATGACTGAGTCTCACGGGTCATGCTTTACAGTGCATCCCGATGAGGACAAGATGTACCCGGATATAAGGCACTAGTATTGGTGGGATGTCATGAAGAAGGACATAGAAGTTTTTATGTCCAAGTGTGCCATGTGCTAGTTGGTGAAGGTGGACCATCTGCATCTCACATGTTTTCTCCATCCTCTTCAGATCCCGATGTGAAATTGGGAGAGAATTTACATGGATTATATTATAGGGTTCCCACGTCATAGTGGTTCCACAAATCCATTTGGGTGATTATTGATAGTTTGATGAAGGTGGCTCATTTTTTATGAGTCCGAACAAACTACACATCAAAGCAGTATTCTAGACTTTTCCTTTCAGAGATTGTGAAATTGCATGGGATACCGCTCAATATTGTGTTGGATAGGGACAAGACATTAATATTCCACATTTGGCAGAGCTTTCAGCTGGACTTAGGGTAAGAGTTAAGGTTGAGTACCTCGTTTCACCCACAGAAAAAGGGACAAACATAGAGGGTAAAGTTAATGCTGGAGGAAATGTTACGGAGGTGCATCTTAGACTTTAAGGGTAGTTAGGAGCAGTTCTTGCCCTTGGTGGAGTTTCTATACAACAATAGCTATCAGTTTACTATTGGGATGGCACCGTTTGAGAT
Source organism: Sambucus nigra (assembly GCA_949130495.1). NCBI lineage: Eukaryota > Viridiplantae > Streptophyta > Magnoliopsida > Dipsacales > Adoxaceae > Sambucus > Sambucus nigra. The sequence goes on along the minus strand of OX422208.1, from coordinate 316,304,957 downwards.
GTTATATAGGAGAAATTATCGTTCACCCTAGTGTTGGTCGGAGGTGGGTGAGAACAAACTAATCGGGTCAGAGTTCGTTCAGGACACCTCGAAGAAAGTGGAGATGATTTGGGCTAGGATTCAGATTGCCTAGGATAGGCAAAAGAGGTATGTGGATGCGGATTTGAGTCACTTAGACTTTGAGGTCGGTGATCAGGTGCTGATTAAGGTGTCTCCCATGAAAGGAGTAATGATATATGGGAAGAAGGGAAAATTATCTCCACGGTATATGGGGTTATTTCCTATCATTGAGAGGATTGGTCCCATGGCATATCTATTGGGACTAATGGACCACCTAGAGAAGATGCACGACATCTATCGTATTTATGCATTGTTGAGGTTCCTTAGGCAAGAGGTTGCGTGCTAGCATATCGATATCGACGAGATAGAGCTCTAAACCTATGCAACCTACGAGGAGAGACCCGTAGCCACTTGGTACGCGTGCAGTGAGGACATCATAATGAGGATGGATCAACATGGGATAGGGAGGATGATAGGCGAGAGAAATATTTGGAACACTTCTAGTAAGGTACGTTTCGAATTTTGAGGACGGAATTCCATTATTAAGTGGAAGAATATAATACCCCTTATTGTTATAATAAAATTAAATCGATAGAAATTAATTAAATCAGTAGAATTTAATTAATTAAGTCAAGAATAAATTGATTTGTGGTAATTTCATGTTATGTGGATTTAACCTTGCATGTTAAATATTTCTCGTAAAACATAATTGCATGTTTATTAAATAATTGATACGTGGCGGTCCCCAAGGTTTAGAGAGAGGATGCGATTAAGGATTCAAGAGAAGGCATTTAATCTTCCACATAAGATAAGAATTCTCTTACTAAAATTAACTTTTAATTTTACTTCTTAATTCATTGTTGTAATCTCTTAAGTAATTTATGGGTTCAAAATATGTAAAGTGATGATGATAAGATGAGATAATATCTTATGCATGTAGAGCATTTAACTTGAATTTGATATTTAATGATCAAATGAATTGACGTTAAACCCAGAAGTTTAAAATGGAATTAAACTTAAATTGAGCATTATAATGCGTATTGTAGGGTCCTGAATTAATGACAATCATTATCCATGTGTAGAAAAATCTTATTAGAATTAAAGAGGACTACGAGAAAAAAATCTGGGTTTGATAGTTTATGGTGTTAGATGTATATTCCGGGCTTTGGGGGATTTAATTAGGTGTTAATTTGAGAAATCAACTAAGCTAAATGGTATATTGATTCATAAGAAACATAATAATATGGTAATCTAATTGGGTAAGGTAATAGGATGAGAAATTAGTTTAGAAGAAGGAATCTCGTAAGGAAAAGTTTAGAACAGTTAGGCTTCTACCCGAGTACGATCAATATGGCCTCAGGAAGCGAATCGATTCGGCCCCTGGGTCAGGTCAGGTGGGGACCAGTGATGTATCTGGGGGGTTTTTACGAACTCATGCGAGTTAGTGGGATGTCATCCAATTGAATGGTTATTTTATTAATAATTTGTTTGTGGCACTATGATTAAATGAGGAAATTTATAATTAACTAGATAATTAATCATTTTGTTAAAGTAGGAATTTGACAATTACCTAGTTGGTTAATTAATAAAGTTGGATTATTTATGAATGAATATATGCGACATATTAGGGGTAATTATAAAGTAATTACCTATACGTATTGAATGGTAAAGATAAGTAATAATTTAATTGTGTGGACATAACTATATTCATGGACGATCCTATCATTTGGGGTACATGCATTTGGGGACCGTAGCCCACGTTGGCACAGGTGGTCTAGGCGATGTGTAGTTCATTATTTTAGATACTAAGTAGCATCACTACTTACGAGAGTTAGGTGTAGATGTTGGGACCCATTATCACCATTGGGTGTGGGTTAGGACATGGCGTAATGCATATGGACTATCCAAATTATGTGTGTTTTATGATGTCCATTTGGAGGAGGGACTCCTCCGGACTTACTGCTAGAGCACAAACGGTACACTAAGGGTAAATTCCTTTAAGTGTCGTGTGTGTGTGTGTATATATATCATCTTATTAAATGATTAAGAATAATTACTTAATCTAATGATGTGGACAATCAATCACAAACCCAATACTACGTAGTATGCATAATAGATGGTTATGTTCTTTTGTGGGTAGTATAATTGAGGTATTTTGGGAAATGGTAACACGGGTGTATACAATTACATTTCAGTATGTGAAATATGCTAGATGAATCATACATTATATAAGTTATCTGTTATTTCATTTATGACTTGGGATGGTATGCGTATAGTGTTGAACTTAGATGAGAGGTGAGATATTTATCACATGTGAGTGACAATGGGCTGTACACGCTTTGAATTAACTATATTACTGTATCTTAATTTTCGTAAGTTAGTTATAGAAACTCTAGGGTACTAACCCAAATTATAAATGTGCCCCCCTCCTAGGTGTGACAAGACGTGGATAGCGGGACTGGCGAGATATTGGCCTTGCGGTCTTACTTTTCTTATCAGAGATCAACTTATTGATTCTAGTCTAGGTTTCTAGTCCATTTTAGTCTTTTATTTTTGGATATTGTATGGGAATAAGCCCCGAGTTTTTTTTATTCAGTAAGTTGAGATAGTCATATTTTTGTTGGAATTTTATATTATCTGGATATCGATGTTGGACTTATTATTTCTTGGTTATTAATTTAAATTAGTTTTATTACGTTTATGGTTTCAAAATACAAATCTTTTATTGTGGTTTGATGCTGTGAATGATATGAATTAACATTTAAGCCTCATCTTTGGTGTATTGTGTCTAGACAACCTTCATATGGAAAATGGGTGTTGTTACAGTCCAGGTCATCAGTCTTTGGGGGCAGCTGTACTTCTATCATTCTACTTTCGAACTATGAGGATCAAAAGAAAAACATTCAGTCATAGAAAAAAGACAATGATTTGAAAATATATATGCAACAATGTACAACTACTAATTAGTAATGACAACAAAGGTCTTTCCCTTAAGTTAAAAAGTGAGGCAAGCCTTTACAAACATTCAAAAGAAAAAGAATACAAGTAATTATGGGACCTAATCTAACCCTAACTGGTTTTGACCCTTCTTTTCCTTCACTTGCTTTTGGACTTCTGGGACATTTCAATAATCATTATCCACCATTCCTTGGTTCTCCACAACCTTTGCTTGACCACTACTTGAGGCCTTATCCCCATTATCCTTTTTAGAGGAGAACTTGGATCATGATCTCGAAAAAGAACAGATTCGAAGTGGAGGGAAGGACATCGATCTTGATCAAGGTTACATCCCACCCTTTATTAGAGTTTGACTTTCGAATTAAATCCAACTAATTCTTTCCCTTAGCATAGGCGTCCACATACCCCTGATTATAGGCCTTATCTTTGTCCACTGCTAGGGTCTGAGGATGATCCTCGTAACCCTCTTAAATTTATCAATCTTCGACCTTAACCATGATATTTCCAAGTCGGTGGACTTCTTCTCATCATCACAGGCCTTCTTAAAAGTAAAAAAAATGACTCTAGGGAGTTTTTCAAGGCCTTCTCCAAGTCGTCATTGGCCTTGACCTATTTGGTCCCCCTATCGAGTATACAAACAAAATATTCTACGAACTATAAGGACAAGACAAACATGAGTAAGTACATCAACCATAACAAATAAGTGATTGAAACTAAAAGTTATTAAATTTATAAAAAAAAATGCTTGCACAACGTGAAAAGTAGGTTGATCAGAGGTTATCTTATTGACATGCTCTTGATTCAATAACAAAACGTCCCCCTCAACAGATGAGGTGCCAAAGATGGATTATTGGCCACCGTCATGTTTTGGTAACCCTTCCCTATAGTAGGGTGATCCACTTTCTTAGTAGGAACAGTAATAAAAGTAGAGGGAGGGACTTTGTCCTTCTCTGTCTCTTATTTTCGAGGGAATCCTCAAGAGTGACAAGCTCCAAGAGACCTCCAACCTCTTTACTCTTAGAGATTTTTTCCTTTAAGGATGTGGGGTGGTTAGAATCATCCACCAAGGTGAGATTTCTCTTCCTTGGAGACATTTATTCTCCATTAACAAGAATGTCAATTATGTTCACGGGATTAAAGGAAGATGAGGTAGATTCCCTTGAAGACCCCTGGCTAGTTGAAAGGACTGGTATCTCAGTAATGGAATCAATAGGCCTAGATATAAAATTACACATTGAGTTGGTATACGAGTGCAAAAAAGATGTCAACCTAGGGTGTTCAACACCTAGAAGCAGAGGCCTCTTTTGCTTCCAAACCATAGTAATCTCCTTATGATTGAAACGAGAAGGGTGGTCATTTTTTTTATCCTGCGGAACAAAACAAGCCAGAAGGCAAATATTAGCATCAACTTCATTCAATCACTGATAGGCATTAGCATAATATGAAGAGAAAGTGACGCCAACATCTAGTTTTCCCCTGAAAGGTCACACATATCCTCTTTATGGTTTATCCCCCTCTGAAATGGGTGGATGTTTCCAATTCCAAGTGGTAAATCTAGGACACCATATCCTTTGTTGGAGTGAGGATGGTTAGCGACCAAAACCTTATCCGCTGTTATTGCCTTTAGATAGAAGGCACTATCAATTATTTTTAACCATAAATAACAATAATTAATTTCTAGTCCCCAATTTAATTATCATATAATTCATTTATCTTGTGAATCTGTTCATAATCCTCATGTGTTTGGGAAACACTGGGTAAGAACCACTTGTAAAAAATTGCAAAACTCATGGAAGACTTTATTAGGAGGGAAGGATATACCCCGCAGCCACCGAGATAGTGTGAATCTAGTGACCGTACTCAATATGGTAGAAATCAGTAGGTGCAACAGTACACTATACCTTTACCCAATCGAGCATTTGATATTTTCCCCTAAATTACCTTAAAGCTATATCTTTCACGACGTACACCCTTTTTCCAAAATCAAGAAGACATTCGAGAATCGTTGCAGGAAAAATGAAACATACAAGAAAGAAGAAGACTTACAAATGAAGAAATGGTTGAAGAAAACTCCAGTGCCTTGAATTGTTGAAGCAATGGAACAAAATAGTGGTAGAAAACTTTTTAAGATACACGGATCGAATTCCTAAGCAACCTATCATTTGAAATGCAACCCAAATGACAGTTGGCAGAGATGCCTTAACTTGGTCTTTCTACCTGCGTACCCTTACTGAATATGAGAAATTATAAGCACGCCCTTCCAAGACCAAAAGGCAGGTAGAAGCTAATTTTCATTTAAAAATTCTTCACAAGTGTTAGTTCACTTTTAGATCCTAGTATTATGACCAACATATCTCAGTCAACTATTTTCATTTCTATAATCGAGCAAACCTCTCCACCCCATTCAGGCTTCAAAACTTTAGGGGCAAATGTGAGGAAATAATCCGAGCGCTACTAACTAATAGGACCAAATGAAATTTGTCTATGCATCGGGGCATAGGCGTTCATAATTTGGTATTAGCACGAGGGGAAATTCGATCAGCTTGAATCTCGGAGTTAATTAGATCAAATGAATTATGGCACTAACTAATAACTTCGATAATGCTACATGGCACAATCTCCTCATGACTTCTATAAAGATAACCCACACCCCTGAAAAAATGGGCATATAAAATCTTATTGAGAACTAATTAATAAGAAAAGAGAAAAATGCCCGTGGACATAGGTAATTTGTTGAAGCACGTAAATACTTATATTTTGTAATTGTGTAACTTTTTCATTCTGTTTTGTTTTATATATTTGGGATCATTTATTTTGGGATTTTTGCACCCACACATAGCAATTACTTTGGGTTTTTTATGCAATTCCCCCATATTGATAGTTCGTTTTGTATTACACTAATTTTTTTTTCAAAAACATGTGCTAAAATAACATCATTAGTGAAATCATCTCCATAAACATAAAACAATTGCTTTAATGTTATTGTGTTAAAAACAAAATAAAAAATTGCAAATAACTTTGATATAAAAAAATTAATAAAAGAAACAAACTTGACTTATTATTTACTTATTTATTTATATAATACCATTAGTCAGACTATAACTTTTAACAATTGACCATGTCACTCTTAAAGAATTTTTTTTCAATCCATAAAAAAATGATGTATAAAAATAATAAATATACAAAATATGAAAAATGCTTGGTTACATATTAGAAAAATAGTATTTAAATTAAAAATATTAAAATTATAGATGATTTAAATTCTAAAACATAATTTCAGTTTAGTACTTAAATAATATGGGGCCAAATTAAAAAATAATAATTTTGTTTTACACACACACACACACACACACACACACACACACACACACATATATATATATATATATATATATATATATAGACACACACACACACAAACACACACACACACACACACACACACACACACATTGGCTAGTGAACCTAATTGTGTGTTTTGTTGTGGACTGACTCCTATCCCATTAGAAGAGGGTAAAGTTTGGTAATTTGAAGCCTTTAAGAGGTTTAATATTATTTATCCATTATAGATATGTATTTTTATAAACCGGGGTATGCACCCCTCGAGCTAGAGGTCTAAATATTTCATGTTTTACGTCTGCAATCTCATTCCTCAGCACTCCCCCAAGTAGTTGACAATTTTGTGGGGTAGTTACTTGATTTACCAAACGAGTTAGTTTCACCTAGGGTAGTGGAACTTGTGGGAGCATAGTTTCTTGTGTTTGGTAAGTCATAGGTTGGGATACTTGAGCATAGTTTGTTGAGTTTGTTGTGTTTGGTAACTCATTCCTCTTCACTCCCCGAGTTCTGGTTCGAACACTAGGCTTTAAATAACTCCATAGTTCATTTGGGTAAGTCCTAGTCCTTTCTATTTCTGGGAGAGGTTCTTTCCCTATTGGATTATTTTAACCCACGTGTTAAAATATGTTATAAAAATCCTATAATTCCAACTGGTTTACTAATACTCACGCCAGTAGTATTGGCATAGCCTCCTACCCTAAAGTTGTTTCCAAAATTGGTTTCAGAAGTATTGGGTCTATAATAGATAGGATGGTAAGAATTTAGTTCGGTAGTTGTATTTACACCAATTTGGGGTTCATATGTCCGATCAATAGTTGTTATTTCATTACTCAAGGAAAACCTATTGGTCACTATAGTGATCATGGTGTTAAGATTTTGTACCATATTTCCAAAGTGCTTAAAAAATGGGTTCACTTGGTTGATCAATTAGTCTTGAATGCTTTAAGGAACACTAACTACTAGTATCTTTTGAACATTATTGTCTCTTAGATCCATTAGAACATTCAATTCTTGACTACGAACCATTGGTCCCAACTCTTGTGTTGTTTTAACCATTATTTGCTCTGAAGTGGCATTGTGTTGGTTGATACATCCAATTTCAATAAGTTTTTCTTAAAAATCCTCACTTCGACATGTCCTAGCCATTTAGAACCTTCACACATCACTGGCCTCCCACCACACGTGCCAGAAATATGTTTGGGTTATTTTCACTTGGCCTTATAATTAAAATTAATTAGTATTTCCGGTGTCCCAAGAAATATTTAAGGTCTTGCCAACCAAATATTTTATCCTAGTAACACTTATCAGGCGATTACATTGCGTTTGATGCCTCAATTAAAAGGAGTAATTCATCCCTTGGGGAAAACCTTAATGTGAATTCTAAGTTGTGGTTATAAACTAAGACAAAAGAAAATGAAATTTTCATGAACTAAAGAAAATTAAAGTTTGTGAATAAAAGGAGAAAAAAGTGTGATTGAAGTAAAAGATTGAGGAAATGTAAAGTGCGAGTAAGTAAAGAACTACATTAAGGACATGTCAATAAAGAACATAAATTGCAACAAATATGAAGGCAAAAAACTTTAAATAAACTTTGTAAAGTTGCAAGCTACCTTACAATTTACTTGGGGAATGAAAACAATATTATAAATAAAAGAAAGAAAAAGTAAAGAAGCGGATATAGTAAAGTAAATGTGTTTTTGTCTAAGGAGTCCCCTTTTTGTTGTTGGGTTCATTGCTTATTTATAATGTTACTTGCCCATGAAATGTAACTACTCTTTGGTAATTGTTGTGTGGCTAGTCACCCATTTCAGTAATCCCCTCTTTAGTGTACTAACGTCCCAATTTGAAATTTAGTATGCTTCCATTTTGAATAACACGTACCAGCTGGTGGCAATTGTTACCCAGGCATGATGCCCTCTATTTTATATTTCCATAATATAATTTGATTATTTTTTTTTTATTAAATATTAAGTGGCAACACCTTATTGGTTTGTGTTAACATGGTGTAAACATACCCTCTGCTCTAATTGACTTTCAAAGAAAAATAATTAATGGACTGTTGAGTTTTTCAAGTCCATAATCACCCATCGATCGTCATTACGCTTTGCATAAATTCACATCTTATGGCTAAAAGTATGTCACACCTCTAATCAACCATCATTTTGACCATTAGATCTGAGGTCCTTGTGTTCTTTGATTTCTTTCTTTCTTCTAAAAAAATGGATGATCAAAGTAACAAGGTTGTTGGCTCTAAATGTCCCCATAAATCCTTTTCTAGGTCTCTGGTGGTGGTAAATATACCCTTGTCCTTTATGACGATGATATTTTTGTCTCTTCCAGGGGGAGCCAAAGATAGGATCATTTTGAGTATCTTTTTGATGGGACGGGTTATGGCTTTGAACTATCTGATTTCTGCACCTATTTTCCACTTGATCGTGAAGCTCAAATGGTTTTTTCCACTCTTACTACTCATCCTCAGATTGCTTATTCTAGATCACATCCTACTCAGCGTTACAATTTTTTTAGGGCAATAAACATTTAGGCTCCTTAGTAATAACTTTTAAACATGAAAAGACAATTTACAATTAGGTCCACTTGTTATACCACTAGCGTGGACTTGTACAAGAAGAGAATTAGTGGAACTAATTGTTTAAAATTTATCAAAATTCCTTTAGTGTTTAAATTTTTTTTTTGTGAGGGACCTAAGAGTACTTTCCCAATTTTTTTTATAAGGAGAGGAATGCATATATGAACTTTTTAGCTTTGTAAGAACACCTTTTCTGATATTGTTCATTGTATAGGCCTTTTTATATTTTAGGCTAGTTTGGCATATCCCGTTACAAACCGTCACACAAAACCACGACGAACCGACCTCAAGAATCTCCAAGTTTCAAGACTTCCCTAAATCCCACAAGGCAAAGCTTTTAGGTGTTTGAATTTATTCATAACATTTATTTTGGGATGTTAAATTTTATTTAAACTGAAACAAAATTTAAATAGAAAAATTGACGCATACTTTTTTAATTAAAAAATTTCAAAGTTCCCTCACCTCGTTCAAAGGAGATGAAGTTATCATTCGAACAAGATCAAATTTTTATTGGAAGGCTCGTCTAAGGTTTACATTGAACGTGTATCGAATGAGGGCATACTATTTTAGGTTTGTTTAAACTTCATTCAGACAAGATGGAACATTAGTTCGAATTAGATTCTATTTCGTTTAAACTAATTGTTATTATCGATAGAACGAATCACCACCTCAAAATTTGTGTTCGCCTTATAAATACCTATTTCGTGTTTAAATTTTTTAAGACTTTTGCTAGAATAGTTTCTACTTATCTTTTGCAAAAAAATTCATACTATTGAATTTGGAAAACTCTTTTGATTCACAACAAACAGTCTTTATATATATTTGTGTGAATTTGTTTGAAAACCTAAAAGATTTCTTGTATCTTATATATACCTTTGTTGAGTGATACTCCATGGAAAACTTGTGAACCCGAGGGGAACATGGTTAAAAGAAGAGGGATGATAAAGAATGATGATTGGTGGATCTTGAGGGTGACTGCCCCTAGTGGACGACTTTGGTCTGAGTCATATTCTTTTGTCATTCTAGGAAGACACTGGGCATTATACTTGTGGTAGGAACCAATTAGTCTGTAAGTCAATGATCTTACAAACTTTGTAAAGTGATGAAAAAGAGTTTTTCCTAAAAAATAATTTTTCCTTATTTGTCATGTTTGTATGAATGTGTGATTTTTTTATCTGCTACCACCTAAATGCATGTTATAGGTTAAAAAGATATAATAGGATAAATCTGATAACGATAAAAAAATAATTTTTATTTTTGACCATCCTTGTTGAGCGTCTTCATATAAGCGCTTTTTAAAAATGGTATCAATGCAAGTTGCGCCAAGTGGTCATGTCATCCTAATTTTTAAAGAGTTTTTCCCGCTAATACCACCTCTTCAAATTAGTATCAGAGCGGGTTGCAGTAAGTTATTCTGCTAGATCCTTGTTTAATGTTGTTAGGGTGGTCCTTTTATCCTTATCTATTGTGTTGAGTTTTTTTCTTCTCAATGAATTCCCATAGTGAAAATATATCTCGCTTGAATTTGAAGTTTGCTAAAAGAATTGAAATTCTTGAAATAGAATTTTTTCATTGTAAAGCTACTATGGAACTTTTGCCAACTATTCAAACTCAATGAGATTTATTTCGTGAGAAGCTGATGGACATGGACCATAATTTTAAAAATTTATAATTTTCCAAGGAAGTGAGTGATGATAGAGTCCAAATTTTAGAGAAAGAATTAAAAGATTTTAAAATTTCTTGGGTTACTTTATGTGCTATGAAGGATAATGATAGTTTAATTGATGATAATAAGGCATGTGAGAAGACTTATAGGGATAAGTCTTCTAGCATTGAGGAGGAGCTAGATAAAATTCTAGGAGTGATTACACATATGGAGAAGGAGACCCTAAAATTGGAAGAGTATAATTCTTTGCTTGGGCTTAAAATTTTGAAGTTTGAAGATGATTTAAAAGACTCACGTAGTTTAGTAGTGATGGTATTTTCTCTCACTTTTCTAATGTTTCCATTTCTTAATCCTAGACTATTGTTTGTTTCAAAGGGTCAACCACATCCAAGGATATTAGAAAAAGGTTAACCCATAGGTAACATTCTCACGTTTACACATGTTCGCATTGTGGTAGGAAAGGTCACCTTAGGCATTTTTGTTATAATCTTAGAAGAGTTACTTAGATGTTGAAGTCTAGTGCTCCCTTAGTTCCTAAAATACGATGTCCAAAACCTGATGAGTTAAGTATACATCTATTTGGATTAGGAATCTATTTTAGAGGCGCTAGATGTTAAACTAGTTGATTCTCTAATGCTTGCACATGATGCATCACTTGCTATATGTTATGGATGATTGTTTTCATGTTTTTGTGTTTCATACTCTGGTTGTTCTTCAAGATATATATTTAATAGTGTTATGACATGTGTATCTTTTGTATTATATTTTTCATTTTTTGAGTCATATTGTAAAAATATACAAAGGTTTTATTTTTGATAAAATTTATGAAAAATAAAAAAAGATTTTTGGTTTTTGTGTATTTTAGTTTTATAAATTTAGTGTGACATATTAGTGTGTTTGAATCCAACTCACTTCATACTTTACACATGTTTAGGACATTTGATTATTATTATAGACACTTAGATTGATCTTAACCATGTTTTCATGGAGTTGTATAAAAATTTATTTGCATTACGGATTCGACTTTGTGTATGCCTCAGCACACACATGCACGAGCTTGTTAAATTTTAACTTCATTATGTATATCTGAGCTATATGAGATGTTGTCCCATCAATCCTGTCATCTACATATTTTAAGACTATGGGGGATTTGTGCATGTAAGAACCATTTCTCATGAGTTTTATTTGTTTAGTATTCAAAAAATTTTAGTGTGTATGAAAAAGGGCTGCGAAAGACAAAGTCTTTACATGAAAGCCACCGTTGGCGAGAGCCCAAAGAAAAAAAATAAAGGCAATAATAACAGAAAAATTACCAAATTAGGGTCAACTTAGTTTATTTATTTATTAGATCTGTAAAAAGCGACATGCTTAAAAAATTAGATCTGCTTATCATTTGAGGAAGATTTACTTGAAGACCAATGGGTATGAATAATGAATCCTAGTCATATTGATTTTGTCATGGCTTTATTGATTTGTAGAGTCATCAATATTCTAGACTTATGTATATTGTGCTTGTTTTGTTCATTAAGTTCAACTTTGTTTGTCACTTGAGGCTAAATCTTAGTTTAGTAAAGTTTTATGGTTAATTGATAACTTCTTGAACGTATTTGAGTGTTTGGATTATAGTTTATTTGTCTCTAGTTCATGCCCATTCATTCCATTCCACATGTTTAGACACATTGATATTATGCTAGTATGTAAAGTTTATGTGTTTTGTATCAAGTTTTGTAGTCGTTTATACCTATATGCGTGTGCCAAATTTTCTTTGGTATATGCAAATATTACATATGGTTTTGTGTTGTATTTTTATTATATACAAAAACAACTAGTTTTGATGCCCTTTGATATTATCATCACAGACGCTTGATTTATATATTTTGTAATGATATCTTCTTCATATTCACGTTGCTCTACTTCAAAGTTTATGCTGTTACTCCTTTCTCTATTAAGAATAAAAACATAGGGGGAAAGAAAATTAAAAAGTGAGATTTGATAAGCTTGATTTATGGGGGACAATTTAATTAAAAATTTTGTTTTTGAGAGAGTAGCTACAGCGGAAATATTGCGACTTCTGAAATAAAAACTAATTTTAATTAATCCCAAATTTTAGTTAAACCCTAAGACATGCATCTAGATGATTTATCAAATAAAATATAGCATGCATGATAAAAACAAACAATTTCAGGAAAAATCCCCCAAAGGGGCAAAGCCTTTTATTTTCATTATAATATTGTAACATACAATTTCGGATTACAAAGAAAATACAGTGACTAAGAATTACCCTCAGGTATCGGATTCTGTAGTCGGCGGCTGGAAATATCCCTTTCCAGGAGGGCAGCAATGAATCCACACGCAGCGAACCCACATGAACCTCAGTCCAATCAACAAAGGAAGAACCGCAACACTCCTCAATGACACGCAACCATGAAACTTTGTAGAGACTCCCTCAGCAATGACACGCAGCCCTCGGTTGCAAAGATCTCTCCACAAAGGTTTGAACAAACACAAGGTTGTGTTCTTGGGTTACCAAAAAGATTCACAAAGGTTTGGCAATTGTGTGAATCAAAACATGAGTCTTGGGACTCAAAAAATATGAATACTAGAGTAATTTGGACTCTCAAAAACGTCTTCTAAAGTCTTGCAAAACAACTCCCCCGAAGTTGGTATTTATAGGAAAAAATATGAAGAGTCCCATGTTTTTAAAACTCTAAAATTCTATCAAGCGTACAAAAAAAACAGCATTCTTTAAGGAATTTTCTCTATCTTCAAAAGGCCATAACTCCTTCACCGTAGCTCGGATTGAGGTGCCGTTTTTTCCAGTATCTTCCTTGCGGCGAGATATTCAACTTTCTAGTTGACCAGACCTCCGAACTATGGATGTAAAATTAGGAAAATGCCCTTGAACTCTCCTATAGTGCCTTTTTTCACTGTTTTGACTTCCCTTGCGTACCACTTGCATTAAGTCCCTAAAATCTTGGACCGTGAAGTCGTTGAGGCAGATGTGGGACATATTAATGGAGATGTTTAATGCTTGATTCCCGGAATTCGGATAGAGGCCGTCATGTGAGATCGTGAGGTGACGTGCCAAATGTAGCGGCGTACGACATACACAAATGTAACATGTTGGACATGAGAAAAAATGTCCTTACAAATCTCCCCCTATGTCTATGCCGGTACATACATAAAAAATCCGAATTATCAAATAACAAAATTGCCTATACAAATCTACCCTGCTATGAACCCAAAACTGGAAAGATACAAATGAATAAGTCTTCATCGTTTGTTCTTCAAATCTTCAGGAATCTGAAATATTTTCTCATCAGGGTGTGCAATTCAGAGATAATCAATAGAGTACCTACACACATGAGAAAAAGAAAAATACCAAGTGACGTATCGAGTTTGAAATGAGATAAACATAGATACCAATATATGATAAGCATAAGTCAAATCTCAAAAACTCCCCCAAAATTCAAACTCCCCCATAAAATGATAATTCTTTCTCCCCCTTTTTATGATGTCCCCAAATAGACAAATAAGAAGAATGAATCAAACAAGTAAAATCGAGGTGTCACGGTATTCAAAAGCAAAGCATCAATCAATATGGTAAACTTGCTCTAGCAAGGAGATGCTAAAAGAAAACTTTCACAAACTATTTTTTGATTTTTCAATTTTTCATACAAAAAATAGATACCATTTTAAAAAAAATGTAAAACATGATACAAAAATCACACCATGGATTTAGACTCAAACAACCAAGTCATGGAAATGGAATGAATATGTGTGAACACATTCGATAGGTAAATCAACTCAATCAATCATATGTGCACGACGCATATGTGTACCCCTAACGAATGAGCATCAAAAGTATCCTTAGGTGTAAAAATTTCTTGAATTTAAATGACATCGTCTTATGCAAATCAACAAATCAAAGTCAAATGATTTCCACACCAATAACGTCCAAAACTATAAAGCGCATTTTCAAGCATATCAAGGACGTGCAAACCCGTTTTAAATTCTCCAACCAAACTCCCTCGAATATATTATCTTTTAGAGGTAATCTAAATTCTCAAACTTTGGAGAATTGGTGCAAAAACCTAAATGGCCCATAATTGGCATGAATATCTTTTTATTGCCTTTCAATTTTTTCGAGCTCTTTTAAACCTCTTTGGACCCCGGATAATAAAATTCCTCCTTTTTTTAGGTCTTTTCTAACGGTGGCTTTTGCTCAAAGGATAGATAATTACCTTTCGCAGCCCCTCCCCGTTCTCAATTAAACACACAAACTCACAAAACGGTTTTTATATGCACAATTTCCTTATCAAAATTTATCGCGCTTGGTTTGTTTTAAGGACAGGATTGAAGTGAAAACACCCAACCAACATGTGATAAGACAAGCACAATAATCAAATAAATCCGTGCATGTGTGCAATAAAGGAAACGTGAGTCAAACATGTAGGAAGTAATAATTAATTACACCTTAATGACTCCAAACATTATAAAGCACATGGATGAATTGACATATTGTCTCAAAACACTGTCAAATAGTCACATAAAAATAATGGAATGATGTTGTGACTCGGTCATCCTAAGTGTTCATCCATAAAAGGTGCAAACAAAATACAAAAATCTTTTTGGATTTTCTCAAAATTTTAACAACCTAAATTTTTTTTTTGTATTTTTCAAAAAAATATATAGAAAAGGTACAAGTCATCACACTAGTAAAAATACATCATGAAACCACAACTAGTGTATGACAAACATGCAATCATAATCAACCAAAAGCTTTCACATGGGGTGAATTACGTGCAAGCAAACGGGAATCGTGGACAAATAAACCATAAGCCTCTAAATCCGATTTTCTAACCCAAATTGATGTGTAACGAAGTGTGGGGGTTTTGGGAATCGAATTTATTCTTTCATTAACCTTCTTAGGTCCATTTATAAGCTTATAACAAAAGTGCCTAAGATGACCTTGCCTACCACAATGTGTGCAAGAGTAAATCAGGCGATTTGTGTTCCCTAAAGGTGGCCCTCTCCTCAAATTTATCGGTTGCTCTCTCCGAATTTGCCTAAGTGGGTCTCTCCTAATGATCCTAGGAGGTTCTCTCACACGTGTGGGAATGGGTGCAACATATTTTTCAAGACCAATCCCACCCCTATCCATTTTGATCTCGACTGTGCCTAAAATCTTATCAAGTTTTTCAGACCTAGACTCCAAATCAAATTTCACTTTACTTGAATCTTTCAATTTCACCTCAAGTTCACCTATCCTAGATTCAAGTACTAGTTTAGAATCCTCAAACTCTAAAAGCTCCTTTTTCATAGTCTCCATCAACCCTCTAAGACTATCTCTCTCACCCTCGACGTACTCAAGCTTCTCTTTTGAAATTTTCTCATGTGCCCTAAGTTCTTTAATTAAAAAATCATTATTTTTTATGGCACACTCTTTCAATTGAGCTTTCAATTTCAAATTTTCTTTCTTTGTTTTCAAAGTTTCAGCATAAAGTTCATTGAAAGCAGTTTGCAAGTCATGCTCATTTACACTTTCCTCCTCACTTTCATCCACACTCCCATCACTTTCACTATCATCACTAATCACACGGATGGGAAACTCTCGCCTAGAAGCATAAAAAACTTCTTCTTTCGAATCACAATCACTAAGGGTAGATGTGACACCCCACCTAATAAAATACCGGGTGATCAGTCCTATACCAAATTAAAACAGGAATCCCAGTTGGATCATCCTTAGCATCACTGTCGAAAACTTTTTAAAACTTACTAACCACCTAGTATTCCAAAAACTGGTGCCAATTTTAACTTTTTAATAAAACCAAAACAGTACATGCGGAATATATAAACCATTCACGCAGCTAAATGAAAAAGAACTAAATCATAAATACACAACATGCCGAATAAATCACCGGCCACCAAAGAAATAATCCAAATACAATTATTCAACATCTGAAAACTGTACCGAGAAGTCTGGGCGACAAGCCCTAAATAAAACTGAAACTGTTACAAGATTCCTACTCTAGGAATGAATGAATGATGCGTCTAATCCAAACTCCTGCTAGCATCCACATATGCCGCAGCTCCGTGTCCCTGGAATAGAATATCAATCCTGGCGTCCCTGTGGCTGGACACCTAAAAGGATTTGAAAATAGTTTTATAGCAAGGGTTAGAACCCAAAACATTCTGAAAATATTTAGCAAGTGAATTAACTGCAGTAATTTAAAATGCATGAATGCGCTTCATATTTAAGTTAGTGTCGCACTCCCTTGTGGACATTCTCACCCCTCCACTATTGTGCACACCTACCGGTTACCTTAACCCCTCCTAGTTGTGCTACCCCGTCCACCTAGTCTTGGTATAACCTTCCCTTGCCATACAACTCTAACCCGAGTATAATGATTCTTGAATTTTAAGTTATTTCACCATTAACTTAATTAATTCCTCTTAAATAATAACATATAACCGTGTCACAAGTTATATAAAGTACATACGTCAAACACTGTATTATTTCCACCAATAATTAACTTAATTAATTTCTCATTAATTAACAACATATAACTGTAACCCGAGTTATATAAGGTAAATACATCACGCACTGTATTATCACCTACATATAATATTTACTACTATATTATACGTACCTTTACTAACATCCACACATATATCATACGCGTATCCATCCTTCCGAGTATACCCTCATCGGATGATTCCCTCTAAAATGCTATCTCACTAGGTGTGCTCGCAAAACCTAGTTTCCCCAAGTTAGAATCGCTCACCAACTTGGACTAAAATATAACGAAGTGGAGGCGGTCATATTCCTTCCCTGAAAGTGAGATAAATCTCTCACCCATATATACCGGACGCTATGACTTGGGGATATACTCGCCCTACTCCTCAAGCTAGGGGATTCACCCACATCGCGCAACCTCCTTTGATAGCATTAGAGTATTTAAATTGAATAAATATCTAGTCACTGATATTTACTATCACACACAATATATACACATATATATATACTATCACTACCCGTATATATATATTATGAACCCCTGGTTTTACCGTGTACTCAAACTCCCGCACACTGCCTGTAATTTAATGTCACACACAATACATACAAGTATATATATATACTACCACTACACCGTATATATATATATATTAATAACCCCGTCTTTACCGTGTACTCAAAATCCCATACACTGCCTGTAAGTTTCTGAGTCTGTGGCCCGACTCAAATGTAATTAATTTTCTCACTTAATAACTTATCCTCTTCCTGAGTCTATGGTCCGACTCTAATATAATTAATTCACACCTTAATTAATATAATACTTTCCCCGAGTCTATGGTCCAACTCTCCTTAAATTAATTAACACACATTTTAATTTAATACCTCCCCGAGTCTATCGCCAGACTCTAATCAAATTAGCTAACAAATTAATTAATCAACCCAAATTCCGAGTCTGTGGTCCGACTCTAATATAATTAATTATCACATTAATTAATAAGTACCCTTCACGAGTCTACAATCCGATCCTGATTAAACTAATTATCCCACCCATTAATTTAATCATACCCGAGTCTACAAACCGACTTTAATTAAATTAATTATCGCATTTATTAATTTAATAACTTGGTGTCACTCAACCATTGTCCCCGGACTCACTTAAATAGCCCGTAACTTAATATTTGCCGAGTCTTTGTTCCTATCACAAGGGAACACACAATATGCATTCACAACCCAAGTAATCCTATAAAACAGTAGGTATTTACACAACCCAATTCTTCATACTTGTATGTAATATATTTCTCTCTAATATTCACCGTACTTGTTTGCTTTACGAATTTATCTCACTTTCGTATTAATTCAAGTATTCACACAACTCTAAGGGTCCTAGTTACCCCTTGTTATATCAATTCAGTAGTTACCCTTGTTAACCCACTGACCTAACGAATTTAAGCTCGCTCATGCTTTTTTCGTAATTATATTCTTATCATCTCGAATTAGAGTACGTCACAATCAAGCCTATGAATCTCCACTTTAACTCTCTCACAAAATTAAAGTCCAACACTCAATCATATACCTAATTCCATATCATTATTCCATCAATATTTTTCATCAAGGTCCCAAACACTTCCCCGATAAAATTTTAGACATTTGAGGCTTAAAAAGAAAAATCTCAAATTTTCTGACAGATTAAACACCCTCTAGTAAAATTTTGATTTCTCCCTCTACATAACTCCGATTGACCTGATTCCAAGTTCATTGGATAGCTAAGAGAAATACCTTTCCAGTAATGTATGGATCACACTCTAATTCGAAGTAAAATTCAAATCGCACACGTTTAAAGTCACGTTAAAAGTCTGGCAGATTACTATGTTGACAGATCAAACACCCTCTAGTAAAAGGTCGATTACTCCCTCTACAGAACTCCTATTGATCTGATTCCAAGTTAATTGGATAGCTAAGAGAAATACCTTTCCAGGAATTTATGGTTCACACTCTAATTCGAAGTACAACTCAAATGGCATACGTTTAAAGTTGTATCAAAAATTCTGGCAGATTGACCTCTTGTGTTCATCAAATAAACCCTAAGTCATTCAAGATTCATGTTCTTCATCCAAGAACTCATAAAGATTCCATTAACAAAACCCCATTTTGTACCCATTTATACCCAAAATGAATTTTAGTTACACATCACTAAAATATGAATTGGATATCACAATTTAGGAGTAAAAACAGTTAACCACTTGCCTGAAAGTGTTCGTAGTGTCTGATTCCGTTGGCGGAGTCCCTCAATTTGGCTCCAAAAACTCCCAATTTGTTCTTGATTTGCTTTCCCCCAAATCCCCTCTCAAACCCTAGGTTTGGAGTTGTGTTGGCTACTGATTTCCTAATCTCCCATTAGGTTAAAAAACCTTAATCCCGTTTTTCACCTAATGGGCTTAATTAAAGTGGGCCAACTCACCCCGTGTGGGCCCGGCTATGCCCAAAAATACCCCAAGACCCAATTACTACCCCCGGGTACTCTTTTCTGACTATCTCGACCCATCCGGACTCAACCGCGCACTCAGAATTAGCATCCGAATTAATTTATAAAAAATCCTTATCTCACACCCCATTAAGTCTATACCGACTCCCGGCTAGAATAAGTGCATACCCCGTCATTAATACCCAAAATGGCGTAATTAAATTATTACTATTCACTTAGTAAATAAATTTCCCTAAACATTAACCATTTACTCCTCGATTAATATTTAAATATATATATTGTCATAATTAATTCAATTAAAATTACAACACACCAGTAATTTAAAATCCCGAATTAATTAAATATTAAATGCACAAAAGTACGGGGTGTTACATACTCCCCCCCATACAAAGGAATTTCGTCCTCGAAATTAAGATAAACGTAGTGATCCAGTATTCACATATTACTCACTAGTCAAGTGCTTCCAAGCCCGCTATATCTATCACATCCGCCTCTAAACATACGTTACACAAGCATGCATTTAAACCTTGTCAGGGCACCCATACACCCTATACCCGTGCTTAACCGCACAAAATTTTTGCCTTAATTAACCCGGGTGCCCATACACCCTATCCCCGCGCTGTACCACACGAAAGTTACCCGACTGTACTAGTCGTAACCCGTAATATAACTTCGAACCCGTAATCATATTACCTATATATATATATATACATATATAGTTACTGCCCGGGTACTCCACCCATGCTACGTCCAACCATCTCCCCATAAATACTTGTCTCTCAACGTAAAAGTATATACGCTTACCCTTATGCTACCGAAGACAACATGAAATACCGCGCCCTTACTACCACTAGTCCTTGCGCAAAATAAACCCCGAGCTATCGCTCTTTGCTCGAAAATAAATTTAACCACCCTGATTCACTTCAGTACACATCCCCGTTTACCGGGATAAAATGTGAGAACACCAAACCTCACTATGTGCTATTGCACCACGGAATACAATATATATACCCATGTATATATAGGCTATACGCCCTCTCAGGTGATACCTAGTACCAATCATACCCTGGTGTCGCGAACACCAAAATTTAACTCCGCTATTCACAATAGTTAAATTCCATCGCTATCGAGCCGATGTTTAAAAGTATTATCAACCATACTCCCATAATTCTCGAAAGTATAAATTCCTTGCCTAATTCAACCAATCACTCAGTGTACGCCGCCACTCTCTCATGAAGGACACTAAGGAACTCCGCTACCCTACGGAAAAGTTTACCCACATGCTATGGCTGCTACCGCCAACGCACCCACTAAGTTCGACTCACTTACGAATTCTAGTAAAAATAAGTCTTACACTGTGACATCCTCTTTGTCACTCAACAATATACCCCATGCCCCTAGGGTAAAATAATTACTTCTATACTCCAGCTGCAACGGCTGGTTCTCGATTTCCGGAGCAGCTTCTCCCTGCCCGAATGCACCCGTGATTTGCTTTAGTGGTTGTACATCCAGGACCTCGTCCTGTAGTTGACTCCCGCCTTGCTTAAGGCAATATCTCCTCATGTGTCTCGCTTTTCCCCAAACGAAACATTTTCTAATATGCTCACCCTGCCACTGATCCCTTCCATGCCAACCTTGTTGAAATTCCTGGCCATCCCGCCGGTAGCCTCTAGTTCTATATCGTGTGGCATAATTCCCCTGCCGGAAATCCTGCCCTTGATCTCCCCCAGTCTGCTGCTGGTATAACCCACTGGTATTGTTCCTTTCTACCTCATCCAATTGGCTAATCCCCACTCCCCTCCCGCTTTCTTTCGCGTGGAAGCGATATTCCCGACTGTGCCGGAGTGTTGCGTTAATGACATCAGTATAATCTACTAATGCGGAATTTTCAATTAAATGTTGTCTGATTCTCCAGACTAACCCATCCATAAACTTTGCTTTCTTTCTCTTTTCCTAGCTTACCATCATCCGGTAAAAGTTTTGCCAACGAGTGAAATCTTCCTCGTAATCGACCACTGAATGGTCTCCCTTTGAGTCTCTTCACAAAATTTTCTCCTCATTTTGATCTCGACCGTTGAAGGAAAAATTACTTGCGGCCGAACCGCACTCAAAACTCTGCAGTAGTTAGTGTGTCCCTTTCCTCAACTGTGGTGATCGACTCCCACCACTGTAGCACCGCTCCCACTAACTAAAAGTGGTTAGCATTTACTTTCGTACCCCATCGCAATCTCCCATGCGTAGGTGACACTGGATACCTCCCTTCCTTGACACGCTAGTACTACACCTTAACCCCCTCGCAACTCTGGTGGGTTCCTGCTAAAATAACCTCTCTTTCTTGCTTCCACCCTGACGACTCCGCGTGAGTCTAAACATCCGGCGCCACTAACACTTGTAGCTGATCCCGTGTCATGTACCTTGCCGTTGTGACCACCGTTGCTCCAACTGCCTGTGCCACTATTTCAGTGACCTATGCTGCCCCAATCATCTATGGCTGTTGCTGTGGTAACTCTTGCTCCTAACGAGCCTCCCCCGTCTCACCCCCCTGTTTCCCTAGCTTCTCTCTCCTGGGCGTCGTCTGGAATGAGAACCGAATTGGTATGAGTTCACTTTCAAATATAAATTTCGCAGAAGAACGTATATGCGCATATGTATGAGAATACAACAATCCTATGATAGGGCTCTATATCAAAGATTGCTAACCCGAAACGTGAAAAGCCGCACAGATCCTAAGGACACTAGAACCTGATGCTCTGATACCATCTGTGACACCCCACCTAATAAAATACCGGGTGATCAGTCCTATACCAAATTAAAACAGGAATCCCAGTTGGATCATCTTTAGCATCACTGTCGAAAACTTTTTAAAACTTACTAACCACCTAGTATTCCAAAAACTGGTGCCAATTTTAACTTTTTAATAAAACCAAAACAGTACATGCGGAATATATAAACCATTCACGCAGCTAAATGAAAAAGAACTAAATCATAAATACACAACATGCCGAATAAATCACCGGCCACCAAAGAAATAATCCAAATACAATTATTCAACATCTGAAAACTGTACCGAGAAGTCTGGGCGACAAGCCCTAAATAAAACTGAAACTGATACAAGATTCCTACTCTAGGAATGAATGAATGATGCGTCTAATCCAAACTCCTGCTAGCATCCACATATGCCGCAGCTCCGTGCCCCTGGAATAGAATATCAATCCTGGCGTCCCTGTGGCTGGACACCTAAAAGGTTTTGAAAATAGTTTTATAGCAAGGGTTAGAACCCAAAACATTTTGAAAATATTTAGCAAGTGAATTAACTGCAGTAATTTAAAATGCATGAATGCGCTTCATATTTAAGTTAGTGTCGCACTCCCTTGTGGACATTCTCACCCCTCCACTATTGTGCACACCTACCGGTTACCTTAACCCCTCCTAGTTGTGCTACCCCGTCCAACTAGTCTTGGTATTACCTTCCCTTGCCATACAACTCTAACCCGAGTATAATGATTCTTGAATTTTAAGTTATTTCACCATTAACTTAATTAATTCCTCTTAAATAATAACATATAACCGTGTCACAAGTTATATAAAGTACATACGTCAAACACTGTATTATTTCCACCAATAATTAACTTAATTAATTTCTCATTAATTAACAACATATAACTGTAACCCGAGTTATATAAGGTAAATACATCACGCACTGTATTATCACCTACATATAATATTTACTACTATATTATACGTACCTTTACTAACATCCACACATATATCATACGCGTATCCATCCTTCCGAGTATACCCTCATCGGATGATTCCCTCTAAAATGCTATCTCACTAGGTGTGCTCGCAAAACCTAGTTTCCCCAAGTTAGAATCGCTCACCAACTTGGACTAAAATATAACGAAGTGGAGGCGGTCATATTCCTTCCCTGAAAGTGAGATAAATCTCTCACCCATATATACCGGACGCTATGACCTGGGGATATACTCGCCCTACTCCTCAAGCTAGGGGATTCACCCACATCGCGCAACCTCCCTTGATAGCATTAGAGTATTTAAATTGAATAAATATCTAGTCACTGATATTTACTATCACACACAATATATACACATATATATATACTATCACTACCCGTATATATATATTATGAACCCCTGGTTTTTACCGTGTACTCAAACTCCTGCACACTGCCTGTAATTTAATGTCACACACAATACATACAAGTATATATATATACTACCACTACACCGTATATATATATATATTAATAACCCCGTCTTTACCGTGTACTCAAAATCCCATACACTGCCTGTAAGTTTCTGAGTCTGTGGCCCGACTCAAATGTAATTAATTTTCTCACTTAATAACTTATCCTCTTCCTGAGTCTATGGTCCGACTCTAATATAATTAATTCACACCTTAATTAATATAATACTTTCCCCGAGTCTATGGTCCAACTCTCCTTAAATTAATTAACACACATTTTAATTTAATACCTCCCCGAGTCTATCGCCAGACTCTAATCAAATTAGCTAACAAATTAATTAATCAACCCAAATTCCGAGTCTGTGGTCCGACTCTAATATAATTAATTATCACATTAATTAATAAGTACCCTTCACGAGTCTACAATCCGATCCTGATTAAACTAATTATCCCACCCATTAATTTAATCATACCCGAGTCTACAAACCGACTTTAATTAAATTAATTATCGCATTTATTAATTTAATAACTTGGTGTCACTCAACCATTGTCCCCGGACTCACTTACATAGCCCGTAACTTAATATTTGCCGAGTCTTTGTTCCTATCACAAGGGAACACACAATATGCATTCACAACCCAAGTAATCCTATAAAACAGTAGGTATTTACACAACCCAATTCTTCATACTTGTATGTAATATATTTCTCTCTAATATTCACCGTACTTGTTTGCTTTACGAATTTATCTCACTTTCGTATTAATTCAAGTATTCACACAACTCTAAGGGTCCTAGTTACCCCTTGTTATATCAATTCAGTAGTTACCCTTGTTAACCCACTGACCTAACGTATTTAAGCTCGCTCATGCTTTTTTCGTAATTATATTCTTATCATCTCGAATTAGAGTACGTCACAATCAAGCCTATGAATCTCCACTTTAACTCTCTCACAAAATTAAAGTCCAACACTCAATCATATACCTACTTCCATATCATTATTCCATCAATATTTTTCATCAAGGTCCCAAACACTTCCCCGATAAAATTTTAGACATTTGAGGCTTAAAAAGAAAAATCTCAAATTTTCTGACAGATTAAACACCCTCTAGTAAAATTTCGATTTCTCCCTCTACATAACTCCGATTGACCTGATTCCAAGTTCATTGGATAGCTAAGAGAAATACCTTTCCAGTAATGTATGGATCACACTCTAATTCGAAGTAAAATTCAAATCGCACACGTTTAAAGTCACGTTAAAAGTCTGGAAGATTACTATGTTGACAGATCAAATACCCTCTAGTAAAAGGTCGATTACTCCCTCTACAGAACTCCTATTGATCTGATTCCAAGTTAATTGGATAGCTAAGAGAAATACCTTTCCATGCATGTATGGTTCACACTCTAATTCGAAGTACAACTCAAATGGCATACGTTTAAAGTTGTATCAAAAATTCTGGCAGATTGACCTCTTGTGTTCATCAAATAAACCCTAAGTCATTCAAGATTCATGTTCTTCATCCAAGAACTCATAAAGATTCCATTAACAAAACCCCATTTTGTACCCATTTATCCCCAAAATGAATTTTAGTTACACATCACTAAAATATGAATTGGATATCACAATTTAGGAGTAAAAACAGTTAACCACTTGCCTGAAAGTGTTCGTAGTGTCTGATTCCGTTGGCGGAGTCCCTCAATTTGGCTCCAAAAACTCCCAATTTGTTTTTGATTTGCTTTCCCCCAAATCCCCTCTCAAACCCTAGGTTTGGAGTTGTGTTGGCTACTGATTTCCTAATCTCCCATTAGGTTAAAAAACCTTAATCCCGTTTTTCACCTAATGGGCTTAATTAAAGTGGGCCAACTCACCCCGTGTGGGCCCGGCTATGCCCAAAAATACCCCAAGACCCAATTACTACCCCCGGGTACTCTTTTCTGACTATCTCGACCCATCCGGACTCAACCGCGCACTCAGAATTAGCATCCGAATTAATTTATAAAAAATCCTTATCTCACACCCCATTAAGTCTATACCGACTCCCGGCTAGAATAAGTGCATACCCCGTCATTAATACCCAAAATGGCATAATTAAATTATTACTATTCACTTAGTAAATAAATTTCCCTAAACATTAACCATTTACTCCTCGATTAATATTTAAATATATATATTGTCATAATTAATTCAATTAAAATTACAACACACCAGTAATTTAAAATCCCGAATTAATTAAATATTAAATGCACAAAAGTACGGGGTGTTACAGTAGAAACATGAGAAATCGATTTATTCAATTTCTTCTTTAAATTTGTGGTACACTCATGTAACGTGTGACCAACACCCTCACAACAAGGACACCTCTCAGATTCGTTTTCAACAGAAGATTTAAAACAAGAGTTTGTGTGAATTTTCCAAAATTTTTCAAAAATTTGACATCGAAGATCATCAAAACCATCAAAATCCATTTTTGTGAAAAATCAGAATCAAAACACAATAACTTAGTGCAACAGGCTCTGATTCCAATTTGACGACGTGAGAAGTCAAATTGTATCAAAAGAATAAATCCTTGAAAAATCAGGATCACGCGATAAATTAGCGTAACCTGCTCTGATACCAATTTGAGAGAGTAGCTACAGCGGAAATATTGCGACTTCTCAAATAAAAACTAATTTTAATTAATCCCAAATTTTAGTTAAACCCTAAGACATGCATCTAGATGATTTATCAAATAAAATATAGCATGCATGATAAAAACAAACAATTTCAGGAAAAATCCCCCAAAGGGGCAAAACCATTTATTTTCATTATAATATTGTAACATACAATTTCGGATTACAATGAAAATACAGTGACTAAGAATTACCCTCAGGTATCGAATTCTGTAGTCGGCGGCTAGAAATATCCCTTTCCAGGAGGGCAGCAATGAATCCACACGCAGCGAACCCACATGAACCTCAGTCCAATCAACAAAGGAAGAACCGCAGCACTCCTCAATGACACGCATCCATGAAACTTTGTAGAGACTCCCTCAGCAATGACACGCAGCCCTTGGTTGCAAAGATCTCTCCACAAAGGTTTGAACAAACACAAGGTTGTGTTCTTGGGTTACCAAAAAGATTCACAAAGGTTTGGCAATTGTGTGAATCAAAACATGAGTCTTGGGACTCAAAAAGTATGAAGACTAGAGTAATTTGGACTCTCAAAAACGTCTTCTAAAGTCTTGCAAAACAACTCCCCCGAAGTTGGTATTTATAGGAAAAAATATGAAGAGTCCCATATTTTTAAAACTCTAAAATTCTATCTAGCGTACAAAAAAAACAGCATTCTTTAAGGAATTTTCTCTATCTTCAAAAGGCCATAACGCCTTCACCGTAGCTCAGATTGAGGTGCCGTTTTTTCCAGCATCTTTGTTGCGGCGAGATATTCAACTTTCTAGTTGACCAGACCTCCGAACTATGGATGTAAAATTACGAAAATGCCCTTGAACTCTCCTATAGTGCCTTTTTTCACTGTTTTGACTTCCCTTGCGTACCACTTGCATTAAGTCCCTAAAATCTTGGACCGTGAAGTCGTTGAGGCAGATGTGGGACATATTAATGGAGATGTTGAATGCTTGATTCCCGGAATTCGGATAGAGGCCGTCATGTGAGATCGTGAGGTGACGTGCCAAATGTAGCGGCGTACAACATACACAAATGTAACATGTTGGACATGAGAAAAAATGTCCTTACAGTTTTTTATTTCAAACTCGATGCATTACGAGGTATTGTACTTGTTTCACGTGTCTATGTTCCCTTAGGCATTGATTAGAAGATTATAAAGATCAAGGGAAGAAGAAGTAGAGATTTAAAGAAAATGTCTTATGCCATTCCATTTCTAGGGTTTGGGAGGGTAGTAAAATTTTTTTCATAGGGGATTTTTCAATTTAATTTGCGGTTCGGTTATATTTGTTTATTTTGTACCGGAATAGTCAAAGGGGGTGATTTGTAAGAACAATTTTCTTAATATTCTTCATAATATAGGTCTTTTTTATATTTTAGGCTAGTAAGGTGTATCCCATTAAAAATCGTCCCGTACCTTCATAATAAGCCGAGCTTAAGCATATCTAAGTTTGAATAGTTCACTACATCCCACAAGTTATAAAACTTTTAGGTGTTTGAATTTATTCATAAGATTTATTTTGGGATGTTGAATTTTGTTTGGACTGAAACATATCTTTAAATGGAAAAATGGAGGCATACTTTTTTAATTATTTTTTTAAAAGTTCGTTCACCTCATTCGAACGAGATCACATTTATGTTTGAAGGTTGGTTTGAAGTTTACATCAAATGTGTATTGAATGAGGGCATTTTAAGACGTTTGAAGGTCATTTGAACTTCATTTAAACAATATGTCACATTCTTCTGAATGAGATTCCATTTCATTGAAATCAATTTCAATTCTCATTCGAACGAGATTAAAATTCATTCAAACGAATCGTCACCTCAAAATTTGTGTTCGCCTTATAAATACCTGTTTCATGTTCAGATTTTTGAAGACTTTTGCCAGAACTATTTATGCAGATCTTTTGTAAAAGTTTTCATATTTTTACGTTTAGAAAACACTTTTGATTCACAAAATACATCCCAAAAATATATTTGTGTGAATGTTCTTAAAACCCTAGAAAGTTTCTTGTATCTTGCATACACCTTTGTGGAGAGGTAATCCATGATTGACTTGTGAATTTAAGGGGATCATGGCTGACAAAGAAGGCTGATAGGTGGATACAGAGACTGGACCGCCACCTGTATTCTTTGGAGATTCTATGAAGACAATGCGCATTATACATGTGGCGGGTAACAAGTCGCCTGTAAGTCGATAGTCTTCTAAACTCTATAAAGTGCTGAAAAACAAGTTTTTCTTGAAAGGAGTTTTTTCCTTATTTACTATGTGTTTGTTTGCATGTTTGATTTATTTTATTTTCTATCACCTGTACACATCGTGATGCCCCGTATTTTTATGGCTTTTAATTACGAGGTTAATTAAATGGAATTGTTTTTAATTATGGGATAATTAATTGGAAAATTAATTAATTTGAAAATTAATTCGGATTTAAATGCTAGCGAGACGAGAGTTAGTATTTGGTTATTAATATGTTGTTGAATATTACTAGGTGATTAGGGTAATATGTAATCATTGAATTTATTAAAAATGTCGTGAGTTGAAAATACGACAGTTTGGGTAATTTAGTTGGGACAAGCGTGTCAGTCGTGTCAGGACCCAATTTAATGGATTTAAAATTATTTTATTTTTGTGTCATCCGTATGAGCTTTTTGAGTGTGCCAACTTTTCTGGAAGTTTCGAGATAGTTAGAAAACACTAGCCGGGTGTTTAGTTTGGGTCCCGGGGCATTTTAGGCCAAACCGGCAACCCGGGAGGGTATTTTCGTAATTTTAAAAATTAAGGAATTAAGACCCACGAATTTTAGAGTTTATTTATATTTTATTAGAAAATCCATTACGGATATTATCAGCCAAAAACAAGAGAGTGGGCTACGTGAGTTAGATGGAAGTTGCCAAAGGGTTTCCAAACCAAAACCACCACCCACAACCACCATTTTGGACGGGAATTGTGACCGGAAAGAGAAGGGGAAACAACCAATAATGTCATCAACGGATCAGAATCGACATTTTCAGGCAAGTGATTTATCTTTAGGAAAACTAGATTTTTATATGTAAATGGGGTATTTTGATTCAAATAATTGATGTTATAGGTTGATGTTATAGGTTGATTCAAATAATTGATGTTATAGGATATTTGGTTTTTGTATATTTTGGTTCTACACATTTAGTGTGGCATATTTGTGTGTTTGAATCCAATTTACTTCATAATTTCCATGTGTACATTTGATTATGATTATAAACACTTAGATTGATCTTAACCATATTTGCATGGACTTGTATCGAGATTGATTAGCAATTCCGATTCGACTTTGTATATGCCTTCGCAGATACATGCATGATCTTGTTGGATTTTAACTTCACTATGTATATTTGAGCTATGTGATATGTTCTCACATAAATCCTATCATATGCATATTTTGAGACTCTGGGGGATTTGTGAATGTAATAACCATTGCAAGTGAGTTTTATTTGTTTGGTATTGGAAAAATATGAGTGTGAAAGAGAAAGGTCTACAAAAGACAGAGTCTCTACATGAAAGCCACCATTGGCAAGAGCCCAAAGAAATAATAAAGGAAATAAGAAGAAAATTTTCCGAATTGGGGACGACTTAGTTTATTTATTTCTTTGTTAGATCTCCCAAAAGAAATATGTTTAAAGAATTATATTTGTTTATCATTTATGGGAGATTTAGTTGAACACCAACGAGTTTGCACAATGAATCCTAGTTATATTTATTTTGTCACGACTTTATTGATTTGCATAGTCATCAATATTCTTGTTTTGTGTGAATTGTGACTGTTTTGTTCATTAAGTTCAACTTTATTTGTCACTTGAGGCTAAACTTAGTTGGATAATTTTTTTTGGTCGATTGAGAAGTTTTTGAACGTATTTGAGTGTTCGGGTTATAATTCATTTGTCTCTAGTTCACTCCCATTTATTCTATTCCACATTTTTAGACACACCGATACAATGCTAATGTGTAAAGCTTATGTATTTTGTGTCAAGTTTTATGGTCGTTTATACCAATATATGTGTTCCAAATTTTCTTTAGTATATTTTGCATATATTATATCTGGTATTGTGTTGTATTTGTTTCATTTTGTAAGAGGGTAGTGAGATTGGTATCTATAAAAAACTAGAGGGTGAGGCACGACCCACTCCAATGGACGCTACCTTCAAGGTTCTCAATAACTTCTAGAACAACGTCTGGTAAAACCTTCCTTATCTGGTAACAATGGAACTCAAACTATATCCCACTCCCTACAAGTAGATGATCTTCACCATTATAATAGTAACTTTTTCCAAGAAAAACTCCTAAGAGTTATGGCTGTCAGGGTGGAGTGAAGGAACAAAACACTTAACACTTAGAGAGAAAGAGAAGGGAGAGAACACTTAGTGGTCTGGGGTGATTTTGATAGAGTAACGGTATGACTTGAGTTATATGATTTATGACTTGACCATTACTTGGGGTCCTATTTATACTGGGGCACAAGGTTGAGTTGGCACTTTATGGGTACCATAACTGAGGGGGTTCATGAGGGACAAGGTCTACAATGTACCTTTTATCCCTACCTGTCTGCAGCCACCTGTATCCTCTAACAGGTTCCACCTAGTGCGAGCCAAAGTAAAAAAGAAAAGGTGTCTGCACTTGAGGACAAAAAACCTGATTTGGTGAATTTCATTTTAAAATGGTAACTTGTTGTACAAACTTCGTAAACCTGAGGAGGGGCCTCTAGGACCAACCCCTTTAAAATCTTTGTAAACTTGAGGAGGGAGGTCTCAAGGACCACCTCCCCTAAAAACTTTGTAATTTTGAGGAGGGAGGTCTCAAGGACCACCTCCTCTAAAATCTTTATAAACTTTAGTAGAGGTCTCAAGGACCATCTCAACTAAAATAATTTTACAAACTATTCATTTCTTGTGAACAACCCTTGGTTGCTCACTTCAATTATGATGTGTGAGGGATGGGTCACTACCAGGGTCTGTTTACTAGTGTTATCTCAATCTTCAAGTGTTAAGTGGTTGAGCTTTCTCAACAAACCTTGTTCCTTAGCCACAAGCCAAAACTCCTAGGAGATCCCATCTTGCCTAGTTAAGCCCTGCCTGCTCAACTAGGCTACCTATAACACAAAATAACATGTTAGTATTTTTCTATTCATGTAAGCAACAAATCTTAGGGAATAGGCCACTTTAAGTGAACCTCCTCATCCAATGGTTCCATTATGTTGGGAATTCTAATTTTTGGGGACGAGGAGATCCTTGTAGTGGGCTTCCTCATCAAGCTTTACTTTTTATGTTTTTTGAGTTATTTGGGATGAGGGACCTTTTCTAATGAGTTTCCTCTCCCAAATTCCAAATTATGAATTCTGGGGACTTTGGGGGTGAGGAGACCTTTCTGGTGGACTTCCTCGCCCAAGCTTGACTTGTAAAATTTGTGTAAATTCGGGGTGAGGAGCCCTTCTTGGTAGCCCTCCTTGACCAAAATTTGTATTTATGCATCTTTGAACACACTGAGTCAAGGAGCCCTTCCTGGGGCCCTCCTCGCCTATCTTTCTGTTCTGTGAGATTTGGGACATTTGGGATGAGGATCCCATGTCTGAGTTCTTGAAGAACTTTGGGCGAGGAGCCCTCCTAGCCCAAATTGTAATTCTGTGAACTTTAGGACACTTGGGGCAAGGAGCCCTTTCTAGGGCTCTCTTTGCCCAAGCTCTATTTCTATGAGTTTTAGGACATTTAGGGTGATGAGCCATTTCTCGGGCCCTCCTCTCCCCAGCTCTATTTCTGTGAGCTCTATAACATTTGGGGCGAGGAGCCCTTTCTGGGGCCCTCCTCACCCATGCTCAATTTCTGTGAGCTTTGGGGAATTTGGGGCGAGGGTCCCTTCCCGGGTCCCTCCATGCTAGGGCTGTGTTTCGGTCGGATCGGATCGGAAAATGCTTATTCGGAAAAAAATCTGATTTTTTCAGAAATAAAATAACTATTCCGATTTCCGATCCGATTTTTTCGGAAAATTAAAAAAAATTCCGAATTCGGAAAAATTGAAAAATCGGCAAAAATCGGAAAAAATCGGAAATTCACAAAATATATTAAAAATCCAAAAATTTCGGAAGTTCCAAAATTTCAAAAAAATAAATTATGGATTTTTGATTACTCGAAATTCTCATTTTGAAGAAACAATGAAAACGGCTTAACCCAACATGTAAACACATGAGGATTTGGCTCACTTTTCATTTGTGTAGAAGTTAGGAGGATACTCTCCTTTTATAGAGCATATTTTGGAGCCCTCTCCCTCTCCCAACCGATGTGGGATATGGGAAAGTTTCAAAAAATCAAAAAAATAGGAAATCGGAAAATAATTCCAAAAAAATCAGAAACAATTCGAAAAAAATCGAATCGGCATAGTTTCGGAAAAATCGAATCGGAAAAATCGAAAATTCAGAATTATTTCCAATCCGATTTTTTTCGAAAAAATCATAAATCGGAAAATCAGAAATCGACAAACTAAAATTTAATTCCAAATTCGGAAAAAATCGGATCGGAAATCGGAAAAATCGGAAAGTTCGAAAAAAAAACACAGCCCTACTCCTTGCCCAAGCTCTTGAGCTATCAAGTGTGTACCTTTCCACAATAGTCCCCTCATATAAAAATATGTGTGCTCGTCATACCAAAGGTTTTTGTGTGCAATGAATCATTTATGTCTTAGAATTCGAAACATCACTATTACATTAATTAGGCCTGTCTCTTCACCCTACTTTTAGGTCCCGAGGTGGCATGTGTCACTTGGGGAGCACACCTCCCATTATTAAAAAATATTCAATCCCCTGTTTTTATTAGAAATCTGCGTGTGTCATAATAGGTATAAAAAGGGGTTTTTTAACTCTCCTTCCTTTTACGTTATCATTTGTTTTCAAACTCGTGTTTCTTTAAAGAGAGAGAGAGAGAGAGAGATAAAAAGTTAAAACCCTCCATAGACATTTTTGTGTTTTTCTTTTCGTTACTCACTCAAATGGCTTCCTCATCTTCCCTAAACCCCATATCCATCGTCTTCACTGCCACTAGTGAGGTATTGGTGGGCGTTGTGCCCATTTTTATCACTATTTCCACCATCTCATCCATCGAAACTACCATCGTGACATGGGAGGTTTTATGCCCTGCACCTGATACTTTCAACCTTCATCGATTGAAGTTCCCCCTTTGAGGGTCTCCTTGTCTGCTGCTGTGTTCGCAACATGGGATTCCTCGCCTATAGGGGTTTCTTAGAGGAAAGGTTCCTCTTTTAGGGCTTCCTTGTCCAGGTAAACCTTCACCACTGATATCTCCTTGCCTATTGGGGTGTCTGCAAACATTGGGGGCTCCTCGCCCATAGGGATTTTTGCGAGGAGGGGTTCCCGTCTGTCAGGGTCACAGGGGCCTCCTCGTCTAAAGGAACCCTCACCACTGGTCTCTCCTCTCCTAATTGGGTGCTTGCAAGCACTGGGCCTCCTCCTCCATAGGATTTCTCGCCACCAGGACTACTTCCTACTCCTCGCTTATTGTTTATTCCAAGTCTTAAAGGGAATATCTTGCTTCTCGTCAAAAGAGAAATTTTGGGCTTTATCGTGTGGCACCCTATTTTGGTGGCGAGGACACTTTTATGACTTATCTTGCCAATTTTGAGCAGGAGTTTGTCGGTAAGATCAATGAGCGACCCCAAATGGATCTTGGTGAGTCCTATGACCTTCCCATAGTTCTTCCCAATTCAATACTTAGGGTGTGAGTAGACAGGGGTGATTTTACCCATTGTAGTATTGAGGTCAAGGCATGTGGTTAAGCCACAGAAGAATGGGGTCTCTAGAAGGATCATATCTTGTCCACCCCCGCACACAGAGATGTTATTGAGAGTCTTGGTCTTCTGACCACTATTAACGGTCTCAAAGATTGCTCAATTGCCAAACAAGAGTGAGCTTTTACTTTGTTGACATCTCGTTGGAGTAGGGATTCTCACACATTTGTTATTGGTTGGGGTGATTTCACTATTACTTTGGAAGAGATATACTAGCTACTCGCCCGAAACTACTTAGGCAGTCATATCCTTACTGATGGCTTTAAGGATGAGGTTGAGGAGCAGATGGTGGCTGAGCTCCACTCCGATTTAGGTGAGTGCTCGAAGTATGTAGCTATCAGTTTGATTGGGACCACCAAGAACTCTTTCACTAAATGGAAGTGGTATTGGTTTAAGGATTTCGAGCATCTTCCCAAGGGGGAGAACTCGATTAGGGCTTTGAAGAGTCAGGAAGGCCCCAAAATTAACTCCCCCTCACACTTGGCAGAGTTTTTTTGTCACTTTTTTGAGTAGATTTCTTCTCCCAGGGAGGCCAGATAATTCTCCCCATGAGCTTTTGTTCAATCTTTTTGTAAGTATTGCTCGAGGGAAGGCACTCCCCCTCGCAACTTTAACTCTGGGGTCTTTGTATACTTTGTTAAATACGGCTCATGTGGACATTGAGCGCTCTTGTGTTCGTTACGACGCTATAGATTTTTCCAACACTTTTATCATTCTTATTTGAGAGATTTCCCGAATTTGCCCCAGAGGCTAGATCTTGACACAACGGAGCTTCTCATGCTGTAAGATGGCACAAGAAGTCTCCTAAGATTTCTCTAGGGTCCTTAGTCGACATCATCAATGAATTTTCTTTCAGGCCCTACTGCAAGACTGTTGGAGTTATTTTTCTTGGCATTTCTTCTGAGCTACTAGAGGCACTTTCTATTGCCTTGTTGATGCGGAGTCCGTTTCTACCTTCCCCCATATTTCTGTGGTCATTATGCTTATTCCTTGCACTTTTACTTCCCGTACTGACTTGGGTCAAGGTGTGGATTTCTACCACTCTGAGAGAGTGAGGAGGCATTTTGGTTATGACCATGGGGTATACCCATGTTTATCCTTCGAGCACCTCCCCATTTGAGTTATACCTTGAGGCTCTTTCTAACTTCACATTTAAAGTGGTGGTTGATAGGGTTGGTCAACTGGGCAATTTATTTATACCATCGCGATATTACCTGCCCTCCTTCACTCACTCATGGTTTACCATTTAGCAGAATCAGCTTCTGTTGATCCAAAACTGTGTGAGGGATGACCCTCATGAGACTATTTATACAAAGATTCCTAATAATGATAGGTATTTGAGTAAGAGCACCCAAAGGTTAGTGTGGCAACTAAGTACCATACCTAAGACTTCTATCGAGTAGCTCATTCCAATCTTGGTGAAGACGCTTCTTGACGAATCTGTTTATTCCAAGCATCCTGAGACTTAACCTGCTAGGCCCAATATGAGGAGTAAGTTAAGAGTCGCTGCATTAAAGAGGAAGCATCCCGACGTGGATGTTTCTAGTTTCATACCATCTACCATTACTCTTACTGCCACTATTATTTCCACTATTGACGTTGATGCTCCTACTCCCCCCCCCCCCCCCCCCCCCCCGTTGTTAAGAACCAGGGTGAGTAAGAAGAAAAATAAGACTAGTATATGAACCTCTACTCCTTCTCCTGCACCAGACCAGGGGTCTGACACTGATAACCTTGGAGTAGATGAGACATATAGGATTGTGCGAGAGAAAGGCTATGAGGAACTTGGGCTCTCTATTGATGGAGCGACTGTTACTTCCATTACTGTGGGTGAAGGTACTACAACTCATTCCCTTTTACTTTGCAAAGCTGAATTTTGCAAGGTCTCACTTGTTGGTTCCCCTTATCTATCATTTGAAGAGGAATTAGTTGATTATAGAAGCACTCCCTCCTATAATGATGATGGTTCTTCTTCGAATGATACGAGAGTCACTGACCCTTATGGTGATCAACACTTTGATGATTTTTCTTTGTTACCAGTTTTGAAGGAGTCTTATGATGAGGGTGCCTTAATAAGGTCCCCTTTTACCTCCAGTCCTACTACTAGGTAGCTACCGTATGGGCAGATTGTTGTCACTACCGTTGTTAGTCTTTTTCTTAAGTCCTCTATTATTATTTTACTGTCTATTTTCATATGCACAATTCAACTTTGGCTTGTCTCTATTATTACGGTATTTATAGAGTGTCTCTATCACAATGAGAGATCCTCCGCCATCACCTCCTGCCCAGGGGGCCTTTTTCTAAGGCCAAGAATTCCATACTGGCATCATCTTTAAGCTAATCAAAGGAAGTTTGTAACTTCCCTCTGCCCATTCATCACTTCCTTTATCTTTTTTTTATTAATATTTTCTCTGCTCCTTTTGAACTCTAGCATCTTTATGCTATGTTCCCGACATCGACGAGGACTTCTTCGATGTCCTCTTCTTCGATTAAGGTAATCATTAGTTCCCCTCAGTCTTTTATCTTTTACTTGTCACATTTTGAAATATATCTTTTGAAGTCAACTTCTCTTGTGTATGCAGGTGACTGTTTCTCTTAGTCGCCTTTTTTCACTTCCCCGATCCTTTGTGGTGAGAGGCTTCTCGGCCCAGATGCCTGAGGTACTCTTAGATTTTTTTCTTTATTAACTCTGTTTGTTTCATCACATTCTCTATACCCATAACTACATTATCTCTTCTTACTTATTTATATAGGGGCCTTCTACAAGCGACCGTTCTTCTACTGAGGGAGCAGTGCCATCCTCAGGAGGCACTTCTCCTGATATATTGCCTTCAGAGAGGATTCCTATCTCTTGGGTTTTCATGCCCATGGAACCTAGGCTTCATATCTTGCTTATATCTTTCGTCTCTATTTTTACCATTGCATCCAGTGGGCCTATCATTAAAGTTAGCTCCACCTCTCAGATGTTTCTTATTTCTATAAGAATCCTTTTTTTCTTTATTTATGTTTAATTTCCCGAGGGTTTTTGCTATAACCAGACCATCGCTCTTGACACTACTGGCCCACCGGTCATCTTCCCTCCTTTCTCTTTAGAGGGGCTTCAGGTGCGCTTATATTGAGTCTTTCATTGTCTCTAATTCCTGCTCTTAAACCATTAAAATTTCATTTTCATATTGTGTTTTTTTGTTCATTTTATTTTATATGCTAGTTGGTTGGTGACACCACCCCCATCCTATTTCTTTGGTTCCCCCTTTAGTAGTCCCTATTACTTCCGGGGAAGTCCCTAAGGTGGCTCCTACTTCAGCCAACCTAGGCGGAGTACCCTTGTCTGAGGGGCTTGTCCCTAGTGCCACGGGACCACTCTCGATATGCTCAATCTTTTTAAACTCTTCTTGTTATCTTGATTACACGTCTGTGAATGGTATACACTTTTTTTCTTTAACATATTTATAGATGTGGTCCCTTTACTTGCGGGATTTAAATTTGAACTCCTAGGTGAGTAGTCCTCCAGTTTCTGTGCTTGAGGAGACTTCGGTTTCCCTTTCAAGCAGTACCATTTTTGCTCTGACTACTGAGGAGTCTATAGCAGGGATATCAATAGAGAGCTCCTAGGTGAATACTTGATCTAGTTGGATCTTTGAGCTTACGTTCTATATGTAAATACTTGCTGGCATTTACCTGTTTCCCAATTTTTAGATTAGCACAGCGATTACTCCTTTGGCTGTGGAACAACCAAGGGAAGATACTGTGAGTCAGGTATTATACTATCATACCTTACTCTGTCTTTATTCCCCCTTTTGTTCTTTATTTTATTGCACAATTGGGACCTTCACATTCCTATTTCCTTATTTTCAATTCGACAAGGCGGTCGTCCCCAGTCTTATGGGACCTACTATGAGTACTATAATGCGCACTCCCCTAATATTAAAATACCATACCCGAGTTCTTTTTGTCTGTTTAAGTCAACACCTTTATCTTAATTTTATTTTTAGGAAAAGAAAATACTAACATTTACCTTTTCTCTTTTAGACTAGTACCCAAGGCTAAATGGAATATTGACCCCCTAAGCTTTGGGGTAGGCCTTCAATGACCTTCATTTCGATTCGAATGTGAATGAACACCTCCTACTGCTTTTCTTCTCTACGACTTATCCCTTGTTACTTTCCATTATGCAGAATCCAGTTGATGAGTCCGCTGAGGCCACTAGGGAGGTTGACTAGAGTTCTGAGGCGACTGGTGATGCTGGCTCCAAAGAGGATTCCTATGTGCCTATCTCAGATCTCGAGTCTCACAACAATGGTTACGATGACATATAGGTGGAGGCTCTAGGTGATTTTATGAGTATGTTGTGGCATTCAAAGTTTCACTCCTAATTCCATGCTCAAGAACGGGAGGTATTGGTGCTACTTCTGGAGCACCATCCTGAGACTTTCACCTCCTAGAGTGTCCTTAACATTGACAACCTTACAGTCTTCAATTTATAGGCCTTAGCTAGACATATCCATGAGATCCTGTCTACCCTACCCACTCATGTGACTACTCGGAGGGTCTCGCTGTTTCTCCAAGATCTTCATGATCTTCAGCATTTCTATCATTTCTAGATGGATTGGCTTGATATTTTAGTTCGTCATTTTATCAGCACCACCTTTAGGAAGATGATAAAGCTTCATAATTACTCGAAGACTACGGAGCAACAGTGTTAGGTTGAGGCCGCTCAGATTCAGACTCAGATTCAGTTTCTACCGGATAAGCTAGCCAAGTTAGAGGCAGGTACTATTGAGGATGAGGCTCGAATAACTAGGTTAAAGGAGCAACTCATTGAGGAGGCTGGTCCCTCTTATGCATACTTTCTCTCCTGCCAGAATCTATTTTTCATGTGATCTAGTGAATAGATAGTTTGTCTATATAGACTTCTTTTTGTATACTTTTCCACATGTTAAGGACTTCGCCATTATTAATGAAAAAGTATTTTTGATGATTTCTATCACTTTGCTCATTTTCTTCTATCTCAACCTTGGTATCTTCTTACTAAGACTTGTGGTAACATCTCCTCTAGCTGTGTGGTATTTACTTGTTTTTACATGAGCAAGTAACATTTTTAGAACTGTCCCCTTCAACTTTGGGGTACTTGAATTTAGTCTCGGCAAGTAACATTTTTTAGAACTGACCCCTCTAACTATGGGGTACTTGCATTTTATCTGGGAAAGTAACGTTTATAGAACTATCCACTCTAAATGTTGGGTACTTGCATTTTATCTGGGAAAGTAAATATTTTTATAACTGCCCCCTCTAACTTGGGGGTACTTGCATTTTATCTGGGAAAATAAAAAATTTTAGAACTGTCCCCTCTAACTGTGGGGTACTTGCATTTTATCTGGGCATGTAAACATTTTTAGAACTATCCACGCTAGCTGTGGGGTACTTGCATTTTATCTGGGCAAGTAACATTTTTTAGAACTATCCCCTCTAACTGTGGGGTACTTTCATTTTATCTGGGCTAGTAACATTTTTTAGAACTGTCCCCTCTAATTATGGGGTACCCACATTTTATCTGGGCAGGTAACCTTTTTTTTAGAATTGTTCCCTTTAACTATGGGGTACTTGCATTTTATCTGGGCAAGTAATATTTTTTAGAACCATCCCCTCTAACTGTGGGGTACTTGCATTTTATCTGGGCAAGTAATCATTTTTTAGAACTATCCCCTCTAACTCTGAGGTACTTGCATTTTTTATTTGGGCAAATAATCATTTCTTAGGGAATAAGGTGGGAGATAAAGGGTTAGCTCTTGTCCTTCCCTTAAACCCCCTTTCTTTCTTTTTTTTGAGAAATTAGAGCAGGGGAATGTAAGTACCCTTTTGCTCTATTCTTTATACAAGCTGGTGAGATAAGGATTTTTCTTTAAGAACAAAAGCTAAGTCTTGCTCTTAAAAAGAAAAAAAATTACTATGTATATTTTTTTATTATCATGACTTGGAGGATGCCCTCTTGTTGGTCTGGTGACAAGATTAAAAATAATTTGTCTAATTTTCTTGGAGAGACTTTACTCATCATACTTTTCTATCAGGATGGACGTACCCCCCTCCCCACCCCCCCACCCCACGTTTAGTGAGAAAAGTACCCTCTATCTGGAACCCTCCTCTAGTCTAGAAGAGAGAGTTAAAAATGTATATGTATATATATACTCTGGTTTATCTATCTTATGCCATAAGAAGAAAAAAATGAGAATCATCATGCAATGCTCAAAAAACTGTTGCCATTCATTTATATTCATTGCCCATATCATTTAGAAGACTGTATTACTCTTATCTTTTTACAAAAAACAACTTGTCTGGTATTAGATCAAGATGTTCAAACCTTTCAACAAAAACAAAAGATTTTCCTTTAACAATATTAAGCATAATACCTCTTCATCCACTTGCAGTTGATGGACTAGAGGCAATCACTCCCCGACTCTGAAATCTGGTAATCTTTCGACTTTCCCACCCCTATGAAGACAAAGGGACCTTCTTAGTTAGGTTTGAATTTTGATGCCGACATGTCGCGAAGATGGTGAGTGGATGCTTGCAAGACTAAGTCTCCCACCTGGAACTCCATGGGCTTGACCAAGTTTTTATAAGCTCTGGATAGTTGATGAGTGTAGACTTTGAAGTTATCATCCGCCTTGTCTCTATGATCATCCAATGCCTTTGACTACACATGCCGTGGGTCAGGGATGAGTCCATTGCTGAGAGAAACTCTGGCTGAGGGTATCGCCAACTCCATTTGTAGGATAATTTCGGTCCCATATACTAGGGAGAATGGGTGAACCCTGTCGATTTTATTTTTAAAGTATGATAATCCCATACCACCATGGGTAACATCTCAACCCATGCCCCTGGAGTTTCCTCCATCATTTTCTTCAAGATATTTATCAGGGTCTTATTGGTAGCTTTTGCTTAGCCATTACCCTTGGGGTAGGAGATGGTTTAGCTGTTGTGCATAATTTTGTACTTGACTATGAGGAAGGCCATCTCCTTGCATACGAACTGATTCCCATTATATGTTAGAATAACCTTAGGCATACCAAACCTTCATATGATATACTCTTTTATAAACCTGGTTACCACTTGGACAGTCACCCTTTATAGAGGGATGGCTTCTGCCCATTTGGTGTAAAATTTTGTATCCATAATGTTAAAAGCTTTTCAATGAGAGGCTAGGATAATATTTCCAACAAAATCAAATGCCCATATGTGTAAGGGATAAGGAGTTACGTGGTTTTGAAAGCTGATGAAAGGAGCATGTATCATGTTTCCATGTACTTGACAGACTTTGCACTTCTTCACATATCTAATGGAGTCAGCCTGCGTGGTTGGCTAATAGTACCCTAACATCATCAACTAATCATACAGTTTGACACCCCCTATATGAGAGGGATCATGAACTTCTTTCATCACCTTCTTTATGTCTTAGTTATCTATGCATCTTAAGGCCTTCTCATTGTACCCTTTTATATAAATCTCTCCTTCCACTAAGTAAAAATGGGCTATCCTTTTTCATAGATAAATTTCATCCGCCCTTTTTGAGGGCAACTCGCCATCTCTCAGGTATTCCATATATGGCTGCCTCCAATTTTTGAAGGCTTGCA
This sequence comes from Sambucus nigra, assembly GCA_949130495.1. NCBI lineage: Eukaryota > Viridiplantae > Streptophyta > Magnoliopsida > Dipsacales > Adoxaceae > Sambucus > Sambucus nigra. Next base: position 316,263,028 of record OX422208.1, on the reverse strand, counting down.
CAAAGTTTGCTTCTAATGGTTGGACAAAATTGGCTTGGCATTTAAGACAACTTTGTTGTAGATGGGCAGCTTTCATGCTCATGGAGGGCCAATCGTATTCACCCCATTGCAACCGTCGATAGAGAGGAATATCAGTGTCTCCATAATGCTTTTAGTGCATTTCTTTTAACCTTTCTTTAGCTTCTTGCTATCCAACACACCATGATAGAAACCCTCCAGGACTCTAGAAATAAAGTGTCCCCTGTAGCAGGTGGTAGTTAGCTAACTCCAAAATCTTCATAGTTTTTTCTTTGGTTTCGATCTGCTTCACCACTAGGTGCCTCCAATCTTATGGTTTATTTCTTGGGAATAAGTATTTTTCTATAGTTGGCACTATTCTTTATCGTACTATGATTGTTTCTTCTAACTCATCCATGTCTAGCTTTTGTACTATCATGTCTAGTGCATCGAGGTGTATGTTCATTGTTATTACATATCTTTCCACGACTACTTCCAATAACTCTCCCAGTAACCTTCAGATGATGTACCCGTAGGGTGCTAAATTGGTATGCATTAGGGCGAACTCCCCATTGACCTATTTTACTACCAGGTTGGAGTCCCCTCGTATGCACAACAACTTGATTCCTCTTCTGAGTGCCTCCAATGTCCCCAAAATGAGGGCCTCATACTCAGCCTTGTTATTTGACCATTTAAAGTCCAACTTGAAAGAGAGAGTAATCTTCTCCTATTTGACAATATAATACTAGCACCCTCTGTCCCTTGAGCAGTGGATCAATCAAACTCCATGACCCATTTTTCCATTTCTTCCACCATGCATGCTTAAAAATTCTCCCCAGGTAGATCTTAACTAAGTGGCTCGAAATTCCCACTTGGAAAATGGGCAAGCAGATCTGCTACTACTTGGCCTTGGGCACTATGCATTTCAAATCATATTCTGATAGGATCAAAAACCGCCTTGCCTCTCATCCCACAACTACTGTTCATTCGAGGAGGTACTTGATGGGGTCACATTTAGTGATTACATGAATTGTGAAAGCTAATAAATAGTGTCTCAACATCTGGGTCATAAAAACTAATATCATGCAGTTACTTTCTACATTAGTGTATCTAAACTTTGTACTTGATATCACCCTTGAGAGTTAGTACACCAAATTTTCCACTCCTTCCTTTACTTGGGCCATCAATGCTCCTATGGACATCTTTGTTGAAGTAAGGAAGAGCAGCAGCGGTGTCCCCGCTTCTGGTGGAATAATTGTGGATGAGGAGGATAGAATCTCCTTAATTTTCTCAAAGTCCTTATTCTTCTTATCTCTTCGAATCCATTTGGATTTATCTTTTAGAAGGGGTGTGAATGGGTGAGTCACCTCTGCGAGTGCAAGCATGAACCTCCTCAGGTAGGATACCTTTTCCAGGAAGCTCTTAAGCTGTGTCTGAATCTTGGGGGGTGGCATCATCATTACGGCTTTCATTTTTTGTGTCTACTTGCACCTCCTGCCTGTTTACCGCGAACCCTAGAAACTTTCCTGCGGTGACCCCAAAGCACACTTGGATAAGTTCATTTGCATCTTATACCCGCGGTACCTCTCGAACACACTCCCGAGGTCTTGTATGTGTTTATTTTCATTCTTGGATTTCACCAATAGGTCATCCACGTAAAACTCTAATATGTATTGAAATAGTTCATGAAAAATTGCCATCATGGTTCTTTTCTATGTAGCCCCATCATTCTTCAGTCCCAATGGCATGATCGTATAGTGGAAGTTTCTTAGGGGTGTACGGAAGGCAGTCTTATCCACGTCTTCCGAATCCATTTTAATATGGTTGTATCCAATGTGCCCATCCATGAATCTATACATCTCATCTTCTGCGGTAGAATCGACTAAGCTATATATGCTCGACAGAAGAAATTCATCTTTGGGGCATGCCTTGTTCAAGTCGTGAAAATCTACGCAAATCTTGATTTGGCTCTTATCTTTTTTTCCACTAGCACTGTGCTTAAAAGCCGTACAAGATGATGATGAATGGGCTTAATGAATCCTGTTGCTAATAACTTTTCCACATCATCTTTTATCTTCAAGTCAAGGTCTGCCTTGTAAGTGAGAGTGGTTTGTCACACTGTAATGGCATTGGGAAAAATGTTTAATCTATGGGAGCTCACCTCTGGGTCTATTCCAGGCAAAGACATCGGTAAACTCCTTGAGTAAGCCAATGGGATCTTCTTTTTACTTTGGTACCAGAATCTTGGATATCAGGATGGGCGTACTTTCACCTCCTTCTTTCCCTAGATTAATCACCTCTAATTACTGTAGTTGTTATCTAGGTCCATCTATCATGCATTCTGGAGCTTCCTATGGCTCCTCAAAGTGCTCAACAATATGTGACTCAATAATAACAAAACATTATGGTGTCGAGTTGGTGCTCTCATCCCAGAACACCTCTTGCACAGACCATTATAAGTGGTAGATATCCTTTCCATCGGGTAAAACCACTTTTTACAAGTTCATGGAGCTTTAACTACTTCTTCCACTTTCCTCTTCCCTTTTGGCATGAGGGGAATTACTCTTTTAGCCACGCGATCATGAACAAATTTCTTTTGTTGATCAACTACCCCTACCACTTTCTTTTCTTCTAGATTTTGTAATGAATTTTTTCTTTCCACATCCAATTCAGTATAAAAAGCTGCATGTACTAGATGGGCCTTCTCGACAGAGAAAGGCTTCTGAGTCACCTTAATGACTATCTTTGTGCCTCTAATGTTAGCCTTTGTAGACTGGTGGTAAGTAGAAGGCACTATGCTATGTGTATGCATCCATAGCCTCCCAATTAGCAGTTGGTATCTGGTAGTGGCATTAATAATATGGAATTTGATATGGGAAGAGAAATTCCCTCAGTTAATTTCCATGTTCACATATCCAATGGATTGCATTCTGAAACTATCAAATTCGAAGATCACTAATGGCACTGGCACTACCTTCTCCTGGTCAATTCCTATCTCATACAATGTATTGATCATTATAATTTTAATAGAGTCTACTCTATCCATTAATGCCCTGGGAAATGAGATCCCGTTGATCACAGCTGTGACATACAAGGGGTGGTTATGAAAGTAAGGCAATTGCCTATCTGCCTCTAAAAATACTTCTTTAGTAGTATATCTCTTAATCAACCTTCCAACTAGCCCTTGCCAATTTAATGAGGCGTCTCGTCATTGTTGTACCGCCTCAAAAACTTTTCTTATTATGAGAACTCTTCTGTTAAATTTCACTCCTCTTTTATCGAAGAACCACTTGAAATTAGGGCTCCTCGCTATGGCTTTGCACTCAGAGTCTAAGTCTACTTCGTATGTTTGGGCATTACAAACATATTCTGCCTCAGATGTCCCCCCACCCCCTCATCTAGGTCAAGAATGACATCCAACTAGCGCTCTAGAAGTGGGTTTTATTTAACATCCACTGGGGGTTTCTGCAAGTTACCATTGGCCACCTGCTCGCCAATGATCCTTTTCAAGTAATAACAGTCTTGAGTATAGTGCTGCACCCACTGGGGTAACTCACAATACTTAGGGTTGGCTTTGTCCGCTGCTATTGTAGTTTCTCCATTCAGGTGAGGGGGACCTGCTGTCCCCTCCAATACCAATGTATGATAACAATCCATAGCTTCTACTACACTATAGGGTAATAGTGGTGGATCATCTTCTCCAAACTTTCTCTTGTTGCTAGGGTTATTGTTCTTGGATTCGGAACCTCCCATATCACCTTTGGGATTTCCATCCACGTAATTAGCTGCCTATCTTCTCGAGACATTAAATCTTCCAGAATTAAGTGGTACTTGTGTCCTCCAACTTGAGGTCTTAGTTTAATTATCATGGATATGTTTCTCGTAGCCTTGTTGAACTCTCAAATGTTCCATCTCTAGTCTCATTGACCAGATGGAGTTTGTATTCCCACGGAAGCCCTACAACACAAATTTGAAGCAGTCTTGCCACTGCCACCTCCTTGTAGACATCAAGTGATCTCTCACGAAAGCGCTTAATATATTTCATTAAGTACTCTATAGGATTTTTCACCTCTTTTGCCAAGTGTCTTATTGTGAACTCAACTTTCGTCACAAAGAACATTTGGAGAAATTGTCCCCGCATCTCTTCCCAGGCAGGGATTCTGTTGGGTGCCAAATGGGAATACCACGTGTAGGCCTTCCCTGTGAGGGTCTTGGATAACTCCCTCAACCTTAGGTTTTTGTCCTTCGCATGCACTCATAAGCATTCAATGAAACTCTTCACATGCTCTCTTGGGTTCTCTCCTTTTCCACTGAACTTGATAAATTTTGGTGGGACATACCCTTCTAGATATGGTTTCTCATTCACTTCCTATGGGTAGGGGTCTTGTAACTCCTCGTACAAGTGAGATTCCTCCTTTTGAGAGGAGGGTAACATCTTCCTCACTTCCTCCGTAGTAATATCCTTAGAGGGGTTTCCTTAAGACCCACACCCTTTGTTTCTGGTGATCTTGATAGTGTCGAGACTTGCTTCGACGCCACTTTTCAAGGTCGAGCTATTTCTGTCGGAGCGGCCACTAGAGTGGCAGCCCCTCCAGAGAGGGTTGTTATCGATGTTACACATCCTTGACCCAAACTTGATGGGTTCACATTATTTTGTTTCAAGAAATCAAAGGAAAAACTCTACCTATTATTGAAGCTATCATCGGTAAACTGGTTTGCCCTGCCTGAGGGGCAGATGCCCTTGCTTCGATCACCACCACTTCTTCATGAGTGGTCTGGTCACTTTGAGTCCTATTCCTAGGTGGAATGTCATAAAAAATAAGTTGTTTAGAAATGTTCAAACCTTCTTTATCTGTAAAAGCAAGAATATCTCCCTAGAAGAGTCGCCAAATGAAAAAGGGTAGTGAGACTTGGGTCTATGAAGATTTGAAAAAGGGTGAGACATTACCCACTCCAATGGATGATACCTTCAAGTTCTCAGGAACTTCTAGAACAACCTCTAGTAAAACCTTCTTTATCTGGTAACAATGGAACTCAAAGTATATCCCACTCCCTGCAAGAAGATGATATTCACCACAATAATAGTAACTTTTCTCAAGAAAAACTCTTCAGAGTGATGGATGTCAGGATGGAGTGAAGGAACAAAGAACTTAAGACTTAGAGAGAAAGAGAAGGTAGAGAACACTTAGTGATCTGGGGTGATTTTGGCATAGTAATGGTATGACTTGAGTTATGATCTATGGATTGACTTGGCCCAGGGTTCCTATTTATACTTGGGCACTAGGGATGAGTTGGAACTTTTTAGGCGTAAAAAATGATGAGGTTGGTGAGGGACAAGGTCTGTAATGTACCTTTTATACCTACCTGTGTGCAGTCACCTGTCTCCTCTGACAGGTTCCACCTGGTGTGAGCCAAAGTCAAAAAGAAATGTGTCTGTGCTTGAGGACAAAATATCCGATTTGGTGAATATCATTTTAAAACGGTAACTTGTTGTACAAACTTTATAAACTTGAGGAGGGGCCTCTAGAACCGCCTCCTCTAAAATCTTTATAACCTTGAGGAGGGAGGTCTCAAGGACCACCTCCTCTAAAATCTTTGTAATCTTGAGGAGGGAGGTCTCAAGTTCCACCTCCTCTAAATTTTTTAAAAATTTGAGTAGAGGTCTCAATGACCATCTCAACTAAAATCATTTTTCAAACTATTCATTTCTTGCTAGTAACCTCTGGTTACGCACTTTAATTATGATTAAGTGTGGATTGTGTGAGTACTGGGTGACTACTAGGGTCTATTTAATAGTGTTCTCTCAATCTTTAAGTGTTAAGTGGTTGAGCTAGCTCAATAAACCTTGTTCCTCAGCCACCAAACCAAAAATCCTAAGAGATCCCATCTTTCCTAGTTAATCCTTGCTTGCTCAACTAGGTTACCTGTAATAGAAAATAATATGTTAGTATTTCCCTATTCATGTGAGCGATAAATTTTGGGGAAGAGGTCACTCAAAGTGAACCTCCTCACCCATTGGTTCTATTCTTTGGGGAATTCTAATTTCTGGGGACGAGGAACTCCTTGTAGTGGGCTTCCTCAACAAGCTTTACTTTTTGTGCTTTTGGAGCTATTTGGGATAACGGATATTTTTGTAAGGATCTCCTTCTCCCAAATTCCAAATTATGAATTATCGAGACTTTGGGGCGAGGAGCCCTTTCTAGCAGTCTTCCTCGCCTAAACTTGACTTGTGAACTTTGTATAAGTTGGGGGGAGGAGCCCTTTTTGGTAGCCCTCCTTGCCGAACATTTGTTTTTGTGGATTTTTGGACACACTGAGGTGAGGAGACCTTCTGGGGGGCCTCCTAGCCTATCTTTCCATTATGTGAGCTTTGGGACATTTGGGACGAGGAGCCCATTCTGGGGCCTTCCTCTCCTATTATTCATTTTTGTGGTTCAAGAGGAACTTGGGGTGAGGAGACCTTCCAGGGTCCCTCATCGCCCAAACTCTAATGTTGTTAACTTTAGGACACTTGGGGCGAGGAGCCCTTTCTGGGCCCTTCTAGCCCAAGCTCTGTTTATGTGAGTTTTAAGACATTTTCGGCGAGGAACCCTTTCTAGTGACCTCCTCGCCCCAACTATATTTCTGTGAGCTCTAGATCATTTGGGGCAAGGAGCCCTTTCTGGGGCCCTCCTCACTCATGCTCAATTTCTTTGAGCTTTGGGGAATTTGGGGCGAGGGCCCCTTCCTAGGATCCTCCTCAACTAAGATATTAAACTATCAAGTGTATACCCCTCTAAACATTTCCATTTTTTTAAAAGAAATGAAATTTCTTCACAAATAGTTGGTTTTGATGGCTTTTGAGATTATCATTATATGCACTTGATTTATATCTTTCGTGATGATATCTTCTTCAGATTTGTGATGCTTTTCTTTAAAATTTATCTCCTTTGCCTATTTCAGATAAAAACAAAGGGGGACAGCAAATTAAAAAGTTATATTTGATGAGTTTGATTTATTGGGGAGAATGTAATTAAAGTTTTTATTTTCTATTTCAAACTGGATGCGTCACGAGGTGTTGTAATTATTTCATGTGTGTAGGTTCCCTTGGCCATTAACTAGAAGATTAGAAGATCAAGGGTAGAACAAGCTGAGATTTGAAGACAATGTCTTATGCCATTCCATTTAAAGGGTTTGTGATAGTAGTATTTTTGTCATAGGGAATTTTTTATTTTAATTTGAGGTTCGGTTATGTTTGTTTGTTTTGTACCGAAATAGTCAAAGGGGCAGATTTGTAAGATTTTTTTTTCTGATATTATTCATAATATGGGCCTTTTCATATTTTAGTCTAGTTTAGCATATTCCGTTACAAACTGTTACGCACCGTCACGACAAACCGAACTCAAGCAAATCTAGGTTTGAGGACTTCCCTACATCCCACGAAGTATAAATATTTTAGGTGTTTTAATTTGTTCATAAGATTTATTTTATGATGTTTAGTTTTATTTAAACTAAAACATATTTTTAAAACTTTAAATTGAGGAATACTTTTTTAGTTAAAAAATTTCAAAATTCGCTCACCTCGTTTAAACGAAATGAAGTCCTCGTTCGAACGAAATCACATTTTTATTTGAAGGCTCATTTTAAGTTTGCAACGAATGTGTATTAAATGAGGGCATACTGTTTTGATTGTTTGAAGGTTATTTGAACTACATTTAAATGAGATGGAACATTCATTCAAACGAGATTCTATTATGTTCAAAAGAATTTCTACTCTCATTTGAACGAGCTTCAAATTCATTCGAATGAATTTTTGCCTCGAAATTTGTCTTTTCCATATAAATACCTACTTAATTATAGTTTTTTTAAGACTTTTTCCATAACTTTTTCTGCATATCTTTTGCAAAAGTTTTACTTTTGAGTTTAAAAAACTCTTTTGATTCACAAAACACATCCCCAAAATATATTTGTGTGAATTTTTTTGAAACCATGAAAAGTTTCTTGGATCTTGCGTACACCTTTGTGGAGAGGTACTCCATGGCTGACTTATGGACCTGAGGGGATTATAATTGAAAGAAGAAGGCTAACAAATAAGGATGATCAGTGGATATCGAGGGTGAACCGCTACCAATGGACAACTCTAGACTGAGCCATATTCTTTAGAGATTCTACGAAGACACTATGGATTATACTTCACTACACCAAAAAGCCTCAAATGTCACCCTTGACCTGTCCACCTTTATCACGGTCAAAGACCATGACAAAAAAACACGCTTTTTTGTCACGACCTTTGACCATGATAAGTACGTTTTTAATGTTTGTCACGGCCTTTGATCGTGACAAACTTGTAAAATTGTCATACACCATGACAGGTCCATGAAAACATTAAAAACGAAAATACCTAGAAACTTTATTTTTTCTTTCCCCTGATATCTTCCCTCCATTATTTTTCTCTCTCTCTAAAACTCCTGCAATTCTCTCTCACTCTCTCATCTCATCAGGCGTGCTTCTCTCTCTCTCTCTCTCTCTCTCTCTCTATTCCCTTTGTGTATGTGTGTGTGCATCGGTGCGTTTATGTGGACAGTGGAAATGGTGGGTTACTCTGTGTGTGGGTGGGTCTGTGTGTGTATATGTGTATATAGGTCAGTGCGTGTGTGTATACGGGTCTCTGTGTGTGGGTTAATGTGTGTGGGGAGGGATTAAAATTGTGTGTATTGAAATTTTTATGTATTGAAATTGAAATTGTGTGTGTATTTTGAGGTCACTAATGTGATTGAAATTCGTATTGTAAATTGGAATTGGTATTTCAAATTAAAATTGAATTTGAAATTTGTATCATAAATTGAAATTGAAATTAGTATTATAAATTGAAATTTTAATTAAAATTGGTATTTGGTTTTTGGTATAGTGTGTATTTGATTTTTGGTATAAATTGAAATTTTTATTCAATTCTGAAATTGAAATTTGGTTTCTCTCTCTAATTGCAGTAGCGACGACAATCTCTCTCTCTCTCTACACACATTTCGGTGCATCTCTGCATTTATCTCTCTATATATACATCTCTCTCTCTCTCTCTCTGAGAGAGAGAGAGAGAGAGAGAGAGAGAGAGAGAGAGAGAGAGAGAGAGACATACACATACACACACACACACACACACAAAAAAAAGAGATTGTTGAATTGTTTAGAATTCTTGAATTTTTGTTGATTATTGGATTTGAACATTTAGATCGCCATTGAGTTGGTTGGCCCTAGGTATTTATAATTAAAGGCATTATTATTTGTATTGTTCTTTTTAATTCTTGAATTGTTGTTGGCTGATGGATTTGAACAATTATATGGCCATTGAGTTAGTTGGCCCTAAGCATTTCTAACATTTAGGGTTGTGATGAGAAATGAAACATAACTATGTAATAATCGAATATCAATAAGATGTGATTGAATGTAACATACTATAAATTTTATATAACAAGTAATGTGTAATCATGCATTCACATGAGAATACATGCATGCATGTAGCCCACAAAGCAAACATTATATAACTAGTAACGAGGGTAAAAGGTAATAATGGGAACCCCAATAGATAGCAATTGGCTATCTATTACGGTTCTTGTTACTATAATCTAGGCATGCATATGCAAATTTACATTAAGTCAACTTCTTATATAACACTTGCATAAGGGGTGCATTCTTGCATGTATTCTCATTTGAATGCATGACATAATGGTTTTGTAACATTTATAACTAATTTAAATTACATATAGTGTGCATAGATACTATCCTTCTAGTTCTTATGCGTATGCATTCAATAGCCCTTAGACCCGTTCGAGAGTCATTACCCCTGTAATGAGATCTCTCGAATTGTCCCGTTTGGACAATTTGGGATTACATAGTTTTTGTACAATAATATTCTTAGTGGCTTAAAGTTCTTACTTTTAGGAGAAATTCTATTGTTGAATCTTAATGTTCTTTGGGTACATTCTAGATGAGGCAATGTTAAGTGTTATTTCAATTGATAAATTGAAATAACACTTACACTTGTGAATCTATGTTGTGTACTTGGAGAACTATGGGGATACACTATCGAATTTTACTCAAATTGGAACAATGTTGATGAGTTGTTAAGTATATTACAGAAACATGCGGTCTTGAATGGGATAGGACCATTCAACCTTTAGAGGAGATGGAGGAAATAAGAATTATATTATTTTTATAATATAACATCGGAAGATGAAATGTCAATCTTGTAGTAAATAATTTAATGGGAACTAAGTGTTCACACTTTTGTTTATACTAATCCATGAATATATGCTTCTTACCCATAATAGGTTATTGTTTGTTGTAGGTGTGATGGGATATCCTAAATTCAAAGAGTGGATTGACGAGAAAAATAGATTAGAGTATGTGTTTCGCAGAGGCGCTAGTGAATTTGTGAAATACGCAAAGAGATGTCTTAATGATGAAAAGTTCCTATGTCCGAAAAGGAGACCCGAGTACCCTCCCGAGTATGGTGGTTCATGGATGTGTCATGGTAGGGTTTGAGACAAATGTTCCCTTCACACATGTTTTGACTGGAAAGGAGAATGCACCTTTGTGGTTGGAAAAAACAATGTGGCATTTAGCGAATATATGGATGTCTCAATTCATATGTTGTGTGTACTTCCTTCCTCCCTCCTCCAATCCACTATATACCCTACTCTATGATATTATTTGTATTTATTTTATTTGAATATTTGTAATTTTTTAATTTCTTTATGCATATTCAAATGTTGGTTTCATTTTTGTTATTAAAATCTGTATTCATTTGTGTTGGTTATTAAATATTGAATGATGATTGATATATATGCTTTTTGGACATGTTAAAATTTTCTATAACAGGTAGAAATATACTACTGGGCAGTGGCAGTTGCCATACTACCCAACAGTTTTTTTAAAATCTTTCCAGATTTGTCATGGACTTTGACCGTGACAGAGGAAATTTATCATGGACATATCACGGTCAAAGTCCATGACAATTTTTATTTATCACGGACTTGTCACGGTGAAAGTCCATGACAAGTTTTCCTTTTGTCATGGGCTTGTCACAGTCAAAGTTCATGAGAAACTTGTCACGGACTTTGACCGTGATAATTTTGTGACAAATCTAATAACTTATCACAGTCTTTGACCATGACAAGTCCGTGATAAATTCCTTTGTCACCTCCAAACTTGTCACGGTCTTTGACCGTAACAAGTTTGAATTGTCAAGGTTTCTGACCGTGACAAGTTGGAAGTTTTGGTGTAGTACTTGTGGTGGCTTATCAAGTAGTATGTAAGTCGATAGTCTTATAAACTCTCTAAAGTGATGAAAAAGTGGTTTTACTCGAAAGAATTTTTTTCCTTATATATCCTGTGTTTGTATACATGTTTAATTTATTTTATTTGTTTTCACCTAGATGCATGTTATAGGATAAAAAGATAAAATTGGATAGATTTGATATGGATAGAGAAAGAGAATTTTTGTTTGTGACCATCCATGTCGAGCATCTTCATATAAGTGATTTTATAGGATCCTTGGGGTTAGTCTCCACCATCTCAAAAATATTATTACCCTCATCATTACTCTATGCACGACACTCATTACCATTTATGTAATAAGCTTCGTTATTATTATGTTTTGGCTTGTGCCCTTTTTGATACTCTAGAGTTAGAAAGATGCATTGTGGATACTCGTTTCTTCAATGTTGTCCTTTCATAAATGATTATCTTTCCCTATACCCCTTTAGGTATCCTTTAAAAAATCTGGAGAGAGTGACCAAAATGGTTTGGACATTGGTTATGACTCCACTTCCTCAGTTTGTTCTACCAGTGATGTTGGCAAAGCCTTAGACTTCCTTCAATCTTTTTCTCATCTCTCCCCTTGGATTTTTTAAAGGTCATACCTTGGATAATTTTCTTTGGGCCATTATGGTCATCCAACACTTTGAAAATGTTCTCCCCATCCCCCAAGACTAAATATTCTTCTTCCTCAATATTTATCCCTCTTTTATTAGTATGTTGAGACAATATGAGGCTAATTTTGAAGACCATGATTGTAAGATGGGAATACAAGCACAATTTTTTACAAAGGCTAATTGAGCTTTGGAGTGTTGGGTAAAGTTTTCATTCATCTACATTCTTCGTGAAAGTACACCTGAAGATCATTTCCTTGATGATCTTTTGTGATACCCCAAGACTTTTGGAACTGTAATTAATTTATTTTGGGAGAAATAAATAATATTTTATTGGAGAAATAATTAAGTTGGCAATTAAAGTCAAAATTTGGAGTGGTTAAAAAGTGTGTCGAATGGAAATTCTAAGGGTACCATCGTTTCCGGAAGGGTCAAGAAAGTCGAAATGACTGTACTTGGGGTTTATTTGGGTTCCGAAATAAATTAGGACCGTTTGACTCGAATTAAAGTTACCGAGTCATTTAAAGTGTGTATTATCATTTAAAGATGTGTATTTTGGGATTTAGGCATATTTATCCTATGGGAGAAACAATTCTCCACAGAGAGAAATAGAAAGAAAGAGAAAAAGAAAGAAGAAGAAAATGAAGGAGAAAAATAGGGAGAAAGATGATTTTCGGGAAAATACGCGACCTCAAGGCGGATTCAGACCCTACGAACCCAAGGCAAGTGATTAAACATGCTAAATAATTGTTGTGTACTAATTATTGCATGATTTGTGGATTGAATTTTGGGTTTTAGGTTTAAATTGTTAAAACCTAACTTTTGGGAAAAACCTTAGATTTGTAGTGTTTTTAATGGATTTAAGGGTAGAAATTAGTTTATATGTGTTCTTGGATAAACATTAATGTTATATTTGTGATTAGGATGGACCAAAATGGTTGGAAGATGAGAAAAATGATTTTTGGGAAAATTGGGTTTTGTGTAAAATAAGCCATTTCGTAGTTTGTTGCACTTCCCGAATTGATTCGCCTCTACCGAATCAATTCGGTCTGTTGCAGATTGCCCAGGTCTTCAGGGCCGAATCGATTCGCCCCTTACGAATCGATTCGGTATGTAGCAGACTCCCAGGTCCTTTGGACCGAATCGATTCGGATGGGCCGAATCGATTCGCTTTTGGGAGACGAATCGATTCAGATGGGCCGAATCGATTCGGAAACAGGGAATTTTGGAGATGTTTTTCTAGGAAGAATTTTATCCCGTTTCATTTAAGGTTATCGATTGGGGATTTCTATGGGAGTTAATTGGAGTATGTTTTGGAGACTTTTAGAGAGTTTCCTTATAAGGAATGATTGGAGTCATATTGACTAAATTCGAGGAGTACCGATTATATATTTTTGTTTATTCTATGTGGGGAAGCCCACCTTGACTTGGAGATAATAAATTCAATTCATATGAAAGAATGTGAATAATTTAGAGCTACCGGATCTTATGATCCAAATCCCAAATGGGATAACTTTAAAAAGGTTCATAAAATGAATTGAACCCTATTATGAATGGAAAATAATAAATGTTAATTGATGTGTATACGGATATAAAAATATCCTTATTGATGATTGATTTGGGAGATATCTCACACAATGAGAATTGCTAATTGAGGTGCATTGGGATATAGAAAATCCTAAACTTAAATAGAATTGAAAGACAATTCATACTAGAAGCGACATGAGAGCTTCATGCGAGAATTAGTATAGCATATACTAAGTGGAATAAATGTGTGAGTATTGACGGTTAGTGTATCAAAAGAGAGGGATATACTAAACAATGATGTTAATCAAATTGCGCCTAAGAGCGTATAATGAAAATAAATATGTTGTTGCAGGTACACCTTATATAATGGTATATCTTTATTATGTGGGATGTATGTATACCTTATATGATGGTGTATATACATGTTAAGCATACCACCTCCTTGCTATCATTGGGAAGTTTCGTGCATAGAGGGTGAGAATTCTGACTAGAAAAAGCAGGATGTGGATATTCCCCAGGTTATAGTCGTCCTTTGTGGTCAGCAAATGACACACATATATATATATATATATATATTTATTTATTTATTTATTTTAGGGGTGAGAGGTCGTGGGTATGTGTCGCTCTCACTTGCCGGTTAGGAACTATGACCGCTTCCCGGACGTTGTGTGCGTGAGTAGATCATGAGGTGGGTGTCGTTGAACCCCACCAGGTGGCCCCAGTTTGTTACGTATATGGGAAACTGGAAGATGATAGCATGTGAGCCTGCGCCCTTCGAGTTATAGCTCGGTTGGATGGTTATTATTGCTTGTGTTTGTACTTGGGTATCAAGGGCATAATGGACCTTAACGACCTACATTGCCAGGATTAGTGTATCGGGGGGGTTCCTTGTTTGGATTTCGCTTCGGCGAGACGTCCCACGCACGAACCGCAGTGTAATGTTGGAACTTGGGGATAAGTTTAGTCCTTAATGCTCATAATTATCTATCTATCTATCTATATATATATATCACCTGTCCCGACGATCGACAGTGCCAGGAGTAGTGTAACGGGGTGGGGGGGTGGGGGGGTTCCTTATTGGGATTTCGCTTCGGTGAGACGTCCCACGCATGAAACGCCGTGTACTGTTGAGGGAATAATGAGCCCCGAGGATCGATACGGTCAGGAGTAGTGTAACGGGGGGGGGGGGGGGGGTTCCTTATTTGTATTTCGCTTCGGCGAGACGTCCCACGGACAAAACGCAGCGCCGTGTTGAGAATCAGTCAGGAGGAGTTTAGTCCTTAACTCTTGATGCTAATAACTTGTGACAACCCGAATATAATTATGATAAATTATATTTAAATCATGCTTATCTTATGTGATATGAATAGTGTGTTATTAGTATATCTAATATTAAGTTCTTATGTTTAGTCTAATCCTACTTTCATAAATCATGAAATGTCGAGTTATGTACGAACACAAGATTTGGTTATTTTCGATAGAAATGTTCCTGTTTAAGACTAGTTTTGACCATTGTAACATTACAATTGAATTGAGGTGAAAACTAAATAGTTGTAGACATGTGAGTTAGTGTCATAACACAACAAACAGTGCATCAAATTGATGCTCGAGGAAGAAGTTAGGTCGAAATTATGAGAAGGGGGCAAATCTGTCAATTCCCTTAAGTGGTAAATTGTCTTTTATTAAACCAAATGGTTTAATTTGATTGGTTGGCTTGGGAGGCAGCCTTGGCCGACTTAAAACCCTCCCTCTAACATATTTCTTCATCAAAACAAAGCCTAGGTTTAGTTTCAAGTGTTGTTAGCTTGAGGAAATAGAAAGTTGAGGTTTAGGAAGAAAAAGTGAGGAGAAAAAGTGTAGAAAAATTCGTGGAAATTACGTAAAAAGCCCTGAAGGTAATCCTAATAGAAATTCTTGTTATTTATCTTATATTACTGATTTATATGATATAAATCATCATTAGTTTACGAAAGTTTCATCCCTTTATATATATGTATGGTTAGATGCAAGCTTATGTTAAGTTGAGTGTAGAAACCCTTAAAATTGCTTTGTGTTGAAACTCCTTGTATTCAAATCTTCATATCTCTTTGTGTGATTACTGGAATTGAGAAATTCCAATTGGAAATGAAATTATACTCATATATTCATATAATATCTGAAAATTAGAATTTATCTCCTTGTGGTTAGGCCGTAATGATGATTTCAAGTTGGTACACAGTTGCTGTTTGTATACTTGATTTCGGTATGCCCTGAGTTTGGTCAAGATTTTGAGATAGCAAATGAAGTCCAAATATTATGAAACTTTAATTATGTACTATTCAGTATGTCGAATGAAAGTGTGTTGAAAATCATGGAAAGTTATGTTGTATAAAAATTATGAAAATTCTGGGAATTCGAAGGATCAATAGAGGAGCTTGTAGGGCAGATTTCTTGTGTTGTAGAGAAATGGTCATAACTTGCCCTAGGAAGCTTGAAAAATTACACTGTCACTTGTACTGGATAGTATATTCATATATGTTTTCATATTGATGAGGTTGGACCCCTGTATTTGTACAATTTAGGAATATAGGATGGTTAAATATGTAAGACAATAATTTCAGGCCATACTAGGTACCCCTTGAATGAATGTTTGTATTTCATCCTTACAAAGAGTACTTTGAGTACATGTTTCATGTGTATATACATTGAGAAGTATAATTTCATTTTTACTTGACTTTGGTTATAAATTACTCATAAGGTATTTCCTACGGTTGAATGTCCGTAACTTTATCAACATGTATATCATTGTTTTGCCTTTACCTATGTTTTATTGAATGCGACTTAATTGGAATTATATTGTTGATGTATAGTCATGGAAAGTTACATAATTATGCTTGAATCATATTTGTGATTGAGGTTTAGAACTGATCTAGTTGGATTGACAGGTGTAAGGTGTAATAAACCCAGTTCAGCTCCACCAGAAGGAAACCTGAGTACGTAGTTGTCAACAAAGGTGAGTGTACTCACTGGAATGATGTATTTGTATAATGTTACGAATATGATCATAATGTTATGAATATAAAATTGTTCATTTCGGTTTACCGAAATGAGGGGTTACTCCTCGACCAGGAATGGGGGAGATTTGTCTATTAATGACAATGGGTTACTCCTCGACCAGGAATGAGGGAGAATTGTCTATTTAGACAGGATATGTGAATCATGATTTGGAAAAGTTGGTCATTCATTATGAATGAGACGGATAAGTAAATACATAAGTATATGGACATGATTTATTACATTTAAATTCATGCAGTAGTTTAGTAGTGATGCATTCACTGGGCTATTTTTGCTCATGGTTCCTATGTTCACATTTTTCAGGTAATGCGATGTCACTGCCAAATCTAGGAAGTCGGTCTGGGTTAGCAAGAAATGGAGAAACAAAGATTTTGTTTTAATGTAAATGATGTAATTAAGTTAACTTATCCTTCAAGAAAGTTTTATGGTCATGATTACTCTGATGTTGTAAAAAGGTTTTCAGTTATATGGATTTACAATGATGACTCTGAAATTAAAACTCGTGTTTATGGTTTGGTTAGATTAATTATGGTTTGACTCACTTTGACTTTCAGACTTAATTATAAGTAACTGGGTTGGGGTGTGTCAGCTTTTGGTATCAGAGCCTAGGTTTTAGAGGTTCTGGAGTGAGAAGAGTCTAGATTTGGCTGTGAATGTTAGAAATATATTTTATTTGATACTAACGATTATGTTAGGAAAGATATGTATATCTGCATGTTGTTATATCTTTGATTCATTACAGATATAAAAGACTGGAATGAGGGAATGTGAATGTGGGAATAGATGATGAGGCTTCAAATATTCCAGCAGAAGCGGAGGTTGAGCAACCTGTTCAGATAAATGTGGAACCCGAGCCAGAACAACTGACATATATGAAAAAAATGGCACGTGTTATGACTCTAATGGCAGAGCAGCAAGCTAGATTTATGGCACAGATGGAAGAACAACAGACCAGGAAACTGGAGGCACAAGCCTTGGCTAGGTCTGAGGAGTTGATACACCGGGAAGGAAGAAGTACTTCACATGAGAAATTTATTAAGATGAACCCACCCTCATTTGAAGGAGCAGTTGATCCAGGAGAGGCAGAAGTATGGGTTAAAGAAATTGAACTTATCTTTAGGGTAATGAGGATGCCTAAAAATCAACAGGTAACCTTGGCGGCGTATATGCTGAAAGGAGAAGCTAAGTACTGGTGGGATGCCACGAAACATTTGTTGATTACTCCAGGAGGCGGGAATGTGATCTCATGGGATTCTTTTGTTAAAGCCTTGTATGACAAATATTTTCCCCCAATGTATCAAAAACAAAAGGAGAAGGAATATTTCATGTTGAATCAGGGGAGTATGACAGTTAGAGAATATGAAGCTAAACTTACAGCCTTATCTCGTTTTGCTTCGAGGTTTATACAGAATGAGGAAGATATGTGTAGCCGATTTCTCGATGGACTGGAGTTAGTTATTAAATCAAGGCTATCGGCTTTAGAGACTATTAATTATTCAGCCTTGGTGAATAAAGCCCTGCTGGTAGAAAATGACGTGAATGAAGCAAGAAGGAATCGAGAACGAGGTGTAAAAAGAAGCAGATTCAATCCAAGTTATCAAAAAGGTAGTGATACAGAATATTCAATACTTGGAGGGCAGAAACTTCAGCATGGTAGAGGCATGGGAGGTGTTTTGCAGAGGGGTGAGGCTAGTAGTGGAAGAGGCTCAGGAGTTTCATCACAAGGAGATCCTAATGTTTGTTTCTTTTGTGGGTCATCGGGTCATATAAAGAGAAATTGCCCAAAGTAACTGAATATAGAATGTTTCAACTGTCACCAAAAGGGTCATCTGAGAAATAATTATCCTATGTGGGCAAGAACAGTTTCAGTCAGTAGTGTGGGGCCTCATAAAGGATCTTCTCCAGGCAGTGCCACCAGGGGGAGAGGTACAGAACAAGCAACTGGATCGAGGGCAGGAGGAAGAGTGTTTGCAATGACGCTGCAAGATGCCCATGCTACACCTGAAGTGGTTACAGGTAAACTCTCTATTGCGAACAAAGATTTATATGCACTCATTGATCCTGGATCTACGCATTCATTTGTGGCATTAAATATTGTTTCATATTTGGGTAGACCATGTTCATTTCTCGATTGTGCCTTATATATTTCTACCCCAATGGAAAGTGTGATTCTGGTTGAGCATGTTTATAAAGATTGTATCTTACGAATGGGGGAACGAGATTTCTATGTTGATTTGATACCGTTGGCCATTCGAGATTTTGATATTATATTGGGGATGGATTGGTTATCATCATACCATGCTTCCATTGATTGTTTTCGCAAAGAAGTTACATTTCATTTGCCTGGTGAACCCGAGTTCCAATTTATAGGAGAAAGGAATGTTGTCCCTAATTGTCTTATCTCAGCAATAAAGAGCAAAAAGTTATTGAGTAAGGGTTGTATAGGGTATTTAGCGTATGTGGTTGATGTTAGTAAGGAAGCACTTAAAGTTGAAGATATACCAGTGGTTAGAGAGTTTTCTGATGTCTTCCCAGAAGAATTGCCAGGATTGCCACCCGATAGGGAAGTAGAGTTTTCTATTGAATTAGTTCTAGGTATTGGTCCAATTTCTCTTGCTCCATATAGAATGGCACCAGCGGAGTTGAAAGAATTAAAAGTGCAATTACAAGATCTGATAAGCAGAGGTTTCATTCGTCCTAGTGTTTCACCATGGGGAGCCCCGATGTTATTTGTGAAAAAGAAAGATGGGACAATGCGATTATGTATTGATTATCGACAATTGAATAAGGTGACCATTAGAAACAAGTACCCTCTACCTCGTATCGATGACTTGTTTGACCAATTATAGGGGACCACTATATTTTCGAAGATTGATTTGAGATCGGGTTACCACCAACTGAAAGTGAAGGATTGTGATATTTCCAAAACAGCTTTTCGGACTCGATATGGGCACTATGAGTTTTTGGTGATGCCTTTTGGATTGACTAATGCTCTGGCAGTTTTTATGGATTTGATGAACCGAGTATTCCACCCTTTCATTGATTCATTTGTGATAGTATTCATAGATGATGTGTTGATTTACTCGCGTAGCATGGAGGAACATGAGAAACATTTGAGACTTGTATTGCAGATTTTGAGAGAGAAGAAATTATTTGCTAAATTCAGCAAGTGTGAGCTTTGGTTGAATGAAATTGTGTTTTTGGGGCACGTTGTCTCGAGAAATGGGATATATGTTGATCCAAAGAAGGTGGAAGAAATTGTTGAATGGGAGAGTCCTAAGAATGTGACAGAAATTAGGAGTTTCCTAGGATTGGCAGGTTACTATCGCAGATTCATTAAGGGATTTTTAGCAATAGCATTACCATTGACAAAGTTGACCCATAAAGAAGTGAAGTTTGTGTGGGATGAAGAATGCGAAAGGAGTTTTAAAGAATTAAAGAAGCGGTTAGTTTCAGCCCCTATACTTGCTATTCCATGTGGGAATGAGTCTTTTGTGATCTATACAGATGCTTCATTTCAGGGGTTAGGATGTGTTCTTATGCAAAATGGGAAGGTAATAGCATATGCTTCCAGACAATTAAAGACGCATGAACGAAACTACCCTACATATGATCTGGAGCTAGCAGCCATTGTTTTTGCTTTAAAGTTGTGGAGACATTACTTGTATGGAGAAACTTGTGAGATATTTACAGATCATCAAAGTTTGAAATACTTGTTCACACAGAAAGAACTAAATTTGAGACAGAGGCGTTGGATAGAGCTGATTAAAGACTATGACTGTACCATTCATCATCATCCTGGGAAGGCCAATGTGGTAGCAGATGATTTGAGTCGGAAATCATCAGGGATTCTTGGTTGCATACGGTGTGCACGTGTTGGAAATATTCTTGACTTGGCATTAATGGGGATTGAATTGAAGTTTTCAAAAAGCGGAGGATTATTAGCACATGTCACAGTGAGACCTTTGTTGGCCGAACACATACGAAATTTGCAGACCAGTGATCCATTCCTTGAGAAGAAGAAACAAGATGTCCTGGATGGTAAAGAGAGTGACTTTGTAATTAAGAATGATGAATCATTGTGTTATAAAAATAGGATTTGTGTACCGAATGATCCACCCTTAAAGAGGGATATATTAGAAGAGGCACATAGTTCTATTTACTCTATGCATCCGGGAGTACCAAAATGTACAGAGATTTGAAGGAGTATTACTGGTGGAACAATATGAAGCGTGAGATTGCAGAATTCGTAGCTAAATGTTTAGTATTCCAGCAAGTGAAAGCAGAGCATCAGAAGCCAACATGATTATTGCAGTCTTTGCCTATTCCAGAATGGAAGTGGGAGCATATAACGATGGACTTTGTTATAGGATTACCCCGGTCACCAAAGGGTCATGATTCTATTTGGGTGATTGTAGATCGATTGACGAAGTCAGCCCATTTTCTTCCAGTTAAGACCACCTACACTGTTGACAAGTATGCACGAATGTACGTTGATGAGATTATCCGTTTACATGGGGCACCAGTGTCAATTGTATCAGATAGAGATCCAACGTTCACTTCTAAGTTTTGGCCTCATCTCCAGAATTCCATGGGCACAAGTTTGAAGTTCAGCACTGCGTTTCATCCACAAACTGATGGGCAATCAGAAAGGACAATTCAAATATTAGAAGACATGTTACGGGATTTTGTATTTGACTTCAAAGGTAGTTGGGATGATCATTTGCCATTAATGGAATTTTCATATAATAATAGTTATCAGTCGACTATTGGTATGGCTCCTTATGAAGCTTTGTATGGGAAGAAATGTAGAACGCCTTTGTGTTGGGATGAAGTGGGTGAAAGGAAAATGTTGGGTCCTGAATTAATAGATGTGACAACTGAAAAGATCAAAATTATTCGGGAACGGATAAAGATAGCACAAAGTAGGCAGAAATTTTATGCAGATAAGAGGAAGTATCCATTAGAATTTTAGAAGGGAGATTTTCTATTCCTGCGTATTTCACCATGGAAAGGCGTTATGAGATTTGGCAAAAAGGGGAAACTAAGTCCAAGATACATTGGACCATATGAAGTGTTGGAAAGAATTGGTCCCCAGGCTTATAGATTAGCATTACCTCCAGAATTATCCCGTTTACATGATGTGTTTCATGTATCGATGCTTCGTAAGTATTTGGCGGATCCATCCCATCAGTTGAAAACTCAACCAATGGAACTAAAGGAAGACTTATCGTACATCGAGGAACCGTTGGAAATTATTGATCGTAAGGAGCAGGTATTGAGGAATAAAGTTATTCCCTTAGTTAAGGTTATGTGGATGAGCCATGGAGTTAAAGAAGCAACTTGGGAAACGGAGGATAGCATGAGGAAACAGTATCCCCATTTATTTGGTAAGTGACCTTTATATTAAATTTCGGGGACGAAATTTTCTAAGAGGGGGAAGTTGTGACAACCCGAATATAATTATGATAAATTATATTTAAATCATGCTTATCTTATGTGATATGAATAATGTGTTATTAGTATATCTAATATTAAGTTCTTATGTTTAGTCTAATCCTACTTTCATAAATCATGAAATGTCGAGTTATGTACGAACACAAGATTTGGTTATTTTCGATAGAAATGTTCCTGTTTAAGACTAGTTTTGACCATTGTAACATTACAATTGAATTGAGGGGAAAACTACATAGTTGTAGAAATGTGAGTTAGTGTCGTAACACAACAAACGGTGCATCAAATGGATGCTCTAGGAAGAAGTTAGGTCGAAATTACGAGAAGGGGGAAAATCTGTCAATTCCCTTAAGTGGTAAATTGTCTTTTATTAAACCAAATGGTTTAATTTGATTGGTTGGCTTGGGAGGCAGCCTTGGCCGACTTAAAACCCTCCCTCTAACATATTTATTCATCAAAACAAAGCCTAGGTTCAGTTTCAAGTGATGTTAGCTTGAGGAAATAGAAAGTTGAGGTTTAGGAAGAAAAAGTGAGGAGAAAAAGTGTAGAAAAATTCGTGGAAATTACGTAAAAAGCCCTGAAGGTAATCCTAATAGAAATTCTTGTTATTTATCTTATATTAATGATTTATATGATATAAATCATCATTATTTTACGAAAGTTTCAGCCCTTTATATATATGTATGGTTAGATGCAAGCTTATGTTAAGTTGAGTGTAGAAACCCTTAAAATTGCTTTGTGTTGAAACCCCTTGTATTCAAATCTGCATATCTCTTTGTGTGATTACTGGAATTGAGAAATTACAATTGGAAATGAAATTATACTCATATATTCATATAATATCTGAAAATTAGAATTTATCTCCTTGTGGTTAGGCCGTAATGATGATTTCAAGTTGGTACACAGTTGCTGTTTGTATACTTGATTTCGGTATGCCCTGAGTTTGATCAAGATTTTGAGATAGCAAATGAAGTCCAAATATTATGAAACTTTAATTCTGTACTATTCAGTATGTCTACTGAAAGTGTGTTGAAAATCATGGAAATTTATGTTGTATAAAAATTATGAAAATTCTGGGAATTCGAAGGATCAATAGAGGAGCTTGTAGGGAAGATTTCTTGTGTTGTAGAGAAATGGTCATAACTTGCCCTAGGAAGCTTGAAAAATTACACCGTCACTTGTACTGGATAGTATATTCATATATGTTTTCATATTGATGAGGTTGGACCCCTGTATTTGTACAATTTAGGAATATAGGATGGTTAAGTATGTAAGACAATAATTTCAGGCCATACTAGGTACCCCTTGAATGAATGTTTGTATTTCATCCTTACAAAGAGTACTTTGAGTACATGTTTCATGTGTATATACATTGAGAAGTATAATTTCATTTTTACTTGACTTTGGTTATAAATTACTCATAAGGTATTTCCTACGGTTGAATGTCCGTAACTTTATCAACATGTATATCATTGTTTTGCCTTTACCTATGTTTTATTGAATGTGACTTAATTGGAATTATATTGTTGATGTATAGTCATGGAAAGTTACATAATTATTCTTGAATAATATTTGTGATTGAGGTTCAGAACTGATCTAGTTGGATTGACAAGTGTATGGTCTAATCAACCCAGTTCAGCTCCACCAGAAGGAAACCTGAATACGTAGTTGTCAACAAAGGTGAGTGTACTCACTAGAATAATGTATTTGTATACTGTTACGAATATGATCATAAGGTTATGAATATAAAATTGTTCATTTCGGTTTACCGAAATGAGGGGTTACTCCTCGACCAGGAATGGGGGAGATTTGTCTATTAATGACAAGGGGTTACTCCTCGACCAGGAATGGGGGAGAATTGTCTATTTAGACAGGATATGAGAATCATGATTTGGAAAAGTTGGTCATTCATTACGAATGAGATGGATAAGTAAATACATAAGTATATGGACATGATTTATTGCATTTAAATTCATGCAGTAGTTTAGTAGTGATGCATTCACTGGGCTATTTTTGCTGATGGTTCCTATGTTCACATTTTTCAGGTAATGCGATGTCACTGCCAAATCTAGGAAGTCGATCTGGGTTAGCAAGAAACGGGAGAAACAAAGATTTTGTTTTAATGTAAATGATGTAATTAAGTTAACTTATCCTTCAAGAAAGTTTAATGGTCATGATTACTCTGATGTTGTAAAAAGGTTTTCAGTTATATGGATTTACAATGATGACTCTGAAATTAAATCTCGTGTTTATGGTTTGGTTAGATTAATTATGGTTTGACTCACTTTGACTTTCAGACTTAATTATAAGTAACTGGGTTGGGGTGTGTCATAACTCATATAATAATTATATATATGGTTTAATGCCTTATAAGGGCATCTCTAGAATATAAATTCTAGTAAATGTGATTGTTGATGTATTGTGATGATGTGGACATGATTGGATCGTGTAACTTTATATGTTCAACAAATGAACATTATAAAGATAACTATAATGATTATATTAAAGTTAATATTTATAACTTTTAATTATTGAAACAAATGTATTGGGAGATAGGTTAGATGATTTTACTTAAATACTTCTTTTGGGTTTAAGTTAGAATCCTCTTACCTAAATTAGAATCGAACATCCATTTGGAGATCACGTGCATACGCTTAGTGCGCGCTTTAGATGAGAGGTGAGTTGAATTATTATGGAGAGTTCGATTCCAACTAAATCATGTAATAATGCATTTATAATTATTATGCATTTTAATACACTTGCTATAAAATGTTTTTCAAACTCGGGCTCTGACCCGTTTATATTTTCTCCTCCATGTATATATATATTGTATTACTTCAGGTGTTCCTCCGCAAGGACGTCTTTGATGTTCCTCCATTCAGGATTCGTGGAGCTGTGGCAGTAGCGGACTGTTGCGGCACTTTTCTTTAGTCGAGTCCTATCCTTTTATATCTAGATCAGGATTCAGTTGTATTGAGTTAGTATTCAAGTGTTGTAGATTAACACTTTCATATTTCATTTCTTAGTATTGTATTGTCTGTGACCCGATAGAATATTCGGTTATTTTATTGCTTCTTTGTATTTCACTCTTGTATATTAATAGAGTTTGCACATTTCACTCATAATAGTTAGATGTATATTGTTGGTTGTGATTGCACTATTGGTTTTGTTGTTGTTGTTAAATAAAAAGTTTTAAATTTTTGATAATTCGCTTTTTATGATTATGGGTAGTTAGCCTTATATTATAGTGATGTATGTTGATGTTGAGACTGTACCATCTGAGATACCTGATTTATGTAGTATAGGGCTGGCCACCCGTTATTATTTAGAGCGGGTTGTCACAGATGGTATCAGAGCATCAGGTTCTAGTGTCTTTAGGATCTGTGTGCGTTACTACGATCTTCCGTAAGCGTTCTTGATGTAGAGACTTATTATTAGGACGATTACATTCATACATCCATATCTTTCTGTAATTAGAAAATATTTGAAAGGCGTTCTGATACAATTGTTCTTATTTCAGATCCCACCGAAGGGAGGTTGTTCAGTCAGGGCAAACAAAAGGCAACCCCAAATGCCTCAAAGGAACATGACTATGGATGATGTTACCAATATTGTGGCACAAGCGGTCGCTGCTGCCGTTTTTACGATGGCTTAGCAATCTGCCGCTCAAGTAGCCCCACCCCATTTAGGATTGTCTTTATAGGAGAGAGTGAAGGAAGATTTTAGTAAGGGGCATCCTCCCGAGTTTGCAGGGGGAGTTGATGTAATGGCTGCAAGTAAATGGAAGAATAGTATGCAGAGGCATCTTCGTATGGTTGAGTGTAGTGAGGTTCAGAAACAATTTGTAGTCACCTTTAAGTTATCGGGCGCAGCTCTCCATTGGTGGGAGTCTGTTACAACATCTGAACAGAGAGATACTTTACCTATAGCAACATTTTGGTAGCTTTTTTGATCGAAGGTATTTTTCTTCCCCTACTCAGGATATGGGGATTTTTAAAGGAAATAGGACGGTGGCAGAATATGAAGAAGATTTTTCTCTATGGGCGAGATTAGTACCTAATGAGGTAAATACGGAAGAGAAACGTATATCGAAGTTTGTTCGAGGTTTAGATTGGAAAATTTAACAACATTTTCTAGAGAGTCATAGGTTAGTGATTTTCGTTGAGGTAGTGAATGCGGCACTATCAAAGTGTCATGAATATCATTTTCGTTCGTAAGAGATTAAGAACTTTGGAGATTCGAGTTCATCAAGTAAGTTTGGCAAAGAGAGTGCCAGTAATGCGAGTGGGCAGAAAGGATTTGTGGGTAAGTGTTTCTTTTGTAAAGAAATAGGTCATAAAAAGATAAATTGTCCTAAAAGAGGTAAAGGACGGCAATTTGATGAAATTTTGGAAGTGCAACCCCTACAGCAGATTCGAGGTCGCATTAGACTAGGGGAATTTGTTTGGGAGCCCATTGATGAGAATGGGCAATCGAACTAGAGATAGGTAATGTAAAGTTAATTTTCCTTTATAAATAGGATAATTACTAAAATGAGTTTTGGGAATATCATATGGGAGATAATTGTGAAAGGGTAGTACTATAGCCCTATTATGTATGTAATGGCCCTAAAGGGAAATATTGAGCAAGATAGGCTCTTATTCTATTATTTTGTAAAAGGATAGATGATTTTGCAAGGTGCTGAAAAGAGCTTAAAACCTTATGGTAAATGTAAGTATGGTAAGGGTGATAAGTAGTAATGATAAAAGCTACTTCTTTTTATATAGTCATGATAGACTATTATAATTGTTGAATTCCAGATATGGATGTGCCTTATAAAAAGGCTATATATATTGAAATGATGTGAGATGTTGTTTATGTTTGAAGTTGAGATTGTGGTTGGATGGGACGCAGGTAAAATTTTAGCTCATGATTATGATAATATTTGTGAGATACATATTGTTATATACATGATGATTTAAAAGACCTTGTGATGGATATAAGGCATTTTATATTATATTATATATATAAACCGTTTTCAAAATAAACTATTTTCAAAATAAAACTTTTATCGGCCTTCGGGCCCTTTCAAAATGATTTTCATAAAAATTTAACTTTTCAAACTCCAGTCCGGATTTAACAAACTCTCAATCCCTGATGTCGCCACATAGTAGTGTATTAGGAGGGTTCCTTGTTTGGATTTTGCTTTTGCGAGACGTCCCCCGCACGAAAGTGGCGATTGTCAAGAATTGAGAGGAGTTATTTCTTTGGACCATTCCAATTTTACACTAATTAAAATTTTAGTACTATCTATATTTATGGGAATGTGGAATTTTGGAGGCAAATAAAGCCTCATTATGATTGCTGTGAGCATAAAGCTCAATTATAATGGGTGTATGGGCGCCCTTGTTGTGGAAATTGGTTCTATTTAACTCATAATTAACTTAATAATAAAATACATTCGTCGTGGGAAGTAAGAAGTTTGGTGATAGGATTAGTGAGTATGGGTATATTAGAAGTAGTTGGACTTTGGAGAATTAGGCTTAGCTAAATTTAGAGGATGAAATTTTTGTAAGTGGGGAAGATTGTAATACCCCAAGACTTTTGGAATAGTAATTAATTTATTTTGGGAGAAATAAATAATATTTTATTGGAGAAATAATTAAGTTGGCAATTAAAGTAAAAATTTGTTGTTAGAAAGTGTGTCGAATGGAAATTCTGAGGGTACCATCGTTTCCGGAAGGGTCAAGAAAGTCAAAATGATTGTACTTGGGGTCTATTTGGGTTTCGAAATAAATTAGGACCGTTTGACTCGAATTAAAGTTACCGAGTCATTTAAAGTGTGTATTATCATTTAAAGATGTGTATTTTGGGATTTAGGCATATTTAGCCTACGGGAGAAACAATTCTCCAAAGAGAGAAATAGAAAGAAAGAGAAGAAGAAAGAAGAAGAAAAGGAAGGAGAAAAAGAGGGAGAAAGAGGATTTTCGGGCAAATACGCGATCTTAAGCGGGATTCAGACCCTACGAACCCGAGGCAAGTGATTAAACTTGCTAAATAATTGTTGTGCACTAATTATTGCATGATTTGTGGATTGAATTTTGGGTTTTAGGTTTAAATTTTTGAAACCTAACTTTTGGGAAAAACCTTAGATTTGTAGTGTTTTTAATGGATTTAAGGGTAGAAATTAGTTTATATGTGTTCTTAGATAAATATTAAAGTTATATTTGTGATTGGGATGGACCAAAATGGTTGGAAGATGAGAAAAATGATTTTTAGGAAAATTGGGTTTTGTGTAAAAGAAGCCATTTCGTAGCTTGCTGCACTTTCCGAATCGATTCGCCTCTACCGAATCGATTCGGTCTATTGCAGATTGCCCAGGTCTTTAGGGCTGAATCGATTCGGTCTGTTGCAGATTGCCCAGGTCCTTGCGAATCGATTCGATATGTAGCAGACTCCCAGGTCCTTTGGACCGAATCGATTCGGATGGGCTCAATCGATTCGCTTTTGGGAGACCAATCGATTCGGATGGGCCGAATCAATTCGAAAACAGGGGATTTTGGAGATGTTTTTCTAGGAAGAATTTTATCCCATTTCATTTAAGGTTATCGATTAGGGATTTGTATGGGAGTTAATTGGAGTATGTTTTGGAGACTTTTAGAGAGTTTCCTTATAAGGAATGATTGGAGTCATATTGACTAAATTCGAGGAATACCGATTAGATATTTTGGTTTATTCTAAGTGGTGAAGCCCACCTTGACTTGGAGATAATAAATTCAATTCATATGAAAGAATGTGAATAATTTAGAGATACCGGATCTTAGGATCCAAATCCCAAATGGGATAACTTTAAAAAGGTTCATAAAATGAATTGAACCCTATTATGAATGGAAAATAATAAATGTTAATTGATGTGTATACGGATATAAAAATATACTTATTGATGATTGATTTGGGAGATATCTCACACAATGAGAAATGCTAATTGAGGTGCATTAGGATATAGAAAATACTTAACTTAAATAGAATTGAAAGACAATTCATACTAGAAGCGACATGAGAGCTTCACGCGAGAATTAGTATAGCATATACTAAGTGGGGTAAATGTGTGAGTATTGACGGTTAGTGTATCAAAAGATAGGTATATACTAAACAATGATGTTAATCAAATTGCGCCTAAGAGCGTATAATGAAAATAAATATGTTGTTACAGGTACACCTTATATAATGGTATATCTTTATTATGTGGGATGCATGTATACCTTATATGATGGTGTATATACATGTTAAGCATACCCCCTCCTTGCTATCATTGGGAAGTTTAGTGCGTAGAGGGTGAGCATTCTGACTAGAAAAGCAGGATGTGGATATTCCCCAGGTTATAGTTGTCCTTTGTGGTCAGCAAATGACATATATATATATTTATTTATTTTGGGGGTGAGAGGTCGTGGGTATGTATCGCTCTCACTTGCCAGTTAGGAATTATGACCGCTTCCCGGACGTTGTGTGCGTGAGTAGATCACGAGGTGGGTGTCGTTGAACCCCACCAGGTGGCCCCAGTTTGTTACGTATATGGGCAACTGGAAGATGATAGCATGTGAGCCTGCGTCCTTCGAGTTATAGCTCGGTTGGATGGTTATTATTGCTTGTGTTTGTACTTGGGTACCAAGGGCATAATGGACCTTAACGACCTACATTGCTAGGATTAGTGTATCGGGGGGGGGGGGTTCTTTGTTTGGATTTCGCTTCGGCGAGACGTCCCACGCACGAACCGCCGTGTAATGTTGGAACTTGGGGATAAGTTTAGTCCTTAATGCTCATAATTATCTATATATATATATATCACCTGTCCCGACGATCGACAGTGCCAGGAGTAGTGTAACGGGGGGGTTCCTTATTGGGATTTCGCTTCGGTGAGACGTCCCACGCATGAAACGCCATGTACTGTTGAGAATTGGGAATATTAATTAATTAAAATTGGATAATAATCATTTGGGTTACATGCATCTTGCATTGAGGGCATAATGAGCCCCGAGGATCGATACGGTCAGGAGTAGTGTAACGGGGGGGTTCCTTATTTGGATTTCGCTTCGGCGAGACGTCCCACGCACGAAACGCAGCGCCATGTTGAGAATCGGGAGGAGTTTAGTCCTTAACTCTTGATGCTAATAACTCATATAATAATTATATATATGGTTTCATGCCTTATAAGGGCATCTCTAGAATATAAATTCTAGCAAATGAGATTGTTGATGTATTGTGATGATGTGGACATGATTGGATCATGTAACTTTATATTTTCAACAAATGAACATTATAAAGATAACTATAACGATTATATTAAAGTTAATATTTATAACTTTTAATTATGGAAACAAATGTATTGGGAGATAGGTTAGATGATTTTACTTAAATACTTCTTTTGGGTTTAAGTTAGAATCCTCTTACCTAAATTAGAATCCAACATCCATTTGGAGATCACGTGCATACGCTTAGTGCGCGCTTTAGATGAGAGGTGAGTTGAATTATTATGGAGAGTTCGATTCCAACTAAATCATGTAATAATGAATTTATAATTATTATGCATTTTAATAAACTTGCTATAAAATATTTTTCAAACTCGGGCTCTGACCCGTTTATATTTTCTCCTCCATGTATATATATTGTATTACTTCAGGTGTTCCTCCGCAAGGACGCCTTTGATGTTCCTCCATTCAGGATTCGTGGAGCTGTGGCAGTAGCGGACTGTTGCGGCACTTTGCTTTAGTCGATTCCTATCTTTGTATATCTAGATCAGGATTCAGTTGTATTGAGTTAGTATTCAAGTGTTTTAGATTAACACTTTCATATTTCATTTCTCAGATTTGTATTGTCTGTGACCCGACAGCATATTCGGGTATTTTATTAGTTCTTTGTATTGCACTCTTGTATATTAATAGAGTTTGCACATTTCACTCATCATATTTAGATGTATATTGTTGGTTGTGATTGCACTATTGGTTTTGTTATTGTTGTTAAATAAAAAGTTTTAAATTTTTGACAATTCGCTTTTTATGATTATGGGTAGTTAGACTTATATTATAGTGTTGTATGTTGATGTTGAGACTGTACCATCTGAGATACCTGATTTATGTAGTATAGGGATGGCCACCCGTTATTATTTAGAGCAGGTTGTCACATCTTTCTTATGTGGAAATACTCCTTCATTCTTTGCTACAATATAAGGATTCAAGGTGCTTTGTTTGAAGGATGGGACAGGCCCATCCCTTATTTTTTAAAGTGTCTGTGGAGATTACATACTTAGATGCAAAGCAAGAAGAAATTCTTTACGTATGGAATACTTTCCATAAGTATGTCACCTATAAATTTCCATGAGATTGCACAGTTTGGAAGGGATGATATTCCTTCTTTGTTTTGTTCTTCCCTCATTTATGAATTTCGTCTTCTTTTTCAATTACTGGAATAAATCCTTGCTTCAAATTCTCAAGTATGGTTTTCTTTTTTATTAAACCAATTTCACATTAATTTATGCTTAAGAGTGGTATGATTGTGCGATTGACCAATTCTATTTAATTCTGACCTAATAATAATTTCCAGCCAATTCGAACTTAGGACCAAATATGGTACATTAATTTAAGACTTTCAAAACCTTAAAACTTGTTAAATTCAAGGTTTATTTACATATATGTCTTTTTATTGGCAGTGGGCCCGCCAAATATCATAGCATGTGTAGAAGTATTGAAATGGTGACTTTTAGTTACCAAATAATAAAATTAAATATGGGAAACTTTTGTGATTTCATTTCAACCAACACGCTTGCCCTATGCTTGGATTGTCACCATCTCATCCTTGGGAAATTTTGGGTTATTATTGTATTAAAAACCAATCATGTGAAATGTTTGGGATTATGTAGTCAGCAAAGTGCTTCATGTTTATTTTTGTATCCCAAATTATGTTAATAAACTATTTAAGCCTATTTCTCTTCCCACTATCTTTTTTGTCTTTCACTTTTATCTCTAGCTAACCCTCAAACTTCAAATACACTCCTTATTTTCTTCCAAACCGTCCAATAATAATGTTGTCTACTTCATCAATGGTTAATGAATTTATACTATTTGAAGAAACTGTTAATTGGATTTCAACTCATGATGGTATTATTATTGGGGATATCATTTGCCTCGTCAAATCTTCTAATGAGATTGAACTCACCACTGTTGTCCCTTTCTTTCTAAAAGAACTCCCATTATAGGTATCTCCTTACTATCCAAGATTTGGGGAGCAAAAGTTTCTTTTTCAATAGTTAGATAATCTTTAATTGTCTTCTTCCTTAAGGTTTAGATTTTGGCCCAAAAAGTTGGATCAAAACAAGTCGAGTAAGGAAGCTTAGATCAAATGGGTTGCGAGAATATTGGCTCTCAAAGCCAATTATTTAGAGAAATCTTTTTTTTTATGTTGTTAAACTTTGTCGTGAAGGCATAAATTTTGATCAATTTGCCATTTCCAGTGACATTTGTTATTAGAACTCTTATTTTAATTGCTTCAAATTCAATTTTGGGATTAAAAGTCTCACTTTATTAGTTATATGCCAACCGACTGGATTTAAGGTAACAGGGTTGAAATTTATCGATTTATGTCAAAATTTAACCTCCCATGTTCACCTTCAAAAGCCAATTCAATGTTGGTCTACTCCACATTCATGAACACTCACATGTAGATCATTCCCCAAGTCATCCACAAAGAATATTTTGGTTTACACTTGTTTTGTCTATCAAGGCATGTGTTTTGTGTCAAAGTAATGGTTATGCCTGGTAATTGTTTTCTACCCCAACCCCAAACTAAATGATGGTAAAGAGGTTGCTCTAGCCCATCCTATTTTATGATCTCTTTACAAATCTTGCTCTAAGATTGTTGAGGACCCACTTAATGCTCATCATGATGGGCTATATGGGTTCTGCAAATGTGTCTTCATGCCTATTTTCCAGAGATTGGCCATATTCGAATTGAATCTAAGAATAACCATTTTCATACTTATTATTGGTCTAAACCCTCATGCACGATCTTCAAAGAGATCATTATTATATTTAGGAGTTTACCAATTAACATGACAATTTCTTTTTTACAACCTCTGCTAAAACCCCTCAGTTCACCACGTTAGTTGGTTCCTATTTTTTTGAAACATCATATTGTAGAGCAGGTTGATCTTTGTTGGGGAATTTTCCTAATACTTTGAAACTTATACTATGGAATCTCACCCTCTTCGTATCCTACCTCCAAATCTTATACAGATATATAAATACCTTCCCAATTCGTAGGGAAATTTGTGCTTCATTAATACATTCTTGTCCCAATGAGAAGCTAAGACAATCTCGATTTACTTCTTAGGATTTTACAAGTTTCGATGGAAAGCATTTTGAATTGAATATATGAATACCATAGGATTCCAAGCACTTTTTGCATGTTTGGATAGTTTTTCATGTTGGCATGAGCCCTTTTTTTGGATTACTAGAATAAGTACATCAAAATCTTTTTAAAACTTTTCTCCACCAAAGAAAAAATCTTTTAAGCCTTTATCTTCAGGTAGGACTTTGATTATCTCTTAAAGTTTTTGTATTGATTAAGTTGTCTTAGCTCAACTTTTTAAAATCTTGCTAAGGATCCTCTTACTAAGGATTATCAATCTTCTAAGAAGAGGAAATCCTCTTCTAAAGTAAAAGAAGCTTTGGAAGAGGAAAGTTTTAGGGAATCTAGAGAGGAGGAAGAAGAAGAGAATAATCTTTTTCTATCAATTAAGAAAGCAAAATCCACTTCTGGAAATCTAGCTAATAACTTTTCGAGTATGAATGAGCCTCATATTGCTTCTATGTTTGTTATCCTAAGATGAAAATGGATGAAAATAGTGAAACGAGTGATATTTCTTCAGCACTGTTGGTAGGTAAGCCAATCTTTTACTCCTATAATGCTCTAAAAGTCCTTTGGTGTTGGTCTCACCACTGATCTTGAGTTTGAATTGACTTTTCATTCATTTTAGGACTTGTTGATGACTCAGTTGAGGAAGGGGAGATAGTACATCCCAAAGATCCTATTACACCACCACCACCACCATCCATAATTAATGAGATTGTGATTGTGCTAATTTACTTGTCTTCTTCACCACTCAAGCCTTTTTTGAATCTACTCATGGATTAACAAACATATTCAAAGGTATTAAATACTTCCATGCCCCTTCTTTTGACTCAATGTGAGTTCATTGAAATCTCAAACCCAGAGGATATGGAGCCTTTGAATAATCTCTAATTAATAGCTATCAATTTAATTTATACTATTGAGTCCTATTTTTACAAAAATGTTATTATCTACAATATTTTTCCATTGAATGAGGCACCCCTATAGTAGAGAAGGATCCCACAATTAAGATGATTCCGATCTTGATGAGTCCAAATGATTTTTTTTCTTTTATGGAAAATTGGAGAAAATCATGGCTAAGGCTCCAATTTATACTTTGGAGATTATGGATAGCATTGTGGAACAATAATCGAAAGTCTCATCCAAGACCAACCTACTCAACCTTATTTGCAGTTGGAAACATCATAAGGCATAGGTTTTCATAGAAGCTTTGTTAGGATATCATTTGAGGGTCTAACTGACTTCACTTTTGCTAGTGGGCTTAGGAGAGCCCACTCTTATGTTTCTCATATTGAAGCCATAGGTTTTCTTCCATACCACCTCTCAACTTTGGCTCAAGCAGAGGATGGAGAAGACATTTTATTTATAGACAAAGCCCATTTTTGAACCAAAAAGGTGAAGCTACAAATTTTTTGTAAGACTTGAGAGCTATTCAAAATTAAAATGAATCCCTACTTTTAGAGAAAGAATAATTGAAGAGACAGCTAACCAGGGTAAATGATGAATTGAATGTGGCCCTCACGGAAGAGGCAGACTGTCAAAAAATAATTGGCTAAATAGTTGGTGAAATTCAAGTCTCAAGCAATGAATCTTCTCAATTATAAGCAACAGAAACTCAATTCAAATCTTAAAGACTTGCTTATGGGAACCTCTAGACCACTTTCAGGTCTCTTATATGTTAAGACTTGCCAATATCTTAATGAATTATGTAGTTACATATGTCTTCATAGGTTCCAAATAGTTAAATAATATGGCTTTAAGAGACTGGCATTTGTCTTTCTCATGTGGACATAGACATTGATACTTCTTAAATGGAATTATTCTCCTTTAAATGCTCTATGGATTTGGAATGTCCCTTCCTATTTCGGGGATATTTTTCCATAAGCAGGGCCCTTTTAACCTATAGGAAGGATAGTTTTTCGAACTAAATTCCCTTCTTTAAAGGTTCTTTGTTTCGCTTTTTTATTATAGCTATTGACTATTTTTTTCTTTTGTATTAAGATGTTGTTCAAGTCTCTCACCCTGTTATCATCTATGTTTTCTAATTCCATGTGCATATCTTAATCATAACCTTCGGCGTTTAGATAATTTTGGGCTACAAATCTTAGTGAATTAAGCATAATATCTACTACCAACACAACATCATGCCCATAAGTTAAGTCATCTGGATTTATTCTAATACTTGACATTTTATAAGTCATATAACACCACATACCACTGACAAAAATTGTGCCAATCTCTTGGACTTCTCTTAATAACTTTGCCACAGCTGTCTTTAATTACTTTTTTGGGGGCCTCATCTTGGACCTTTGATTTAGTATAGTATGATGATGACTTTGTTAGGGTTATGCCTAACCTTGAAGTGAATTCCATCACCAGTTCTAATTCGAAGATAGTTGCATTATCTGAGGTTATCGTTTATGGGATCCCAAACCTGTATACAAGATCTTTTAAGAAATTTACTAATTCATTTTAGGATACTGACTTCAGAGCTTTATCTTCTACCCACTTATTGAAGTAATCAGTTAAAACCAAAACAAATTTGTTTAGCTTCAAATATGGCGGAATAAATTTTATCAATTAACCATCCCCTAACTGGCCAAGGCTTAACCACATATTGCAAGTCAAATGCAGGCATATGTTTTAAAGGAGCTTGTTATTGACACTTTTGGCATCTTTTTGAAAATTCAATACAATCCTTTAAAATAAATGGCTAATAAAATCCATGCCTCCTTAACAACTATACATCTTTGGACCAGCTTGATCAGGTTCACAAATGCCCTCATGGACTTGTGTTATTGCAATTAAGCCTTCATTTTAACTTAGGAACTGTAGGATTATTCCATCGGCATTTCTTTTAAATAATTTATTAGCCTACATAATATAATTGGTTGTTCTCAACCCGATAGGCCTTTAATATATAGATTATTTAAATATTCCATTATTGGTTTTCTCCAATCTTCTTGGCATTAATATTTACAATTTCCATCATTGGCCATCTATTAAGAAGAAGAGGTAGGAAACCATCGATAAAACTAATTTTTAGTTTGGAATAAAAGTCATTGTTAATTTTAAAACCTGATGCTTTTTGAGCCATTTCATTTTCTTTTTCATTCAAAATCTCGAAATATAATTTAAATTGATGTCAATAAATTTATATAGAAAATTGAGTGTCACTTGGTTATATAGAGTTAAACCCTCATGGAATCACATGTATTCACTAGTAAGATGTCTTATAACTAGTTGGGAATCACCAAATACTTCTGTAACTGAATCATTAGAGCTTCGAATAATTTCTAGGATGTTATCACAACCTCATATCCTTCTTTATTATTAAATCATCCATTTTCTTCCAATATGTAACCATATTTTGTTTTAATGTGTTTAGGGGAATCAATGACTACCCCTATACCTTGTATAATTTTACTCTTCGAACCATTAAACCATAGTTTGCAAGAACATAGAGACACATACCCTATCTCGTATTCGCGTTATATTTCATCTTCACGTGGATGATTTGTTAGGAAAACAACCAAAGTTTAGCCTTTTATTGCCTATTGAAGAACATAATGTAGGCATAATTCGGATAACGCTAATACCCATTTGCCAATCCTATTTCTTAACATGGGCCTTTTTAGCATTTATTTAATCAAATCAAACTTTAAAATGACAAAAACTTCTTTAGGTAGCAAATAGTACATTAATTTCATAGCAGCATTGTACAAGGTTAAACATAGTTTTTCCATTAGAAACTACATACATTCACGGTCATCTAAAAACCTACAAAGGTAGTAAGCATCTTGTTCTTTGTGATATTTGTAGTCTTGAGGAAATAACACTCTAATGTAACAACCCGCGTAATTTTTGGGCTATTTTAATTAATTTTGAAAAATGGAGGAAAATAAAGTTTTTGATAAAATTATTTTTATTGCTCAAATATGTTGAATATTATTTTTAAAGGTGAGAATTTCAAACGGTTTTGAAAACGGAGTTAAAACATATTTTAAAATGATTTTAAAATGTTTATAACTCTTGCAGTTGTTTTGACTTCCAACTCTTCATTTCTTTGCTTTATTTAAAGGAGTCTTTTGGATTCCAACTTTTCATTTCTTTGCATTATAAAAGGAAGTCATGGGCAACCCTTTTAACATACTTTTGGCACAAATTTTGGCAGCAAATATATTTTATATTCCTCTTCTTTTTATATACACATTGGCCCTTGAGATTTGTGAGTTCCAACCTTAGATTAGAGGTGTTCTTGGGGTTATTTTGTTGGAAGTTCTTGGAGGAGATTTTTTAGATCTTTTGTGTTGATCATGAGGATGTCATCGTTGGTTTCTCATCATGGTTTGAGGTATGGGGTTTTACACAATATGCTCCTTAAATCTCGCGAGTGTCATTCTCTTTGAATTCTTATTAATTGAACTCATATTTGAATTGATAAATTCATTGAAATCTGGAAAATAATTGTTGAAATTATTCTGATTCATGTGGTATCATTATATTGTTGCTGAGCACGTTGTCATGAGATTTTAATATGGCATGGATGTTGGGCACCTGCCAAAATTCCTGCTTCCAAGGGCTATGTCTTGATAAAGCATATGCGGATGGGGTGAGGCCTGGTGACCCATTGATGTGTTGTTGAGAAATTATATTGATAAATACTTTGATATTTGCATTTTGATTTGAATATTCATACTCGTGTTGTTACGTTTTCTTCATCGCTAACATA
The DNA here is from genome assembly GCA_949130495.1 of Sambucus nigra. NCBI lineage: Eukaryota > Viridiplantae > Streptophyta > Magnoliopsida > Dipsacales > Adoxaceae > Sambucus > Sambucus nigra. Next base: position 316,224,976 of record OX422208.1, on the reverse strand, counting down.
TATTTGTTGAGCATCTTTCTTGTCGTATTGTGTACTTCCCCATATTCTCTTTTAGTGACAGGTTAATGTGGATTTGAGCGCTATGGACTAATTGGGATGATTTTAGCGAGGATTTTTTGGTAAAGATTTGTATTAATTTTGATGTATAGATCTTTGGAGATTTGTATTTATTTTTCGAGTTAGATGTTGTATTTATTCGAGAGACTTGTTTTATTTGAAGAATTGAGATTAGTGGATTTATATTATTGTGGGTTTATTTAGCTGATCTATACCTTGTTACTTGTTACTTGTTACTTGTGGATTTGGATTTATTTTATCGCATTAACGCTCCGTTCGCTCTCCCCGGGCGGGCGAGGTGTTACAAATAGTATCAGAGCTTAGGTATACGGCAACCCTCAGGGCTTGGGTTTTGGGTTCATTGCGTCGTTAGCAATTTTTGGAGATAGAAAAGTTTAGGTGATATTCGTGTTAGGCATCTAGATTAGATGTGAGGAATTATTTTTGGAGATTGTTAGCCTGAGTTTTTGAGAGTTAGGCATTCGGCGAATTTCGAGGGTGAAATTCCATTGTTAGTGGGGAAGTGTAACAACCCGCGTAATTTTTGGGCTATTTTAATTAATTTTGGAAAATGGAGGAAAATAAAGTTTTTGATAAAATTATTTTTATTGCTCAAATATGTTGAATATTATTTTTAAAGGTGAGAATTTCAAACGGTTTTGAAAACGGAGTTAAAACAGATTTTAAAATGATTTTTAAATGTTTATAACTCTTGGAGTTGTTTTGACTTCCAACTCTTCATTTCTTTGCCTTATTTAAAGGAGTCTTTTGGATTCCAACTTTTCATTTCTTTGCATTATAAAAGGAAGTCGTGGGAAACCCTTTTAACATACTTTTGGCACAAATTTTGGCAGCAAATATGTTTTATATTCCTCTTCTTTTTATATACACATTGTCCCTTGAGATTTGTGAGTTCCAACCTTAGATTATAGGTGTTCTTGGGGTTATTTTGTTGGATGTTCTTGGAGGAGATTTTTTAGATCTTTTGTGTTGATCTTGAGGATGTGATCGTTGGTTTCTCATCATGGTTTGAGGTATGGGGTTTTACACAATATGCTCCTTAAATCTCGCGAGTGTCATTCTCTTTGAATTCTTATTAATTGAACTCATATTTGAATTGATAAATTCATTGAAATCTGGAAAATAATTGTTGAGATTATTTTGATTCATGTGGTATCATTATATTGTTGTTGAGCACGTTGTCATGAGATTTTAATATGGCACGGATGTTGGGCACCCGCCAAAATTCCTGCTTCCAAGGGCTATGTCTTGATAAAGCATATGCGGATGGGGTGAGGCCTGGTGACCCATTGATGTGTTGTTGAGAAATTATATTGATAAACGCTTTGAGATTTGCATTTTGATTTGAATATTCATACTCGTGTTGTTGCGTTTAATTCATCGCTAACATATATTTGTTGAGCATCTTTCTTGTCGTGTTGTGTACTTCCCCATATTCTCTTTTAGTGACAAGTTAGCGTGGATTTGAGCGCTATGGACTAATTGGGATCATTTTAGCGAGGATTGTTTGAGAAAGATTTGTATTAGTTAGATGTATAGAGCTTTGGAGATTTGTATTTATTCGGGAAACTCGTTGTATTTGAAGAGATTGAGATTAGCGGATTTATATTAATGTGGGTTTATTTAGATGCTCTATACCTTGTTACTTGTGGATTTGGATTTATTTTATCGCATTAACGCTTCGTTCGCTCTCCCCGGGCGGGCAGGGTGTTACAAATGGTATCAGAGCTTAGGTATACGGAAACCCTCGGGGCTTGGGTTTTGGGTTCATTGCGTGGTTAGCAATTTTTGGAGATAGAAAAGTTTAGGTGATATTCGTGTTAGGCATCTAGATTAGATGTGAGGAATTATTTTTGGAGATTGTTAGCCTGATTTTTTGAGAGTTAGGCATTCGGCTAATTTCGAGGGCGAAATTCCATTGTTAGTGGGGAAGTGTAACAACCCGCGTAATTTTTGGGCTATTTTAATCAATTTTGGAAAATGGAGGAAAACAAAGTTTTTGATAAAATTATTTTTATTGCTCAAATATGTTGAATATTATTTTTAAAGGTGAGAATTTCAAACGGCTTTGAAAACGGAGTTACAACAGATTTTGAAATGATTTTGAAATGTTTATAACTCTTGGAGTTGTTTTGACTTCCAACTCTTCATTTCTTTGCCTTATTTAAAGGAGTCTTTTGGATTCCAATTTTTCATTTCTTTGCATTATAAAAGGAAGTCGTGGGCAACCCTTTTAACATACTTTTGGCACAAGTTTTGGCAGCAAATATATTTTATATTCCTCTTCTTTTTATATACACATTGGCCCTTGAGATTTGTGAGTTCCAACCTTAGATTATAGGTGTTCTTGGGGTTATTTTGTTGGAAGTTCTTGGAGGAGATTTTTTAGATCTTTTGTGTTGATCTTGAGGATGTGATCGTTGGTTTCTCATCATGGTTTGAGGTATGGGGTTTTACACAATATGCTCCTTAAATCTCGCGAGTGTCATTCTCTTTGAATTCTTATTAATTGAACTCATATTTGAATTGATAAATTCATTGAAATCTGGAAAATAATTGTTGAAATTATTTTGATTCATGTGGTATCATTATATTGTAGTTGAGCACATTGTCATGAGATTTTAATATGGCACAGATGTTGGGCACCCGCCAAAATTCCTGCTTCCAAGGGCTATGTTTTGATAAAGCATATGCGGATGGGGTGAGTCCTGGTGACCCATTGATGTATTGTTGAGAAATTATATTGATAAATGCTTTGAGATTTACATTTTGATTTGAATATTCGTACTCGTGTTGTCGCGTTTAATTCATCGCTAACATATATTTGTTGAGCATCTTTCTTGTCGTATTGTGTACTTCCCCATATTCTCTTTTAGTGACAGGTTAGCGTGGATTTGAGCGCTATGGACTAATTGGGATGATTTTAGCGAGGATTGTTTGAGAAAGATTTGTATTAGTTAGATGTATAGAGCTTTGGAGATTTGTATTTATTCGGGAGACTTGTTGTATTTGAAGAGATTGAGATTAGCGGATTTATATTATTGTGGGTTTATTTAGATGCTCTATACCTTGTTACTTGTTACTTGTGGATTTGGATTTATTTTATCGCATTAGCGCTCCGTTCACTCTCCCCGGGCGCGGGCGGGGTGTTACATCTAATAGATGGATTAGAGGATGAAATGTATAATTTCAATGGCTTGTCTTCTTTTGGAGGTGCCAATACATGTGGCTTGATCAGGTATATCTAAGTGTTTGGAATGATTTATCATGTTTTTCCTTTTAGTCCAATCCTCTTGGTATTTTATCTTCAATAAAGGAGAAAATACTTTATTCTTTCCTAGAGCATAAGATATAAATCTTTTAAGAAAATTAACTTGGCCCATAAACCTTTGTAATTATTTTTTATTTCAGGGGGATTTGCTTTCAATGATAGATTTAACCTTATTCTGATCAACCTAAATTCCTCTTTGATGAACCAAATATCTAAGGAAATTCCCTGTGAAAACTCTAACGACACATTTCAAAGTGTTCATCTTGAGTTAATACAGTCACATTCTTTCGAAGGACTTTTTAAAGTATGTTACATAATTATTTATTTAACTTGACATCATAATTATATCATCATTATATCACTCTAGAAAAGTGTCAACCATGTTAGCGAAAATAGTGTTCATTACCCTTTGGTATGTGGCACCTGCAGTCATTCGGCCAAATAGCATTTTATTCCATTCAAAGGTCCCCAGATTACTTGGATATCAAGGTGCAGTCTTATGTGCATCTTCTTGAGTTATGAAGGTCTTATTATAGTAATAATAACCATACATCATAGACATGATAGCATGACATGATGACCTACAAATAAATAAATCTACTAATGGAATTGGATATTCATCCTTGGTAGAAGTTATATTTAAATTCCAAAAATTAATACAGACTCTCAAGTTGCCAGTCTTTCTAAACTACTATATTTGAGAGACATTCAACATACCTGGAAGTTCGAATGAATCTATCTTTCAGGAGCCTTTCTATTTCCTATTTTATTTGTGTTGCAACCTCTATAGTCATTTTCCTTGGTATGTACTTAACAAGTTTGTAGTCCTATATGATTAGCAACTTGTGATCCAGTAATTTTCTTTCTAGTCCAGGTAGTTCATCATATTCCCAAGCAATGCAATCCTTATACTCGTGTAGAAGGTCTATGACCAATTACAGGTCTTTTGCATTGATATAAGTGACACTTTATTTTCTTTTGTCCCCAGTTTGACTTATATTAATGGATCATTTTAATGCACCATCAATTCCCAATACTATATTGGTGAACTTGCTAATTCAGCATTGTCTTGAGCAGTTTCATTTTCCACAGCTTCTTTAAAGACATAATCAACCCAATTTATAGTATTTTCTCCACTCACATTAGTGCTTAGCTCCAATTCTCTAATTTTGTAAAGAAAAATGGCTAAGATTTCATTGGCCTACTGAATGTCATTAGTTCTATCAACCATTGAATAATACTATTATTTTCTTTAGATGGCCCCATTAGGCTAAAAACTGGATCATTCTAAATTTCTTCAAAGACCTAATATTCTGGTGACTTAGGCACCAAAGCATCTTCCTTTACTGGCCTTATATTTTCATGGTAGAGCTCTACTTCAACACAATTAGAACTAGCATAAAAATGTAGTGGATTGGCTTCCCCTTATTTTACAATCCCATCGTCCTTCATTAAAAGTAATTTCTAATGCATAGAAGAATGAACACGTTTGTTAGAATGGATCCAATTTCTACTGAGTAATGCATTGAAGCTAGGTCTGCCTTTAATAATAAAGAAAGAAATTTTAGACTTTCTAGTTCCTACAACAATACCAACTGGCTATACACCTTTGGTACACTTATTATCTCCAGAAAAACTTGAGATAATAATCCGTGTCTGGACCAATTTATCATTTTATTTATTAATCTTAGATAACATGAAAAATGGCACTAAGTTGACAACTTCACCATAATAAACTAAAATTTTATTGATAAAGACTCCATTTATCCAGTATTTTATAAACAAAGGCTTTATATGGCTACTCATATATTTAGTTATTTCTTCGAACCCATATATAATGTCAAGGGTAAAGATAAATAAATCAAAGTTACCTAACCCATATTCCTATTCTCCATCCACTTATATGGGAGGTTACTCTTGACCTTGTTCATCTTAGAACCTCTTAGAGAGGATCACAACCATATTGATTGGCACTTGCTAAGGTAGAGAGAAAAACTAGATCAATTGTTATTACTCAACATCTTAAATAGGTATTGCAGTTTCAACTATTGTTATTTCTCCCTTTTCCTCTTTATTTGAAGAGATTTCCTTTGATAAACTTCCTTCATCCATGCTTATAGTCTTCCCTAATTATTTTAACCTTCCTCCTGGCAACTTAGAAGTGGTTTGACTCCCTTTAGGTTACCTATGAAACCTTAGGTTTGGATTTAAATATGAAGCTTTTTGATCCACTATTTTGAACAATCTTAGAGGCCTCTTATAAGTCCTTATACTACCAATGGATACTTTTTTTGATTTCTTTGAGAGATCACCACCTTAGGTTCTTTTCTCTTTACCTTAGGTTAATGTACCACATGAAACATTCCCGGGGCCACTTTCTTAGATTTGACTGCCTTTGGTTTCTTTGGCATATTAGTGAACTAATATGCAACCTTTGAATCTTGGACCATGAACCAGTCAGGTACATCTTTGACCATCATGACTGATTTTGGCACTTTTGTTAGTCCTAAATTGTGCCTATGCTTGCGTGATGTGGCCTCTCTAAAGCCAAGTCTGATGTAATAATTATTCCTCGGTATCTTAGCATTATCTTGGGGATGAAAAGGACAAAATGTTCACTTTTTCACAAGGCTTTCTTTGAACCTCTTGTTATTCTTGAAATATTTAGATGTTGATAGTATTTCTATTATTCCCACCATGATTATTTTTTTTCTACTAATATATCCCTTTCAAAGGCACTATCTAACATATTTTTGCAAAAAATTCATTACATCTGATATAAAAGTGTTTCATTACGTTTTGGTTAGGATCTTTAGTGATTTCAAGCTTCGCAGCCTTGAATTTAGTAGTATTTTTCACTCTAAACTCCATAAACCCCCATTTTCCTCTCCTCTTTTATAGGGAATATATTCTTCCCCCACCTAATCCACTCTTTCACCATGTCACCGAATAGAAAATAGCCATTACTTTAGTGATAAAGTACATTATGCCATTTATAATTAAAAAAATCCTTTGACTTCTTGTGGATTTTTTTCATCATCGACTGGTTTTATCATGTCAAAAGAATACTTTTTTATCATTCCCTTTGAATTTAGTGCAAAGGATTCCACTGTGGTATCCTTTCAAACAAATAGTTCATATATTATAGTTTTAATTCCTATAATTTTCGCATAATCAAATTAAAAATTAGGATCTTTATAATATGCTATGAAAGAGAAATTATTTCTTTCATGCTCTTCTTCAACAAGAGCCTCATATATGGACACTTTGCCAGTTAATTCCACTAAGTCTCTAAATTCAATGGCATCAAACTTCTTTTGAAGCCTAAACTCTAAACTATTTTGAGCCAATTTTACAATTTATGACTTAGGTAATTCTATTTTGCATTTATTCAAATCCTTTTTGAATCTATTTATAAATATGGTAGCCTTTTCATAAATTTTTTGAGTTAATCTATCCAAGTCAGTCAAGGAAACCTTTGGTTCAGTTTAGAAAAATTGTGAATGAAACATGTATTCCTTTTGTCACCAACACTTGACAAAATTTGTTGACAAACTTATAAGCCATGTAAAGGATTCATCTTTGAGGGAACAGGGAAACAAACGTCGACTTAAGTAATAATTTATTCCATCTTCAATACACTGGCTAGTGAACCTAGTAATGTCTTCCACTATGGACCGACTCCCATCCCCTGATAAGAGGGAAAAGGTTAAAATTTTTAATCCTTTAGGAAGTTAAATCTTATCTATCCATTCTAGATATCGCTTTCTATGGACTTGGGTTTGTACTCCCAGCTAAAGTTCCACATATTCCATGTATTGAGTCCACAATCTCATTTCTCTGCACTCCCCCGGGAAGTATCCTATTTGGTGGGGAAATTACTTTGTTTACCAGAGGACTTGGTTGCAACAAAGGTGGTTGAACTTGGGGGAGAACATTTTTTTGTTTTTGGTAAGGCATAGGTTGGGATACTTAAGGATTATGGTTATCTAACCCCATAAGGTTCTCCAACCCCACGAGTTTTTCTTCAAACACTATGTTACTGATAACTCCATAGCTCGAAGCACATGTGAAGCCTAAATTAGTCTCATTTGGGTAAGGCCTAGTTCCTTCTACCTATGGGAGAAGTGCACTCCGTATTGGGTTATTATAACCCACTTGTTGAGAAGTGTTAGGTCGTCCTATAGGTTCCACTAGGTAAGGCTAACATATTTGTTGGTGTAGTGATCATGATATTAATACTTTTTTACCATATTTCCAAATTGATAAAAAATTGGGTTCAGTTGGTTGATTAATTATTCTTAAACTTTTGTGGGCACACTAACTACATGTGTATTTTGAACATTGTTGTCTCTTAGAGCCATTGGAACATTCAATTATTGATTATAAGAGATTAATTTATACTCTTGCATTGTTTCAACCATTATTTGCTCTGAAGAGGGTTAAAGCCAATTTCACCAACATTTTCTTGTAAATCTTCTCTTCGATGTGTCCTAGCCATTTATAACCTTCACACAACACTTATGTTCCACCCCGCATGACAAAAATATATTAGGTTAATTTCACTTGGTTTGATAACTAAAATTACTTAGCTTTGCGAGTGTGATAGGCAAGATTTGAAGTCTTTCTAACTAGAGATTTTCGCCTAGTGACAGTTATCAGGTGATTGTGTTGCGTTTGATGCCTTAATTAAGGGGACTTGTACTTCTCTTAGGGAAGAATTTGATGTGAGGGATAAGCTATGGTAAATATATAGGACAATAGAAAATGACAATCACATGAACTAAAGAAAAGTAAAGCTTTGTGAATAAAAGGGAAGAAAATTCAATTCAAGTAAAAGATTACAAAAACGTAAAGTGTAAGTAAAGTACAAAATTATACTAAGGAAATGTAAATAAATAAAGTAAATTGCAACAAATGTAAAGGCAAGAAACTTTAAATCAACTTTGAAAGAAAAAATTACAAGATACCTTCCAATCTACTTGGAGTTTAAAAGAAATGTTGTAAATAAAAGAAAATAAAAGAAAATAAAAGGAAAAAGAGGATAAAGTAATGAAAATGCATTTCTTGTGGGGGGTCTACTTTTGCATATTTTGTTCGCTTAGCCATTGCAGCATAAATACTCTATGGTAATCGTAGGGTGGTTACTCACCCATTTGGGTTTTTCTTCTTTGGTGCACTAATGCCCCAATTTGAATTTTTGTACCATGTGGATTTTAAAACACCAGTGTGATGAATATGGTTTAATATTGAAAAATAAGTCTTGGTTTGTTCCTTAAGGAAACACCCAAAATTGAAGGTGTTGACTTTGATGATTCCCCCCTCCCCCACCCCTAAAAAAAAAAAATTGTTATACTGGAATTTGTTTGCCCACTTTTATCAATTTTTTGCACTTGGGACATCAATTTCCATCAAATGGATGTAAAAAGTAAATTCGTTAATGGTACTATACAAAAGTATGTCTATAAGTCACAACAAAAGTGTTTTAGGACCCCAAGTTTCCTACATATGTATATCGCCTACAAAATAACTTTTATGGTTTTCATCAAGCTCTAAGATCTTCGTATGAGTGACTCACCTCAGACTTAGTGGTGAAAGAGTTAAATAGATAGAGTGTGGACAAGACTTTACACTTTTAGCCTTATGGAAAAGATATAGTTGAAATTTTCCTCTTGATGAAAAAAACTAGATTCGAGCTAATTAACTAATCACAGATAAAAAGGAATAAAGAAATGGGACAAAGGATTTTTAAAGGGGTTCAGCCTTGTGAAAATGTCCTACGTCCACTATTTTGTATTGCATATGTTTGCCTTAATCTCGATGATGGTTACAAGAGATCAATTATCCTGTTATGGAGGGTGTGACAATGTATTTATAGCTGTGGGGCTAGAAGTATGAATAGATGATATGTCGTTATTTAATAGACATATACATCTATACAATAAGAGTGTTCATTAAATCCGATGTTCATTGAATGTACAATTATCGCTTGATCTTCCCAGCCAGATGCTCTGCATGCTGAGTAGCTCTGTACGTTTCGTAGCTCAGCACGTTGAGTAGCTCGGTATGCTACGTAGCTAGGCACGCTGAGTAGCTCAGCATGCTAAGTAGCTCGGTGAGCATATGAATTTTACACATAGGATGACACGTGTATTTATATAATTGTTCCACGTCTGCTGACTAATTTTCATATCAACAGAAGCCACCAATGTTTCACAATTGAGTTTTGATATGAGAGTACGGAGCAGTTTACCCAAAAGATGCTCGGGTACCTTTTTTTTTTTCTTGATTTATTACAGATCTCCAACACTTAGGAAATTTACCTTTAGTCTCGTCATTTGAGTGCGAAATGGCAAACTTGTAAGTTTTTTGAATCTGTGACAGACGCTTGGATATTTGCGTCTTTTTTATCCTTTAACTGCCGGAAACGCAATCGTCTTTTCTAGTATTCATTTCTTTTCCTACTTCTCAATGCAAGGGATTTAAAACCGATATAAAAAGGTCGTCATCTACTTTTTACCTCCAGATTTCTAAACTCTTTGTTTTCTCGCTCTGTTTCTCTACTGTCGTTCTTTTTATTGTCCGCCTTAGGAGATTTCTCAATTTTCTATAAGAATTTCTTCCTTCTTCTTTCTTTGCCTAAGTCATCATGGTTTACCTTGTTGAATCTTTGGATAAATTCTGATCTAATTTTGATATTCCCTCTTGGGTTATTCTAGAAGAACCTCCTTCTCCATATGATTTATTTTCTCTGGCTGAGGGACACTAGTTTTCCTCACTTTTCGTAGGAGAGTGTGGCTTTTCTTTTCCGCCTAATCCCCTATGTTTGGAGGATTGCCAATATTTTGATATTATTCCTGTAATAGTAGCTCTAAATACATAGAGGATAGTTAATGGCGTACATAGGTTAAACCAAATTCGTGGGACTCATTTAGGGATCCCAGAGATCATGTTTTGTTATAAATGGGTTACTAGTGATACCACTTTTTATTTAAAAACTAGGTTTTCCAATAGAGCTTTAGTGGTTAATCTTCCCTATGCCAATAGGGACTATTTTGATCATGGAGTTGTGATGAAAAATTGTCAACACCCTCCATTAAAAGGAAATGATGTTTACCAAGGTCCCAGATGTCCACTATATGGGAATGGGATAGGTTGTTTTTAGTTTTTTGATTTAGCTCTGTTTATATTTGATGAAATGCATCACTGGCATATTTTCTTATTTGCTTTTGTAGTTGATAACAAAAGAAAGCCCCCAAAATAGAGTGATATTAATATAAAATCTTTGAAACTCATATGGGGTTTGCATCAATCAGTTGCTGGGGAGCACGTTAAAGTTGCTTCTTATTTGTTGAGATACAAAAATACTACCTCGTCGTTCATTGCTCGTCCTTTTGCCCCTCCTGTGGTAATTGATCTTGATAAAGTACCAACGTCTCGAGAAGGTCCCGAAAAATCTTTTTCTTATTTGGGTACCTGCTAATTTAATGATGAAGAAGAGGATAATTCCTGAATTCTTTGCCAAGGATGCTACTGGCACTGATGGGGTGAAGAAGAGCAAAGGGAATGTCCCAACTGAAGGGACGAAGAAAATAGATAGTACTCCATCAAAGGGAACAATTCCACCTGTTAAAGAGGTCGGCAGGAAACCACCTGCTATCCCAACTGAGGCAACAACTTTGATTAAAGGTATTGCTGTTATGCAAGAAGAGGGAGAACCTTTGATTGAAGGTGCTCCTTTAAGGAGATTGAGGAGAGGTCTTACAGAAAGACATATAGAAAGTGATGCTTAGCCTTCTAGTGTTGATGATCCTTCTTTGAGAGCGAAGACTCCATTCCTCATTGCTCTGAGCTCGGCCAAAGGCTTGATCAGGTCTTGGACCATCCTCGAATATCGAGTTGCTGAGAGTTACCTTTCTCGGGATAAGGTCACTGACTTAGCAGCCAAACGTATCGCTCCAGTAAGTATCACCATCCTTGATACTTTACCTCCATATATCATGTTCATATTCTTATCTTATCTTCTTTTCTTTTTCAGTTTATGACGTGTTTTAATATTATCCTGGAGAGAGATGAGGCTATCAAGGCTTCAAATTCCTCCAGTGGGGTGGAAGAAGATTTTGTTGGGTTATCGCAATCTTTGAAGAGCTACCATTGGAAGTATGAGGAAGATAAAGCTGCTTGGGAGAATAAACTTCTATCTGCAGAGACAACTCACTAGCAAGCTGATACAGCTCGGGTCCAAGATGTAAATACCTCCAAAGAGTTAAAGGAAAAATTAAAGGTTGTTATTTCTATTAAGGAAGAAGCTGATGGAAAGATTGAAGAGGCTGAATGACGTAAGAAAGACCTTAAGGAGAAGGTAAAACTTACTAAAGGACATGCTTCTTTTGAGAAAGCGAAGAGAAAAGCTGCTGTGAAAAAGTCCTTCAGCTCTGGATAGGACAAAGGATGGAACAAAGACCTAACTGCTATTACTTGCCATATGGAGTATGTAAGTTTGAAGTACTTCAGAGATGAATGGTTCACAGCATTGAAGGAGTTGAGTGTTGCAGAGGATTCTGAATGGTTTCAAAAACACACTCATGGCCCCCCTCCTACTATTAGCAAAGAAGAAGAGGATGAAGCTACATCTGATGAGTCTTCTATGATGATAGTAGAACAAGTACCTGCTGTTAATATTACTCAGCCCTCCGAGCAAGTTCAATAGGCAACAACTTCTACCAAGGAAAACCAAATGCCTTCCGAGCAACTAACTCCTTTGTCCAAGCTGGTTGATGATGTTATAGGAAATAAGGATAAGGTGTAGAGTTGTTCGGCTCTTTATTTATGTTGTTCTTCTAATTTTCCTTTCTTAGTTATAAATTTGGTGGTAATATCTCTTATTATGATCAATAAAATGGATTTTGTTATCTAGTCTGAATTTTTCCTTGATTTACTCCGTCTATATCGTTGTTGATGCATTTTTATTTTCCCTTGCTAGTTTGTTGCCAGGATGGAACTCTTATCAGTTCATGAAACAGAGTTGATGAAAAAGTGTAATGATTACTTCAAATCTAGTCACACAGATTTTATTGAAGTGCAAATAATTGATATCCTTAGACCTGATGCTTCTTAGCGAGCAGTGGATGCGTACCAATATTTGAAATGTTTAGTGATCGCTCTGTAGCAAAAAATGTGGCTTATTATGAAATGATTGAAGATCTCCAAAGAGTAATCGAGGAGTTCCAAATTCAAAACAAAGCAACCACTGCACTACTGCATGAAGGTTATGAGAAAAAGTACCAACAGTTGAGTGCTGATCGGGGCTATGACAAGTACATCTCGACCCATGAAAAAAGTAAAGTGTGCTGAAACTTGATAGCGAGGAACATAGAAATATTGCCAAGCTGTTAGAGGAAGAGAATATTGCCTTAAAAGAAGAAATAAAACAACTCAAATCTGGTGCCTCGACTTCTTCGGGATCTTTAGTCCCAATTAATGATGAAGGTCTTTGCCTTTTGGAAACTGAAAATGTTGACTTGAGAGAAGAGTTGGAGACTTTGAAATGAACCGGACCTACCTCGTCTGCTCGTGGCAGAGCAAGGCCTTATTCCCGTGGTAGAGCAAGGGCTAGTCGAATTAATATTAAAGAGATGAGGACCCAAATGGCTTTAGAAAATCAAGCCATTCAATTGATGGAAAAAAATTAAGCCCTGGTAGAAATGTCTAAAAAAATTCAAAGTCTTATCGACCAACTTTCCAAGAAAAGCTCTGCTTGGAGAGTAAAGAGAATTCTGTAAAGAAACTTCATCAAAACATTGAGAGATTGGCATATCAATTCCATAAACAACCTAGGGAGTTTTGGAATGTGGGATGCAATGAGGCTCTGTGCCATATCAATGCTTTGTTGAGACAATCAAATAATAAAGGGTACAAGCAAGGATTGTTGAATGCTCTTGGTGTTATGCGTCTTGAGGAAGGAAATTCCTTGTGGGATTGGTATGAACCTGGGTTTCTCGACTTACCAATATCTCTTTTCAACTTAGACGTTAGTTGGATTCCTAGTCGTTCCATACCTCAATGTTTTATCTCCAAGTACCTTGGTGATTATAATCTTCATGAAGATTACAAGATATCTCGACTTCCTCATCTGCTTGAGCGACCAAGTTCGAGAAACACCAGGATGCTATGAGATATGAATTTTATCAATTCTCCTTATGCTTTAGATGACCCTCCTGCTGGAATGGAACCTGTGGCAAAATTAGAAGGAAAAAAGCCAATAGAATAGGAAATTTGTTCTTAATGAATTCATGTTTATGTAATCTGCTTGTGTTGAATGAAGGAAAATTAGTCTTTGTGCAAGTTTATTTCCTTGGAAATACTTTGTGAGATGTGTTTCTCATTATTTTCTCATGAATGTATATATAGGGACAATTTGTCCTATTTTTCCTAGACAATGGAGCTTGCCCCACTTGCTGCCTAGTTATAGTGAATTGTCACCCATTAGTGCCTAAGCGATGGAATGATTTTCATCCCATGTTCCTACTTAGTTGTAGTAATATCATTAGGATTACCTTGGTGCCTAGACAGTGGATGCCCCATGAGGTCACCCATCTTCTTGTCTAGTTTGGGATGTCCTTTGAGATCATCCGTGATCAAACAGGCTTTGCCTTTTATAATTATTATGCCAACATTATTGGTAAAATTTATTGATGCCGACCAACCGTAGTTGGTGGTTATTGATATACCGACCAACCGTAGTTGGTGGTTTAGTGCGTAGCACGATTACTCCAAAAAATTTATCCAAAAAGGAAATATGGAAAAACCCACACTTTTATTCATTTAAAGAGAAACGTGTACATGTAAATCTGTATTACTGATAATACTTGTATAGATGCTCTCCATTCCATGAATTTTTGAATTCTTCTCCCTCTAAGGTTTCTATTCTATAAGTCCCGGGGTGAACAACTGTAGTTACTCGATAGAGCCCATGCCAGTTGGCCTCTAGCTTATTATGCTTCTGGATGACCTTCTTGAGCACATAATCCCCCTCTTTGAGATCACATTTCTTCAATCTTTTGTTGTAGAACATGGTTGTTGGTTCTTAGTAGGCTGCATTCCTGATTGTTGCATCTTCTGTAACTTTCTCAAGCATATCCAAATCTAAGCATCTCATCAAATTGCTTGTAGGAGAGTTGAAATTAATTACCCTATGTGTGGGTAGACCCAATTTAGCTGGTATAACTGCTTCACTTCCAAAGGATAGAATGTAGGGAAATTCCCCCGTGGTTGTTCTGGGTGTTGTGCGATATGCCCATAACACAGAGTGTAGCTCATTAATCCAATTTTCTTTTGCATCATCCAATCATTTCTTCAAACTGTTCAGTAGAGTCTTGTTTGTCACTTCAGTTTGCTCATTGCTCTGGGGTGGACTGGTGCAGAATGGACCTTCTAGATATTGGATTGATGACAATATGCGGCGAACTATTCATTGTCGAATTGGGTACTATGGTCGGTAATGAAAGCATGTGGTAGACCATACCTGCAAATAATGTTCTTCCAAATGAAGTGGTAAACCCTTTTGTACGACATGTCGATGAGAGGTTCAGCCTTAACCCACTTGGTGAAATAATTAACAGCGACTACCGAATATTTGAACCTACCTTTGGTGGTCGGAAGAGCCCCAACCAAGTCTATACCCCACATAGCAAATGGCCAGGGGAAGTAATTGGTGTTAACAATGCCTGGGGAGTTATTCGAATGGAAGAGAAACGCTGACATTTATCGCACTTCTTTGCATAAGCTGTGCAATCAGCTCTCATTATCGAACAATAATAACCCTGCGTAGTCATCCTTTGTAGGAGAGTCCGACCTACTAATTGATCTCCACAAGAGCCTTTGTGAACCTCTTCAATTAGGTGTTTAACCTCTAAAGGGTGCACATATCTCTGTAGACCTGCTATGATACCTCTTTTATATAAGACTCCATTATTCAGTACGTATCGAGCATCTTTAAACTTCAGCCTCTTAGCCGTAAGTTAGTCAGTTGGTACGACTCCTTCTTCGATATATGCCTTGATGGGGTCCATCCATGATGGTCCCATATCTAGGGTAATGAAGTTCACCATTAAATATTCATCTATGCTCCGTTCTACCAATATCTTGATATGATCGTTCTTCATAACTCGATGCGAGTAGCTCAGGCTAACCGAGCTAATGCGTTAGCTCTCGCATTCTCCAATCTTCGTATTCTGATAAACTGAACCGCTGAGGAAGTGGACATAATTTCCATAGATTTGGCATGGTACCTTATCATGAAGTCTCCCTTCACTACATACAATCCCATAGTCTGATTTATAATTAATTGGGAATCACTAAGTACGGTGACTTCCTCTACATGCGTTATTTATGCTAAATTGAGGCCCACGATTATAGACTCATATTCAGCCTCCTTGTTGGAAGCTTTAAATTGAAAGCGTAAAGCATATTCGATATCCACTCCATCAGGGGTGTTTAAAATTATTCCGGCTCTACTGCCCGTGGCACACGAAGAGCCATCAACATACAAGTTCCCCACAGGTAGACCATTATCAAACCCTTGATCTGATAAGGTTCCCTGATGGAATATTTTACACATCCTCTTATCATTCCCTAACTAGGGGATATTATCTGATAATGCTTGTTGCTCTTCATTCATCCCTTCTGGTAGATCTGCTAAGGGGAGTTGATCGGGATTGTCTTTGATGATCCTGTAATATCCTCGGTTGTTCTGCATTAGACTCTTACCGATCAGGGGTATCTGGTTAAGTGAACTCTGCGATGAAATATGCCACCACCTACCCTTTGAGTGAGGACCTTGGCTTATTAATAATATCATACTCGCACAGTTTTACCGCTCAATACATCAACCAGATTTTTCTAGTTTGTGCAAGGTCTGTCTAAGTGGCATATCAGTGTACACACCACTATGGTATGGTCCTGGAAGTAAGGTTTCATCCTCCTACTCGCCTCTATTAGAGCTAATGCCATCTTTTCCAACTTTAGATATCTAATCTCTTCTCCTCAGAATGCTTTGCTAGTGTAGTACACTGGTTTTTGTACTCCATCCTCCACTCTTATCAACGCTGAGGTGACTGCGCTCTTCGAGATAGCCAGATAGAAGTATAATCTTTCTCCCATCACTAGCCTGGATAAAAGTGGAAGTGTACCCAAATATTTCTTCAATTCTTGAAATGCCTTCTCGCACTCCTCGTTCCACTCAAAAGTTATTCTGATAGTCTTGAAGAATGGGAGACATATGTCCGTTGCTCTTGACAAAAACATGTTAAGAGCTGCAACACGGCCCGTGAGGCTTTGCACTTCCTTTTTAGCAGTCAGAGATTTCAGTTCTAGCAAAGCCTTGATTTTATCTGGATTTTCTTCGATACCTCGCTGATTCACAATATATTCGAGGAGCATGCCTTCTCGTACTCCAAATATGCATTTCGTCGGGTTTAGCTTCATCAGATATTTTTCTAGATGATCAAAGGTTCGGCCGAGATCAACTAGATGGTCCGCAAATTTCTTACTCTTAGTTAACATATCGTCGACATAAATCTCAATGTGTTTGCCGATTTTCTCTGCGAGAACTTTATTCATCAACCTCTGGTACGTAGCACCTGCATTTTTAAGTTCGAAAGGCATAACATTATAACATTATGTTTTCCTTGGGGTAATGAAATAAGTACTCTCCCTGTCTTCTGGTTTCATCTTAATCTGGTTGTAGCCGAAATAGGCGTCCATGAAGCTCAATAACTCGTGCCCCGGAGTAGTGTCCACCAACTGATCAATTCAGGGTAAGGGAAAGTGATCTTTGGGGCAGGCTTTATTGAGATCTGTGAAATCTACACACATCCTCCACTTGTTATTCTTCTTCTTCACCATCACAACATTGGCTAGCCAATCAGGATATTTGACATCTTTAATGAAGGAGGCCTTTTAGAGCTTCTTAACTTCCACCTGGATAGCCTAGTTCTTCTCTGGGCTAAATACCCTTCTTCGCTGCTTCACTGGTTTGACCTCCTTATTAACATTGAGCTCATGGCACATAAAGGTTGTGTCTATCCCTGGCATGTCTTCATGACTCCATGCGAATGCTTGCTTTCTATGCCGTAAAAATGCCACTAATTTTATCTTTATTGACGGATCCATTGAAGCACTGATTTGAGTTGTCCATTCTGGTCGTTCATCATCCAGAATGACGCTTTTCGTAGCTTGGACGACCTAACCCTTCACAAGGTGGTACTCATCCCTAGTGTCCAAAGTCTCACTCTCTACATCTTTAGACTCATCCACCTGGTAGGTAGTGGTTTTCTGAAGCACCTTATACCTTTGACTTGCTTAAGTCTATATTGTATAAGTGCTCAACTAATTTTGAAATATTGACAAAATTGGTAGTCTATCCTAGAAACCAAAAAGCCTCAGAACCTAACTCTCTAATCCTCTTCAAAGATAAATGATGGTATAAAATGAATCACACTACACACAATTAGAAGTGCATACATGTGTTAATATTGCTTAAAATTGAGTGTGTGTTTAATTCCCCTTTAATCGGAGCTTTAATAATTTTTTTGGGAATTTTTAAATAATTTTAAACCTTTTTAAACATTTTTGAATAAATGTTTTTATTAATAAAATGGGTTAATATAGTTTGTGGGGTTAATATAATATTTTGAAAACTTAATTTTTCACTGAAATGTTTGGTTAGGTACGATCTCAAAGCGCTAGAGACTTCAGGGTGATGTTTTGTAATTAGTTTGACGCGCGTGTGAGAGCCTCTTACCAGCCAACACTTGTCATCCTTTTGGTGCGTTAGTTTGTGTTTGTTACGTGAGAGGATAGCCAGTTGCATTGGTGATCGTTGGATCTTTCCTTATCAAGGGTCTGCATGCGTTCTTAGCTAATCCTAGTGCAAACCTTTTGAACCAATCAGAACCATCTTAATCCACCGCTGTTTAATAACCATAGGATCAAGTCAAACCTTGCAAGACTTCATCACCGCCATTGATTTGCCTCGATCATCCATAACCTTCCCCAGGCACTATATATACCCTTAACTTCTCAGCCTTAAAGAACTTTTTGTCATTCGTCTTTCTGAGAGAAAAAAATAAGAGAGAAGAGAGAAGTGAGAGAGAAGAGAGAAGAGAGAGAAAGAAAAACCTGTTAGCCAAACCCTAAACCTAACCCTAAACAGTTCACCTTCTCTGAAACAAACCTTCGCATATTCAATCCCAAACACAACCTGAGTGTTTGAGAGAGAGAGAGAGAGAGAGAGAGAGAGAGAGAGAGTGGTTTGTTCTTGTGTTGCTGTAACCTTGTGATCTTTAGATCTTGTACACAACTTAAACATTTGTGTGAAGATCTAGTTTCTTTTTCATAGAAACGTTAGATCTACATACTATATGTTACATTTTCACTAGATCTGCATTTTTTATACTTGATTTAAGAAAATCTTATTGATTTGGTTTTTAAAATGTTTTCTGGTTTCTTTTCTTACGAAACTTGATTCTGACCTAGTTAGATTCACACTTGGAGGGTTTTCAATCTCATAAATGTTTTCAAAAGAGATTGATTAAGGTCTTGTCCGATTTTTGAAGCAAGATCTCCGTGGAATCTGGGTTATCTTTAAAGGTCAAAAGGATTTGAGTTCCGTGAGAAAGAAATAAATTAAAATCACTGCATATAGACTGTATATGTAATTTTTATAGGACTGTTTGTAAATCTAAGTGTGTGTGAGTTCATGCATGTGTATAGGAATCACTACACAAACACTTAACACACTACTACACTGGAAGTGTTGTGTTTTAGATCTGAAATCATTGAGTCGACGTAAAGAAGCTAAAGCAAAGGAAGTTAGCAAACTGGAGAACATCATCAACAAATCAGATCTATCAGAAGTTAGAAGGAACCAAGGGGGTATATTCCTAAACTTAGAATAGGTTGATTTGTGTGCTTGCATGTTGTATTGTTTGTAACTGATTTTTGTTATTAGTGGACTTTTGTTTTTGTGACTTAGAAGTCACCGTGGATGTTTCCTCTGTTGGGAGAGGTTTTACCACGTTAAAATCTCTGTGTTGATTATCTTCATCTACTCATCTCATTCTCTAAGTGTGCTGAATTTTTGAAACTGCCTTAGTTTTAAAAACTGATTACACAATCTTAATTACTCTCGTACATAAGTTTCTTTGTAAACACATCTTGTTTATAATTTTTATTTTCAAAAAGAAAAGGGTTTCTCCAACAAACATTCGGAGTTGCTTATACAGTTTAACCTTGTGTTAAACGGCATTAGCGACGTTTTTCAATTGGTATCAGAGCCCTGTTAACTTTTTATTTCAATGATCTTGTGTTTCTGAAATCGTTTTCTGAAAAATCTAACTATGGACGAGAAGAATGAAAGGTTTGGTAATCTGTCCAAACCTACACTCTTTGATGGAAACAACTTTGCTTACTGGAAAGTAAGAATGGTTGCCTTCATCCAAGGGACTTTAGGAGATGATGTCTGGGACATTATCGAAAATGGATACACTTATCCTACTAAACCAGCCACAGAAGGAAGTGATGAGAGGGTAAAGAAAATCTTAAATGAATTTACCCAAGAAGAGAAAATCATTTCTCGAAATAACAATAAAGGCAAGAATGCCATTTTTATGTCCATTAATGAGTATTAGTTCAAGAGAATCTCATCTTGTGCCACTTCTAAGGAAGCTTGGGACACATTAATCACTACTCATGAAGGAGACTCAAGAGTTAAAGCTGCTAAAACTCAAATGCTTATCCAGCAGTACAACTCTTTAATCATGTCTGACTCAAAATCTTTTGATGATTTTTACATGAACTTAACTGATATAGTTACTAAGTTTCATGCTAATTGTATAACTTATGATAGGAATGAAATTGTCTCTAAAATTCTAAGGTCATTACCACAAAAGTTTGACAGTAAGAGGTATGCTATTGAGGAAATGAATGATCAAAACCTTACCCCTGAGTTACTCAGTAGCAAACTTAGGACTATGGAAATGGAATTAGACTTTAAGAAACAATTGAATCATTCTCAAAGAAAACAACCTAACTCTAACTTGAGTTTTGCCTCTAAGATACCCAAACTTGAGTCTAATTTGACCAACTCTGACTCTGATGAGGAGTGTGATATAGACAAACTTGATAATCAGATTGCCTTAATGTCTAAACAATTTAAGAAAATTGTCAAATTTCGAAACAAACAGGCAACTAAACAAGGCAAGCCTAATTATCCTAATCAGTCTAATCCCAAACCTCATGAGAGAGGTCTTGACAAACACTCTAAGGAAAACAATTCCAGACCCACTATAGACCTTAAAAAGATTGAATGTTTTAGATGTGGGAAACTAGGTCACATTGCTCACGACTGCAGAGTTAATCTGAATAAAGCCAACACACACAATAGAGCCAATGTCTGTAAAACTTGGAGTGATTCAAGTGACTCTGATGAAGAGGAACTTGAGTCATCTAATGTACTTGACCCTTGCATGTCCTTTTATGCTAAGATCATTTACAATGATGATATGCCTGTGTGTGATAATGATGCTACTACTCTTGCTTGTGTGAATACTCCTTTGATTGGCCTAGATACTTTATTGTCTGAAAATGTTGCTAGTTCTAGTTCCGTGTGTGTGAGTCAAAGTGATCTCGATAATGACGATGCAAATGGGTGCGTGAGTACTAAAACTGAATCGTTAGGGGTCACTACACACACTTCACTTAGCGACTCAGACACAGATGACCTCCCAGATATCCATACCTTGTATGCTAAAACTCTTAAAAAAGGCACTAGATTGGAGAAGACTGTTAGAGACCTGACTAAGAAATTAGATGATCTAAGTCTTATTGTAAAGTTGAATGTTGAAGAGTACACTAACCAGTGTCTGACTCATCAATCTGAAATTGAAACTTTTGATCAAAAATTAAAAGAGTTGACTAAAACTAATGAAATTCTGGAAATGAAATATAAGGGAACATTATTAGAATTGGAGGAAGCAAAAACAAAGACAGCTACTGTTTTCAAAAAGTTTTCTAAGTTTGAAAACAATTCAAACTGCTTTACTGACTTTGTTGTTGACTCCAAGACCAATTCTGATGATAGAACCGGTATTGGATTTTGCCCTAAGAACAAACCACAAACTACTAAACTTGAACCTATTAAGTTTGTGTCTGGGGGCAAAAGACCAATTGAAACATGTCCAGACTTTCATTTGATTAAAAATGAATTTGATCAAAAACAACAACAGAAAGACATTGGAGAGTCTAGTACTTCTAAGGCTGACACTGCACTTAAGACTAAATACGTCTGTCCTTGGATCAGAAAGGCTGATTATACCTATAAGACCATACCTCCTAGGAAGAACACTTCTGAACAGAATGCTATCAAACCTATCTTTAGAAGTTTTCCTAAGGAAATTCATCCCTCAAGCAATCAATATTTCTCCTACTGTGACATTTATGGTCATTCCTTTGAAGGTTGTTATGCTAGGCGTCTAAATACCCCTGTTTACAACACTTCTGTCTACAAGAACTTTAACTATTCTAGGCAAAGTCGTAACAATTATGTCCTTCCAAGACAACCTGATAAGAACTCTAACTACAGAAATAGAAATACCAAAACTAAGAGTTCATTTAAGAGAAAGGCTCCCAGAAACTTTAGTAAACCAAAAGCTCAACTTTTTCACAACAATCAGTTTGCTGCTCCAAATGTTTTTCGACAAAAAATCGTGTCTCGAAAATTTTATCAAATGAGGGCAAACTTGCGCAAAATCAAAACTAGAGCTATTTGGGTTAGAAAAGATGATCTTTTACCCCAAATGAAGTGTAACATTGTTATCACTGCCTTAAAAGCTGAACACACTTCATCTGTTTGGTATTTAGATTCAGGATGCTCCAAACATATGACAGGAGATGAAACCAAACTTTTAAACAAAACCAGATTTGCTGGTGGGAAAGTAGTTTTTGGTGATGGTGTTTCATCTCAGATCATAGGTAAAGGAACCCTAAAAGAAGAAGGAATGCCTGTTCTCGAAAATGTTCTTTTAGTTAAAGGCCTTAAAGCCAACCTCCTAAGTATATCACAATTTTGTGACTCTGACCATACTGTCACCTTTTCAAAGAACAATTGTAAAATTCTAAATGATAAAGGTGAATGCATTATTACAGGATTTAGAACACCTGACAATTGTTATACTGTCGAGACTAGTTCTGAAACTTGTAACATTGTCAGAATGGATGATAATGAGATCTGGCATAATCGTATGGGTCACTTAAGTTATGATATCCTGGGTAGATTATCTAGTCAAGAGATTATTAGAGGTATTCCTAAAATTAAACCTATTTCCAGTGTTGTCTGTGGTCATTGACAGGAAGGAAAAATAGTTAAGACTTCGCATAAAAAGGTTAAAGACATCCTCACCTCTAGACCTTTAGATCTCATCCATATGGACCTTATTGGTCCCTCTAGAACTGTTAGTCTTTGTGGACACAGTTATATCCTTGTCATGGTTGATGATTTCACACGATTCACTTGGGTTGCTTTCTTAAAACATAAATCTGACACGTTTCAGAATTTTTTGAAAATTCTATTAAGAATTGAAAATGAGAGGGACACACAAGTCAATCGCATTCGTAGTGCTAGAGGGGGAGAGTTCATAGACACAGGAATAGTTGAATATTGTGACTACAATGGTTACAAACATGAATTTAGTGCCCCTAAAACTCCTCAGCAGAATGGCATTGCTGAAAGGAAAAACCGAACTCTTCAAGAGATGGCACGTGTCATGCTGCATGCCAAATCCCTACCTAAATACTTTTGGGTAGAATCCATTAGAACTGCCTGTCACATCACTAATAGAGTCTATCTTAGGAAAAACTCTAAACAAACCCCTTATGATTTGTGGTACGGTAAGAAGCCTAATCTGAAGAAACCTAAGAACCTTTGGAAGTCAGTGTTATGTCTGTAAAGATAGAGAACATCTGTCTAAATTCGAAACTCGTGGTGATAAAGCCATCTTCTTAGGATACTCTCCAAACAGTCGTGCTTATCGTATATACAATCTGCGTACTAAGGCTCTTATGGAATCGATAAATGTAATTGTAAGTGACACTATTTTTGAAAATAAGATATATGAATCACCTATTGTGGTTGAATCTGAAAATGATTTCAAAACTGATTCACCAGAAATAGATGACTCATTACCTATTGAGAGTCCAAAAGTACCTGGCTGGGTATCTAAAGATCATCCCATTGACAACGTGGTCGGTAATCCTAATGAGCCAGTTCGTACTAGATCCCAGTTAAGAAATTATGCTAATTACGCATGTTTTGTCTCCCTTGTGGAACCGAAAAATGTTAATGAAGCATTGAATGACACACACTGGATTTCTTCTATGCAGGAAGAACTTTTACAATTTGTCATTCACGATGGTATCTTGTACCTCGACCTCAAAATAAAAATGTTTTTGGAACACGTTGGATTTTCAAGAACAAATCTGATGAAAATGGGGTAATCCTTAGAAACAAAGCTAGACTAGTTGCTCAAGGCTACTCTCAAATAGAAGGGATAGATTTCAGCGAGACTTTTTCCCCTGTCACTCGTCTTGAATCTGTTCGACTTCTTTTCACCATAGCGTGTTACTTAAAATTTACACTTTATCAAATGGATGTCAAATCTGCCTTCTTAAATGGGATTCTGTCCGAAGAGACATATGTAGAACAACCCAAAGGGTTCATTGATCCTAAATACCCTAACCATGTCTTTCGTCTAAAAAAGGCTTTGTATGGCTTAAAACAAGCTCCTAGAGCTTGGTATGAACGCCTTTCCAACTTTTTGTTGGATAAGGGTTTTAAGAGAGGAGGAAATGACCAGACTCTCTTTGTCAAACATTTTGACAGTAATATTATTATAGCCCAAGTCTATGTAGACGACATCATTTTTGGGTCAACTTCTTCATCCGAAGTTAAATCCTTTTCTGCTAGTATGCATAAGGAATTTCACATGTCCCTTATGGGGGAGCTACAACTCTTCTTAGTATTTCAAGTGAAACAGAATTCAGATGGTCTTTTTGTATCTCAAACCAAGTATGCCTTAGACCTTGTTAAGAAATTTGTCTTAGATAATGCTAAAGTTGCCAAAACGCCTATGATTACTACTGTTAAATTATGTAAAGATGAAACTGGAAAGTCAGTTGATTCCACACTCTATCGTAGTATGATTGGTAGCCTACTCTACATAACTGCCTCATGACCAGACATAATGTATGTTGTATGTCTGTGTGCTCGTTACCAGAATAACCCTAAAGAGAGCCATTTATTGAGTGTAAAACGTATAATAAAGTACATAAAAGGCACTCTTAACCTTGGACTTAGGTACACTAAGGATACCTGTAGCACCATCATACGGTATACTGATGCTGATTGGGCTGGTTGTACTGATGATAGTAAAAGTACATCAGGTGCCTGTTATTATGTCGGCAACAATTTAGTTGGTTGGAGTAGCAAAAAACAGAATTTCACATCTTTATCTACGGCTGAGTCCGAATATATAGCTGCAGGAAGTTACTGTGCTCAATTGTTATGGATCAAACAGATGTTAAGTGATTATGGGATTAAAGAAGAACAATTACAATTGTATTGTGACAATCAAAGCTCCATTAACATATCTAAAAACCCGGTTCAACACTCGCGAACTAAACATATTAAAATAAGGCATCATTTTATTCGCGAACTTGTTGAAACTAAGGAATTAGAAATTCATTACCTGCCTACTAATCTGAAACATGCAGACATGTTCACTAAACCTTTAGACTATAATAGATTTCTGTATTTGCGAAATTCTATAGGCATGGTTTGCGCTGATTAAACTCTCAAGACTTTAAGTTTTACCCTTTGTCCATTTGAGACAAAATGGGGGAGAAATTTGAGTTTTATGAGTTTCTTTTTGTTCACATTTCATCTAAATTGCTTGATCTTAGTGTGTATATTTGCAGGAATCTCTTCTACTGATTATCTACCACTTCTAGTGTAAAAGTTTGTAAATAGTTGAGTTATGTAATTTTTGACTTTCTAGGAATTGGGTAGATAGTATCTTTTATATAGGACTAGGTCTTATTTTTTTTTGGTTCCCTACGAGTTTTAAGCTAACTCAAAGGAGATTTTGTCTCATATTTCCAAAGGGGGAGATTGAAGCACCTTATACCTTTGACTTGCTTAAGTCTACATTGTATAAGTGCTCAACTAATTTGTAAATATTGACAAAATTGGTAGTCTATCCTAGAAACCAAAAAGCCTCAGAACCTAACTCTCTAATCCTCTTCAAAGATCAATGATGGTATAAAATGAATCACACTACACACAATTAGAAGTGCATACATGTGTTAATATTGCTTAAAATTGAGTGTGTGTTTAATTCCCCTTTAATCGGAGCTTTAATAATTTTTTTGGGAATTTTTAAATAATTTTAAACCTTTTTAAACATTTTTTTTAAACATTTTTTAATAAATGTTTTTATTAATAAAATGGGTTAATATAGTGTGTGGGGTTAATATACTATTTTGGAAACTTCATTTTTCACTGAAATGTTTGGTTGGGTACGATCTCAAAGCGCTAGAGACTTCAGGGTGATGTTTTGTAATTAGTTTGACGCGCGTGTGAGAGCCTCTTACCAGCCAACACTTGTCATCCTTTTGGGGCGTTAGTTTGTGTTTGTTATGTGAGAGGATAGCCAGTTGCATTGGTGATCGTTGGATCTTTCCTTATCAAGGGTCTGCATGCGTTCTTAGTTAATCCCAGTGCAAACCTTTTGAACCAATCAGAACCATCTTAATCCATCGCTGTTTTATAACCATAGGATCAAGTCAAACCTTGCAAGACTTCATCACAGCCATTGATTTGCCTCGATCATCCAGAACCTTCCCCAGGCACTATATATACCCTTCACTTCTCAGCCTTAAAGAACTTTTTGTCATTCGTCTTTCTGAGAGAAAAAAATAAGAGAGAAGAGAGAAGAGAGAAGTGAGAGAGAAGAGAGAAGAGAGAGAAAGAAAAACCTGTTAGCCAAACCCAAACCCTAACCCTAAACAGTTCACCTTCTCTGAAACAAACCTTCGCATATTCAATCCCAAACACAACCTGAGTGTTTGAGAGAGAGAGAGAGAGAGAGAGAGAGAGAGAGAGAGAGAGAGAGAGAGAGAGTGGTTTGTTCCTGTGTTGCTGTAACCTCGTGATCTTTAGATCTTGTACACAACTTAAACATTTGTGTGAAGATCTAGTTTCTTTTTCATAGAAACGTTAGATCTACATACTATATGTTACATTTTCACTAGATCTGCATTTTTTATACTTGATTTAAGAAAATCTTACTGATTTGGTTTTTAAAATGTTTTTTGGTTTCTTTTCTTACGAAACTTGATTCTGACCTAGTTAGATTCACACTTGGAGGGTTTTCAATCTCATAAATGTTTTCAAAAGAGATTGATTAAGGTCTTGTCCGATTTTTGAAGAAAGATCTCCGTGGAATCTGGGTTATCTTTAAAGGTCAAAAGGATTTGAATTCCGTGAGAAAGAAATAAATTAAAATCACTGCATATAGACTGTATATGTAATTTTTATAGGACTGTTTGTAAATCTAAGTGTGTGTGAGTTCATGCATGTGTATAGGAATCACTACACAAACACTTAACACACTACTACACTGGAAGTGTTGTGTTTTAGATCTGAAATCATTGAGTCGACGTAAAGAAGCTAAAGCAAAGGAAGTTAGCAAACTGGAGAACATCATCAACAAATCAGATCTATCAGAAGTTAGAAGGAACCAAGGGGGTATATTCCTAAACTTAGAATAGGTTGATTTGTGTGCTTGCATGTTGTATTGTTTGTAACTGATTTTTGTTATTAGTGGACTTTTGTTTTTGTGACTTAGAAGTCACCGTGGATGTTTCCTCTGTTGGGAGAGGTTTTACCACGTTAAAATCTTTGTGTTGATTATCTTCATCTACTCATCTCATTCTCTAAGTGTGCTGAATTTTTTAAACTGCCTTAGTTTCAAAAACTGATTACACAATCTTAATTACTCTCGTACATAAGTTTCTTTGTAAACACATCTTGTTTATAATTTTTATTTTCAAAAAGAAAAGGGTTTCTCCAACAAACATTCGGAGTTGCTTATACAGTTTAACCTTGTGTTAAACGGCATTAGCGACGTTTTTCATTTTCTTCCTGGCTTCCTCCAGTTCCTGCTGTTCGGTAACTGAATAGTAGCATTCTCGAGCTATTTTCTGGTCGCCTTTCACAACTCCAACTCCAAAATTAGTGGCAAACTTCAAGCATTGGTTTAGCATGGATGGCACTGCCTCAAACTTCTCCAAGCCTACTCTCCCTATGATTATGTTGTAGGTTTATTGGACGTTCTTGCCCATTACAAAAAAAGCATACTTTTTCGATTATGTAAGTAGGCCAGGTGCAAATGAGCATGTCCAATTGGATCGTCCCAAGTGGAAAAACCTTCTCACCGGTAAAATTGATGAGGGTCCTGTGATATGGCTCCAACTGGGCTAGTTTCAAATTCAAACTATCAAAATAGGGGTAGAACGTGATGTCTGCAGAGCTACCATTATCTACCAATACACGTGAAATCACCACATCTTTCATTCTCATGTTGACTACCAAGGGGTCATCGTGAGGCTATAGTACTAAGGTAAGATCATTTTTAGAGAGATCGATAACCAATTTATCTTTGTTCACCTTCCTCGGGCGATCGTCTTCGTCCAAATTTATGCGCTGTACATAAGAAAAAGCTTGGTCCTTATTAAGGTAAGATTTCCTTTCAGCAGTCTAATCTCCACCTCCTGCATCGCCACCTGTAATCAAATTACATCCAAATGTTCCAAGTGGATTGAGAATACCTCACGTTCAGGTTGCCTTGACTTTTTAGGGAGGTCGGGGTTGTCCTCTAGATCATATTCGTGGTCTCTTTTTTTATCATCTCTTACTTGGCGAGGAGATTTGGACCTTTGTCTTCCTCTCTCATTAGTCTTCCCATCATTTTGGCAATCGACGAACTTACTCAATTTTCCTTGTCTAATGAGTGCTTCGATCTCATGCTGGAGAGCTATGCAGTGTTTGGTCATGTGTCCATGATCTCTATGGAACTCGCAATACTTGGACTTATCCCTCTTATCAGGGCCTGTCCTCATTTTCTCCGGCCAAGTTAGCTCCTCATTGTTCTTGATCTCCTCCAGAATATAGTTTATGTCCACCTTTAAAGGAGTGTAATTCCCATACTTCTTCAACTGCTCAAATTCCTCCTTGTCTTTTGGTTGCTTATCGTTCCCATTACGCTTTTGATCCTTCTTCTCTGCTGTACCTTCAGTCTTGGCTCTGCTTTAGTGTCAGCATTCTTCTTTGCAGCCATGGCCTCTTCGGCATTCATGATCTTAGCTGCTTTTGCCATCAATTCGGCCATGGATTTGGGGGGGATCTTTGGCCAACGTATATAATAGCTTATTAGATAACAAACCACTCATCAAAGATGTTATTGTTGTCTTCTCCTCGTAGTCAATCACCTCAAGCTTCTCGTTATTAAAACGAGTAATGTAATCCCTGGTACTTTCTCCTATTTTCTGCCTCACACTAAATAGGTGTGATACTCTCTTAACCGGCTTCACACCATAGAAAAAATTCCTTATGAAGAGCTCTGCTAGCTGATGGAAAGTAGCAATCTTACCCCGAGGAAAGCTGTTATACCATATCTGGGCTGACCCAGTGATATTTCCTGAAAATGCCCTGCACCTCATCTCATTAGGAACCGCGTATATATCAGCAGCATCTGAGTACTACTCTGTGTGGAGGACGGGATCAGTTTTTCCATCAGATTTAGGCGTCACTACCAGAGCTTTAAACTTTGATGGTGTGGGAAAATCCACTATTATCTGTACGAAATGTGATTCTTGGACAAAAGTTCTTTTGGAGTGGATTCTTGGCCTTAGCCATTTCCCATAATCGATCTTCCAATCTCTAAATGGAACCCTTCCATGCATCATTCTCTGCCTCAGGTCTATTTTCCTGAGCAATGGAGCACGCTGAATTCTCCTTTTGGGATCTTTCATTTCGAGTTATTGGGCATGATTGGGCAGAACCCTCCTTTAGCTCGGTTGGTCATTGATAATTACTCAACGCAATCCTAGGGGGATTTTTATTCCTCCTAGGGCCTAAAAGGTCAAATGGAGAGACTCTGATCAACCTCTCCAAAGCGCTTGTTCGCTCGGGAGTTAAGGTAATATTTTATGGATAATCAGTTGCTCTTATAAATGAAGTTCATCCAGGTTGATATGAAGGATTATTGGACCTCTCAGTATGATGAGAATCACTGTTCCTGGGTTGTGAAGCATCCAGGAATAGTGTGCGTCTGGTTCTTGAAGATGGCAGATGGGTGTTTCTCTAAACGCTTCACTGACATGATTGGGCAGGTGATCCGTTACGAACCGTCTGAATGAGTTGTTGCATGGTTTCTTACATAGTCGTTTGCCCTTGGGCTAAGTTGGCTACTATTCCTGTAAGTTGATCGATAATTGGAGGAATGGAGGGGTTTGGAGGGACCCCGATATTGTTCCGGTTATTGGATTCTGGGATCTCAGACATTAGTGATGAGTTTTTAGTGAAAAACGCTATATATAGTCGTTCACACAGATGGTGTCGATCTATTGATGAAAAAAACTATATTCGAACTAATTAATTAATCAAAGATAAAAGGAATAAAGAAATGAGACAAAAGATTTTTAAAGTGGTTCAGCCTTGTGAAAATGGCCTATGTCCACTATTTTGTATTGCAGATGTTTGTCTTAATCTCGATGATGGTTACAAGAGATCAATTACCATGTTATGGAGGGTGTTACAATGTATTTATAGCCATGGGCCTAGTAGTATGAATAGACGATATGACGTTATTTAATAGACATATACATCTGTATAATAAGAGTGTTCATTAAATTCGATGTTCATTGAATTTACAATTATAGCTTGATCTTCCCAGCCAGATGCTCTGCATGCTGAGTAGCTCAGCACGCTGAGTAGCTCGGCATGCTAAGTAGCTCGGTGATCATATGTATTTGCCACATAGAATGACCCGTGTCTTTATATATTTGTTCCACGTTTGCTGACTAATTTTCATATTAACAGTCCCCTATTTTGTTTGTCTCAACTTTGAGAGTGTGTTGTTTATCTTTTTTTAGAGCCCCCATTTATTTACCAACATTTTGATTTTTTTTCGATTCCTAGTTATAGAATTTATTTCTAAAAAAAATATTATATATATAAATTTCTTAACAGTATTTTTATTATTCTTCGTGTTATGTTTTTTGTATGGGATATATTAAATCATTTAAGTTAACTTTCTCTTTTGGTTATATACAAACATTTATATGCCAATAGTAACATGGCTAAGATTGTAGTGGTTGTAATAGTGTCGTTGGGTTTTTCGTTATGAGGCTGTCATTTTGTTTGGCTCGAGGCTGTGTATGGTATTTTCATGTCATGTGGAGGAATGGGCTGTTGATTTATCGCCCCCTTTTGTTTTGCCCTTTTTGTCCTTGCCTTTCCTTGGGTAAAGACTTTATTACCCTCACTTGTTGGGTTTTGTTATTTACGATTAGTGCCATTTTGGCTTTGGTATATAATACATGCGATGACTATTTGAGAGTTAGGGTTTATAATTTTCTCAGCCAACATTTTCTATCTTTCCTTCTTTACTTTCTCTCTCTACACCATCTTTACAAATCAAAGTCTCATACTATTATAGAGAATTGGTTTTCGGATCTCTCATCGATTTAAACTCATACAGATTTTGGTTTCTTGATTTTTTGTTACGATTTGCTTCTGTTAGGTTGTGTTGTCGGTTGGGAAACCCATTCAAGGTGGAGCTCCATTAATGGTTTGTCTCTTATATTTTTGAGACCTCGTTTTCTTGCCTCATCTTGGGAGATCATTGTGGGTTGTTCGTCTGTCCAACCGTTCGTGCTTTCTTATGATTTTTAAGGCTTGATTTGTAAGTTTTGTTCATCTCTATATATATATTTGTTTTGATACTGTTTTTTTTTTTGTGATTTGTGTGTGTGTGGGTTTAGTGATTTGTGTGTGTGTGAGTTTAGTGATATGTGTGAATGTGGGTGTTTTTCTTCTACCTTAACTAAACTTAACTGAGGCTAAAATTTAACCCAGTCAAGACTCAACTCAGACTACACTCTGTTTGGACCTAACCTAACTCGAACTTTGACTCAGTGATTAACTCGGACATTAAGTCATTGTTAACACGACTTAAATTTTGAAATAAACTTAGACCTTGCACTTGACCTATTAGTGGACCTAACTTGGACCTCTTTGCACTGAACTTGGACATATCTAAAATTGGATTTGGACTGTTTTTTAAACCTGCATGTGTGGGTTATTTAGTTTGTAAGACATCTAAATTAATCTGATTTTGTTTGAACTAATTAGAACGTATTTATTTGATTTTAAAATCAGATTAATTTTTTAGTGTGTTTTCTCTTGTCCAAAAACCATTTTGGAAGAGTGTTTTTGAATATGTTTCTACCACTCACTTTGTCACTGGTTAGTAGTTTTTTTTGTTGGTAAAAATAGTCTTAACCTAGATTGTGTTTAACCTATTTTTATAAAACAACATGATTTCTTTTAATACAAACATTATAAATCTGTGTTTTGCACAACTTCACGGGGGCTCGGGTTTGAGTATGTTGTTATGCGTGTGTAGTGAGTGAGTGATAGTCACTATTACCTAGATTTATTTGGTTGACGGATTTTCACTCAAGTTGGGTTGTTTTAGACTAGGCGGTGTGTATTTGCTTAATTTAATTCTTTGTGGTCTTGGAAACTATAATTTGTAACTTGTAATTGGTAATAGTGTATTTAGGTGTGTGTGTTGTCCTAGGACTAGGGACACAAGGTTTAAAACTACGGTGGATTCCTTGAGAACAAATACTGTGTCACTATCTACTTTTCCTCATCCCATTATAATTATCTTTATTTCAGCATCATCCTCAACAATTTTTATTTCCATTTGTGTATGTACGTATAACGGTTTCAATCAAGTTTTTTTTTATTAAATTTAAATAGAGTTAGAGTTTATTTTTAACTATAACACTTTAGGGTGTTCAGGTTATTTCAAGTGGTATCGGAGCCCATGACTCACTTTTTAAAAGGTTTTTTTTCCCGCAAAGTTCCTGAACTCTTTTGTTTTTTAAATACAACTTTTTATTATGG
The DNA here is from genome assembly GCA_949130495.1 of Sambucus nigra. NCBI lineage: Eukaryota > Viridiplantae > Streptophyta > Magnoliopsida > Dipsacales > Adoxaceae > Sambucus > Sambucus nigra. The sequence goes on along the minus strand of OX422208.1, from coordinate 316,192,313 downwards.
GTGACCATAATGGATTTTCTGTACGTCCTCCCGTGTCTGATGGTGACAACTTCGTTCACTGGAAAGTAAGAATGGTTATGCACCTCTAGCACTTGGGAGATGAGGTATGGGATACAGTTGAAACTGGTTTTTCTTCTCCTACTAGACCTAGTGATGATGATGCTAAAATTTTTGTTCAAAAATCCCTTTAAGAATGGTCCAAAGAGGAGAAGCAATGCTCACAAGATAATAACAAAGGCAAAAATGCCATTTTCCAAGCGATGGGTGAAACTGAATTTAAAAGAATTTCATCCTGCACTACATCTAAAGAGGCTTGGGACATTTTAATGACTGCCCATGAAGGACACTCTAGAGTTAAAAGGGTCAAGTCCCAAATGCTAGATAGGCTTTATTATTCTCTCTACATGAAAGATAGTGAGAAATTTGATGATTTTGATTTGAAATTGCAAGATGTTGTAAATCAGTCACGTGCTAATGGCTTCATTTATGCCGATTCTGAGATATGTGATATAATCCTTAGGTCTCTTCCTAAGAGTTTTGATTTAATTTCTCACACTATAGTTAATAATTTAGATAACTATTCACCTCATCTCTTCTGTATCAAACTTAAAACTTATGAATATTAAAATACTTTAATAGATGAGCAAAGTGGCAAAGCACCTGCACACACCGAAACTCAAAATGTGTTTAATTTTAGAACTAGTGAAAATAGTTTGGCTTTTGTATCCTCCCTATCTAATGTGAATCAATTTGAAATTTGTTTAGATTCTTTAGGTAATGAAATTTCTCTCTTGACAAAACATTACAAGAAATTCGTGAAGTCTAGTAATAAATTTGCATCAAAATAGGTCTAACCTAGTTATTCCGATATACCCCATGAGAAATATTTTGAGAAGAAAAGTTTGAAAAATATGGGCCTAAAAAGGATTTAAGCCATATTCAATGCCGTAAATGCAATGAGTATGGTCACTATGCTGATAAGTGTTTTTGTAAATCAAAATGGGAACCTTCAAATAAAGAACATTTGCCTAAAACATGGGATGATAGCTCCGATAGTGATAATGAAGAAACTTTTGATAATCTTATGGCTTTTACTTCTGCTTGTACTATCATATTTAAGGACATCTTAGATAATATATCTAGTTTATCTGATATTTCTGATTTGTGTGATGATAACTATGATTTAGACTTTGTTAATTTATCTCACATCTTTCCAGCTCAAAATCACCCCACTGTCGTAACTTCTCTTTTTGACATTAGAAATATTTATGCTGATTTACATGAATTTGATATGTCTGCGGTTACTACAAATGTTGAAGAGTGTGTGTGTGTGATATTTTTGAAAATTACACACTTGGTAAAAACACACACTTAGGTGAGGGTAATTCTGGACTGTTAGCTAAAATTGACGCTTTAAATAGTCAAATCAGACTTATGTCTGAAGAATCTGTTTTTCACGTAGAAGAATTGGAAAATGATGTTATTTTACTTAAAAAGAGGACTACTATGCTAATTCATTTTAATCACTCTCTTGAGACTAAAAACAAGGAAGTTTTGTTTTAATGCGATGAATCTCAAATTGAACTTAAGGTTGTTAGGAATAAATATGATGAATGTAAAAAGGAACTAGAGATCACCTCCAAAAAGTTAAATAGTTTTTGGAATGTTGGTAATGCAGTCAAAACTATTAATAAAAATATTTGCTATGATCCAAACAATTCTTATTCTGATTTTGTTCCTACAAAAGGGCTTGGATTTTAGGGTGAAGAGTTTGATGTAACCAATTTTGTTAATTCAAAAGAACAATTTTCTGAGTCTAATGAAATTAGGTTGTCATATAAACATGTTAAAAATGAAGGTTGTTCTACCTTTTCTAAACCTGTCTTTAAATGCAGTTTTGGTCATAAAACTGGACATTTGGAAAAAAATTGTTTTAAGAAATTACGACAGAATGAACCTAATTTAGGCAAACTGAAAATGGAAAGAAATCTCACACCAATAAGCCCACTTTTCAATGTGGATTTTTCTCTAAATTGGGTAATTTAGAATTTTAGGATGGCAAACATGGTTAACTCCAGACCATCCCACAAACATGTTGTCCCCACCAAACCTTCTTATAGGAACTTTTTTCGGTGTGATTTTTGTCATAAAAATGGTCACTTGATTGAATTCTGCTATAAAAAACTCCAAACTCAAAATAGGCTAGCTCAATTTTACGATAAAGCTGAATTTGTTAAGAAGTCTAATCTATCCAACAATCAGCCTTATCAAACAAAAACTGTTTTTAAGAAAACTAAGGCTCTTTGGGTTAAAAAATTTGAATTAAATGACTCATTGAGATGCAATGTGGTTTTATCATCACTAAATTCTCGTAATAAAAATTCTCAATGGTATTTAGTTTTTGGTTGCTCTAGGCATATGACGGGGCACAAATCCAAATTTACCACCTTAAAATATTTTGTTGGTGGTGTTTTAACTTTTGGTGATGAAAAGATGTCCCACATCATAGGCAAAGGGTCGATCGAGATGGATGGGCTCCCTAACTTAGAGGAAGTTTTACTTGTTGAAGGTTTAAAAGTAAATCTCTTAAGTATTAGTCAATTTTTTGACACCTCATGCTATTAATTTCTCTAAATCTGATTGCAAAATTTTATACCTGAATGGAAATCTTCTTTTGTGTGGTACTAGGACTTTAGACAATTGTTATGCGGTTAAACTTGAAAATAAATCTGAAAATTATTTATCTTCCAGGATGAGTGACATAGACTTGTGGCATAAAAGATTAGGACATCTAAATTATGATAACTTGTCTAAATTAACAAGTCAAAATCTTGTTCGTGGTGTTCCCAAAATAACTAAAGTTAAACACTTTGTTTGTGGTCCGTGTCAGATTGGAAAATTTCATAACGCTCCTCATAAGAAAGTGACTGATATTTTTACATATCACCCTTCGGAATTGTTACATATGGATTTAATGGGGCCCTCTAGGAAAATTAGTTTATGTGGTAATTCATATATTCTTGTTATTGTTAATGACTTCACTAAATTTACTTGGGTTGCTTTTATGAAAGAAAAATCAGACACTTTTAATCATTTTTTGAATTTTTTGAAAAAAAATATCGAAAATGAGAAAGTCACCCAAGTCACTCATATTCACAGTGATAGAGGTGGAGAATTTTAAGACACGGGAGTCATTTACTATTGTATTGGGAATGGGTATCAATATGAGTTTAGTGCTCCCAAGACGCCCCAAAAAAATGGTGTTGTCGAAAGAAAAAATTGAGCCATTCAAGAAATGGCTCGTGTTTTGATTCATACCAAAAATTTGCCAAAATATTTTTGTATTAAAGCTACTCAAACAGCTTGTCACATAATTAATAGGGTTCAGTTTTAAGGAAAAATACTAAACAATCACCCTATGAATTATGGTATGGTAGACAACCAAACTTGAAATACTTTAGAGTATTTGGTAGTGAATGCTATGTGTGTAAGGATCGTGAACACTTGTCCAAATTTGATATTAGAGGAGACAAGGTTATTTTTTTAGGATACTCCCAATATATTAGGGCTTATAGAGTTTATAATAATGAATCCATTAATGTTGTGATAAATGATTGTATTGTCCCTTTGGTAGAAGATATTCCGTAATCATTACCCATTAAAAACTCTTCATCAAATATTTTATCAAAACCATTAACGGATAGTGACTTGGACTTCCTTCCATCCGAAGACCTTGATGTTCCTAATTGGGTTAGGGAAAATCATCCTAATAAGAACATAAAGAATATAAAGGATTCCTTGTATTATTTTCTTTCTCTAGTAGAATCAAAACTAGAGATCAAACCATAAATGCTTTGATGTATTATTTTCTTTCTCTAGTAGAATCAAAGAATATAAAGGATTCTTTGTAGATGAATCTTGGCTTCTTTCTATGTAAGAAGAGTTGGGTTAATTTAAAATCCATGATGCATGGTTTTTAGTTCCTCGTCCTACTCATACTAATGTCATTGGAACTAAGTGGATTTTTAAAAATAAATATGACGGAACCGATAATGTTTTGTGTAACAAAGCTAGATTAGTAGCTCAAGGGTACTCCCAAATTGATGGGATTGATGTTGATGAGAGATTTTCCCTCGTTGCTTGAATAGAGTCTATTAGACTTTTTCTTGTCGTTTCTTATCATTTGAAATTTAAATTATACCAAATGGACGTAAAATCTGCATTTTTGAATGGGTTTTTAAATAAAGAAGTGTATGTTGAACAACCTAAGGGTTTTGTTGATCCCTTTCTTTTGGATCATGTTTTTAGATTAAAGAAAGATCTTTATGGTCTCAAACAAGCCCCTCGTGCTTGGTATGGGAGTCTTACTTCTTTTCTTTTAACCCACGGCTTCAATCGAGGGGGAGTAGACCTAACAATGTTTGTTAAAACAAATACAACTTGTTTGCTTATTGCTTGTATATATGTTGATGACATTATTTTTAGGTCTACATCTCCTCAAGAGGCTAAATTTTTTACTAACATTATGTAATCAGAATTTCAAATGTCTATGATGGGTCAATTACAATTTTCCTTGGATTTACAAGTTTCTTAAAAATTGGACTGCATTTTTATATCCCAAACTAAATATGAAACTGAATTAATTAAGAGTTTTGGGCTAACAAATGCAAAAACTGCTAGGACACCTATGAGTTCCACCAGTAAGCTTTCAAAATATTTATGGGGTAAAAAGGTTGAAGTTACACTTTATCATAGTATGATTGGTAGCCTTTTATATTTAACCACTAGTAGACCCGATATAATGAATAATGTGTGTTTGTGTGATAAATATCAATGTGAACCGAAAGAATCTCACTTGCTTGCGATTAAGCGCATACTGAAATATGTTAGTTGTACTCTAAGTTTTGGTATTATGTATATTTTTTACACGAATTCTAAAATAATTAGGTATACGAATGCTGATTGGGCTAGGTGTGCCCATGATAGTAAAAGAACTTCCGGTATCTTCTTTTACTTACGACACAACCTTGTCTCTTGGTCGTCCAAAAAGCATAATTGTGTGTCTCTTTCCTCCGCTGAAGCCGAGTACATTGTTATCGGTAGTTGTTGTACTCATCTTTTTTGATCAAACAAATGCTAAACTACTATGGTATTATTGAACCTACTGCACTTATTTTATGTGATGATAAAAGTTCCATTAGTATATCAAAAAATCATGTTTTTCACTCACGAACCAAGCATATCAAAATGCGTGAACACTTTATTAGGGAACTTGTTGAGAAAAAGGAAATTTGTATTTAATATCTTAATACTAAATATCAACTAGCTAATTTATTTACTAAACCTTTGGATAATCATAGATTTCAGACTCTACGAATGTCTATTGGTGTGTGTGCATTTCTTACCTAATTTGATTTTAGTTTCCTCCCTTTGTCCCCTTGAGACAAATAGGGGGAGAATTTGAGACATCGTGTCCTTTATGGTGTAGGATTCAAATTATTGTTAGTTGAGTTATGTATGTGTTTAGGTTGAAAATTATTGTTAGTTGAGTTATGTAAATCTTCTATTTTTGTTTAGGACTCAAAATGTTATTAGTTGAGTTATCTACTTTGTCTCGAAGCCTTGTTTGTCTCAAAATTGGCCAAAGCGGGAGATTGAAATTGTCCCCTATTTTGTTTGGCTCAATCTTGAGAGTGTGTTGTTTATCTTTGTTTAGAGTCCCCATTTATTTACCAACATTTTGAATTTAATTTTCTTTTGATTCTTAGTTATATAATTTATTTCTAAAAAAAATTATATATAAATTTCTTAAAAATATTTTTATTATGCTTCGTGTTAAATTTTTTATATGGAATATATTAAATCATTTGAGTTAACTTTCTCTTTTGGTTATATTAAAACATTTATATCCTAATAGTAGCATGGCTAAGATTGTAGTGGTTGTAATAGTACATTGGGTCTTGTATTATGAGGCTATCATTTTGTTTGGCTCGAGGTTGTGTATGGTCTTTTCATGTCCTATGGAGGAATGGGTTGTTGATTTATTGCCCCCTTTCGTTTTGACCTTTTTGTCCTTATCATTCCTTGGGTAAAGACTTTGTTAACCTCACTTGTTAGGTTTTGTTATTTACAATCAATGCCATTTTGGTTTTGGTATATAATACCTACGATGGTTGTTTGAGAGGTTAGGGTTTATAATTTTCTCAGCCAAAAATTTCTATCTTTTCCTCTTTACTTTCTCTCTCTACACCATCTTTGCAAATCAAAGTCTCATACTATTTTAGAGAATTGGTTTCCAAATCTCTCATCGGTTTAAACTCATACCTAATTGTGGTTTCTTGGTTTTGGGTTGCGATTTGCTTGTGTTGGGTTGTGATGTAGGTTGGTAAACCCTTTCAAGGTGGAGCTCCATTGACGATTTGGCTCTTCTATTTTTGAGATCTTGTTTTGTTCCTGTGTATTGGGAGATCGTTGTGGGTTGTTCGTCTGTCCAACCATTCATGTTTTCTTATGATTTTTAAGGCTTGATTTTTAAGTTTTGTTCATCTCTTATCTTACACACACACACACACACTCATATATATATATATATATACGTTGTTACAGACATATATATACTGATGTACTCTTATATATATATTTTTGTTTTGATACTATTTTTTTGTGATCAATGCATGTATGGGTGTAGTGATCTATTCGTGTCTGAGTTTAATGATCTGTGTGAGTGTGGGTGTTGTTCTTCTACCTTAACTAAACTTAACTCGGACTAAGATTTAACCCAGTCAAGACACAACTCAGACCAGAGTCTGTTTGGACCTAACCTAACTCGAACTTTGACTCAGTGATTAACTCAGACATTAAGTCATTGTTAACACAGTCTAAAACTTTGCTTAAATTTTGAAATAAACGTATACTTTGCACATGACCTATAAGTGGACCGAACTTGGACCTCTTTGGACTGAACTTGGACATAACTAAAATTGGATTTGGACTGTTTTTTAAACCTGTGTGGGTTATTTAGTTTTTAAGACATCTAAAGTACTCTATTTTTGTTTGAACTAATTAGAACGTATTTATTTTATTTTAAAATTAGATTAATTTTTTAGTGTGTTTTGGCTTGTGCAAAAACCATTTTTAAAGAGTGTGTTTGAATCTGTTTCTACCACTCACTTTGTCACTGGTTGGTAGTTTGTGTTGTTGGTAAAAATAGTCTTAACCTGGATTGTGTTTAGTCTATTTTTATAAAACAAAATAATTTTATTTAAAACAAACTTTAAACCTTTCGCAATAAGCCATGCATTAAAGGTCTCAACCATCCCGTCTACCCATTTTTTCTCTTATAGACCCACTTACATCCTATGGGCTTTATCCCTTCAGGTGTATCTATAAGACTCCACCCCTAATTAGAATATATAGATTCCATATTGGGATTCATAGATTTAAGACAAAGCTCTTCATCTTTATCTTGGATAACCTCATTATAGTTACAAAGATTGACTTCGAGTTCATTAGGGAACTTGTCATAAGACTCTCCCAAGAACATAAACCATACATGTTAACGTATAACCTCCCACTATGACGAGGTAGTCCCTTTGCTGGGTACTAATGTTAATACGTTGCATTATTTCATCCTATATTGGCGGTGTTAAAGAATTTTGTTGATTCCCTCACAACTCTTCAAGAACAACTTGACTTTTTTGTTTATGATCCATCATATAATTCTCTTCCAATAATTGGGGATTTGTGATAACAATGACCTTCTGATCCTTAGGATCATAGAATAAATAACCCTTAGTTTCCTTAGGTTATCCTACAAAGAAACAAACTTCTTATCGTAATTTTAACTTACTAGGATCTCTCTTTACCACATGTGCTTGACTACCCCAGATCTTAATATGTTTTATACTACGTTTGCACCCATTACATAATTCCTTAGGTGTAGTAGAGACTGACTTTGAAGGCACCAGGTTGAGTAAATAAGTGGCTATTTCTAAAGCATGTCCCCAAAAGGAATCTGGGAGATCTGTGTAACTCATTATGGACCTAATAATATCCAAAAGAGTCAAGTTCTTCCTTTCGACTACAACATTTTATTGAGGCATACCTGGTGCAAATAATTGGGATGTGATCCTTTGATCTTCTAGATATTTCCTAAACTCCCCTAAGAGGTATTACCACCATGATAAGATCGTGGTGTCTTGATACTTTTGCCTTAATGCTTCTCCACTTATGTCCTATAAACTTTGAATTTCTCAAAGGCTTCAGACTTATGGTGCATTAGGTAAGGTACCCAAACCTTGAGTAATCATCTGTGAAAGTCATAAAATACTCAAATTCCCCTCTTTCTTAGGTTTTCATCCATCCACATAGATTTAAATGAACCAATTCCAACAATTTTTTGTCTTCATAACCATTGGTCGAGAAAGGCCTCTTGGTCATTTTACCTTTGAAACATGATTCAGTAACCGAAAGTGCCTCTACTTCTAGTGAGCTCAATTTCACACTTGCTACCAGTCTATGAATCCTTTTTAGATTAATATGACCTAGGAGTAAGTGCTAAAGAAACATTTAGTTCACTAAGGAGGGTTCCGTTCTCTTTAAATTTGGTCCAATATAATTATGCAAAATATTAATTTGATGTATGGGAGAGATATGATTAACAATACAAAGATTATCAACTAATGTACCAAAACAAATAAAAGATTTATTTTTCTTAATGACCACAAGTTTATTAAAAATTGAATATCCATAAAAGGCTGAACAAGAAACTGAAATCAAATTCCTCCTAATGGAAGGTGCATAAAGACAATCTTTTAAAAGTAAACTCCTATAATTATTAAATTTTAAATAAACGTCTCCCACGACAACTACCGCTACTCTCGTAGCATCTCCCATAGTCACATAAATCTCTCCATCACTTAGTCTCCTGGTTTCCTGGAACCCCTGCAAAGAATTGCATACATGATTAGTGTATCTCATATCTACACACCAGGTACCAGTAGTATTAATCACAAAACATGATTCAACGATAACTAAATGGAATTTAACTATGTTGTTCTGTTTATCACGAAAAACTAGACAATTGTTCTTCTTGTGTCTGGACTGCTTACAGTGGACACACATTCCCTTTGACTTTTTCACACTCCTATAAGACCTATGAGGTTCCTGAGGAACCATAACCTATTTTTGAGCCTTCTTCTTCTTTTTATTCTTGCACATAAGCTTAGAAGTAGAACCTTTCTCAGAAAAAAAGCACTTATTGACTTCTTGAAGAGACCCTCAACTACTTGTAGTACTTTAAGTAGTTCTACCAAAGAGTAAAAAAGTTTGTTCATGTTGTAATTTAGGTGAAACTGCTTAAAGAACTCAGGCAACGGCAAGAGAACAATATCAACATGGGTTTCCCCATTAATTCCCGCTTAAAGGATTTCAAGCTCACTGAGAAGAGACATCATCCTTAAAACATGTTGCCTCACTAACATATCTTTGAGGTTCAGCATCACATCATAGCCATGGTCCATTTACTCATGCTGAAGTTTCAGAACATTTGGCATAGATGGAAAAATATGAAACCGCGCCATCTCATCATCCTTAATACATTTCAAGTAATCTTCGTGTAGACACCACATTATAGGCACCCATAAGTATCTCGTTAGGTCCCTAGCACGTCCCCATTCACTATAAACCCTTGGTCGTACACTGAGTACTAATCTAGAGGCCATCGGGTGCTCCTAGACCCCATTTGACTCCGATTAACTCTATCGTCGGAGAGAAATCTTAATGAATCTTTAAAGGGATCTAAATTACCTTTCTAATAGTCCTTCTCATGCACGAATTAGCATAATGGTTTGGAAAAACGATCCTTTTTTCAATCGAAAATTGATCTGAAGGTAACCGGTGCTCTCGGGACCCATTTTGACACCAATCAACATCCCCGTCAGAGAGACAAATCAATGAATCTTTGAAGGGAACTAAAGTCCATTTTCCAATGGTGTTCAAAATGTCATAACCATTTAGATGGATGATTCATTTTTCCCCAAAAAACTGATTCGAAGGTCACCAGTCCCTCCCAGGCTCCATTTGATCAGAGTCAACTCGTCAGTTCGAACGAGACTGAATGAATATTCTAAGGTTACTAAATATCCTTTCCAATATGTGTTGCTATGTGTGCAAATCAACCTTACGGTACGGATGAACAATCCATTTTACTCTGAAAGCTCACTGGGTGCTTTCGAGCCCTATTTGACCAAAGTCAAGTTTTTGAACCTCTTTGTAACATCAAAGTACCTCATACATCCTTCCTAATGGTCTGTCCTGTGCGCGATTCCAACTTAAGGTTTGGACGAATGATCCATTACAGTCCGATAATTTCCCATCCAAAGGACTGACAGGCACTTTCGAGCCCTATTTGACCCAAAGTCAATTTCAGGACTTGGGAGCGGCCTAAAGAACTCTTAAATGTATTTTAATTTACCTTCTAATGGTATGATATGCCCAAATTATACTGAAGAATCTAGAGACCTCAATCTCATCCTTTATGACAGTCGAGGTAATAGAAGTTTGAGAATACCCATCGGCAACATCGTCCTACTGAGGTCGGCCATAGCCGACGCCCCTAAATTACAAACCTCATCTCTGCTAGGAATAAGACGAGATCATCTAGAGCCCTGGAGCTCAGCTTTTATCAGGTCGTCCATAACTGACGTTACAAGTATCTCTCAAAAACCTGCAATAGCCTCATACGTTCAACCAACCACCAATAATGTCAAACATCGGCCATGGCCGACGTCATACGCAAAGCCAACCTCGACCGACCCCTTAGTCGAGGTGCCCATCGTATTTTTAACTCAATAAGGCAAAGGTCATACTTCAACAACCTCGTACTCACCCAGTCCATGGTTGGTATCCATTAAGGACGACCGAGCATTTTCACTCGTGAATGCCCTGGAACACATGGATGAGGCTGTTGTAACTGAATCATTCCCTCCACGTGAGGGAATATTTCATCATCATTCTCTACATGTGACAGTGGAAGATGTCATCTTTGGATTGTCTATATCATCACATACATGCTCATTTCATGCTTAGGGGGTAAATTACCCCCCCAAACACTATATATAGGGATCATCCCTAACCTTGCAAAGGATCCAAAAATCACAACCCTATCTGAAACTCTGTAAAATTATACAACAGAGAGAGAAAGCTTTAGATTTTGTATCTATGGCCATTAGAGCCTTCATTCAGTGATATTACTCACACACACTCACAGTGGACGTAGGCCAGATTGGCTAAACCACTTATATTCAAGTGTACATCCTGTTCTCCTCTCCCCCTTCTACACACACACACACATACACACACACACACATACATATATATATATATATATATATATATTCCTGTATTGCCATTGTTATCACTTGCTCGAGCTTGTCAACACCTTGCCTAGTGGTGATGTTTCCATCATCATCATTTTGGCTTCATCTGTGGGAACAAGAAGCTATCTCTTCCTCATTTTATGCTTAACCTCACTGAAGACTCTGGTGGTGAACCAGGCCTCACCCCTTACGTGGAGCTGTTTCACCATTGAAAGAGGTCCTTTAAGATATTAAGCTCATCTTCTTCACAGCATCTTTATTTTGAACATATGGAATCGGAGTTATCACCACCTCCTCCACCATCTGGTGCTGGAGGACCTAGTTCCATATAGGCACCACCCCAGTTCAAAATGGTTGAAGTGGCTGCGGCCTTAAAGTCCTTGGCTGCGATGCAGCAAGTGATGAAGGAGCAATTTGTACAACTCAGTCAAAATATGATGAGGCCACCTGGGGTCTCACCAGAGATGATTACTCCGGTGGCTGATCGACCCCATCCTAAAGCCAGGGGCCCACCCCAGGCACCGCGAAAAGAACAACCTACTCCTCAACGGAGGAGGGATGTTGCTGACCCTAGGCTTTTATGTTTTTGGAGGTAAGGACACCCTTGCCTTGAGGTTATGTATGATGATATGGAGGCAAAAGAAGCTCCAGAGGGCTTCTTGGAGCTTTACGAGGTTTCACACAACACTGTACGTCTTATCCACTGAAGCCGAGGCTACGGGGACAGAAGAGATGGTGGTGACCAACAGAGAGGATCAATTTTTGATCGCTTGAGCAGAGGGTCAGCCTTTGAAAGTCTCAGCCCAGTAAATGACCTGAGGTAGAGGTTATCCAGGTCAAGAAGTGTAGCAGGATCAGAAAGGGAAGATGAGGAACATCGTCCTCATCATGGACAACCTCATCATGGACGACCTGATTAAGGCCGAGGCAGGGATCAAGAGGAGGTCAACAGCCGACGTTGTGCCACGGCTGGGGAATCCTCAGACCACCCCTTGGAGGTGTATGGGGATAACCTCGGACAAGCCGACATTAGAAGACCATGGAATGACTCCATCTAACGTCTTGAAGAGAAGATAGGGGACCTCATCAAAAGTTGAGACCCACTGCAAAGAGGTTTCTCAAAAGGCTCTCCATTCGTGGCTAAGATAGTGAGCTTCCCAACCCCTGCCAAGTTCAAACCACCTACGGTGTCTCCCAATTATGATGGTAGTACTAACCATGTGTATCATATTGAGATGTACCAGTCTGCAGCGGACATTTATTCAATCCTAGATGAGATGAAGTGTCGGTCCTTCTCTGGGACTTTGATGGGAGCAGCACACATCTAGTTTATCTCTCTTCCAAAGAACTTAATTGAGAACTTTAAGGGCTTATATGAATAGTTCATTCACAATTTATATTTTGGGGTAAGACCTCAAAAGAAAACCACCCATCTGTTGTATGTCAATCTGTAGAGGGGACTTGAAGGTAATTTTGAGATTAGAGGGAATTCCACATTAGTAACAGTGTTTTGGGGATTATGGCATTGTGGTAGCTCATCGTGGCAACTCAGGGCGGTAGCTCAAGCGAGGCAGCTCAACGTGATAACTTGTATTTTAGCTTATTGTATTAGTCACATTGTATCTTTGCTTATATTAATTGTAATCTATAATAATTGTAATTGTGTAATGAGAATAATAATGAGTTTTAATGTGAGGTCAAATGGTACTCACGAGAGACCAGGCTTGGATGGGCCTGGGAGAGCTTTCATGCTCTATCAAATGACCTCATTGTGGGAACTTTAAGAGACTTGGTTTAGAGGATTGAGAAATGAGGCACCGTTGGGGATTGTCCTAACCATCTTAGATACACCTGGTAAAACATCGAAGGACCCTGACCGTGGAACCTCGGGCGGAGCATCTTGGAGTTCCATCGAGCGTTGAGTTGTGAACCAAACATCCCTCTACTTAATGTCACATCTACTGTAGGTGATGTCACTATCCATCTAAACAATATCATACCTACACTTGAGTAAACCACCATGGAATTTGGGGCTGTCAGGCAGTTGGTGAGCCACCTTTGCGTCAACAGCCCCCCTGACACACAGTGGTTAGGCAAAAGGCATGTCTTGGAATTTAATGTTTATGAAATGGAGACAACTAGTGCATTAGGCATTTAATGTTGTGACATAAAGTATGAGGGATGTCTTTCACAGTCTTTAATGACTGAGTTGCCTCGGGGATGGTGTGGGGGGATATTTAAGGACCCCAACTACCCTTGAGGAGAGGATGATCTTTTGAGAGTTGAAAAAGTTATTACTAGAGAGAATACACATCAGAGAGATAGTTATTACAAGCCAGAGGTCTTATTCACTCACCATTGTCATTTATTACAAAGCTTTTAATACTTGATAGAGATTCTTGAGGGTGGTTGGTGTGTTTGACTGCCTACCAAGGTGTATCTAGGGTGCTTACTTCTCTCTCCCTATAGCTAAGTTACTTCTAAGTTCATTATTTCTTTGTGAGTTATACATGAGAGATTTGTGAGTTCAAACTGAGTCTTATCTTCATTAGGTTTGTGTTTGCATGTTCTATGACTAATCCAAGGTTTTGGCTAATTAACTTATCATTACTATACTTCAAAGGGGTTACACCTCCATTTTATCTAAAGTACCCTCTTACACAAGCAAGGCAAGAATGAGAGCCTAAGAGACTACATTGCTATATTCAACAAAGAGAAATTGGAGGTTAAAGATTATGAATAGAATATACCCATGACAACCCTCTTTGGAGGACTGTAGAAGGGGAAGTTGCTATGGAAGCTTACGGAAGAACTTCCCAAGTCTATGACATAGCTATTGATAACTGCAGGAAAGGTCATGAATGCCGAAGAGGCTATGTCTGCGAAGTATGAGGATGAGAATGGAAGTGGCAGTGGGAAGTTACAAAGAAAGAAAGATGGAAAAAAGAGGTTAGCCGGTGATAAGTTTTCACGCTATACTCCTGTAACTATGAGCTGCGAACACATCCTCAATGAGATCAAGAATGACCGGTCTCTCAGATGGCTGGAGAAGCTAAAGGCTCCTCCGCATACGAGGAACAAGAACTTGTGGTGTGAGTTCCACCAAGACCACGACCATGTGACAGACAAGTGCTTCGCCTTAAAGGAAAAGATCGAGAAGATGTTTAAATCTAGAAAGTTGAGGAAGTATGTCGATGGTAAGGCCCCTAAGAGGGGAAGAGATGGCCCTAAAAATAAGAGAAATGAAAAATGTAGATATGATACCCCAGTAAGAAGAGACGATGACTCAGATGGGGATGATGAAGACGATCCAGATCTTCTATCAAAAGACGACAATGCCCCGGTGAAGAGGGTTGGAATGATCTCCTTTGGTGTTAACACCATCCGTGGAGGACTTGTTAGGGGTGGCTCTGAAGTAGCTGATTAAAAAGCTCATGTGGTAGAGGATAGGTCAGTGACCAAAGTAGAGGTTGTGAATATGGCGTCTTCAGAAGCAAAGCAGAAGATAAAGAAAGTAGATATGGTTACTCTTATAGTTTGTTTCTCCCGACTCGACTTTAAGGGTATCTTAGCTCCGCATGATGACCCTTGGGTAATTACATTAAGATTTCATGTATGTGAGGTGCAAAGAAATTTCATAGATGGATGAAGTTCAGTAGATGTGATGTTCTGGCCCTGTTTTATGAGCCTAGGACTTAGTAGAGCGAGGCTGGTACCCTATCATCATCCGTTGATGGGCTTGAATGGTGAAAAGGTCCATCTGTTGGGCATGTATGAGATGGACATACAAATGGGAGACAAGTGGCCTAAGAGGTTGACCCGGAAGATCAATTTTTTCATTATGGATAAAAATGTCTTCTCGGCAAACAACCTCATCATAGGATGAGTAACCCTTAAGAAGTTTGAGGCCGTGACATCGACGGTCCACCTAATACTAAAATTCCAGACCCCCTATGGGGTAGGAGAAGTGCATGGGTATCAGAAATCGGCACGAGAATGCTACTTCAACTCGGCGGAAGAGAGAGAGGCCCATAAAAGGGTAACCACCACGTATAACATTGATACACTTAATCCTAGAGATGATACAAAGTTAAAGAAAGGAGAGGCAACGAAAGAGGTAGAATCCATCGTCCTCAATGACAATGAAATGAAAAAAACCATCCGAATTGGCAAAGCCTTAAAACCGGAGATCAAGGATGAACTGATAAGATTCTTGAAGAAGAGGCTGAGCGTCTTCGCTTACAGCTACGCAGACATGCCTGGCATCTACCCGGAGGTTATGTGCCACAAACTTAATAATACCGAAGATGCTAAGCAATAAAATAAAGACGAAGAGTTTACTTTAGGGAAAAGTACGATGTTATCAGAGAAGAGGCCAGAAAGTTAAAAGAGGCAGAATTCATCAGGGAGGTCATATACCAAGAGTGGTTATCAAACGCCGTCATTGTACCTAAAGCTAATAGAAAATGGAGGATGTGCGTATACTTCACCTACCTGAACAAGTCCTGCCCAAAAGACAATTATCCCTTACCTCGGATTGATCAGATGGTAGACGCCACGACGGGGAATGAGCTTATGACCTTCATGGATGCATATTCAGGCTATAATCAGATCTTCATGGATGCTGAAGACTCAGATAACATATCCTTCATCATAGACATGGGGACCTATTACTATAAGGTTATTCCCTTCAGCTTGAAGAATGCAGGGGCCACGTATCAACGTCTTATAAATAATATGTTTGAATATTAAATTGGCAAGACTATGGAGGTATATGTAGATGATATGTTGACAAAGAGCTTGAAGGCCTTCACTCATATGGCAGACCTAAAGTGAACCTTCGACACCATAGACTTGTACCCGCAAAGTATGTCTTCAGAGTAGGAGCTAGACAATTTCTTAGATTCATTGTCAATCAGAGGGGAATAGAGGCGAACCCTGAGAAGATCAATGATTTGCTTGACCTGAAGACATCAAGAATTATTAAAGACGTTTAGAGGCTCACTGGAAGAGTAGATACACTCAACATATTTATTTCTAGAGCCACGAGTAAGTGTCCTCCATTTTTTAAGGTTCTTAGAAAGGCCTTCGAGTGGGACGAATAGTGTGATAAGGCTTTTAAGCAACTCAAGTCCTACCTCGGATCCCCCTCTTTTATCTCGGCCCATCATAGGGGAGAAGTTGTATGTTTATCTAGCAGTCTCAGAGTCAGCTATAAGTGCAAGCATAGTACGAGAAGACGTTGAGGTGCAAAGGCATGTGTACTTCAATAGTAAGGACCTTCAAGGATCTGAACAAAACTATCTTCGAATGGAGAAATTGGCCTACGCCTTGATACACGCTTCCAGGAAGATGAAACCCTATTTATAAGCCCACTCTATGGTTATCCTCACTAAATCCCCACTAAGGTAAGTCCTCCATAAGCTTGAGAAGTCAGGCAGATTGATGACCTGGGCTATCGAGTTGGGATTATATGACCTTATTTATTAACCCAGGGTGGCCATTAAAGGGCAGTCACTCGCATACTTTGTTATTGAGTTGACATGGGAAGAGGCTGAAGCTGAGAATAACCCAGAGACTGTAGAGGGATCAAATAGTAATATCTTCCAAGACCCAAAAGAAGTTGTGTCTAGAAGAGCCAACAACGGAATAGCTGAGAATGAGGAAGACTGGTACCTCTTCAAGCAAGGAACCCTATCAGAGGGGAACTTCTCTTCGAATGAAGATTTTTTGAACCTCTTTGTTGACGGGTCGTCTTGTGATAGTAGAAGCAGTGCAGGGCTGATACTGTCAGCTCCGGATGGTACCAACGTTGAATATGCACTAAGGTTCAACTTCCAAGCATCAAACAACGAGTCAGAATATGAGGCCACGATAGCAGGCCTCTCCTTGGCAAAGACCTTTAGGGTTGGTCGACTCTTACTTCACAGTGACTCGAGGTTAGTTATCAACCAAATGTTTGGAGTTTATAAGGCCAAGGATGAAAGGATGGCCAGATACCTGAAGAGGGTAAGAATGATGCTAGAAGGATTTGAAGAAGTGAAGATAAAGAGGGTACCTCGACAATACAATAGCCATGCAGTTGCACTAGTAAGGTTGGCATCAACAACAAGGACAGGCATCAGAAGGACAATACCAGTTGAGATCCTGCTCAAACCGACCATTAAGGAAGAAGAGGTTGCCAACTCTTGCCTCAACTTGAACCTAGGGGACTCATGGATGGACCCCCTTATCAGATATATCATAGAGGGAGAGCTGCCAGAATAAAAGCTAGAGAGGAGGAAACTGAGGTACAGAGCTGCAAAGTTCTCAATAATAGGAGATATCCTATATAAGAAAGGATTTACGTTACCTCTCCTCAGATGTGTCCATCCCAAAGAGGTCCCCCGTGTCCCACAGGAGGTAAACGAGGGTTCTTGCTCCAGTCACTTAGGAGGAAGACCTTTGGCCAAGAGGATAATCACGCAGGGATACTGGTGGTCGACCTTGGCTAAGGATGCTGCAGTATACGTGAAAAGGTGTGACAAATTCCAAACACTCTCCACTATCCCCCATCAACCTCATCAACCTATGACGTCAATCAGTTCCCCTTGTCCATTCGCAGTATGGGAGATTGACTTGGTGGGTCCCTTGCCAAGGGCTATGAACAATTATCGATTTCTGAGAGTAGCGATTGACTGACATGGAAGCCATCGGGAACTCCCCTGCTCAGTTTGACCCAAAGTCAAACTCTTCGTCTTGACCGAGACTCAATGAATCTTCGAAGGGCATTGAATACCTTTTCCAACGGTCTTCCCCGTGCACGATTCGGACTTACCATGCTGACGAACGATTCGTTTGCGTCCGAAACCTGACTAGAGGCCATCGGGTGCTCCTGTGCTCTGTTTGACCTATGTCAACTCTTCAACTCGACCGAGGCTGAATGAATCTTTGAAGGGCATTGAATACCCTTTCCAACGGTATGTCCAGTGCGTGATTCTGACTTTCCATGCGGACGAACGATCCGTTTGACCCCGGGAGGCCACCGAATGCTTCCTGGTCTCGGTTGACCAAAGTCAACTCTCCAAACCGGGTCAAACTCTTTAGAATGTCAAAGTATAACTCTTAACCTTTCCAACGGTATTCCTTGTGTGCAATTTGGACTTACCATGAGGATGAGGCATATTAGACCCAAAGTCAACTCCTGAACCCGGGAGCTGTCCAAAGGAATTTTGAAGGTATCTAAATTAACTTTCCAACGATATGCCTCGTGCACGATTCTGACAAATGATTTTCCCTCGGCGGCCGATTTTCAGAAAAAGCCTGAAGCGCACTGCCAAATGGCAGGTTCCAGACCCTGCCTATCTGCACCTGCCGATAGGCAGGAACAGGTCTATGCCGATCGACACTCACCTGGGCCTATAAAAGGAGGCCTTCACCTCATTTTCATGGAGAGCCCAGATCTAATAAAAATCTCTCTGAACGAAGCCGAGAAACCTCTCTCGAAGGCAACGTGATTTCAACTTCCAAATCCTTTTTTTACTTCCACTTTTCATCATCCTTTTCATCAAACTTGGTGAATTAACCACTCTCCATCATCATCCAAGTACAAGGGCTGCTCTCCAACATTCAAGATCAAGCTCAAGATCTTCAAGAAGGTCCAACTTTCTCAAACTCTCTCTTAAATTCTCTTAAATTCTCAATAACTTGTTTCATTACTTAGCACCTTCTATTATCTCTTTTCATACATCCTAATATGCTTATTATTTAGTATTACTGCACATCTCTTATTTTCATATAAATAAAAAATCCAAAAAATAAGAAAAAGAAGGTTTGCACATAAATTCCAAATAGGGATTCTCACACTTTTCCCACACTTTTCTCCCAACTAAAACACTTTTTCTACACACACACACGCACACATTTATAAATAAGAGATCCCCCATTTGGGTTTATGGGATAAACCCCACCCCTCGTCTTGTATGCGAACTACGTGGACTTTGATACCTTTATTGGCTACGTAGGCGTCTCGGGGTAAAACTCGAGACTCGAGTCCTTTTCTCACCTTTTGTCTTATTTTCTATTTCCTCTAAATTCAATTTTCTTATATATATATTTGTTCTTAATGACGTACTACTCCATATGCATTATCGTTCCATTATAACGATCAACGTAAGGGTAATCGCGTAAATCCTATTTTCTAATATTATTCTTATATCTTCCTACGGATGACTTGCTCTATCTTCTCCATGATACAAGTCAAGGATTCCTACCTCCATTATATATATACACATGCACACATATCACGGGGGAAAATATAAAGGAAAATAGCAAATATCCATGAGAGACCAAAAGGACGAAATGGGTACCTAACACCTTCCAATTTCGTAACTAAGCCTCCGAACCCTTCTCGAATCATTTGGTTTCTCATGCACCAGTATGTATTTGGATGCCACCCTTAGGGGTGGATTCCCCTTTTTCTTTTGTCCGTTTTGAGTAAAATAGATGGGCGACTCTGAATCTCTCTACATTTTTACACCACAAATGATGCCGGCCGAAGCGCTCCCAAGAGGGATACGCGGGACCCTGAAGGATCCTTTCCTCCACGCGCCCGCCCGCACGGACGAGGTTCGGGGATGGCCACAGTGGCGACTCTGCTGGGGATTTTATTTGTTTTGAGGGCTTGACTCTATTTGCATGAATGTTATATTTGTTTATGTTTCCCCCCATATCCGCATGTACCCCTTTTCCATGTGTATCCCATGCTTATGCTTATATTCACACACTTGTAGAAAATTCTCCATGTACACTTCACACCACGTGCACCTAGGATCACATATATCCGCATGTTGAACACATCACCTATCCATACTTGGTGTACCTTGGGTACTTGTACTTTGCTCCCTGATTAGGCATAAATTCTTCACATTTATCCCCTTAATTTCGGTATTTTTATGATCCCGTGCGGTGTAAATAGCTTGTATTTATCTCATATCTATGATACTAACCCTTTTTGGCAAGTATTTCATATTTTGTGTATCTCTTATGTGTTTTACAGATATTTCAGGCAAGAAAGATGGAAAAGAGAACTCAAAATAGTGAAAGAAACCCAGAATCGGGGAGTTGAAGGGCATTTTCATAATTTTTCAGCCTTAATCCGGAGGTGGAGACAATTGGAAAGTTGAAGAGCGTTCAATTACAAGAACACTGGAAAAAACGGCACCTCAATCCGAGTTACGGTGAAGAAGTTATGTCCATTTGAAGTTGAGAAGAAATCCAAGAAAAAAGCTGTCAAACCCTGGGACCGGTCCGCCCAGAAATTAAAAGAACCGGTCAGCCAAAAAGTTAAAAGAACCGGTCCACCCCTACCCCGAACCGGTCCGCTTTTCCAAACTCCAAAAGACCCCGGATCACAAGCAAACCGAAGAAGGCAAAAATAAAAAGAACCGGTCCGCCATGGGACTGGTCCGTCCAAAAATTAAAAGAAACGATCCGCCATGGGACCGGTCCGCCCAAAAATTAAAAGAACAGATCCGCCATGGGACCGGTCCGCCCAAAAATTAAAAGAACAGGTCCGCCATGGGACCGGTCCGGGGGAGGAGGGGGACCGGTCCACCTGTCGCAGTTTTAATTTTCTAATTTTCCTCTAATAGAGAGTCCTAGTGCTGCTAAAAATTCGAGGAGTCTTGTAGGGTATATAAACCCATTTTATTATCATTCTTAACACGTAGATTAGAGGAGATTTGAGAGAGTTCTTATTTTCTTTCCTAAAACCCTAGTTTTAGATACAATTTCCTGTTTTATTCAACGATTGAAGATTTATTCAGAGTTTGTGTGATTACCAGTTTTATTTATTGCTGCGATTATTCCATGGGAAATTTTAGTAAGTTGTTTCTTCTTTGTGATTCTATTCTACATTATTCCATCAATTGTCCTTAGATTAATCATGAACACTTGCATATTAAACACAGTTTTCATCACTTTCATCATGTTAGGCTAGATTTTCTAAGGCCGGGATGCATGAACCCAGCCTGATGCGTTAGTGCATGTGTATAAAACTAATCCGCTGAATTTAATGATTGACCTTGATCGTATTGCGTAGTTGCATAACGATTGTAGATCTTTATATCTCGTTTGCCTCCGGGTACTCGTGATGATTTAGAGTACAATTCGAATGCTACTATCGTGATACCAATTTACTCATTCTCAGATTAAGTATGACATGGGCTTGAACCTCGTATACGTAATGCTTGGGAGTACTAAATTTCGGGTCAAATCAATCAGATAAATTTAAGATTAGTATTATATCCACACTACACTAAGGTTGGAGAATTGTATTCCCGTCCTATTCTTATCATCATTTAAAACAAAAAGTGTCAATTCATCCTTCATTCATAATTTAGGTAAGTTAGTGTAGTTGCATTTTTTTTTATAATTTCATATTTGCATTTAGTTATAATCATTCCCAAAATCAAATCATTTTTCCTTTATTTTTAGAGTTAGAGTTAGGATTTCTCTGTCTATCCAACGTCGTCACGTTCACTCGTCCTAGTTCCCTGAGGATTCGATACCCAGACTAGCCACTATATTCCGCAAGAGTGTAGTTAAAGTTTAGGTTTTTGTATTGTGATTGGAAGCCGATAACAACGACTCGCGTATTTACAAGGACGCTCGGTTTTCCACTCGATCAAAATGGCGCCGTTGCCGGGGAGTGTTTTGTTATAGATTATAATTGATTTACTATTTCGCAAGATATTTTTTTCTTTTTCTTTTTTTTTTGGGTTGCACAATTGAGCGCCAAGAAACTTTGAATCCTTAATCGCACACCTCTTTACGTGGATTGTCCATTTACAAACTATTCGGTAATCATGTCTTTTTATAGTGAGTTCGGTAATTATAATGGTTCATATTGGAATAGTTTTTAATCTTTTTATTTTCAAGAATATCTGTCTCGACCTACTAAAATGGGTGAGTGGCTTTTAATTCATGAATATTAAAGGCTTGAAAACAAATATCGGGAAAAAAAATCGTTTTTGGGAGAAAGAGTTGGATGCATTATTCGAATCCAATGACGATTTTTCTTCTGAGGTTATAGAGCCAATGAATCCTACTTTGGAAGAAAGAATGCTTTTTCTAATCAAATAAGTACTCGATTTTCTTTCCACCCAAAGTGCAATGGATGTTGGTCTTGGTACAAAAATACTCTCATTTTGCGATGAGATGCATTTTGATTTGGAAAACAAAGAGGAGGTTGAGACTTGTGTGTCACCTCAAATTTTTGAAGAACATCTAATTGAAAGTGAGTCTTTCTCCCTTGAAATTAAATCTCCAAGTGATGATGAATCACTTGAGATTGAGTTTATTTCATCACCATTTTTGTTCATCGTTATTGAACCATTAGAAGTACCGCTAGATTCCAATGAGTCGGTTGAAAATTCTGAAACGTTTACACCTTTTACCGACAAAGACACTTTGCTAGAATTATTTTTTAATATGGACTTTTCCTTTTTATGTGCCCCTCTCCCCATACTTCTTAAAAAATCTTTGAGAGGTGATTATATTTTTCTTGGATCTCAATTGTACTTGTCCCACCTAGCATCCAAACCCAACATCATTCCGTTAAAATTTTTAATTGGTGATGGTTCATTTTTTCCATCTCACACATGCCTTCTGTTGGTCAAACGGAATTATATTTTTTTAGGAGGCATGCATCCTAGTGAGGGTACACCATTAATCCATCAAAGTCATATTTTATTTTGGGTGGACCCTCAAATTTTTTGACTTTAGTGTATAACTTATTAGAATTTGAAAATCGTAGGTTGTACAATAGTTAGCTTATTTTTTTTGTAGTTTACAGTTTTTGTTATTATTTTTTCTATGCTTGGTTCTAACGTGTATTATAGATTCAATGGACTCGTACTTTTCGGGGATCGCTCCATTTTGGGTAATATCTTTCTTTTCCTCTATTTATGTTGTGTTCTTGATTCGCATTGAGGACAATGCAACATTTAAGATAGGGTGTGTGGGATATTCTTCCCGTTTATTGTTTAGATTCATTGATTCGATCACATGTTCTTTCCAAGAGTGTTTTTTTTAGAAAATAAAAAAAAAAATTGAAATTTTTTGAAAAAAGCCAAAAATATTTTTCTTCAAAATAAATAAAGATTGGAATTTAAAAGCTTTAAAAATGTCATAAATATTTTCTCTCAAGTTGTAAAAATCAAATGCACAAAGCCGAAATTGACCAAAGATGGAAATTGTGCGAAAATTGACGACTTAACGAATAAGTGTGGAGATTAACAAAACCCGGTGAGATTTCGAGCCTATCAATCTTTTTGAGTTTTTAAATCAATCCGAGTTTATGGTTAACTCATATTTCTAATTCAGCGTTTTACAAAAGTCGTTGATGATCTCTACTTTATTGTTTTGATCGGTTATGGAAAAGGGAATGTTCTCTCGAAACGCGCGCTACAAATCTCTAAATTAAATTAATCTCGAGACGCATATGGTAAATTAATAAGTAATTCGGACAATGAAGTAGGCCATCGTTTGTTACCCAAAAATATTAGCCATAAAAAGATGTGAAAAATTATCCCTTTGATAACCTAATTGAGCCGAATAAAATTTATCCTTTTCGTTTGGTAACCCGAAAAACCTAAATAACCCGGAATTGTGAAAAATGAAGAAAGTCATAATTTAAGTCCGAAAAGTGCAACAAAAAGGGGCAAGAAAAAAAATAGAAGAATGCTTAACAAAAGTTAGCAAGAAAAGAAAAGTGTGAAAAAAAATAGAAAAAGAAGAGAAAATGAGCAATAGCCCAAAAAAAGAAAAAAAGCACTAACGGACATCATAAGAAAAATTTCCAATTCCGAATTTTCCAACCATTTCATGTTACCCAATTACACCTTAAACCCGAAAAAGTCCTAACTGAGTCCGAATTGCGAAATTGGTTACCGCGTGGAGAGTTAAAACACAAAAAGATAATAAAAGAGATTACATGGTGTGAAAAAGAGATGATGGTTCCAATTTACCTATGACCGTATTCCGATGAAGAGATCTTTTCACCCAAAAAATTTCGTCTTTCAATTTGTGTGCGTGACTTTGCATCCATTATATTTACTCTTTATAAATCACGCATACCGAGAGAATAGCCACATTCCAAGAGATTCATTTGAGAGAGCATCCCGTGAGCATTTGAATCAAAATGAATATTTGAAAAGAAACGTAATGATCAATCGGTGGAAGTTAGAGGTTCAATTTTTGGCTTCACACACACACACTCTGACTTGAGACTCCTAAAAAAGATTTTAAGGTGACCATTTTTGGGGACTTTAAATTGTACAATTTTTAAGTGTTTTGAATTTTCTTTGAGTCAATAAAGAATTTTGTGAGTGTATTCACTGCAAACCCTCACGAGACACCACTCGTCCTACTAGGGTAACCTAGAGGTTTAAAGGCTTGTTGCATGCGCTAAATGCAATCGCTTGCCCGCGAAAGAGGTATTCTATCCCAATAAAGTTTTTGAAGGGTCCTTAACTCATACTCTCATTGTTTTACGTTGCTCGGGACGCGCAAAGTTCTAAGTTAGGGGGTTTGATTAGGCATAAATTCTCCACATTTATCCCCTTAATTTCGGTATTTTTATGATCCCGTGCGGTGTAAATAGCTTGGATTTATCTCATATCTATGATACTAACCCTTTTTGGAAAGTATTTCGTATTTTGTGTATCTCTTATGTGTTTTACAGATATTTCATGCAAGAAAGATGGAAAAGAGAACTCAAAATAGTGAAAGAAACCCAGAATCGGGGAGTTGAAGGGCATTTTCATAATTTTTAGCCTTAATCCGGAGGTGGAGACAATTGGAAAGTTGAATATCTTTCAATTACAAGAACACTGGAAAAAACGTCACCTCAATCCGAGTTACGGTGAAGAAGTTATGCCCATTTGAAGTTGAGAAGAAATCCAAGAAAAAAGCTGTCAGGCCCGAACCGAACCGAAGCTGAGAAAAAAGAACCGGTCCGCCCATTTGTCACGCACCAGATCCGTTACGAAATTAGTCACGCTCTAGATCCGTCACGAAATTAGTTACGCTCTAGATCCGTCACGAAATTAGTCACGCTTTCTAAGTGTGACAAATTGGCAGATACGTGATTTTTATTTTGTGCTTATCTTTTAGCCAAAAGAGTTTTATGTTTTGGGGACTCTTCTAAACGACCTCTAGCCTATATATTTAGTCATTAGGACTCTTTTTATTCAGATTTCATTCATGTAAAAGCTCCATAACAAGTAGGAACATCTAGGAGAAAGATTCACATATTTTGCACCATTAATTCAAGAGCTTTTCCAGTTTTTCTTCAATCTTTGATTTTTTCTTACATGTTCTTATTCTTCAATCGTGGTAACTTTAATTTCCAGCACTTTTATTATTATTCACCATGTTAGACTAGGTTTTTAAAGGTTGGGATGCATGAACCCAGCCTGATGTGTTAGTGCGTGCGTATAAAATTAATCCGCTGAATTTAGTGATTCATTATGACCGTATTGCGTAGTTACACAACAATTGTAGATCTTTATATCTCGTTTGCCTCTGGGTACTCGTGATGATTTAGAGTGCAATTCGAGTGCTACTATCGCTATACTGATTTACTCATCCTCAGATTAAGTATGATGCGGGCTTGAACCTCGTATATGTAATACTTGGGAGTACTAAATTTCGGGTCAAATTAATCAGTTAAATTTACGATTAGTTTTATACCATCAATACTCTAGGGTTGGGGGATTGTGTCTCTACCTTAATTTTTCCAATTAGTTTTAGTTAACTTCTTTATTTTTCCCTTTTTCCTTTCTCACTCAATCATCATCTTTTACACTTTATTTTTTGAAATAATAAGTCAAATAAAATCTATCAAACATTCCCTGTGGATTCGATACCCAAACTCGCCACTATACTCCGCAAGAGTGTAGTTAAAGTTTAGGTTTTTTTTGTATTGTGGTTGGAAGCCGACAACAACGACTAGCGTATTTACACGGACGCTCGGTTTTCGACTCAATCACTCCCTGTTTGTCATAATCAAGAAAGACATTCTCATCATAAGATACTAATAAGAGAATCATGCATGATTCACACGACATCGCCAAAGAGCATTGCTATTGACCAAATTTTACCCAATAATTGGAGGGTCACTTTTTGATGGGCGCTGGTCCGGTAAGTCGTAGTTAGCCTAAGCGATATGACTCTCACCTTCCATTGCCTAAGTACCTTTGATGTATATCGAACAGTTTTCCCGCATCGTACTGCTTGAACAAAGTCATAACGGGAGGTATATCGCAGGGAATTCATTCACGTACGCCGAGTATATCGAATTCGCTCTCACACGTACCGTCCTCAGGAGGTATATGGTGAGGCAATTCACTAAATGGCTTGTCCACACGTACCGATTGCCCGCAAGAGCAAGACGTATATCGTGGAAGTCACGCTAAAGAGGGGAACCCATGCCGATTCACCCAAACTAACTGCATACCCACATATAGGTGTCAAACCTAGGACACGCACTTTAGATTTTCGGTTTTAACCCGAAACTCTGCCAAAATTCTGGGCCGATCTGCCGCCCAATTTTCGCGTATTTTTAAAATGGGTCCCTGTCCGTGAGCCTACTACAAGTACAAACCGTAGCTTTGCATATATTAATAACCCCACTTTTTCAGGCTTGGGTCCCGTCCGGTATTGCATTCAGGAGAATTAAATACAAGTGAGAACATAATAATCATAATAATCATGCTGAGTTCCGTCTCCAAAAACATTTTTCCTTTCTTTATCAAAAAATCCAAAAACATTTTTCCTTCTTTATCAAAAATTTAAAAACATTTCTCCCTTCTTATCGAAAATCCAAAAATAGTTCTTCCTTTTTTCTCGAAAATAAATCTCATCCTACGCCTTCTCAGGTCGATTGCAAGCCCTTAGCCTAGCTCCCTATTGGCTTCAATCTTCAGTCAAATCACCCCGGAGTTTCACCCGTTCCTCTACTACTTCTTTCGAGTCTGGAATATATCCACTTTCCATAGAGAATACAGATCAAGTACTAGTCATACAGCCGGATCTGACGACAGTCCTATCTCAACTCGTGTCCAAGATTGACAACCTCCAAACTAAGGTTCGAGAGATGCAATGAAACCAGGTTCTAATTCCTCAAGAGCCCAAGGCCCTATTCCCTCATGCTATGGGTCCACTCGAGCCTATTTGGGTTCTGGAAGAATATCAACACGCTCCACGTGCCCCCTGCCAATGGGCCACCACCTGTCCAGCTTCCAATGCCAAACATTGCCCAGCTTGTGGCTAACCTGCCTATGGTCATTGATCCAAAGGAGGAGGAGTTGAATAAAGTCAAAGAGGATCTTAAGATGCTCACCAAGAAGTTTGACCAGGTCAGGATCTCTGGGAATTACATGGACTACACCCACATGTCTCCCTATCCTAAAGCAAGGTTACCCAAGAAGTTCAAGATGCTAAATATCGAGAAGTTCGGAGGGAGTGGACCCAAAATTGTTCATCTTCGCATTTATCATCATTCAATGACTCTACTAGGGCCTTCTGAGGAGGTGATGGCCAAATTGTTTTAGCAAACTTTGAAGGATAGTGACCTCCGATGTTTCTTATCTCTTGAGGAATCCATATTCCATAGCTAGGAGGATGTAGCCCGAGAATTCACGTCGCAATACAAATACAACGAAGAGCTTGAGGTCACCTGTCATGATTTAGAGATGCTCAAATAGAATCCAGGGGAATTAGTCAGTAAATTCATAACCCGGTGGAGGGAACAGGTAGTTACCATGACTAATCGGCCATCCGAGGAAGAACAGGTCAACATAGTGAAGAAGAACTTCTTTCCCCATGTTCGAGCGATGATGGGAGGATAATACTATCCCCACTTCCGAGTTCTCAGAGAGGCTGGAGTAGAAATCAAGGAAAGCCTTGTTAAAACAGAGGTTGAACCAAAGTAGGTGTCCAGACAGTTCACCCCTAGAAAGTATGACAAGCTTGTCAGTGCTACCATTTCGACCATCAACAACATCTCTCAACCAACCACATCATGGGAACCAGAAAATCGCCATACCCCCATCTGAAGGGAATACACTGAGCTCCATGCTCCCCTCTCCAAAGTTTACCAAGCCCTATTTAGCTAAAACCTCATCAAACCCTTGGATCCATGACCATTGCCAAATCCACTCCCAAGAAACTTCAAGACTGATGCTCATTGCGCCTTTCGCCAAACTGCTAGCCATACCACCGACCAATGCTTTCACCTTCGGAACATAATACAAGATCTCATTGACCGGGGTACCATCGCCCCACCAACCAATCCTAAGCCAAACACTACTCATAACCCAATTTCGAATCATACCAATGCCATCTTCCTAGAAGAAAATCTAGATTTCGATCCCTCAACTCAAATCACACCCATATACTCTCCCAAACCTCTTCAAATTTGCCCATATTTACTCCTACACCCTACTAGCCTCACTGATCAGGCATTGTCACTCCTTACCAGATCATGCATCATTGTCCGTACCCGTTCTGAAAATGGAGGTATGGAATTGTCAGAGGTGTTAGACCAACTCCTAAAGTTCGGGCTGAAATTGCCCTCACTGATGGTCATCGATTGCCATAAATTCAGCACACTGTTCTTGGAAGCACATAAATGGGCTCGAGATTCAGATAGATGGGTGGTTCCAACTGACGAAGTCAGCTTATATGATGTTGTCCAGACTATGGCAGAATTATTCAAGCAAACCAACAACATTTGCAATATCACCGGGTTATTTGGCACTTTGAAGCTACAAGGGCGCTTGGTCCCTTTAATCACACAAATCCCCACAGAATGGTAGGACTTATATGAAGAAACCATTGAAGTTGTGGAATTCATTGACTTTGCAAGGAAAGACAGAATTATTGCCACCGGATGGGGGAAAGAATTCGAAGATTCGAGTGAAGAACAAACTTCAGGAAGAGCTGACCCAGTAGCCGACATATGTGGGATGATATCATTTGAAGAGCTCCTCGGAGAAATAAATAGGATTACAAAACAACCTGAGATTGATAAGGAAATGGGATTTATGTTCTTTCCTTCTTCAGTAAATCACATGACTAGATTAGGGAGACATTACCAGGCTCCAAGCTCACTACTAGCAAATGACAAGGGGAAGGGCATTGAAAACCTTCCTATACCAGAGATGACCATTGACGCGAGCAAGATCCTTGATCAACTGAAGAAAACTTAATCTAACATCACTCTATGGGGGCTTTTCATGTCTTCCCAGCTGCACAGAAATGCTTTAATCAAGCTGCTCACTGGACCCATAGTTCCCCCCTCTACCACACCAGAAGAAGCGGTAAATCTGGTTGGATCCTTGACCTCTACCCAAATGCTATCATTTTTTGAAGAAGAAATCCCCATAATTGGGCCGAATCACAATCATGCACTCAACATCTCCGCTGAAGTTATGGGAAAGGTCGTGCCACTCTCCCTTGTCAATAACGGATCCACCTAGAACGTTTGCCCTCTGAGAACCTTCAAGAGTTTAAGCCTGAAAGAAAGAGACCTCGCTCCAACCTCCACCGTTGTGCGTGCTTACGATAATACCTGCCGAGAGGTGATGGGCTCCATAAAACTTGTAATAGAGGTTGGCCCTATAAACCCTGTCATTGAATTCCAAGTCATAGACATCCCAGCTTGTTTCAACCTATTGCTCGGGCGACCCTGGCTCCACAATATCAAGGGTGTGTCTTCCTCACTCCATCAAAAATTAAATTTCTACACCGACGGGCGAGTCATCACCATTTTGGGTGATGACGAAAGTGTCGAGGGTGCAAGCACCAGTAGCCCAGTTCTTGAGATACAACACGGGTCAAATGATATGCTCCTATCAGGATTTTGGGTTGAACCACTCCTACTCCAAGCAGGGGATGGTTTTAAAGAAAGGGTTTATCCAGAATATGACCCTCATGGCAATGTCAATGTGATTCAGATGTTCAGAAACATGCACTTCACGCCCGGACTGGGGTTAGGACAAAGGCAGCAAGGGATACTTGAGCCCATTTAATTGAAGAAAGCTTTCCCTCCTTGCGGCTTGGGATATCAACCATCAAAACAAGATCTCGGAATGATCCGCTAGTCTAGACCAAAGAGAAGATTAGACTGCATCCAAATTATCTCAGGATACACCTTAAATGGATGATTCATCAAAGAAGGCGAGGACTTCCCCATTTGCGGTTTCCCAGAACCATGGTATGACCACACAGACAAGAAGATGAAGCCTGGAATGGATATCTTTTTCCAAGATAGCTACCCATAGGACGAAAGCCTCCCGCACCAGGTACAAACGCTCATCAAAGATGCCAAAGAGACTGAGGAAAGCGATTCCAAAGATTCCTTCAACTTACAGATACTGGGGCTAGCACTCTGCATGGTTCATTCAGGCGCTACATCAATGGACCCATCCCGTTTGATTAAAACTACTGATATTCCTCTCCTCTACTAGCATGCTGCGCAAGTTATACCCCTTGAAATCTCCCCTAACCCAAATGTTTTCCCTATTTCTTCTTTTATTGTCTATCAATGTTCAAATGTAATCAAGACCTCTTTTGATGGGGTTCTCAATGCTATTTTTCCTATCAATGAAATAAATGAAGATTTTGAGTATCTTGTTGTGCCTTACATTAACTGCTTGGATTCTAATCAAACTTTTGATGATGATGATTTTGCAAATGACCAATTCTTAACTGATCTAAATAAGGTTAATAATAAACAACATAACCACGTTCAAGTTAATGAAGAAGAGACTGTTGTTATTAATCTCGATTCTAGTAGCCAACTGCACGAGATTAGGATAGAGGCCACCCTTGACGAGCATGAGCGCGCACAACTCGAAGAATTGCTGAAGGAGTTTGTAGATGTCTTCGCATGGTCCTATTATGATATGCCCGGCATTGATCCTAAAATAGCTCAGCACGAAATCCCCCCTCTCCCATATTACAAGCCAGTTAAACAAAAAATGAGAAAACTCCGCACCGAATGGTCACTCAAGGTCAAAGAAGAGGTTGTCAAATAGTTGAACGTGGGTTTCATTCGAGTGATCGAATATCCTACATAGCTAGCCAACATTGTACATGTGCCAAAATCTAGAGGAAAGGTTCGAATGTGTGTGGACTACCGAGATTTAAAAAAAGCTTCTCCAAAGGATGATTATCCTCTACCCAATATCAACATGATAGTGGACAACAAAGCCAGTCATGCTCTCAAGTCATTCATCGATGGATTTTCCGGATACAACCAAATCAAGATGCACCCCAACCACCAATAAAAAACTGCATTCATCACCCCATAGGGAACTTTTTACTACACGGTTATGCCATTCGGTCTCAAGAATGCTAGGGCTACCTACCAAAGGGCTGGCATAACCATCCTGCATGATCTGATTGACAAAGAGGTCGAGGTTTATGTGGATGATATGATTATCAAGTCTAAAACTATAGAAGGTTATGTTCCCTCTCTCTGGACGTTCTTCGAACGACTGCGACGGTATCAGATGTGACTTAATCCACAGTAGTGTGTCTTCGGCATTACAAAGGGAAAACTGTTGGGATTCATGGTCAGCGAAAAGGGGATAGAGGCAGATCCTGCAAAGCTGAAGGCCATACTTGAGATGCCACCACTCCGAATAGAGAAAGAAGTCCGAGGGTTTCTTGGGAAATTACAATATATCAGCCAGTTCATCAGCCAACTAACCTCCATCTGTGAACTGATCTTCAAGCTCCTCCGAAAGGATTCAACCAAGGTTTGGAATGAGGCCTACCAAGAAGATTTTGACCGAATCAAATAATATCTGACCCAACCTCCAGTGCTCAAGCAACCACAACCTAGTCTCCATTTGCTCCTATACCTAACCATAACCGACACTACAGCTGGGGCTTTGTTAGCCCAATACCTTGAAGACTCCCACAAAGAAAGATCCATCAATTACGCCAGTCACAAATTGGTCGAGTACGAGGTCAACTACACTGCTTTAGAAAAGGCATGTGTTGCACTTGTCTGGGTCACCCAAAAGTTGCGACACTACATGCTCACCTTCCCCAGAAAACTTGTATCCCGAATGGATCCCATCAAATACCTGATTAAGAAACCCTCCTTATCCAATCGAATGGCCCGATGGTTGATGCTCCTAACCGAGTTTGATATCATGTACGTTACACAAAAAGTTATTAAAGGAAGATCCATCTATGACTACCTCGCTGATTACCCTGTAGAAGAAGCAGATGTCTAATCTCCGAATTCCCAGATGAAAATATCCTCTGCACCACTCAAGACCGCCTTCGATGGAAACTGTTCTTCAACGACGCTGCCAACAAAAAGGGATACGGCATTGGGATCCTCCTGATCGCCCCAGATGACTCCCACACTCCTATCGCCATTAAATTGGATTTCCCTTGCACCAACAACATGACAGAATACGAGGCATGCACAGTGGGGCTCAAGGTTTCTCTCAAGAAAGGTATTCAATACATTGATGTATATGGGGATTCTGCCCTTATCATCGGTCAAGTGCTCAAAAAGTGGAAAGTCAAGGACGAAAAGCTCCAACCCTTTCATGCCCAACTAGAAGAGTTAGCCTCCTAATTCTGAGATATCACCTTCCATTACCTACCCCGAGCAAAGAATAATCTAGACAATGCTCTCTCCACCTTGGCCTCCATGGTCGACATGCTCGAAGGAATAATAATAGCCCCCTTCCTAGTTCAAAAGAAAGACAAACTGACCCACTGCTACCATATTGAGCTTGTCTCCACTGAAGATCCCAAACTAGCCGATTGCTGGTACTATGATATCTGGTGCCTACTCAAACATGGTAGGTATCTCGAGGGTTCCAATAAGAAAGATCGAATGACTGGTCGCCCAGTACATCATCTGTCATAAAGCTCTACTCAAGAGGAACTTCAATGGAACTCATCTACACTGTATCCCTGGGGCTGAGAATGAGAAAATAATGCAGAAAATCCACAACAGGGAATGAGGACCTCACATGAATGGTCACATGCTCGCCAAGAAGATCATCCGACAGGGCTACTATTGGACCACCATGATCCAGGATTGCACCGCTTATGTCCGGAGGTGCCTCAAATGCTAACAATTCTCCAATCTTCAGCACTTTCCTCCGCGAGAATTATACAACATAACCTCTCCCTGTCCGTTGGGGTGTCGACATCATAGGGAAGGTTACACCAAAGGCTTGAAATGGACATGAGTTCATCCTAATTGCAATCGATTACTTCACCAAATGGGTCGAGGCTGAGTCATACGCAATATTGAATGCCAAGAAAGTGGCCAAATTCCTCAAGAAAAATATCATCTGCCGATATAGGGTCCCGTACGAGCTAGTATCAGATAACAGGTTGCATTTCAAAGCAGAAGTCACATAAGTAGTCAATGAGTACGGGATTCAGAGACACAAATCATCTCCCTACCGACCTCAGGCCAATGGTGCAGTTGAATCCGCCAACAAAAACCTCAAAGCCATCATCAACAAGATGACCAAAAGTTGTAGGGATTGGGCTGACCGGATCCCATATGCCCTTTGGGGCTATCGAACCTCAATCCGGACCTCTACTGGGGCTACCCCTTACTCCCTGGTCTACGGCATGGAAGCAGTCCTACTTGTGGAGCTGGAAATACCCTCTCTATGTGTAATGCTCGAAATCAAGGTTAGTGAAGAAGACTGGTGCCAAAGCCGTCTTGATGAGCTAACCCTCTTAGATGAAAGAAGATTAAAATCTCTTTACCATATACAGGGTACCATCGTCAAATAGCGCGATCATTCAACAAGAGAGTCAAGGACCGCGGTGTCCGAGAGGGAGATTTAGACCTCAAAGAGATAATAGAACCCATCTGGGACCCAAAGGGAAATTCAAGCCCAATTGGAGTGGCCCTACATTGTGAAGAAAATCTTATCCGGCGGTGCCGTCATGCTCACTGACCTAGATGTGGAAGAGATGGCTCGTTTAGTCAATCTGGTCCGTCTGAAGAAATTCTACCCCTAGTCTGAAATCTCGATGCGCTACAATTCTTCTCATCCCCCTTCTATTCTTAAAAAAAACTCTTCATTTCCCTCTACCCAGAACTACGTGAGACCGATCCTCTACAAAAACTATTTTAAAACTTAAAAAAAAAAGAGAGGTATGTAAGCAGCTCATGCACCTCACATGAGTGCGACCCCTTTCTTTTTCACAAAATACTATTCTTTTCTTACCCTCGAGAACGGCGGTTCATTCTAAAATTATCTGAACAAAAGGATTATATATGCCTTAGTGATCAGTATAGATAATTCAAAATAAAAAATTCATCAAAAGGCAAAGATGGATGATCAGAAACTTATTTATTTCATTAATAAGAAATTACAGTAGGGATTACATAAGAAAAAGGAGCGGATAACTCCCTTCCTCACTACCATAAAAAGCCAAATAAAATCCCCACACCTATCGCACAACTAAACTCCCCAAGAGTCCTACCCACATCTACCAGAGGAGCCTGCACCCTCACCATCTACATCCGGAGGTCCCCAAGTTTCCCCTGCTTGAATAGAGTGACGTAAACACTCCATGGATCGATGAGCCTTAACCATCTTTGAAAGGATCACAACACCCCCTTCCATGGTGTTAGATAAAACGAACCATCTTTGTCCAGTCTCTACTGCCAACATCTTATTGAGTACTTTCCTCCATAACCACTTTATATAATCTTTTGGGACATGCCAAACCTCCCCGACAGATTGAGAGGGATGGGTCGACGAACGCCTATTTTCCCACAGAGACCCAAGCAACAGACGCAGGCTCTCAGTTAAATCTTGTACTGGAAAGAAATGTAGTGTCCGAGGTGGCACAACCTGTGCCCAGCCAAATTGGCGCAAAAGCTATCAAGGGAAATAAAAGGAGGTCTGTCTGAGACCAACCAGCCTCACATATGAATACTCTCCTATCTCCAGAATGGGATGCAACTGCCCCCACCAAGGGACTGACAAATACAGCCCATGAGCCCCATGCTCCACAAGCCAATTCTTCCAGTTCTCAACATACAAGACAATGCGAATGAAGTAGCATAAAAAGAAGTTGGGTATGGCCGACAAGGGATATTCTGGAGGAGTCGATAAATGGAATCTTTCAGACAACCACATGAACAGCATCACGGGGCTACCCCTCAAAAAGTCAGAACGACCTTCTCTCCAGGCATCCAGGCCATTCAGAGTCTCCGCCAATATCACCGTCGCAGGATTGCGACGATATGACATCCATGAGTTAACGGCTGCAAGTTATGGGTCCACTTGTATCTCCCCAGTCACCAGCAGCAATTTGGAAACCAGGCCCAGAACCACGGCTCCAGCATAGCCAGCATCACCTACTTCCCGCAAATTCATGGACCGCAGCACCGCCGGGAGGGAGATCATTCCTCCAATAACCAATGATCTGTCCGCCGAAGGTAAAATGTGAAGAAGCCCATCCAACAATTCCCTAGGAGAATGGGAAAATTCGGGCAAAGCCGCAGCAACACTGGGATTTATACCCAGTATGGAAAAAAATTCCTCATAGGTAGGACAAACTTCTTCCAACCCAAATCGGAATACATGGTCTTCGGGGTACCAGAATTGTACCACCGCCATCATCATATTCCACTCAATAGGCCGATTGCGCCACAAGGAGGCTCGACGCATGTTGAAAGCATCGTAGTCGACATTATAAGACCACATAGCTTCCAAGGCTTCGAGGTAGTTGGCAAACTCAATGCTACCAGGGAGAGCCATCTTGCAAGGCTAAAAGATAATGGGTAAGTATGTAAGAATGCAAATGTGTGATGAAAACACTCCACCCTTACCCATTTTTATACTTGAAAACCCTCACAAGGGACATAATCCCTGCAGAAATCGGAAGGAATCTTACCCCACTAGGTACTAAAGGCTGAAGAGTGTACCATTCAAAGCTTTCAATTGATGGGACTGGACTAAACTGCTGATAGGCAAGTCAGGGTGCTTGTCGATCGGCAACCCCCCATTTTTGGAAATTTCCCTTTTTCCTCTTTTGTCAAATCAGGAAACTCAATAAAAATAAATTGATATTCTCAATAGAATTTCAAAATCTCTTTTCTCCTTATATAATTTCCCTTTTTAATTAAAAAATTTCCTTCAAAATATTCCAAAAATATATCTTTTTACGGTCTCAGCAGCAAAGTAAAAGGCGCATGTGCATGCATTCATTCATCATAAATAAAAGATAATAAAAAAAGACCCATTGCATTGCATATATTTGTGTTCTTTGTTACATCGATTTTGCAGGAAATAAAAAGAATAAACAAAAACAACAGGACTCAGCCCGAACCCACATTTCATTCTCTCTCTCAGGAGCTTCCACCCCTGCGACGTGCTCTCTTCCCCCCTATGGCGAGATGACGCACCACCACTACTCGAGCCAGAGTCCTCTCCAGACGAGGCAGACGGTACCAAGCAAGAAGGAACGGGAACCGCATCCCGAATATGGGCAGTCGCCGAAGATATCCAGTCCCTGAGCCAAGTGGTCCACACCCGGACTTGCTACAAGAAAAGTCGAAATCAGTATCAAAAGCAAGGATGACCAAAATAGAAAAGAAAGAAAAAGAAAGGAACATAAAGGTATACCGCGGGTCGAAGGACCTCCTCTGTCAAACCCAACTCCTCCGGATCCATCGCGTGAGGACGGTGCAACATAGGCACTATCCCTCCATCAGCTCATCGGATGTTGTACGAAGGGGTATGCAATCTCACAAAAGGAACCTCTGAGGTCGCCGCCGCTACAGATGCCAACGGGCCAGTGCCGTTGTGGGAAGATCCCATCGCCCGACTCGAACCCGCCGGAGGGAAAGGCAACGCATCATATATGCTGGGCACCATCAACCAGCTCGTCACAAAATCAATATAGTCATACGGCACAGCCATATCGGTGTACATTAAGTAGGACTCGCCAATCATCACCGCGATCCTCTCATCCTCCAACATCAGTCGTTCCTGCCTCATAGACGTAGGAGGCTGCACGGGTGGCACCACCACCTCCTCCTCAGTAAACTGACGAACCACCCTCTCCCCAAGGTACCAGGAATGGCCGAACTCATACGCTAGCAAACGCCTCATCCACGCATTCACCTTGGTCGCCCCCACATCCTGAATGGCTGTCCCCCACGGGTAAAAGGTCACCTAAAAATCTCCAAGCGAGCATAAATCAATACAAGATTAGAAGGTACAAAAAACCAAGACTGAAATGGAAAGAGTCTTACCCTACCACTGGTTAGGTCATTCAGGACCTGACACACCGCCTCCAAGGAGAGAGAGACCTTCGACTACCGATTGGCCTTACGCCATCGGTACAATCGGTAGAAATCCTCAACAGTGTCGTCCTTCAAAGCAATCAGCGGGGTGTTGCACCCAATCACCTCATAGAACCACATTTGAATTCATAAAACAAAAGATGCATAAGGAAAATGCGGATGCATGAAAAGAAATGCGCAAATCAAAGAATACCTCGAGAAGGTACATCGCTCCAGTAAAGGTTTGCTGGCAGCACCGGCTGAATGCATCCAGAGAAAAGTAAAGGGTCTCCAAAGTCAGACTCCCCCAATCATAGAAAGGGATGTTCGAAAACATCCTCAAGTACGGCAAAAACCATAAATAAATGACGTCGCCTCTCGAAGAAACCATGAAACCTCCCAATACCAGCAGAATGAATAACCGTGCCATCTGCCTCACTTGCAACCCATCCTCCACATCGATCTCCCTACCCAATAGAACATCCTTCAGCAGGGACAATCAGATAGAATCCCCAGAAACTATCCTCCCTATGTCACCAAGCACCGCAAGCACTGCCTCCGGCCTCACCCGTAAAGAGCGATCCACCTCTATCTTCTCTCCATCATGATCCATCCCCAGCAACTGCTGTATGTTTATGGGAGTCACCATCATCTCCCCGAATCCCAAATGAAAGGTGTGGGTACTGTCCCACCACCTCTCTCCCAAAGTGCACAAGATCGCTGTCGAACGAGGCGTCTCATCCAGCGCAGATGCCAACCGCCCAAGACCCGCTGATGATACCATCCAACGCACCAAAGGTGGGAGATGCTCCTAGACATCCTTGAGCCCCGTTGTCCCACGAGCACGCATGTTCTTCAAAGAGATATCAGACTGGCAAAAAGAAAAGTCTCATCAAAATTCAAGCAAGAAAAACCACTAAAAAGAGAAGAATGCCAAAGGTCGGGTTATTGCACATCTCTTGTTTTCATATAAATAAAAAACCCAAAAAAAAAAAGAAAAAAAGGGTTTTCTCATAAATTCCAAATAGGGATTCTCACACTTTTTCCCCACTTTTCTCCCAACTAAAACACTTTTTCTACACACACACACACATTTATAAATAAGAGATCCCCCATTTGGGTTTATGGGATAAACCCCACCCCTCGTCTTGTATGCGAACAACGTGGACTTTGATGCCTTTATAGGCTACGTAGACGTCTCAGGGTAAAACCCGAGACTCTAGTCGTTTTCTCACCTTTTCTCTTATTTTCTATTTTCTCTAAATTCAATTTTCTTATTGTGTATATATAAATATATATATATATATATATATATATATATATATATATTTGTTCTTAGTGACGTAATACTCCGTATGCGTTATCGTTCCATTATAACGATCAACGAAAGGGTAATCGTATAAATCCTATTTTCTAATATTATTCTTATATCTTCCTATGGATGACTCGCTCTATCTTTTCCATGATACAAGTCTAGGATTCTTGCCTCCATTATATATATACACATGCACACATATCACGGGGGTAAATATAAAGGGAAATATCAAATATCCATGAGAGACCGAAAGGGAGAAATGGGTGCCTAACACCTTCCTATTTCGTAACTAAGCCTCCTAGCCCTTCTCGAATCATTTGGTTTCGCATGCACCAGTATATCTTTGGATGCCACCCTTCGGGGTGGCTTCCCCTTTTTCTTTTGTCTATTTTGAGTAAAATAGACTGGCAACTCTGAATCTCTCTAATTTTTACGCCACAAACGACGCTGGTCGAAGCCCTCCCGAGAGGGACGCGCGGGACCCGAAGGATCCTTTCCTCCATACGACCGCCCGCACGGACGAGGATCCGGGATAGATAGAAAACCCCTTAAAGTTTGCCCATATTTTCTCCTACACCCTACCTGTTTTGCCGACTAGGCCCTGTCACTTTTTACAAAAGCATGTATTATCGTTTATACCCGTTTCGGAGGGAAGGATATGGAGATGTCAGTAGTAATAAACCAACTCCTAGAGTTTGGGCAAAAATTGCCCTAAAAATGACTATTAACTGCTAAAATTCAGCACATTGTTCATGTAAGTTCGAAGGTGGGCTCGCAAGTCAGATAATTGGGTTGTACCTGGTGACGAAGTCAGTTTAGATGATATCGTCCAGAATATGAGACACTCATTTCGACAGATGGGTGAAATTTATAGTATATCCAAGATAATCGATAATTTAAAACTATAAGGGAGCTTGGTCCTTTCACAGTATATATGGAATGATATCGTTTGAATATCTACTAGGAAAGATCAACAAAATAGCCAAACAATTTGAGATTGGCGAAGAAATAGGGTTTCTATCTTTCCTCTCTTTTGTGAGCCATATGACTAGATCCGGGAGGCTAAAAGGTTTCAAACCCTCAATCAGCAATGACAAATAAGGGAAAAGGTGTTAAAAAAATCCCTATGACCAAAATGACCCTCGACAGGAGCAAGATCCTCGATCAGTTGAAGAAAATTAGGCTAACTTCACTCTGTGTGGACTTTTTATGTCCTCCCAACTGCACCAAAATTCCTTGATTAAACTGCTCATCGAGCCCATAGTCCCTCCTTCTACCATCCCATAAGAATCTGTGCACTTAGTCAATTATCTAACCTCTACTAGAATGATCTCCTTCTCTAAGGAAAAAATCCCTAAGTTTGTCCCAAATCACAACTATGTTCTCAATATCGTTGTTGAAATGACGGGGTCCTACTTTCGCTTATCGATAATGGGTCAGCACTTAATGTTTTTCTGTTAAGAACCTTCAACTACTTAGGACTGAAAGTTATAGACCTTGATCCAACTTCCATTGCGGTGTGTGCTTATGACAATACTCATTGGCAAGTGATGGGATCTAAAAAGATTAAAATAAAGGATGGCCTTATAAGTCTTGTCACTGAATTACAAGTCATCGGCATCCCGACTTGTTTCAACCAGTTGCTTAAATGACCATGCCTCCATAGTATTAAGGCGTGTTTCCCTCCCCCCATACTGAGAATGCAAGAACCAGTAACTCAATACTAGAGATATAATATTGGGCAAATGATATGCTCCTGTCAGGATTTTGAGTCGAACCACTTCTGCTCCGAGTAGGGGATGATTTTGGATATAGGGTATGTCCAGAGGACAACCCTCATGATAATGTCAATGTGATACATATATTCAATAATATGCACTTCATGTCAGGAATTGGGTTGGGATGATGACAATAGGGAATACTAGAGCCCATAGTGATAAAAAAAGGCCTTTCCTCCATATAGCCTAGATTATCAACCATCATCAGAGGAACTTATAATGCTCTGCCAACCTCAGTTGAAGAGAAGGCTAAAACATACTAAGAATGTCTCAGAGGATTACTTGAATGGGAGATTCATTAAAGAGGGTGAAGATTTTCCCTTTTGTGGCTTTTTCGAATCGTGGTATGACCATGTGGACAAAAAGATCAAGCCAAGAATGGAGATATTTTTCCAAGACAATTACTCATGCGTTGAAAGCTCCCAACATCATGTGAAATTGATCGTTGAGAAGAGTATAACTGTTATTGAGGATTCTGAGGGAAGTGACTCCGAGGTTTCATTCCATTTATCAAAAATGGGGCTAACACTATGCATAATCCACTCAAGTGCTACATCATTAGATTTATCCATCCTAATCAAGACTACTGATGAACCCCTCCTCAACTAGAAAGATGTAACAGTTCAACCAGCTAAAATGCAACCCAACCCAGATGTT
Source organism: Sambucus nigra (assembly GCA_949130495.1). Classification (NCBI taxonomy): domain Eukaryota; kingdom Viridiplantae; phylum Streptophyta; class Magnoliopsida; order Dipsacales; family Adoxaceae; genus Sambucus; species Sambucus nigra. The sequence continues at coordinate 316,150,832 of OX422208.1, read as the reverse complement.
TATCCCATTTCTTCTTCTATTTGTCCATGCTATGATTGTAATTTGATCGAGAACTCCTTCGACGAGTATCTCAATGAGGTTTCTTCTAAGAATGAAATAAACGAAGATTTTGAGTATCTTATTGTTCCTTAGATTAATTATATTGATTCTAATCAAAATCTTGATGATGATGATTTTACAAATGAACAATTCTCAACTGATCTAAATAAGATTAATAACAAACAACATAATTGTGTTCAAATTAATTAAGATGAAAATAGTTTTATTAAGCTCGGTTCTAGTTGCCAACTGCGCGAGATTAGGATAGGGTCCACCCTTAATGAGCATGAGCGAGAAAATTGAACAACTGCTGAAGGAATTTATGGACATCTTTGTATGGTCCTCCGATGACATGCTCGACATTAATCCTGAGATTGCTCAACATGAGATTTTGACTCTCTCGACATGTAAATCGGTTAAACATAAAATATGAACGCTCTTCACCGAATTGTCTATCAATGTTAAGGAAGAGGTGGTCAAATAGTTAAACGTATGCTTTATCTAGGTGATCGAATATCCCACATGGTTAGCCAACATTAATACCATTTTGAAATTTGGAGGAAAGTTTTACATGTGCATTGACTACTAAGATTTGAATAAGTCCTCTCTAAAGGATGCTTACCCGCTACCCAATATCGACATGATATTACACATTATGGCCAATCACGCTCTTAAGTCATTCGTTGATGGATTTACACGATAAAATTAGATCAAAGCAAAATCCACTTTCATCACATCCTGGGGAACCTTTTACTACACAGTTATGCCATTTGGTCTGAAAAATGCAGGGGCTACCTACCAAAGGGCTTCCACAACCATATTTCATGATCTGATACACAAAGAAGTTGAGGACTACATGGACGATATGATTAATAAGTCTAACGCTCAAGAAGGGCTTGTTCCCACTTTCCAGATGTTCTTTAAATGACTATGGAAATACGAGATGCAACTTAACCCATAAAAATGTGTCTTTAGAGTTACCAAAGGAAAGATTTTAGGATTCATGGTTAGCAAAAAGGGGATTGAAGACGATCATGCCAAATTAAATGCCATACTCAAGATGCCACCACCCGAAATAGAGAAGAAAGTCCGATGATTCTTAGGAAAATTAAAGTATATGAACCAGTTCATCATCCAGTTGGCTTCCATTTGTGAACCTATCTTCAAATTCCTCCGAAAAGATTCTACCAAAGTCTGGAATAAAGATTTCATGGAAGCCTTTAACCGAATCAAATTGTACCTTACCCAGACTTCAATACTCAAGCCACAATAACCTGGTCTCCCCCTACTCCTATACTTTACCATAAGAAATAGTGCAGCTGGGTATCTACTAGCACAATACATTGAAGAATCCCATAAAGAGAGGTCCATATAAAACACCAACCGCAAATTGGTTGGATACGAAGTAAACTACAGTGCCTTAGAGAAAGAATGTGTCGCCCTTGTCTGGGTCACTCATAAATTATGAAACTACATGCTCGCTTTTCCCATTAGACTTATGTCCCGAATGGATCCTATCAAATACCTTCTTGAGAAACCTGCCCTGTCTAGCTGAATGGCCCAATGGTTAATGCTGCTACCCAAGTTTGATATTGTGTATGTCACGCAGAAATCCATGAAAGGAAGATTTATCTCTGACTACTTTCTTAGTTCCCTATGAAAGAATCCAATGTTTGGATCTCTGAATTCCCAGATAAAGATATCCTTTCTACCTCCTAAGAAGACCTCCGATGGAAAATGTTCTTTAATAACACTACTAATAAGAATGGATTCGACATTGGGAAACTCCTAATCTCCCCTGGTAATTCTCATACTCCTATTGGCATAAAGCTAGATTTTTCCTACACCAATAACATGGACGAATATGAGGCATCCACAATAGGCCTCAAAGTTGCCCTCAATAAAGGAATCTGGTGCTTAGGGAAAAGGATGAAAAGCTCTTACCCTTCCACTCCCACCTCGAAAAGCTCGCCTCCTAATTTCGAGATATCAATTTGCACTACTTACCTTGAACAATGTAAAAATTGGACGATGCCCTTGATACTTGAGCTTACATGTTCGACATGCCCGAGGGAATAACGATTGTCCCCTTCCTAGTCCAAAAGCAAGCTAAAGTGACCCACTGCTACCACATTGAGCTCATCATAAAATAGGATCACAATATGTCTGAGTGCCAGTATTATGACATTTGGCACCTTAATAACAACAATAGGTACCCCTAGGAAGCTAATAAGAATGGTTGAGCAACCCTCTGCAAGCTGGATACCTAGTACATTGTCTGCGATAAAGTTCTATTAAAGAGAAACTTTGATGGAACCCACCTACACTTCATCGTAGGGGCTGACATTGAAGAGATGATGCGAAAAATCCACAGCTAGGAGTGTGAACCCCACATAAATGTCCACATGCTTGCCAAGAATATCATTCGACAGATTACACAACCTTTGTTAAGAGATGCCTTAAATGACAATAGTTTTCTAATCTCCATCTCTTGCCTCCGTGGGAATTATACAATATGACTTCTCCATGGTCTTTCTCCATGTGGGGAAATGATATCAAAAGGAAAGTTATACCTAAAGCCTCGAATGTTTATGAGTTCATCATGGTTTCCATTGATTGCATCACCTAAAGGGTTGAAGCCGAGTCATATGAAATACTAAATGCCAAAAAGATGCACACATTCATCTGAAAGAACATTATATGTCGATATGGGGTCCCGCACGATCTAGTGTCAGACAATGGGTTATATTTTGAGGAAGAAGTCACAAATCCTCTCCATACTAACCATAAACCAACAGTGTAGTTGAAGGCGCTAATAAGAACCTTAAAGAAATCATCAGTAACATGACTGAGAGTTGCCGAGATTGGCACGATTACAAGAAATATCAACGTATAACTTCAAATAACTACCCCCTCACCAAACTAACTGTCCAAAAAATAAAACAAATCAAACTACTTCTAAACATTCTTACCAAAATTATTCCTACAATCAAAGATAACCAAACACATAACCATCTTCACAAATATCATCAGCCTTATAAAAAGATCCTACCCTCAACTCCTAGAAGATTCAGCCCCATTATCATCTACATCATGAGGCCCCCAAACTTCTCTTGCGCAGATAGTGTGATAAAGGAGATCCATGGAATGGTATGCCTATAAAAACCTAGGAAAAACCACTATGCCTCCCTCCATGGTGTCAAATATGGCAATCCATCTCTGCTCGGTCTCCTCATCCAATATCTTAGCTACTAACTTCCTCCACATCCATTTTATGTATTTCCCCAAAATATGCCAAACTCTGCCAACAAATTGATAAGAACGGGTCGAAGGCCGATGACTCTCCCACGAATAGTCCAACCACATGAGCATTCCTTCGGTAAAATCCTCCACAGGGAAAAATTCTAAAATACAAGAGGGCACGATCTGCTCTTATCCAACTTGATGCAAGAGTCATCAAGGAAAATCGAAGGAGGTCTGCTGGAGGCAAACTAACCGAACATATTAGTATTCCCCCAGTTCCAAAATATGTTGCAACTCCCCACACTAGGGTGCCAACCAACACCGACATCAAGCTCGTGCTCCACAAACCATTTTACCCCATTCTCGATGTTCGGGCAAAAAATGATGAAATAACACGTGAAGAAATTTGGCACAATTTCTAAGGGATATTCAAGGGGGACTCCAAATGAAATCTCTCAAATAGCCACATGAATAAAATGACTGGGCTGCCTCTCGTAAAATCATAATATCCTTCCAGCCAGACATCTAGACCATTCAGTGTCTCTTTTAGTATCACCGCCAGAGGATTGCAATGATATGATATCCATGCAGTAATGGAACAATATTGACAGTCCATCAGTAAGTCCCCGATCACCATCAATAGCTTTGAAGTTATAATCAAGGGAGATGGCTCCGGCATTGCCCGCATCATTGACATCCTATAGAGACATGGAATACAACACAAATAGGATGGAGATGATTCATCCAATAACCAATAATTGATCCCCTGAGGGTAAGATATGGATATATTATGCTAATAGCGCCTGAGGAGACTAAGAGAATTGAGGCATGGATGCCGCCACACTGGAGTTAACCCCAAACATAGAAGAAAATTCCTCATAAATCGGGCAAACATCATCCAAGATAAAATGGATAACATGATCCTCTAGGTACCATAATTGTACTATCGCCATCAACATGTTCCAGTCATTGGGCTAATTGCTCTAGCCAACATAGGTTAAAGACGTCATAGTCTACATTGTACAAACACATAACCTCTAAATTCTCAAGGTAAGAGGCTAAAGAAAAGGGTCCAAAGTAGCTAAAGAAAGCGCAATTAAAGCCTTGGGGTGATTTGACTTGACTGTCTTGTCTATAGGAAGGATAAGGGATATGCCAATCGGTATCCCCCTATTTCTAGAAAATTCCATTTTTCCTCTTTTGTCAAAACCAAAACACTCAATAAGAAAATAATTTTTATTCAAAAATAATTCAAAATTTTTCTCTCCTTATATTTTTAACTCACCCTATTTCAAAACAAATTCTCTTTTTAAGAAATTCTAATCATTTTTACGGTCTCAGCAAACACAGTAAAAAGTGCACGTAGATTAAGTCATTTAAAGTGAAGATAAATAAATAAAACCCCATTCATTTCATATATATGTGTTTCCATCATTACATCTCTTTTGTAGAAAAAAGAAGAAGAAAAACAACAGGACTCAACCCGATCCCACCAAAACTTTTTGTCTTTCTTTTCTCTCTCTCTGTCTCTCTATCCCTAGGATGCCCCATCCATGTGACAGACATGCTTCCCCCGATGACGAGCTGAGGAGCCTCTTCTACCCGATCCAGATCCCCACTTAGATGAGGCAGATGGTACAAAATAGGAAGGGACCAAAATCAAATCATGGATATGAGCTGTAGTAGAAGCCACCCAGTCTCGGATGTCCTTCATCCAGGAGCTCGATACTTAGAAAGCCTAATCGGCACTATCCCTTACCCTTCCCATGAAATTCTTTACCTTGCTACTTTTTTTTTATCAAATCTCACAACCTATCGATCAGTAAACCCTAAGTTTCGTACAAAATACCCCCTAAAATGCCAAAAAATTCAAAAAAATTGTCAAAAAATTCCTAAAACTACCCAATAAATATTGGAACATTTCTTCACAGAGAAAAACATTTTTTTTTAAATTCCCCGAGTCCACATCCAGATTAATAACACATTTTTATCCCCAACTTAAAACCATAAAAAAATAGCGCACCTATAACCACTCCTTAGCGGAATCCCGAGAACTTCATCTTCAGTAAAAATCAAGTGCTTCCTCAGTAGAGCTACCCATTTCCCTAGAGGAATCCCCAAAACCTCAAACTTAGCATAAATCAAAAGATGAACAAAAGATCTAGCCATTTTCTAGTAGGAATTCCTAAATTAAACTTTTCCCCAGAAAAATTCAAAAAATCCCCAAGCAGAGTTAGAATTCCTAACTGAGTGTATCTCCCCAACAACACATTCCCCAGCAGAATCCCAAAACCTCGAGTTATCAACTCGACTAAGATTTTGATCCCCTCTTCCAAGTACATAATCCCTAGATAAATGTATCCTCCCTAGTAGAGTCTCATATAAAAATTCCAAACGAGATTTATTCTCTACTTAAGGTCCTCATAATTGACCTCGACCCTTAGAATCGGTCTCTCCCTACTTAAGGTCCCGTAATTGACCTCGACCCTCAGAATTGGTTGCTCCATCTTAAAGTCCTCAGAATTGACCTCGAACCTCAGAATTGGTCATTCCCATTTAAGGTCCTCAAAATTGACCCCGACCCAAAGAATTTTTCGCTCCCATTTAAGGTCCTTAGATTCGACCTCAACCCTCAAAATTGGCTGCTCTCTAGTAAGGTCCCTACTAAGGTCTTCAAAATTAACCTCGACCCTCAAAATTCGCTTCTACTTAAGGTTTTCAGAATTGATATCGACCCTCATAATTGGTCGCTCCTACTTTAAGGTCCTCATAATTCACCACGACACTCAGAATTGGTCGCTCCCCACTTAAGGTCCTCAGAATTGACCTCCACCCTCCGAATTGGTCGATCCCACTTAAGGTCCTCAGAATTGATCTCAACGCTCAAAATTGGTCTCTCCTACCTGAAGGTCCTCAGAATTGATCTCGACCCTCATAATTGGTTGCTCCCCACTTAAGGTCCTCAGAATTGACCTCGACCCTCAGAATCTTCTATCCTTACCATTATCTTAGGTCCTCAAAATTGACCTCATTCCTATGAATCAATCATCCTTTCCCCCTTTAGGTCCACAGAATCGACCTCTTTTACAAAGAATTATGTGGTGTCTATTCGATGGATTTCACTTATTCCAAGCTCACTTGTAAACACCATATTTCAAGACCCCCTAAGTCTCTTCATAGGTCCCTAGAACCTCCCCATTCACTACAAACCCTTGGTCATACTCTAAGTACCGATCTAAAGGCCATTGTGCAATCCCGACCCCATTTGACTCCGATCAACTCTATCGTAATAAAGAAAACTCAATGAATCATTTAGAGGCTATGAATCCCATTTCCAACAGTGTTCCCCATGTATGAATTGTCATAATGGTTCGAACAAACAATCCATTTTACCCCCTGAAAATTGATCAAAACGCCATCGAGCGCTCCCTAGCCCTGTTTTGACACAAATCAACTTCACTGTCAGAGAGAAAGTGACTTGTATCAAATATTGCATATTTTCGCCCTATATCTTTATTCATTCTAGCACTTGTATGGTCTTAATGCCTATATTTATGATCATTAACCAGATAACCTCTTATTTGGATATACACATGCTTTGCAGGGGTTAATTGCACTTTTGCAGGTATTGTAATGCCAAAAGTGAGGATTCGTTGCATTTCATAGAAGTTCCATCACCGGACACTACTTCAAGGGTATTTTAGTCAATTCACATTTCATCTCCGGCTCATGGAATTTCCATGGATAAGTAGTTCGTTGAGCAAGCTTCACGTGGAAAAAAATGGTGCGTGATTCTGAGTCCGGATGATGAAGTTTTGCCCATTTCCGTAATGGACATTTACTCCCCTCTTTATGGAACAAATAGCTGCCAAAAATAGAGTACCAGTCGATCACAGTTTGAGGCTCGATCGATCGCGGTTTAGAGTTTTGCCGTGGAAAAGATACCGTGTTCTTCAACTTGAAGGCTCGTTCGACCTCACCCCTGCGATCGGTCGACCGCGATCACCAGATATTTTTTCTCTTTTGCTTTTCTTTTCTTTTTCCTTTTCTTTTCTAATTTTATTCCAACTTACTATATAAAGGAATTTTGTTGTAAATATGAGATATACTTAGATATATTAGATTTTAGATAGTTTTAGGTTAGGTTTTGCGGGTTTTGAGAGCTCTTTCTTCTTCCTCATTTGGTTGACACCTATTTGGGTTTGTAAGTTATACTTTTCTTTACCCTCTCCATTAATATAAGTTGTATTTCCATTATTCTTGCTTTGTAGTTAATTTACTTGCTTTCTAATTTAGTTTACAATCTTTATTTATATCCTTTCATTTAGTTGCTTTGTGTGTAGATTTATCGTGTTTATTTACCGTGTTTTTAATATGCTTTCTAGCTAAGTTAGTCTAGGTTGTGTCGGATTGAACTCATTATGGGTGACATGTTACTTTGCTTTGGTGATGGAGCTTACGGGTCTATTTCGGGTGTGTTTTCCTAGTTATTATGCCTAGGGGATTTGACGGGGCATATAATATATGCTCCGTGCTTACGACCTTCCGGAGTATTTGTTGACACCAAAATCATATTAGACTTTTATACGAATTTAGGGGTGTGACAACTCTTGATTTAATTAACTGTCGAAGCGAGATGCATTTGTAATAACTCGTCGACCCATGTAACCATTTTATACTAATTAACTCGAGTGAGGGACATTTGACGCAACCTATAGTTTTTACTCGCTTTATTAGTCTAGCTTTATTTTCCCTCGCCTAGATTAAATATTCCCCTTTTGGCATCTTTTCTTTTTTGTTCATATTCATCTTTTACACTTTTATTTAGGAATATTAAACCAATCAAATTCTAGCAACTCGTCTCGGTGGATTTTCGATACCCGACTTACTGCTACACTTGTATCGTAAGTGCAGTCGTAATTTAGGTTTTTGTATTGAGGCGATGAACAGAAAACAACGATTAGCGTATTGACGCGATGCTACTTTTCACCCTTGATCAAAATGGCACCGTTGCTGGGGACTTGTTTGTTTTAGAATTTATTTGATTTAGTATTTCATAGTATTTTCTTTCTATTTCTATTATTTGCCTAACATTTTTCTAGAACTTCTACATTTGAGCACCTAGAAACACTTGAATTGCTCGCACGCATCTGCTATGTGGAATTCACCACTTCGAGCCATTTTTGGGGTAAGCATGTCTTATTCCAATTCTTCCGGTAATCATTATTATAATTCTCAAAAGTCTCGTAATCCTATGACTTTCGGTCAATACTTAGAGTCCTAAAAAATTACAAATTCAAATATGACTTTGGGCGAGTATAACAAAAGTCAAAACTTGGGTTATTGGAATTTTGAGGATGATGATAATGATTTTGGGCCTTTAATTCCGTATAATAGGAATTTGAAATGAATTGCAATAGTTTTCAAAATTCCTATAATAATGAGTTTAAGTTTAAGACCGATGATAATTTTCAAAATTTGCATATTCAAGTATCCGCACCTCAACCTATGACATTCGATGAGGGTTTGCTTATGCTTGAAAATGAGAAAATTGAAAATCGTTATCGAGAAGAAAATAATTTGTGGGAACATGAATTGGATTTATTATTTTAATCCGACGACGATTTTGCTTCCGAGACTTTTGAAGTCGGGGAATGTTTTGAACCAAATGGGGACTTTGTTCCTACTTTTGAATAAATCATTGTCGACTTTGCCCATTGCAAAATAGATATTGAAGTGAGGATGAAATGGAAGTAATATCCATTTGCAATGAAATGATTTCTTCTTTGGCCCCCCAAAAAGAACATTTCATTGAAAATGATCTTATTTCCTTCGAAACTCAACCTTCAAGCGATAATGATTCTTCTCTTGAGTTTGAATTTTTTTACTCCCCATTTTCATTCTCTGTTATCACACCGTCATAAGTACCCGATGATTCCGTTTCAAACATTCATGTTTTAAACCTTTTCGCCGATAAGGATTACTTTCTCGAGTCGCCTTCCACGATCGCATCTTTGCCTTCGTGTGCGCCACATCCCATTCCAATTTCAAACGCCTTTAGAGAATATTTTGCTTTTTTAGTCCCCCCACATATTTTTGTCACCCGTTAAATCCAAATCCCCAATCATCCCTCCAAAAATTTTAATTGACGATGGTTCTTTTCTTCAGCCTTACACATGCCTTCCTTTGTTCAAATGAAATTCATATTTTTTGGAAGGCATGCTTGAGAGTGAGAGTACACCGTTTATCCTCCAATGGTGGACCCTCAACTATTTAGACTTCTAGTGTACAGTTAGTGTGAAGCCTAAATAGTAGGTTGTATATAGTTACCTTTTTATTCTTTCTTTATTTTTATTTTTTTCTTTCTTTTAATTTAATCTCTTGTAATTAGTTAACTTTATGTTATTTGTTTTTGTTATGCTCGGTACTAACTTGTTTTCTAGATTCTTTAGACTTATTCTTATGGGGATCGCTCTAATTTGGGGTAATATCATTTGTTTCCTCTCTTAAACATGGTTCTTAATTCACATTGAGTACATTGCCAGGTTTTAAGTTAGGGGGTGTGGGATATTCTATCCATTTCTTTATTTAATCCATGTTTTTGCTCACATGTTACTTACTTAGTATGTTTTTCTTAGAAAAATTCAAAAATTTCAAAAAGATTTTCTTTCTTTTTTTTCCTTTTTTGGGAATTTTTCCTTTGTTTTCGATGATAAATTTCAATAAGTGCCCGATCCAATAGACAACTCAATGATGCATGTTCTTGATTTTAGAAGTTATTAGACTTTAGTCCTAATTATTGATATTATTAATAACTTCATTAATTAAACTTTAATCCCATGAGAACATGAACTTTTATTGTTCTCTATTAATTTGGTTTAAGATTTTTAAAACTTGGTAACCTTTTGTTGTTTTGTATAAACTTACACCGGGTAAGCTTTGTACTTTTCTTCGTTTGTGAGTGCTATACACTATTTTTTCCTCTTTGAAAATGTTGAATTCGTCGGTAATCTCTCTATTCTTTCATTTGATTGTTCATTAATTGAGTTTATATCTTGAAATGTATTACTTGAGCATGATTGCCAAAGTTTGTTTTGACTCGAGAATTGCGTAAACTTCATGAAATGATCATAGGCCATCTTTGTATATCACCAATATGACCTTGACCTCACCTTTTATATATTCCCTAGTCAACCCATTTGAGCCTAAATACTAACCTTTCCTTTCATTACCCAAAATCCCATAACCAACCCCTAATTGGAGTTTTAAACCATACATACACCTTCCATTCCTTTGTTTGGAATGTTACTTGGGATTGAATGTTGTTGTTGTGTTGCGGTTGAAATTTAGGCATATGAGAGTGTGTAAAGTAAAAAAAAATAATGATGACAAAAAGAGAGAAAAAGAGAAAGCAAAAAGCAAAAGAAAACATGACAAAAAGAAGAAAAGAAAAGAAAGAGAAAGTTGTAAATGTTGTGTATATAGTTAAATAAGCTTTGATTACTCTCCTCATTTATATAACTAATGCCCTTTTTGGATTTTATTTTCCAATTTTTGCTATTGCCCGCATTTTCCCATTATTCCAAGTTTTCATTTTGAACACTTTGAATTCGTACATACATTGATTTCATTTCGTACCCTTGCCAAACCTACATTACAATCCTATTCAAGTCCTATGTGATCTTAAGTAGATGTAATTCAAAGGTTTAAATAGTTTTGATAATATGTGAAAATACATTTCGCCTCCTTTAATGAGCAGTATCTTTTATTGAGATTATAATTGTTCATTTTATATATCTAGTGTTCTTCATTTGTGACATGTGTGCGACCTAGTTTCCATTTCCATTTACTCTTTATGCCCGCATGTTTCGTGTGTTACCTCCCTATTTCATGTGAATTCACTTGATGAGTGTAATGCCCGTGAGGATTGAATATATGCTTGCTTTATTTAGTATCCGGTTTATATAAGTTTTTGCCAAATCATACTTTGCATATGCTCGATTCCCTCCCACATTTTAAGGTTTCAATTCTATGAGGTGTATTCTATAATGTTAATGATTTGGAGTTTTGTTTGAATTCGTTCAATGTGATAATATTGTGTATGAAATCTTGCTCGCTATTATTGGGCTTGTCTCATATTGGGTTGGGCTTATTTCGAGGAAACCATGTGATGTTTATGGGTATCATCCCTGAAAATCCTCACAGACGACACTCATCAACTAGGGTAACTTAGGGGTTTAATGTCTTATTGCATATGCTAAATGAAATTATGTTCCCTACGATAGTGGCATTTATATTTTGATGCATATATACGTCTTGTAATACCTTATGTGGACTAGTTTTGTTTGTTTCATCACTAGGGACTAGCGATGTCTAAGTTAGGGGGTGTGATTCGTATCAAATATTGCATATTTCTGCCCTATATCTTTATGCATTCTAGAACCTTTACGGTCCTTAATGACTATATTTATTCTCATTAACCAGATAACCTCGGATTTGGATATACACATGCTTCGCAGGGGTTAATTGCACTTTTGTAGGTATTGGAACGCTAAAAGTGAGGATCCATTGCATTTCGGAGAAGTTCCGTCTCCGGACGCTACTTCAAGGGAATTTTATCCATGTAACCATTTTATACTAATTAACCCGGGTGAGGGACATTCGACGCAACCTATAGTTTTTACTCGCTTTATTAGTCTAGCTTTATTTTCCCTCGCCTAGATTAAATATTCCCCTTTTTGCATCTTTTCCTTTTTGTTCATATTCATCTTTTACACTTTTATTTAGGAATATTAAACCAATTAAATTCTAGCAACTCATCTCTGTGGATTTTCGATACCCGACTTACCGCTACACTTGTATTGCAAGTGCAGTCGTAATTTAAGTTTTTGTATTAAGGCGATAAACCGAAAATAACGATTAGCGTTTTGACGCGACGCTACTTTTCACGCTTGATCCGAAATCTCAATGAATCTTTGAAGGTCACTGAAACCCCTTTCCAACGGTTTTCCGTATGTGTAAAATGGCAAAATCGTTCAAACAAATGATCCAATTTCCCTCAAAAATTGATTGAGAGGTTATCGGGCGCTCCCGAGCACCGTTTGACCAAAGTTAATTCATCAGCTTGAATGAGACAGACTGAATATTCAAAGGGAATTGAAGACTCTTTTCAATGGTCCACATCATGTGTGAATGAACCTCACGGTACGGACGAATGGTCCATTTTACTCTGAAAGGTTATCGGGTGCTTTCAGGCCCGTTTGACCAAAGTCAACTTTTCCAACCAAGCAAAGAGCTTTAGAACGTCAAATTAACTTGTAAAAATTTTCCAACGGTCCATCTCATGTGCTATTTTGTCTTATGGTTTTTACGAATGATCCATGACCATCCGATAATCTTTCGTTCGAATGATTGATATGAACTTCTGAGGCCTATTTGACCCAAAGTCAACTCTCGGACCTGGGAGCAACCTAAAGGACTCTTAAAGGTATCTAAATTACCTTTATAACAGTATGCTATGTGCGCGATTTAGATTTATGGTTTTCATTATATGATCATTTTTTAGGAAAATCTGCACAAGACTACCGATTGGGAGGTCAATTTTCGTGCCAATCTAAAGTGTGTCTATGATCACCCGCCGATTAGTAGGTCTATGTATATGACGATCGACAGTCCCCCTATCCTATAAAAGGATGGCATGAACTTACTTCCATGGCACACCTCAGATCCATCAATATTAGTGATCTTAGCAAAATTCTTCTGCAATCAGCAAAGTTCCCTTGTGTGAAATTCCTTTCCATCTTATATTCCCATCACTTTCCTACCCAAATAGTAAAAATCTCTTTCTCTCTCATCCAACATTCATCTCAACTTGTAAGGAAGCTCACTAAGGATCAAGATCAAGTCTCCAAAGAAGGTCCAAATACCATTTTCTCTCTCCAAAATTCTTTTATTTCTCATTAGTGTTATAAATTCTCTTACTTTATGTCATACACATTAATATTCCACTCTTTATTACTTATATTGCACATAATTTATCTTCTATAAAAAATGTAAAATGAAGAAAAAAAAAGGGTTACACCTTTAAATTCCAACGGGATTATTCACTGCTGTTTTTCAAAATTAAAAATACCTTTTCCACACACACATATATAATAAACTCCCTTTTGAATCTATGGGATAAACCCCACAATTGTACCACATGAGAACTATGTGGACTTTGGTGCCTTTATTAGTTACGTAGGCATTTCGGGCTAAAACCCGAGACTCGAATCCAATTTTCCAATTTTCATATTTTCATCATTCTCCTATTTTATATCATGCTAATAATTCGTACTTGCACGTCTTATCTAACATATATTACCTCTCCATCAAAACAATCAATATCTCGATAAGTGCATACATCATATTTTCTAATTATTATTTTTGGGAACATTCCTTTGGATAACCTCACTCTATCTTTTTCATGATATCAGTCGAACGATTCCGATCTCCATTTATATATACACATGAACACACTTCACAGAGAAATTAAGGAAAATAGTATCATAAGCCCATGAGAGACCGAAAGGTCAGGATGGGTGCCGAACACCTTCCCATTTCATAGCCTAGCCCCGAACCTTTGAACTATTAGTTTCGGAAGCATGAGTTTGTCTTTGATGCCGCTCTCTCAAAATGACGACATGTTCTTTTACCTATTTTGTGTAAAATAGGCTGGTGACTCCATCTCTTTACATCACCCCACATCGATGACGATCGAAAGCGATCCTAAAACAAGGGCACGAGACATTATCTCCCTCTCCGAGTGAGCATGCACGAGTGTCGGTACCCCCCCCCCCCCCCCCCGAGATAGGAGGAAAGATCCAAAAGGAGGGATGGACACACATGGGTCCCCTTTTTCATCGCCCACTCACCAAGTTTCTAAGGACAAATCTCATAGAGCATAAACTTGTACCCTTTAGAAGTCAACATAATATCCTAATTCCTTTTTCCAGTCAATTTAATTAGGTCCCATTAATTTGTTTTCCTTGGGAATGACAATAAGTGGATTGTAAAACTTCCCCATCTTAATACTGAGAATCAATCATAAATTGAATTATTATAGGAAAAAAACTTTTTGAATTCGTCGACATCCCGATTAACGTTTGAATAGTATTCCTCTTTAGAGAACCTACTCTCCAAAAAAATTAGCCAGGCTGATTCCTTTTAATTTTATTATCTAGACAAATCCTATGTCAAGTAAAATTAAATAGCCTAAACTTTTATCCCATAAAATTATAACATTCCTCTTTAAAGAACCTACCAATATTTAATTTGTGAGTGTATACCACCATCTAATTTTAGATTAACTCATTTCACATAAACTCAACCTGTGGGGGCCGCCTATGTGAATACTGAATCCAAAATTACCCTTAAGGAAATTTATACCGACTACCACAATAATTAGCATTCCTCACTAGAGGACGTACTTATTATTCAAAGTCTACAATCGTTGATGTAGACCATAGGATTTTCTCTTGGAAAATTCCCTCTCCCATTTAGTAATTTAAAAAACTTTGTGAGGGTTATAAAAACAAATGTGTTCAATTTTTTAATTGATTTGAAAAATCTAGGAAATTTTATATATTTTCAAAAATGTCGAGATATCCCTATTTTAAATATATGAAGCAAATGAATAATAAATAAATAAATTCAAATACCCTTGATCATAAGGAAAATGCATACTCATTTTTTTTATTCTCTAAGAAAATAATAATGTCCACAATGCAAAATAATAATGAATTATTCACATTTAGCATCTATATGACTTAAGTCTGGTCGGTATTCCATGTTGTCCATAATTTTAAGGGAACCGTTAATACATATTAACAACCCAGCAATTAAAATATGAATAATAAAGACATAAATCAACATAAATAAAAATCGAGATAAATAAGGATTCCCAACTATTATGGTCAAGATACAAATCTATCGTGGATTGGAGTACTCAACATTCATCCATCAATCCAAACACTTCATATTTCCACTACGATGGGATGGCGCGGGGTTCCACCTACCCGGTCTGGTGGCAGGTCCGAGGGGGGACGACCTCATGGGGATCTAGGGGCAGCACCCTCGCCTTTAAGCACTTTTTAACACGATCGAAACTCGTCTTTGTTCCAAAAAATTGCCTCTGATCACCGATATGGTTTCACACTCCTTCATTGACAATCACGATCAAAACAGTAACAATTTACATATGTCCTATGTCTCCACGAAGGAGTTCACATTCTATATCAATATTACATTAATCCACTATAAAAAAAATAACCATGAATAAACCATCATGAGATCTAGTCACATAAAACAAAACCATAAATACGTGACCATAATAGTGGTATTAGATAGCTACAAAACAGAAGTTAGCACACACACACACACACACACACACACACACACACATATATATATATATATATATATATATATTGGGAATCATGGCTGAATTCAACCTATATGAGGTATCAATAGGGCTCCGATACCAATTGCTAGAGTGGATGTCCAAGGGACTAATGAAAACATGTATAGAATGAACTACCTAAAAATTACAGATACATGAAATACTACAAGGGGGAATTAGGATTTAAGTTGTGAGATCTATTTGATTTGATCTTGCTTTTGCTTTTGCACGAATAAAATATATGATGACAATTGATCAAGAATGAAGGCTCAATGCACCTCATGGCCTTCTCCTATATTCCTGATATGAATAGTCACTAGTAGAGGGTGGGATCTTACTTTGTGACCACCTTCTTTTCTCCTCTTTTCTATTTGCTTCCTCTCTTTCTCATAAGTATGAATTTGGGTCTTTTGAGTATCAAAGTTTGATGGCCAGGTTAAGAAAGAATGAGCCTTTGGTGCATGTATATAATCTACATTAGAGACCCTAAGGAAAGATAAGGATGTGTCTCCTAATGGGCATGAGAAAACCTAGTCCTTCCCGGATCCTAATCTCAGTCCCTTAATTATAATTCATACCACTAAATAGTTATAATTGCAACTCCACTCCATATATCAAAATTATATTTCGAGCTCCTCATTATTAATTACTTAATTCTCTACACATTAAGGTTACTGATAGTTGTTAATAAAATAAATTAGCAATAATTTATTTGATTAACTACTTTAAGTCCCTGAGCGATCTAACTTAATTTATTTGTAGTGTCGGATTAAAATAATCCACCTACACGGTTTGACACATACCAAAATTATAATAATCTCAAGGGGGTATCACCAGTCCCTATAAAGACTTTCACCATACAATAATCACCGTTACCCAATCTATCAATATTATTGATCAAATAATGAATCTTACCTGAATGGTCAAAGAAATAAATAACTAGTGCATGTGTCCATCAATCATACCCTGATTAAGAACCTTAAGTAAACCTAATAATCACGAGGTTTACATTGTCTTATAAAATATGTATGAAGATAATGACCTCCAGGTGGTCCCATTCTATACACATTAAGTGTACTAGCACAATATGTTAAAACTATACGGTTTTTTGTAATCAAGATAGACCTACTAAAATATTATTCAACAACCCTACTGATGGTGTGTCTAGTTCCATCTAAGACTATGAACGATAAAACTTAAATTCTACCAGAGATGGTGATCTGATCCTCTGTGTATGAGTCGTACTCTACACACCAAAACACCTACTGAGTACAATAAAAGACATAAAAAATATATAAAATAATGTATACATTATGTCCATACGTAATTATTATTAAAATAGGAAAAATTGATTTTATTTTAATAATAAATCCATAACTAAAACTATTACATAAAACATGGTTTTAGTCTACTTCCCTAACAGAAAATTTACCACTAGTGGTTTCTTCCAGATAGAAGATTGTTTAGTTTCTTAGCATGCTAAGAAAAAAATTGTGTATCTTGGTCCATGATGAAAGAAAATATAATATAGCCAGTTGTTATTTTACTCACTTACTCTGGATGAAACAAGTGCTTGATGATTATAATTTTGATCAAGATTTAATTAATAAATGGTAATGACACATTGCTTCTTCTTCTAACTTACGAATTTGTTCTAAATGTTAAGTTTCTTTGGTCATGTTATCCTTTTACTTTGGTGTGGTTTTTCTAGGTTACCACCATTGACTTGTCTAAATATTAAATAATGTTGATTATTAGTGAAGTTACTTTGTCAAATGGAGGCTCTCTTACTCAAGATATTCCCCCAAGTTATCTTGATGAATGAACTAGTAAGATATCTTCATCATTTATGCATGTTTAATTGAGGGAACTTAATGTTCTTTGCCAGTTAGAAGGTATCTTGAGTTACATTATAATCAATGAAGCTTCATATACATTAATTTCACTTTAAATTCCACATACAAAATTTTCATATGCCAAAGGAATTTTTGAATAGGTAAACTTCTTCTAGTGATATTTATACTAGCACCATAGTCTATTTATCTTCATTCTCTCTGATTTATATTCCATTAATTTTTTATTTTTTTAGGAGGGTGTTTTCATTCTTGAAAATTTTCGGGTCCATCTTCAAGAGTTATTAAATACAAAACTTGGTGATGTAAGAATTTATTTTCCAAACCATGGACCTTGATTCAAATTCAAGTGCCTATTATCATTCTCACAACTTTGATTCTGCTGAACATTTTATCAACCATGCCACTTTCCCTTCATTCGGTATTTTCTTATGAAGATCTTTTGTGTAATGGATTTTTTAAAATTAACTCCATTACTTATTTTTCATGTTTTCTTAGTATCTTAAGGATTGGTTCCTTCATCACCCTTTCATTTGGCTAAAGTTAATCTAGATTAAGAAAACCCCCATTAGCTAGGTAGCTATGTGTTTTATTAACTTTTGTTAGCGAGATTTATCAACTACTATGATAAAGTAAATCTTTGAAGATTACCTTTCAATGTGATAAGATACTATTTATTCATTTTACCAATTACTATAGGAAGATATAATTCTTCATTTCATCAACATTTTTGATAAAATTTATCCATGTACTTTACAAAATAGTATGGTGAAAGAAGTTTTCGTCATTTTATCAATCAATATGATAACATTTATCCAAGAGTTTTATAAGTATGGTTAAATGAATCATTATTATTAACACTGTGCATTTTTTACGTGGGCCATCATGAGTCAAGTTATATTTGGATTATTTTTCACTTGCCTTGGAGAATAATTTAGATTGTGAGCATGTCGGACAAGCTTTGTGGTCTTATCAACCAAAGATCTTTGCTAGTGATAATCATAGGGTGATTATATTGCATATGATGCCTCCATAAAGAATACTTATGTTTCCCTTAGGGAAGACTTTGATGTGAGTGGTAAGTTGTAGTAGCTAACTAGGACAAAAACTATAAATGATATGAATTGGAGAAAACGTAAAGCTTTGTAAATAAAAAAAATGTGACTAAAGTAAAGATTTGCAAGAAAGTAAATTGCAAGTAATGTAAAGAAGTACACTACCTTAAAAATAAAAAAATGTAAAGGTAAGAAACATTGAAGAAGAATATTACAACCTACCTTACAATCTACTTGCCAAATGAATGAAAAGTTGTAAATAAAAGAAATAAAAAGAAACGTGTTGACGCCAAAAAATCTCTATCATTTTTAGGCATCAACATAACGGAAAGGAAAAAGATAATAAAAGTAAAGTAAATGCATTTTTAGTGAGGGAATATTATCTTCCGTATTGGTTTCTTTTCTTATTTATAGTGTTTCTTTTCAATGCAATGTAACTTCTCTTTCGTAACTGTTGAGTGGTTACTCACCCATTTGAGTTTTCCCACTCTGGTGTACTAACGCCCCAATTAGAATTGTAGTATCCTTCCATTTTGAATAGCACACCCCAGCTAGTCACAAGTGTCACGCATGTATGTTTCTCGTTATTTATATTTTTATATTAGTTCTCGGCTATTTTTCCCAGTTTAAATATTACATTGCAAGACCTCATTGTTTTGTTTTAACATGGTGTAGATATACCCCGCATTAATTGATTTTTGGACAAATTAATTAGTGGACTGCATAGTTTCTCAAAGCCAAAATCCCACATCGATCATTAGTGCACCCTAAATAGATACACGTCTAGTGGATCAAAGATTGTTATTTCTCTAATCAACAGTTTTAGTTATGAGATTTTGATCTTATTCTCTCTTATCCCTTCTTCTTCCATAAAATTGATCTTTTTGGTGATAACGAAGAAGAGTGAAAGAGTTATTGAATACGGCTCCACCATCGATCCCCGTTCTATGTTTGGAGACCCTTGGGATTCTATTATTGCTGCTACAAATCCTTCAACAAATTCCTACCAAAGTAAGGATGATGGTTGGAGCTCTTGGAATGACATTGATCCATTTTCTTCTTCTCATGAGTCTGGTGTTCCCTCTATACCCATAGTACATCATTTTTATGTTGTTGAACACTATGGGGTCTTTACTTATGAGTTTATTTCTAACATGCCTTCTAGTTTTAGACTTTTCAGAAGTTTGGGTTGATCATTTCTTTTCTTTCCTGATATATTTCACAGCTCCGGAGTCTTATTCTCCAACCAAATAACCTAAAGTTGAGGATGACATATTCAAAAGAAAGGTGAATAACTTAGGCATTAGTGGGCCTTTTAATTTTGGGCACCATATCTTTATTGATAGTAACCCTTTACGAGTTCCTCTTATTAATGAGTTATCCACCACCATGCCACTATATGCCCCTGCTATTTTCTAAATTATATGCCTCAAGAGCTATATCCCTTATTTCATCATGATTTTAGGGGACATTATGAGAAATCTTTGCCCATCAAGACATTTTTCCTTTTCAGCTATCTTTGAATGAATACCTAAATTTCTAGGCTTCTTGGCATTATGCTATTTATGGCTCTCCTAGGTAAGTCATTCATGGTAGTACATGTCATATCATTATACAACCAACATGCTAGGTCATTTCAATCAGTGATATAATTATTTTGTTCTTGTTGATGGGAGCTTTGACTTGGAATCTTCTGGATTTTTAGTCACCTAGACTAACATGTCTCCTCTTCCCCTTTATGATCTTATCTCCCAACCTCATGTTTTGGGAAGAGATGCTTTTTAAAATTTGGAAAGATATGTTAAGCATGGTTTTCCACTAAATGCCCCGCTTTTGAGTCTCCAACTTCTGTCTCATATGTCAATAGGGCTTTGGAGGCTCTTCACGTCTTTTGTCATTTTCCTCCTTCTGTTTTGTGGATAGGTCATGCAATAAACAATTTTTCTTAGGCTTGTATGGTCCTTGAAATCCTTCCTAACTATCCTCATAAACCTCAAACTCACCTTAACTATTTTCTTTCCTGTTATCCTTTTTTCATGAGAAGGGAGACAGTACTCCACTGATATTATAAAACACCAAAGACTACTTGAAGCCAATACTGATATGCTTTATTGTTATAATAATATTTTTTAGTAAAAGAAGAATTTTAAGAGGGTCTATATGAATGGTCCCACATGCATAACTGAATTGTGATTCGAACCCTGTCAGCGTCCACGATTGTTTCTAAATCCTAAGTTTTGAGACTTGAGGCAGGTGAAGTTGTCTCCCCCTTCCTATCCTACGAAGCTTCTCTCCTTGAGGTTGCCCAAAATCAATGTTTTTTGGACCTGAAGGAAAGCGTTATGATTACTTGTGGAATAAATTTCATCCTTTTATGACGGTGCCTTTCCTCACTTCACCATTTCATGGAAATAATGTATTTTTCATCTTTTTCAAATTCATTTTCTAGCTATTAATGGAATAACGTATTTTGTTTTGAATTCTTGTTTATGGTTACTTTTTTTACTAAACCAATTGCATTGTTAGTTCATTCTTTAGACTGGTGTGCTTGTGGGATTTAACGAATTTTAATTAATTCTAGTCTATAATAATTTTCAGCTAATTTGAACTTAGAACCAGATATGGTACACTAATTTGAATTTTAAGAACCCTTAAACTTATTAAATTCTAGGATTATTTACATGCATGTTGTTTTATTGGCAGTGGGTCCAACAATTATCGTAGCACATGTAGAACTATCAAAATGATGACTTTTAGTTGCCAAATGGGACAATCAATTTAAGTTTAGGAAACTTTTGTGATTTCATTTTAGACAACACTCAAGACAAGCCATGGGACTGTCACCATTTGATCCTCGAGATTTTTTTGGTCATTATTGTACTAAAAAAACAAGCATGAAAAAATATTGCACTTGTATAGCCACCAAAAGTGTTGCATGTCTCTCCACTTCCCTATAACACTACTTTTTAGAGGGATTTTTTTTAAACCACATGTTATGATTTACTTAGTTCTCTTTTGTATACCAAATTATCTATAAAAGATATTTAATCTTATTTCTTTTTCACTACCTTTTTTACCATCCACTTTCCTCTATGGAAAACCCCCAATATTTAAATACACTACTTATTTTCTTCAAATCAATTACCAATGGCATAGAGTTCATCATAGGTTAATAAACTTTTAGCATTTGAAGAGGCTGTAAATAGGCTTTATGCCTATGATGGCGTTGTTTTGGGATATGTTGTTTGTCCCATTAAGGTTTCTAATAGGATAGAACTCATCAATGTTAGCCCCTATCTTACCTAGTAACTTATATTATAGGTGTCTCTATACCATCCACCATTTGGAGAATACAAGTTTCTTATTCTAAAGTTAGACACTCTCCAAGTATCTTCCTCCTTTAATTTTAGGTTTTAGGCCAAACATTTGGATTAAAACACATTGGATAAGGAAATTCGAACCAAGTGGGTGGCAAGGATGATAGCCCTCAAAGCTAATGATTTGGAGGAGTTTAGTATTTGTTATATTATTCAACCTTGTCGTGAAGACATGGAGTTTGATTAATTTGATATTTCTAGTGCCATTTGTTTTTGGAACTCTATTTTCAATTTCTCCAACTTTAATTTTAGGATGGAAGGTCTCACTTTATTAGATTTATATTAGTTAACTGGATTTAATTCTATGAAGCATGAAATTCATCCATTTATGTCAAAAGTTGACCTCCCCTTTTTTTTTTTGAAAGCTAATCAAAAGATGTCTTATTCCATATTTATTAATACTCATATTCAAAGGGGTTCCCAAGTCAGCAAAAAGGAGTGTTTTTGTTTCCTTATATTTTAGCTATCTAGGCATGTGTTTTGTGTCAAATTCTAAAGGGTGATGCTAGAGTATTATTTCATATGAGAACAACTTGAAGGGGGAAAAGAGATGGCATTAGCCCTTTATATTTTGGGATCTCTTTATAGAACCTATTATGATCTTGTTATGGACCATTTAATGTCAATCAATATAGGCCATTGTGGGTTTTACAAATGTTCTAGAGATCGGACACATCCCAATTGAATCCAAGTATAGCCATTAATGAACTTATTATCGCTACAAACACTCACGTAATAGCTTCGAAGAGCTTGTTACCATGTTTAGGAATTTGCCAATCAACAAGACTAATTATTTTTTATAACCCTTGTTGAAACCTCTCATTTCACGTCTTTGGTTGGTTCCTATTTTATAAAGACCTCATACTGGAGAGCAGGATGATCTTTGTTGGGTAAGTTTTTGCATCTTAAAGATTTTTATTATGGTACTTTAGACTCCTTATATACACCTTCTAAATCTTATAGGGATTGTTATTTACCATCCCAACTTGAGAGGAAAATTATGTTTCACCAGTCTGTTCCTGTTCTAGTGAGGAGTCAATACAATCTCGATGTCTTTCTTGAAAATCCCCATGTTTTGAATACTACCATCTAGTAGAGACTAACTTAATACCTTAGGGGTTGAAGCAGCATGGATGGAACAGTTTTCCATGCATGAATCTCTCCAGGTTTTGGACATTAGTGGGGTGAGTACACCACTATTTATTTGAAACCTTTACCAATAAAGGAACAGTCATCGAAACCTTCATCTTCAAATAATACTTTGATTGTTTCTTTAAGTTATTTATTCATGATTGCATCTTCCTAACTCAGCCATTTTAATCCTTATAGAAGATCCTCCTTTTGAGAATTACTAATCTTCGAAGAAGAGGAAATTCATTCTTAAAGTGAAGGAGCATCTAGAGATGTGGAGTCAGAAGATCATATTCCTACTTTGAGAATCAAATAAGCAAAATGAACTTGTAATAATCTCACTAGTACCTCTTCGAGCATGGACGATCCTTCTATTACTATAGCATTTATTATCCTAAGGGAAAATATATGGAAAACAAAGCAAGGAAGGTTGTTCCTTTTATCAATACTGGGAGGTAATCAAAACTTTTATTTTGATAATGATCTAAAATTCCTTTAGTGTTGGTTTCACTATTGATCTTGACTTTGAATTGTATTTTCCTTCATTATAGGCTATGTTGATGGTTCAGTAGAGGAAAGGGAGGTAAACCATCTCAGAAATCCTATAACACCACCACCATTATCCCCAATTAATGAGACTATGGTTGAGGCAATTAATGTTTTTTCCACACCACCAGAGACTTCTTCAAATCCAATTATAGATTAATAAAGATAGAGATTTTAAGGCAGGTACTCAAGGTGAGACCATTCAGACTTTAATCCCAAAGGATATGGAGCCCTTGGAGAATCCCCAAATAGCTTCAACTAAATAAAAAAATCTTGTCAAATATTCATTTCATGAAGCTTCTGATGTCTTAAACACGTATACATTGAGGAATTCACCCCATACAGTGGAGGAAAATCCCACGAATGAGGAGATTACTACATTGATGAGCCAAGATGAATTTTATACATTTCCTGTGTAATTGGATAAAATTACGGCTAATGATCCAATTTTTACTTCGGAAATTATGGTTAGAAGTGTGCAATAGTAACTAGAAAGTATCATATAAACCCAACCTACTCCTCCTTCTTGGTATATGAAAACTTCACAAGCCTTAGATTTATTTTGAAGCTTTGTTAGGATACCATTTGAATACATAACTTACTTCAATTTTGCTAATGGGATTGGAGTAACATGCTCTTGTGTTTCGCAGATTGAGGGCTTAAGAGGAGATATTGTAAATGTACTATACACTGGGATTCATTCATTTTCATACCATATCTCAACTTTGGTTAAGGCAAAGGTTGAAGAAGACACTTTATCTACCGACAAAATTCATAAAAAAATCTAAAGTTACCAATGGTTTGAAACACTTGGGAGATATTCGAAGAAGAAAACATGCTCTGCTTTTTAAGAAAAAATAATGGGAGAGATAGCTAGCTACGGTAATACTGAATTGGATATGTAGAAGATCCAAATTTCCATTGAAGAATTGACCCAATGGTTAGTTAAATTCAATTCTATACTAATGAAGTTGCTCAATTCGAATCAAGAGAAGATCAAATAAATTCCCAAAGGCTTTCTTATGGGAACTTTTAGACCAATTTTAGGTCTCTTATATTTTAATAGTTCCATAATACGCCACTTTGCCAATATTTTAATGAAATTAGGAATTACCATATGTTTTCCATGCTTGTTAAATATTTGGATAAGAAGGCTTTAAGAATATCGCACTTGTTTTTCTAATGTGAATATAACTATTAATATTTATTAAATTGTATGATCATCCGTTAAATTCTATATGGAATTAGAATGGACCTTCTCATTTTAGGGACCATTTTCCATAGGCAGGATCATTTGAACCTATAGGCAGGATAGTTTTTTAAACCAAATACTATTCTTTATAGGTTCTTTGTTTAATTTTTTTGTTATAGATTTTGGATACTTTCTTCTTTCAGATCGAGTTTTTGTTTAAGGCTCTCACCATGTCCTTATCTATATTTTCTAATTCTATTTACATTGCTTGATCATAGACTTCAACTGCTAGAAAGTTTTTGGCTACATCTCCCAATGAATTTAGAGTAATTTCCACCAGCAACACAACATCATGCCTATAGGTTAAGGCAAATAGATTTGTTATAGTACTTGACCTTTATAAGGTCCTATAAGTCTAGAAAACCTCTAGTAACAAATTATGACAATCTATTGAATTTTTCTCCATCACTTTGCTCAAATTGTCTTCAATTACTTTGTTTAAGGCCACAACTTGGCCATTTAATTGACCATAGTATGATGGTGATTTTTTTAAGGTTATGTATAACCTTGAAATGAATTGTAACATGAGTTCTGACTCGAAGATGGTTGTATTGTCTAAAGTTATGGATTCTGGAATCCCAAACCTATATATAATATCTTGCATGAAATCTAATAATTCATTTTGGATGACTTACTTCAAAGCCTTAGCTTATGCCCACTTGGTCAATTAGTCAGTTGCAATCAAAATAAAATCGTGTAGCTTCAAATATGGAGGCTAAATTTTGCCAATGACATCAATTTTCCACCCTCTAAATTTCCAAGGCTTAACCACATATTAAAATCAATCGCATGCATATGTTTTAAAGGACAATGTTGTTGACACTTTTGGCATCCTCTTACAAAGTCAATACAATTTTAAAATATAGTTGACCAATAAAATACATGCCTTCTTAACAACTATCTTATCTTTGGACCAACATAATGATCTTCACAAAGGCCCCCGTGGACTTGTGCTATAGTTATTATTAAGCCATCACTTTTATTTAAGCACCTTAGGATTATTCCATTAGCACCTATTTTGAAGAGTTTCTTAGCATGCATAGTACAATTGATTTCTCTCAACCTAATAGCCCAGTTAGTTTTGGTTTTTGGATCATTTAGATATTCCATTATTGGTTTTATCCAATATTCTTAGAAATTTATATTTCTAATTTCCACCATTGGCCATATGTTATGCATAAGAGCTAAGAAGACATTGATAGCACTATTTTTTAGTTTGTCTTTTAAGTCATTATTAAGTTTAAAACTTGATGACAATTTATCCATTTCATTGTCTTCTCTATTTAAAAACATGGGAATGCAATTTAAAGGGACTTCATTAAATTTAGATATATAATTTAATGCCACTTAGTTATACAGAGTCAAACCCTCATGGACACATTTATATTCACCAGTCAACTATATTTTAACCAACTGGGAATCACCAAAGACTTATATAATTGAAGCTTTATAGCTTCAAAGAATTTCTAGTTCCATTATCACGGGCTAATATTTTTCTTGGTTATTAAAACATATATGTTCTTCTAGTAGATAACCATGTTTTTCTTAATATGTTCAAGGGATTCAATAACTACCCCTATACGTGACATAATTTTAGTCTTTGAACCATAAAACCATAGTTTTCAGGCACTCATGGACACATAACTATCTCATATTCCCCATCCAATTCATCCTTACATGTATAATCTACTAGGAAATCAGCCAAAGCTTAACCCTTTAATACCTTTTTGAGGCACATATTGCAAGCAAAATTTTGATAGAGAGAATACTCATTTGCCAATATTATTTCTTAAATTAGGTCTTGTTATAATGTATTTAATCAAATTAAACTTTGAAATGACAAAAACATTTCTAGGTAGAAAATAGTATCTTAATTTTATAAGAGTAAAGTAAAAGATAAACGTGGTTTTTCCATTACCAAATACCTACGCTCACAGTCATTTACCAAATACATACCTTCAAAATCATTTAAATACCTACGTTCACAGTCATTACCAAATACCTACGTTCATAGTAATTTTATAAGAGTAAAGTAAATTGAATGATAAACATGGTTTTATAAGAGTGAAAAGTATTATTTCAATGGCTTTTTTTCTCTTAGAGGTGCCAGTAGAAGTGGCTTGACATGGTATCTCTTGAATGTTTGGAAATCTTGCTCATTCTCATCCTTATAATCCATCGCTTCTTGGTCTCTTAGCTTGAATAAATGAAAAAAGTTCTTTAGTCTTTCCTGTAACATTATAAATAAATCTCCTAAGAAAATTAACTTAACCGAAAAACCATTAGAGTTGTTTTTTGTTTCTAGGGGATTTTCTCTAAATGATATCTTTAGCTTTGTTTTGTTTAACTTTATTTTGATGCACCAAATAACCAAGGAAATTTCCTGTAGAAACTCCAAAGGCACATTTTAAATGGTTGATATAGCCTCATTCTATAAAATAGAGTTTATGAGGTGTTCTATATGATCATTTACTAAGTTTGACTTCATAATTATATTATCAATATAAAACTTTAAAAAAGTGCCAACCATGTCATATAAAATTGTTTTCATTACCATTTGATATGTGGCCCCTACATTTATTAACCCAAATGGAATTTTTAATAACTCAAAAATTCCCAAGTTTCTAGTTTATCTCAATGCATTCTTATGTATGTCGTTCACAACTCTACAATTCTCATTATACCCAGAATGACCATCCTTCATACCCATGATAACAAATCATGCTGACCTATTAAACAATACATTTACTTATTGGCATTGGATATTCATCATTGGGCGTAACTGCATTTAGATTATTAAAATCAATGCAGACCCTCAGTTTGCCCTTCTTTTTTTTAACTATTGGCACTATATTAGAGAGTCATTCTACATACCTGTCTATTTTAATGAATCAATTTTTTTATCAACTATTATATATTTTCTTTAATTTTTATTACGACCTATAGACTCACTTGTCCTAGAAGTAATTTCATACATTTGTAGCCCTTTTTGATTAATAGTTTATTCTCCACTAATTTTCTATTTAAGTTAGGTAATTCATCATATTCCCATGAAACACAGTCCTTGTACTGGTGTAGAAGGCCTATAACCAATTATTGGTCTTCTTTGTTGAGATTTGCAATTATATAAGTGACTTTTTTATTTATTTTTATGTCCCCAAATTAACTTTTATCAAGGGATTAGGTTGACTAACTATTAGTTCCTTACACTCTATTAGTGAGCTTGCAAATTTACCATGTCTTATGTGGTTTCATTCTCTACATCTTCTTCTACGACATAGTCAACCCAGTTTATGGAATTTTCTTCACCAAGACTGTTTCTTATCTCCAATCCTCTTAATTTATACACATCCATGGTCAAGATTTCATTAGACTATTAAAAGCCAATGGGCGTATCAACCATTAAACAACAATTTTGTTTTCTTTAATTGGCCTTATTAGGACAAAATCTAAATCATTCCAACTTTCTTCAAAAATCAAACCTTTTGATGCCTAAAGCACCAAAGCCTCCACCTTTACTTTCCCTATATGTGCTCGATGGATCTCTGCTTCAATGCAATTAGAACTATCATGAAAACGTAGTGGCTCTTCTTTTATTTCTTATATAAGCATATCCTCCTGTATCAAAAGTAATTTATCTGATTCTTATCTTTCCTCCACTTTAATGGTAGGTTTCTTTTGACCTTCTTTCGCTTCTAGCGTCAGAGAGAAGAACATATCCATATTGATTGGCACTTACTCAAATGAAGAGCCAAACTAAAGGAGTTTCTATTTCTTAGTATCTTAAACATGTATTGTGGCATCAAGTACCAACATTTATCCATTTACTATTCATTCAAAGATATTTACTTGATGAACTTCCTCCATCCATGCTCATAGTCTTATCCAATTCCTTTAGCCTTTCTGCTAGTAATTTGGAAGAGATTTAACTCCCTTCTAGTTCCCTATGAAACTTTGGTTTTGTCTTTGAAGATGAAGAAGAAAAACCTTTTCATCCACAAGTTCATAGAATATCAGAGACCCCTTGTTAGGTCGTGTACTTCCATTGGATCCCTTTTTGTTATGATTGAGAGATCACCACCTCAAATTATCTTCTACGTGATTTAGGTTGATGTACCATATGGCACATGTCTGGAGACACTTTCTTAGTTTTAACTGCCTTTATTTTCTTTGGCATATCATTGAATTATTATAAAACCTTTAGATCTTCGATTATAAACTAGTCTGGTACACCTTTGACCATTGGGTTAGATTTTGGGACCTTTTTTTGGTCTTAAATTAGCCCTGTATTGGTGGGATTTGGCCTCCTTAAAGACGATCATTATGTAATGATTATTCATTGGTATATTAGCATTCCACTGGGAATGAAAGGGACCAAAGAATGGTCTTATTTTACCAGAATTCTTGTTTTGAACATCTTGTTGATCTTAGAATATCAGGGGCTTAGTTGTATTACTATTACTCCCATTACTATTATTATTTTTCTATTGATGTTTCCCGTTTTAGGCCACCAATTGGTACATTTCATCATCGTATTCTCCATACCTAATACACAAGTATTTGAGCACTTTTTAATCAGTATCTTAAATGGATTCATTTTTCAAAGCTTTGGGTTCAGCCTTAGTTTTCACTCTGAACTCTACATGCCTTGAGTGATTATAAGATGGTCCCCAATTCTTAGACTTTAAGAAAAAGGGTCTTCAGCTACCCCTATTGTGATCTCCTCTTTTTAAGGGAATTTTATCTCCCCCCACCTGATTAACTCTTTCACCTTGTCATGAAATACAGACTAGGCATTAGTTGAGTTAAAAGATACATTATGACATTTACAATAGCTTTTTCCTTTTCAAGTGGATTTTTATCATCATCGGGTGGTTTTAACATTCTGGCTTTTAAAATAAATTCAAAGTCCTCATCAACCTTAATAATGTTAAAAATACTTTTTAACCATTCCCTTTGACTCTAGTGCAAAGGATTCTATTGTGGTATCCAATCAAAATAGTGGTTCACATATTATAGTTTATGTTCCTATAATTTTAGTAGCATTAGTTTCAAAATTAGGATCTTTATAATATGTTTTGAATTAAGAAGTATTTCTTTCATGCTCTTCTTCAATAAAAGCCTCATATCTAGACACTATGGTAGTTAACTCCACCAAGTCTCTAAATTAAGTTCCATCAAACTTCTTTCAAAGCCTAAACTCTAAACTATTTTGTGCCAATTTTACAAATTATCACTCACTCTAGAGGGAAGTTAAAGATAATTGTTGATCGAACATTAATCATACTTAACAAGGTGGATTAGAGAAAGATTAAGAAAAAAGAGCAGGACCAAAGTCGATTAGAAGAAGCTCATTCGAAGGCACCCCCATAACAACCAAGGTTTCTTGAAGGCATACTAACACAAGAAAGCTTGTTCGAAGAGACTTCAAGAAACATACTTGTAATATGTACTCATCTTATATTTGTTCCTACTTGTTAGCTATTTGGAACCTATTGTAATAGTACTAAGGATGTTTAGTACCTATAAAGGACCATATCTATGAAGACATTGGAGATCTTTCATGATCTATTGAATGAACTTATTTAAGTAATCTCATAGGAACTTAGTTTGGAAAATTGAGAACATGTAGTACCCGCCCACAATATCTTATTATTTTCTTATGTAAATTGTAGAGATACGAACCTCTTTTATTCATATCATTAGCACATGGGCTTTTATTGCTATATTTGATTATTCGTTAGGCCCTCACGGTATTGCTGGAAGTTATTGGGTGAAATTGAAGATTTAAGAAATCTGAGTAGATTGAACGAACATTAAGGTCATTCGAATGATAAGCACACTTTGTTTCAAGTGGACATCTAATAATGATAGAACGAACCACCACTGTCTTGGTTAACCACTTAATTAGAAGTTCATTCGAAAGGTTGATCGAATAAGAACCCATTCTCATTCGTATGAGGCCCCATCGTTCGACGGACTAGGGCAGAAACCAGTCATTTCGATTTTCCCTTGAACGCTATCGTAATTTAGACAATTAGATCAATTACATGCCAACTCCTCATGAACCCAGAGGCTAAAATTAGGATGTTAATATATAGGGAGAGTTGTTAAGGGTTTGTGGTGGGTGGGTGCATTTTGGGAATTAAACCCCTTAGGGTTTTGAAGAGTATATAAGTGTGAGTTAACTTATTTGGTCATTAAATATCATATTTTTCTTCCCTATCTAAGCTCTTTAGTGATGAAAAGGACCCCAATCAACTTCTCAAGAAAAGAACCACCACATCTCCACCTTAAGCCACCATATTTTACAATTATTTCTCCATATTGAAGACAAATACACCCACTTCCTCCATGGTAAAGCAAAGCTACAAATTTATGGAATTTATTGTTTGGGTTTTTAATGAAGAATATGTTAAACTTTATGGAGTTTTGAAGGGGGTTTGCTTTGATCTTTCATGGAGCATGCTTATGGATCTAGGAAACCTTCTTAAGGCCACCTTAGGAGGTGGGCAGTTTCCATCATCTTCTTTTTCATCCACCATTTTTGGAGCTCCATTTTTAGTGAAAAAACTCGACTCTTTAGTTAAAAACTCTATTTTATCCAGGTGTTGGTCATGTAGTTAAAGTTTGTAAGAGTATGATGCAATCATGATATAAGAATGATATTTCGTATGATTTGTGAAATGGGTTTAAAAATGGATTTCAGTGGTTTTGAGCAAAATGATATATTTCAAGAAAACTTGTTGTTTATACATTTTAATGGAATAAAAATGTTGGAATAACACTCCTTTTGTTTGGAATATTTTGTGAATAAATGTTTCAAAGTTTTCTTGTGAAAAAAAAAGATTTTCATATAAATGGACATTTCATTCAAGTTCTGAATAAAAAAAAAATGTCTTTTGCCTTGAAAAGTATTTTTTTGTAAACACTATGAAATTTCGAGAGTAAAATCACATGTAAGACCCATTTGATAGTATTTTTGACTTAAAATCCATCTTCTTATGCATATAAACTTGTAGTATTTTGAGGTTGAACATATAAACATGTTTAACGAGGGTTTGATTGGGTTTAAATATGAAATAAAGAAATTGAAAATTTTAATCCTTAAAGTGTGTGAAAAAGATGTTGATATGGTGTTAAGTGCATGGTTTTAAGAGTACATGTGTTAATGAAGGAAAATGTTGTTTTCCTATAAAGTAGTCCTTAAATGACCAATGATTTCGTATAAAAAGAAAGTGATGAAATCAAGATGTTTTAAACATGAGAAGATTGTTACTCCAATGTTTTAAATAAGAGTTAATGAGTTAAAACCACTTAAGATGTTTGTGTGGGGAACTTAATGAGGCTTTAGGCAATAACAGTTGTGAAAATGGAGGAAAAGACAAGTTTAGAAACAAATGGAAAAAAATTGTAATTATACGTAAAGTAGAACATTTTATGAAATAAAAATGTTGGAGAAGGTGTTACGTAAAATGGTTTTAAATCAACACAATTTTGGGATAAAACCAATGTTAGAGTAAAAAAGTATAAGAAATTATGATTTTAAAGTGTAACGCAAGTTGGGGGGAAACCCCTAGTTTTGGCTTTGGCCGGGAAAAAGGAAAAGTGAAATAATGTGGACATTTGCAAAATGTTAAAACACATTATTAAGGACTTTGATGACATCAAGAATAATTAAGGAGGGACCAGAGCTCTAGGGTGAAACCCAAAATAACTGGCTAGAGCATACGGCGGCATAGTCGGCAGTGGGGAGCCTGATAAAGTATGCGGATATTGGAAGATTTCGAGAAAAAAATAATGAAAATGGAACATGTTAAGAAATGGGTTGTCTGGTGAATACACAAAAATACAACCTAACTTGAATGAATTAATAAATGTATTGATAAATGATAGAGTGGATAAGAAATGTTATAATTTATTAATGTCCATAAAGTAAAAGAATGTTGATGCATATTAGCTAAATGGGTAGTTAAGCAACCTAAAGAGGTTTAACCCATAATTAACACAATTGTGTGTTATGAAAGATTTTTAAAGGAGAAATAAGTATTTTCTAACACGATGTTTGCGTACGTTGAAAGGGTGATTTTCAATGAAAATACAAACGTGAATTGGCATCAATAAAGGAGTAATTAAGGGAAACAAATGATTTTTCCGTAAACAATGTGTATTTGATTTGATTATTTAACCATGTGTGTTAAATCAAGGAATAAATGTGAAGTGAAGAAAGAGGGAGTTCTTTATAAGATGGAGGTGATTTAACCAGATAATTAACTTTTTGGGTGTAAAAACTCTTTCATGCATTAAAGCGCGCGCGTGTGTGTTTATATATATATATATATATATATATATATATATAAGGAAGTTGTATGTGCATACATATATAATGTGTTAGAGTCTCCTTTCCGTCGTTCGATTCTATATTGAATTTTTGTAATTTTTCACTGGGTATTCGCCTCATTCCCTCGTCTTTGTTATGGAGGGTTGGGTGTGGTTCTATATTTTGAAAGCATTGTACAGGTAAGTATTCTTTTATTTTACATTAGTAGCTTTGTATGCTTGAATTTCGAGGACGTTTTCCTCGGGTCCCTCATATAGCTTTATTTGAAATGGAAATCGCATGCTAAACAAGTGATATGTTAATTAAATAAAACTGGACCAACAACATTATGTAGGTTGTTTCATTGCACTTGACACCTAACGCTCGGGTCAAACCAAGTTGAACACGGGTAACCAATAATTTTAGGTTGGGGAATTACAAATGGTATCAGAGCTCTAGGTTCGAGGTTCCTTTCAGTGACATCTGTATTGGATCTTTCGACGTCGATGTTGGTTTAGGGCTGGTCATATTAGATTGGTGATGGTGTTAGTTCGTGTTCTCAATGGTGGAGTCAAAGAAATTAGCACGATGGGTAATTCGGTGCCAAGTGGAATGCGACCAAGTTAGTTGTCATTTATCACTTCGGCGCTTCTGATTTAGATGTGTTAGTAATTTGTGAGTGATAGTGGCGGCACTGTGGTTTTTAGTGTGAGGTGCATGTGTGTAAACCATTGATGATATGAGAGGTCTATCGATTTGTTGATAGAGCTTAATAACATCCATTGAATTAAATACATGAATTGTGTAAAGTCAGTCATGGAGATTAGGTGACTAGAGCATTATGTCTCAGTAATATTTATTTGTGACAAGGATACATTAAGTTATGGGATGCGGTGACTTTGAATAAATAATAATGATGATGTAATTAGGCAAATTCAATTATTAGGGTAGTAACGTGTCGTGAGGCAATTGATGATTCAGTAAACATGAGGAACCGTGTTGGTCAACACTTGGGGATGTGTACTAGATCAGAGTCGATAAGATACTATTATTACTAGTAAGAGTATTGGTTGTTATTGACTGAATGTTGTACCACATAAGGTATGATGAGAATTACGATAAAATTGCTTTAAGTATGTTACGTATGCACAATGATGGTTAAGGAGACATTGGAGTGAACTCTAGATATTCTTTTATGTTAGGGTTTAGGAGATATGATGCAAGTTTGAGGAATAGGATCCCTGATGATGTCTATGATATAGACCTAGAGGCTTATAGGTTGTATGCGATGTCCCATATCCTGTAGAAATCCTTATTAGTTCCAGTTTATAGCTTGGTTAGTATCTTATAGCCACAACTATTTATAAGGGAGATAAGGTTATTATCTAAGTATCAGGACCCATTTTAGAGACTTAAGTAATGGCAAGATGCGAGGTAATTACAATGTGAGTATGGTTAAGGGTGTCTTGGAGTGTCCGTAGGACTAATTGTGCACGACATCATCGGTAATAAAAACTGACTTGCTGTGAGACCTTAAGGTATTCAATGGTTAAGGTGAGCTATATGTAGAGGCTCATGGATTATCATCGTTATGACCTAGTGATCACGATGTGGTTATTGAGAAATTTGTAGAGAAAACCTATGATGGGAGAATAATATACCTGAAGAAATCTTGTTAGGCTTTGAGGACTTTTGCGTGGAGTATGCTTGACGACGTTAGGTGATGAATCAAATTCTGTTTCATGGAGTACTAGTGTTCCAGTGATAGTGGTGTTTAAAGTCATGTGATGATCTTCAGATATTGGTCAAACTCAAAAGAGTTGAATCGTGTAATCCTTGGTGAGGTCTTCCAATTTGATGTAAGTAGGTGAGGTAACCTTCCAAGGATAATTGAAGATTAGTACCACAGTTGGAAATAATGCCTTTCTCGTAATATGGCTAATGTTGGAAGTATACTGATCGACACTGATTAGTACTAAGAAATGCAGTTGGGACTTATATTGATGATGTCATATTAAGGACTTGAAAATGGCACCCAAGGGGAATATCAAAGCATAATTAGAATATCGACATGTGTCGACATCATAAGTAAGATAGCCCTAGCAAGGTAGGGACTAATTCTTGGCACATCTTGCCAAGCCAATATGGATTAGAATATGTATCCCTATGGTATTTACTGTCCTTAGAATGCCAATGATGATCAGTGTGGCTGTCACATAAGTTCAGTTTGGGTAAAACCTAGAGATGAGCTCAAAGACGACCTCGTGTAGGTAAAGGTTACTATATGGTGAATGTTTCACTTAACGGATACTTTGGGGTACGATCACAGTATGATAATATCGACAATTATATTAGTGTATTAGGTTGTTCACGACGCCACTAGAAAGATGGACAAAATTAACATGGAGAAATGCGTTGGCATTCTTCGGTTGGAGCGGCTCACGTTACCAAGGATTTATGGAGTAAACCTTATTCTTAAGGAGGTAAGTCTAGCATTTGAATTTCTAGAGGATAATAGGTTCGTATACTTCTTTTGTCTGATAAGGATGAATGATTGTGATCCGATTCATCACGATTGGAGATTCAAGACAGGATGTGGCTAGGTTAGTACCCAGTGAGAATGCCTAAGAGGAATTGTACTTAGGTTCACTTTTCGTAAACCATAGTATGATGCGTACGAATTGGATTTTCTTGCAATGATTGTTTTTCCTTTTGATTCCCGTGTGTTCATTTCAGTTCCAATAATTGAGGATTAGTATTCCCATGACTATGGTAGCCCAGATTTATACCATGTCAAGGTATAAGGCGGTTTGTCCCAGTAGAGTGAGAGTGGACATGTCATGGTCAACTCATTTGGGTACCTGGTGCACCCCTATATGAGGAATTCTTGTCGTTGCAAAAAGTTAAATGTACGGGTGTTTGTGATTTAACCACACAATTTTCTCATAGTATTCGCTTTCCTTAGGATTAATGACCTTAAGATTGGCCGGCATGGCAGTCAGGGGCTCTGGTTGTAAAGAGATGGATGATGACTTGAGGACATCGTATAGTGTTAAAACTCGAGGAAAATTATCACTAAGTGTTATTTACCATGATATGTGGGCTGGTTTAACGCCTAGGAAAGTATTTCCTAGTAGTTAAGTTACGGTGACCTAGGTTCATGAAAGTTCCCTTTGAGAGGGTATTGGTTGAATGCATGATTTGGAATTTAGTTGCCCTTTTCCTTGATGTGAGCGACTAGAGATATGATGTTAGAATCCAGCATATGCAATGTTGTGTGTTTAGGATCATTCGAGAATTTGCGTAGACTTTTGCAGAGACTCAAGACATGTAGCCCTAAGATTTGAAATGATTCTTGATGATGAATTGAACGTTAATTATGTTGCGGTTTACACTTGGCTGAGTAATAATCACTAAAGATTATTTCTCGGTAGAGGCGCCAATATAATTTGGGTAATATAAAAGGAGACTTTGGATTTGATTCAATGCGATCACTAAGTAAGTGGAGACTCTAGGACTATTAGGTGACTTTAACGGCTAGCCTAATATTGAGCGTTTAGACATATTACATGCCGAAAGTTTTGGTAACAACCACTATGAAAGAGCATATGATGTCATCTTAGTGTTTGAGGACTTCGGTGATTTAGCCATGAAAGACTCCTATGAATTATAACAAGGATTGATAAATTCTAAACTTGAGGAATTATCAGGTCGATATTTTTAGGGACAAAATTTTCTAAGGAGGGAAGAATATAATACTCTCCGCCAAGATTTTTTTCCATGTAAATTGTTAACATATGAAACTCTTAGATTCGGGTCATTAGAATATGGGCTTTTGTTGCTATATTTAATTATTCTTGGGGTATTGATGGTATTATTGGAAGTTATTGTGTGAAATTGAAGATTTAAATAATCTGAGTAGATCAAATGGACTTAAAGACCATTGAAACGAGGTCCTTGCCTCATTCAAATGAGAATACAAGTGGTTCGAATGAGAATCCAACTTCGTTTGAAGTGGACATATAACGATGATTGAATGAACTACCACTTCATTAATGCACCACCTCATTAAAAGGTTGCTCGGAAGGTCGATCGAATAAGAACCCATTCTCATTCGATTGAGGTCCCATTCTCATTTGAACGACCTAGGCAAAAATCGGTCAATTCAATTTTACCTTGTGTACAATTGAAATTTGGGCCACAAGATCAATGACGTGTCACCTCTTCGTGAACCCAAATGATAAAATTAGGATTTTAATGTTGGGGGAGTATTTTTAAGGGTTTGTGTGTGGGTTTTTTTTAGGAATTTAACCCTTTAAGGTTTTGGAGAGCATATAAGTGTGTGTTAGCTTATCTGGGCATTAAAGATCATATTTATCTTTTCTCTCTAAGCTCTTTAGATCTCATGGATCTTAAACATCATCCCAAGATAATAACCACCACCTCTCCACCTTGTTCCACCGTCTTTTACAACTATTCCTCCACATTTAAGCCAAATACACCCACTTCCTCCATGGTAAAGCTAAGCTACAAATTTATCGAAGTTGTTATTAGGGGTTTTGAAGAAGAAGAAGTTTAAGTTTATATAATTTTGAAGGGGGGTTTTCTTAGAGCTTTCATGGAGCATGCTTATGGTTCTAAACAACCTCCTTGAGGCCAAATTAGGACATGGGTGGGTTGCCATCACCTTCTTCTTCATCCACCATTTTCGGAGTTCCATTCGAAGTGGAAAAACTACACTCTTTAGTTAAAAACTCTATTTTCTCCATATCTTGGTCATGTAGTTAGAGTTTGTAAGAGTAGAATGTATTCATGATATAAGAATGATATTTCTTATGATTTGTGAAATGGGTTTAAAAGGAATTTTAATGGTTTTGATCCAAATGATATATTTCAAGAAAACTTGGTGTTCCAACATTTTTATGGGATAAAAATATTGGAAGAATGCTCATTTTGTTAGGAATATTTTGCATATAAATGTTTCAATGTTTTCTTGCGAAAAAATGAGATTTTTATACAAATGGACATTTTAATCATGTTTTGAAGAAACAAAATATCTTTTGCCTCGAAAATTATGTTTTTGCAAATGTTATAAAATTTATAGAGTAAATCCCTTGTTATACCGATTTGATAGGCTTTTTCAACTTAAAATCCATCTTCTCATGCATATAAACTTGTAGTATTTTGAGGTTGAACATATAAAGAAGTTTGATGAGGGTTTAATTGGGTTTAAACATGAAATAAAGAAATTATAAATTTCAGCCCTTAAAGTGTGTGAAAAGGTGATAAGTGTATGGTTTTAAGACAATATGTGTTAATGAAGGAAAATGATATTTCTCGTATAAAGTGGAGTTTAAATCTCCAATAATTTCTTAGAATAAGAAAATGATGAAATAAAGATGTTTACAACTTGAGAGGATTGTTACTCCAAAGTGTTAAATAACTCTTAATGACTTAAAAACACTTAAGAACTTAGTGTGGGTAATGTAATGATGTTTCAGGGAATAATACTTGTGAAAATGGAGGAAAAGATAAGTTTGGAAACAAGTGGATAAAATGGTAGTTTTACTTAAAGTGGAACATTTTTTATGAAATAAAAATGTTAGAAAAGTTATTACATAAAATTATGCTAAATAAAAACTATTTTGGGATAAATTCAATGTTAGAGTAAAAATGACAAGAAATTATGATTTTAAAGTGTAACACAAGTTGGAGTGAAACTCTAGGTTTTGGCTTCGGCCGAAAAAAAGGAAAAGTGGAATAATGTTGATATTTGCAAAATGTTTGAACATATTAATAGGGACTCGGATGACAACGGGAATAATTAAGGAGGGATTAGAGCCCTGGTAAAATATGTTAGCATAGCCGATAGTGTGAAGCCTATGGTAGCATAGCCGACAGTGTGAAGCCTGTTAAAATATGCATATATTGAAAATTCTGAGAAAAGGATAATAAAAATGGAGCATGTCAAGAAATTGGTTGTGTGGTGAATATGTGAAAATACAACCTAACTTAAATGAATTAGTAAGTGTTCCTGTAATGGATAAAGTGGACAAGAAATGTGATAATTGATTAATGTCCATAAAGTAAAAGAACGGTGATGCGTGATGTGATGAAAACTGAGCATCCATATAGATACTCCAATCGTTGTTATCGGCCTCTGACCGCAATGCAAAAAACTTTAATTGTAACTACCCTCCAATGGAGTATAGCGGCTAGTCCGAGTATCAAAAATCCACAGGGAATGTTTCACAGACATTAATTGATTTATTACTTCTAAAATAAAAGTGTACAAAATGATGATGGTTTTAAAGGGAAAAAGGGGAGAAAAGAAATAAAACTAGACAAGAACAATGAAATGGGAAAAGGGTCGCATCCCCGTCGTGGGCTAAACAATGCATAAAAAGGATTTCGGTTTGAAAACATTTAACCAAGCATATTCAATTAAATATAAACATCAAATAAGAAGAAAAATAATTCTACAATGAAAGATTAGACATTTAATCGAAAATGGTCACAGATGGATTAATTTCGCAATATCTTTATTAACACAAACATTGCGTGACAAAGAAAGTTAAATGCCTAAAATTCCAACTCTAATACCTGAGGTTTTAATTAAATGCATTTGACCCAAAATCTATATTTCAAAGATTACGACCCATTAAGGGTGGAAATATGACCCCAACCCTTAAACTAGCTACAACACATAATTAAAGCAAGAAATAAACCTTGTTATCAAATAAAAAAAATTAATTAGCCAACAAAAACTAAATACAAGGCAAGGAAATGAAGAATAAGCCAAGACATAAAGGAATATAAGCATAAATTAAATGGAAGGGAAGATGAATAGTAACTTACAATACAAAAATGGGTTGTAACCCTAGAGACAGAAGCTCCCAAAAAGAAAAACCTAAAAATCAAACCTAAAATGAATTAGATAAAAGATATCTTCCTAAATAAGAAAAAACCCACTTATATAGTAAGTGGGAAAGGAAACAAAGGAAAAGGAAATGAAAATGGAACAACCCCCCCAAAACTGTAGGGACCGATGGACCACGAGTCAATTAAAAACCCCACGTCTTGCTCATAGGCTTAATTCTAAAATACCGGTCGACAGATGCTCTATTTTCTTAGCAGATTTAGCCCTCATAAGGGAGAAAAGGCTCTTTACAGAAATTGATAACTTCTTCGTTCGGACTCAAAATGACGTTCTATTTATGGATATGTGAAGCTAACTCAAGGAACTATGCTTTCGTGAAATTTGGCTGAGCCGAAGATGAAGTATGAAATGAATAAAATGCCCTTGAACTTGAGTCAGATGATGAAACTTCCTCAAAAATCAACTAGTCCACACATTAATCCTTCGAATACTTGCAAAAGCTATATTTTACATCGCAAAGCATAAAGAACAAAATATAGGTTGTATAATTAACTAGCATAAATATAGGCATAACTAACACAAAAGTGCTAGAATGCATAAAGATACGGGCACGAATACGCAATATTTGTGACATATCACACCCCCTAACTTAAACATTGCTAGTCCCTAGTAATGAAACAATATAAAACTAGTCCAACTAAAGGCGGTGCAAAAAGCATATAAGCGTAAAATATAAATGCCACTTTCGTACGGAACAAGATTGCATTTAGTATATGCAATAAGACATTAAACCCCTAGGTTAACCTAGTGGACGAGCGTTGTCTTGTTCAGGTTTTCAGGGAAGAAACCTACAAACATCATAGTTTCCTCAGAAGATATGCCCAACCATCATGCGACAAGCCAACAATAACGAAAAATATTTCAAACACGTTATTAGCAAAGTGACTGAATTCACACAAAAGTCTGTATTATTAACATTATAGAATGAACTTCATTGAATTAAAACCTTAAAAGTGGGAGGAAAAGTGAGCATATGCTAGGTAAGATTTGGAAAAACTCTTTTAAATTGGATAATGAACATTAAAGCATGCATATAACAATCATCACATATGTATACACTCGATAAACAAAATCACTATGAACGGGAGGTAATACACGTGACATGTAGCATAAAAAGTAAATGGAAATGGAAACTAGGCCAGCACTTGTCACAAGGCCTGTAAACGGGTCGGGTTTAGACCGGATCAGGCGAATCCAAATCCATATTTGTTTATGTTAAATGGATCCAGATCTGATCTGATTATCCATCAGATTATCTATTAGGGTTCCAAATCCATATCCATTTATGTTAAACGGATTCGGATCCGATATCGGACAAATTATTTTTTATTTGTTTTTATAATATTTTTCATTAAAAAAATAAATGGTGATATGTCAAAACATATACTTTTGACCATTTGATTTGCAACATTTTAATGTTCAACTCTTAGGAGTCGTGTGTGTGTGTGTGTCTTTTTCCTTTTATATGAGGGAGACTTTTTTTATATAATATTATAACTATTATAATATATATTTAAAATTTTACTAAATACAATATATATTAATTGAAAATATATTTGTATAATATATATATATATATATATTAAAAATATTAGTCGGATTGGAGTATATGAATCCAAATCTTCTCCATTTAATAAATGGGTAATCGGGTAATCAGATTTCAGGCATGATCCATATCCACTTAAATGGGTCGGATTCGAATAAAATTCGATCCGT
Organism: Sambucus nigra; assembly: GCA_949130495.1. NCBI lineage: Eukaryota > Viridiplantae > Streptophyta > Magnoliopsida > Dipsacales > Adoxaceae > Sambucus > Sambucus nigra. The sequence continues at coordinate 316,108,921 of OX422208.1, read as the reverse complement.
TGACAGACTTACATGTCACTAATGAAGACCTCCATATATAAAATGAAAAACATGTAATCTCAATGAAAGATACCGTTATTAAAGGAGGCGAAATGTATTTTTAGAGATTATCACAATTATTTAAAGTTTTCAATTGAATTCACCCTAGGATCGTATATGACTTTATAGGGTTGTAATGTAGATTTGGGGTTATGGTTATGAAATGATAGGAATATGTATGGATTCAAAGGTGTTTGGGGATGAAATTTTTTTTATAATAAAAAATTATGGGCAATATTTAAATTAGAGAATAATTTCCATAATGAGAATTAGATATGAAATTAGAGAGCGACAAGTTTTATTGAACACTATATACATCATATACAAATTTTCTGTTTCTTTTCTTTTCTTATTTTTCTTCTTTTTTTCTTTTTCTTTTTCACGTTCTTTTCCTTCTCACTTCTTTCTTTTCTTCACTTTTCTCACGCTCACATGCTTAATTGCAACCACATAATAATAACATCATTCAATCCCGAGTATCATTTCAAATAAAGGTATGGAAGGTAATGTGTATGGTTTATAACTCCAATGTGGAGTTGGTTGTGGGATTATGGGTTATGAAATGAAAGGGTATATTAAGGCTCGGAAAGGTTAATGAGGGGAATCATATAAGGTGAGGTTAAGGTCAATATGGGTGATGTAACAAAGATGGACAATGATCATTTCCTAAGTTTACGAAATTCTCGAGTCAAAAAAACTTTGAAAATTATGCTCAAGTAACACATTTCATAAATGAACTCAATTGATGAACGATCAAATGAAATAATAGTGAGATTACTGATGAATTTAATGTTTTCAAGGAGGAAAGAGTAATGTATAACACTCACAAATGAAGAAAATCTCAAACCTCACTCGGTGTAAGTATACAATGCAACAAAGATTACCAAGTTATATACGCCTTAAACCAAATAATTAAAACAAGAAAAACTCATGTGCTCAAAGGATTAAAGTTTAGTTCATGAAGTTATTCTAATATCAATGATTTGAGGAATAAAGTCTAATAACTTCTAAAATCAAGAACATGCATCATTGAATTGTCTATTGGATCAGGCATTTATTTAAATTTATCATCGGAAACAAAGTCAAAATGCCCAATAAAGGAGAAAAAGGAAAGAAAATATTTTTGAAATTTTCAATTTTTTATAACAAAGCATGCTTAGTGAACATGTGATCAAATCATTGGAACTCACAATGAACGGATAAACTATCCCACTCACCTAACTTAAATATTGCATTGTCCTCAATGCAAATCAATAACACAACATAAAGAGAGGAAAAGAAACATATTACCCAAAGTGGAGCGATCCCCGATAAGTACGAGTCCATTGAATCTACAAAATATGTTAGATAAAAGCAACGATGAAAAGAATAACAAAAACTCTAACAAAACAAAAATTAGAGAAAAAGAAAGATAAACTAACTATTTAAAACCTAAAATTTAAACTTATAACTAACTATACACTGGAAGTTGAAATTTTTTGAGGGACCACCCAAAATACGATTTGACTTTGAGGGATTAATGGTATACTCTCAACCGAGTTCATGCCTCACAAAAATGAGAATTACGTTTGAGCAATGGAAGGCATGTGTAAGGCATAAGAAATGAACGATCACCAATTGAAAATTTTAATGGCGTGATGGACGATTTTGATATTAAGGGGGACAAGACCAAATTAATCTCGAAAAAATTAAAATCACATCCCCAATGTTTTTTAATAGGAAAGGGAGGAGGGGAAAATTAAAGTGAATAGCCCATGAGATGAAGCATCTTAAAATAACATTCCTGTTCAAGAATCGAGTCAAAGTTCTCACGACTTTCAACCGATTCTTATTATAAATTTAATAGTTCGATAATAGTAAGGAACCAAGGAAACGAAGGACCTTCAACCCCAACAGAATTGGAAATATTAATAAAAGGTTGAAATTTAAATGTGCTTGGATCACTCTCAATTATATCTTCCTCAAAAAGTGGTGGAGGTGAAACGCAAGTTTCAACCTAAACTGGGATTTTGTTGTAATACCCCGTACTTTTGGCTATATTTATTTTTGGGATTAATTAATTAAATGCGTATTAATTGGAAATTAATCCGGGTTATAAATAGTAACGAGATGTGAGTTGGTATTTGATTATGTGCATATATGATTTTATATGAATCTGGAATTATGAAAGTTGTCGTGAGATTTATATACGGCATTTTAGAAATTAAATTGAGACGCGTGGGACCGCCGCGTCATGGTATATTATTTTAATTATAAAAAGTGATTTTTATTTCTATTACCCGTATGGTCGTTTTGAGCGCGCCAACGCGTCCGGAAGGGTCAAGATAGTCAGAAAACACTAGCCGGGGGTGTAGTTTGGGTCCCGGGGTATTTTTAGGCCATACCGGCAACTTAAAGGGTATTTTGGTAATTTTACATTTTGAGGAATTAAAAGTGACGAAAATTGGGAGTTTTAATCTGATGTGGATTTAACCCACTAAACCCACTAACCAACCCATATTAACCCATTAAGCTACGGAGGCTATCATTAGGTTTACAAACTCTCCCAAAGAAAACCCTAGCCACCTTAAGCCACCATTGGAGGAGAAGCTTGGAGAGAGGGAATTCTGCAGAAATCTTCACCAAACCAACACCAAAATCAGAAATCCAATCAAGGCAAGTGACTTTATTCAATTTAATTTCAGAGAATGTTCTTTCCATGTTAGAAAAATTCGAATTTTGTGTTTGTTCTTGGTGAAATATGAAAACCCATGTAGTTTGGAGTTTAGAACTTGAATATTTTGAAGAGAATTGCATGTAGAATGATAGGTAGATGATTATTCTCATGATAAGGGTGATTAGAGGAAATTAAAACGGATTAAATTCTGGGATTTGATGATGATATAAATCTAGGGTTCATGTTCTTAATAAAATTGCGGAAAAGTGTAAAATCTTGTGATTTAATGATGTTTAGGATGCATTAATGCCTTAAAAGATGTTAGTATATGACCTTAGCATGTTGTAGTATGATTAGAGGACTTAAAACTCTGTTAGAACGAACTTTGGAGAAGGATTGAGGTTTTAAAAATGGTGAGAAACATAACTTAGAAAATCTGGGACGAATCTGGTAGCTCGTTAGAAGCCCCTACCCAGGTCGTTCGAACGAACTCGTTCGAACGAGCTTCTAACGAGTTGACCAGTCGCTGCTAACGAAAAGGGATTTCGTTCGATATCTCGTTCGTACGAGATAGCGTTAGAAGGTACAGTTCGTTCGAACGAACTGGAATCTCGTTCGAACAACCTCATTCGAACGAGACTTCTAACGAGTTGACAGAGGAATCTCGTTCGAACGAGACTTCTAACGAGTTGACAGTTTGGTCCTTTTTGGACTGTTTTAAATTTTTGGAGTCCCGTAAACTTGTTCGAGGATATAGATAACCTTCCTTTGATGATGTAAGGATAGATTTGGGACTTTTGGGTTATTACGAGGAGTAAATTTATATACGAGAGATTTAATTCAATGAACCATTTGGGTTGAGACGTGAGTGTCTACTACAACGTGAGAATAGATTATGGCGCGTATGATGATAAACCGGAATAATATAAGTGTAGATATTATAAGTTAGTACGAGAAAGCGATATGTACTACGATTAAACTACGGTATTACTAAGACGTGTGTTTACTTAGTATTGGTATATGAATTGTATGTATGACATACCTACCATACTTGCTATCACGGGAGGTTTGCGTTCGCTTAGGGCCCTCTAATCCTTTTGTTTCCTGGATTTAGACTGGTTACCTCGATGAACATAGGTCATAGAAAGACTTATTGGGATATTAATAAGTCCGCTGATCGTGGGAGCGTAGGTATGTGCGTGACCCATGTGATGTGACTGTGTTCGCCTCCACTATTTGTGATTTGTGTTATCTAAACTATTCCTGAGAGATTCGGAATATGTGATCCTTATGTACATGATGTACCGGGATGGATAGCAGAGTATGTGTGCACCACAGCTTAGTTCTCGGGGTGCTTATATTGTATATTTATGTTGTGATTAATATACACTTAATTATGGGAGCCTTCATGTTAATGTTGTGAATATAATTACGGCATTGCTTCGAGAAACATAACGAGTTAGCTGATAGTTATATATATTGCATATTGAACATCTGAGTTACGTTAAACCTCTACTTAATTACGAGCGTTATTATGTTAAGAGAACCGAGTAATAAGGGTAGGACCTATGATAGTCTAGCTAGATATGTTGTCACGTAGCTAGTAGTCTATATCACTCTAGATGGGTACTTACGTTAGAAGTGCACAGTTAGACGAGAGGTGAGAATATCATGTGAGTGCATATAATTACGGCATTTCTTCGAGAAACATAACGAGTTAGCTGATAGTTATATATATTGCATATTGAACATCTGAGTTGCGTTAAACCTCTACTTAATTACGAGCGTTATTATGTTAAGAGAACCGAGTAATAAGGGTAGGACCTATGATAGTCTATCTAGATATGTTGTCACGTAGCTAGTAGTCTGTATCACTCTCGATGGGTACTTACGTTAGGAGTGCACAGTTAGACGAGAGGTGAGAATATCATGTGAGTGCACTTCCTAACATGTACTTTGCATTTAATGTTTTAAATGTTTTTAAAGGACTTGCAGGTTTTTAAAATATAACTCCACATTCGGGCTCTGACCCGTTTGCTTTTCAAATCTTTTTCTTGTAAAACCATTTTAGGTGCCCAGCCACAAGGACACCAAGCATAGGATACTCATTCAGGAGACGAGCTGTAGCTGTTTGTGGAAGCTACAGGAAATTGCTTGTAGACGCTTCTATCTTTTGGATTCCAGAGTCACTATCTATCAGTTGTAGGGCATGTTGTCCATTTCTATTTAGAGACATCTTTTACATTTCAGTTTTGTTTCAGACTTTGGCATGTATTATTTCAGTATTCATTTTAGTTGTTTCTGTTATGGGTTTGTAGTGAGGAGTTTTCCTCCAGATTTATTTACATTATGTGATGGTTAGTCGTTTTACTTCAGTATGGTGATTGGTGTTACTTATTTCTTCATTACACTTGTTGCATGTTAATCAGACTTTAATTAAAATTTGGCAACTTACTTTTTAAATACTAGGTGGTTAGTAAAATTAAAATGTTTTCGACAGTGATGCTATTAACTGAGCCAACTTGGAATTTCGAATTAATTTAATAAAGGAGTAGCTACCCGGTATTTAATTAGTCGGGGTGTCACAGAGCATCAGGTTCTAGTGTCCTTTAGGATCTAACGGCTTATTATGTTTCCGCTACGTTTCATTGATATAGAGCCCTATATTTTAGGACTGTTGTACTCTTTTTGTGTATGCTTCGTTCTTAAGCTATATTAAGTTTATAACCGTGAACTTATAAACGTTGTTCTTATTTCAGATGCCTCCACGACGTGCACGACGAGTTCCCAGGGATGCAACGCCCGAACCCCAGCCCGCTCCAGTTCAGGGCATGATGAACGCCGCTGAGGTTGCAGCTATAGTAGCCCAAGCGGTAAATGCCGCCATTACCGTTGTTCAGCAAGCACCACCTCAGGCGCCGGTTTCCGTTCCAGTACAGGTTAATGCATTCCCGTCTGCTTGGGAGCGTGTACGTGATGATTTTTAGAAAGCGCATCCGCCAGAGTTTGCAGGTAGCTCAAATGTGATAGTCTCGAGCCAATGGAGGAAGGATATTCAGAGGCACTTAAGGATGTATGAGTGCACAGATGTTCAGAAGCAGGTGCTAGCTACTTTCAAGCTAGTTGGATATATGCTATAGTGGTGGTAATCTATTACCACCATGGAGGATAGGGATACTCTCACGATTCAGGAGTTATGGGTGCGGTTCGATCGCAAGTACTTTCCGTCAGCTGTTCATATGGAAATGAGGAGGAGATTGATGAGTCTGAGGCAAGAGGGTAAGACAGTGGACGAGTATGAGGCCGAGTTCACTAATCTGTTGAACATCGTTCCAGACGAGATACCAACAGAGAAGAAGAAAATTGAGAAGTTCACGGACGGGTTGACTTGGAGGATCCGTCAGCATCTGCTAGGGAACCTATCATTGGCCACTTATTCTGATGTGGTTAACGCTGCATTGTTACACTGCCAGGACCACCGTTTTCATATGGCCGAGGGTAAGAGGTCGGGGGAGTCTAGCCATCCGGGAAGGACTGGAGGACATGGTGCCAGCGGGGCACAATCTGGTCAGGGGCAGAGACAAAATGAGCAGGGCTCCCAACAGGGGGATAACAAGAGGTTCCAGTCAGGGAACTACAGACAGGGACAGGGAGGTTTCCGTCAGGGCCATCAGGGTCCAAACGGCCATCAGGGCCAACGGGGGCAGAAAGGGCAGCAGTTTCACCAGGGCCAGCAGGGCCAAGGGAGGAACGGTAACGGCCACCAGGGCCGGGGACAGCAGGGACAGAAAGGAGGGAACTTCCCAGGGAAGTGTTTTGTTTGTGGCAAGACTGGCCATAAGCGACAGGATTGTCCTGATAGGGGCAGGGCCCCACAGCAGCAGCAGCAGGGTGCCCGCCAGGAGCCACAAAGGCCTATGTTTCCTGCCGCTCTTCCCGCACCGCCACAGATGGAAGTATTGCCACCCATTCCAGCAGTCCCAGTTCAGTAGGGGCAGCTATAGTATGGACGTGTCTACAACGTCCACCAGGCTGTAGTTCCACAGGCATCGCCTGCGATTGAGGGTACGTTTCCTATCCATGGCACTATGGGTTGGGTATTATTTGATACGGGTGCTACACACTATTTTATAGCTACTCACTTCGCGAAAGCTTTAGGATTGTTAGCTACGGCAGAGAGCACAGTGACGTGTGTCGACTCACCATTGGGGAGTGGGTCACTTATTTTCTTTATATGCCGGGGAGTGGGGGTAGAGATTGGTGGTTTGGTATTACCTACAGACATGTTAGTGTTAGACATGCATGTTCACGATGTGATTATCGGTATGGATTGGCTTGTATCTTATCGGGCCATGATTGATTGCTTCAACGGGAGCATTGTCTTTGCCATTCCGGGGCAAGAGATGTTTATAGTGGCGATGCCTCGTCCAGAGGGAGGATCGACCGCTCATCTGTATTACATAGAGGAGGATACCTCTAAGGAGGTTGTGATTCCTTTAGATTCGATCCCGATTGTCAGGGAGTATTCATATGTGTTTCAGGAGATACCAGGCTTACCACCCAGTCGAGAGATAGACTTTGTTATAGATTTGTTATCGGGTACGATACCTATAGCACGCGCACCGTACCGTATGGCTCCAGCTGAGATGAGGGAGTTACGGGATCAGATAGAGCAGCTGTTAGGTCAGGGCTTTATTCGCAGGAGTACCTCATCTTGGGGCGCTCCAGTTCTGTTTGTGAAGAAGAGGGACGGTTCATTGAGATTGTGTGTGGACTACCGAGAGTTGAATAAGGTCACAATACGGAATAAGTATCCGTTGCCTCGAATCGATGACTTATTCGACCAGTTGAGAGGAGCTTCTTTCTTCTCAAAGATTAATTTGAGATCGGGATACCATCAGTTGCGTATCAGGGAGGAGGATGTCTCGAAGACTGCGTTCTTGTCGAGATATGGTTCTTACGAGTTTCGAGTTATGCCTTTTGGTTTTACCAACGCTCCAGCAGTGTTTATGGATTTGATGAACAGAGTATTCAGGGATTTCCTAGATCAGTTTGTTATTGTCTTCATTGATGACATTCTGGTTTACTCTCAGACAGAGGAGGAGCACGCCAAGCATTTGAGGCAGGTTTTGCAGACACTTCGTCAGAACGAGTTCTATGCAAAATATGAGAAGTGCGGGTTTTGGCTGAAGGAAGTCCAGTTTCTGGGACATATCATTTCCGACCGGGGAATATCTGTTGATCCGGGGAAAGTATCAGCGGTGAGGGAGTGGGGACAACCCACGACACCAACGAAGATTCGTAGTTTCTTGGGTCTAGCAGGATACTAAAGGAGGTTTATTCGGGGATTTTCGAAGATAGCAGGTCCTTTGACACATCTTACTCGTAAAGGTGTGCCGTTCATTTTGAGTGATGACTGTCAGTTGGCATTCGATGAATTGAAGGACAAGTTGACCTCAGCACATGTGTTAGCATTGCCGAGACCGGGAGTTGAGTATTTGGTTTACACCGATGCGTCTTTGCAAGGACTGGGAGGTGTATTATAGCAGGAGAGACAGGCCATAGCTTATGCTTCCCGTAAGCTTAAGCCTCATGAGAAGAATTACCCCACGCATGATTTGGAGTTGGCGGCAGTGGTATTTGCCTACGGATTTGGAGACACTGCCTTTTGGGGGAGAAGTTCCAACTGTTCACAGACCACAAGTCCCTTAAGTACCTGTTCACGCAGAAAGAGTTGAATATGCGACAGCGTAGGTGGCTTGAATTTGTGAAAGACTACCAGTTCGACATCCAGTACCACCCGGGTAAGGCTAACGTGGTGGCAGACGCGTTGAGCCGAAGGCTAGCAGATGAGGTGGCAGAGGTGTGGAAGGATAAGTGGAAGTAATTGGGACACCAGGATGCAGTGGCCTGATCTTTCATGTCTGTGATGATCGTTACACCGCAGATTGTCACGATGGTAGTACGGGCACAGGCTAATGACTCTTTTTGTCAGGAACAGATAGTTCGGTTACTAGCAGAGGGAGCCGAGTCCTATACCGTTAGTTCAGACGGGGGATTGCACTTCAATGGGAGATTGGTAGTTCCGGAAGGAGAGGAATTGCGACACGATGTGATGGCAGAGTCGCACGGCTCACGGTTCACGGTACATCCCGGAGGGGACAAAATGTACCAAGACATGAGAAGGCAGTATTGGTGGAGCGGTATGAAGAGAGATATCGCTGATTTTGTTTCGAAATGCGCCACTTGTCAGCTTGTAAAAGTGGATCATCAAAGACCGACAGGATTGTTACAGCCGTTGGAGGTCCCGGTGTGGATGTGGGAGAGCATATCCATGGACTTTATTACGGGGTTGCCTACGTCGCAGAGGGGTCACGACTCCGTTTGGGTAATTGTGGACAGATTGTCCAAGGTCGCTCACTTTTTACCCATTAGGACTGATTACACTATGGGACAGTATGCCCAACTCTTCATTTCAGAGATTGTGAGACTTCACGGTGTGCCCCTAAATATCGTGTCTGACAGAGACAAGATATTTGTTTTGAGGTTCTGGGAGATTTTCCAGGAGGCGATGGGCACGGAATTGCGATTGAGTATGGCTTATCATCCGCAGACTGATGTGCAGACTGAGCGAACGAATCAGATGTTGGAAGACATGCTATGCATGTGCATTATTGACTTCGGGGGTGGATGGGAGCAGTACCTTCCACTGGTGGAGTTTGCTTACAACAAATCCTATCAGTTCACTATTGGCATGGCTCCGTTTGAGGCATTGTATGGTAGGCCTTGTCGTTCCCTAGCATTTTGGTTAGAGGTGGGGGACAACAAACTACTTGGGCCGGAAGTGATTCAGGATACTTCGGTAAGGATTGAGTTGATTCGAAGTCGCATTCGGGTAGCTCAAGACAGGCAGAAGAGCTATGCTGATGCGAAGATATATTTCAGAGAGTTCCAAGTAGGGGACTAGGTTTTGCTCAGGGTATCTCCTATGAAGGGGATTATGCGTTTCGGGAAGAAGGGGAAGTTGGCACCGAGGTATGTGGGGCCGTTTCCTATTATTCAGCGAATCGGACCGGTTGCGTATAGACTCGGGTTACCGGAGCATTTACATAGGATTCATGAGGTGTTTCATATTTCCTCGCTAAGGAAATACCTTAGAGATAATTTGGCTCATTCTCACATTGTTGTGGAGGACATCGATCTCCAGCCTGATAGCTCCTACGAGGAGGGGCCGATTGCTATTTTGGACCGAAGCGAGAGGAAACTGCGGTCAAAGATAGTTCCGTTAGTGCGTGTTCAGTGGCGACATCACAATGTCGAGGAGTCCACATGGGAGCGCGAGGATGAGATGCGCGAACGTTATCCAGAGTTATTTTTAGCAGGTACTTTCTAGTTTCGAATTTCGGGACGAAATTCAGTTATTAGCGGGGAAGTATGTAATACCCCGTACTTTTGGCTATATTTATTTTTGGGATTAATTAATTAAATGCGTATTAATTGGAAATTAATCCGGGTTATAAATACTAACGAGATGTGAGTTGGTATTTTATTATGTGCATATATGATTTTATATGAATATGGAATTATGAAAGTTGTCGTGAGATTTATATACGGCATTTTAGAAATTAAATTGAGACGCGTGGGACCGCCGCGTCATGGTATATTATTTTAATTATAAAAAGTGATTTTTATTTCTATTACCCGCATGGTCATTTTGAGTGCGCCAACGCGTCCGGAAGGGTCGAGATAGTCAAAAAACACTAGCCGGGGGTGTAGTTTGGGTCCCGGGGTATTTTTAGGCCATACCGGCAACTTAAAGGGTATTTTGGTAATTTTACATTTTGAGGAATTAAAAGTGACGAAAATTGGGAGTTTTAATCTGATGTGGATTTAACCCACTAAACCCACTAACCAACCCATATTAACCCATTAAGCTACGGAGGCTATCATTAGGTTTACAAACTCTCCCAAAGAAAACCCTAGCCACCTTAAGCCACCATTGGAGGAGAAGCTTGGAGAGAGGGAATTCTGCAGAAATCTTCACCAAACCAACACCAAAATTAGAAATCCAATCAAGGCAAGTGACTTTATTCCATTTAATTTCAGAGAATGTTCTTTCCATGTTAGAAAAATTCGAATTTTGTGTTTGTTCTTGGTGAAATATGAAAACCCATGTAGTTTGGAGTTTAGAACTTGAATATTTTGAAGAGAATTGCATGTAGAATGATAGGTAGATGATTATTCTCATGATAATGGTGATTAGAAGAAATTAAAACGGATTAAATTCTGGGATTTGATGATGATATAAATCTAGGGTTCATGTTCTTGATAAAATTGCGGAAAAGTATAAAATCTTGTGATTTAATGATGTTTAGGATGCATTAATGCCTTAAAAGATGTTAGTATATGACCTTAGCATGTTGTAGTATGATTAGAGGACTTAAAACTCTATTAGAACGAACTTTGGAGAAGGATTGAGGTGTTAAAAATGGTGAGAAACGTAACTTAGAAAATCTGGGACGAATCTGGTAGCTCGTTAGAAGCCCCTACCCAGGTCGTTCGAACGAACTCGTTCGAACGAGCTTCTAACGAGTTGACCAGTCGCTGCTAACGAAAAGGGATTTCGTTCGATATCTCGTTCAAACGAGATATCGTTAGAAGGTACAGTTCGTTCGAACGAACTGGAATCTCATTCGAACAGCCTCGTTCGAACGAGACTTCTAACGAGTTGACAGAGGAATCTCGTTCGAACAGTCTCGTTCGAACGAGACTTCTAACGAGTTGACAGTTTGGTCCTTTTTGGACTATTTTAAATTTTTGGAGTCCCGTAAACTTGTTCGAGGATATAGATAACCTTCCTTTGATGATGTAAGGATAGATTTGGGACTTTTGGGTTATTACGAGGAGTAAATTTATATACGAGAGATTTAATTCAATGAACCATTTGGGTTGAGACGTGAGTGTCTACTACGACGTGAGAATAGATTATGGCGCGTATGATGATAAACCGGAATAATATAACTGTAGATATTATAAGTTAGTACGAGAAAGCGATATGTACTACGATTAAACTACGGTATTACTAAGACGTGTGTTTACTTAGTATTGGTATATGAATTGTATGTATGACATACCTACCATACTTGCTATCACGGGAGGTTTGTGTTCGCTTAGGGCCCTCTAATCCTTGTGTTTCCCGGATTTAGACTGGTTACCTTGATGAACATAGGTCAGAGAAAGACTTTTTGGGATATTAATAAGTCCGCTGATCGTGGGAGCGTAGGTATGTGCGTGACCCATGTGATGTGACTGTGTTCGCCTCCACTATTTGTGATTTGTGTTATCTGAACTATTCCTGAGAGATTCGGAATATGTGATCCTTATGTACGTGATGTACCGGGATGGATAGCAGAGTATGTGTGCACCACAGCTTAGTTCTCGGGTTGCTTATATTGTATATTTATGTTGTGATTAATATACACTTAATTATGGGAACCTTCATGTTAATGTTGTGAATATAATTACGGCATTGCTTCGAGAAACATAACGAGTTAGCTGATAGTTATATATATTGCATATTGAACATCTGAGTTACGTTAAACCTCTACTTAATTACGAGCGTTATTATGTTAAGAGAACCGAGTAATAAAGGTAGGACCTATGATAGTCTAGCTAGATATGTTGTCACGTAGCTAGTAGTCTGTATCACTCTAGATGGGTACTTACGTTAGGAGTGCACAGTTAGACGAGAGGTTAGAATATCATGTGAGTGCATATAATTACGGCATTGCTTCGAGAAACATAACGAGTTAGCTGATAGTTATATATATTGCATATTGAACATCTGAGTTACGTTAAACCTCTACTTAATTACGAGCGTTATTATGTTAAGAGAACCGAGTAATAAGGGTAGGACCTATGATAGTCTAGCTAGATATGTTGTCACGTAGCTAGTAGTCTGTATCACTCTAGATGGGTACTTACGTTAGGAGTGCACAGTTAGACGAGAGGTGAGAATATCATGTGAGTGCACATCCTAACATGTACTTTGCATTTAATGTTTTAAATGTTTTTAAAGCACTTGCAGGTTTTTAAAATATAACTCCACATTCGGGCTCTGACCCGTTTGCTTTTCAAATCTTTTTCTTGTAAAACCATTTTAGGTGCCCAGCCACAAGGACACCAAGCATAGGATACTCATTCAGGAGACGAGCTGTAGCTGTTTGTGGAAGCTACAGGAAATTGCTTGTAGACGCTTCTATCTTTTGGATTCCAGAGTCACTATCTATCAGTTGTAGGGCATGTTGCCCATTTCTATTTAGAGACATCTTTTACATTTCAGTTTTGTTTCAGACTTTGGCATGTATGATTTCAGTATTCAGTTTAGTTGTTTCTGTTGTGGGTTTGTAGTGAGGAGTTTTCCTCCAGATTTATTTACATTATGTGATGGTTAGTCGTTTTACATCAGTATGGTGATTGGTGTTACTTATTTCTTCATTACACTTGTTGCATGTTAATCAGACTTTAATTAAAATTTGGCAACTTACTTTTTAAATACTAGGTGGTTAGTAAAATTAAAATGTTTTCGAAAGTGATGCTATTAACTGAGCCAACTTGGCATTTTGAATTAATTTAATAAAGGAGTAGCTACCCGGTATTTAATTAGTCGGGGTGTCACATTTGTGAAGAAGGAAAATCGAATCGAGTTGGCCGTTTATTTATAAAGACCAAGATTTAAGACTCTCAGATTGGTCATTCAATTGATTGAAAGAAAAGTCATGATCAAACCAAAAAGAATACATAACATCTTCTTGATAGGGTTGCTCATAGCTAGAGGATTCATCGCTTCTCAAAGTTTCTTCCCGAGGTGATGAGGGATTACTTACGAATTCTTGAATTTCACGCGAATTCGTTCATTTTCAAGAATTTGTAGGCATTCTCGCATAGTCTTGGGAGTGTAACTTGGAAAAATATTCTTATAACAATTAAGGTTTTCTAAAGAGTTAAAGTGAGACATTTCAAATTAGAAAACTCAAAAACACGACGAGCACTTAAACTTCAAGGTTCTCGAAACAATTTAGCATGAGTCAAAAAGAAAGAGAAAACAAAGAACACAAATATAAAGAAAAGAATACTATAAAAGAATAAAAGAATTACAATCTATAGCAAATAGTCCTCGACAACAACATTGTTTTAATGTGGTGAAAACCGAGCGTCTGTATAGATACGTCAATCGTTCTTATCGAATTTCGATCGTAATGCAAAGACTTAAACTTTAACTATGCTCAAATGCAGTATAGTGGCTAGTCCGGATATAAAAAATAAATAGGGAGTGTTTAATAGACTTTAATTCGTTTTATTACTACTAAAATAAAAGTGTAAAAGGTGATGATGGTTTCAAAGAGGGAAACGGGGAAAAGAGAAATAAAACTAGACAAGAACAAGGGAAAAGTGTCACATTCCCACCATGGGCCAAACAATGCATAAAAATGATTACGATTTAAAAACATTTAACCGAGCATATTCAATTAATTATAAACCTCAAACATGAAGAAAATTAATTCAACAATGAAAGATTAAGCATTTAATCGAAAATGGTCACACATGGATTAATTTTGCAATATCGTTATAAGCACAAACATTGCATGAAAAAGAAAGTTAAACGCCTAATATTCCAACTATAATACACATGGTTTCAATTAAATGCATTTCGACCCAAAACCTAGATTCCAAAGCTCAATATCCACTAATGACGGAAACATGAATCCAACCCTTAAACTAGATACAATACATAATTAAAGCAAGAAATAAACCTAGTTATCAAATGAAAACAATTAATTAACCAATAAAAACTAAATATAAGGTAAGTAATTGAAGAACAAAGGAAGTCATAAAGGAAATAAAGCATAAATTAAATGAAAGGAAAGGAAAGATGAATAGTAACTTACAATACAAAAATGGGTTGAAACCCTAGAGAGAGAAGCTTTGAAAGTGAAACCCCTAAAAATCTAACCTAAAATGAATTATATAAAAGATATCTTACAAAATAAGAAAAAAAAAACACTTATATAGTAGGTGGGAAAAAAATAAAGTAAAAAGAAATAAAAATGGAACAACAACCCAAAAACTTTGGAACTGGTCAACCACGGCTAGTGGGAAGTCGATCGTGTGTTAGTGAAAAAAACTTTGTCTTACTCGTAGGCTTAATTCTGAAAAATTGGTCGACTAGCACTCTGTTTTCTTAGCAGGTTTGATCATCATGATGGAGAAAAGTATCCTCTTGAAAATGGCTCTAACTTCTTCATCTAGACTCAAATGGTGCGCCATTTACGAACACGTGAAGCTAACTCAATGAACTAAAATTCTGTTAAATTCCACTGAGTCGAAGATGATGTATGAAATGACTAAAATGCCCTTGAAGTTGGGTCTGACGATGAAATTTCCTCAGAAAGCAACCAAACCACATGTTAAGTATTTCAATACTACAAAAGATCAATTTTACCTCTCAAAGCATATAAACATACAAAATAGAGGTTGTCTGGTTAACGAGCATAAATATAGGCTTAAGGAACACAAAAGGCTAGAATGCTTAAAGATAACGGGCACAAATACGCCATATTTATGACATATTAATGCATATTGGCTAAACAATTAATTAAGCAACCTAAAGGGATTTAACCCATAATTAATACAAGGATGTGTTATGAAAAGTTTTCACAGGAATTTTTTCTAACACGTTGTTTGCGTTTGTTGAAAGGGTAATTTTTAATGAAAATACTAATGTGAATTGGTATCAATAAAGCAGTAATTTAGGGGAAATCAATGATTTTTCCTTAAATAAGGTGTATTTGTTTTGAGTATTTAACAGGGTGTGTTAAATCAAGGAATAAATGTCAGGTAAAGTAAAAGGGAGTTATTTATAAGATTAAGGTGATTTAACTAGAATAAGTTACATTTTTGGAATAAAAACAGCTTCTTGCATTAAAGTATATATAGTTGCATGTGCGCATAGGTATAACGTGTTAGAGTCTCCTTTCTGTCATTTGATTCTATGTGGCATTGTTATAATTTTACACTGTACATTCGGCTCATTGCCCTATCTTTTTCACGGCAAGGTGGATGCGGTTTCGTATTTTGAAACTGTTGTACAAGTAAATATTCTTTTATTTTACGTTAGTAGCTCTGTATTCTAGGATTCCGGGAAAGTTTCCCATGGTTCCCTCACGTAAATTGATTTGAAATGGAAATCGCATGCTCAACCAGTGAAAACTTAATACAATAAAAGTGGACTAGCAACATTATGCAAATTATTTCATTGCACTTCACACCTAACGCTCAAATCAAATCGGGTTGACCATGGGTAACCTATAAATTTGGTTCATGGCATTACAGAACAAGGCAACGTTTGGAAATAATTCTAACCTCTCTCGTACATTTAGTAAAATCCTCTTTCTAATGCAATCAAGTTAGTCTTCCAAAACACCTCTTCCCCAAGGTTCGTCACTCGATGAACCTTGTCAAAACAACTCGTTCGAGGAACCATTCACAAAAGTACCTCAACCAAACAAACACATACAAAGTAAAGTTGCTCGAAGAACCTTACATCAACGAACCTCTTTTAATTATTAAGACGACATATTTTATTACCACTATTTAATATATTTTATGATATCATGACTCCTGACATTTGGGAGCTTAAGAAAACTGGCACTTGAGTGGGTTAATTCCTTGTACCATTGACCCATTTAGAGGAATGTCCCATTAGCCATCACAAAGGAAATCTTTGTATAACTTGTGCCATCACAACCAATGAGAGGGACATTCTGATAGTGTAAACATTGTTCTGGACCAAATACAATATTTAGTGAATTTTATACTCCATATTTTGTATTAAATGCATGGTACCCTTCACATTTAAGGATGGATCAGAACATTTAATGCAAGATCACTCGAATGACCTTTCGTTACTATAAATATTTTCACTAATAATTCCTTAAAGGTGTGGAATTTTGATATCTGATTTCCCCTTACATGAGAGCTTCTTGTGAGTTATTATCATAAAATTTATCATTTTTTTCTCACACATTGGATAGTATTTATTACTAATTACTGCAGTTATTGAGTTGAAGGTTTTTACCATGCCCTTATTACACCAAAGTGCTTGTTTTTTCTCCCTTTTATCCAAGTTGGCTGTTGAGATTCATTTCATTCATTATGTTGTAAGAGCATTTATGTTCTAATGGTTTATTAGATACATTTTCGTCGTATTCAAACCATTCACTGCAAGTGTTAAAGTCATTTACTACCAATATAAGGAATATTTTGTTCTTTGTGCTCTAATTATCATTCTAAATAGGGTTATGCCTCGTTGAATACTAACCGAATTTATCTAACCCACATCTTACATTTGGAGAGCCTGTTGGGGAGGTATTCTCTTTGAGTAACGAATAATTATAACATAGTAAAAACACATTGGTTTTGATGCTATACAGTGTGAGGAAGAAGGGAAATTGATAGTCTTGCTAGAGGTCAATGTGATGGTGCCAACAATGATGGGACTACCAGCTACCATGATATGGGGCCAACTCAAATGGCTTGGTTAATGAGTTTGTATGAGGATTTCATCAAAACACCAGGTGCTCAAGTGGTATTGGGTGATTTTGAGAATGAAACTCTTTTGTAACACCATCGGTGGTGTTACCTGTGCTTTTTATCTCAAGTGGTATTTTTTCTCAACCATATGCCACCAACAAAAGCATTCAATCGGTGGTGTTACCCAATATGGCTTCTTCAAGCAGTGTAGAGAATGTGGCTTCTATCACCCCACCAAGGGTTGTTTCGTCTGTGGTGGTGCATGTTTAAACTTTCTCCCTTCTACCTAGCATGGAAGAAATGAAAAAATAGCAATTACGAATGATAGAGGCCTCCAAGGCTGGTGGAGAAACCTCCTTATTATATGACTATTTCCTTACTCTGCACCCAAAGGAGTATAATAATGAACCATACCCTAAAAAGTATGTTCCCCCCGTCTTTGAGAAGTAAACTGGAAAGGGGGAACTCAAAGGATCAAGGTTTGTAATGATAAAAAGTTGAGGATGATAAAATTTTCCATTTCCTTAACCAAGTAAGCCTAAATGTTGTATTCCCACCTTATACGTGGAATGTGGTGTCATGGGAAGAACTCCACGTTCAATTCATCCAGATGTTCTTTATGGAGGAATATGAGTTTACTCTCACCCAGCTTGCACGAGAGAAACAAAAGTTTGGGGAGAATGTGGTTGCATACATCCGAAGGTTCTGTGAAAGGTCTCTTGATGTCATAGAGGAGAATAGAGAAACCAAACTTCTACAATTTTACACAAAAGTCTTACTTTAGGAGTATAGTTTCCATCTAATAAATGAAACTAGATAATGTACGTTTGTTGCGTTTCTAAAATCCATTAGAAATATTTCTCTGGTGGTAAAATGATAACCACCCCTTGGGTTGTATAGTTTGATGTTGAGACCACCATCTGTTTTGGGGCATGGGATGCCTCCCCTGGTAATCTATGCTTATAATAGGGATAGAACATAATGGGTGGACATAGAAATGGGAGAAGAGGTAATAAGAGGATTTTTTTGTTAGGGATGACCCACTCAAATTTCCTTTTATCCTTAAACGATCCTTGAATATTTATGAGCATATGATCGCTATAAAATTTATAGTCCAATGATATTAAACACAACAGAACCGGTGATGGGGTATGTAAAAGAAAAGGAATAACCTAAGGTCTTATCATATTCCCAATAAGGTGGGACATCCAACTAGAAAATTATTTGCCTTGAGGAGGCTCATTTGTAGACATATTAAGAAGGGGGACATCAAGATTCCCCAGGAAAATATGATAGACAATCCCTTGCTACCTCACAGGGCCAATATGGCCAGTGCTAACGATAAAGAGGTGGAAAAAATCTTGAGAGAACAAAGGTTCCTTGAGGAAAACTTTGAGGAATCTTTATATGAACATGTGTTTGAAATGGGCCACTTGGCCTTAGACGATGATTTGTGTTCGATTATAGATTTTGGGAAATAGTTGAAGGCTTACTCGCTGGGTGATAATAATGCATTACTAGCCTATGATGAATCGGAATATATAGAGATATAAAAGAAGTTTACGAGATGAAAGAGGATCATGTTGACCCTTGGGTGGAATGTGCTACTGTGGCATAATGGAAAAAGTTTAGTTATTTTTTTATCAAGTGAGGTTGCAAGACAACTCTAGGTTGGAACTCACTCGAGGAATCTTGGATATTGTAAAGAAGAACGTGGATCCAATTTTTTGTTAGAAAAGGCCTATAGCAAAACTGACCAAAAGGTTCCTATCAGAAGTCACTTTATCATAGGTAGATCGTTCGATCAGGTATCCTCACAACAACCCAGTCTATGTAATAGCAAATATAAATGGGTGTAATTTCAATCGGGTTTTTCTAGATGGGGGATCTTCCATTAACTTATTTCCATTAGTTCTTTCTATGCTTGCACTAGATCTAAAACCAGGGTTGTCCAGATTCCTTTAGATATATCGGGGTATTATAACCAGTCCTCCAAATCCATTGATTATGTTAATATTGGGATTACCACGGGGAGCATCACTTTCAATATTAAGTTCCATATAATGGAATGCGAGCCATCATACCAACTATTAGAAGGAAGGTTATGGATGCACAACCATGGGTTAGTACCTTTTACTTACCATCAGTGTTCTAAAGAGAACATCAAAGGAAAGGAGGTGGGGATTTCAGAATCGAAGAATCCATTTACTCGTGAGGAGAGCATTTAGTCGATGCAGCATTTTATAATGAGTTAATGGAGGAAGCTTTTGTGTTCACTCGAGACATTGGTATCACTATAATGCCAAGCACTAGGGAAAATGTACGTAAAAGGGTTTATCGGACTAATAATCCAGAGGAGCATGAGGTGGTTCAATAGTAAATGAAACTACTTAGCATATGTAGGTAACTACGGGATATAATAATACCAAGGATTGACTTGATTGAGAAAAAAGTTTAGTATCAAAGTGTGGTAAGTTGGTTCTCCAAGAGAGATCTTGAGGAAAATTACATGAAAAAGAAGTACGTGGAGCCATCCCCTAGGGAGTACAAGATAATTGCGTTCCCAAGTGGAAATATCATTTATAAGTTATAAATGTCTGAGCCGGCAACTAAAAGTTTAGAAGATAAGGCTGACCCAATTTATGAATTTTTTTGGTTGAGAAACAAGGGCATTGTATGGTGATCAATAACTCTAATGTTCAAGATTTCGTTAAGGATGTGGAAGATGAGACAGAATGCATGTGCGATAGACCAAGGCCCTAGTTTCAAGAGCTAGCAAAAGTTGACCTTGCTGAAAAGGGTGATGATTCCAGACCAATCTTTATATCAGAATATTTGAACGCATAATTGAGGGGGTCTTGATTGATCTGATTCGAGTGTTTAAAGGTGTATTTACATGGAAGTACATCGAGAGGCCTGGTATTAATAAAGATGCGATTTGCCACAAGTTAAAATTGATGCCATTAACCTATCCTAGTCAAATAGGCCACCTGGACATATAAAGAAGAGCTCGATCAAAAAATCATGGAAGAAGTATAGACGTTTCTCACAACAGGTTTCATTATCTCGATCTAAAATCCTATTTGTAAGGAAAAATTTCCAATTGAGTCCATTGTAAGTATTTGACTTATTCTTGGAAAAAAAATATTATTTTTGAGTCATAGATAGATTTCTTATTATCACAATCTCACATAGTGTATGACATAAAGTTTATTGAAGATGTTGCAACCCAACTTCAAAGATTTATTATGCCGATATTATTTTGGTGCATGTTTCATGTCTTCATTGCATTCCGATCTCTTAGGTATGAATGCGTAATGTTTATCGGACACGAAAAATGTTTTTAGGATGTTATTTTTGTATAAAAAATAGTATTTTATAGAGTTTTAAAAGCATTTAACTTCGCTTTGATTGTTTAGAGTCGTATTGAACCTTCCCTTATGTTTAGAAGGATTAAACAACACTTGCATCCGTTCAAGTGACATTGCAAGGTCGTTCAAATGAGATGAACATGTCGTTCGAGAGACATGACCATTTCGTTCAAGAAACATGTTGATCTCGTTCAAATGATGCGTCGACTTAAGTTTATTATTTAAGGCGTGTTTCACTCAAAATTTACTAAGTTATAAAACCAGAAAATCAATTGACATATAATATGTTTTCTGCCCAGGTTTTCTAACATTTTCAAAATCTAAAAACATCCTTAGAGTTTCAAGATCTAAAAACATCATTGAAGAATTGTTCACTAGTTTTTGCGCTAAAGAAACGAAGGATTTCGTGTTCAACATCGTAGACGTTGCCAACTATATCGGTAGGAACTGAGGAATTCGTGGACGCATGTGCTGTGGACAGGTATCGTAGAAGGACTTCTACGTGGGAACTATGGGGGAGTGGTTGAAGGGTCAAAAGAGAATCAAGACTTCTGGGGGATCGAGTCATTGAGTAAGTCTATCGTTCGTACTTTGTAATACCATATCATAGTGATTGTCTGTCTTGGTCTGTTTAAGGTTTTTCCCTTAGTGGTTTCCTCGTACATCCGTCATCGCCTTTGTGAACTTATTTATTTTACTTTTTTTAGTCACCTAGATGCATGTTTTGGATTAAATAAGATAAAATTCGGCTTAACTAAAATTGGTTTATATACTTGGTGCGGTTTGACATTTAGAAAAGAGTTTTTTAGAAAGAAAGTTTTTTTGACATCCTTAAGACACATTCGAAAGAAAAAGGGGCCTACAAATTGGTATCGGAGCTAGAAACATATTTTTTATTGTGTTGATCCCTTGTATTTTTAAGGATAAATTTTGGAGGTTATGATAGTTTTCGAACTCCTATTTTTTATGGCACAAATTATGCTTATTGGAAGATGCGAATAAGAAGTGCATTAAAATCAATTGATGAGCGTGTGTGGTTACCAGTTACATAAGAGGGTAAGGCCACTACTTTAAAACCCGTTGAGTCATGGACCGGAACTGAACATAGACTTGCATTTTACAATTCTAAAGGTCTTCACGTTTCATATGTCACATTAAAAAAGTATAATAGAATCATGACATGTGAAACTTCAAAAGAGGCTTGGGATATTCTTGCACTTACTCACGAGGGCACTAGCATGGTCAGGGATGATATGACCAAAGTGTACCCTCGTCTCTTAGGATGAGTGGCATCACATCTCATGGATGAGTTGTCATTAGAGCCCCATATGTCGTTGGAGGGGTCGTCTTATAAGGGTTGGCCTCGCCTCAACTAGCCTCAGCCATGTGGAAAGTCTAGGCAGAAAGAGCCTCACCTGTTTAGATAAGCACCATCTTCGTACTCTGCCACAACTAATGATAGGAGTGACCAGTTAATCTGACCTCAGCCTAGTCTATTCAGTAAAGGTCATACGTATGACAACATGGGACCATCTTATAAGAATTAGCATCCTCGTCCCCTATCAGTTCAATGTTGTAGCGAATGATGCCTAGTAATACGAGCATATGCAAGTATAAAAGATCTATGCTCACGTGGACAATTCTGTTATAACAAGATCATTCCTTCATGTTAGGGAATATTACATCATTTATTGTGTCTATGTGCCAAAGATAGGTGTGTACATCATACTGGGAGTTTCCTCATGCACATGCCGATTACATGCTTGGGGGCACATTACACCACCCAAGCCCTATATATACAATTCATATTCTCCATAAGAAGGGAACCAAGGTCGACAATTCGAGCAGAATGCTGTTAAAATATACATAAGAGTTAGAAAATCTTGAGTGTTGTATTTATTAGCCATTAGTGCCATACTTATAGTGTAAACCACCATTCACACTACATAGTGGACGTAGGCTTCGTCCAAACCACATATATTTGGTATCATCTTCTTCTTTGACTCATCTCCTTTTGTCTATACATTTATATCTTTTCTATACCATTGTTGTTTGGTTTGAGCTTACCTACATCTTAACTTGGTGATACCATTTCTAGTATCATTAGTCTGACACCGTCTGTGGGAATGAGGATAGCCATATCATTCCTATTTTTTAAGATTATACTCATCGGAGTCTTTGGTGGTGAACCAGTCCTCCCTCCTTGTGGAGTTGTTTCTCCATTAAAAGAGCTCTTATTGAGCATTTAAGCTCTACTTCTCCAGCTCATAGCGCAAACAGCTTACACAAATGGCAATGGATCCACCTCTTCCACTTGAGAATCAATTGGAACCACCATAGGGAGGTGGTTCAAGCTCAACCAAGCACCTCCCCAGTCAGAGATGGATGAAGTGGAGATTGCTCTCCGCTCCCTCATATCTTGTCGATAACAAATGCAAAACTAGTTTGCTATGTTTAGCCAGAATTTCATGGCCAAGACTGGGGGCGCTGGAGCAGAGTATGTAACTCCGTCCGCTAGGGAAGGTAAACCAGGTTAGCAAGCCAGGGGACCACCCCAGGCTCCAGAGAAAGACCTTTTATAATGTCATAGATTGAGAGATGTTGCCTACCCTAAGCGTTTATGCATGGGCAGGCAAGGTTAAGAACTCTGAGATCACCTAGTTGGGGACAGCCTTAACGACAAAGAGGGAGAGTTTGAATGTTGGGAACCTCATAAAATATCCATAAGAACTGTGCATCCTATTCGAAAAAGCTGGGATAAAGGTCATAAGCCCATCCGAGAGTGTAGGCCCAGCTGAGACTGTGGACCAAGGCAATCATCCTTAGACCGGTTAAGTAGGGGGTCGATATTTGATAAGCTCGACTCTCAAGGAGATTTGAGGAATCATTTGTCCAGGTCAAGGAGTGTTGCCGATTCAAGAAGAAATGAGAGGAGAGATGACTGCACACCTCTAGAAGACTGAGAGGAGAAAAGAGATGTCATCAGCAAACCTAACTATCCAGAGAGAGTACCCTCGGCCTATCCAGCTAATAGCGAACGATCAGCTAAGCCATATGACAGAAAAGGGGCGAGGGAAAATGTTATCCCTGCAAAACCTAACGTTGCAGTAGACAAACCTTGTAATGAATCAATACAGAGGTTGGAGAATAAAATAGCACGTATCATAAAAACCCGAGATCCCTTACAGAGGGGATATGCTAAAGGATCCCCATTCATGGAAAAAATACTTAATTATCCAACCCCGTCCAAGTTCAAATCAACGGTAGTTACACCAAAGTCTGATGGGAGCACGAATCTGGTACATAACATGGAGATGTATCAGTCAACCTTCGACATCTATTCAATACCGGATAAGATGAGATGCTAAGAATTCTCAAGCACAATGACCGAGGATTCCCACGTATGGTTCACCTCCCTTCTTAAGAACTCTGTAGGATGTTTTAAGTAGCTGGCCGATAATTTTGTCCATAATTTCTTCTTTGGAGTAAAACCTAGGAAATAGACGACCCATCTATTGTACATAAAATAGGGGAAGGACGAGACTCTGAGGGAATATACAACCCTCTTTAATAAGGAGAAGCTAGAAGTTGAAGACTACGAAGAAAGTATCATAATGATAACCCTTATGGGAGGTCTTCAGAAAGGAAAGTTACTATGGAAGCTGGACGAGGACCCTCCAAAGTCTATGGTTAAAATCCTGGCTATGACCGGGAGTTTCATGAACGTAGAAAAGGCTATGGACACAAAAGAAGATGAAGAAAAAAGAGCCCACGGTGATGGAAAGGGTCAGAAGTTCAAGGGGAAGGATAGTAAGAAAAGGCTAATAGATGAAAAATTTGTGAACTATTTGGGTCTAATAGTTATCTGCGAGCACCATCTGAATGAGATAAAAAATGTTCGGTCTCTTAGGTGGCCAAAAAAGCTGAAGACATCTCCTCACAAGAGAAATATAAATTTTTGGTTCGAATTTTACCAAGATCATGGACACATCACCGATAAATGCTTCTCCCTCAAGGATTAGATAGAAAAATGTTAAAATATGGTAAGTTAAGGAAATATGTTGATAAGGACAGTTCAGGCCGACGCCAGGATGATAAAGGCTGAGACAACCTCAAAAAAAGGAGAAATGATAGGTGTAGAGGGGAAGTTCCAACCAAGAAGAATGACCCTTTCAGATGATGGCCGTGATGATCCATATCTCCCACCAAAGAATAATAATGCCCCCGTGAAGAGGCTTAAAATGATCTCATTAATATGGGAATTATTTATGGAGGACTAACAGCAGGAGGCTCTGAAATGGCAGACCAAAAGGTGCACGTTGTCGAGGCTAAGGTAATAACCAAGGTCGAGGTTGTAAACTTAGCTTCTGTTGATGTTAAACTTGAAAAGAGAAAGAAAGTGGACATGGAAACCCTCATAGTCGGCTTCTCAAGACAAAATTTCAAGGGTATAATAGCTCCTCATGATTATCTCCTTGTTATTACCACCAGAGTACATGGGTGTGAGGTGCCGAGAATCCTAGTTGATGGAGGAAGCTCTACGAATGTTATATTCAGGCCATGCTTCAAAGGCTTAGGACTTAGTCGTGCCGGGATCATTCCGTAGCATCATCCTCTGATTGGATTCAGTGGAGAAAACGTTCACCCTTTAAGGATGTACGAAATGGATGTTAGAATGGGAGACGATTGGCCAAAGAGGCTGACCAAGAGGATTAACTTCTTTATAATGGATGAGAACGTCTTCTTGGCTTGTAACCTCATACTAGGATTAGTAGCTCTCAAAGAGTTTGAGGTCGTGCCATCAATGATCCACCAAATGATAAAATTCCCGACTCCATATGGTGTAGGGGAAGTTCAAGGTGACCAAACTTTGAAGCAAGAATGTTACTTTAACTTAGAAAAGGAGACAAAAGCACACAAGAAAGAAACCACCATGTATAACATTGACACCCTTGATCCCAGAGATGAGACAAAACTTAAGAAAGGGGAGGTTGTGGAAGAGGTAAAATCCATCGTCTTCAATGAGGACGAGTCGATAAAAACCGTCCAGGTAGGTAAAACCCTAAAACAGGAAATCAAGAATGAGCTTATTGAATTTTTTATGAGGAGATAAAGCATCTTCATATGGAGTCATGATGACATAATTAGGATTGATCCAAAGGTAATGTCTCGTAAGTTGAATGTTATTAATGGTGCCAATCCATTAAAGTAGAGAAGGAGAATCTACTCGAGGGAGAAGTACGAGGTTATGAGCGATGAGGTCAAGAGATTGGAGAAGGCAGAGTTCACCATAGAAGTAATACACCCTGAATGGCTTTTAAATTCCGTCATAGTGCCTAAAGGAATCGATAAATAGAGAATGTGCGCAGACTTCACTGATTTGAACAAGTCTTGTCCCAAAGACAACTTCCCTCTCCCTCGAATTAATCAGATGGTAGATGCTAAGGCAAGGCATGAATTGATGAGTTTCATAGATGAATACTCCGGCTTGCATAGATCCGACCGATGCAGAGAAGACATCATTCATCACCGACAAAGGGATGTATTGTTATAAGGTTATGCCCTCCGACTTGAAGAATTCCAGAGCATCATATCACTGGTTCCATCTCAGCTGTAGGTTTTTGCTCCAGGCGATACACACTCATTTCCTTCTGCCTAGGAGTGATTCAGAGATGCTTTCAGAATGCTCATCCTCCCGAGTTTTAGAAAAGCTCAAATGTCGTTGCTTCTTGCTAATGGAATAAGGACATCTAGAGACATTTATGGATGTACGAGTGCACTGATGTACAAATATATATACTAGCTACTTTTAAGCTAGTGGGGGATACCTTGTAGCGGTGGGAGTCTATTACCACCGCATAGGAGAGAGATAGCATACCTAATCAAGAGTTTTTGGAGCTTTTCAACCGCAAGTACTTCCCATCCTCCATTCAGACAGAGATGAGGTAGAACTTCTTAGACACCTCTTTGGAAAGAAGGATAGTGGATGAATATGAAAAGGAATTTACTCGGTTGGTAAATTTTATACCAGAGGAGAAGAGGGTAAAACTCTTTGTTGATGGTCTTAGCTGGAGGATCCGACAACATTTGTTGGGTAATCCCTTTCTGAAGACGTATATGAATGTTGTGAATGTCGTTTTACTACATTATCAGGGTCACCTCTTCCACTTAAAAGGAATCAAGTGGATAGGAGAGTCTAGAAAGCAGGACAGGGGGTGGTAGTGCCAATAGGGAACAATTGACTCAGACTGAGATAAAAGAGGGTGAACGGGCTCCTAGCAGGGGAATACTTCTAAAATATTTCGATCAGGAGAGTTCAAGCATGAGCAAGGTGGATTCAAGCATGGCCATAAAGGTCATTAACAATTTCAGCACGGCCAAGGGAGAGGTGGTACCGGCTAGCAGGTTCGAGTCCAGTAGGGCCAGAGAGGGGAAATTTCACTGGTAGATGCTTCATATGTGGTAAGAATGGCCACAAATGTCAGGATTACCCTAATAGGGGTAAGGTTCTATAGCAACGGGGCGCTTGTCAAGAGCCATATAGGCCTATTTTTCTCGATGCCCTCCCAGCACAGAACCAACACTATCACTACCTATAGTATCATTCATCCTAGTAGCCCCATCATATCACGGGAAGTTACAGTATGGATGTGTGTGCAATGTCCACAAGGCTTTAGTTCCACAAGCACCACCCGCAGTTGAGGGTAAGTTTATTGTATATGGAACTTTTGCGAGTATCTCATTTGACACTGGGGCATCACACTCGTTTATAACAATGAAATTTTCATGAGCCACAGGGTTGTTAGACACGACTTATAGTAGAGTGCGTGTGTAGACTCACCATTGGGTAGCAGTACACTTATTTCCTTTATTTGTCAAGGCATGAGTATAGACATTGGGAGACCTATTTTGCCTGTTGTTATGCTCGTGTTAGATATGTCAAAGTATGATGCCATTATTGGCATGGATTGTCTAACAACGTATTGATCTATGATTGATTATTATAGTAGGAGCATAGTGTTTACAATTTTGGGTCAGGAGATGTTCTTAAGGGCGATGCCCCATCCCGAAGGAGGATCGTCAACTCACTTATACAATATAGAGAAGGAGAACTCTAAAGAAGTAGTTATCTCCCTAGTTTCAATTTCGATTGTGTGCGAGTTCTCGACGTATTTTAGTAGATACAAGGATTTTTACCTAACTAAGAGATAAAGTTTGTCATTGATTTTGCACCGATTACTTAGTCAATAACCCTTGAGACTTACCGTATGGCTCCTATGGAGATAAGGGAGCTACGAGATCAGATTGAGAAGCTTTTGAGACACAATTTTATGCATAGGATCACTCACCTTGGGGTGCCCCAATGTTGTTTATGAATAAGAAATATGGATCTCTACACCTATGTGTGGATTACTGAGAGTTGAATAAAGCTACGATACAGATTAAATACCCATTGCCCTGAATCGATGATCTATTCGACTAGTTGAGATGAGTCACCTACTTCTCTAAGAACGATTTGCACATTCGGGGGCAATATGTATCAAAGACTGCCTTTCTGATGAGGTAGGGGTCTTATGAGTTTTAGGTTATGCAATTTGGGCTAACCAACAGGCCAACTGTGTTAATGGACTTGATGAATAGGGTGTTTAGAGAGTTCTTTGATCAGTTCGCCATTGTCTTTATTGATGACATCCTGATTTATTCTCGAATCGAGGAGGATCATGCAGAGCATCTGCATGGGGTTTTACAGACTTTATGCGAACATCAATTATATGCTAAGTTTAAGAAATGCAGATTTTGGCTGCGTGAGGTAGAGTTCTTGGGTCATATTGTATCTAGCAAGGGGATATTAGTGGATCCGAGTAAGGTGTCAGCAGTGAGGGAGTGGGGATAGAAATCGATGGAGGAGCATAGTTCTTGGGGTTATTTGGGTACTACCAATGATTTATTTAGGGTTTTTTTTAAAGATTATGAATCTGTTAACCAGCTTGACTCATAAAGGTGTACCGTTTATTTAGAGCTTTCGATGAGCTAAAGGACAAGTTGACTTCAAAACCAGTTCTCACACTACCCATAATGGGAGTGGAGTATCTTGTTTTTACAGACACATACCTACAGGGTCTTGGTGGTGTGCTACAACAGGAGGACCATGCCATAACTTATGCTTCACGTAAGCTTAAGCCTCGTGAGAGGAATTTCCCCACCCACGACTTGGAGTTAGCAGCAGTCATATTTGTGCTATAGATTTAGAGGCATTACCTTCTGAGCTAGAGGTTTCATTTATTAATAGATTATAAGTCACTACAGTAGTTGTTCACTCAGAGAGAGTTAAATATGCGCCAGCATAGGTGGTTGAAATTCAAGAAGGATTATTTGTTCGACATCCAGTACCATCAGGGGAAGGCTAACGTGGTAAAAGTCATGTTGAGTTGTAGGCCCGTAAGGGATGTGGTAGAAGTCTGGAAAGCAAAATAGAAGGATCTGGGACACCAGAATTCAGTTCACAAATCATTCATGTTGGTTATGATCATCACACCCAAATTTTAATGAGATTTATACTGGCCCAGGCAACAGATTCATTTTGTCAGGACCGAATTCGATACTTGTAGCAGAGGAGCAGGGTCTTACTTCGTGAGTTCTAAGGGAGGATTATGCTTCAACGGGAGATTGATTGTTCCAAAGAGGGAGGACTTGCGACACACGATGATGGCTGAGTCAGACGGGTTATGATTTGCAGTACATCCTAGAGGGGATACAATGTACCAGGATATGAGACGATAGTATTGGTGGAGTGGGATGAAGAAAGACATTTGCAGAATTTTTCTTGAGGTGTACCACTTATCATCTAGTGAAGGTGGACCATAAAAAACCAGTAGGGGTTCTGCATCCATTAGAGATTTCATTGTGGAAATAGGAGGGGATTTCCACGGATTTCATCACTGGGTTGTCTATGTCTCAAAGGGGTCACGATTCCATTTGGGTGATAGTGGATCGGTTGACTAAGGTGGAACATTTTCTACCAGTCCAGATGGGTTATACCATGGGGATAATATTCCCAGATTTTTATCGTTGACGTAATGAGATTACATGGGGTGCCACTCAATATTATGTCCGAGAGGGACAAGATCTTTGTGTGTCATTTTTAGGAGTGTTTTCAAGAGGCCATGGGTACCGAGTTGCGATTGAGTATGACCTATCACCCGCAAATGGACGGGGAAAACCGAGAGAACAAATCAGATGTTAGAAGATATGTTGAGGATGTGTATCTTTGATTTTTACAGACGCTGCGAGTAGTATCTTCCACTAGTGGAGTTTACGTATAATAACTCCTATCAGTTTACGATTGGTATGGCACCATTTGAGGTGTTGTAAAGTAGACCTTGTTGTTCACCCTCTTGTTGGTTAAAGGTGGGGTCAACAAGCTTGTCGAACCAGAGTTAATCAAGGATACTTTGGCCAAGATTTACTTGATTGGGAGTCATATATGAATATCTCAGGATAGGCAAAAAAGTTATGTCAATGCCATGCGGTTCTTCCTAGAGTTTAATGTGGGGGACCAGGTATTACTACGTGTATAAAGGGAATGATGAGGTTTGGGAAGAATAAGAAGTTGAAACCAAGGTATGTGGGGTTATTCCCTATTATCGAGAGGATTGGTCCAGATGCATATAAACTCATATTGCTAAAGCATTTACATCGAATTCACGATGTATTCCACATTTTTTCGCTAAGGCGATATCTCCGGGATGAGTTAACTCACACTCACATAATATTAGAGGAGATTAATTTACAGTCTAATATTTCATATGAAGAGAGGCCAGTTGATATCCCTACTATAGTGAGAGGAGGCTGAGGTCTAAGGTAGTTCCACTTGTACGTGTTCAGTGGGGGCATCATAATGCCAATGAGTCCACTTGGGGGCACGAGGATGAGATGTGCGACATATATCCAGAGTTATTTCTATAAGGTATTTTTTTGAATTTTGGGATGAAATTCTGTTATTAGGGGGGAAGTATGAAACACCTTATATTTTTAATGATTTTATATTGGGATTAATTAAATTAAACTGGAAAATTAATAGGAAATTAATCCAGATTAAAAATAAAAATTAGTTAGCGAGACAAGGCTTAATATTTATTTATATGAATTATATTTAGTATTAATTAATGAACGAGTAATAAATTGGTAAGAACGTATTATGTTTATCGTGAGTGAGAAATACGACAATTACAGTAATTTAGTCAGCATGTGCGTGTCACACGTGTCGGGACTTAAATTTATAACATAAAATGTTATTTATTTATGGGTCATCTGAATAGTCATTTTGAGTGCGCCATTGTGTCCGGACGGGTCGAAATAATCAAAAAAGTGTACTCAGGAGTTTGTATTGGGTTCGACGCATTTTTAGGCCAAATCGGCAGCCCGGAGGGGTATTTTGGTCTTTTGGATTATTAGAGAAAAGGGGCCCACGAATTTAATATGTTTATAGCAGCATATGTGTTTAGGGGGTTTGAGTTAGCACTTACAAAATCTAATAGAGGCCATTAGAGGAGGAAGGTGAAGGTTCCCAAGGCTTTCCACACCATTTTTGCACCACCACCTCCACCGGAGTTTCGATCGGAAGGAGGAGAAGATAAATCCACCACTTTTTTGCACAACTTTGACCAGCAAACTCCAGGTAAGTGTTTATCTTGCAAAATTTGAGGGCATATACTATCCATGTTAGTGTAGTATTGGATAACTTTCATGAGGAAATGATTATGGCTTAAATTGTAAACGTAATTTAGGATCTTGGGTAGGATTTTCATGTAGATTGAATCCCAATGTGAATAGAAAATGAAATCATAATGTACGTGATGGTAGTAATAGAGAAATTTGGGTTTTTGTCGAAGTTCTTGAATCAAAATAATAATCTAGCGTTTTTTAATCAAAGTGAAGGATTAATTCGATATATATGACTCCCCTTGATGATTTAATCTTTTGAGTAAGTTAGAATTCATTTATACATGTTGTTATAGGGTCTGGTAGGCTTTCATGGGAGTTTGGGAAGGTATCATGAAGGTTTCAATAATTAAAAATGGTGAAAAATGTAACAGTAGAATGAAGGAGACGAACTGTACAATTTCGAACCGAATCGATTCGGATATTGGGCGAATCGATTATGTTTTCTAGAATTAGGAAAGTTTCCCTTATTTAAGCCTAGATCTTGTGAATAAATTTTGGGGAGACTTTTGTAACATTTTTAAACGTTAATGAGGGAGATTGTAATTTTAGTAAACATACATTAGGGTTTAGGTTACGAAAATTGAGGAGAATTAAGGCTAGGGATTATTGGGTGTATTTTGGAGATTTAATGAATTCATACGAATTAGTATGGGTCACGAAGAGAATGAGTAAACATAAGTCCAAACCAGTAATAGATAGATGTTATGACTACTGAAATAATTTAAGAGGTAATTGGGATCCTTCGAGTATTGGGAAACACTCGAAATATACGATGAGAAGTATAATGGTAAATCGGTGCCACATAAGACATTCGAGAGTTATTACTATGTAAGGGATATATTATTGGTTACGTGTATACCTATACTGGTGATATATATATAGGTTGTGTGAATACCTATTGTGTGACTTATTATGTGTGTGAACATACATACGCTGCCTGATATCATGGAATTTTCTGCGTCATGCACAGTCTATTTCTGATGAGCCCACTGGGGGATTTTTGACTTGTGTCTTGTCAACATAGAACTCAGGGATTGATCACTACTTTTGTGTATTGTAACCGCTTATTTGGGTTCATTATGTGTGTGAGTTTCCAAAAGGCTTTGAATTATGTTTGCCTCCAAATTTTGTGAATAGTAAATATATCATTTGAGAGTGATTCCGAATTAGAAGTCTTTTACTTAGTATGTGATGTACCAGGACTCGATAGAAGGGTATGGACACATGGCAAGTCTCCACCTAGGGATGACTTATTTGTATATATGATGAGGGTGGTACATATATATGTGTGTAATTTATTCAACCGTGTGTGAATTAGTAGATAAGATAAATAGTGATATATAAAATAACCTAAGTACGTATAAACTTACTATTTACTTAGTCAAGGTAGTTAGGCGGGGTAGCGTAACTAGGTTGGTTTAGGATAATACGTTAGGCGTGCACTATAGTTGAGAGGTGACCATCTCAAGCGAGGGAACTTGAAGTTAACTTTTTTCAATTAGTTTTTTTTCCTCTCACTCGTTTAAAATCCATTCTTATAAAAATCTTTTAGGTGCCTAGCCACAGGGACGCCAAGCTTAAGAGTCCATTCTTATTTGACGTGATGCAGCTGCTGTGGACATTTTAGTACCTCGGTAGTAGACACTTCCACTTTTATCAGATCACTTTAATCATTAAGTTATTTTTGTCGGGCATGTCGCCCATCTTTAGTTATTGCTTATTTCAGAGCAACCATGTTCCCATTTTATTTCCAATTATTGGATTTGGATTTTATTATGGATTATTGTATGTTGACTTCAGTCTAGAGTGTTTATTCTAAACCGTTTATTTATTCAGTTATTTTATTATTTATTATGTTTTTCACTAGAATGGTAAATGTGGTTTATTAGTTTAAATTATTGCATATTAATAAAAAGATAAAAATTTTGACACCGGGCCTTTAGGGTATTAGTATTATAATTGTGTTTCCAACAGTGATGCTAATAATGAACGATTAATGATTCCAGTTTAATTTAATAATGGACTGATCACACAGGATTAGACTAGGTTAGGTGTCCCAACCTATCATAAAACGTGGTCGACTAGCCTACTTGATCGGTTTCAAAGACACTTTGTCGACTGAAAGTTCGACCAACTCCAGAAGGCCAACAAACAGGAACACCAATACTTAATCGGATGGGATACCAACCATCTCTGAATTCTAAGAGTTTTACTTATTGTAGATAGATGTAAACGCCTGACAATATAAAGGCATACCATATTTAGGGTTTCGCAGCGCTATAAATACAAGCTAATCCCTTAGCTCAAGGGATAACTAGAATCACCCATATGCACATCATACTGAGCTATCTTAAACCCTACTGAATAACAATAACAGTGGACGTTGGCTATTTTACAGCAGAACCACTTTAAAAAGTTTGTCTCTTGAGTGTGTTGTTTGAGTAATTTATCTTATTTTTATCTATGATTATAAAATTGGAGTCAGACCATTTTTAGACATCAACAGTTTGGCTTCGTCTATGGGAAATGTTTGTTTTTCATCGTACTCTACCAGTTGATATGTTTCTTTATTTTTTAAAAAATGACTGACCTTGAGAATAGCGCTCGCCCTAGTGCGATAGATTTACAGGGAATTCTTCTCAACCTTAATAAAGGTCAATAAGCCTTTCATGAGACTGTTAAGCATTTGGCTCGCACCATGCAATCCATGTCCTCTAACTCCATAAGGGAAATGCCACCACCACCACCAGTTAGGCATGAAAGATGTTATTATTATCACGATAGGACATATCGTCTAGGTGTAACTTCTTCGTTCTGGTCAACTGATTATTATGATGGTAGATTTTTTTCCAAAGAAAGACCAATCATCTTAGAAAGCATCATCAATGAGTCTTCCTTTCATTAGCTAGGCCCCCGAGTAACCAGAGGATATCATAGGTAGCAGGATCGTCGTCGTAAATATAGAGAGGGTTTCACAAGATCTAAGGCCAGTATAAAAAGCATTCTGCATATCGAGCAGATCACTTAGGAGGAGACTTCAGCACATAAGCAAAATAAAGCTGCCAAATCTACCTCGGCCAAGTTTAAAAAAGAAGAGCATTCGTGGAAGGGATCCATGCAACGGTTGGAAGATCGACTAGGAAAAATGGTCAAATTAAAGAATCAATTATAACAGAATTTCATCAAAGGGTCACCTTTCATCCAAGAAATTATGGAATATCCCACACCTTCCAAATTTAAGTCACCAATGGTTACTCCCAAGTAAAACGGGAAAACTGATCCACTGTTACATATAGAGAAATATCAAACTGTTGTCGTTATCTACTCAGTGACTGACGAGATGACATGTAGAGTTTTCTGTAGTTCTATCACTAAGCCATCTCAAATTTCATATAATAATATCCACTAGGTAAGATATCTACTTTTAACTAATTATCTGAGTTGTTCATTAATAGATTTTGTTTTGGGGCTAATCCGATTAAGAGTGTCACTCATATCTTGACTGAAAGACAAAATCCTGGACAAAGCACTAGAAAATATATTACTCATTTTAATAATGAAAGCTAGAAGTGGTAGAGTATGAGTGAAAAACTTCCATAGAATCGCTACAGAGTGGGCTATTTGCTATTGAAAGTAATCCATAAGAGAAACAAGATGGAGCCTAATTGACATGGTCCATACTACATCTCGGTGGCTATCCGACCAGGAGCCTACCGATTGGACACTTTGGAAGGGGAAGAATTCAAAAATCCATGAAACTGAGATCATCTGTGCATGTATTATCACTAACTTTCTTTGAAAACTTTAGCTTTTACTATAATTTCTTATTCAAATTATTGAAATTTTGATTTCTCCGTCTTCAATCCTTTTTATGTTTTGTTTTTCGCAGTATGGTGGGTACACCTAATTACATTAGTAATTTTAATTCAATTGATAGGCAAGAAATTTTTTGAGTTCTCAAAATGTTTCTTATAGATAAAGGTATGGTTGAAACTTTTCCAACTTGAGAAAAGTTCTCAAAAACTTCCTCCCTGAGAAAGGCATGGTTCAAACTTTTCAAACTTCAAAAAATTTATCAAAGCATTCCTCACCGAGAAAGGCATGATCCAAACTTTTCCAACTTCCAAAAAGTTATCAGAAAGTTCTTCGACAAATAACATGGTTCAAACTTTTCCAACTTCAGAAAAGTTCAAACTTCATGTATGAGTTATCCTCGAAAAGTCACGAACAAGAAGTCAGTAAAACTTCTTAATTAGATGTTTTACCCTACGAGGTTAAAATACTGAGATAATTATATATTCCTAATACACTTGGTCGCCACTAATAATTAATGTTGTAACTTAGTACAATAAAACTAGTTACATTTTTATTTAAGTGAATTTGTCAAATCTAAGGCCGTATATATGATTCAAACATAAATCGAATGTCAAAATTTGAGAAGGTTATTTAGTCTTTAAGTCGATCAACTAATCTTTATATAGTTTACCTAGTCAGAAAAAAAGATTAACAACAACCACAAGCTTGAATAATGAGAACTCAAATTAATTGCATTTCATTGATCATAATGTATTACAATGGCAATTAATAAAAAGCAGTACAAGAAAAATGTAAAATTAATCAACTGGTCATTTACCTTGGGCCTTATCTATGCCTGCAGGAGGATAAACAAGAGTATATGGGTAACTGGTTGTGTTGAAGTCTCTCAGCATTTGCCTATTACTACTGTTCAGCCTATTAATTAAATGATGAGGGCGTACTATCTCAAGCTCATTATGAATTCCGTAGTCCCCTACATATTTGGTTATCAGACATTGGGGAATAGAGTTAGGAGCAATCCATGTGGGGTTCAACTTGAAGGGCGTCTTATCACAATCCAAGAATTTTGGATCATTCCAATGCCACAATCACTATTTTGATCAAACTTCAGCAAAATTAGAAAGTTGGTCAATTCCTATTTGCATCCTTCATGATTTCGCTGCACGAGGTGATCATCCATGTTGTATGAAAAAATTGTACTCCCACATAGACCAATGATGAATGCCCACATGTCTTCTAATGTGGACGACCATCTACTTGATTAGTATAAGAGACATTTAGTCGGATAGAAGGCCGACCAACACTAGAAGGCCAATGAACAAGAGTATCAATAGTTACTCGGATAGGATGCCAACCAGCTCTGAATTCTAAGATTTTTACTTATTGTCCACATATGTAAATGCCTAGTAATATAAAGGCGTTCCATCTTTAAGATTTTTCACCCCTATAAATACAAACTTGTCACACCCCGTCGAATTCTGGCATCGGTCGCCACCAAAACTATGTCGGGCGTGAGTAAATAACATTCTTAGCATGAGACAGATATGAGACATAAATAAACCAGTCCATAAGATACATAATTGAATCAAACTCAAATGCTCATAAACAACTAAGAAATAAAAGATCCATCACATGCGAACTCCAAAAATCCATTCTCCAATAATGATTAAATAATCTGAAATAATCCCAAAATAAATTCTCTAAACAACTTTGGAACCGAATGACCCAACAAAACTCAAAAGAAGTCTCAAAATTAAATATGACTGAAATGGAAAGTCTAACTAAACTATGCCATAAAAGAATAAATCCATCTTCCCCTTCAAATGATAACTCCGATAAACCTATGCAGCTTCTCCAATTCTAATCCTGAAAAAGATTAGTCAACGCATGGGTGAGAGTCAAAGCCCCGAGAAAGAATACACACTACTCCCCTCAAATAGGATCCTTGAATCCAGACAACATCATTATACGTAATAAATATCACAATAGAATATTTTAAATTAACTGGGATAATTAAACGCGATAATTATAAATCACTAACTACCTATAGAAATCCCATTTATAAAGGCACACCAATATAGTTTTAAATTCCCAAGTCCCACGATGTTAATTTAATTAAATTAACCAGCTTTTATTATAGTTCTCACTTTTTATTAAAGTGTCACACTCCCCTTTGTCAATCGTCCTCTGGCCTGTTTAAACTGTCGACCCCGACACATGATAAGGTTCCACACACGACACGACATAAATCGCCCTTTGGCTCGTATAAACTGTCGACCCGGACACATTATGTCTCCACTAATTGTAATACCCGTTTTTATCTTAGTCATTAATTCCCAATTTCTTAATTTATAATCACCCCACCATTTTAATCGATGTGCTATCCTCAAAATACCCCTTAGTCCCATACCTAAGGGTCCCCAAGTTATCAATACGTCCTAACCTATGTATAGGAGGATTTTCTAACATAAATCTTAACTTAGTCTCGTACTTAGATTAGCGTAACAACGATAAAGTAATAAAAATCAGACCACCTTCAAGATGATAAAAATGAAATAATCTACCCTCACTAGTCCCACACTTAAAAGGCATAAATCATAACATGTCTACCCACTAGTCCCATACTTAGAAGGCATCCTAAAGTATAGGGAGAGCAAAATTACCCAACAACCCGTCGTCACAAAGGCAATATAATAATACCAAAAAGTCACACAAGCAAGCATAATTAATCAACGTATAAAACTACGCATGATAGTCCAATTCAATTAAACCTTTAATTAAATTATCACAACGTCAAAAATACCCAAATAATCTCATTTAATTATTTTTAAATGAAATATACCAAGTTTTCATCATATATACCTCAAAAACCAAATTTTATTATCTCTACATGTATTACATGAGTTATACGCACCCAAAAATTATTTATTTTAAAGATAGGGTTTTTCTACATGCAACCTACACCAATAAAACCCAAAATCACTCATGAATCCTATGTACCCAAGGGTTATGAATATCATTAAGATTAAAAGATTTAATAAAAACAGTCCCATAATTAGTGTCCACTTTCTCTAATTAAGTTACTAATTATTTTTAAGAAAACATGTAATTAAATGTTAAGGCGACACTTAAAACTCATAATACTAAAGAAAAATAATAGAGTATTCATGTTTGTAAAGATAGTGTTGGAAATCTTATTAGAAATCTGGATTCCTTGCAAAAAGTTATTAAAAGAGTGCTCTTGAACAAACTTGATTAAACCCCAATTAAGCCTCCCAAAACTTGTGTAAAAAACTTGACTATGAAGAAGGTTGATGATTATGAGTGAGAGGAAAAATGTTTAGAATTGTTCTCTGGTGAAAAACTGAAGAAAAAGTGATTATGAGAAGTTCCCCTACATATTAACAAGGTTATATAGTTATTAGGAGTCCTAATCCTATACAAATTCTAAAAACAGCTTATTGCTCACGTTTCTGGGAGGGTCTATCGATCGACCCCCAAGCGTCGATCGATCGATCGCCTCCAAAAACTAACAGTTTGCCCAAAAATTTATACGGGACAATTATTTCCAAAAATCATATAAAATCCATTTTAACTCCGATTTTAATTCCGCTTGAAGTTTTATTCTTCTAAAATCATAATCAACATATTTATCCAATAAAAATTATTAAATTCAAAAATTTATTTTTCCTGAAAATTCCTATTAATTAATTAAAATAATAATTAAAAATACGGAGTGTTACATACTTCCCCACTAGCAAAGAATTTTGTCCTCGAAATTAGACGAAGCATACTCATCAATGCGTAAATCTCGTAAAAGGAATAAGGCTCACATATGCCTACCTGTAGAATACCACAATTAGGCGCCCATACACCTAAACCACCCAAATGTAATCCTTAACAAAATACGATATATAAATACTACATATATAGGTATCTAAGAAAGTATTACGTACCACGATATCCCGCTAGCCACACAACCTATCCTATTCTGACTGAACCTATGGCACACATCACCTCTCATAACTGAGATTGGTTGGTGCAGTGACCACCCCCTGCGCACCTGACGCTATCGATGCTGTTGGTGTCCCCTGAACGCTGGCTGTTGCTAAGACTGGAGGACTCAGTCCTAGCTTCCCCAGAACTCCTTGCCCTTATTGACCTTACGCACCTTGACCTTGTTGGGCTGGTTCTCCTTGGTTTTGTTGGCCCTCTCTATTGTAACACTTTGTCGCTGGATGCCCTACTTTTCCACATACAAAGCATTCACCCCTAAAAGGTCCGAAATACCTAGTATTGGCTTGATCCTCTCCTTGACCTTGTTGTTCCTGATTGGTCATCTGCCTCTTCCATGTTTGATTATTGCGACCTTTATTCTCACCTGCTAGTCCATTAGACTCTTGTCTCTTTCCTAACTTCTTTTGATAATTAGCCTTCTCTTGCCATAACAACATTGCGACATCCACTACCTGAGAAGAAGTAATGTATGTCGGATTCCCCAACACCATTTGCCTAATCGACCAAGACAATCCCTTAATGAAACACTCCATCATATTAAACTCAGTGCTAACCTCCTCTGGTACAAACATAGATAGATTGGTGAACTCCTGTTCATACTCGACAATTGATTTTGAACCTTGCTCCAAATCCATAAATTCTCTCTTCTTTGCGTTTCTAATTGCATATGGAAAGTACTTATTATTGAACTTGATTAGAAACTCTGCATATCCCAACTAATCTTTCTCCTCTGGTGTGGTGGCACTCTCCCACCATTGTAACGCATCCCATGTCAGCTTAAATGTTGCTAACATCTGCTTCTGCACATCCGTGCAATCCACCATCCTCAAATGCCTCTCCATATCCCTCCTCCACTGGTGAGCAACCGTTGGATCAGATCCCCCTCAAAAGGTGGGAGGATTGCCCTTAAAGAAACTGGTCATCACCCGATCCCAATTTGAGACGGGTGTACCCCGCTATTGCGCCTCTAAAGTCACCCCTCTCTTTCTCCCCATCTCCAAACCAGCCGCTGTGGCCTCACAAATGATAGGCGCTAAATCCTAAACCTCCAAAGTAATCTGACGCCGCCCCTCCTGAGTCGCGGGTCCAGAAACAGACTCCTCTCTCCTACTCCCATTTCTCCTGTGTTCACCATCTCAAAAGATAGGAATAAAATCAACATCCGACTCGGAATGACTAAGAGTACGAATCATCAAAATGAAATCAAAGATAAGCAACGTGGAAGCTAAAACGGAATCATAACCTACAAGCCTAAGACCATGCTCTAATACCATCTGTCACTCCCCGCCTAATTCTGGCATCAGCCGCCGCCAAAACTATGCCGGGCGTGAGTAAATAATTACCATTATTAGCATGAGACAGATATGAGACATAAATAAACCACTCCATAAGATACATACTTCAATCAAACTCAAATGCTCATAAACAACTAAGCGATAAAAGATCCATCACATGCTAACTCCAAAAATCCATTCTCCAATAATGATTAAATGAAATCTGAAATAATCCCAAAATAAATTCTCTAAACAACTTTGGAATCGAATGGCCCAACAAAACTCAAAACAAGTCTCAAAATTAAATACGACAGAAAAGGAAAGTCTAACTAAACTATGCCATAAAAGAATAACTACAGTTTCACCTTCAAATGATACCTCAGATAAACTTATGCAACTTCTCCAATTCTAATCCTGAAAAAGATTAGTCAATGCATGGGTCAGAGCCAAAGCCCCGAGCAAGAATACACACTACTCCCCTCAAATAGGATCCTTGAATCCAGACAGGAGCATTATACGCAATAAATATCACAATAGAATATTTTAAATTGAACGCGATAATTATAAATCACTAACTACCCACACAAATCCCATTTCTAAAGGCACACCAATATAGGTTTAAATTCCCAAGTCCCACGATGTTAATTTAATTAAATTAACCAGCTTTTATTATAGTTCTCACTTTTTATTTAAGTGTCACACTTCCCTTTGTCAATCACCCTCTGACCCACTTAAATTGTCGGCCCCGACACATGACAAGGTTCCACACACGACACGACATAAATCGCCCTCTGGCCCGTTTAAACTGTCGGCCCCGACACATTATGTCGCCACAAATTTTAATACCCATTTTTATTTAAGGCATTAATTCCCAATTTCTCAATTTATAATCACCCCACCCTTTTAATCGATGTGAGATCCTCAAAATACCCCTTAGTCCCATACCTAAGGGTTCCCAAGTTATCAATACGTCCTAACCTATGTATAGGAGGATTTTCTAACATAAATCTTAACTTAGTCTAGTACTAAGACTAGCGTAACGATGATAAAGTAATAAAAATCATCCCACCCTCAAGAAGATAAAAACGTAATAATCTACCCTCACTAGTCCCATACCTAGAAGGCGTAAATCATAAAATGTCTACCCGCTAGTCCCTACTTAGAAGGCATCCTAAAGTATAGGGAGGGCAAAATTACCCAACAACCCGTCGTCACAAAGGCAATATAATAATACCAAAAAGTCACACAAACAAGCATAATTAATCAACGTATAAAACTACACATGATAGTCCAATTCAATTAAACCTTTAATTAAATTATTACAACGTCAAAAATACCCAAATAATCTCATTTAATTATTTTTAAATTAAATATACCAAGTTTTCATTATATATACCTCAAAAACAAAATTTTATTATCTCTACATGTATTACATGAGTTATACGCACCCAAAAATTATTTATTTTAAAGATAGGGTTTTTCTACATGCAACCTACACCAATAAAACCCAAAATCACTCATGAATCCTATGTACCCAAGGGTTATGAATATCGTTCAGATTAAAAGATTTAATAAAAACAGCCCCATAATTAGTGTCCACTTTTTCTAATTAAGTTACTAATTATTTTTAAGAAAATATGTAATTAAGTGTTAAGGCGACACCTAAAACGCATAATACTAAAGGAAAATAATAGAGTATTCATGCCTGAAAAGATAGTGTTGAAAATCTGATTAGAAATCTGGATTCCTTGCAAAAAATTAACAAAAGAGTGCTCTTGAACAACCTTTATTAAACCCCAATTAAGTCTCCCAAAACATGTGTCAAAAACTTGATTATGAAGAAGGTTGATAATTATGAGTGAGAGGAAAAATGTTTAGAAGTGTTCTCTAGTGAAAAACTGAAGAAAATGTGATTATAAGAAGTCCCCCTACGGATTAACAAGGTTATATAGTGATTAGAAGTCTTAATCCTACACAAATTCTAAAAACAGCTTGCTGCTCACGTTTTCTGGGAGGGTGGATCGATCGCCTCCAAAAACTGACAGTTCGCCCAAAAATTTATAAGGGACAATTATTTCCAAAAATCATATAAAATCCATTTTAACTTCGATTTTAATTCCTCTTGAAGTTTTATTCTTCTAAAATCACAATCAACATATTTAGCCAATAAAAATTATTAAATTCAAAATTTTATTTTTCAAGAAAATTCCAATTAATTAATTAAAATAATAATTAAAAATATGGGGTGTTACAAAACTAATCCTATAGCGCAAAGGACAACTCGAATCACTCATATGCACACCTGAGCTATTGTAAACCCTAATGAATAACAACAAGAGTGGACGTATGCTATTTTACAGTTGTACCACTCAAAAATATTTATCTCTTATGTGTGTGGTTTGAATTATTTATATTATTTTTATTTGTGATTATAAATTTGGAGTTAGTCCATTTTTAAATATCAACAGATTGGCACCATATGTGAAAATGTTTGTCTTTCATCGTTCTCTACCACTTGCTTTTTTTCTTGATCTTTAAAGAAATGAATGATCCTAAAAATAGCGCTCAAAATGAAGGCAACACCATCATTCCATCAGCTTCTCCATATGCTACGGATTTGAAAACCATTCTTCTCAACCTTGCTAAAGATCAAGAAACCATTTAAGATACTGTTAAACAACTGGCTCACACCATGCAATCTAAATACTCAAATTCTTGAAGGAACATGCTACCACCACCATCAGTTAGGCACGAAAGAAGTTAACATTCTCGTTCCTGTCAATATAGGTTATACCATCCTGGTGCAACTTCTTCAACTAATTACTATGATGGTGGATCTTTTTTCATATAAATACCAAGTGTCCTAGAAAGGATCAACAGGGATTCTGCCTTTGATCGGCTAGACCCCTGGGTAACCAGAGGACATCATAGGGAGAAAGATCTTCGTCATGAATATATAGAAAGTTACATAAGGTCAAGAGCCATTATGAGGGGCTCTATGCATGTCGAATAAACCTTTCAGGAGGAGAATTCAGCACATAAGGATAGCAAAGCTATTAAATCTACCTCGACCAGGTCTAAACCAGAAGAGCATTCATAAAAGGGATCTATGCAACTGTTGAAAAGTAGGCTAGGAAAAATGGTCGAAACAAAGAATCCATTGTAAAGGAATTTCATCAATGGATCACCTTTCATTCAAGCGATTATGCAATATCCGATAGCTTCCAAATTCAAACCACCACTAGTTACTCCGAAGTATGATGAGAAAACTAATACAGTCTTGCATATAAAGCATTATCAAGTTTCTATCGACATCTATTAAGTGCTCGATAGAATGAGATGTAGAGCTTTCTCTAGTTCTATCACTAAGTCAGCTCAGATTTGGTATAATAATATCCCCAGAGGTAAGATCTGTAGTTCTCACTAATTAGTTGAACTATTCATTGATAAATTTTATTTTGGGGGTAAGTCGTTCAAGAGTGTCACTCATCTCTTGATTGTGGGACGAAATCCTGGAGAAATCACTAGAGAATATATTACTCGTTTTAATAATGAAAAGCTAGAGATGGTAAACTATGAGGAGAAAACAGTCATAGCAACACTCATGAGTGGATTACTTGCCAAAGATCTTTATTAGGCATTTGTAAAAAATCCACCCAAAACCATGACAAAACTAATGGATAAAGATGGAAAATAATGAATTCCAAGAAAGCCATGGAAACTAAGGAAGCTCCAGAGACCAAAGGTGAAGGTAAGAAAAATGATATCATTTTTTTCAAAAATGATATCATTTTTTTCAAAAATGATCAGAAAGACAAAAAGTTGGATCAAATCAAGAAGTATAATGAATATACCCTGCTCAATAAAGGTATTCACTATATCCTGTAAGAAATCAAGGGAACAGAGACTTAATTTAGCCTAGAAAGCTAAAAACTCCCCTTAAGAAGAGGGATAAGTCCAGTACTGTAAA
The DNA here is from genome assembly GCA_949130495.1 of Sambucus nigra. Classification (NCBI taxonomy): domain Eukaryota; kingdom Viridiplantae; phylum Streptophyta; class Magnoliopsida; order Dipsacales; family Adoxaceae; genus Sambucus; species Sambucus nigra. The sequence continues at coordinate 316,064,461 of OX422208.1, read as the reverse complement.
TTCTACAGGGATCATGGGCACAACACCAACAGTTGTAGTGCACTAAATAATGAGATTGAAAATATTATTAGGCGTGGAAAGTTGAGCATGTTTGCTAATCGCATTGGTAACAGAAATGATCGGAATAGGTCAGAGTCTCCATCTCGAGCAAGAGATGATAACAAAAGAGAAAGGAATGATAATTTCGAAGAAGATACGGATTTATCGAACAAGCCTGATGAACTAAAAATTAAGGTTGGCTTGATATTATTTGGATTCTATTTTATTGTAAAGGTGATTCTAGAGGAGGACGTGCAATAGTAGAAAGGAAAGCCTATCTAATGAAGTCAAAGCCTGCAAAATTGTCAGACGAATTAATATGGCTGAATTTAGTGATAGTCAACCAAGGAAAGTTAACAGAGATAGTCTAGTAATTGAGTTCTTAAAAAATGATCTGAGTGGGGTCCTCTATCCCCATAATGATTCGTTGGTTATCACATGAAGAGTTCATCATGGCAGAGTTTTAAGGATCTTAGTTGACAATGGGAATATAATCGGTGTATTATTTTACATTTGATATAATAGCCTAGGGATAAAGATCAGCAAGCTAGAACCATATCATCAACCTTTTATCAGATTTATAGGAGAAATGGTATACCCATTAGGGACCATTAAGCTGGAAGTCTTGGTCGGTACCTGGACAGGAAGAAGAATAGAAAGAATTCCTTCTTTGTGTTAGATAAAATTATCCCTTCATCTTATAATATCGACATGGGAAGAGTGGGAATCAAGAAGTTAGAGGTCGTGCCATCTACAATTCAAAAATGTTTGAAGTTCCTAACAAACTACGGAGTCGGCACAGTAAATGGAAGTTAGAAAGATGACAGGGACTGTTATTATACACATGTCGACCAATGGGAGATGTAAATGAAGAGCACAACCATTTTCCACATTGACACTCTAGATCCTCAGGAAGAAGAGTAGCTGGTAAAGGGACAAGTTATGTAGCAAACAGTATTGGTAGTGCTGGATGAAAAGAAGCCAAAAAGAACCATTCAGATTGGTTTTAAATTATTTCCTTCTCTCAAATAGGAATTAATCACTTTCCTTAGAGAAAGGAAAAATATTTTTGTTTGGATCCATGAAGATATGCCGAGAATTGATCCAAAATTCATGTGACATGAACTAAATATCTATCCAGGTTCCAAGTCAATCAAGAAAAGGAGAAGGGTCTTCAGTCCCCAAAAGAATGTATCAATCCAGGAGGAAGTAGAGAAGTTACAGTGAGCACAGTTCATTGAAGATGTTATTTATCCTACTTGGCAAGTTAATGTAGTAATGGTCAAGAAGAAAAATGACAAGTGGCGCATGTTTATGGACTTTAAAGGTATCAACAAGTCATGTCCAAAAGATTATTTTCCTTTTCCAATGATTGATCAAGTGGTTACTGCTATAGAAGTCATGAGCTACTCAGCTTTATGGATGCCTACTCTGGTTACAATTAGATTAAGATGAAGCCCGAAGACACGTAAAGCACTTCCTTTATTACCAATCGAGAAATATATTTCTATATTTTCTTGACTTTTAGGTTAAAAAATATTGTATCTACCTATGAGAGACTGATAAATAAGGTTTTTGAAGGGCGGGTCGGTAAAAACACGGAGGTCTACATAGAGGATATGCTCATTAAGAGCAAACATATAACCGATTGCGTAGGAAACTCAGGTCAAATCTTTAATCAATTATAGAAGCACCAGATGAAGCTTAATCCAACCAAATGAATATTTGAAGTACAAGAAAGGATGTTCCTAGCGTACATTGTTAATCATAGGGGAATAGAAGCAAACCCTGGTAAGATCAAAGCTTTACTTGAAATGAAAACCTCGACCAGCAAAAAATAAGTTCAAAAACTGACAGGAAGAGTAGTTTCTTTGAACTGTTTTGTCTCCCAAGCAACTGATAAGTGTCTTCCATTCTTTAAAATCCATAGAAAGACTTTCGAATGGAATGATGAATGTGAAAATGCTTTCTTGGAGATAAAAAAGTATGTGGGCTCCCCCCCCCCCCCCCCCCTTCTTGACCAGTTCTGGGAGAAAAATTATATTTAAATTTGGCTATTTCGTTGTCAGGTGTTAGTTTGGCTTTAATCCGACTTGATAATGGAGTTAAAATGCCAGTATATTACACTAGTAAGGCATTCGAGGAGCTAAAATTAGATATCCATGCTTGGAAAAGTTAGCCCTGAATCTTATATAAGCATCCCGGAGAATGAGGTCATACTTCCAAGATAAAATTATTATCGTTTATATAAATTTTCCTCTTAGACAAGCTCTGCACAAACCGGATAAGTTTAGAAGATTAATGTCATGGGCAGTGGAGTTAGGAGAATATGAAATTATTTACGAACCCAGAATTGCAATAAAAGTCCAAGAAGTGGTAGACTTTATTGTTGAATTTACCTATGTATAGGAACAACATAATCCACATTTACCTGTCGAGCAGACTTCTATGGAAGAGAGCTTAGCTCAAAAGCAAACATAGAATGTGGTTGATCAACTTGAGTCATCAGCTGGTAAAAAAGAATTACGAGAAAGCCAAAAGATCTTTAGACAGTGAGTACTGGTGGAAGAGGAGTTTTCTGTTGACATTCTATAGACACCACATTTTATGACCCCCTAAGTCTCTCCTTAGACTCCTAGCGCTTCCCTTTTCCACCTCCAACCTAGGTCTCACTCTGAGTACTGATCTAGAGGCCATCGGGCCACCGTGCGCCCCATTTGATTTCGGTCAACTCTTCTATCAAAGTGAAAGATCTTTGAAACTTTGAAGGTCTCCAAATACTCTTTCCAATAGTCCACCCCGTGCATGAATCGGCATAACGGTTCAAACGAACGGACCATTTCACTACCGAAAATAAATTCATAGGCCATTGGGCACTCTCAGGCCCCGAATTGACCCCAATCAACTCCACCATAAGAGAGAAAGCTCTTTGAATCTTTGAAGGGATGTGGAACCCCTTTCCAACGGTTTGTTCGGTACAAAAAACAGCATAACCGTTCGGACAAATCATCGGTTTCCCCTTAAAAATTGATACAGAGGCCACTGGGCACTCCCGGACTCCGTTTGACCAAAGTTAACTCTTCATATCGAATGAGACTGAATGAATCTCCTAAGGTCATTGTATACCCTTTCTAACTATCTACCATGTGCACGATTCTGACCTACGGTGCGGACGAACGTTCCGTTTTACTCCAAGAGGTCATCGGGCTCTTTCGGGCCTCGATTGACCAAGGTCAAGTGTCTGAACCGAGTGAAACTCTTTGGAATGTTGAAGTAGATCTCCTAACCTTTCCAAAGGTCCACCCCGTAAGCAATTCTGACTTACCATGCGGACGAACGATCCGTTTGCGTTTGATAATCTCCTGTCCAAAGGACCGACGTACGTTTTCGAGCCACATTTCACCTAAAGTCAACTCCCAGACCAAGGAGCGGTCCCAAGGACTCTCTAAGTACTATGAAAAAAAATTCTAATGGTATGCCCCATGCATAATTCGGATCAATGATTTGTGCTCAACATTGATTTTTCAAGAAAAGTCCGCACGAGACTGCCAATTGGCACGTCGTGAACCCTGCCTATTGGCACAGTGTCAAGGGTGACCAGTTGATAGGCACCCCCTGGGGCACGTTGATCATCACCTCCTTGGCCTATAAATAATGGCCATGACCTCACCCCTAAGGCAGAAAGAAAAGCCATCAGCATCAGTGATCTAAACGACATTCTCTTGAAATCAGTGAAGTTCCATATGAGAAATCCCATTCAAGCCTAAATAACCATCTTTTTCGCACCCAATTTGACAAATATCCTTCTCTCTCATCAACATCCATTAACAATCAAAGGAGGTCATCCAAGATCTGAGCTCAAGCTCCAAGGATGGCCCAATTCCTTCTCCCTCTCTTTTAATTTCTTATTTTTTTTCATAAGTTACATTAGATTCATAATCTAGTTTCACTATGGTTCATACATATTAACATCTACTCTTTTATTAGTATATTACACATACTTTATTTTCTATAAAAAAACAAAACCAAATAAAAGGGGGTTAGACCCGTAAATTCCAAACGAAATTATCCACCACACTTTTTCCAAAACTAGAAACACATTTTCAACACGGACACACCTAATAAAATTCCGTTCGAATCTATGGGATAAACAACACCTATACGGAGTTTGATGCCTTTATAGGCTACGTAGGCATCTCGGATTAAAATCCGAGACTCCAGTCCAATTTTTCAATTTTCTAATTTCTCTTATTTTCCAAATTTCGTAAAATCCCCAATTTTTGTCATACATATACATATATCATGCTTGTTCGCATTTCATCCTACATATATTATCGTTTCCCAATAACGATCAATATGTCGATGAACGCTAATATTCTATCTTCTACATTTGTTATTATTTTGGGTATATTCCTATGGATGACCTCGCCATATATTTTCCATGGTATCGGTCAAATGATTCGAATCTCCAATATATAAACACATGCACACACTTCATGGGGATAAAGGAAAATATAAAAAATTTCCCATGAGATATCGAAAGGGCGGGATGGGTGCCTAACACCTTCTCATTCCATAACTTCGCCACCGGACCTCCGATTTATTGGTTTCACATGCATAAGTTTGTCCTTGATGACGCTCTCTCGAAGTGGAGATATATTCTTTTGCCTGTTTTGAGCAAAATAGGATGGAGACTCTATCCTTTTACATTCATCCCACATCGACGAAGACCGAAGCCCCCTTTTTAAAGAGAAGGATGCGAGACCACGACGCAATTCTTCCTCAGGAGATCCTCCTCCTTCCCCCTCCCCCCTGGATGAATGCATCGTCAACCGGGATGGCCATAGTGGCGACTCAGCTGGGGACTAATTTTTAAGAGGGCTAGACTCTGTTTACATGGGTGCTTAGTTTCTTGTATATTCCCCTTATTTGCATGCTCCCCTTATTATTTTATATGCACCTCATGCTTATGCTACTATTCACACACTTGTAGAAGACTCTCCATGTACACATCACACCACATGCACATAGGATCGCATATATATCCACATGTTGTACACATCACTTAGAAATCCATGCTTAGGTGTCACCAATGCACACCTCCACTTGTATATATCCATGCTCACTTATAACACACTCACGTGTAAATAATTACACTCACATCTCTCTTATCCATGCTCGGTATAGATTTACTATTGGTACTTGTACTTTGCTCCTTGTTTGGCATGATCAAGAAAAAGATAATCTCTCCATAAGATACTAATAAGAGAATCATCCATGATTCACACGAAACCACCGAAGATCATTGTTGTTTAACAAAATTTATCCTGTAACTAGAGGGTCACTTCGTGATGGGCACTAGTTCGGCAGGGCGCCGTTAGCCTAAGCGATATGACTCTTACCTTTCATTGGCCAAGTACCTTCAACACATATAAAATGGTTCCCCCGAATCGTACCACTTGACCGAAGTCATGATGGGAGGTATATCATAGGGAACTCATTCACGTACGTCGAGTATATCGAATTTGCTCTCTTACGTTTCGTCCCCATGAGGTATATAGTGAGGCAATTCACGTACACTAAGGTATATAAAAGGGTTCCCCGACATCGTACCGCATATAGGTGTCAAGCCTAGGACATACATGTTAGATTGTCGGTTTTGACCCAAAACTTTATCAAAATTTCGGGTCGACCTGCCGCCTAAATTTTCACGTAATTTTTAAAATGGTACCCTACCCATGAGCCTAGTTACAAGTCCAACCATAGATTTTCATATGTCGCAAACCCAATTTTTCTGGGCTCGGGTCCCGTCCAGCACTTCATTTTACATTTAGGTGAACTTAACATAATTGGGAACCTAATAAACATAATAATCATACTGAGACCCGTCCCTAATATTTTCCTCTCTCTTTTCCCAAAAAGCATCCAAAAACGTTTTTCCTCTTTTATCAAAAATACTAAAAACATTTTCGTTCTCGCCTTTTCCAAAAAAAATGTCAAAATATTTCCCTCATTTTTTCCAAAAATAACGAATTCCCCTTTTTTCTTTTTCGAAAAAAAATTCCAATTTTTCTCCTTATCAGGGCGATCACATACCCCTGGTTTGGCTCCCTATTGGCTTCTTCCTTTAGTAGAACCGCCCCAAAATTATGTCAGTCCCTTTACTTCCTCTGAGTCTGAGACTCACCCACCTTCCATGGAGAACACGAATCAAGTTCCGAATGTATAGCCAGATTTGTTGACGGTCTTGGATCAGCTTACGACCAAAATTGACAACCTTAAGATAGAGGTTTATGAGATGCAAAGAAATTGGGTCCCTGTCCCCAAAGATACTGAGGTCATTTTCCCTTGCGCTATGGGTCCGCTTGCACCTGAGCCTATATGGGTTCCCAAAGAATACCACCATGCTCCTCGTGCTCCTCCTGCTAATGGGCCGCCACCATCCCAACTTCCCATGCCAAACCATACTCAATCAGGGGCTAATTTACCCATAACTAGTGATCCGAAACAAGAAGAACTGAATAAGTTCAAGGAAGACCTCAAGATGCTAACCAAGAAATTCGACCAAGTCAGAATCTCTGGGAACTACATGGACTACACCCACATGTCTCCCTATCCTAATGCTCTATTACTAGAAAAATTTATGATGCCCAATATTGAGAAGTTCGTAGGCAGTGGACCTCCGATCGTTCATCTCCATAGCTATCATCGAGCCATGAATCTCCTAGGGTCTTTCGACGAAATAATGTCTCAGATGTTCCAACAAAATTTTAAAGATAGTGCCCTCCATTGATTCTTATCCCTTGAAGAATCTAGAATCTGTAAATGGGAAGATGTTGCCCATGAGTTCATGTCACAGTACAAGTACAATGAGGAGCTAGAGGTTACCCGGCGTGACTTACAGCTACTTAAACAAAATCCTGGGGAATTATTAAGAAACTTCATAGCAAGATGGAGAGAAAAAGCAACAACCATGACCAATCGGCCCTCCCAAGAATAATAAATAAGCATTGTGAAGAAGAACTTCTTACCTCATGCCCGAACGACCATGGGAGGACAATATTACCCTAACTTCTGAGCCACCCAAGAAGCAGGAGTAGAAATCAAAGAAGGTCTTGTCAAGACAGAAGTTGAATTGAAGAAAATCTCTGAACAGTTCTTGAAAATCCTGCTAGTACCATAGTCTCTACTATCAACAACATCTCTCAGCCTGCCACTTCGCGGGCACCAGAAAGTCTCCAAACCCAATCCATAAGGAATATACTGAGCTTCACTTCTGATATCACTCCGTGAAGCTTCACTTATGGATCAGGTTTTAGTTCAAGAGATCCAGATTCTAGAAAGGTTAGTTTGATATCTAACCTATGCGGAGTGATATCATTCGAGGAACTTTTAGGAGAAATCAACCAGGTTACTGAATAACCCAATATTGATGAAGAAACAGGGTTTCTATTTTTCCCCTTTTTCATGAACCACGTGATCAGGTCAGGGAGACATTAACAGAATCCGAACTTACCATCAGCAAATGATAATTGGAAAGCTGTTGAAAACCTACATATGCCAAAAATGACTCTTTAAGAAATTGAGATCCTTGATCAACTGAAGAAGACCCAAGAACACATCACTCTATGAGGACTTTTCATCTCTTACCAACTAAATCAAAATGCCTTAATCAAGCTACTCACAAGACCCATAGTCCCTCCCTCAACCACACCAAAAGAAGCAGTGAACCTAGTTAGATCCTTGACCTCTACCCAAATGATCTCCTTCTCTGAAGAGGAAATTCTTAAGGCTGGCCCCAGTAATAATCATGCTTTTAATATCTCTATTAAATTTATGGGGAAAAATGTCCCCCTCTCACTCGTCGACAACGAATCAGCTTTGTATGTTTGCCCATTAAGAAACCTTAATTGCTTGGGATTGAAAGTGTAAGACCTTGCTCCAACCTCTACTATCATGCGTGCTTATGACAACACCCGTCGATAAGTAATGGGATCTTTCAATCTTGAAATAAGGGATGGTCCTATAAATCCTGTTGTTGAATTCTAAGTCATCGCATCCCAGCCTGTTCTAATCTACTGAACTTATGACCATGGCTCAACAGCATCAAATGGGTGTCTTATTACCATCACCAGAAATTGAAGTTCTTTCCTAATAGATAAGTTTTCAACATCTTGGAGACAAATGATAACACCGAGAATGCAAGCACCAGTAATTAAAAACTAGAGATACAACACAAGGTGATTGATACGTTGTTATCAGGCTTCCATGTCGAATCACCTACTCCCAGCAGGGGACGACTTCAAAGACAAGGTTTGTCCAGAATATAATCCTCATGGAAATGTCAATGTAATCCAAATATTTAAGAATATGAACTCCATGCCTTTACTGGGGCTAGGGAAAAGACAATAAGGTGTAACTGAACCTATTGTGTTAAAAAAAGCCTTTCCTCCCTATGGATTGGGCTATTAACTATCAGAAGAAGAACTCAGATTTATCCGTCAGCCTCGACTGAAGAAAAAGTTATAATGCGCTAGAACTATCTTGAAAGATTTCCTAAATGGGAGATTCATCAGCGAGGGGGAAGATTTCCCATTTTGCGGCTTCCCCGAGCCTTTGTATGACCCTATAGACAAGAGGATGAAACCATGAATGTAGATATTTTTTCAAGACAGCTACCCAGGGGATGAGAGTTCCCAACACTGTGTAAAACCACTCGCTGAGAAGACCATAGCCGATATTGGGGATCTGAGGACTCTTTCAACTTGCCTATACTGGGGCTGGCACTCTGCATGATCCGTTGAGGAACTACATCAACCAATCAATCCTAACTCATCAAAGACGCTAATATACCTCTTTTTAACTGGCATGCTACACTTGTGCCACCTACTGATATTCAACCTAACCCTGATGTTTATCCCCTTCCCCTTTAGTTGTTTCCTATCGCTCTAATGTAATTGAGACCTCCTTTGATGAGGTTCTCAATGTTATTTTTCTTATCAATGAAATAAACGTAGATTTTGAGTATCTTGTTGTTCCTTACATTAATTGTCTTGATTCAAATCAAACTCTTAATGATGACAACTTTGCAAATGAACAATTCTTAACTTATCTAAATAAGGTTAATAGCAAATACTGTAACCGTGTTCAAGTTAATGAAGATGAAACTGTCATTACTAATCTCAGTTCTTGTAAACAAATGTGCGAGATTAGGATAGGGGCCACCATTGATGAGCATGAGTGCACGTAACTCCAAGAGCTACTGAAAGAATTCATTGATGTCTTCACATGGTCCTACAATGATATGCCTGACATTGACCCTCAGATAGCACAAGATGAGATTCCAACTCTCCCAAAATGTAAACTAGTCAAACAGAAGCTGCGAAAGTTTCGCACAGAATGGTCACTCAAGGTTAAAGAAGAAGTAGTAAAATAACTGAATGTGGGATTCATTCGTGTAATTGAATATCCTAAATTGGTAGACAATATCGTACTCATGCTAAAATCAGGAGGGAAGGTCCACATGTGTATCGACTATCGAGACTTGAATAAGGCCTCTCCGAAGGATGATTACTAGCTACCAAACATTGATATGATTTTGGAAAACACATCCATTAACGCTCTCAAGTCATTCATTGACGGGTTTATTGGATATAACCAGATCAATATGAACCCTAATCATCAAGAGAAAACCACATTCATCACCCCTTGGGGAACCTTTTACTATATTGTCATGCCATTTGGCCTCGAGAACGCAGGGGATAACTACAAAAGAGCTTCTACAACCATTCTGCATGATCTGATACACAAGGAAGTTGAGGTTTATATAGATGACATGATCATTAAGTCCAAGACTTGAGAAGGTTATGTTATCACTCTTCGAAAATTCTTTGAACGACTACGACAATACCCAATGCGACTTAACCCAAAGAAATGTATCTTTGGATTTACCAAAGGAAAACTCTTGGGATTCATGGTCAGTGAGAAAGGTATAGAAGAAGATCCTGCCAAGCTGAAAGCTATACTTGAGAGGCCACCTCCTAGAATGGAGAAAGAAGTCTAAGGATTCCTTGGGAAATTACTGTACATCAATCGATTCATCAGCCAATTGACTTCCATCTGTGAACCCATCTTCAAACTCCTTCAAAAGAATTCAACCAAAGTCTTGAATAAGACTTACCAAGAAGCCTTTGACTAAATTAAGCAATACCTAACCCGACCTTCGGTGATCATGCCACTATAGCCTGGTCTTCCTTTACTCCTATACCTAACTGTGACGGATACTACAGCCGGGGCTCTGCTAGCTCAATATATTAAAGAAACCCAAAAGGAGAAAGCCATCTACTATGCCAGTCAAATATTGGCCGGTTATGAAGTTAACTACACCAGCATATAAAAGGCATGTGTCGCTTTTTTCTGGGATACCAAAAAGTTATAACACTACATGCTCATTTTCCCCCATCAGACTTATATCCCCAATGGATCCCATTAAGTACCTACTCGAGAAGTCCCTCTCTATCCAAGCTGAGTTTAATATCACATATGTCACACAGAAAGTCATAAGAGGAAGAGCCATCTATGACTACCTTGCTGACCACCCTATAGAAGAGACCGATGTCTGGATTCCTGAATTCCTAGATGAGAATATCCTTCATACCTCCCATAAAAATCTTCGATGGCGCTACCAATAAAAAAGGATATGGCATTAGAATTATCCTAATTTCCCCTGATGACTCCCACATTCCCATTACCATCAAATTGGATTCCCACTACACTAACAACATGAATGAATATGAGGTATGGAAAGTAGGCCTCAAAGTTGCCCTCAAAAAGGGAATTCGAAAGATCGATGTCTATGGGGATTCACCCACCATCATCGGCTAAGTACTAAAGAAATGAAAAGTCAAGGACGAGAAACTCTTACCCTTCTATGCCTACCTTGAAGAACTGGCTTCTTAATTCTAAAAAATCACCTTCCATTACCTGCCTTGAGCAAAAAATAACCTAGTTGATGCCCTTGCCACCTTATCCTCCATGATTGACATGATCGAAGGAATAACCTTGGCTCCCTTCCTTATTCAGAAACAAGACAAACACCCATTGCTACCACATCAAGATATACACAAAGGAAGACCCCGAAATAATCGACTACTAGTACCAAGATATTTGGTGCCTCCTCAAATATAGTAGGTATCCCCAAGCAATTGACAAGAAAGAATGAGTAACTATTCGTAGACTGCTAATCGAGTACATTATTTGTGATAAAGCACTATTCAAGAGAAACTTCGATGGAACCCATTCACACTACATCGCAGGGGCTAACATTGAAGAAATTATGCAGAAAATCCACAGTGGGGAATGCAGAGCCCACATGAATGGCCACATGCATGCCAAAAAGATCATTCGACGGGGATACTACTAGACTACCATGGTTCAATACTGTACAGCCTACATGCGAAGATATCTCAAATGCCAACAGTTCTCCAACTTACAGCACCTGCCTCTGCGAGAATTGAACAACATGACTTCTCCCTGGCCATTTTCCATATGGGGCATCGACATCGTAGGGAAAGTTACACTGAAAGCATCCAATGGGCAAGAGTTCATCGTAGTCACTATTGACTACTTCATTAAATGGGTCAAATCCGAGTCATATGCAGTTCTGAATGCCAAGAATGTGGCTAAATTCACCAAGAAAACATCATCTGCCAATATAAAGTCCCACATGAGCTAGTATGAGACAATGGGATAAATTTTGAGGCAGAGGTTATTAAAGTGGTCAATACTTATGGAATTCAAAGACATAAATCCTCTCCATACCAGCCTCAAACCAATGGAGCAGTCGAAGCCAATAAGAATCTCGAAGCCATCATCAGTAAGATGACCGAGAATTATCATGATTGAGCTAATAGGATCCCTTATGCCCTCTAGGGCTACTGTACTTTAGTCTTAACTTCTACTAGGGCTACCCCTTACTCTCTAGTATACGGCATGGAAGCAGTCCTTCCCGTGGAGCATGAAAGCAATCCTACCCATGGAGTTGAAAATACCCTCACTCCGCGTCAAGCTTGAAAGCAAGGTCAGCGAAGAAGACTGGTACCAAAGCCATCTTGATGGGTTGTCCCTCTTAGAAAAAAGGATATTGAAAGCTCTATATCACATACATAAGAGAGTCAAAGACCACGGTGTCCGAGAAGGGGACTTAGCCCTCAAAGAAATAATAGAGCCTATCTGGGACCCTAGAGGGAAATTCAAGCCTAATTGGAGTGACCCCTACATTGTGAAGATCCTATTGGGCAATGCCATTGTGTTCACTGACCTCGAAGGGGAAGAAATGGTGCGTCCAGTTAACCTGAACTGTCTCAAGAAATTTTACCCCTATCTTGGCACGTTGCGACTCTTCTTTTCCCCTACTTAGAATTACGTGGGCCTGATACTCTAAAAACATTTTCAAAATAAATTTCAAAATTCTTTAAAACCCTCAGAGGTACGTAGGTAGCCCATTCTCTTCACATGAGCGCATCCCCCTTCTTTTCACAAAATGCTATTTTTTTCTTATCCCCAAGAACGATAGTTCATTTTAACATATATATGATTAAAAACATTATATATGCCTTAGCAATTGGTATAGATAATTAAAAATGTAAAAAGTCATCAAAGGGAACAACTAGGTGAACAAAAACTTATTTATTTCATTATCTAAAATATTCGTAAGAGTACATTGGCGTAAGGAGTCAAACGACTTCCCTTGTCAACACTACACCTACTAAAAAAATAGGTAATAACATGCCCCACTACTCCTGAAAATCACCCCAATTATTCCCATAAAACACAAAACAACACCTTCTACAAGAAGATTCACAAAACCCTACCCACTGCTGCCAAAAGAACCATCACCATCATCACCTGCATCGTGGGTCCCCAAACCTCCTCTACGCAAATGGAGTATTATAGATGCTCCATTGAGCGATAAGCCAGAACCATCTTGGGGTAGACCACAATGCCTCCCTCCATGGTGTCAGATATGGAAAACCACCTTTGACGAGTCTCCACAGCCAGCATCCTGGCCACTACCTTCTTCCACAATCACTTCATGTAGTTCCCATAGACATGCCACACTCACCCAGTAGACTGATAAGGACAGTTCAACGGATGACGATTCTCCCACAGAGAACGAAATTTCATGCGCATACACTCTGTCAGATCCTCCACAGGAAAGAAAGTTGGTGTATACGGTGGCATGATTTTCTCCTAACCATATTGGCACAACAGTCACCAGGAAAAGTAGAAGGAAATCTGCCTAAGGCCAACCAGTCTGACGTACTAGTCCTCACCAAGATTTAGAATAGGCAGAAGTTCCTCCCACCAAGGCACAGACCAACGTAGGCCTCGAGCCCCATGATCTACAAACCAACTCCCCTAAATCTCAATGTCCAGACCTACACTAATGAACTAGTGCAAGAAGAAGTTTGGCACCATAGACAAAGGATACTCGGGTGGGACCGCCATATGAAACCTCTCTAGTAGCCATATAAATAACATCACATCGCTACCCCTCAGAAAGTCAGAACGACCCTCCCGCCAGGCATCCAGGCCATTCAAAGTCTCCGCCAGTGTCATCGCCGCAGGATTACATTGGTATAATATCCAAGAAATAATAACAACCAGTTGGGGATCCACCAGCGTCTCCGTAGTCACCAACAGAACTTTTGAAATAATGCCTAGGATGACGGCCCCGACATATATGCATCACCCACATCCTGCGAATGCATGGACTGCAACGTCGTCAGAAGGGAAATCATTCCCCTGTAACCAACGGCCTGTCCATCGAAGGAAAAATATGAAGAAGTCCAGTCAGCAATTCCCTGAGAGAACGGGAAAACTTAGGCAAAGCTACAACAACACTGGTATTTATCCCTAGCATGGAAAAAAATTCCTCGTAGGTAGGACAAATCTCATCCAACCCGAAGCAGAAGACATGATATTTGGGGTACCAAAACTTGACAACCACCATCAGTATGTTCCACTCAATGGGTCAGTTGTGCCACAAAGAGACTCACCGCATGTGAAAGGCGTCATAATCAACATTGTAAGAACACATTACTTCCAAGGCTTTGAGGTAGTTAGCAAACTCAATGCTACCAGGGAGAGCCATATTGGAAGACCGAGAGATAGTAAGCAAGTAAGAATGTGGAAAAGGGAGCAAGTGAAGGTGTGAGGAGGAAACCCCATCCACACCCCTTTTATACTTGGGAATTCTCAAGCCAAGACAGGAACCCTACAGAAATCGGAGTAAAACTTGACCCACCAAGTACCAAGCAATTAAAGAAAGTACAATCAAATCCTTGGATTGATTAGACTGGACTGACATGAAGATAGGCAGGACAGGGGTCATGCCGATTGGCAACCTCTATTTTGAGAAAATTCCATTTTTCCTCTTTTGTCATAATTAAAAAAACTCATTTTCATCTTAAGGGATTCTGAATTTCCTTTTTACTTTATACTTTTACTAGTCTCATTTTAAATAAAGTCTTTCTCAAATAAATTTTCAAATTATTTTTACAGTCTGAGCAACAAAGTAAAAAGAGGATGTGCATTAATCACTAAATAAAGAAAATTAACAAAATAAATCATCATTCATTTTCATATATTTTGTTGTGTTACATTAACATTTTGCAGGAAAAGAAGAAGAAAAAACAACGGGACTCATCCCAAACGCAATCTCTCTCTCTTTCTCTTTCTCTTCCTCCTCTCTTTTCTCTTTCTCTCTCTAGGATCCCCCATTCCTGTGACGTGCCCTTTTCTCCCTGCGGCGAGATGATGTGCCTCCACTTCCACAACTCAATCCTTCCAAGATGAGGTAGATGAAACCAAGAAAGAAGGAACCGAAACTGCTTCGTGAATATGGGAAGTCGTCAAGGATATCCAATCCCTGATGTCCTTCATCCAAGTGGTCAAAACACTGATATGTTGCAAGGAAGAATATAAAAGATCAAATCAGTCAAGCATGAGGAAAGATAAAGAAATCGACGTACCACAGGCCTAAGGACCTCCTCTAGCAAACCCAACTCCTATGGGTCCATCACATGAGGGTGATGGAGTAGATGCATAAATCCCACATCAACTCGTCGAAGGTTGTAACTACAGGAATGCAACAACACAAAAGAATTCCCTAACTCCATCGTCTCCACCTCCATTGACGTTGCCGCGCCACCTGCACTATGAGAAGACCCCACCTGTCGACTCAGGCCCTCTATAAGGAGAGGCGTCACATCAATAATGCTAGGGGGCGTCAACCAACTCATGTTGAAGTTTTGATAATTATACATCACTGCTATATTAGTGTAAGGGAGTATGGCTTACCCATCATCGCAGCCACCCAGGCATCATCAGACATCTCCCGCACGCGTCTCATGAACATAAGGGGACTCACCGATGGCACATCAACTTCATCCTCCATAATCTGATGGATTACCCTTTCCCCAAGATACCAGGAGTAGCCGAACTCCTGCGCCAGTAGGCACCACATTTGAGCATGTCCCCCAGTCACCCCGGTGTGCTGAATAGCCGTCCCTTAGGGATAAAAGGTCACCTATAAATCCCCAACCAAAAAGAACGATTAGTATCAATAAAATGGAATCAAAGGAAAAGAATAGTCTCAAGGTCAAAATAATGCTTACCCACTCGCTCATCAGGCCATTCAAGACCTGATGCACTACCTCTAGAGAAAGACTCTTCTTCGATCGCCGATCGGACCTCCGCCACCGAAACATCTGACAAAAGTCCCAACAGAGTCATCCTTCAAAGAAATTAGTTGGGTGTTCAACCCAATAACCTCATAGAACCTTGTCTGTAAAGAACAAGGATCAGCATGGAAAAAATCAAAAGAAGTGCATGAATGGAAAATGCGAACGCGTAAAGGAAAATACGCAAAATAAATAATACCTCCATTAGGTACGTGACCCTAGTAAAAGTCGGTCGGAAGCACCAGTTGAATGCATTTAGAGAATAGTAAAGGGACGCCAAAGTCAAGCTCCCCCATTCATAGAGGAGGATGTTCGAAAACACCCTCGAAAATGGCAGAAAACACAAATGGACAACGTCGCCACTCGTTGCCAACAAAAAACCTCCTAACACCAGCAAGATAAACAAGCGGGCCATCTAATAAACCTACCTCCCATCGCTTTCGTCAATCCTCCTCCTCATACAAAGATTCCTCAAAGAAGACAAGCGGAGGGGATCTCTATAAACCACCCTCTCCACATCACCAAGAGCCGTCGTCACCTCATCCGGTGTTACCCTCAGCATCCTATCCACCTCAATCTGGGCACCCTCACAGTCCATCCCCAGCAACTGCTGAACATCAATGGGATTCACCATAATATCCCTAAATCCAAAATGGAACGTGTGGGTAGTGTTCCACCACCTCTCGCCCAAAGCACATTGAACCGCAGTGGAGTTGGGCATCTCATCCAAAGCCGACGCTAGCCTCCCAAAGTCCTCAGCTGACACCATCTAGTGTACCATAGCAGGAAGATGATCCCAAACATCCTTAATCCCTATCATACCGTAGGCATGAATAGTCAACATGGAGACATCAGACTGTCAAGAAATGAAGAAAATCCTTACCAGATTCAAGAAATAAAGAAATCTCGTCAAGAAAAGAAGAAAGGAATACAAAGAGTCATGAAATACTTACACAGCCACCAGGGTTCACTACCCTTGAAGATAGATGATGCGAAGGATCGTGCATAAGATTCTGATCATCCACCACTATCTCAAAAGAGTCAAAAGAGTGCTCGCTACCCAATGTGAGTTGGACCCTAGCCCTCCACTTTAACCTAGCCCAGTCGTCAGCATTATGCCATGCCATATGGGTCGCATTGCTTGAGAAGTAAGCCATTTCGGATGCTAGGATGATTTGTATAAGTTTATAGCAGAAGAAAAGATGTCAGAAAGCTGTAAAAAATGGGGAGAACCCACCCCCTTTTATAGGAGGCTAAGGGTCATGTCGTCCGGAAGGTCCCTCCACCCACAGATCGACACTAGTCCTTTCACTTGATCGAGGAACCCCAAAAGTTCGCGCCAATGCCGATTAGCACACCTCCATCCATGTCAATCATCACAACCCTTAAAATTTCATACAAAAAGTTCAAAAAAAATATTAAAAAGTCCCGAACAATTCTCGAAAAATTCCTAAAAATGTCAAATCCATTAGAGCAACTTGATTACCAATGAAAACCTTTTTTACACCCCAGTGGAATTCTAGAAAATCATTCTCATCAACAACATCTCCAAAGGACACTCCAGATTTTCCCCCATCTACCAAATCCTCGGATCATTCACCATTCCCCAGAAAAACCTAAAATCCAATCTTATCCCCAATGGAATCCCCAAATATCCCAAGGGAAAAGTACTCCTCTTAGGTCAGAATTAACCTCGGTCTTGGATCGTCACCTCGATTAGGTCAGAATTGACCTTGATCCTCGATCGTCCCCTCTCTTAGGTCAGAATTGACCTTGGTCTAGGATCATCACCTCAGTTAGGTCAGAATTGACCTCGTTCCTCGAACGTCACCCCTCTTAGGTCATAATTGACCTCAGTCTGAGATCGTCACCTCAGTTAGGTGAAAATTGACATCTGTCCTTAGTCATCACCTTTTTTAGGCCAGTATTGACCTCGACCCTCTGAATCGATCATCACTATCCTTTAGTTCCACAGAAGTGACCTCCCTCCATCAAGTGGTGTCTATTCGATGACTATCACTTGTTCCAAGATCACCTGTCAAGGGGCTATGTAGACACCACATTATAAGACCCCCTAAGTTTCTCATTATAATCCTAACACTTCCCCTTTTCACCTCCAACCTAGGTCGCACTCTGAGTATCGATCTAGAGGCCATCAGGTTCCCTCGGACCCATTTGACTTCGGTCAACTCTTTCGTCAGAGCAAAATCTCTTTGAACCTTTGAAGGGCTTAGAATACCCTTTCCACTGGTCTTCCCCGTGCATGAATAGGCATAATGGTTCAGACGAACGAATCATTTCACTACCAAAAACTGATTCAGAGTCCATCAGGCGGTCTCGAGCCCTGAATTGACCCCAATCATGTCCACCGTCAGAGCGAAAGCTCTTTGAATCTTCGAAGGTCACTGAAACCCCTTTCCAACGATCCGACCCATGCACAAAGCAGCATAACTGTCTCAGTTTCCCTTGAAAATTGATCCAGAGGCTACCAGGCACTCCCTGACTCTGTTTGACAAAAGTCAAATCTTCATCTCGAATGAGACGGAATGAATATCAGAAAGGTACTGAGTACCCTTTCTTACGATCCACCCCTTGTGCGTTTCTGACCTACGGTGCGGACAAATAATCCATTTTACTCCCAGAGGTTACTGGGCACTTTCGAGCCCTAGTTGACTAAGGTCAATTAACTGAACCGAGGAAAACTATTTGGAATGTCTAAGTCCATTTCCTAACCTTTACAAAGGTCCACCCCATCCATGATTCTAACATACCATGCGGATGAACGATTCGTTTGCGTCCGATGATCACTTGTCCAAAGGATCGTTGTGCATTTTCAAGACACATTTGACCCAAAGTCAACTACCGGACCCGAGAGCAATAAAAAGGACTCTCGAAGGAATCTGAAATACCTTTCTAATGGTATGCCCCGTGCACAATTTGGATCAACGATTTGTTCTATACAGTCATTTTTCCAAAAAAAGTCCACAGGAGACTGCCAATTGGCAAGCCCTGAACCCAACCTATCGGCATGGTGTCAAGGGTGACCTGCCGATAGGCACCCCCTGGGGTATGCCGATCAGCACCCCCTAACCCTATAAATAAGGGCCATGACCTCACCCCCAAAGAAGATAGAAAACCCATCAACATAAGTTATCTCACCTACATTATGTCAAAATCAACGAAGTTCCATATGAGAAATCCTATTCAAGCCTAAATAACCATCTTTTTCACACCCAATTTGGCAAAAATCCTTCTCTCTCGTCAACATCCATCAACATTCAAAGGAGTACATCTAAGATCCAAGATCAAGCTCCAAGGAAGGTCCAATTCCTTCTCCCTCTCTTTTAATTTCTTTTTTTTTTTCATAAGTTACACTAGATTCATAATCTAGTTTCACTTTAGTTCATACATATTAACATCTACACCTTTATTAGTACATTTCACATACTTTATTCCCTATAAAAAATCCAAAGAAAAATAAAATAGGGTTACACCCATAATTTCCGAATGGAATTATCCACCACACTTTTTTCCAAAACTAGAAACACATTTTCTACCCGGACACACCTAATAAAATTCCGTTCGAATCTATGGGATAAACCCCACTCTTATTCTATATTCAAACTACATGGAGTTTGATGCCTTTATATGCTACGTAGGCGTCTCGGATTAAAATTCGAGACTCGAGTCTAATTTTTTAATTTTCCAATTTCTCTTATTTTCCAAATTTCTCAAAATCCCTCATTTTTGTTATACATATACATATATCATACTTGTTCACGTTTCATCCCACATATATTATCGTTTCCCAATAACGATAAATATCTTAATGAAGGCTCATATTCCATCTTCTACATTTGTTATTATTTTGGGTATATTCCTATGGATGACCTCACCTTATATTTTCCATGGTATGGGTCCAATGATTCCAATCTTCATTATATAGACAGATGAACACACTTCACAGGGATACAGTAAAATATTAACATTTTCCCATGAGAGACCAAAAGGGCAGGATGGGTTCCTAACACCTTCCCATTCCATAACTTAGCCCCCGGACCTCTGATTTATTGGTTTTGCATGCATCAGTTTGCCCTTAATGCCACTCTCTCGAAGTGGCAATATATTATTTTTCCCGTTTTAAGAAAAATAGGCTGGAGACTCTATCTGTTTACATTCATCCCACACCGACAAAGTCCGAAGCCCCCTTTTCGAAGAGAAGGGTGCGAAACCACGACGCAGCTCTTCCTCGGGGGATCCTCCTCCCCCCCAAAATGAAGGCTACGCCGACTGGGATGGCCACATATTCCAACTTGGAAATTGTTTATGGATGGATCCTCATGTGCTACTGCAAGTGGAGCAGGCCTGATCATTAACACGTCGAATATTCTCGATGTTGAATACTTTATAAGACTTCAATTCAAGGTTTCTAACAATGAGGTTGAATATGAAGCACTGATCATACGATTGGAATTAACTTCTTCACTAGGCGTAGAGCAGGTATTAGTATATAGTGGTTTCCAGTTAATTGTTAATCAAATGCAACAAATTTATGGCATAATAAGAGAAGGCATGATGAGATACCACTAAAATAAATGGAAGTTATCTCCCTGATCACTTTAGTTAAAATAGTGAGAATTCTAAGACTTGAGAATTCCCAAAAAGATGATCTTTCTCGGCATGCTTCAGCAACTCCAACAGATCTTAGATGAACAATTACAATGGAGATTCCTGCTCACAAAATAATTAATGGGATGGAAATTATTGTCATAACTGTGAATTTAGGTCCTTCCTCAATATACCCAATCAGAGAATACATCAAAAGACGTGTATTGCCCTCCGATTAAAAGGAAGCCAAGAAAATGAGGTATAAATTAGCTAATTATGTGCCTAACAAATGTATCTTGTACAAGAGAGGATACACAGTCTCCTTATCTCATTGTGTTCATCCAAATAAGGTAAATGATTTGATAAAAGAGGTACATGAGGGTTCATGTGGGGCACATGCAGCCGAAAGATCTCTGAGACAAAAAAATAGAAATACAAGGTCACTACTGGCCAACAATGAAAGCAGATTGTGTTGTTTTCATTAAAAAGTGTGATAAATGCTAGAAATTTGCTACATACACAAGAGACCACGAGCAAGCCTCACACCTATCACTTCTCCATAGCCTTTCATTATATGGGGATTGACTTGGTCAGGCCATTGCTGACCACCAAAGGAATATTCAAGTACCTTGTTCTAGTTGTTGATTACTTTACCAAATAGGTCGAGGCAAAACCCATAGTTGATATGCTGTATCAAAGAGTGTTCCAGTTCATATGAAATAAGATCATTTGCGGATATGGCATTAGATATGCTTCCATCACCAACCACGGTAATCAGTTTGACAATGAAGACTTTAAAGAGTATTGCATTCGGTAAGGCATCTATAAACTTCATTCAGCACCTGGTCATCCACAATACAATGGCCAAATAGAGATCACCAATAAAACCTTGCTAGATGTCTTGAAGAAAAGTTTAAATGAAGCTAAATTCAATTGGATTAATGAACTTCATAGTGTCCTTTAGGCATATAGGACTCCCAAAATAACAACATGAGAAACTCCATACTAGTTAGCTTTTAGCACCAGACCAGTAAATTTAATGGAAATAGGTATGCTCACTCACAGAGTCTTAAATTTCAATTTTCTAAAGAGTGATCTTAAGAGGCGATTAGATTTGGACATGATAGAAGAAGTCCGAGAAAATGTTGCTATTCGAATGGCTGCCTATTAAGAAAGGACATCAAGGTTCTATAATTGAAGAGTCAAGTCAACCAACCTGAAGCAAGGAGGCCTGGTACTTAAGAAAGCAATCCAGAAGAGCAACAAGATGGAGACTATATGGCATGGTTCATATTGTATCTCAGTGGTTATCCGATTAGGACCTATAAATTGGATACTTTTGAGGGGGAATAATTCAAAAACCCCTAGAACGCAGATCATCTGTGCAAGTACTATCAGTAATTTTCTTTTAAAATATTTGCCTAAATAGAATTGCATATTTAAGTTAATGAAATATCAATTTTTCTCCATTCTCAATCCCTTTTGTTTTGTTTTTTGGATTATGGTGGCTATACACCTAAATACACTATAAGAGAGCAAAATTTTTACACAATTCTAATTTACAATGGGTAGGCAAGCAATTTTTTTAATTGAAAGAGTTAATCACTGAGAAAGGCCTGGTTCAAACTCTTTTAAACTTTTCCAACTTCAAGAAAGTCCTCAGAAAGTTTTCGCCAAATAACATGGTTCAAACTTTTCCAAACTTTTCCAACTTCAGAAAATTTCAAAACTTCATATATGATTTGTCTTCAATAATTCACGAATAGGAAGTCAATAAAACTTCTTAACATACTGGAGTAAATATATGTTCGAAATACACTTGGTCTCCAATGATAACTAATGTTTCAACTTAGTACAATAAAGTCATTTACAGTTTTAACTAAGTGCGATAGTCGAATTTAAAGTTGTACATTAAAATTTTGAGCAGGTTATTTATTCTATAATACAATTAACTAATCTTTATACAGTTTACCTAGTTGGCAAAAAGATTAACCACAACCATAAGCTTAAATAACATGAATTCAATTAATAATAACTCCATTTTATTAATGAAACTTCACTATAATGGTCACAAATAAACAAAAAGCAGTGCAAGAAAGGTATATTTATTCTGTTGGATGCTTTCCATGTGTCTTTTCCATTCCTGCAAGAGGATCATCCAAGGTATATGAAGAATTGAATTTATTAATATCCCTTAACATCTACCTATTACTGCTACTCGACTTATCGATTAAATGAGGAGGGCAAACAATCTCGAGTTCATCGTGAAGGCCACAATCGCCTAAATATTTTATTATTGAACATTGGGGAATCAAATTAGGAGGAATCCACTTGGTATCTAATTTCAATGGTGGTCTGTCATGATAAGAGAAACCTGGGTCATTCCAATGCCACAGGTCACTATTTTGATCAAACTTCAGCAAAATTAGCAAGTTGGTCCACCCCACTTATAGCCTTCATGATTTCTCTGAGCAAAATTATCACCCATATGAGCCAAAGCCTCATTATAGCCTTCCATCCAAACTTCCCGATGCTATGTGTCAAATTAAAAGGTAAGTCTTTCAAATTTGTTTTGAAGCTTCTTGAGAACACTGTCTTTGGCCTTAGTTTAGTAGATTGGTCAGCAATGCCCTCGTCTTTAGCTTGTAATTGGACAGCTTGGTCAGCAAGGTTTTTCTTAGTTCTTTCTTCATCAGTAATTATCTTAACAACTATTATCTGCCTAGAAATTTTCCCAAATTTTACTTTTTTCTTCTGAATGACTTTAGTTCTCCCAAAATTCTTGCATTTTTGTTCTTCAAAAAGGAAGAAGCTTCATCAGAACCAAAGGTTAATTTCTTCAAGCTGACAAGTTCATCCCTCAAGGCATTATTTTTTTTCTAGCATGGCAACAATGGACCTAGCACTCTCCACATCCTACTGCAAGGTAAGCTCTTTCTTGTTTAGTGCAGGAGTAATATTATTCAACTACTTTTTAAAACCCCAATCTTCACTTAAAGCCTTATACTTGGCTTCATAGTCAGTATAGTTAGGGCTTTGGACTGATTGTGATCTTTTTAAAGCTACTCAATCATCTTATAGTATGCAGTATTATTAGCATCAACTATGTTTAGTAGGTAGTGGAGGTGAATATAGGACTCCTTGACTTAGTCGGATACATTTGGGCTGATGCAACCCAATTAAGTCTTCTTCAGTTAGGGGAACTTGACCAGCTTCCAGGAGATTCCTACTTCGTCTGAGCAAATTAGATTCAGAAGATATTATAGCTTTCTTCCTTACATAAAACTGGAAAATCACAAATCTATATAAGTTTGTGGAAAAAATCCAGCACACCAGACAACATAAGTAGTAAATAATGTAGTCTAATAAGAAATACAGATCATTCAAAAGCACAAAAAGTGGAGATAAAAAATTATTATTTCATTGATTAATAGTTGGAGTATAAAATTTATTACATCACTAAAAACAAAAACAAAAAAGTAAATTGGCTATAACTTCTCCTTGTCCTTGGCTTGGTTTGGGCCAATAGATGGTAGGTAGACACTAGTTCTAGGCACTAATGAAGACTCGGGAGGCAAAGTAGAATATTCCCCTAATCCCTCTTCCTCGTCAAATTCCTCATCGAGGTTAGGAGGAGTACCAGGATCATGTCTTCAGAAGAGTTTAGAGCTCCCTTCAGTGATGACTAATTTTAAGGCCTCCGTCCACCCTTCTTGAAGGAAATTTTTTTAGCATACTCAATTTGAACAGAGGTAGAAAAAATGGCCTTCTCCCATCCTTTACCAAAAGAATCTTTGCCTTTGGCATTCAAAGAAACCACCTCAGAAGTTAGGCCACTCACTTTGTCTTCGTCATTTTTGGCATGGGTGATGACTTTTTAAAGCTTTTCCTTAGTATTTTTGGCCTTGCCTTTAGCTGCTTCAGCCCTCTCCTTGGTAGCCTTTATTTTTCCATCACTAATGTTTGCTCTGTCATTGGATTTCCTCAAATCTTCTTCCAAAGACTTTTTCTTTCACTCCAAAGCTCATCGGGACTCTGCCAGATAATTCTTCAAGCCTTCAAAGGCCTCTACAAATCTCCAAAAGAAGAACACGATTGGTCTTCCTTCTCCATCATCTGGTTGAAATAAACCAGGAACTACAAATAGAGGAACGAGATCAAATGAATTCACCATCGTAAAGAAAAAGGTAAATGAGTAGAAAAAAGAGGAGAAAATTACCAAGGCCAAATTATGGCAAGCTCTCTTAGTGATCCTAAATCTTGAAATAGGGGCTGAAGCATCTCGATCAGCTAGAAGGGTCCCTAATTTGATCAAATACCTGGATAAGCTAGGCTTAACAGCAAAAGAGGCTAGCCAAATATCCATATTAGCTTGAATTTACTTCACCAACTCTTTTTGGCTAGTGGTTTTCTTGGAAGCTAATGCCTTCTACTCGGCTTGTGATTATTGGACCTATTTTGAAGGATCAGGTAAACCACCTTTTATTCTCTTCAATTTATGTTCCTCGGCTTGAGTCTCATCAACACCAATAGGTCTCTTGCCACTGGCCTTAGACTTCTTCTTACCAACATCATCAGCTTTAGGAGGATGAGATAGGGGATCACCCATCAAGTTGGGCATCTTCCTTGTCATTATATCTACATAAGGAGAAAGAGTAATATTATAGACATTCAAGGATTCAAAAGAGGAAGAAGTTTCTCTTGGAATAACTTCAACACCTATAAATTCTGTAGCTGAAGAGGTGGGCATATGATCCTCCTCAATGTTAATGTCAATTGAGACTAGAGAAGCTATAGGCCAGACCACAAAAGATGTGATTGAACTTTTGTATTCCAAAAATAATGATGCCGCCCTGGGATGTTTTTCCCCAAAATTCTGGTTCAAACCTCACAAAAATTTTAGGTCGTTGAGGTTAATTTCCCCTTCCTTGGGGAACTTTTTATTACTTTCCTCTGCATAAAAAAATAGTAATGTTAGTCATTATAAATCAAAAATTAAAATCAAAAGAGGATAATCATTAATAAAGTCCAACCTATGTCATGTCCTCATTTGGGACATATGGGACCAGTATAAGCTACACTAGTTAGGAGGGGGTATATATCCAGTTCCTGACAATAAGACCATACTCCTAATAATCCACATTAGAGTCTGGTGTATTGGCTACTAAAGCTCTATTGGCTTGTCTAGTCTTTAGGTAGTAAGTGCTCTCTCCAATAGTGACAGACTTATAACAAAACATCAACGCTAAAACCCCAATATGGGTGCCGTAAAGTTCGTTTCACCTATGGACCCCATTTATAACTCTTTACGTATTAGGGGCTACTGTAGAAGGAATTACATAAAAATATTGGAAAATTTAAAGAAAAATAGGATTTTATGGAAAGGTAATAGCACACTCTTCTATAAAAAAAAGTTGGGATCCAATGACCCTTAGAAGGAAATAAAAGTCAATGGGAGCCCTGGATATTTATAAATCCAACCAAGAAGGGAATCACATTTTTTCTCTAGATTCATCTAAAGACTTCTTATGAATGATTTGAACCACGGTGAATAAGAATAAAAGATGACAAAACAAAAGAAAATGAAGGAAGGCTTACAGGGGTCTAAGGATTCAGCAAGAATTGATGAAAAACGGTAGCAGACAATGGCATGGATAAAAACTCAAAAGCAAATAGATAACTAAAGTTAAGAATGCTTGCAGTGAAAAGAAAGGAGGGAAATTTTGTACCTATTTATAGGTTTCCTCGAGAAATGGGAAAAGAAATGACTAACTGGATGAACCGTATAGCTATCGCAGCCACGCTTTTCGAAGCATTAAAAGACGAATATGTCCTTTGGCATTTTGAAAAAAATTGAATTATTTACAAAATTCCATTATGAAACAGTGCCGATAAAATAATTTACAAGTATAGGAGGTCGGCTGCTGACGAAACACTAAAACAGTATGTTGAGCAACTTCCTAGTCTAAATACTCCATACTTTCATGCAAGCATGAAGCATAAAGCATAAAGCATTAGGAGCTTTTCTCGTAAGTAAAAATTATACTCCAACGTGGACCAAAGATGAATGCATACCTATCATCCAATGTAGCTAACCAGTCTACTTGATTGGCGTCAAAGACATTTAGTCGGCTAGAAGGAAGACCAACACTAGAAGGCCAGCCGATAAGAAAATCAATAGTTACTTTGATGGGATGCCAACCATCTCTGAATTCCAAGATTTTTACTTGTTATACACAAATGTAAATGCATGTCATATAAAGGCGTTCCATTTTTATGGTTTTATACCCCTATAATACAAACTAATCCCTTAGATTAAGGGACAACTCGAATCCCTCATATGCACACTTGAGCTATTGTAAACCCTAATGAATAACAACAGTGGACGTATGCTAATTTATAGTTGAACCACTATAAAATCTTTGTCTCTTATGTGTGTGGTTTTAGTTATTTCTATTATTTTTATCTGTGATTATAGATTTGGAGTTAGTCCATTTTTAGACATCAACAATACATATGAGCCGAAGCCTCATTGTATCCCTCCATTAAAACTTTTAGGGGTAATTTGTGAAATTAAAATGTAAGTCTTTCCACCTAGTTTTGAAGCTTCTTAAGAGCACTATCTTTGGCTTTCAGTTGAGCAGCTTTATCGACCATGGACTTGTTTTTGGCTTGTAACTGGGCAGCTTGGTTGGCAAGGGTTTTCTTAGTTCTTTCTTCATCGGTAGTTGGTCGTATAACTATTCTCTACCTATAAGTCTTCCCAGATTTAGTCTTTTTATTTTGAAGTGACTCCAGTTCTTCCAAGAGTATTGCAGTTCAAAAAGGAAGAACCTTCCTCTGGACTACCTGTAGTTGATCTCTTCAAACTTTTCAGATCATCCCTCAAAGCATTATTTTACTTCTCTAACATTACAACAATGGACCTAGAACTTTCCAAATCCTACTTCAAGGGAAGATCGTTCTTATTCAGAGTAGAATTTATATCATGCAACTTATTGTTTAAACCCTATCCTACACTTAATTCTTTATAACTGTCTTCATAATCAGAGTGAAGTAAAGCGAGGGACAGCTTGTGATCTTCTAGAAGTTTCTTAATCATTTCACAGTATGCAATATTATTAGCAACTTCCCTATCCAACAAGCAATGAAGGTGGATATATGACTCCTTAACTTAGTTGGAAAAATTTGGGTCGAGCAACCCATGTAAGTCTTCTTTGGATATAGGCACATGATATGCCTCTAGAAGATATTTATTTCGTCTGAGCAAGGTCAGATTTATCAGAAATAATAGCTTCTTTCCTAGCATCAAATGAGAAAGTTGCAAATACATGAGTTTGTGAATGTCTAAAAAGATCAAACAATATAAGAAGTAAAGAAAAATATATCAACAGAAAATACAAATCATTATGAGGCATAGACAACAATTAATAATGAAAATTTATTCTTTCATTAATTGATAGTTGAAGTATAAAAGTTACTACATTAGAAAAAATAAAGAGAAATAAAAAAAAAAGATAAATTTGCTAGACCTTCTCCTTGTCCTTGACCTGATCTTGGTCAGCACCTAATAGGTCGGCACTAGTGTTGGGCACCACTGAAGACTCAAGAGGTATTGCAAAAGATTCCCATGATCCCTCCCTATTGTCAAACTCCTCGTCCTAGTTGGGAGGAGTACCAGGAACATGTTTTATGAAGATTTCAGAGCTTTCTTTAGAGCCAACCAACATCAAGGCCTCAGCCCACCCTTCTTTGAAGGATAGCTTCTTAGTATACTCAATTTGAGCAGAGGCAACAAAAATGGCCTTTTTACAGCCTCTATCAAAGGCATCTTTGCCTTTTGCCTTCAAGGAAATAACCTTAGAAATTAGACCAAACGTGTAGTCTTCAGCATTTTTGGCTTGAGTGGTGATGTTTACAAGCTTGTCCTCAGAAAGTTTTGGCCTTGCCTTAGCAGCTTAAGTTCTCTTCACGGAAACCTTTATTTTTCCTTCAACATTATTGGACCTATCATTGGACTTCCTTAACTCTTCTTCCCAATAATTTTTCTTTGACTCCAAAGCTCGTCCTTACATGGAAAATTTCATTGAGAGGATTCACCAAAGAAAAGAAAAAAGGGTCAACTTCTTAATGTGTATTTGATATATTTTCCTCGGGTGGAGGAGTGTCCACAAGAGTTCATTGCGAAAGAATTATTTAAAGTAATCATTAACATCTCTAAAAAAGGACGCAGTTGGTCGTCCTTCTCTATCATTTAGTTAAAGTCAACCAGGAACTGTAAATAAAGGCAAAGGTTCAAATTAATTCACCACCATAAAGAAAAGAACAACCAAAAATAAGGAAAAAGGTAAAAATTACCAAGGCCGAGTTATGGCAAGCTCTCTCAATGAGCCTGGATCTTGAAATTAGGGATAAAGCATCTTGATCACTAGGAAGGGCTAGTTTGATCAAACCCTTGGCTAATCCAAGGTTAATAGTAATAGAGGTTGACCCAATGTCTAGGTTAGCCTGAATTTTCTTCATCAACTCTTGTTGCATGGTAGTTTTCACTATAGCTAAGGCCTTCTTCTCGGCTGATGTCTTTTGTACCTGTTTTAAAGGATTATGAAAAACCTCTCTTTACCCTCTTCAATTGGTGCTCCTCGGCCTAAGTCTCATCATCACCAATAATCCTTTTGTCATATGTCTTGGATTTCTTTTCAACTAAATGTTTCTAGTATTAGCAACCTTCTCTAGTTGAGGAGGTAGGGGACCACCTATCAGATTGGGTATCTTCCTATTCGTCATATCTAGAGAAGGTTAAAAATGAATCTCAGAATTGTCCAAAGATTCAAATGAGGAAGAAGTTCCTCCTGGACTAACTTCAGGACTTGCAGACTCAGTAGTTGAAGAAGTTAGCACTGGATCTTCTTTAAGGTTGATAACAAGTAGGGGCAGAACAACTGTAGGCCGGGCAATAAAAGATGAGATGGAACTTTTATATTCCAACAATAATGATTCACCCCTAGGATGTTCTTCCCCAAACTTTTGGTTAAAACCCCATAGATACCGGAGGTCATTGAGGTTAATTTTTCCTTCCTTGGGTAACATTTTCTTACTCTCCTCTGCATCAAAAAAGAAAAGGCAAAGTTATTAGGTTTATATAAAAATATAAATCAAAAGAGAAAAAATCATTAATAAAGCCAAACGTATGCCATGTCCTAATAGGGGAAATCTAGGATTACTATAAGCTACCCCAGTTAGGAAAGGGCATATTGTTAGTTCTTGACAATAAGACCATACTCCTAATAGTCCTTGTTGGAGTTTGATAGATTGACTACTAAAGACCTATTGGCACACCTAGTCTTTAATAGTAGGTACTCTCTCCAACAGTTACCCACTTGTAGCAAAACATTAACTCCAAAACCCAAATATGAGTCCCATAAAGTTCATTTAATCTATGAACCCATTTACAACCGTTCAAGTGTT
Source organism: Sambucus nigra (assembly GCA_949130495.1). NCBI lineage: Eukaryota > Viridiplantae > Streptophyta > Magnoliopsida > Dipsacales > Adoxaceae > Sambucus > Sambucus nigra. The sequence goes on along the minus strand of OX422208.1, from coordinate 316,034,600 downwards.
GGGGGCTACCCTAGAGGGAACTATGTCAAAATATTGGCAAAATTGAAGAAAAAGGGGATTAGGTGGAAAGGTTATACCACACTCATATGTGAACAGGGTTGGGATCCAGTGACTCTTAGAAAGGGAATAAATGTCAATAGGATACCTGGGTATCCCTAAGTCCACCTAAGAGGGGATTTTCCTTTTTTTCACTAAATTCATCTAAAGGGTTCTCATCAACAATGTGAACCATGGTTTAAAAGAAGAAAAGATGATAAAATAGAGGAAATGGAAATAAGGATTACAAAGAATCAAAGACGATGCCAAGAATTGAAGAAATAAACAATTGCATAGAGAAAAACTCGAAGATAAAGAAATTGCTAAAGTTCAAAGAATTTGAGGTAGAAGGAAAATAGGAAAACTTTGTACCTATTTATAGGTTTCCGTAAAAAATGGGAATGAAATGATTAACTGAACGAACCATATAACTACCACTGACTACATGCTTTTCAAAGCCTCAAAAGACAACTGTATCCTTTGGTAGTTCAAAGAAGTTCGAATTATTTAAAAAAATATCATCATCAAACACTGAAAGCACCAATTTTTACAAGTATGGGAATTCGGCTTCCTACCAGATATTTAAATAGAATGTCGAGCAACTTCCTGGGCGAAATTCTCCATACATTCACGCTAGCATCAAGCATATAGCATTGGGGGATTCTATTTTGTGTAAAAATGATAATCCCACGTGGTCCAATGATGAATGCACACTTGTCATCCAACGTTACTGACTAGCCTACTTGATCGAATTCAAAGACACTAAATCGGCTAGAAGGCCGACCAACTCTAGAAGGCTGGCCAACAGGAACATCAACAGTTACTTGGATGTGATACCAACCAAATCTGAATTCCAATAGTTTTACTTATTGTACACAGATGTAAATGCTTGGAAATATAAGGGCTTTCCATCTTTAGGGTTTTTCACCCCTATAAATACAAACTAATCCCTTAGCTTAAGGGACGACTAGAATCACGAATATGCATATCATACTAAGATTTTGTAAACCATACTAAATAACAACAACAGTGGATGTGGGATATATTGCAGCTGAACCACTATAAAATCTTTGTCTCCTTCATGTGTGGTTTGAGTAATTTATGTTATTTTTATTTGTGATTATAAAATTGGAGTCGCACCATTTTTAGACATCAATAGCGACAATAAAAAGACACCTCAGAATGATGAACATGAATGTTGATGCTAACGCGATAATTACTCAAAAGGTTACCATGAAAGGTGACCATATGGTCATTCGAATTACTAGAAGGACAACTCCATCGTTATATAAAAAATGTTACCTATAGATGATAGCAACGATTGGAGAGACAAATTAAGGAAGCACCGTCATTCGGGAGGGGGACCATTGGGTTTGGTTGAATTGTCTCAATACTTTATTACTACTGGAAACCGAAAATACAAAAATACAGGAGGTTGGCTATCAAGGTGTGTCGGCCAAAAATAAGATAAGCAAAGATTGAAAGAAGACCACCTGGGTAGCTGTGAGACCACAAAATTTCCACTCTACCAAAGGATTAAAGAAGCAAGCTATTTGTGGCCCACAATGAGGTAAGATTGTGCAATAGTTCAAAGGGGTTGTGATAACTGTCAATTGTAGTACCAGCCTACCGAATGTAATTTTGTTGAACATCCAACTGACAGGAGGCAACCATACATTAATATTTTGGGGGAGGGGGTGACTCCAGACGATAAAGAAGATGTTACGAAGCTAAAGCATGGGATTCTAAGTACTATATGAAAAATGACCAGTTGTATCGAAGAGGGTACTTTAATAGGCCTCTAAATTGCATCAGGTTGGAGGAAGCTTAAGAGATTATAAAGAAACCTCCTCAGTCGGGTCACATAGGGGAGAAATTTTATATGACCAATTAATGAATCAAGGGTATTATTATCCAACTATAGGGAAAGATTCGACTAATTTCCTTCGAAAATGTTGAGCTTATGAACTCCAACGAAATATGATCCATACTCCTTTAATGGACCTACACTCTCTCTCAACCATATTTCCTTTTCACACTTGCGTGTTAGAACTTGTAGGTTCCATCAACACTTCTTCCAGGGCATGATCTGGAT